>OY720306.1:17609373-18946467 GCA_963082785.1 Philonthus spinipes | reverse complement strand
ATTAGGATTCTAGTTCAGTTTCTTTTATACGTATGAAATGCAAACATTTTTCCTGTTCGTAAATCATTTAGCTTACTCTATTTAAGTTGCATAGTTTGAAGTTCGCTATTTTATACATTCTAGCGAACTTTATCTAGTAAATTAAGTTAAAAAAAAAATAATAAATTTCTTTAGCTTCTATGGCATTCTGACTTACGTAAGCCGTATTATATATGTTATTGCTATTCAACAACAACTATAATTATGTAAGTTTACATTTGTTTTAAAGTACTGACGTGTCAGAATGTCACAGTAAATAGGGATTAATTCATAAATTATTTACTAATTATTTTTATTTGATTTATTTTAAATAACTGTGATCATGTGAGTGAATCCTTTTTTTTCTATTAACTATGTCTAGTATGGGTTTACGCCAAATCCACAGCTGTCATACCACCTTTGTCTAGTTTTCCATGACCTGTGTAGGTTAAGGTGTTTTCCGGAGACATATCATCTGCTTAGGCATTTTTTTGCATCCCTTGTGCTCTAGTTTCTTTAGTAGATTAGTAAGCATACATTTCTATAATAATATAGAGACGACTCCACAAGTTAAATAAATCTGTTCACCTATCATTCCACGATTTATATATCTATTGCTAACTTAATATTGGGCTCAGTGGGTAACTTTAAAAAAAGTTTTTATTTGTTTGTACGATAGCCGCTAGGATTTCACTCAGATTTATATTTTTAAAGGCTCTTTCTACATAGGAATACCTCTAATGTAAATCCCTTATTATTAGAACTGTGTTATATCTGGTTTACCAGGGCGTGCAGTGGTGTATGTATGCTGTTCAACTGGTAGAAGGTATGGGTTTACTCTCTCTTATGTTGGATATTCGGATATTGCACATATTAGTGTAGATGGGATGACGCAATAGGTTGCAGACTTTCTAAGGAAAATCTTCGGTACTTAAATAAAAGATCAGCCAATCAATACCTGTGGTTGTCCAGAGATAATTTAAAACGTATCACCGCCACTCTAATTGGACACAGCAGACTTAGAGTACATGGATTGGGGGTTATAAAATCACCAGATTGTAGAGGGTGCTGTTTGGAGGACGAAACCATGGAGCATATTCTTGGATATTGCCCAGAACTAAAGTTGAGTAGAAAATCCATATAGGGTGAGGAATGGCCAGAAATGGCGAATAGTTGGGATCTACTTCTATCTAATCCGAATCCATCTAATCCATCTTGAAAATGTAGGCTGGCTGTTCTTAGACACCCCCTACAGGGAAGAAAAATTAGGAGTTTAACTAGACCTATCTGTGTCTGCGTACCACGCGCGCCTCCAACAAACCGTAACCGTATACATATTTCTCTGTGATTATTTAATTCCAACTGTATTATTTTCCCTGGTTTTTGGATGCATACCACATTTGTTTCTTTCCCTCGACGTGGTTTATAGGGAATGTATTGGCAGACTCTGAAAATGGTCTCCACCTAGCCTTCTGCCATTTGAAGGTAGTGCAGACTTTAACAGTACGGTATTTCTTGATTTTTTTCTGAGTTTATGAGTTTCCCTATTCAATGTCATTTTGGTCTGTTCTGGTGTACGAGTTTTTATTAGTGTTAGTCAAAAATGCTGATCGATATCCAATCAGTACCTAAATATAATGAAAATCATTATTATTATATAATAAAATCCAACTCCTAATCTTGTCTTATTAGGTAGCCCGGAATTACTGAATTTTTTGATTGCACTTTTCCGAGCACTACTAGCTTTCGAGATTTTTTCTACGTAATACAATAAATAAATTGATTCATGGTAAGTTTATCTACGAAAATACAATCATATACACTATTTGAAAATAAAATAACAATGTTTTAAGTTTCACAACATTTATTGTAATAGTGTCTAGAATAAATATTGTGAAACTTAAAAAACTGTTGTTTTATTTATAAATAGTGTATTATAGAGTTTCATGAAGTAAAAGTACCAATCGTCGATTATACTATCATGTTGTTTAATATTAAACTGTTGTAAATTACATGGGTTTTGTGAGAAATATTACTCATTCCCATCACCGTGGTTTAATGTTTCAAATTAAAAAAAAAAATCACAATGCAATCCTCTAATGGACCTAAAACTATACAATATAATATTTATTGCATTATAATACTGCAGATTATTATCATTGACATGTACTGGACTAAAGAAAATGTAACTAGAAAATGACCTGACCTTGGTATTGGTAATAAAAAATATTCTATATAAACGGTTTATAAAATTGACTCTTTTAAATATAGTTTTTATAATAGATATTTCTAATAATTAATTTAATTATAATTGACGTTATAACTAATTGATTTGGGCATGCAATGGTGTGGGTACTATGAGAACTAAATGAATGGGAAGCATTGTTTCATGATTTGCACTGTAATTAGAAATCACGTTTCTAAACGCATAGATTATAATATTTATCAATAACAATAGTAATTCTAATTATTCATATTAATAACTACAAGCAGTCTGGTATCTGTTATTATTTTTTTTCAATTTAAATTTCACTTTATTAACGGAATCTCCATTTCCAAATTACATATTAAAAAATTTACAAAAAACGTGTGACACACTAAAAACATTACAAAATATATGTATAAAAAAGGTAAATTACCAATCACAAATTACGACAAAATACATAATAAAAATAATACTCATCAAAATAATTACTTATCAATCCCAAACAGTTCATAGTGAAAACAATATGCAATATGCAATATTAGTTCATAAAATCGTAATTCTTTAATAAAACAAAAAAGAATCATTTATTCAGTTAAAAACTTAATTTTATCATTTCAGCAAGAAGCCATATATTTGATATTCAATGAGTTTTTAATAATCTAAACATATTTTCTATTAAAATTATTATAATCCTTATTTTATACATACATTTTGAAAATATAAAGTTTTGTAAAGACACATTTTTATGATGCTTCAAGTTTCATGCCATTAAACAACAAAGTATGTTTTGTAATTTCAATAAGAAAACATATATTTGGTGTTCGAGCATGGGTTTATAAATCTTATCTGTATTCATGAAATAACATGTCTTAACTTTGTTTTGTATAACAGTTAATTTGTAATTGTGTTCGATAATAAAAAGTTGAATTTAACGAAACAGAATTCACAAGTAAAAATAAAGCGTTATACAAAACAAAGTTCAGAAGTGTTTTTGTTATCATATTTAAACATTTATAACGTAGTAGAAGCCTTCACAATAGAAAAATATCTACATTCATTTTTGTGCGTATCGATTATGTGGTAATTTTAATTATTTTTTTACTTCGAGCAGTCTAGTTTATTAATTAAAGCATTATTAGAGTATTTTAGTGCATTAAAATATACCAGCAATAAAATACAACAATAATTAATAATAAATGTTTTCTATTTATTTAAATAACTGTGACCAAGTGAATAAATCCTTTTTTCATTGCAGTAAAAGTACGGAAATAATAAATTGTAATGATAATCTTTTATTTATTTAAATTACTGTAATAATAAACTTTTGATATTTGCATCATTATTAATATTTATATATATTTTTTAAATTATACATCCGGTTCCAACGAGAATCTAGCGCAATAATCGTTGAACAAATTCAAAAGATTGCGAAGATAAATATTTATGTTACATTTTTATGTATGTTTCATTCCAATTACAGATGTAAATGTGCTTTAGACCCGCTTTTACAATCATTAGGTAAAGCATTAGTAAATTAACGAAGCGTTAAACGACATTATGAGTTTCTAGAAATGCATTCAAGTTACTTCTCAAATAATTTACCCCTTGTTCCGAGCATGGTTTCATCCTAAGCTCGATCGAATCAGATCGAATAACAAAAGGGTATTCTTCATCCAATGATTATAAAAGCGAGACTTCTTCTTTGGTTATAATATTTATTGGAGAAGATATTTTTTATATAAAAATATTAAAGAACAATTTGTGAATTTTAATATATCCGAGTGTTTTTAATGGAGATGGGCAATGTCGATCTTTTCGATCTTTTTTGTTACTGCAAAATTAAGTATATGACAATTTTATTAACGCAACATGTTCTATTACAATTAGTAACTCTTCTCTATTTAAATAGAAAAGAGTATTCATTCACAGAGCTAAATGTGAAAATAATTTATTAATTATTTTCAAATCATTTTTATTTAATATCTTCTCTATTTATTGAAAAGCATAAATTTATTGTTTCTTATTGATTTTATTTATTTAAAATTGTTCATTTAGAAATACTCGATTATATAATATTACTCGATTTTGCCCAACACTAGTGTTTAAAACACATACCTAAAATAAATAAGGAAAATTTACTGAAAATGATCTCTGAAAGTCGATCATTTCATTTTCAACGCTCCAAAAAATTAGTTATACTGTAAGTTAACTTACAGTTAAGTAGGGGAATGATAAATCATTTACATTTACAGTTTTTCATTATTTTATTTTAATTTAAAATACTGCATAAATGTGAATCATCTCCGTATTTACATTATATAAAATTAATTATAGAAGTATTTAAAATATAAGCTAAAAATATTAACATAGGCTGAAAAAACGTTGGCCAATTTATGAATAAGTAATTATATATTAATAAAATTAATTAACAAAATTTATACTTATATTCAATTATCGTAAATGTAGATGTTTGTAATACAGTGAAGATTTTATTTCATTGAACACAGCGCTGTGTACCGTTTGTGACACTTTATAACATTAATAATACGTTAATACTTCTAATGTATTGAGTAGTGTTGTTTGAAGTTGATTTTTTATTACTACTAAATTATGTATAATATATATAAAGATGGTTGAAATTTTTAACATTGCAGTTTTAATTTAATTAAAAAGAAAAATTAAAAGAAATTAATTTAAATTAATTAATTATTTTATTTCTAATTGCTTTGCAATTAAAAATTAACGAAGTAAGTACAAAAAATATTTATTGAAACAACTACTTCCCGGACAAATATCTATAATGTAACTCAATTTCCGGCGTAGGTATTTTGCCGGGAAGCAATTGTTTCAATAGATTTTTGTATTTTATTTGTACTTACCTCGTAAGTCATTAACTGCAGAGCAATTACAAAGAGCACAACTTTTAAGAAAGTTAAATAAAACATTGTAAACTTTTCTTCATTGGGTGTTTATTTGTAGTAGAAGTACATTATGATCACAAAGTCAAAGTGATCATTATCAAAATATATAATAATTAATTTATTACTTTCATTTTTTTTGATTTAATAAAATGTTCAACCGACATTCATCTAGCGTATGGATAACTTGTGATGGCTATTTCGGTTTTTCGAACCTCATCATGAAATTAGGCAAAAGATGGTGCTTGCGTTTATTAGGTTTGCTTCAATTTTATAATGTAAATATTTTTTAACTGCTATTATTAGAATAAATAAATTCTAATAATAGCAGTTAAAATTCTCCATTTATTAATAAAGAACAATCTAAGGCTGCGATCCCCAATATGTTTCAGTTTTAAGGGATTAACAATTTTATACAGTCATAAAAAAATAAACATTAAATACAGACAGATATCTTATTTGCTGATGAACAACAAGATAATTTTTATTTTTTAAAAACAAAAAAAAGTGAAAAAAATATTTTTTTGAAAAATTAATTTAATTTACAAAAATATATTTAATCTATATTAAATATATCTGATGTGGAAAGCCTTCCTCTTAATATCCATATTTAATACAATTATAATATTATTATTTGTATACTCCGTAATCCTATAAAATAGTCAGTGAGAACAAATTTACTTCGACGCCATCATTTTTATTGTGGAATAGTATCTAGTAGTTCAGTTGTTTGCCGCTAGGTTGAAAAATCAAAGTTGGAATAAAATAAACAAACATTTTGTAAAAACTCTGTCGTTAATCGTTAATACTATTAAATTAATTTTCACTACTTAAAATAGTCATTTTCAAGTACATGATTACTAAAATTATTTCCATTAGTATTGAGTTTATTTAATGAAGTTTTAATAATGGAATGAATTGATATCGGCACTATACAGGGCATTTTTTAATGAAATAACATTTTCATTGTATGTCTGAACATAGTAAATGTGGGTACCACTGAACAAAACAAAACATTTAACCAAAATTAAATTAAAAAAAAAGATTTTAAATGAATTGGCAAAAATGAGAAAGTCTGTACATATCACAAAAACCAAAAAAATAATCGGCAATAAACTCTTTAATAACCATTACCGAAACACCACAGCAGACACACCCTTAACACATAGAAAGTAACACAATAGTCAAATCGAATGAATAACTAGGATTGGATGCAGTCTGTTCGTCTGGTGCGACATGCCAGTTCTTCCTAAGCTGTTGGTTATCAGGCGGCCTGTTGGAAAGGCCGTGCGATGGACTGCTGCGCGGGTGTTGCCAGAAGGGCTCGTCTAAAACGGGCCACAGCCTAACGCAGGCCATTGGCACCCTCGAAGCACCCCGCGAAACGGCCAAATCCCATACGGGCCTTCTAGATGTAGATTCTCGTAAGTGGTACCCATTAAAAAAATAAAGTGGAGATAGGAAATCCTGCATTTTTTGTTAGCACGAACATTGCACTACAAATAAAGCACGCTTGTAAATTCTATCCACAATAAATTTTGTGTATATATTAATATCTAATACACTAATCATGTAGTTCAAGTAGTTTTTGTTTGGCTTTTGTAGTTATTGTGTAATTAAAACATGGAATATTATTTAAAGTCTGCATACATTAATTTATTAAAATAAATGTGCATGAATTTATTTTATTACGATTTTTAAATTGCTTGGATTAATTTAATTATATTTGTAGTTAATATTTGTTATTTTAAAGGATAATTTAAAAGTGCTTAAAAATGTTTCACACATACATTGGGTTTGTTTGTTTTTCTGCACTAAGTTACAACTTTGTAACGTCATCCACAAGGATTACATACAGAAAGTGTAAAATGTACTGCGCCATCGTTACTAAAATATGCCTTTTTTCTCTTAAGAGAATACTTCTAAATATTACTTTCATGACAGGTAGTTTACATACGCATTTATAAACGAACCTAGAACGTATGATATCAATAATCCTAGTGTCGTAGGACGATTTTATTCTCCTTATATTAAATATCATATTCAGCAATTCCCCCTAAAATACATCTGATAACCTGATAATAAGATATAAATTAGCGACGTTAGCACTGCACTAGTTTACGTAAAGGACAAATCTGTTATGACAGAACCAATGACACTGAATTAATAAATATTTTAAGTAAATTAAATAAACAGAACTCGAAAATAATAAATTATTTCCTCTTTAGCTACTGTTTACATTTATTTAAATAACTGTGACCAAGTGAATAAATACTTTTTTTATATTAAATAATTTATGTATTAGTTAGATTGGAGAGAATTATATGTCGAAAAAGTTATAATTTAGTGGAAATTTTACGTTGACGTGTTTTCGCGGAATCTGTTTGCATATAGAAGAAATATTGGTTTAAACTTTGAAGAACATTAAATAAAACATTGTAAATATTTCTTCATTGGGTGTTTATTTGTACCAGTTATACAATTCCATCACAAAATGATCAAAATCAATATATATACAATTTCAAAATATGGCAAAAATAAAATGAGTATAAATTTATACTACAGTCGTAATGGGTTAGGTGGAAAGATTAGGAAATTTTGGATAATCCTAATAACCAATGGGTGGGGAGAGTGGTTGCTGAAGTCTAGATAAAGGTTAACATTGGGTGATCAAATGGACTTAGGTCGAAATTTAATAAATTGTTTTTGTGTTTTTTGCTTTTACCGCTTCTAGAAAATGTAAGTTATTAGAACTCGATTGTTTTAAAAAATTAACTTTATATAATGTAAATGTATGCCCTGTTACAATGTTCGGCTACTGCTTACTTTTCAGAGTTCAAATATTTAATATGGGATGTGTTCTTTAAATCTGGTTCATATTGTTCTGAGTTTGACCTATGTATTGTTTTTCGCAGTTATTACTGCGAATTATATTCAATTGAATAAATGACAGATTTCTCGGGCATTTATGTAAGATAACATCATCTTACTCAATAATCTATGTATTTTTGTGTTGATGTAGTAGGCGGGGATTAAATTATTTTTTTAAACGTTTGGTGAGATGGTTTTATATGTCAGGGAGAAATATATATATATATATATATATATATATATATATATATATATATATATATATATATATATATATTTAATGAAACGTTCAGTTAAAATTAGGCAAAAGGTGGCGCTTGCGTCGTCTTTAATTTATATATATATATATATATACAGAGAGGTTTTTTTATGGGTATACATAATGGGAAGTCTATACCTGAAAAAAAAACGCGAGTCAAATGTAGGGGAAATGTATACTAATAAAAAAAGCTCTCTGTATATATATATATATATATATATATTAAATTTAGGAATCTTAAAAACGAATCTGAAATAATAAAGATTCGTTAGTTTGGTACTAAGCGAAATTTTAAATTTGCAAATTTGTTGACTATTTTTTAGATATATTTAAAAACAGTGTCTGCTTCACAATTAATAATTATATAGGGTGGCGCATAAGTAACGTTATGATTTAATTAGTGAATAATTTATTTCATTCTGATACTTTGGAAACGTTTTAGGTTTTGAAGATGATTTCTTTCAAATGGTGTCCATTGTTTGCTTTGACCTGACGTGCTCTTTCCGGAACATTTTCCATAACTGTTCTTAGAATATCAGGTTCTAGTGCTCTCACTTCTTCTCAGATATTGGCCTTAAGCTGTTGGATGGTTCATTGGCATACACCTTACCCTTTATTTATTAATTTACGGAGGCCTTTTCAAACAGTAAGGCAGCCCCATAGAAATAAATCGGGAGCCGTTAAATTGGGCGAACAAGGTGGCCAGTTAAAATCAGAGCCATAGCTGGACGAGCTGTTGCTTCATCTTGTTGGAACCACAATTCTCGATTATTCTTAACCTTTGGCCTTAAACAATTTTTGAATCACTGTCCGGTATTCATTACCGTACACATTAACTTGTTCGTCCTTTAAAAAATATGGTTCAATTATCCTTCCCGAAGTTATTCCACACCATGTGCATCTAAGTGGGTGCAATGGATGTTCAACAATTATTCTCGGAGTTTGAGTGCCCCATATTCTGCAATTTTGTTTATTCATATTAACAATGAGGTGAAAATGGGCCTCATCGCTCATTATGAGTTTGTGAATAATCTCGTTATTTTCTAGGCAGAATTCTTGAAAACGGCGACGATATTGAATGCGTATATGTGCATAATTTGGTTTTAAGTCGTGAACCAACTGAATCTTATATGGGTAAACGTGTAAATTATGTAAAATTTGTTGCAAAGACCTAGACATCACCAACTGCTGAGAACGTCGCCTGGTGGAAGTTTCGGGGTTTCCCTCAATACCTTGCTTGCAATGTTCAGTGGAGGGCAGGTAGCGGGAGACTAGAGCGAAAGTAAGGGTTAGGTCTGCAGTCATTTGGTTTATTGTACTGCTATCGCACTTATAGTTAATCAAAGAGTTTTGTGGTTTCTGCAAGCTCCAGTATCCTCTTAATCAATTTGTCTTTTGGGAAGATTTGATGTGGATACTCTTGCACAGGTTTTATTCCCTCCAGTTGGTAAGCACTGTACACTCGAATAGCACATAGCTTCATCCTCTTTAAGAATTTTCATGTTGTGCAGATGTTTCCTGAGAGGGCAATGTCCAGTTACTAGTCCTGTAACTATCCTTCGAGCAATGTTCACATCCCTAGTTGCCCAAAACGCTGAACCAATCGGTAAACTGTTGGAGCGCTAGGTGCATTTTGAACATGAAAGAAAATTTGATATGATCTTTGTGTCTGAATAATCGAATGCTGACTTTCAAAATAAAATTGAGCAATTTTGGATTTTTGTTCTTTGTTGTATCTTTTCCATAGATTTTCAAAATTACATAAAAAAAAAGTAAATAAAAATGTATTCACTAATTAAAGCATAACGTTACTTATGCGCCACCTGATACTGTTATAAATGTTGTTTAGTTAATTAATTAAACTGTTAGTGTAGAAATCTGAATCTACAATAGCAAAGATGTCGTCTACGTAGCGTAACTAAAATTTATAGTCTTTATAACATGGTTTTCAAAGTGGTTGTGAAAATTTAAAAAAGTATTTGGTATTCTTTTCGGAAAATATTCTTCGTTAACTAAATGCAAATTTGACTTTCATATGACCTTGAAATGAATATTTATTAAGTTAACAATCGTGTTAATAAGATTTTGCCATACATATAAAAAAGATAACTTGTATTTCAAATATTTTTTAATACTATATATTTTTTTAAGAAATGCAATTGACTATCCACCAATGGTATTTCAGCCAAATGAATTTTATTCATTTAAATAATATGAAAATACTCACTCTAATAATTCCCTTTATAATGCTTCTAATACACTCCTCTGCCAACAAACAAACATCGGTCTCGAAATAACCCATATGATTAAACATAACCACAATATTCCTCCAAAATACAAATTTCCTACTTCTACTATTTATAATTTCATTTCATCAAATAATACAGACAAGATAAAATATATATTTTTTTTGTCGAAATGCATTCAATTTCTTATTTATTAATCATACATAGATTCTAAAATTGAACAAAGCAACATTTTAGACGGATTTTTAAATTCTGAACACATTTTAAATCTTTCAGTTTATCTTTAAAATGAACAGGGAGCAGGAATTTCTAAAAAAATGTTTTTACATGTAAAATCCCTATACCTGATATCGTCAATACCCCATAAATATATATTTAGGGCAATATTATGATGAATTGTAAAATAAAAATCTTTCTTCTTGTTATTTCAAAATTCGAATGAAAACTCTAGAATTATATATTTTCATATAATTTAAATAAATAATATTCATTTGGCTGAATATAGAATATTTTTTACACTTGCGTTACATTTACATTGAATAATAAACAATTTATTACGAATGCATACGATTTAAATAATTTTCTTGTACAGTGAAAGCTTGTGTAGCCATTGCATCTTTATATACATAGATTAAATCTAAATGTATGTATTATTTACATAAATATAAAGCTGCATAATTTCAAAATATATATAATTTTTCCTTCTCTCTGCATCGAAATGAAATAATATTAATGCGAATATTATATTTTATAATAATAAAATAATAATAAAAATAATAAACTTTATTTTTTTTACAGATTACATATTATACAGTATACATGAAACATAAATCTTACATTATGCTAAAGAAAAAATAGACGTAATTGAGATGAGACGGAATGTATACTCTGATCTTCTATTACAACTCTAACAATTATAAATTCAGAAATTTTATAATAGGATAAATTCAATTAAATTTAAATTAACATTTAAAACATACGGTTTCTAAAATTCAGTTTGGAAATGGTATTAATAATAAACACAATATTATTGCATTCCTCGCAACCCTAATATTCCCCCAAAACATAACAACCCTTCGGTCACTATCCACCAATATATAAAGATGTTGGTATATATAAAATAATAAACATATTATTTATCCAACAGTTAACAATTAACCAGTTACCGGATAATATTACATAATACGGATAAACTAGATTTATAAATTAACAATATACATAAAAATGCATTTTAGAATAAGTAAATCTGGGAATACTGGATACAAACATAAAAAATAAAAACATTACATCACATGATATAATACAAGGTGAATATCATTCAAATTGTCTTATATTTGTTATTAAATTGCCAAGTCAAATGTTGAAAACATCTGCAGTAGCACAGTAAGTTTAAAATAATTGCAAGCTGAGATCAAAGTTAATGAGGAGGTAATCTGTAAATGTTAAGTTTAACTTGTACGTTATATTTATAATCACAGGCTAACCAGCTTTTATAATAGATATATGTATATACATAGAATGTGAAGATAATTAATAACGTACACACTAGTCTGATGAGGTTCGAAAAATATAAATCCATACGCTAGATGAATGTTGCCTCAACATTTTATTAAACTAATAATATACGACATTGTTTTCAATTAAATTAAATAAAATGAAACAAAGATTATTCACACATTTGCAGTTATTTAAATTACAATGAAATAAAACAAGGAAAATTTCTGGCAATGATCAATAAAACTCGATCAATCCCTTTTTTCCAACTGTAAAAATTACTTACACTGTGTTTGACAAATATCTATTGAAACAACTACTTCCTGAGCATATACATATATTGATCATTGCCAGAAATTTTCCTTATTTAATTTCATTGTAATAACGTACACGTTAAACTTAATATTTTCTGTACGGAATAGCCCAGAATATTTAAAGGATTCATTAAAACACTTGGTTTGTTTCAATATTGTTTTTTATTTACTTGACTACATATTAGTTATACAGTAATTATGAAACAATAATGTCGGAGTGAATGAGTCTAAAAATAAATACAATTTATGCAAGTATTCATCTATATTCAAGGAACTCTATGCTAAATAACATGGGTAATTTATTTAGGAAATTGATAAATGAATTCCATAATTACAATGTACACTTTTTTAAAATATTATTCCGTTTGTTATTTTGTTCCAAATTAATGCGAACATTTCGCAAACCATATTTTTTCGAGCCTTTCTTTCTTAAAACCACGATTAATAACAGAGATCTCGTGAAAAATCAACGGGATTAAATCCATCGCAACAATAGCAACAATGTTTTATTCATAACAGCTCAGTGAACTTGACACCACATTTATAATTTGATAAAATCGGAGAAAGTCTCTCTCTCAGTTTATTTCGTGGTGCGGTTCACAATGGCCCCGCGACTGGATTACATGTCACTGAACTTAACCCTGAAACGGATCTGTATTCACCAAAACAGCTTTCGCTTCTTGCCGCTCATTTTTTGTGTGTGTTTGTTTTATCCTGCACGGACTAAACGATTATTAATTTATAATGATAAATAATTAAAATAAATTTTGCCCATACTAAACAATGATTTACTTATTATAATGAATAAATTAAATAAATAAAGTAGAGAGAAAGGAATTCTCTCTCTTTTATTTATTCACTTCTTTACTTGTTGCGAAAGTACTTGAAAGGTCTAAAAAAATCATTTAGAGTAAATTCCTCGTTTCTGTGCGAATATAGAAGAAATATTTCTTTTAATAAAAAAAACAAATTTCATGTTTTTATTCAGGAAATAGTATTATAAAATGTTTAGCCTCCATTACATTTGTGAATGTTTATTGACGTCAACTGTAATGATGCACATTTCAAAGTCATTCGAAGATAAATTATTATTCGTTTACCGAATGACCTTGAAATGTGCATCAATTATATTAACAGCTAACTTCAATAACTATTATTAAATATTATGGAGGATAATACATTTTGTAAGAATATTTCTTGAATATAAATGTTAAATTTGTTTTTTTATTAAAAGTAATATTTCTTCTATGTTCAAACAGGTCGCTGGGAGATAGTGATCAATTTTATTATCTGCATCAATTTATATATAATCGAGTGAACACAATTTTTGTTTTCTTATTAAAGCATCTGGGTTTACATATATGCTTTTTATATTGTCATATTACGTATTTACAATTGTTAAACGTATTTATTAACTTATATTTAAATAATTGTAAAACTTGTAAAAAGCTGATGACCGTAATAAAGTTATTATTATTATTATTATATAAGAAAATTTCATTAAATTAATTTTTTTAGACTTTTCGAGTACTTTATCTTTACGATATTTTATTTAATTTCTTCAAATAATGCGACTTCGACAATAACGTTTGCAATCATAACGAGTAATTAGACAACCACCAAAACAAGGCAAAGATAGGTAAAAAGACCTGTAATCGATAGCTATTTCATAAACATGTTATACAGGGCAAGTCATTGATTTTGAGGCACTCAAATATCAGAACCATTATTGATTTTATGAAAAAACAGTTTCAAATAAACCCCGGGGAAAATTCATATGTAGTGGAAAGTACATACAATTTTTGTTAAAATGTAAAATTTTATTGTAGATTAATTATCTATATTAAATATAAATAAAAAAAAAAAAAACAATAATAACACGATTTGAACGAGAACTGCACGTGAATTGAAAATATATTGAGAACTGCAATAGCAACGGGAACGAAAACGTTATGAATAAAATGTTCAAAATTATGGCCAATAATTTCGATGCATAATAAAATATATTTTTCTTCACTCACAGTTATTAAGGTTAAGTTAGGTCATTGACGGTTCGTTCTCTTATCACAGTAGACAATACATGATTTCCCTCTTAACAACATCTAGAACCACTTGAAGTGCTTAATGTTAATGGTTATTAAATTATTTATTTATTCTATACGTTATTCAATACATATCAACACTTCATTTTCTCCACTTTCATAATTTTTCCAAAAATATCCGAAACGTCAACAAAAATCAAGGATTGTCCAAAATGAACGAATTGTAATTTGTAATTTATGATAGCAAAGAGAATTGGGACGTAGTCAAGCAAAGCCAACACTCAGTAATTCCTTGTGATCCAAAACATTAGCAGAATTGTGAATAATAAACATTCATAATTCATTTAATCGACAACTAAATCTTAAAATTACAAAACATCACAACTTGGGTTATTTATGAAAAATATTAATAAAACTGTTTTGAGATAATCTAGAAAGTCTGCTTTTTATACAAAATTTCCGTTTTGGCAATTAAAAAATCACAACTTGAAGTTTTTGGAGGGTATCACAATGAAAATTAGTGGAATATTCTTAAAAGTTTGTTCTTTAGAAATTTCTAAAGAGTAAAAAAAAAATCACATCTGTTCTTTTCAAGTTATTTTCAATTTTAAGCAAGAAAACACGATTATAAGCATATTTTCTCTAATTATGCATTAAAAAATGTAACTTGAAGTCCTTTTGAGTTATCTAAATGTAAATTTGTGGAAATATTCTTTGAAATCTGTCCTATAAGAATATGTAAAAAACATCACATTCGTAGTTTTTATGTTATTTTTAATATGAAACTAAAAAACACGATTTTTATGCCAATTTTCTATATTTTGGCAATTAATAAAATCACAAATTCAAATTATTTAGAATTATTTTCTTAAAAATTTGTGTGAATATTCTTGAAAGGTTTTCCTTAAAGAAAAGCTTAATTCTTACGATCCACAACTTCAGCAGAATTATGAATAATGAAAAGAGTTCATTCATGTGTTAATTTTATTAATCTTATAATTTAAAAATTACAACTTGATTTCTTTGTGAGGAATCTTGATAAAACTTTGTAGGAATAATCCTAAAAATCTGCTGTTGAAAAATATGCAAAAATAAATTGATTTAATTTATTTTCAAATTTGAAGCCAAAAACACGAATTTTATTCGTTTTTTTTTTGTTTTGGTAATTAAAATAATCAAAACTTATTTTTTTGAGGTATTATAATGAAACTTTGCAATAATGTCCTACAAAGGATGTGCTTTAAGAATTTAAGAATATATACAAAATAAAAAATATCCCATCGATAGAGTATGAGTTATTTTTAATTTTAAGCAATAAAACTAAAAAAATTGAATGATTTCTGTAATTTTGCAATTAAAAAATTGTAAGTCCCTTTGAGTTATCTTAATATAAATTTGCAGTAATATACTGCAAATATAATATATTATAATTTATATATATAAAATCTTTGATTTAAGAATGAGATTAAAAAACATCACATAGCCAGGCCGTAAATGAAACATTATTATTATTTATGCGAATTTTAAGAAAGTTGGGTAAGTTGGGTAATAAAAAATTACAACTTGAAAGTCTTTTCGAGTTATTATAATGAAAATGCTTGTGAATATTATTGAAAGCTATAAAATGAAAATAAAATAAAAAAAAAAACACACTGTACCCGTAGTTTTTTATTTTTCAATTTTAAGCCAGAAAATACGAAAATAGGTATATTTTCTGTAATTTTACAATTTAAACATTTACAACTCGAAATTCTTTTGAGTTATCTTAATTAAACTTTGTGAGGATATTTTCGAAAGTCTCTGCTTTAATATTAAAATTAAAAAAAGACACCGTATGCGTATTTTTTGAGTAATTCTTTTTAATCAATAACACACAATATGGAATTTATCCAATTTTTATTGTTTTGCTATTAAAAAATCACCGTTTGAAATTGTTTTGTGAATTATACTTTATAAGAATATTGTTGAATGTTTTCGATTTAAAAATTTAAAAATTAAAAGAAAAAACTCTTGAGTGATTTTTCAATTTGTGCCGAGAAAAAAGAACTTTATAAGATGTCATCGATTTTAGCAATTCAAATAATCAGAACGTAAAATGTTTTTGTGATATTTTAATAAAACTTTGCAGAAATATCCTCGAAAGTCTGTTATTTAATAGTATGCAAAAAATTAACATAACCATGTATATGTATGTAACTCACTTGTGCAGTTTTTGAGTTATTTTTAATTTTAAGCCAGGAAATACAATTTTTATGCGAATTTTCTGTATTTTCGCAATTAGAAAAATCATAATTTGAAAATAGTTTTATTTATTTTATTTAACTTTCTAGAAATATTTTTAAATTTCTGTTCTTTACAAACATATAGAAAATAAAAAAAATATATACGATATTTGAGAATATTATCAATTTTAAGCAAGAAAATCGTTATTTCTTGCTTAAATTTGTTTATGCGAATTTTCGGTATTTTGCCAATTAAAAAATCTGAATTTGATTTTTTCTGGAGGTATCTTAATGAAACTTTCTGCGATTATTCTTAAAAATCTGCTCTTAAAAAAAGAAAAAAAAAACAATTCCTAGTTTTTCAGTTATTGATTTCATATCATTTAAACAATAACACTTCTTTATGAGGAATTTAAATTTAATAAAGGCTACTTTATAGCGGAAAGATCAGTCCTCAGAGTGCTAACAAAATTAAGACACCCCAAAAAACCCACTACAGAATCCATCAAACACACTCTTATATGAACAAACAAATATCCTTCCCATTAAACAACGTATCAAATCTCTCTCCCAAAAATTTGCCCTAAATCCAACCACCCGGGACCTTCTACACACTTTATGTATCCCACGTACCCCAAATACAAGATTTATCCGTAAAAACCCCTCCACAACGATATTTCAATTCATTACATCCTTTCAAGACATAGACAGTTAAATTGACCCTGATCGATTCAATAGACAGTTTAACAATGAAATTGCAAAAGAAGATAAAGACAATGAATTATAAGACAGGCAGAAAGACCTATGGTCGATAGCAGATTGACAAGGAACCTTTACATTTTCAAAATATTTTGTATTGTTGTTAGTATTATTGTAAACTCAAAAAACTTGTCAATAAAGATGAGTAACTAAAGGCTGCCATTTCAGAATATATAAAAAAGGGAACAATTAATTTTCAATTTTAAACCAGAAAAAAAAACATATTGTTCTTTATAAATCACGCAATTAATTAGTAGCAATTTGTTGTGTCTGTCTTGGAGAATGAAATTGTTGGTGTAATATTTACATATTATTTTGTTAAATGGTGGATTTCCAATAAGAAAGTTTATAATTATTATTATTATTATTATTATAAATTAGGCAAAGACCTTTGACTAATTTTTAAGTGATATCATTAATAATCGTGGCCGTCCGTCAACGTTCTGTTGGATCAGCGATCTCTGCGTGACAGTACGTTTGATTGATTTAATTTAACAAATTTGTAATAAAAGGCACAGCTGTACTGATAGAGGATGAAATCTCGAAATACGTATCTGCAGGTAGCCTTATATTACTTTTTTTCGATTCATCTTTTCGATTTTTTCAATTCTTGTATTATACAATATATTATTCTTATTCAACTGCAAATGTTCATTATTGTGCATTTGTTTAACATAAGTCAAAATTTTATAGGGCTAAAGTAATTTATTAATTATTTTTCAGGTTCTTTTTATTTAATCAATAATTTTATTCTACAACTTATATACAATGAATTGCAATTAATTTATTAACCAATTAGTTATTTATGTTTATTAATTTTAGTACTTCATTTTTAATTTACAAAGGTCATTGCTTATTTTTTAAATGAAATCGTCAACAATTTTATTCTACAAGCTAGACACAACATATTGCTTTTAATTTATTAACTAATTAATTATTTAATACAATAAAACACTTTTACTTTGTATATTTGTATAACTGATTTTTTAGGCAAATTATCAAAATAGCAGTGCTTCAAAGTAAATTTGTTGTTATCATTGTCGATTACGATAAATAACAAAGTGGAAGCCTTAACAAATCAACAAATTAATAATTTAATAAACTGTGCTTTATTCATGAGTTATCTGAAGTATTAAATAATATAAGTGAAAGAACTATTTCTTACTTCACTTTTTCATTTATCTTAAATTGATTATTTTTTTATTTCGTCCATTTCAAAAATTACGTGCAAAAAAAAACTCACAAACATTAAGGAGGGTTAAAAAATGTGTAATTTTGATCTCTGAGATGGTATCGATAAGGTTCCAAACATTTTTGCGAAAAAACGCTCGCACTGAACAATTGATAATGTACTCATTGTTTGAGGTAAGATAGAAAGTGTCAACCGCACAATTGGGTCGGCTTTTTAATTCTTTCGGTGTTTTCCAAAACCGTTTGTTTGTGATTTCTAGAGTGTTTATTGTTCGGCTTAATTGGTTTTAATTGATTTACTTTTACCGATTAATTTCTATTTAATTCAAATAACAAATCATTTCAAGATATATGAAGTCGTGTATGAGGAAATGGGAACGTTTTTTTTAAATAATGCCTTATTTAATAAATTGTTCAACCTCCATCATCTGGCATTAGGATAATTGTTGATGGCCATTTAGGTCTTTCTGAACTTATTAAATCGCTGATTTCCAGGTGTAAAGTCGAATGAAGGTAACATAGTTAAAATTATGAATGCCTTTTTTGAATCATTTTACGAATTAAAAATGTGCATGAAAATCATTGACTTGAGTTTATAGTAGTTGAAATGAACAATCTGAGAAAATCAAAGTATAAAGGCTAGAAAGATCTTTAAACAGACAAATACTTTCATTTTAGTCTATTTATTTAATGTTTCTAAAATAATATATAATTGTTTGAATGAAGATATTTGAATATGTAATATGTCGATCACTGTGTAGTCTCTATTAAGTTTATGTAACAAGAGAACATTATTTTCCTAAATTGTGACAAAACTGGAAACCTAAGATCGACTGTTCGATCCTTGCAAGTGATCGAGCCGCTCGATCTTTATGAGTGGCTCGATCCTATTGATCGGCTCGAGCGGCTCGATCTTTTTGATTGGCTTGATCGTCTTATAGACTCGATCATTTCAATTTGATCTCCATCATTTCAAACCATTTGATCGGCTCGGTCTTTTCGACGTGTCAAAAAGATCTAGCGACGGCTCAATTTTTTCCGAATGCTTTTCACACATTCTGCTCAAACTTTTTAATCCGGTTTGAAGGACCAAAATATTTAAGCGTGGATGGGAATGCTCTGTGTGGTACAAGTACACTTTATTTACAAATATACACGTATATCTTCGCACTGTGGTACCACTCTACATTAGATCTGATTCTTCTTATTGGTCGGAGGGTACGACTCACCCTCGGTCCTTATATAAAAAAATTGACAATTTTTTTTTCACATTTTTTTTAAAATCGAACATAAATTAAATAAAGGAAAGTTGCCTAAACTATGTGATAACATTGGTGATTTATTTATATAGGAAAAGTTTTTTTTTCTTCACCTCGCTATATGGGCGACCGTGAAATGCGAATTATTTTTTCATGCGCGGATCGATTATTGATCTATAATTAATATTCATCATGTGTAATAACTAAAGATGGGTAAAATCGATCTTTTTAAGATCGATCAATCTGATCAATCAATAATCAGGTCGATCTTAATATATTAGATCAAAGAGATACTTAAAGATTGGATTAAAAATATGATCGATCCTTAAAGTTGGGATCGAAAAGCCGAAATGATTGACCTTTAAATCTATATGTATTTTAGCTGATCGTTTCGTATTGAACTCTATTTCTCAAAAAAAAAATTTCAAAACAAATCATTTTTTCTCATAAAAATTGGATAACTTAGACAATGACGTTAGGAATCATGATAATTTAATAAAACGACAAGAACTGGATAGACACGCAGAAAGTCCGACGGTTGATAACCATTTTTTGAGGTTTAAAAAATTGTAAATCATGATGTAAATATTGTGATATAATTTAACTTTCGGAAATAAAGATTTTCTGCAATTATTCTACAATAAAATGAAGATTTTTAATTTAATATAGTAACTAAGCAACAAATAACTAAATATGGAATTTATTTTTTAAAATTAATAAGTGAAATTAATATAACAAAATAATAAGATTTATTTGAACGCATTTTTTAAAAGTTATTTGTTGAATTTGATTCAAATATGAAAATTTGCTACTTATAAAAAGGATGTTTTGATGTGATGAGAGACGTATTGGGTAAAAAAATTGTGAACTGGAAAACTCGAATATAATAATTATTATTTTGCTTTCTGGTCTTAATAATATTTTCAAAAATGGAGTATCTATGAAATACGTGTCATAAATAAAAATAAAATGTTCGAACTCCAGTTGCAGGCGATCGAGACGGAAAGATTGAGAACACAGATCGAGAAGCACCGATTGGTGATCATTTTGCCAAAATATTGGTCCATAAAGATGATAAAAAAGATTGATTAAAAACGGTCGACCAGAAAATATCGATCAAAAATGATCGAACAAGCAATATCGATCAATGACAAAAAAACGATTCCTGAAGATCGTGTAATAAGATCAACTCGATTGATCACAAACAAAGATGGAGCGGTTTGATCTTTTTTATTGATCTTTTCCATCATAGTTTTCTGATCAACTCAATCCACTCGATTTCTTTGATCAGTGTCATCGCCTTAAAATGTTTGATTTGTTCGATATTTCTGGTTAGCTCAATCTCAATCAAACAGATCGAGCTAGTCAGAAAGATCAAGCCAATAAAAGAGATCGGCTCGATCAGCTCGATCTGTTTGATTGGCTTGGTCTTTCTGATCAGCTCGATCGGTTTGACTTTTCTGATTAGCTCTATCGGCTCTATCTTTTCGTGCGGCTTGTACATCATCTGATGGATATTTGATATGATCAAATATGCTCATCACTAATATATGCATCTTTCCATTTTGCACAACTTTCATTTGAAATGTTTTTCGATTAAATATTATTCAAAGTACCACTTCTTATTTTCGAATTTCAACCTAAAGCTCTTATACTCTTCGGAAATTGTAAGGAAGTATAAGTATATTTTTGTCATTACAATTCCATTAGCCGTCTTTGTTATAAAAACGACACACTGAGAAATGGTACAATTATGGCACATATCGACTGATTTATGTACTTAATCCGATTATGTATTTGAAAAAGGTAAGGAAAATGCGTTTTTGTTTGGACGAATATACAAAATTAATATGCTTTAATATCGTGGAAACGTATATTCTATAATTATGATTCGTTCTTTTATTTACTAATCATTATTCATACCATTTTGATTGGTTCTTACATTAGCCAGTCAGAATGAAAACAAAATTGATTAGTTATTAAATTAGCCAGTCAGAATGATGACAATTATAATTGGTTCTTTTCTTAGCCAATCAGAATCAATGCAATTTTTATTGATTTTTCCATTAGCCAAACTTAATTAAGGCAATTTTGATCGGTTCTTCCATTAGTCAATCAGAATCAAGGCAATTTTTATTAGTTCTTTCACGAGCCAATCAGAATCAAGGCAATTTTGATTGGTTATTAAATTAGTAGGCAATCAGAATCAAAACAATTTTGATTAGTTTTTTCATTACCAATCAGAATTAGGGTCATTATGTTTGATTCTTACATTAAACAATCAAAATTATGGCAATTTAATTGGTTCTTCCATTATTGCCAATTAGAATCAAGGCACTTATTATTTGTTCTTTCGTTAATAAATCAGAATCAAGGAAATTTTAATTGGTTATTAACTAAGACAATCATAATCGAGACAATAATTATTGGTTCTTCCATTACCGAATTAAAATTAAGAATTAATTCAGGATGATTTAATTGAAATTAAATGTTTCACCACGGGTTAAGTGAGAAATTAATTAAACATAAAATTTAGAATATTATGATTAATCTTTCCAGTAGTCAATCATAATTAAGGTAATTATGTCTGGTTATTCCACTAGCCCATCAGAATCAAGGCAATTATGATTAGTTATTATATTAACCAATTATAGTTATGGCAAATTTTACTTGTTCTGTCATAAGTCAATCGGAATCAATAAAATTTTGATTGGTCATTAAATTAGCCAATCAGAAACAAGACAATTTGGATTGGCTTTTCCATTAGCCAATCATAATAAAGCAATTTTGATTGGTTGTTTCATTATCCAATTAGAATCAAAGAAATTTTGATTAGTTATAAATTTAGCCATTTTTTTAAAATACATTCTCTAAGGAGCTTCAGGATCTAGATTCCCTTCAGCGGATCACCCTTAAAGGTGAATATCGCATATTATTAACAACGAATTTATATATATATATATATATATAATCTAAAATCCCCATCTACCATAATGGTGGTGTAGGGGTAACAACGAATTTAAACATTTTAAATCATGTTTATTCGTCCTTAATTATATTTTGTTATCTAGCATAAAAATTTAGAGTTTAAGTTTGAAAACTGGATAACTAAGGTTTTTTTGTGGATTCATTTATTTTGTTGTGGTTTCGAATTATATGTGTTGTCAGTAAATTGTTTTAAAGGTTTGACAGAGATTATTACCTTTTTGAAAAAATCCCACTCGTAAAGTATTGTGGTTAATACACGTGAATTTAAAACATAATTTGTTTGCATTTTGATAAAGAGCCAATTTCTGTAGGTTAATATTGTAGGCTTCCGCCACCTCTAAATATTGTTAATTGTTAAGGCTTCCACTTGGTTGTACATAGTTTATTAGCAATTAATAAAACATGTTTTATTATGAATTCATAAAACATATTAAATTTGTTTGTAAAAAAATATTTTATTTGGTGACTACAAGTTCAACAACATTAGCTAACATTAGTTAGTGCTTTATTAATCCTTTAAATATTGTCCAATTTTAATTCACACACGAGTCCAAAATTTAAAAAAAATGGACGACTCTCATTTTTTTTTTCATTTAGCATTCATAGTGTACAGTGAAGTACCTTAGTTAAGTGGCTTTTACTTGAATAAACTCCACAATACACTATTCGTAAATAAAACAAGTTTTTTTAAGTTTCACAAAATTTATTGTAGATACACTGCTACATTTATTTTGCCAGCACAGTGGCATCATCAGGCTTAATTATTATTAATCATTTATGTGCTGTGCTGGCTACTAATTAAATAAAAATAATTCGAAAATAATTAATAAATTATTCCCTATTTAGCTATTACAATATTTTGACTTATGGTCCATAAGTACTTAAAACAAATGTTCAATAACGGACATTTGCTGTTGCATAACAATAACATATTGTATAATGCAACATTTTTTTTATTCGAAAGTATTTAATGCAAAAATCAAAATAAAAAATATAAAGTTTTATGAAACTTTAAAAAATGTTGTTTTATTTATAAATAAAAAAATCTGTGTTCAAAAAATCATATTACTTAAACAAATTACTACAAAAAAGAGATTTTATAATCACCAAATACCTACTTTAGTAATATATAACTCATTTAAATAAATTACTTTCATCCTGTGCTTGGGTCGAAAACAAACACTTTTTGAGCTAATCGCCGTGTGCGATTAGAGCTAATTAAACTACCGCTCTGCGGCCGTTTCCTCGATTGAATATTCATGCAACTAAATTACGCACATAATCATAAGATAGTATTAGCATAGAATTCACTTTCATTGCATTCGATTACATTTCAATTTTCTCTTACGCGCACGCAAACAATTCATTAATTGAACCGATGACCGTGCTGGAGAGCTTGACAATGAAAGTGGACGATTTTAATTATGACCTTTTGCCATGTCATGTTATTTAATTGAAAATTACTTCACGTGGAAGTTGTTCCAAGCATGTGGTTTTCACTTTTGTTAGACTGTAAATTATGAAATTATAAAGCAAAAGTTGTAATGTGAACGATTTTTGATTTTATTGATGCATGCTTTTAAAAGAAAATGTGATTTAGACAGGCATGCAAAGGCGACTTTATTAAAGGAGGTATTATAAGGGGTTGTTTTTTGATTTTTTTTTTAAATATCAGTGTCACTTTCCTGTCAAACTATTCAGCAATAATCCCTCTTCTCTCAGAAGGAAGGCTTTTTTCACCCCTTCTCTCTGAGAGGATATTTATGGGTGTATATCACCTTAGAGGCCAGCATTTATGTTAAAATGTAAATTATGGTATTATAAAAAAACTGTGTGTGTGAATATTTAAAAGCATCAATAAATTCACAATGGATCCAGCATTGTGAATTTATTGATGCTTTTAAAAGAAAATTATTTCAGCAATAACTCCTCTTAGAAGGACCACCTTAGATTTTTTTATTATATTACGAATTAAATTTGTTATTGAAATAGTGATTAAGAATTTTGAAATTTTTATTCTACTAGAAATGTGAGCAATAAAAATACGATTTTACCCGAAGAATAAGTAAGCATCAAATCGGTGTGCATAGTAACCAAAAGCCCGGAAATCCTGGAACAAATGTTTTTTTTTTTTCGAACTAAATTTACCATTGAAATATTTATGAAGAATTTTAAAATTTCGATTTTAATATAAATGGCGGTAATATGAATAATAAAGTATGATTTTATCCCAAAAATTGAGCATAAAACCGGTTTACAAGCAAAAAATAAGAGGGAAATTGAAAAGTTGAGATCGGTATTTAATTTTAAGTTTAATTTTTAGTTTTTAATTTTGCATCGATATCAAGAAAGAAGACGATAATCTGATGAAAATTATGAGAATGATGGTGCACACCAATTTGTTAAATACTGGACCAAGAAAAAAAAAACGCGTTTAATGTTTTTTCAACGAGAAAAAAAATCGATCACGTTTTGTGTTTAACTTTAATTTACAATATATATTCTGTAGAATATACCATCCAAATTGTCGTGTATTTCGTGACGAAACAGACTGTCTATGATTTTCTTGAACCATATTTGTCATGGCCCTTTACGTTTGGTTGATGAGGGGGAACGTTCACGTTGGTACAGAATTCAGAGCAACGCGACAACTATCAATCGCGGCTATGCTCTTTATATAAGAGTTAAATTGCTTTGAATACATTTTGCAGCTAAATATTTAATACTCTTTGAACTTGTCTCGACATTTTCAATTTTTTGGCGATGGTAGGTAGCAGAATCAACATGGTTGGATTTTTTGTTGTGAATATTCTTTTAGTTCTTCTTATTGATAAATGGCTTTGCCTACTAGGTCCTATCTACTTGATCAGTTGGTGTTAATGTATTTCAGTCAATTAGTAAACTTAAATCATTTTGGAAGATTGTTTTTATGACTGTTGGTTTTTGATTAATGGTACTCTGGCTATTTTGATGATGTTTCTATTTTATTTATTTATATGTTGTGAATATGGACAATACTAATCAATTGATAATAGAGGCTTCTGCTTCGTTGATTAAATTTTAATAAAACCCTGATTCACTTTGTTTGTATAACTTTAATTTTATTTTAGTGATGATAGTTTCAACAATTTTAACTTGTTATTATCAAATTAACCTGTATGAAACAAGGGTCCTATATAAGTTGGTTTGAAGTTATATGATTTGTCTGAATATTGGTTGTTGGAGGTGAGTATTTAGTTGTTGTTACTATCTTCATTAGTAAGGATAGATTCATTAACTAGGCTACTTTACTTTGATCGTATGAATCAAGTATTTTTTTAATAATTACATAATGAAGTATTTGCAGTTCATTATTTTGTTATGTTAATATATTTTTTTTTGTTTTTCTTTCTAATTAAAAAAAAAAAATGTCTTTCTCGGCATGATTACTTTACTTTCTACCCACCTACGAAGAAACGTATAGCCAGAGATATTCCCTCTGGTGGGTGATTCTTCCTTATTGATTTATGAAAGATTTCTTCTCCAGGAACACGGCACTGTACCGTGGAAATTCCTTGCACAAAAATGCTATCAATTAACGGTGAGATGTTAATAGTCAACTTATACCTGATCTTCAAATCTTTGACGTTATCGGTCTATCCTATGTCGATTTCCTTCAGAACCATGACAGATCCCGGAAGTGGGACACATTCTTGGTCAGCCCACTGCTGATCGAGTGGTGGGTAACTTTCGTTTTGTTTATTAATAAAAAAAATCTACTCAATTTAAGACCTCTGTCAGTATCACCATTTAATAAATAATCAGAATAGCGTGGTAGGTTTAAATTTCCCCCCAAGAAATATAATGGTGTGTAAAACATTGAATAATAAATTCAAAGGGACTACCATAATAATTAAATGATATTTGCGATGGGATATTTATACAATTTATTTTGGTGTTTAGCCTTAAAATATGGACTCATTTTCTATTAAATCAGTTATTGATATCAATAGATTCATCAGTATTAAGATTGCGGTTTAGTAGCGTGAAAAAATGGAAATAATCGATCAAAAAGAATCCTCTATAATTTAATTATATGAATATTTAAAAATGAATTAAGGGTGCAATTTAAACGAACTAACTAATTCAAGTTAGATTACTGTTGTGATCAATGAACAATATTGTATAATACATTAAAGTAATCTTAAAACAAGCAAGAATTTCGTCAGATGAATTAAAAATTATTTTAATGATTAGTTTATGAGAAAAAAAAATATGAAAATCAATGAAAATTCATCAAATTTATAGCAATTTTCAAATTATATTTTTGCTAATAAAAACTTGTGCAATGAAAATTTAAAGGATTTCACTAAATTCTGCATTCAAATAACTTAGCAAACATGACCTATTAATTTCGTTATATCTTACAATTTTCTTTTATAACTTGAACTAGTAAATTAACGTAATACACGAAAATTAACGATTTATTTTTTATTTAGACTGATATTTTATATTTGGTAGATAAAATATGTAAATACATATTCATATTATTAAATCCAAAAGAATGGCTCTTTTTCAAACGATTATCTTCATTTTACTATAAAGCTATCTCTTTCTACTAAACCGCAACCTTAAGGAATTTTATTTTCAACTACATCATATAAATATGTACTTACATTTTTTATCTTTCAATTGGAGAAATATCAGTTTAAATTATAAAAAGTGACTAATTATTGCTTATTGGGCCAATTTAAGTTATTTTGATGACGAATTTAGTGAAATCCCTAGTATTTTCATCTAAAAATTTAAAAATTGTCATAAAAATGACGCATTTCATTGTTTTTCATAACTATTTTTTATAAAACGTAATCATTAAAAATGTATTTAAATTAATCTGACAAAAATCCTGCATGTTTTAAGATCACTTTGATGTTCATTAACCAATGTAACATAAATCAGCAACCGTCAATAGTTACATAGCCATCTTTTACTACTAATTAAAAGTTAACCGCACTCTTACTAGTTTAAGTTTTGTTTTTATTATTAATAAAATCCCATCTCCTTCTAATCGTTTTACATACTAATAATAATATAACAATTCATACCTTATTTCAGCATATTTCCGTGATAATATTAAGTCAAAATTATATTTTTCTCAAAATAAAGCAGAACATTATAAAATGAAGAATTTATTTATTTAATATGTTTTGTGATTGTAATGTTTTAATAAAGTAGTATGTAAGGTAGACTGAAAAGTTGAGATATTTTGTTATTCATTAATTAATTTTCGATAAATAATAAAAAAATGCCAATTTAATGATTACGGTTTAATATTGTTTCTTTTTTC
The DNA here is from genome assembly GCA_963082785.1 of Philonthus spinipes. NCBI lineage: Eukaryota > Metazoa > Arthropoda > Insecta > Coleoptera > Staphylinidae > Philonthus > Philonthus spinipes. The sequence continues at coordinate 18,918,354 of OY720306.1, read as the reverse complement.
AAACATTTAAATATTTTACTGATATTTTTTATCTTTAACACATCCTTAAAACATAATACTAACTAGATTTGTTAGATTTATGATTATTAAAAACTCTTGTTTGGTCCACCGTTGTCGAACTTACTTTTTTTTAAATTGGCTCGTGTAGTGATAATGGCATTTTTTATTTTTTATTAGAAATTAATCAATAAACAATAGTTTATTTTTCCTAGTAAAAAAGTACTATATTTTTTCCTTATAACTTATTGAAGAATGTCGCACCTTTTCTGGCCAACTAACATACATTTCATATTTCAGAAATAGCAATTCACTGAAGATTATTTGTTAATTTGCTTGCATCTCTGTCTAAGAATTTTGTTTTCATGAGTATTATACAATTTAATAAAATGTTGAACCACCATTCATCTTGCGTATGGATAACTAGTGATGGCCATTTCTGTATTTCGAATCTCATCAGACTAGTGTGTTTCATATGCAATGCCTTGATGAAGACGGTTGGACGGATCTTAAATAACTGTTATGAATCATAATAAACAGAAGATAATGCAAGTGCCCAATGTCATGTGGCATCTTTTCTCGATCATCTCCCTTGTATACCCAAATCGTTGACGATGTCACATGAAATTAAGCAATAGATATCTTCCATTTATTATGATGATACAATTTCTTTATATAAACAAAACAAATTAATTAAAAAGAGCGACTTTTCACCTACCGCGCGCCGTGATAGTAATGACGGGCAAAGGAAGGACGTGCGTTCTTGTATTGTTGTTATAGCAAATTCACAAAAAAACTCCTCTCGGCTCAGATTTGAATATTTGATGGCCTTGTATTAAGTAACGTTCCATTTGTTGATTTTACATTAAATTTTTCTCGGATCAAAATTTGTTGCATTATGCAATATTTTATTGATGTGCAACAGCAGGTGTACATTATGTAATTCAATGTCCGGCGTATGTGTTTGCCAGGGAAGTAGTTGTTTTAATGTGCATTTGTTTAACGTACTTACGTAACGTAAATCAAAAGTCACGGAGCTAAATGTGAATTTATTTTAAAATCATTTTTATTTAATATATTCTTTATATAAATTTATACACCCCAATATTTATTTAATTTTGATTTATCATTGCGAAATAAGAAAAAAATAATATTTTTCTGCATACGAAGAAAGTTTTTTGCATTTTCTTTTCTGTAAGTATAAATGAATGCTTATTGTATTAATTTTATGCATGTGGAGGAGTTGGATTTATAAAAAGAGCTTTCCATAATAAACAATCACTTTCATCGAGCAGATATGTTGAAAAAAAAAAAAAAAGCTGCCAGCTCTTTTATATTACATATAAATTTCATTATTAAGAAAGTTCTTACCTAATACACTCATAAATGAAGAAATGGATATAATTACACTTTCTTTTCCTCATCAAAAATGGATGAATGCTAATGAGGTTTTTAACCGCTTTTTATAAGTAGACACATTCTATGGTCGATATACGAGTGGGTTTTACTTGTTAAAATCGTGGAACATTTATAAAAAAATGTATCTGACAATAATTGCAAATTTTTTTTAATTAAACTTTGCTAATTTATGATAATCTTTATACTAATTTGATCAAATATTGATTTCTATCATGTAATCAAATAATGCGGATTTCGACAATAACGTTAACGATCATGACGAGTAATTAGACAGCGATAAGAACAAAACAGAAACAGGCGGAAAGACCTCTGGTAGATGGCCATTTCTTAAAATTATATTATATGTTATAAATAATATTTATATATATACATCATTATTACAGACTATACAGATTATTTTAACAATATAACATAAGTAATTACGATACTTGTAAGTCTTAGTCTGTCTGAGCTATCGACCACAGGTATTTCTGCCCTGTCATAAATTTATGATGAAGTTAAAGAAAAATCTATGCTAGCTAAACTGTCCTCATAAAATGCACAAATAAATCGATGAATGATGAAGGTAGTATATTTGTATTTAGAATGGATGTTAGGGTTACGGGGCATACAGCATTTTGTAAGAAGGGATAGGTTATTAGAATTATTGACAAATGTTTTACTTAAGGCTAATAATAATATTTATTATTGTAAATTTGCAGGAATACAAAATGTTTAATACACCGTAACCAAAATAAGAATGCAAAGCATTCGAATCTTGAAGAGATAAGCTTTTAGTTTATTTTTTAATATCGTTAAAATATAAATATGTAAATTGGAAAAATCAAAAGTCTGAAAAATTGCATTTATAACAACATTTCGAAAATGATAAACAATCATGAATTTCTACCATTGGCATGTTACATACTTTAAATAGCGCAACCTTTTTCTAATTTAAGCTACCCATTATCTTTTTACCGCTTTCGAGATCGCCATATTGTGCATTCATGTCTCGGGCACGGTATATATATATTGAAAATTACCAGAGAACGGATAAAATAGCTGCAAGAAAAAGATTTTAATGTACGCTAGTTCATTTATAATTCATTGTCATTGATATTACACTTCGACGATATTGTTCGGAAGAATAAAGAATGTCTCTCAACGACAAGGTTATTAGATGTTGGTGATCAATTAACATGCTATTGTAACTAATTTTTCCCTCTCTGGTTGGGTTAGGTTAGATTATTTTAAGTTAGGTTAGTTTATTCATTGATTATTATATTTAATGAATGCTTTATCGAAGGTTGAAATCTTTATGAACACAAAAAAGACAGTATGTGATTCTGACAATGCACGAACTAGCGTTTGCTAGTTTAACTATCTTGTTAAATATGTTATGCATGGTTAAGTTTGATTATTTTAGATTAGGTAAGTTCATTGTCCTATTATTACTGAATGCTTTATTGAATGTATGAATATAAATGAATAAAAAAAATCAAGACATGGTTTGCGATGAACGAACTGAGCTTACACCAGTGCAACTTTTTTATCCACTCTTCGGTTAGGATATTTTAAGTTAAGTTAGTGTATTCCGTGATTATTATAGATTTAATGGATTCTATATTCAAGGTGGAAATCTTAATGAACATAAAAAAATCAGTGTATGTTGTTAGCGATCAATGAACCGAGCGTATGCCAGTGCAACTTTTTTATTTACTTTCTGGTTATGTTATGTTATTTTTAGGTTATGTTAGTTCAATCTCTGATTATTGCTATTCATTTAATTATCTTTATGGATGGTAGAAATCTTTATGAACGTACAAAATCGGGGCTCATCGCCAACTGTATGTTGTCGCCCTGATGGGTTCGGTTATTTTAGGTTAGGATAGTCCATTCTCTTATAATTGCAGATTTATTGAATGCTTTATTTAATCTAGAAATTTTAATACACATAAAAAAGCAGTATATGGTTCTGGCAATAAACGAACTAAACGTAGCCAGTGTAACTCTTGTTAAGTTATTTTAAGTTAGGTTAGTCCATTCTCTGATTATTATAGATTTAAGAAATGCTTTATTGACTTTATTAAAGTTAATTTTGTCATAATTAAGGATAAACGTAATGAAATACAGTTCATTTTGTAATTAGATAGTTTTAAAGGAAATAGCTAATCATGATTGTTTTAAAATTTCCATATTTATGTAAATTATTCACAATCGCAATTATTCAAAGTATAAAATCGGATCCGCTCTATTTATCGAAACGAAACGACAATACATCAAAACTCCATCGAAAAATATCGCTTTCTATATAGCAAGCAAGCCGATTTATTTTCAGTTAATATATTAATTGAATAATGAAACTGTTGACCGGAGCGTGTCAGTGCGATTTCACGTGCCGGCGAAAAGGAAGGAATTAAGTCTTTTTGAGTGTATTTCATTGTTAGAGAGCCTTTATTTTTCTCTTAACAGCCGCGCGAATTTAGGTGATTCAGAGCACAATAATTTCGCGGGCGTAATTACAGAGAAATTTTCGTGAGACGTCCACTGGACATGTTAATTGTTCACAGTCGGCGTTTAGGTTATTTTTTTTTTTTTAGTTTGTTAAATAATTTTTTCGATTAGTTCGAAATAACTAAAAGAGAGAACGAGAGTCACTTCTTTTTCGTTTCATCAGTGTTTGTATGGTAACGGTTTGTTAGTAATTAGGATCATCTCCTCATAAATGTCGTTTTAATCGGCGGTTTACAGTTGGCGTCATGGTTGAGATTTTTATAACATTTAAACTGTGATTTAATAATAATGATTACATAATATGGACTGAAATTAAAACTAATTTATAACAATAATAATAATACTCAGGACACCACAAACTTATCTTATTTCCTGACTGGAAGAAACAGTGTTATCATTTTCATTTACCCTAAATGAGATCAGAGGCAAGAGGCTATAGAGGGCGACTAGTTTAAAAATAATATTCGAGGCAACACTAATGTGTCTTACTGCCTGGCTGGAAGAGACAATTAGTGGTATCAGTGGTACTCTATCCCAATGAGACTAGAGGCCAGGGGGTATAGAGGGCGAATAGTTTAAAAATAATAATAACAATTTATGCAGTAAAACCTATGATCGAAAGCATTTTACAAAGTAGAGTACAAAAAATATACTAAATATGTAATTAAGAGCAAAATTACGACTGCAATAAATTTGTGCTTCAGTACAGATGTCAATAACCATTATAATAAAATTAATGAGAAAAATCGAGTAATTTTAGTAATCAGCTTCACTATATAAGTCATTATAAATAGCGAAAGTTATTGAATAATAAAAAATAGAATTTATTAATGAATACGAAACAGTGTCTGATATTAAAAAAAAACAAGTAATATTAATAAAATTATTGTATATTTACATTAGAAAGATTGAAATGATCGTCTTTGTCTATCTCTAAATAAAATTATTTTTTGACATAATTTTTATATTTAGTTACCATGTAACAATTTACACTTGTCATTATCAAATTAAAAATTGTTGAAATTATAATTAATATTTTTCAAAAAGCGGGATCAACGAGTGGCTTTTAAACTAAACAGAAAATAATTAATTTTACTGTTTTTTTGTAAGCAATACAGAAATTTTGGTGTGTATACAATTTGTTGTAATGGTTTAGAAATGCGATATAAAGAACATTTTCGAGCTTTAAGATTAAATAATAACTCCAGATCATTTGCTAATCATTCAATAGAGTATAAACATAAGTTTCCCAAAATAAACTAGTCAATTTAATTAAACCTATTAGAAGCCGCCGAAATTTTCTAACACTCAAAAAACCGACATTAATATTCTAAACGAAGAAATCAATATTTTGTTTTCGCCTCTCATTCACACCCTTATTTAATATTGACCCGTATATCGGATTTTTGTTATACTTGACAATGATACTCATACAATCGAAATTTTGAGTGGTAACAATATTTAATATTTTTATGTACAACGTCAGGCAGATGAACTTACATTTTTGAAAAATCCGCCAAATGGAAAGGGGTGATGGTAGATAGTTTTGTAGAAGGTGCGTCCGTGAGTTTAGGTCCTCAATTTTTTCTCCCTCTGCATTGTGAGCGTGTTCCCTTTTTATGCAGAATTTCGTCGTTCGGGATCATTGATCCTAATTTTTTTTTTTTTTGAGGAAAACGAGTGCGATACAGGAAGATGATCGAACAATTTTTCCTTCTACATCTAGAATAAATGGATGTGTGGTTTCAACAAGACGGAGCCACACAATACGCGCCTACATGGAATTGTTGAGGGAACACTTCCCTGCATAAACAATGGAGGCAATCATTTGATAGATGTAATTTTCAAAACTGCATGAAAAAAATATGAGGTGATCTGTAAGGGGAAAAATAATTATACCGATATCTGTAATAGTTTTGTTTTTATAATTCTTTAAAAAAAAGTAAGGTTTTCTGTCGCATCCTGTATATGTGTGTAATACACGTATATACATATATACATAATTATTAAAAGTGGTAAAAACACAATAATAGTTTCATTTACATTTAAAAAAAAATATCGTTAACTTTAATGATTTGGAATCAAATGAGAAGATGAAATGTTTATCGTTAGTTATCTAAATTGCTAAATGATGCTGGTTGGACGATTTATTAAATTTATGTATGTTATTATATTTTAATTGTAGTTTATTATAACGAAATTACTCTTTGTACATTCATTTTTTGTATAGACTGTGCCTTATCAACCCACCTTCATATTTTATACCTACATATGTATCTAAAAACTGTTATCGTTTCTTATAAAATAATTAATTATCTACGGAATGATGCCACAGTGTTTGATTTAATTTATTAATAAAAACTTTTTTGAAACTTTCAAATATTTATTGTAATCACTACAAAACTTTGGCCACACGATAGCTTTTTATTGGGAAAAAATATTTCAATTATATCTTATTTGATCGCCTGAAAAAGTGACTGTGTTGCGAAGTAATTATTGCAATTACAATGCATATATGATTGAAAGTAGAAAGTTTCGAAGTAAGTTATTACAGATAAATATCGATGGTTATTGAAGAACTTATTTTTTTATAAACCATGATAATTTTAAATAAAACACTGTTTTGATTAAATCAATTGAAAAGAAATTTGAAAATAATTAATTTACACAAATAAGTTATTAATTATTTTCCCCTTAAATACTGCAACTTTTTCACTTAAATAACGTAAGTACTTTAAAATACAAGCATCCATTGAAACAACTACTTCTCGGCCAAATACCCCGCCAGATATTGAATAATACAATGGGCATTTGCTGTTGTATCGCAAATAGTTACATAATGCAACAATTTCTCATTCGAGATATATTTAATGCAAAGAACAAACAACATTACGTTATACAGAGTGAGCCATAAAGGACGGGAATTTTTGGAAAAGCTAGTAGTAGAAGTGGTAGAGTCGTGATCGAGGTAGAATTTTGTTCGTCAGATGTTATTGTTTTTTTGTCAGTGAAAGTCATGGAGCCGTGGACACTAGTACCACAGATAAACATATAGTTTGTCTGTGCTAGTACACCGCGTTTTCGCTTACGTGTAAAATGGGTCTATCGTTGCGGAACCGCGCAATTTTCATCTTCATTGCAATTTATGAAGAAATCAAACTAATGCATAAGAGACCTTTACACAGCACACATTATACTGCCTTCATTGTAATTTATGAAGAAATAAAACTAATGCATAAGAGACCTTTACACAGTACATATTATACTGTCACTTTCGACAGTATGGTGTGCGGTTGCTATTTACTTGGTATTAATATTTACATTTCCAAGATGATAACGGGAATATTGTAGAGCGCTATACACGCATTATTACTGGCTTCTTCATTCCTGAATTACGTAGAAATCGTGACCCTATCTGACGTGTATGGTTTCAACAGGATGGGGCGAAGCCACACAGACTGAGCGACGATGGCTGTAATACGTCTTCTTTTCCTAGGTTGCATCATTTCCCATTTCGGTGACGTTAATTTGCCTCCATATTCCCCCGACCTGTCCATTTGCGACTACTTCTTGTGGGAACACCTAAAAGAACATGTATATGAGCAGAAACCCTGCACACTGGAGGAATTATGGGAAGCAATTTAAATTGCTGGAGAGAGTTGAGGTGAACTTTCATGAGCGCCTAGAATACTTCATCAATGAAAACGGTCATCACCTTAAAGATATTGTTTTTTCACTGTTGATATTAAATGGTACATTATGGGAACTGTTGACTATATAAATATGGACTGCTAATCCCCCTTCATTTCCCATATAAACACTGATCAATATTTGCATCCAAGGGGGAACCCGACTAAGCCCCGTCCCAGTGACCAAAAAGGTGAGAAATTCAAAAACAGTTTTTGAATAGCAGCATTTCAGTCAAGCGGTAAAGCATTTTTTCGCTGGGTCGCTTTTAAAGATATCTAGCGGTATAAAAGGCGACCTTGAAAATTCGTTGCGTTCAGTAAAATTTGGGCGCTGCAGTGAAAACTACAGATTGATATTCAATAGTGTTTTTATGCATATATTTATTTCTTATATATATATATATATCAATGTGAATGTAATACAATGCTAACATAAATGTTTTCGTATCTAATTTGACAATATTAGGGGTTGCGATGGGCCCCTCTTGGGTCATTTGCACCATCTGGATGATGTATTTTGATCACGATGGGGGGTTTTAACAACGATACTTGCGTTTTTCCAATTGACTTAACCCGCGAAAGTCCGGGCGCGGGGCGCCTAACATCGGTTTTACATAGTTTATAACACTTTCAATGCATGGAAAGACGACACGATGGCACTTTTCACACACGGAAAACACACGCTATCGCGATTTTTACCAATACTGACCACTCCCATGTGATTTTTTATCAATTTCGAACGAATAACCTCAACATGCTGTCATATCGACAGATACTTCTGTAGTCGAATTACAGCCTTCCACAAAACAATATATCGCCATGTTCTTAAAAACTTTCAAGGTATCACAAGGTTTAAACACAATAAACTTACAGCTGACTCGAGCGTAAAATGGCTTTCATTTAGTACATGGCCTAGGCACTTGATCTATGGCAGCGCCACCGTCACTTGGATTCAGACGTGAAGTTGGCGTTAGCAGTCCATTTTTGTATAGTCAAAGATGGGAACCTATTTGTATGAATGTTTTTTTTTCTTTAATGCAAAATTAACGATTTACTGATTTTTTTGAAACCGTCTGTTCTCTATACCTCACCCTGTATAATACAATCTGCAGACACGTGTTTATATATATATATATATATATATATATATATATATATATATATATATATATATATATTGTTTTTATTACTTCTTTTATATAACATACATTATTGTAAACTTTTCAATTTTTTAAATTTTGAAACCGACTAAAAACAGCAAAGAAATATACATTTGATAACTAAAAATTAAAAGTGAAGGAAGAACTAAACTCGCGTTTTATTTATTTCTATTGCACATTTAACGCCAGTCAGCTCTGTGCATTTGTGTCTTTTTACAAACGTTAAAAGTTAGCTGGTTCTCTTCCCCCCCTCAATTGATTGATTTCCTTTTCACTCACTCCACTCTCCAGGTAGCTCTATACAAAGTAAAATAATTTACAGGAATCTGTTTCTCTTTTAGAATTAATCTCGTTGGATAATACGAGAATTTATTTTACAGTAACAAAATACCAATAATTCTGTTATAAATGAATTATTTTTATAGGAAGTGTTATAATTATTTCCTTTTTGCGATAGCTATAAAATAAATTTAAACATTATAACGATGGAATTTAATAAAACAGTGCATTGAAATATGTATTATCATGAACAAATTTCATTCTCACATTATACCATTAATTAAAAAAATAAGATTAAATTTTACCGATTTACAATTATTTGTCTATTTGATAGTTATTATAGTTATTGAGACATTGACCACTACTTCCTACAAATGCAATTTTCACATATTAATCTTGTCATAGCCACTAATTATATAAGAATTTTCAAAGCACTAAAAACACTTAACAATAATAGTAATTTTCATTTTCCATGGGAAAAATCCAACAATATAAGTTTTTCTTATATTGATGGATTTTTCAAACGTAGTTAAATATAAACAGAAAATAACAAAGAATAAATGGATATAACTAAAATAATCATCATTTATAAAAATAAAACACATTTTGTTAGCAGTTAAGGGGGCTTAACTCATTACATTCATCCTAGCCAGTGGTATCATAAAGGTGTAACAATGTCTGGACGATAATCTGTGAACTAGAAAGTTAATTTGGTTTAACAAATTCGGACAGTCTATGACATTTTTAATAACTTAAATAAAAAGTAGTCCACTGGCTTTTTCGCGGCGCGAGGATAAGACATAAAATCGTGCCTCAGTAATAATTCAGCGTATTTAATATTACGTTCAGGGTATGTGCTGTCGATTTTAAAAGACCAACATTTTAGGAAACGCCTCTGAACTCGCTTGATTTCCAGCGAGCTATTTGTATAGTATGGATACCATATAAGTGAAGCGTATTCCAAGTTAGTACGTACAAGGGCGTAACAAAGCGTCTTAATTAGAGTAATATTTTTAAAGTATTATGAAGTACGCGTCACAAAACCCAGATTTATTTATAGCTGATTTGGTGACATTGTTAATGTGGTCTTTGAATTTTAAGTGACTATCAAAAGTAACGCCTAAATCTTTAAGAGATGAGTTGCGTGAAATAGCAGTATCATTAATATAACAATTTTATATTTGAGTCTATTTTACGGTAGTATGCTGTAATACAACATTAATCTATATAAAGTTTTAATTTGTTTAAGGTACACCACTGAGAAATCATTCTAAATTCTGTTGAAGTAAAATGGATTCAATGAAATTATATATCTTTTATGTCGTCAGCATATGCCAGCATAGATGCAAATAAATCATTGATTAAAATTAGAACATGTAGTGGTCCTAAATTCGAGCTTTGTGATACACCTGCCCTTGAAATGAATTCTTGTGAGTTGAATCTGTTATAAAAAAATATAGTTCCTTCGATGGTCTAGATATGATGCAATTAAATCTAAATAGTTTTCTGCCAGTCCAAAATAGGATTAAGTTATGATCGAAAGTGTCGAAAGCACGGGAAAAGTCAGTATAGATAACTTCACTCTGGCCTTTGTTATATAGATTCTCTCTTAGGTATTGTGAAATGGCTGCTAGATTAGTTATAGTTGATCTACCCGTCATAAATCCATGTTTGTGTGGTGTAATGTACTTGTAAACGTGATTATAAAGAAAAATATAAATTATTTGCTAAAATATTTTGAATAAATAATAATAATAATTTGTTGGTATGGACGAATCGTCTTGTTTAGAGATAGGAGCTATAACTGCACATTTCTAAATAGTGTGAAATTTATTTAAATTAAGACAGAATATCAAACACATTCACCAAAACAACTTGATATAAAAGCTGAAAAGCTAAAATCTAGCTTCACCTGGGCCACGGAAACGACGAAGAAAGAGAGCCAGATTTTAGCTTACAGATTTCCTATGGAGCTAGCTTGGCCTGTTTCACGTTATCTCGAAACATATAGTTAATTATTCAAATTACATTGGCTACAAACTACGAGATATCTTGTAGGTTATTGACTTGTTCAGGATGTCTACTATTAGTTATTTCGCCCTTTCATTACCTGCCATATTTATTCGGCTAGAGGAAATAATAATTAGAAGATCAGGTTTGGCTTAAACAAATAGAAAATACAACTATGTAAAATTTGTTTAAAAAAGAAATGGTGCTTAAAATATTTTCACAAGGCTGAAAACCCATATTGTAAAATGTTAATTAATAATTGAGAAAGTCGACTCCAACATAAAGATTTATGAAAGATACAAATTTAAAAAATTTCTATTCAATTCGAAATAACACAAATGAAAATTCCGTACTGCATTATTACGAATAGATATTGAAAATGTAAGTCAATTAGAGATAAACAGAAGAAGCAATGCAACAAAACACAATGCCAACAATAGTCATTAACTTACATCCACGCGACATGTGGCACATAATAAGAGCACGTGCCGTAAAGAATGTTTTTAATGACGCCATGCCATTCCGATTGTTGCCAGCAAGCCATACATTACAATCGCGATGAATACGTGCCGAACATGAAATTCATAAGGCCTGAACACAAAACCGTGCATACAAATCCACGTCGAAAGAGTAAAAGTAAAAGTAGCGATAAAGGAAAGTCCATTTCTACGTTGCGAAAATTATACACGCGGCGAATAATAATAATATTTTACACTACTGTGCTAAAATTCCATGGAAATCCTTCGCACCTTGATGTCTGTATTGGAGTGTGCGCAATTAGCGGGAAATGCCGTTTATTGTTTTGATGGTTTGGTGTAAAAAGTAGAAAATGTGGAAATGGTGGTTTGTTCGGTGTAATGGTGAGCCGAGCGAGCAGTGAAAGTACAAATCGGGTTTCTATTTTTCCGATGGTGGGACTTACCAATAAATCAGGGACGTATTTGGTAAATTGGCGATCGGGACTATTGGAAACTGACTACACCTGTTGTTATTGATGGGCATACTGTTTAGAGACTGAGGAATCATTCCAAAAAGAGAGAAACAAATGTGATGATAAGAATTACGTTAAGATGGTAGGATTGAAATCATCAAACAGTCTACATCTTTCATCACAGGTTTATTTTTAATATCCGAATATATATTCTAATAATAATGAGCCAAACTTTTTTCTCATAACTGACGTTGTAATTACGTTAAAGCTATGATCACAGTTAATATCATAATGAATTAATATCATGATAATAGCTTTAATTACAAGTCTATTATTTTCTTTTGATAAGACATTTGGTATTTGTTTAAATTAATATCGTCAATATTACAAAAAATGTATATATAGTTATGATTAAAATTCGTATTTAAATAATAACCAGTGGCGTTATTAAAATAAACATACACAATACGGCCCAATATATTTAATACTGAACTTCAAGAATAAAGCTCATTTGTTTTAAATTCATTGCCAAAAAATGTAGACAAGGATCATTGTCAACATTTTTTGCAATGATCCTTGTTTTGACAACAATAATCTTAACGTCTAAGGATCTCTATTTAATCATATATACAAAGTGTTGAATAATGAATAGGTTAAATATCTTCGGAACTATTCATTTTATCGATATAGAATTTGAAAGATATATTTGTCTAATCAATGTCTATTAGTGACGATAGTTGTAAGCCAGTTACTCGAAAAAGATGTAATTAAACATAAACACTGTTAACTTTTCTTCAATTAATATTTATTTGTTCCAAATGAGCCTTTCGTGAGTCTGATGTGGTCCAGGAAATCTTTAATGAAATGCAATTTGTCGTATAATACGAAAATCATAAAAAGTGTATTTAAGATGTACCACAAAGTGAACGCCTACAAAACAAAACACCACAATTACATATTATGCTAAATTATACATAATAAGTATTATTTTATGAGGTATCAGAATTTTAGATTGCAAATCCAGTTGTAACAAAGATTTGTGCTTTAATCTAAATAATATAATTTTTGTAATATTAATGATTAAGGATTTTAAAATTAAATTATATTTTTATTTGCAATTTACTCCTCTAGTTTTGGTTATTACAGCATTATCAATGTGTAAATGTAATACCTAATTATTAATATCGCAACACTTTTAACGAAGTGATAAGTGAGAAAGTTATTCAAGAAATAATTTATGTAGGTTGAGTTGCGATAATACTGAAAAACGAACAGTAATATTCGAGCATAGTCTTTTTAATAACTGCATATTTTATTGATAAACATTTGCATTTATTTCTAAATCGTAAAAACAAGCCGCTATCACGTATGTTTGTATTATTTATGTACCCACAATATAAAGAGAAATCTTTCATTTTTACACATAGATATACATGAATTAAAAGTACAGGAAAATCTCAAGACACGGAAGTTGTCCCGTTGGACAAGTTGAGAGGTAAATTGCACGTGACCTGATTTCACTCAAGGGAGTGTTCCTTATTGTTCTTTATTATTCTTTGTTGTACTGGACTGAATAATAAAATCACAATTGTTTGATTCAGCAATCATGCGTTTCTTTTTATTAATAATTTTTGTATTCTTGCTAACTTTATATTTATTGTAATTTTATATCATATACAATTTTGCCAAAAATAAGTGTGAAATTTACAAATTATTCATCATTCAAAATTTACAAATGTGCAATACTACAGCAATAATAATAAATACTATTAATTTAACTTTAAACTCAATTACATAAAATGTAATTGTCAAATGTATGGATAAATTTAATAAAATATTCAATAACCATTCATTTCATACGCTAGGGTTAACTGTTGATGCTCATTTCGGTCTTTCGGACCTCGTCAGACCAGTATGCTCCATGTACAATGCCTTGATAAAGGCGGTTGAACGGATCTTGTGTTTTGATTAAATAGCCTGTAATGAATTATAATATCCAAATTGTTGATTATTCTACTTGAAATTAGTGAATAGATGGCAGTTGTGTTACCTTTCCTATTATTATGCATAATTTCTCGTTGACATGTTACACTAATTTCACTAAATAGTATTGTTAAGTGGATATGTACACAATTTTAATATGTTATTCGGTTTATTTTATACTGTTTTCTGTTTACAGAGAATCGGGGCGCAATGGTGCGCACTGAATGAGACTTGTGATGTATTGTGCTGCCCCGGTTTTCAAACACTGGGTGCAATTCAACACTGACAGCGAGAAGTAAAATGCGCGAAATATGAATTGGCAACTTATTTTAAAACATAACCCACATAGAAAATTAATAAATAATGATTACCCCTCTATAATTATGTCATGTCACACGAAATTAATATAAATACGACAAAAGGATTACTAAAAATGGACGAGAATTTATATTCCTTCATAATAAATACATAGATATACTAAATATTTAAAAAAATCATCACAAATTGTCACACGTCTCGTTGTTTTGTCGGCTATATTGCACTGAATCTCGTGCACTTACTCCCCGAGTCAGTGTGGTTTTCTTGCACTCGGTCGGTGCCAGTGCACATATTTATGTAAGCAGAAAACGACGTTGACAGAATGCATTGAAAAAGTGCACAAGCAGAAAACGCACGGGCGAGTACGCATTAGTACACACTGGTGCAGTAAACAGAAAACGCTATTAGTCTAATTTTATGTATGTTTTATTTATATATAATAATTAGACAGACATACGGAAATTGATAACGATGTCACTTGGAAATAGGCAATAGATGGAGCTGGATATGTAAATAATTTTAATATATTGTCCGGTCTATTTTAACCTAATGTTATGTAAGTTTTATTTATATAAAATAGAAAGACAGCGCTACTTTCAAGCATCGTCAATAATATGGGTCTGTCTTTCCAACTATTATGTATAGCGTTTCGTGGATATTGTACATATATTTTACTAAATAGTATTGTTATGTTGCAATGTATAAACTTTTTATCTAGTGTCATGTAAGTTTTATTTATACATAATAATTGGAAAGACAGAGCCATATTATTGACGATGCTACTTGAAAGAAGCGCTGTCTTTCTATTTTATATAAATAAAACTTACATAACATTAGGTTAAAATAGACCGGACAATATATTAAAATTATTTACATATCCACTTAACAATACTATTTAGTGAAATATGTATACCATATCGACGGAAATCAATTTACGGTCGATTTTACTATAGCATATAGTAAAAGTTCAAACATTCGACAACACTATGGAATGTCTTCTAAGAGAAGTACATCTTCATTTTTTTGTTATTGTATAACTTAATGTGATTAGGTAATTTATTATATATTTTGGGACCATCAAAATTGATATCATTTTGGAATTTCAGCATAATTAACTGTTCTATATTAATATTCATCCAAGTGCGAGATATGACTGCTTTTATGAACATGTGTATTGGCACTTTAAAGTTTATACAAAATTAATCAGACTATATATATATATATATATATATATATATATATATATATATATGCAAAACAATCTGCATATCCCAAATTAATAAACCGTTTAAGTGAAGCACATCTAACATAGATGTGCTTCACATAAATCAAAGTAAGCGGTGGTTAGCATTGATTTTGTGACGATATTGTAACGTGATACTTTTTGTGCTACTGATACCCATGAATTTGAATAGTTAATATAATTGATTGTTGAAGCCATTACTTTGTGATACATGTTTGTTATTATTATTAATTTACCATTTGATAATGACTGTACTAAGTCGAAACTAGATACGGAATAAAAAAAAAAATCAGATTGCGTGATACAAGCAAAGTGTTTTATTATTTTTTTACCTTTATATTAATTGAATATTTAATTTGCGTTCAATATATATCCCTACAAATTTTGTAATTTTCTCGCAGTTTTTTAAGTAATGCGAAGAGATAATTTACGTAGAAATAAAAAAAAAAAATGCATTCCTTTCTTCACTTGTATATTTAATTGCTAAATGTACATTTTGGCCACTGTGTGTTCATTCTCAATAGTTAAAAAAAAAAAATTGAATTACAAATATAAAATTATGGTGTGTATATACAATGCCGGATTAAGCGTAAACACAGTGAATTAATTAGGGAACTCGGTATTTCGGTGGTTAAAGTTTCGGTGGTGTTTTTCGGGGAGGTTAATATAAAGGGATAATCTATTATGCAGGATAGGTACAATTAAGGCTTAGATTGAAGTTTAACAGTTTCGATTTATGTTTTTCATTTCAATTGCTTCATATATATTTAAATTGTGATTATTTAATCTTTTTAATTTTGTCTTTCTTCTTCTTTTCCTAATTGATTATTAATTTATTAGCAGCAATCTATTCCTCTGCAAATGGTTCATTTTGAATACTACCTTGTAGAAGTAGACTTATTAGTAAGTGCAGTAACATCCGTATATAAAATATGTTCAGTTTGCTTGAGGGATACCATATTTAAAATATTATTTTCTTTTGAATAATGCTTATTTCATGCTTATATTACCTGAAGGGTTAAAGTTGAAAAAGTATATTTTTCGTAAGAACGACAAGATCTGGATTAAGACAGGCCGAAAGATCGTCGGTCGAAATCCATCTTCCGAGTCTTAACTATTTGTAAATGATAATAAATGGAAAACGATG
The DNA here is from genome assembly GCA_963082785.1 of Philonthus spinipes. Lineage (NCBI taxonomy): Eukaryota > Metazoa > Arthropoda > Insecta > Coleoptera > Staphylinidae > Philonthus > Philonthus spinipes. The sequence goes on along the minus strand of OY720306.1, from coordinate 18,901,685 downwards.
CAAGCGCCATCTATTGCCTAATTATTAAATAAATTTATAAATGATTGTAATCATGTAAATATTGTGGACTTAAAGGCTTCCGGCTCATTGCCAATTCGTAAAAAGTTTAAATAAATTGTCAAAAATGTAAAAATAATAATGTATATAGAAAATCTTTATTTCTGAGAGTTACAATAAATTAGATCACAATATATATATATATATATATATTGTGAACTAATTTATTGTAACTATATATATATATATATATATATATTGCGATCTAATTTATTGTAACTCTCAGAAACAAAGATTTTCTATATACATGTATCCCGACAAACGTGCTTTTAGATTAGATTAAAGAATGAAAAGGTTGTACGCATTTTCTTAAAATCCTTCATTAATTAGTAGCTAGAGCCACGGTAGCACAATCGTGGATTTTGCTCTATGAAAATCGTGCTGTTGTTCTGAAAGTGTGTTTCCAGATTCGAGAAAACTTGTAATTTAGTTTCAATTTTACCTTTTTGGTCACCTAAAAAATATATTAATATAATGGGAACCCTTTTTATTAATCACACATCTTTAATCAGACCATGCAAACAATAGAAAGCAATTAACATATTTTTTTATTGTGAAAGCATTCATTGTTTGAAAATTCATGATAACTTTTAATGAAATTATTAAGTTTATTTATTTTCGCGAAAATTGTTTCGCTAAAGAATAGCTTTTTCAGGCGAAAAATATAATAATAATATTTACAATGTGAGTGGAATATATAAAAGCTTTTTTTGTTTATTGTACTCACTTTGCAAATAGTATTATTATATTTATTCACTTGAAGAAGCTACTATTTAGGAAAATAATTTTTACGAACAATAAATTGAAGTGAAAATAAAAAAAAAATAATAGTTTTATTTAAAGTAAGATAATATAATATAAATATTTATAATACATATAGGATTTATTCTGGCTGTAGAATCGGCCAGAGGAGTTTATTTATTATTTTTATTATTAACAGTTTGCTTTGATGATAAGCACCTTATTTAATAAAATGTACATTTGATTACATCAATACATTAGTGAAATAAAGTGTGAACTCGTGTTTTTATGGTTCAGTTTCTAAACTTCACACCAACTCAATACCTAATATAACAAAATGGAATTATTTACTTTTCTATATTAAATCGCAAAATTAATAGTGTTATGAGTGAAAAGTATACATTTCATTTGAGATAAATTCAATTTGATCATTTAATTTTGTTATTCAAATAACGATAATTCTATATAGTTTTAATTAATATCCGAATCTACAGTTATAACATCTACTGTGGTTTCAGAAATTATATGGAACAATCTAAGAAAAGAGATAGAAGCAGATATTTGATATTCAACTTTTTGTTTGAAGTTCACTGCTAACGTAACAAATTGCGTTAGTTACGATACGTTAAATTTAACGTAACGTTATATTTTCACTTCACAATGTAAAAATACATATCAATTATGAAACTCACTTAGATTGTGACGACAAAAAAATCGTCGCTGAACTCGATTATTTACATTTGAGATCGTAATCGATCTTAATTTATTTAATTTATTCAATTTAATTTAACATAATTTTAAGCGAGTTACGTGAAGATGATGTAATTTAAATAAAACCACTAGATTTAAAGGACACATGGCTCACATTAAATATATGATCCCGGAAAAAATCAGCTGTAGCAAACCACGCTATGTAAACAGGGCATAAATTCACCATAGAAAATGTTAAGTTATTAAAATATTCAAATTCTTATCCTTTAAATTTCTTAGAAGCAGTAGAAATGAAAAAAAAAAACAAAAACGCAATTTGTTAAATTTTGATTTAAGCCCACTTAAACACCCACTGTTAACCTTTATCTACACTTTAGAGGCCGACTTTTCTGTAATTATGTTAATACCTATTTACCCATCCCTTTACTCATACCCATTTAATCCCGGAATTCACTAATACCTCCCCTTTTATACCTACATAACCCTATTGCTCCTTTAATATATATACATGTTTTCAATTTTGTGTTAGTTTGTATCTGTTATATCCATTGATAATGATCACTTTGTGATCGAAATGTTCATTTGGAACAAGTAAATATACAATGAAGAAAAGTTTACAGTGTTTGTATTTAAATTAATTTAAAGTATGTAAGGCAGAGCTGTACTGACGAGGAATAGATCCCGAAACACGTGTCTGCAGATGCATTTATATTACGTAACGCTTCTTTTTCTTTGCATTGAATAAAAAAAATGTTGCATTATGTAGTATGTTATTAATATGCAACAGCAAGTGTTCATTATATAATTCATTGTCTGAGGAGTACAGGTCCGATAAGTAGTTGTGTTGGTGGATATTTGTTTTAAAGTATTTATGTAACGTAAGTCAAAAATGTCATAGTAGCTAAAAAGGAAATAATGTGTTTTAATTTTAAATTACCTATTAACTAAGAAGTTTTCCAATTCCTTGAATGTCATAAATTAATGTAAACAATAACATATTGTAGGTTAAGTGGAAGCATAGTAACAAATAATGTTAACTGAACTTTGCCTACTCGGTCACAATCTGTGTTATTCCAAATTTAAATGAAAGTAAAGGCGTTTATTTAGCTATGTTCAATTAAATCCTCATTGTATAATCTCGCAAAGAAAAACAAGAAACAACTAACAATAATACTTTGTTTAATGTACTTTAAATGAAATAGAATTAATTATTTTAAAGATTATTCCTAGATGATTTTATTTAACCAAGAGCGTAATGAACAAAGTTTTATTATTAATTATTTATTGAGATTTTGTGAACTCTATTTCGTTAAGAGTACAATGAAGAAATTATTATCCTTAGATATACATATAAATATCTTTATTCAGACAATTACACATATTTCCACTATAATTATCATTAAGTGTATAAAATAAAAGAAAGTGTTTGTCTGTTCTAAGTTATTGACCAAATGTTTTTCGGCCCTCTCTTGAATATATGGTGATTTGCAATAAAACATGTTCGTGATTCCTAGCTGCAAGGTCTTCAGGTGCACTAATGAATTCATTACTTGTAAACAACAAAACCTATAATTAATGGAAGGAGTAGAATGTATACAATAAAATTAAATTCTTCTTAGTTTTTTGTTGAGAACAATAATGTTCGAGTTCATCGCCGAACTCGATTATTTATATTTGAGATCGCACCGGGACGGCATGCTTAATTTATTCAATTTAACATATTTAAAATTAATTAAGGCAGAGCTGTACTGATAAAGGATAGATTCCGCTTCACGTGCTTGCAGATGGTTTTACATTACATTACATAACGTTTCTTGTTCTCTGCATTGGAAATTCTCGAATCAAAAAATTGTAGCATTATGTAATATGTTATTAATATGCAACAGCAAGTGTCCATTCAATAGTTTAACGTTGGAAGATTAGACTATGAGAATTTTATTTAATTGAATATAATAAATAATAACAATTATAATAATAATAATTATCGACCAAAGGTTTTTCGGCGTTGTTTTGGATTGATGATGATGTGCAATAAAAAAATTTAACTGTCTTGAGGTGTGTTAATGAATTCTTGAATGGAAACAGTAGGATGTAAGGATTTTGGAGGGATGTTTAGATTTCGGGGGAGACAAAGTTTTGAAAGGAGGGGTGGATTATGGATGCTATTTGCAAATTATTTGTAAAGGTTTTTATCTTATATCTTGATTTTCTGTGAATTAAGTCTTATCTCCTAGCATACACTATAGAGTTTGTATTGCATTAACATTTTTTTTATTTCAACGTTGTTAAGGTTACTGAATATTCCATATCTTGAGGGAACAGCTATTGTTCCAACATATTCATGTACGCTATTCCAGTTACAGTTGTTTCCGCAATGAAAAAATGTAAGTTTATGGACATTTTTGAACGAGAAAAGGCATAAAAGACGTATATGGTGTGTGTTTTTCATGTTGCAATATTGAATGTGAACATATTGAAATTTTATAATGTATTAAACAAACTTTTTAAACTTCCTCTTTTTATTGCTATAAGAATTGTAAATTTTGGATTTGTAATTTAATTCATTTTCATTAACAGTGCAGTAAACAAAGCATTTTTTTTCTAAATATTCATAGATTTTCTGTGAATTATATTACATCAAAAGTATAATAAAAAAGCATTCTTCTTAGATATTTCTTGATTTTCTGTGAATCCCACTTCATCAAGAGTGCAGTGAACAAAGTATTCTTCTTTGTTATACCTTATTTTTCTGTGAATTCTCTTTCATTAAGAACAAAGTAATTTTCTTTGTTATTTCTTATTTTTCTGCAAATTATATATTTCATTAAGAGCGCGGCAAACAAAGCATTCTTCTTAGTTTTCTTTCTTATTTTATTTATTATTATTATTTTTTTTTTTTTGGAAATTCTCTTACACCAAGAGTGCAGTAAGCAAAGTATAATTCCCAGTTACGTCTTAGTTTCCTGTGAATTTCATTTTATTAACAGTGCAGTAAACAGAGCATTTTTTTCTAGTTATTTCTGGAGTTTCTGTGAATTATATTACATCAAAATTGCAGTAAAAAATATTCTTCTTGGTTATTTCGTAATTTATTGCGAATTCTATTTCATCAAAATGGCAGTAGACAAAGTTGTCTTCTTAGTAATATCTTGATTTTTAAATCAAGTATTCTTCCTAGTTATGTCTTAGTTTTCTTTGAATTTTATTTTATATATTGTGCAATGAACAAAGTATTTTTCTGAGTTATTTTTAAATGTTTTCAATTATATTTCAAAGTGCGTAAATAAAGCATTATTCATGATTATTTCTAGATTTTCTATAAATTATATACATAAAAAATACAGTGAACAAATCATTATTTATTACTTCTTGGTCGAAGTATAGCTTTTTATCAGTTGTAATCTTCTTGAATTCCGTTTCATTAAGAATACAGGGAACAAAGTATTCTTTTTATTTCTTGACTTTTGTCAATTCCATTTCATCAGAAGTGCAGTGTAGTGCAGTCTTCATATTTATGTTTTGATTTTCTGTAAAACATTACACAATTAGGATTCTATTTCATTGAATATGTACTGTTTATGACAATTTATTACATTCATGAAATTACATTTAATAATAAGTTATTCTTTGTTCAATTTACAAATAATGAGTTCAAAATTACAGTTAATTTGATTTGCAATGCGTGTAATAAATAGAAATAAGTAAAATTTGTAACTTATTGCTAATTGAAGTAGTCAAAATAAATAGAAAATAACAATAATTCATTTTATGTACAGACAGTGATTATTTGAAGTAAATTCAAATAATTACTGTCAGATTGTTTGAACATTCAATGAATTGACATGAAAGAACTGGCGCTAGGCTTTGTTCAATAAAATAAAATCCTCATTGTAAATTAAAAAGTAAGGCAGTAAACACCAAATAAAAATGAGAATAAAATATGAAAACGAAAACATGAAGAAAAACCCGTGCATTAAAACCCACTTACACAACAAGCCGAAAAAAAAGGCTCCCTTTCATATTTCACATACCGGATCGCAAACACATCAATTATTCGTACGTATTCCGGTAGCCGAAATTAGCGTACCGCCAGAGGCGGAGGCGCAATTGGGATTGCGGTGAAAGGGAGTGGCGTCCAGCATGTAATTTGTAATTAAATTACAGTTTACGTACAAAAAAAAAACTGCAGCAACACAATTTCGTCCTTAAGGCTGGCGTTTACTAGAAAAGAAACGATACGGTGACAGAGACAGTTGCCAATCGTCAAGGAGGTGGTGACCTCTCAATTTCAATAGTAAAGTAATTGAGATAAAGTAGACCACTGTATTTTGTATTTATGTTCTCTATATGTGTGTGAGTGTGTAATTCTGTAGCATATACTTTTAAATCTATTTTTAGAATACTCGAGGTAAATTTAAAAGACCCCAAAAAAATTATCTAAGTATGAAAAAAAAAAAAAAAATCTTTCGCAACAACCTGATAGAAATATTTTATTATAGCTCTCTTTGGTGTTCGGATGTGTATTGTAGTTTAAAAGTGTCAGAAAGTTTTAATTAATTTATTAGGATATGTTACTTATAAAAATTAAATTAAGAAAAATAAATGAACGTACTAAAAAACACCGTATGGTTTAAAACCCCATGCGAAATAAAAGTTTAATAAACCTCTATTTGCATTTACTCAATTACTAACATTTTTATCTTTTAATAATTAATTTAAAATATACATATTATCTTCATTTACTAAATATATTTACATTTGCATATCTAAAATTATTTTAGTGAAATGGGTAAAATTTCCTTACTCTCATCGCCATAAAAAAATAATAGATCGAAAAATTTAATAATAGTAATAGATATGTAACAGAAAGAATGCATCTAATTTTGGAACTGTCATAAAAAGGAAAGACAAAACCTCTTGTGATTCTTTGTAATCATCAAACATTACGATTTTATTATAACGATCTAAATAATTTTATTAGAATAGTTTTGAAATTATTTTAATAGCTACCATTATACAGAGCAAACACACAGCATAGCCAAACCATTAGTTACGGTTTTGCTATGCAGTGTGATTTGTGGTATGGAATTTTGTGCCTAAAATTGTTTGCTCCGTCTCTCAACATTATTAGTATTATAATTTTATACCTACTTAAGTATTTGACCAAACCCAGCCAACTAAAAGCATAAACTATTTTATCAAATAAATAAACAAAATAGTGCACTTACAACCTACAAGTAATATTTGATAGATAATAAAAATACTATGTTATTTGAATATATATTTTATTATTGTCATTTAATTATTTATTTTGACTAATTTAATATGTAAAAAGGTACATTCATTGTAATATCATTATTTTTATTTTTGTTATTTCCTTAAGACCTTTTTAAAAATCTATTTTGTCTTCTTCGTCATTTACTTCGTTCCATAAAATACAGTTTTTTTATATTATTTCTAAAATGTGTCTCATTATATTAGCTTGAATATTGTAATGTATATTAATAAAACAATGAAGTTAGCATAGATTCTTCTTTAACTTCATCATAAATTCACGACAGGGCAGAAAGACCTCTGGTTGATAGCCCAGACAGACTAACACCTACATGTATTGTAATTATTTATATTGTTGAAATTATCTATATAGTCTGAATAATGATATTTATTTATTTACGGAAGTCCATTTACAACAATATAATGCAGATTCGACTTATGGCTAGTTAATCTAAAACTAAACTAAAAGTAAATTACATATAATAAATAAAAAAACTCAACACAATTTACATAAAAAGCAGTAACAAACGTTAACATTTAGATGTTGACTGCGCTGACGAAGTAATTTTCTCAGACCAGCGCGGCTAATATTACCAAAATCAGCGTTGAACTTATTACAGATATTGGCAATTCTGGCCAAACTATAGTTCCTACAGTACTCCGTTCTACAATATGGATCATGAAAGAGATCGAAGGAGCGCAAAACTTTAGTAGGGACGTTGAATTGAATTTGATTAAGTAAATAAAAACTATTGATTTTCCTGTTAATCAAATCATATCCTAGTAGTACATCAGCATTTCTCCGTCTCTGTTCCAATGTGTCCATATTTAGAACCTGTAGTACATTCATGTAAAAACCGATTAAAGCAAATTTAAATGAAACAAACTTTATAAATTTGGTTTGAACCTTCTCAACTATAAGTATTTCTGATTTGTTATAGGGATTCCAAATTGTACAACAGTATTCAAGATGAGGGCGGACAAGTGTCACATATAATATTTTAAGGGTATTAATGTTGAAAAAATGTTTACTATTTCTTTTTATAAACCCTAGTGCACGACTTGCCTTAGAAGTTATAAGGTGTAAATGCTTGCTGAAGTTCCAATTATATGTTAGTAACACTCCCAAGTCTTTTATTTCGAAGACTCGCGAGTTAGATGAAGTGGAACATCCCCTTTTGAAACCATGTTGCTTGTGAGATAATACACTAGATATGCATTCAGATAGAGGAGCAGTTATTAATTTTTCAAATGTTTTTGGAATAAATGATAAAAGAGAAATCGGCCGATAGTTAGAAACAATGTTCCTTTTTCCACTTTTAAATATGGATGCAATTATAGCATTTTTCCGTAGTGATGGAAAACAGCCTGTACTTAGAGATTAATTGAAAAGAAGCCACAGAGGGCGACAAAGGGAAAATGAACATTGCTTCAATAGAATTGATTGCAAACCGTCTGGGCAAGTACAGTATCAATCATTCAAACAGACTAGTTGATTAAGAACGTCTGTAATTTTTAATGCCTCATTGGTGCTGTAATTAATATGATTGAAGGAACTAATTGATAATTTTGAAGATAAGGTAACATTACTTGAGGATACATTATAAACTGAACCAAAGTGATCAGCAAACAACTCAACAATATCTTGAGCACTAGTAATGGAGGTACCATTATTCTCAAATGAGGCTGGTACAGTAGAGATTGAACGATTCGAATTTATGTGGCTCCAAAATAATTTAGGATTATTTACAAGAGATTCTTTAACTGACTGAATATGATTCCTATAGCAAATCAGAGACAGTTGCTTACACCGTGCCCGCGTTTCTTTAAAAATATCGTAGTCGCTTGCTAGGCCAGAAAGGCCTAGGCCTTAAAGTTACGGTGATGTATTTTTTTCATAGAAATAAGTTCATTGAGTCTGAGGAAAACCACTTAGGATAACAATGCTTTCGACAAGTAGAGGATTTATCAATGACCCTTGGGGTAAACAAGTCAATAATAGAATATAATACTAAATAAAAAATGCTAACATTAATGTTAACATCATTATCATTAAACAAACTGTCCCAAGGGGTAAATAGAATTTTTCAGAAATAGATTTATAATCAGCCCGCGAGAAGTTTTATACAAATTTTGAGTTTTATATATATATATGGTTTTTATTTTATTTTATTTTATTTTATTTTATTTTATTTTATTTTATTTTATTTTATTTTATTTTATTTTATTTTATTTTATTTTATTTTATTTTATTTTATTTTATTTTATTTTATTTTTATTTTATTTTATTTTATTTTATTTTATTTTATTTTATTTTATTTTATTTTATTTTATTTTATTTTATTTTATTTTATTTTATTTTATTTTATTTTATTTTATTTTATTTTATTTTATTTTATTTTATTTTATTTTATTTTATTTTATTTTATTTTATTTTATTTTATTTTATTTTATTTTATTTTATTTTATTTTATTTTATTTTATTTTATTTTATTTTATTTTATTTTATTTTATTTTATTTTATTTTATTTTATTTTATTTTATTTTATTTTATTTTATTTTATTTTATTTTATTTTATTTTATTTTATTTTATTTTATTTTATTTTATTTTATTTTATTTTATTTTATTTTATTTTATTTTATTTTATTTTATTTTATTTTATTTTATTTTATTTTATTTTATTTTATTTTATTTTATTTTATTTTATTTTATTTTATTTTATTTTATTTTATTTTATTTTTATTTTATTTTATTTTATTTTATTTTATTTTATTTTATTTTATTTTATTTTATTTTATTTTACCGCGCGGACTTGCATGAGCAACAGCGATTGTAATTGCCACAAAAAAGTGTGTGCACTCACGCGCCATCTGATAAAAAATAACTGAATTAAAATTGATATAAAGGTCCTCATAACCCGCAGAAATCTATCTGCCGACATTTTAAAGATGGCCTGTTATTATGTATAACATTATTTCACTACTTTTAATTTATAGTGAAAATCGTAACATATGATACAATGAAATTGTGATTGGTATTAAGTTATATGAATGTAGAGTCTAGTGAGATGTTTGAAATTTTCAAATTTCTCATTTATGTTGCTCAAAATCAATTACAAAGTGACGCAAAATTATCCATTTTCAAGATGTTTTTTCAAGGAAACCCGCTACTAAAATCAAATTTAAATATATTCACTAGAATGTGGCAATCCTTAGGATTATTTTGGTGTATGATTTGATAATATAGAGTAGTCAGGATTTAATTCTAGCTTTAATTAGTGACTGCTGAAAACGTATGATTTTACCGCTACTAAACCGCAGCCTTAATATCAGTTCACCGGAGGAAGAGCGAGTTTCTTGCAAAAATTTCCTTGGTTACGAAACACTTTCGGTCCGGGTGGAATAATGCGAAATGCGAGAAACGAGCCCCGCAATTTTAAATTGTGAACATGCAACGCACCTGGCCGTGAAATCGATAAACTGGATTCGAATTGCAGTTTAACGAGTGAGTGAAATGCATTTTTAAATAATTAATTTGTTATTTTCCATTCGGGCGGGTTTCTCTCTTCAAGAAATCTGTGTTATTAACTTTGACTATGATTGCCGGTGTTCGTGATAATTGCTTAATTTTGATGAGCGCGATAAGTGATTGATTCGTTTTTTCATCTTTCATTTTTCGATTAAGTTAATTTCACTCTCTTTTTAATTATATTATTTATTATATAAATATATATTAATATTAAAGATAAAAATTTAATTAATTGCCAGGAAATTACATTACTTTTAAATAACACTTTTAATTTTGTTTAACTATTACATTTTTATTTAAAACATCACTATAGTTTCGATTACGTAGTAATTATTATCAAATATTAGTAAATATTATTACAGAAGGCAGAAAGAAATCTGGTGGATGGCTTAAACAGATAAAACACCCAAATATATTACAAATTCTTGAATCTTTGAGGCGTTTACTTCGTGGTGCATTTTCAATATTGGGATAAAGAAAACAGGAACTTTTTATACCACTTATATTAATATCTGTTGTTAAGTGGTATAAATATACTACTACTATACTGTGTTTTCTTTATCATATATTATAAATATTTATGTACATTATTTTGTATCATTATTAATACTAATAATATATATTTGCGCCGCGCCTATGCCAAAAATGGAGGAAACTCTGGACCATTTGGTAGCGAGCTCTGAAGTATTGGCTCCAAAAGCGTATTTAAAACGACATAACTGCGTCGCTCACAAAGATAGTCTACAAGGAGCTAGAGAAACTGTACCTACCTGAAAGATTATGTAACCCTACCTGTGGTTGAAAACACACAGGCGAGGCTATACTGGGATAGAAGAATCATAACATATAGACCAATACGTGAGAATATCCCAGACATAATGTTGCTATTGAAATAACATAAAAAGGCTTACATAATTGATATTGCTGTGCCTCTGCCTGAATATCTACAAAAAAAAAAACACATAGGGAAAAAATTATAAATACTTACTGTTGTCGGACAAAATCAAACAAATGTGGAAGCACGATTCCGTCGTAGTTACCCCGCGATTCTCGGAGCAACTTGAGAAATCCCTAGTACATTACACAGCTGTATAAAAAAATAGACATACAAAAATATACACATACCCATGCAGAAAGCCGTAGTACTGCAAACTTGCAGTATAACCTGAAGCATGTTGTCAAACGAAATCAATACAAAACTCCTTGAGAGACTCAGGCGAAAGACACAAGAAAATAATAATACTCTTTATTAACATCTAGATAAATATACAAAATAAATAAAAACAATAATAAAATCAAATATATAATTTATTTGTGTTAATCTTGAAAATGTGACGCTGTTTTGTTTGTATGATTACACCATTATAATTTCAGGAAATTTTACTACTGCTTAGCTAATTTAATTTTTAGCTCAACTAATAAGAACGTTAACAATGGTGTGCACTTAATTTAGAACAACCTATATATAATTAATGAAATAATATTTATACTGTATCATCAGGTCACCCAGTTAAATCTGAATTATGGGATTAATTAGGTCTTTGTGAATTTTTGGCGATTCCAGCAAATCCATTTTAAGACCTTTTCCCTCCTTACTAAACGTATGATACCAAATGTGTATGTAGTTTGTTTGAATTTGTATGCTCATTCGTGTTATTTTACCTTTCTTAACTACTGTTCTCTATATTTGTCTGTTTAGAGCCAAATTTTCTGATTTCCGGTGGAAATGATCGAGGATGTTGACGGTCGCGATTGCTACGCGCAATCTCAGTTACTTGTCTTCGGAAAAAAATCCGATCCAGATTTAAATAAAGTCTTACTGGCTAGCTAGAGATCAAAAATATTTGTTGCCGAAGACAATTAACTGAGTTTGCGCGTAGCAATCGCGTCCTCGATTATTTTCACCGTAGATCGCGGCCGAACTGTACGTTTGATTAATTTAATTTAACAACTTTGTATAATATAATAATATTTTATTCTTTTCGTCACTTCTGTTTCTGGAGTTGTTGCTCTCGCCAATTTTAAATGTAGATCGTACGCTAGAATTTCGATGCAGCTCCTTTTCGAATGAAGACTGCTAATTTACACTTTAAACAAATTGACTTTTGCGTCATTAATTAATTTATAAATGAGTATTTTATTTTGACCTGATCTAATTGTACTTGCGAATTTCGAAAAATCTTCTTTTTGAGACAAACGCCGAGGAAGTAAATGTTGATTAGTTCCATCTTTTTTTCTATTTGAATAGTAAGTTGACCAGGAAGCCATTAATATGGAAGATATTTGTTGGTGAGTATTATATAATATTCAAGAAAACTCACTAACATCGATAACAACTTTGTAATTATATAAGGCAGAGCTTTACTGAGGAGGGATAAAATCCCTAAACACGTGTCAGCAATTGACCTTATATTACGTAGTGTTTCGTTTTTTTTTTGGATTAAATACTTAAAAAAATGCTGAGTTTTATAATAAAATATTGTTATGCAACAGCAAGCGTCAATTATTGTAAATTTGTTTTAAAATACTTACGTAAAGTAAGTCAAAATGTCACAGTAGCCAAAGAGCGAATAATTTATTAAATATTTTCAAATTCTTTTTTTGTCAAATTGGTGATTCTGTTAACCTATAATCATTATAATAGGTACAAAATACCTGTTGTGTCACTATGAAGTAACATTTAATAAGATTTAAAATTTTCTTAAATGTCACATTTTTTTTTTTTCAATTGTGTAATTTATTGTAAGTTCTATTGATTTTATTCGGAATATACAACGTAGGCCACGAATAACGGCTCTTTAAAGTTTCCTCACCGAGGAAAAAACTGAAAAAAAATTCTACATTGCACGGTTGAATTCGATCTCCTTATGGGAAATATTTTCACTTTCTTTCACTTCCGGTTGTCCCAGAAATGGCTGCCAACTTTGTTATTTTAAATTAAACACCCTATATTTTTGATTTCCTGTTCAATTGGCTACCCCCTCATATCGATGTGGGTCTACATAACACTGACAGTTTTTGAGTTAAAAATGTATGTAAAATTTTGACATTTTGAAAAATGCCTATAACTTCAAGCAGGAACAAGATAGAGAGACGAGCGGTATATTAGATTTTTACCTATAGAAAAATTGACACATGTTAATTTTTTAATACTAGAGGGAGTATTAAAAAATTAACATGTGTCAATTTTGAAAATAGGTATTTCAAGTGTCAATATTTCAGTACCCACTTAAATATACCAGAATTCAATTTTTCAAATGTATTGATCAATATTTTATCTCATGGGCAAGACAATTTGCAGCATAAAAGTATTACATATCCGTATAGTATATAAAGAAAACAATATGACTTTTCATACCTCTTGGAGGTATTATTAAGCGTGACTACTTTCGATTACACGGTAATCATTTTCAAACAATATCCGTATATGTAAAACAAGTAGTTTTAATTTTTTACGTCTTTTTTAACCACTTATTTATGTTTATGAACATAAATAATTTAATACGTGAATGGAAAAATAAATTGGTGGTTATAGCGGTTTTAAAGTGAAAAGTAGTCAATAAATGTAACTTTTATCAGCATAAATGAAAAGTAGACAACAACAGTTGTCTTAAAGTGATATTAAATTTAAAATTAAGCATTGCATCAATTCAGAGTTATGGTAATCAAGTCATTATTATTCGATACTTGAGGCTGTTACTCAATGAAATTGCATATTCACAATTAAATAAAAACACAATTGTTTTGTTGCTTCTTTATTTAATTGTCATTATTATTCAATAAAAGTAAGTTAAAAGAACTCAATGGGGAGCTTTAGCGATCTTGAAGTCAATAACATGCAATAAAACAAAATTTTTAGCATCTTTAAAGTCAAATCTAGACAACAAGAATAACTCAAGATTGGACAACAAGTTTGTTGTTATACTGTTTTTTGAGTGATTATTAGGTGATAAAAGATATTGAAATTGAAATAAAATATCACTTTTGAACTACAGTGTTTAGTTAATTATTTATTTATGATACTACCACAGAAATATAATAAATACATTTCTAAGTAATTAGTTGTACAATATTAATACACAACTAATTACTTAAAAATGTATTTATTATATTCTGCAATAGTGTATAGAGCAGAAAATAGTTAATTACAAAATAAAATATGCCATATATATATATAACATCTAAATTGAAGCTTTGGTACAGTTTAGTTATAATAAAATATTTAATTTAATTGGAACCACATGGCTATTGACCCTTGGTGTTTCAGTGGGAAGTCCTTGTCTTAATATAATATCAGTCGATCCGTCGTTAATGAGAGATGAAATGAATGAATATATTGTGGATTTTTGATATTGTAATTCAGGAGGAATGTCTGGATTTCGTTTGATGCATAGGTGTTGGGATGTTGGGTTCATAGCAAATTTTTGGTATCGTTGTGAGGATCTTTGGTATATTGGTATTATACCTGTTTTTTCATATGGGATGATATTGGATGGGTTGTATAGAGGATTGTTTGGGTGGCGTATTACAAAATTAAATTAATTCTAGAAAATTAATATAACTGTGGGACAGAAAGACATTTGATCGATATTCCAAACAGACCATCACCTACATGTATTGTAATTATTTATTTTATATTGCTTAATATTATCTATTGTTTGAATAAAGATATATATATATACTAAAATTGAATAATTTACATTATTCTATCGAAACAACATTTCGCACTGATAATAGTAAAATATCGAGCAAAGGATAACTAATTAATATATTAGTTTTGGAAATAGGAAGAAAAAAGAGTATGTATTGATGAACTGAATCATGTATTTGGAAGTTAATTACAGCTTCAAGACAATCGACTAAATAGTTTACAAATTTAAATAAGATAGTAACTAGATATGATTTCCATCTCTTAGCTAAGGATTCCAATCCAAATTAATTGGGAAAAGACAGACGTAATCATAGGTTATATTATCAGAATTAGGCAATATAAGTGACTAATAACGATTTTAAAATATGAAAGTAGATATAAAATTGAACCCATTGTGATTTTAAAGTCAAAACTGAGCAATTTAACTTGGTTTAGTTCTCTACTGTCTTTCAAAATTTTTAAAAAAAAACACAACTCCAAGTATTTACTCGACAATTTTGATGACATTTACGGAATTTGACGAATGTACCTATGATTAAAAACTCAATTGCTTTGGTTCTTATTTAATGGTATTTTTTTATAGATTTCGCCATTATAAGGGCTTATGAAATCGTGGCAGTCCAACACACTATTAATTTGATTTTTCAAGTTGATTTTTTGATAATCCATGTAGCTTAATTACATCATCAAATTCTGTAAATTTCATTAAAATTGTCCAATAAATTCATGGTGTTCTGATTTTTCTGAAAGGTAGTATATTTTTAATGATTTAACAATCTGATGTATTTTCTAAAACCTTAAAGTAAAATTTAAGCAACAACAATAAGTAGTTGTAATCTTAAACTACAGATAAGTCAATAATTGTGACTTACAAAGATCTTTATGTTTGGTAGTGGTGATTTTAAACTCAAGATTAAGCAATGATTATGAATTATTGATATCATCAAGTGATTATAGTCGAGGCTACGGAAAATGCTAAATTTATCGTGTACGTTATTAAATAATTTCACATTCTATGTATTCATATCTGTTTAATGATGATTTAAGCTTAACACTTCACTTACAGAATAGACCCCATTGTCCAAAATGTACATATAGTGTTAAAATAAATACAGCGAAGAAATGAATTTAACCACTTTCAAATTATTAATATAATCTTCATGTAACTTAAAAATAGATACAAACTTATACTGAGTTTAGAATATGAATGGAAAAATAAAAGGATGTTAAATAATTATATGAAACACACAAATTTAAGCAATAAAAGTAGCTTCAAATGAAACTAGAGCCTGTCTGCTTTAGTAACTTTAGTGAATCATGAAGGCCAAAATTTATTCATTTTAATATTAAATAAATTCTGACAGTCGAGCTATGGTGAATTCATAACAATACAAACAAACAAAATGGAATTTCATGTTTCTACAGTAAAATCTAGGCAATGTTGTAAGTCTTCACATTTTTAACGGAAATTTTATCGGCTTCTACAGTATTGTCTATAAAAAAGACAAAATAAACTAAAATAATAAACCTTGTACATGTATAAAAATAAATTTCTAATTTAATTACATATTTATTGTTTAAATTTTCGAATAAATTATCCAATTTTGTTTATTTAAATTGTTATAACTAAAATGGCATACATTATGTATTAAAATACTTATTTTAGAGATGTTTGCAAAATTTAATGTTAAAAAGTTGAGGATTTTTTGAGTTATCGCTAAATTCAGTAGTTTGTTCATGTCAAGTGGTTTATAAAAACAATATATAAGAAAATGGGCATAGATTAAGTATTTGGAAGCTTATTTTAGAGATATATTCCAAATTTCATGTATGTATATTGAGTAGTTTTTACATTATTGTTAAAAATTATTGTTTAAATCATTATATATACTTGTTTGCTAATTTATTTATGTATTGATTTGTTTATTTGGTAATTATTTTATTTTATTATTTATTTTATCAATATTTATTTATAATTTATCTATTTAGTTCAATTTTTATGGCATAATTTATTCGTTTAATGTCATTGAGATTACCGTTTTTGATATTTCAATTAATTTTTCATCGCAAGAGTCGACAACTTGGGTTAATTTTTATTTTGCAGTTTCCGCTACTGATATTAAAGTATGTTATATATGTAAAATTGTATTATTCTGTTCATATGTGATTTACAGTCATGCTATTTATCTAAACATTTTGAATATTGTTATTCTGTATAATGGTGATTTAGCGTAAATAAATGAATTGAATAGAAAATCCAAAATATCATCACTTCACAGGATCCTTAACTAGAGTGGCGAACGGATCAAGTATTGCTATCTTAAAATTCACTGACAAATCAATTTTCTGGTTTAGTATCCGCTAATAAAGCAAATATATACATGAATATAAATTAACCAAGTAATTTTCTACTTAAACATTTATGGATAAAGTAAGAAATTAAATTGAAATAAACATTTATTAAGAAAGTAATTGATAATGAATTTTGCTGCCTAAATTCCAATGACAAAGTAATTTCCTGCATTATCATCCTTCAGCAAAGCAATTTCATACATTAATATACAATGACAATGTAACGAATATTTATGCAGGTTCTTTGATGTAAGTTGCAAACATCAATTGACGAAGTAATTCTCTTTAGAAATACTCATCGATAAAGTAATTTTCTGTATAAATATACATTAACAAAGTAAAAGATTATCTATGTGTTTTTCATTTCAATAGACTCCAACATGTTTAATTTTGATTCACGTGAAAATTTAAGAAGTTTAACATTAGATAATCTTTTAAATTTCGATACTAGTTCATTAAATAATCCCTTTTTAGATCTTATTAATTCATACATATATATATAAAGAATCTTTATTGTCAGTATAATATACATATAAATGTGAAAGAAATTAACAATAAATATTATTATTTTATTTACCGACAACCGGCTATCGGCCAACAGCCTTTCTGCCAAAGTTCGTGCATTTTATGGGTGTGTCTTATTGCCGGTTAAGGGAAGTGATGAATTGGAATAGGGTTTGTGAAGGATTTTTGAATTTAGGAATTATATTATCGTCTCTGGGGATGCAAAGTTGGGAGAGAATTGTGAAATTAGATTGTTTTCTGGAGAATTTTTTTGAATAGGTTGTGGAGTAATTCATACATTTTAGCACATTATATATAATTATATTTAGATTAGTTTATAGTTAACATGATTTTTAAATATTTTAATTTTATCAATATTGCGTTGTATACTATAACAACATATTTATATTTATAAAAACTTCAACTACTGAAGATGGAAACATAGTTTCCGAAATATATCTAGTGAAATAAAAAATAAGTAGAAAGGACAAATATTTTTATTTAAATAATATTAATGTTGACAATGTATTTTCCCGTATAAATTCCATTGACAAGGTGCGTAAATATCCATTGGTAAAGTAATTTCCTACATTAAAATCCCTTGATAATGTAATTTCCTGGGTAAATATACATCGACAATGTTATTTATGCAGACTCTTTAAAGTGACAAATCAATTTCCTGAAGAAATATTTACCGAGAACATAATTTTCTCTATCAATATCTATTGATAAAGTATTTATTTCCTGCATAAACATACACGTAATTTCATACAGAAATATCTATTGACAAGGTAATGATTAAAAGTAACACTTGGTTTGTCAGGGTTTCCGTTGCTAGTTTAAGATATGCTTAAATATGTTTTTGTATTATAAAGAAATATTATTTAAATGTATTTATGGGATGGGGTGTATGCAAATTTATTCTGTTCCATAAATGTTTTTGTAAATCTTGGATAGTAAAAAAAAGTATATATTTCAATAAAATGGTGTGAAACAAATTCGGAGATGATGTATGTATAATATTAGTAGAAATACAGAGAGGTTTTTTTTATCAGTATACATTAGGCGAACTGTATACCTGCAAAAAAATCAAACGCTAAACTTCAAAATCTGTGAAATGTTTGATCGATGTGTATTACAATTCCAACAGTACTAGAGGTGGATAAAACAAGTTTTTAATAAATCCAAAGTGGCCGAATACCTCAGTTAGGATGATTCTAAAAATAATTAAACTAAAACATTTTCTTTGGAACGTTGTATGTTTCGTTCTCTTTATTCTATTGAAAAACGCAACGAAATAAATCATGACTAATACTGCATGCGTTACCGTCACAAGCAATTTCCTTTTTTTTAAATCAAAAATACGTCACTTATTATTATGAAGAAATTACAGGTAAAAAAAAGAGATTTTATTAAGACAATTTGAAAGAAAAATAACAGTGAAGAACAATAAACTTGAAATAAATAATTAGAATGAGTCCTAGAAATGACCACCAGAAACTGGAAGACAGTAACTCAAACGATCGTGAAAATTCTTCCACATTGTGCATTTCGATATTGTCATAAACAGAAATAGAAAATTGTTTAAATATTTTTTGAATTATCCTAGTTGAAGGAAACGATCGTTCGGGTTACGTATTATAGGCAACTAAACACATACATCAATGCGTTTGACTTGTGTATTTTACATGTATACATAGGGGATATGTATACTGTTAAAAAAACCTCTCTGTATATTTATTTATAAGAAAGGTCTATCTACTGATTATCACTTTATGATTTTGATTTCATCCCAGGGCCTGTGATACAGGCGTTCATGTAAAGTAATGTTGTCAGATCTACTAGTATAAAATTTAAAAGTAAATTTAGTTTCTCAGTGGTTGAAGTTTAATTCCAATAATTATACTTAAAACCCATGAAACTTAGAACAAAACAGTACAAATTTTGGAATTTTAATTATTATTTTTAAACACAGTAAACGATTAGGGAACATAATGAATCAAAAATCACAATAATCTGACACAATGACAATAACATGCAACTTCAAAATCCAAAATGATGTCAAAGGCGTCAATAATACTTTCTTTATCACACAATTTAAATAAAATTACGACGCGGCGGATAGGCCTACCTGTTATAAATAAATATAATATATATATATTTTCCAATTACAAATTACATGCAGTTTATGCATGTAATGTAATTTTTCATTGAATTTGTTTCATAATATCGTTATTCTGCATTTAATTGCGGTTCGGGAGAAGAAGAATTAAGTGTTTGATGACAATGGTCTATAAATGTAATATATTGCCAATGAAATAAACTGTAAACAAAAAATGCGGTGATTTTACCACGGATTAGGTGCTTCGAACCGAAATTAATTGTAGAGAATGTGAAAAAAAAATATGGTTTTATTATCTACACATGAAGTTTATTCTACAGGTAATAAACTACATGTATAGGGTTTTCTAATAAGGACGGGTCGATGTTGAAATGGAATGAAACAAGCTGTGTGTGAGGTATTAACGAAATTTTACTTTTATTTCAAAGGCCCATGTATGCCATTTCGTATGGCATATGACATCGTTTAAATGCCCGCTGCGGATTCTTATGATGGTACGGATCCAAGAGGTCCAATTTTTAATGATTTTGCCGCATACATCAGGCTGAATTTGAGCGATGGCCTGAATTATGTGGACTTTGAGGGCATTAGTAGATTGTGGCTTATTGTCATAGACCTACCACTTCAGAAATCCTACAATAAATTTCTAGCAGGGTCAAATCGCATGATCTTGTTAACCAATGATCGGCGATTTGGCGTTATTTCGGCATATGAGTGTTGGATGATTGTTTACCGAACCTGTTGTCTCGAATTTGGCCACCAAACATTGTAGAGACGACCTTGAAGAGCTACCGCATTTGCTGTAAAATGGGTATTTCGCTCGCAACGTTTGCACTAATGGACAATACTTTTGATATTTTTTTGTATCATTTCGACGTGCTGCTCAATCATGTAACTTGCAATGGTGAATTGGTATCAGTTATTGAACAATAAACAATAGATTTGACAGACGCCGACAAAGCAACGTAGCCGCAACAGCTTATCAATATCGACCCGCTCTTATTGGAAAACCCCTACTAACTAGTTTTTTATTACTTCCAGAATAAGCAACATGTATAGACAGCGAATTATATTTTCTTCATAATCTCTTCGCGATGTATTATTTTCCGGTTTAAAGGACCTAATTTTTCACATACCTATAATCCTCAATGCAATTATTACCTTCTGATGAAAGATATTTTAAATTAATTGCTTTGTATTTTCAGTAGTTCATTAGTTATATTGCTTTGGTAATTAATATTAATGCCATCATGATGACTATAACTACCCTAACTCTAATTTTAATTTTTCTGATTAACCTGTATAAATGTAACCGTTTTTGTCATTTTTTTGTCACTTTTTTTAATGACCATGAGACATCGAAACATAAGTCATGAATTTATGTACTTGTGTAAATTTGATACATACAATAAATAATTGTGTTAAAAATAGTATTCAGTGATTTTAATTTTAGTACAATTAATTACGTTGCCAATTGATATTTATCTAAGAAAATATCTTATTTTTGAATATTTCCGCAGAAAAAATCTTTTGTCAATGGATATTCGGGGCTATTCCGTACGGGAAATGTTAAATTCAACGTGTACGTAATTTAACTGTTCCACATTCTATGATAAATATTTATTACATAAAGTGCTTAGACTCTGAGGATAAAAAATTAAGTCCACATTAAACTTAACATTTCCCTTACAGAATAGGTTAGATTTTCTGGGTAGGTAACGTATTTATTAACATGCAGTTCTTAGATGTGTTTAAGAATACCATATTTTTATAGACATAGTAAATTCCTGCATGAATATCCATTCCTATAATAATGTCTTTAATTAATATGCGAAAATAAAGTTTCCTGACTGAATAACCATTGACAAAGCAATTTTCTACATTACAAAGTAAATGATTTGTATGCAGGCTAATTTCATGAAGGAATCTGTAAAATAAAGATTTTTTTGGAAATTTCAATTTGATAAAACACATTTTTATAACAATAAAATGAAGAAAATAATAAAGTTATAATAATTTAAAATTTATTAACAAAATTTATAATACTTTATAAATTAAATTAAATAAAAAAATGTGTTGAAAATCATAAATATTTTATTAATTAAAGTAACCATGGATTTTCAAAAATTAAGTGCCTCATTAATCAACAGAATTTACAATGATAAAGGGATTTTACTTTCTAGCGTCACTAATAGTAATTTTCAGTTATTCAAACGAAGTAAAAGTGTTTAATAATTCAGAATTACGATGTATGACAATAAATAAAAATCCTCAATAAAAAAATAATAATAAAGAATCCTCAACAATAAATAAAAATAAAATTTTGCATACACCTATTTATTAATTATCATTTAGTGTATCCCATTCAAACAATGACAGTAATTGAAAAACTATGTTTGTACTCCCTATATAAATGGCGTTAACTAAATTATTAACGCGACGTATGTGATTCCGATGAAATCGAGCTTCTGGGTAATTTCACGCTTCGGTGCTGGTTAGTGTTCTTGCCGTACGGTTTAATTAAATTTTCAACGGTTGCATGAGCATAAGTGGTCTCGTTCAGATCGGTTCGATCATTACAGTACAATGGAATCTCGCTTTTTTTAGGTTGTGGAATATCAACGAGACAACAAGCACAAAGGAGGATCGTCGGCGGGGACGAAGCTGGCTTCGGGAGCTTTCCGTGGCAAGCGTACATTAGAATTGGATCTTCAAGGTGAGTATAATATTAATAATTGCATATTTATTAATAATAATAAAAAACATTAGCAAAATTTATATTATATTCCTTAATTTTCTTCTTTATTTTATACTACATGTACATTTCAAAAACGTGGCGTCTTAAATTAAAAAATAAATAAATAGACTTTGAAAATAATTAATAAATTACTAATTAAGTAATTATGTAACGTAAGTCAATATGTCACAGTAGCTAAAAAAGGAAATAATTTCATTTATTTTCAAATTATTTTCATTTAATTTATTTAAATTAATCTGATCAAGTGAATGTTTTCTATTGAGAATGTACTCTGTATCTATAGTTGAAACATCACATTTGTATTTAATTTTGTTTATCTTTATATTTATTTATTTATCAATATTACAAAAAAAACTATTGATAGAGGATACATTCTGCTCAAAATATACATTGAAGTTAAAATAAATAAGTGAATAAAGGAATATAACACAAATATTATTAATCAAGAAAATTTGACGTACTCACCAACAAATATCTTCAATAATAAACATCCTTATTTGCAATCTCTTTAAAATGTAATAAATAAAATATTAAGAAAGAAAGAAAAACTATCGATGTAAATGAATAAAGTAAGAAATAAATATGAATAAAGTATTAAAAATCAACCAATAAATTGAGAATTTAAAGTTATTCAATCTAATCTGTGTTTTATTGGTTGATTTTTAATACTTTATTCATATTTATTTCATACAATATGTACTACCAATGTCTAAATATTAAAACCATGAATAAAGTAAGGTTCAGTCTACGATACAAATTTCGCTAAAAATTGTTCGTCACTAAAAATTAGACTCATATTAGTGCTTCTATCAAAATTAGAGTCACTTCTATTAAAAATAGATTCACATTTACGTTTCTATCAGAATTAGAGTCACATCAGTCATTTCTTTCAAATAGGCCTACTTTTGCGATTCTGCAAAAACTAAGCTCATGTTTGTGATTCTATCAGAATTGGAATCATGTCAGTTCTTCTATCAAAATTGAGCTCATACTACCAAAATTAGGGTAAAAATTGTATTTTTAATAAAATAAGGCTCGCATTTGTGCTTCAATGAAAATTAGATACAAATTGTTCTTTTTCAAAATTGGGATTTCATATTTTTTAATTGGAATTTTTCACACACAAGCCTTGCTATATGAGCTCTCAAAGCATATAAAAATTATACGGCTTAAGTGTGAAGTTGGTTGCAAAAAATACAATTAAATCCTCTGCCAGGGAAAAACGCAATTACTTTTCGAAGAACCCAATAGTTTTATTAGATATAAATTTTTCCTTTTCAAAATCGGGCCTTTGTGTTTCTACCATAATTTGACTCACATTAGTTCTTCTATGAAAATTTGGCTCATACTACCAAAATTAAGGTAACGATTCTGTTTTTATCAAAATAGGGCTCACATTTCTGTCAAAATTAGATATACATTTTTTTATTTTATTAAAACTCTGATATTTTTAATAAAATTATGCTTATGTTTGTCGTTTCTATCAGAATTTAACGCATATCAGTTCTGCTATAAGAATTAGGCTCATACTACGAAAATTAGAGTATTTTTTTTATAAAAAAGGGATCTCAAACTAGTTTTCTCAAAATTAAGCTCATATTTGTGTTTATATCAGAATTAATTTCAAAATTAGAGTTTTTATTAAAATCACATTTAAACTTCTATCAAAATTATATTGAAATTGTTCTTTTATCAAATTTTGGTTCTGAATTTCTTTTTTAAAAATTAGGTTTATATTTATGTTTCTATCACAATTAAACTCGCATCAGTTCTTCTAAAATTGAGCTCCTACTACCAACATTAGCGTACAATTGTATCTTTATCAAAATATGGCTTACATTTGTGCTTTTGTCAAAATTAAATTCACATTTTTTCTTTTATCAAAACTGGGCTCTGTTTTTTTTTTAATCAAAATTACACTCACATTTGTGTTTCTCTCAAAATTTGACTCACATCAGTTCTTCTATCAAAGTTGGGCTCACACTACCAAATTTAGGGTAAGATCATAACTGATTTCACATTTGTGTTTGTTAGAAGCACAATTTAGGTTAGACTCATATTGTTATATCATGAAAATCTTCATGAGCTCTCTTTATTTATTTTTATTTTCTGTTAAATATTTTATATGATTGCAAATAAAAACAGACAAAATTGATATTTTAATTTGTTTTTACTGTTTTTTCTTTCTTTTGTAATATACTTTTTAGATTATTTTCAAGATAATTGACTTTAAGGCAAATATTGTCTCGTTTTTAATTGATCTTCTAAAAATAAAAAAAAATGAATGCATCTCAAAATATCTTTACTCAAAATTAAACTCGCATTACTCTTTTACAAATAATTTACATAATTATATTGTAAGGAATTATTCAAAATGTACTCCTATTGTAAATTTGTTATGTTTAGGTTTATTCGTTACATGAAGTTTCAAAATTTCCCTTTAGTTGCTTCAAAATGAAGAATGTCTTTTGTGGAACATATTTTAAAGAAAAATCTATTGTTTTTTATTACTGCAAAATTGTGCACAGTTTCTCCATTGACAGCAATATAAATCCTATGGATGACTACACAAACTTGTATTCAGTCAAACTTTGTGCGGAACAAAAGAACGCACCTTACGACTTAAAATTGGTTTTTGACTAATTTATAATTATACTAATACATTTTTATTAAAGGAAAATCCTTTGAACATAATATTACAAAAAGTGTAGAAATACAAATACATAATGTAACAAACATTGACAAGAATTCAATTAAGAATAAATTAATAATTAGCATTAGCACTCTATACCAATAGTAAATTGTATAATTAATTTAACACAGAATTTAAAAAACATACGCATTATTAACTTATCTATCAATATCAAAGGGGTAAATGGGCGGAGACTATATTTAAACAATGACGTAAAAAAGTAAATAAATTCAAATGGGTATTATTTTGCAACTTATTTGCACAGCCTATAAGTCTGTCAATGGGATACTGTAATTTTTAAGACAATAAGACAAACAAAATAACGACTTGTACCTACAACTTACCATTCGTGGAATATTAAAACTTAACATACTAATTAATTTTTGGCAATCAATTAACTAGCTTATGCAGAACACATAAATCATGCAAAACTCTCCTGTATCACAGAGATTGAACATTGTGCTGACTTAACCTTGAAACTGTGGCTAAAGTTGATAATCTGCCCTCCCAATCTCCAGTAAATAAGTCTTAATGATCGACTTTGAACAGATTGTAGACGCCGAATGGAAGTTAGTGCGAATGGTGACCACACTACAGATGCATATTCAATATGCGGCCACAGGATTGCAAGGTATAAAATTTTCAAGGTGGTTATACTAAATTTACATTGGATTTCACTGTAATCACATAACCTAGTCCATTAAAATTTTCCCAATATTTTTAAAGACAAATTACATAAGTTGTTTATGTGCTTATTAAAATCAAGTTTTGAAGTGATTAAAATGACTAAGTCCTTAATTTCCGTTGCAGATGTTAAGAGATTATTATTAATATTATATAAAAACTATATACTAGCAACAGTTGACATTTTTACTTTTAGCAATCATTTACGAAAAAATGATATTTGGAAACACTCTTTAATATTGAAGTGTAGATTATTAAGAATGCACCATTCAACAACACTTTCCAAGTCTAATTGCAGAAATTTATGATCCTTGGATGATCTAACTTCTCCAAACAATTTCAAATCATCAGCACATAGGAGAAACTTGCTAAATTTAATACATACTTATATTAATATTATTCACAAATAATAAGAATAACACAGGGCCACAGTAAGATCCCTGAGGTACTTCCGATGTCACATCAATACAATTCAATTTTCGCGATCCTATACCAGCACATTGAGTTTTTTTTTGATATTGGACAAGTAACTTGTAAGCCAATCCAATGCCAGAATACCAATGCCGATACTTTGTAACTTCAAAGGATCGACATTATTTATTTTAAATATAATTTTTGCAATTACAGCGCCATCTGAAATGAATAAAAATAATGTTTCAATAAAATCGTATGAATTTTTATCCCAACAATCCGATTATTGAATGAAAAATGGGGGTTAAAATTTGAAATGTCAAAGTGGTTCCCCGCCCCACTCACAGAGTAGGCAGCAGGAGTCTGAATTTTGAATAGAATGATGTCCCCTTACGAAACATGAATTTTTAGTCTCGTAACATTTTTCTCTGCGATGCACATTTTTCTAGTTATTTTGATTTATCAGGTTAAATTGTACATCCGGTATGTTGTACATGATCGAATGCTTTGGTAAGATCCGTATAAATTGAATCAATCTGTAACCCGTTCTCCAAAGCATAACGTCCTGTATACAACCAAGTTGGTCACAGTAAACCTTTCTTTAACAAAACCATGTTGTTCGTCAATAATAACACATAATCTAATAATCAGGCATAAATAAAAAGAATTTGAAAATAATTTACAAATTATTTCCTCTTTTACATCTGTAACATTTTTGATTTACGTTACGTAAGTACTTTAAAACAAATGTACATTAAAACAACTACTTCTCGGGCAAATACTCCGCTGGACCCCGCTCTTTTGTACTGATAATTAAGCATTTTTGGCAAATCCGATTCGATGCAAATTCCTCTATAATTTATTATATTTCATCTGTTCATACTTTTATAAATAGGTACTAAAGAGTTACGCTTCCAGCATTCCGAAAATGTTTTACTGCTGAGCGACATGGTGAAAATAACATAGATTGGCTCAGATAGAGTAAAACCCGCTTCAAAAAATATTCAGAGATTCCACTTGGGCTCATATTAGTAGATTAAGAAATAAGTGAAATTTTATCAACTATGTCATTAGTGTTACTCAAAAATTATTTCAGTTCTTTACCGTATGCATATTAGGCCGATCCGTACAAGAATTATTATTCGATTTACTATACATAGATGAAAAGTTAAAAGCAAATAAATTTTTGTTTTTAGGTAAATAATTTCCAATTTTATCATTCAAAAAACTTTTGTTCGGGTAAGCCAATAGTCTTTCGGCAATTATTAACATGTTTCCAGCAATAATTTGAAATTACGCTAATATTTCTCTTTAAACCTTGAATACAATTTTATATAATGTAAGTGTGTGAGTGTAAGTCACTCAATAACACATTGAGTGACTTACACTCCGACCTTTTTTCTCTTGAACATTTCATAATCAGGCTGTAAACCACTCTTTGTATAAGTTTTATGAGCTGATTTTTTTTTATTTAATAAAAAATATTTAGTTGAGGGGTTATTAATAAGTTTTACAAATTTAATAGGTATAAATCTATTGAAACAGTAATTTAAAATATTATTAAAATCATTAACGTTATCACCGACGCTTGAATTAATAAAAATTATATCCCAATCAATTGAAGGCAACAAATGATTAATACTAGCATAATCCACTGGTTTTAAATCATAAGTCTAATCATTGTATACAAAATCAAGTGTTTTCAAACATTAACTCAATATTACTTGAATTTGGGTGAATAAAAACAGTTGTTATATTCCATGATTTTATTTCCAGTTTTCTGACTCAAATATTAGTTTTAAAAAAGGTTAAATCTTTTATTATCGTTTATAAAAACTGGTACACATTTTAGGCAACTGGAAATAAAATCATGGAACACAACTAGTATTTTTCTTCAAGAAATTTCAATTAAGCGGGACTATTCGGCACGAGAAATCTTATATTTAACATCCCCATTATTTTTTATCATCAAAGTCACAGTGTGCGTTAAATTTAAAATTTTTCGTACGGAACAACCCTGAATATTGATTTAATGTTTAAAAACACAGTTTAAAGTGTATAATAAACTGTAAAAGTTGAAATACATGTGAGGAAATTGAAAGCAAAATTTGAATATTCCGTTTCATCAAGAGTGTAGTAAATATCATTTAATAAATATTACTTCTAGTTGTTTTGAGACAAAAAAAACTGGTATAATGTACATTCGAATCAACTCATTACATATATATATATATATATATATATAGATTTTTCAAAAATATTTGTTGTTTTCAAATTACACATTTAATTTCGATATTTTTACCATTCTGAGAGTTTCTGTACACCCTGCAGACATACATAATTGCAGATTGCTAGATAGGCACGTTGGTACAACTGGTCATATGAAAAGAAAATGCCCTATATTGCCATTGGCGTAGTACACATTTTTCCTAAAATAAATTAAATATTTAATCATAACTGTATATTTTTTTAACGTATTCCTTATCTATTTTTCAATTACTGCTTTAAGTTCGGTATGCATTTGATTCTTAAAAACGCAATGTCAAAATAGGACGCGCGACACTGCTAGTGTCAAATATAGTTACTCCCCATATTTTTTTGACGGAAAATGTCTACAATAATTATTAATTACTCTGTACTATACAAAGAATATAAAATAAATATTTACAGGCAGAAAGACCGACGGTCGACAGCCATTTTCTGAGCGTTAACAATTTGTAAATTATTGTATTTATATGCATTATAAAATTATATAATTATGTAATACTCAGAAATATAGATTTTCAATATATATAAATATTTACAATACCTATACATGATGGTCTGTCTAGGCTATCGACCATAGCTAGTTCTTTTTTCCCCTCATTGTATTTATATTAAATTATTAAATAAATGTCGAAATTCAACAGTGCTCTAATAAATCCGAGCAAATTATCTAATACCATTTATTAAATTCTCAAATATGATGTAAAATTGTAGCGCTCAACGGAGACCGAGACAATACAGACAAAACGAATGTTGCGTGCTGGGACATCAATTATCCGAAAGAAAACAAAGTAAATACAATGCATAATTGCGCATTTCAACGTAATTGGAAGAAAAACGGTGATGAAAACGAATTCCATTCCCGAGGCTGACGCTAAACTGAATTTTGAAATTGCATAACCAACCCGTAATTACGTGTATTTACTACGGCGCGCGGCGGAATAATTATATAAGAAGCGTTCTAACAATGACATTAGTTATTTAAATTGTTAGATGTTTATTTTTATAAATAGAAATACACTGGAGCTCAAAAATAATGCAAAACCCAGAAAGAAAAAATGTTTTAAATATTTTTGTATTAAATATGTGTTCAGTATTCATGTCAAAACAAACGATTAAAATTTGGTGCAAGTTGAGCAAAAAATACTAACAAAAATTCAATAATGTGTTGGCCCGCCGCGGTTGTTGAAGCACTCTCTAACATTGAGAGGTACAGATCGAATCATATGGTTGATGTCTTCTTGTGGTAAGCGGTCTCAGGTTTGTTGAACACAAATGCGCAACTAGTACAAAATCCTTGGTGGCTGTGGCAATCGCTGAAGTGTTGTTTCAATGCTATCCAATATAAGTTATATTGGCGATAAATCAGGGGATCTTGCAGGCCAATTTCAAACTTCTACGCCAGAATTTTGTATAAAATTTTTGGTATGAGGAGCCGTATGTGATGCGGCATTTTATCGCTGATATGGTAGAAAAGGTTATAGAATTTCAGGGATGTACCGTTGTATCTTCCTATATGTCTTGGAGGTAGGTCCCCTGGTGTTCATTAGGAGTAGTTCAAATGGACGAGAATTGTTAGAATATTTGTTAAATCTATGTATTTATTATGAAGGAATACGATCTTCATAATAAATACATAGATTAACAAATATTCTAACAATTCGTGACATACCGTCACATGACTCGTTGCGACGTTATGTTTTGTATGGTTTTGTCCGCTCTATTGCACTGGAACTCGTGCACTCA
This sequence comes from Philonthus spinipes, assembly GCA_963082785.1. Classification (NCBI taxonomy): domain Eukaryota; kingdom Metazoa; phylum Arthropoda; class Insecta; order Coleoptera; family Staphylinidae; genus Philonthus; species Philonthus spinipes. The sequence goes on along the minus strand of OY720306.1, from coordinate 18,871,187 downwards.
CTCCGCGAGTCAGTGTCGTTTTCTTGAACTCGGTCCGGGCTCCGGGCGAGTGTACACTTTTTATGTAAGCAGAAAATGATTTTGACAAGGCGCACTGAAATATTGCAGAAGCAGAAAAAAAAAACCCTGAGCGAGTGCGTACTAGTGAATATTGGTGCAGAAATCGCTATTAAATTATTGGAAGAGAAGCAAGGAAAGCACGATGGAATGAATTCGGAAATAAACTCCAAACTGGAAGCAAAAGCAATCGAAACCTATTTGCATTGAAAATAGTAGAGAAAGTGAAAAATTCGAAATAAAGCGAGTATTATATCGAGCGTATAACAAAAATCGACGATGAAGTTGGCGTTGAAAGTCTCGAGTCATGTCTGTAGTAAGATCACACGCGTGTAATGCTGGTTGCGATCAACATGACAACCAGTATTTTACGCGTGCGCGTGTGATTTTAGTTCTTACATGACATTAGATTTCCAATGCCAACTTCGTCGTCGATTTTTGTTATACGCTCGATATAAGGATGAGAATGGAAAGAATATTTCCAAAAATTACTTTAGTAGAAATTCTTGAAAATATTGTACTAACTTTATTTCGTATTTTTTACTTCCTCTCATTTGTTTCAATACTTTTTAAAATAACTTTGGCGATCAAACTCATTTTCAAGTATATTTCCATTGTACTTTCATTGAGTTAATATTTTAACTCCAGTTCATTATAAATTTCAGACTGTTAACTTAGGTATTCTTTCCATTTTTCTGTTTAACTTTTTTTAACACAAGGTGACTAAAATTCCTATAGTTATTATTAATAATAATTGTTTGTACTTTACACTTTGTATCTAACTATTGTTATATATTTATAGGAATAGAGGTAAAGAAAGAACAAATATTAAAATAATTTATGAGAAAATTAAAAATTTATATATATCAGATGTTAGGAATGCAGTCAATGATATAAATATAAATAAATTAGTTGGACACGACAAGATAACGTCAGGAATGTTCCGATCACTTAATGAGTTAAAGATAGAATTTCTGATAAATCCAGTGAATATGGTAGCTGAGGCATGATTGTCGTTTTGTTTTTGGCAAAAAATCTCTCATAAGCAACGATGAATTTTATACACTACGCCACAGTAGTCGAAAAAAAAAAAAGAGCCAGCAAAACTGACATTTGATCAGACTTGGCGTGCTTTTTTCGGCCTAGGCTCTCCTAGGTGCTTCCATTGGGATGATTGGGTTTTGGTTTCGACGTCATAATCATATACCCATGATCTTGCAGTTATGACCCTTTTGAGCAAATCACTGACGTCATTCAAGAGCTCCTAAGCGATGCTCATGCGACGGTTCTCCTGATAAAAATTTACCCTAACTTGAAATTCTTTTTTCATCTTTTCAAATTTCAAAAAATAATCTAGTCCTAAAGAAACAAAAATTATACTATGTTTCAAAGATTTCCGGGCAGTCGATTCTTCCATCGATTAACTTCATCATAAATCTCGAACAATACAGATTTCTTCTCGAGACAAGAGATTCCATACTATGACGTTGAAGGAGTTTATTTTAAGTTTCGGATAAAACTTCGCTGAAATACGTCACAAAAAAAATGCATGACACGAGCCGACTGATATGCCAACATCCTCAGCAAATTCTCTTATAGCAATTCGACGATTTTCAAAAACAACTTTCTTCATAGCTTTGACGATATCTTCTGTGTTTACTTGCTGGAGCATCCATTGTCGTTGGGACCTTCTCGGCCATCTTGGAAGTGTTTGTACCACTTATAAACATTGTTTTACTTGGAGCAGACTCACCGTACGTTATTGTCAACATTTAAAGTATTTTAGAGTACTTGATTCCAGTTTTCACACAAAATTTGATGCAAATTCTTTGCTCAATTTTTATAATAATAAAAAATCGCGGAGCACAACCAAACACGTATAACTTTTTTTATCTGACAAAAACAAAGTAAATTGTCTGAATATGTTCGGGACGTGTGTACAAACACAACAATAACAACAAATCAATAATCAAATGTACGTTGCCCGCGAAATTGGTAAAGTCACCTTACTTTTTGAACGCACCTCATATATATTCTAAATTAATATTGTAAATTCCAATAGTCACAATTCACAATTTATAATTTCATATTATTACTCATAAGTGACTAAAACTGACATACGCGAAAAAGGACAAGATCTCCCGGCTAAAAGATCAATGCTCGATAGACCTTTCTAAATACTATACCATTGTATTAATTTGCTAATTGAATGATTAATTTAAGGTTTAACTTCCGGAGAAGTATATTTCAGTAAACAGAAAATAATTAATTACTGAATAAATTAGTTGTTTTCATTTTTTAAATTTAATTTAATTTAAATAACTGTGACCCAGTGAATAAATAATCTTTTTCTATTAGTATTGTAAATTTTATGTAGTTGTAAATGTACTTAAAATATTACTTACGAAATGACCCGATTTTAAATTACCGGTAATTTTACATTCCTAATACTGACATGGAATGTAATAAATAAATTCGGTACAAATTATCAAATTTATTTGAAAATATATGTTACATATGGAATTTTGCCTTGTTTAAAAAACTCAATTCCGTCCCGACTTATAATCATAATAAGTTATTAAAACTAAACATTCAATAACGTTTCACCAAATGATTAATGAGAACACAATAAATAACATTTACATCAATTATCCCAAACGAACGAAAGTAAGTACAATTCATAATTGAGCATTCCATGGTAATTGGAAGAAAAATGGTAACGAAAAAAAAAACTATTTTATTTTTCAATTGATTTCACTTAGTTTTCATCCGAATATTTTTTAAATGTTACTTTCAAATCGCTTGTTTACCCGAGTGATTAATTAGAACATAATAAAAATCATTAGATACGTAAATTAATTTCACTTAGCTTAGTTTCACTCATTATATTTCTATATTCAACGATTTTCAACTTGATGCTATTATCAAGAATCGGATCAACATATGTCAGGTTAGAAAATTGTTTCTTTAAATCAAAGACATTTTTCAATTAATTATTAGGCAATTTATTTAATAAACGGTGTCATTTGGTGTTGGTGAAACGATAAATTTCAATTCAATTTAGCAATTTGTTTCAATCAACGGTTTAGCTGGAATTGGTGAAACCGGACATTATGAATACAAATTAGGAACAGTTTTTGTACCTTTTTTCCGACAACAATCATTAAGTGTCTTGTTTATATTTGAAAGTCTGCAAATGTCTGATTTCATAATAATCTGAGTGTTTTCTATACTAAATAAATCTGCACACACACACACATACATAGATAAGGAGTGAGAGTTATATCAATTTAATTCAGGGGCATACAGAAATTGGATCATCATCCAAATACCACAAAAATAACATTGTTATTCACCTGAATTTATCACAACACTCAGGGGATAAAATTCTTTCAGAACGCCCCTATTCTTTATATCTACTGAAATGAACAGAAAAAATATAATCACAGAGAAAGAATTGATTCTAAAATAAATTTAGATTCTTTAACGTGTAAAGAAATGTCATTTTATTGAAAATAGCTGAATTTTCCTGTGCACGGCAATATACCCAAACCCAATACCGCTCAACAGTAACGATTTTTTTTATGCACGAGGTCGTTGGATGTTCAGCCTTCCTGCACCGCGACGAATAAGACCTACCATTCTGCCTTTATTCTGCAAGGAAACCTACCTCTTGAGTCCAGGATGTTCTTGAAAGATCTTAGTTCCCGAGGAGTCTGAATTACGTCTCCGAACCTAATAAGTCTACTGTGCGCTAGTGTCACATACTTACATGTTATGGTCTTAATGGATTCCTCAGCTGAGTCACATAACCTGCAGGTGGTTTACGCTGCCTTACTTATCTTGAGAAGGTGATACGTTACCGTACAGTGCCCAGTGTATACTCCTACCATAAGTTTAATGTTTCTTTTAGAGAGGCCCAGGCCCTTTCTGTCGAATGCTCTATGAGCAATTAAGCCTTAGTCCTGGAGTGTTCCTCCAGTGGGAGTTCATCTTCGAATTTTCTGGCCATTTGCCTAATCATGTTAGGCAAATGGCTAGAAAATAGCGATTTGCATCGTTTGCCATACGATGCAAATCATCATTGTTGGTCTGCTGGAAGGCTATAAGCCAGATCCTAGAAGCCCTTTTGATTCAAAGCTTTTATTGGCAAAGGAAATTATATTAAATTACATCGCAATATTTAAAAAAAAAATGTTCTGCCTTAGAAAATGACTATCGGCCGTCGGTTTTGTACCTGTCCATTGTTTTTATTTAAACAAAAATCAAAAAGAGAGAAAAATATCAAATTTACAAAATATTTTTATTAATATGAAAGTAGAAAATTAATAATAAACATGATTCATAAATTAATGGCTTCAACAATCAATTATATTGAATATTTGTTTTATTATGTATTTACATATCCAATATTCAATTAAACTTTCACCGTACACTTTCAAATTTTCCACGGATTGAAGAATTTTTGATTTTCATCCAAAACTAAATTCGTTTCGAAAAATAGAATATGAAAAGGGAAACAAACCGAGTTTTTAATTATTATATTTGGACGACTTCGTTTGAATTATTCCTAGAATTGTGACAAATAGCCAAATCTCAACATCCGTCACATGGTTTAATCATATATTATACATTTTATGATTATTTACACATTTTTATTCAGACTATACAAATAATACAAAATAATATTACATAGTATTTAAATATTTAAATAAAAATACTTGTCCTTTCTCCTACTTATTTTTTATTTTATTAGATATATTTCGGAAACTATGTTTCCATCTTCAGTAGTTGAAGTTTTATAAATATAAATATGTTGTTATGGTATACAACGCAATATTGATAAAATTAAAATATTTAAAAAAAATCATGTTAACTATAAACTAATCTAAATATAATTATATATAATGTGCTAAAATTTATGAATTAATAAGATCTAAAAGGGGATTATTTAATGAACTAGTATCGAAATTTAAAAAATTACCTATGTGTTTTTATTTCAATAGACTCCAACATGTTTAATTTTGATTCACGTGAAAATTTAAGAAGTTTATTACAATACATGTTGGTGTTAGTCTGTCTGTCTATCGAACAGAGGTCTCTTTGCCCTTTTCATGATCATTTCTTATTTTTTTTTAAAATTTTGTAATGGGTTATTTAATTGGCCGGCTGAATTTTATTTTCGCTAAAGGCAGATGGCTTACTCCAATAATTCATTATTTTTGATTTTGTCGTCAGAAATCTGTAGCTCTAATGCCCGTACTAATAGCCAGGGATTGATTCAGAATTGAGAATTAATTCTTGGATCGCATCAAAATGTATAAAATAGTCCACATAATTATAGATTATATTGCAAACCTTTAGATGAACCAATAGCATTCACAAATTTGGTATTGATTCAAGGATTAAGCTATTAGTATGGCCATAAGAGTCTTAGGTCGTTCGAAAAGTAGACAGGACATGGAAATATAAAAGGAAATTATTTGTATAATTATATCGCAGGTTGATTATTTTAATTCAATAATCGTCATCTACCGTGATAACCATTTCGGTCTTTCTGACATCTTCACTCCAGTCTTCCATGTATAATATCTCGAAGTTTGTTGACTTGTATGATAATTGCGCTTAAAAATTAGGTAATAGATGGGATTTACTAAATATATTATTCATATTTCATAGGTATAATATTAAATTATTTACATTTTGTTGTTTTAAATACATTAATGGTTTTAATATTTAGACACTGATAGTTCATATTGTATGAAATAAATATGAATAAATAATGAAAAATCAACCAATAAAACACTAGTCGAGAATTTAAAGTTATTCAATATAATCTGTGTTTTATTAGTTGATTTTTAATAATTTAATCATATGTATTTCATTAAATACATTAATTTAAAATAATCTTTGTTAACAATTCCGACGAATGTCAGCATGACGTTCTTCTCCTTTATTCTACTATAGATATATGGATAATACATGGGTGGTCCACGGCTTCCACCACCGCGATATCAAAAGATCTATTATAGATCCCGACCATGTCAGATTACTGGTTCTAGCGTCGTGTTCTTCATTAATGCTAACATCGCTGCCAATATGTCCTGGATATGGCTATCTGTTTTTGGTTTGATGTAGCCCAGCTTAAAAAATCTAATCTTTGTTAAGCCTGAGAAAATGACTATTGGCCGTCGGTTTTTTGACGTTATTATTTACTCAAATAATACCAAAAACATAAAATTTATCGAATTTTTACCTAACATTGAATAGGAAGATGGTCATCTTCCTGTTCTTCCTGGCAAAATCGACATTCAGATTCTGCTTCTTGACCCATTTTATTCAAATGTTTGTTAAATATACACTTTCTTGTTAGTACACCGACTACAGCCTAGCATACGAAGCAGAAGAATACAAAATGATGAATTTGGTGTGGGATTAGAAAATCGGTAGTACGTTTTGGCAATTTTTTTTTAAGTCACAGTTCCGTCCGTTTCTGTTATATTGCTTTCGCTCACTTAGAAGATCCATAATAAGTTTTGGCAATGTTTTCTTAATAAACTATATCGTCTAAATCCCTCCTGGTGCTTTCATCACCCACTACTTATTGGAATGTGTCTCAGTCCATCTTCTGATACACTTTACAACAGCCGGATTCAGTTACAGTGTGCTATTATAGTTACCATTGACGAGATTTCTTTGGCTAATTCATCTAGGCAATGACGATGTCTTGGGACCCACACCAATGTCGCCTTTTTGTAACCTCCTATTTTTTTATGGCATTAACAATGTGTTAATTCCTCACAGTTTAGAGTTCATCTGTGTGTTGCCAAGTACTTCGAAAAAACACTTGGCTGTCTGAAAATATAGCCGACTATTCTTGTCTTAACTTGAAATTTCTTTGGTGTAGTTGTGCAATACAATCGCCTCTGCTTGAAATACTGTTCCTACCATAATAACCATTCTTACTTCTGTTTTCATATTTTGTAGTGGCAGCTTTTGAGATGAGTTTTTTTTTATCCCAACTATAAAAAGGAAAGGAACTGACTTTCAACGAACCTTCCCTCTAAATAGCGTATTTTTTTTAAAGATGTCAGGCGATTGTGGTTAATTGTATAAAGAATTCATACCTTATGATTGATTATAATTTTTGTAGTCTTGTTACCATCGTTTCTTAGACCAAAATAGTATCAATATCGATTAAATACATTTCCATAAGTGACAAATCTCTTTAAGGTTTATACAGACTGTACAATGTGGCGTTATTTGGATGGTTTTAACAGAGAAAACTTATTTCCGGACTAGATAGAAAAAAAAAAACAACTCCTGAGGATTTTTGAGAAACTTGTTATTGGTAAAAAATACATCGCAAAATCTTGAATAGATGCCAAGATGTGAGGCATTTTTTTTTATTTTCTGTCATTTTTAAAAAACATTGTAACTTTTTAATTGATGAAAATAACGTATTTCTGTAAAAACATTCTTAGAGCATTTTTTTGAGAATCTCTACATACCACAGTTTTTTTTAAGAAATAACATAAAGGTATACTTTTTTCGTATAGACATAATAGTAGGTTATGGCATAAACAAAATATTAACTCTTTGATTTTTACAACATGATGTACTCATAACTATTTATATTTGAAGTTTGCGATTTTTTTTTGTTTTAATAAAGTTGGCCGTGGAAAATTCAAGAAAATGTATTTAGGTCATACCTATATAAAAAACTCCATGTAACTTTATGTAATATCTCAATAGCCGTGATATGTAAAAAATATTAATTTAAGATTTGATTTTTCTTAAAAAGTGTATTGAGAATGTTTCTACACAAATACATTATTTTCACAAATAAAAGAGTAATAGCGGTTTTTAAAATGAGAGAAAATCTAATTTCATCTGGTATATCGGCAACCATTGAAAATTTTGCTTTTTTTGCCAACAAACGTCTATAAAAAATCGATCTGCTGTCACGTAAGTCTATTTTACTCGATTTAGTCTGAAAATAGGGTTTCTCTGTTAAAACTATCCTAATGGCGCCACCCTGTACAGCTAATTGTTATTGATATATACTAATTCGTGTTAGGTTGACGTTATAGTGAATGGACAAGATACGTTAAAGTCATCTTGAAACATGCAGAAATTTTGCCAGATGAATTAAAAATCTTTTTATAATTAGTTTTCCTGGAAAATAGTTAGGAAAAACTGTGAAAATATGTTTTTTTTGTGTAAAAATTAATCTATATTTTTGGCAACAAAAACGTAGACAATGCAAACTTGTAGTATTTTACTAAATTATGCATTCAAATAACTTCGTATTGATTTTCTATAAATTTCTTTATATCATACAATTTTCTTTTCTTACATGAACTAGTTAATTGGCGCAAAATGCAATAATTAGCCATTTTGTAGCATTATTTTCAATTATGCCCAGAATTGTGAGCAATTGCCAAGTCTCATTATTAGCAGAGTGTGGGCCAGGAGATAGCAGTTAGTTAGATTGTAATGTTTGTCACGACCAATAACCACATAGTTCAATCATATATTATATTTTTTTGTTTAGCTTTGTAATTGACAGAAGTGAATAATACGCAATAATTAGCCATTTTTGTATAACGAGACAAATATTTTTCGATCTGAGATAAATATATATATACAGAGAGGTTTTTTTAACAGTATACATATCCCGTATGTATGTATACATGTAAAATACCCAAGTCAAACGCATTGATGTATGTGTTGCCTATAATACGCAACCCGAACAATCGATTCCTTCAACTAGGATAATTTAAAAAAACAATTTAACAATTTTCTATTTTGTTTATGACAATATCGAAATGCACAATGTGGAAGAATTTTCACTATCGTTTGAGTTAATATCTTGCAGTTTGTGGTGGTCATTTATAGTATTTATTCTAATTATTTATTTCAAGTTTATTGTTCTTCACTCTTACTTTTCTCTCAAATTGTCTTAATAAAATCTCTTGATATTTTTTACCTGTAATTTCTCCATAATAATAAGTGACGTATTTTTGATAAAAAAGGAAATTGCTTGTGACAGTAACGCATGTAGTGTTAGTCATGATTTATTTCGTTGCGTTTTCCAAAGAAAATGTTTTAGTTTAATTATTTTTAGGATTATCTTAACTGAGGTATTCGGCCACTTTGGATTCATTTAAAACATGTCTTATCCACCTCTAGTACTGTTGGAATTGTAATACACGCTTGAAATTCGACTTTTTCTTCATTTGTATACATCTTTGATCAAATATTTCACACATTTTGAAGTTTAGCGTTGACGTTTAGTTGTGTGTTATAGGCAACACACATTATTCGGCTCAATGCGTTTGACTTGGTTTTTTTGCAGGTATACAGTTCGCCTAATGTATACTGATTAAAAAACCTCTCTGTATATATTTATATATTCATATTAAAAAAATCAGACAGACTCACTCTAATGGATTAAACAAATGGCAAATTTCATATCTCCATTTCCCGCTATATTTTCTATTTTTTCTTCTTCTCTGATATATAGAAGCGAACAATATTTCTTTTTCCTGTATGTTGACGAATTCAGGTGACGCATCTCGTCAACGACATTATAGATGTAATATATTATAGAGTAAAATGTAACAGATACATTATTTTCAAGAAATTAAAAAATACATCTATGTGACGATTTTTTTTCTGATTAAACTAAAACAAAAATTATCGGCCATTTTGCTTAGTGCATTCTGCCAAAAGTTGTGCGAAAAGACGATATTTTCATATGAAAATAATTGTTTAATTTGTGAACGTGACGTCGTGGAAGTGCAAAAAACTTATTACCAATAAAAAAATGCAATTCGGGTCAATTTAATTAGTATTTTCAGACGTAAACGAATTTGTAATTTTCATTTTGATGAAATCTGATTTCTCGCACTCTGCAGTTCAAATTAAAAAAAAGTAATGCCATTCCAAAAAATGGTGTTATAACAAGTAAAATGAGGGTATTCTTACTGATGATTAAGCAAGTATCTCATCATAGATGTTATCACTTTGAAAAAGTTACAAAATAAATCTATTTATATTTCATCGTAAAATATTAAGTATTTTCACAATACGTGTACTCTGTACAGTGCTGCTCTCTCATATTTTCAATCATTTAGAATAGTTTAGATATATATAATAATATACAAGTAGGAAACAAGAAATATTCATTTGAAGCGGCACATATGATTGCTATGTAGTTAATCTGTGCTCACTCTTTTTTTATTAACGATTATTTCCACTTTACAGTATCTTTTTCAACCGCAATCTTAAATGATTTACTAAAAACATAACTTTACATATATTTGAAGTTAATTGAAATCGTACTATGTTTTATACCAATGTTATTTAAATATATTTATACAATATACATAAATTATCACGACTTAAGTTTCCATAGTATTAATGTCAGTTTTAAGTGACTTTTTATAATTACAAACAAGTTGGTGGAACGTAGATTATTATAATTACTATAAATTTGTATAAGACTAGTTCTCTGAAAATGGCGGAGAAACCTCTAGTCAATATGTATAATAAAAAAATCATGTAATGTAAATAATTCTGTTACTTGGATCGAATAAAGTTATATATTATTATTATTAATATATATATTTATGTATTAAATTAAGTGAATTGAAAATTGCTAAATTTAATTCAATTAAAAGCCATTAACTTCAACATTGTTCAACAATTTTTAAATAATATTGACTTAACTTATTGCAAAGTTATAAACCAAATCAATGAAATTATACGCAAGGCATACCTCCTAATTAAGCAAACTAACCCAAACTCACCATAACTAAATTCACCCCCGAGGATTCTCATGCCAAGTTGTAAATTAGATACGTGATAAAGCGATAAAATATAATCCCAGAGATTATATTTCATATTATACCTTTCCTTTCACATCTGAATCAATTAGGCGGGGAACGCACGCTGCTGCCGTACGTTGTAATAAAATTGAAGAACGTGTAATTTCCATTCCGACTCATGTTCAGGGTGTGTATTATTTACAATTATTTACATCGTTTTCTCCTTTCCTATCATATAAATAACGTCCATTATATGTTAATTAAACGTGTGGGAGGGAATATAATAATAATATTTCCCGCTGTGACCCGTTTCCATTTTCTAAAATTCTTTCGTTGATAAAGAACGGAATGAATTGTTCGAAGGAATTTAAATGTGTTCTTATAAATTATGATGTGTTCGAATTTGAACGTAAACTACATTTATAAACCGGCCAGAAAAAAATTGTGAGTTATCTTCAGGTAGTTTGATTCATTGATTAAATTTGGATAAAAAACTGTTGGATTCTTCATTGTGGCTGTCGAATTACTTTTAATAATTGTTATATATATATTGAAAAATAAAACGAATTTGAATTATCTTAAGTGTATGAAAAACACAATTATTCTTTTTTTTTATTTTCTCAATTAGTATTTGGTGACGTGGGTTCAAATACCATCAAATATGTTTCTTTTCAACTTTATATTTAATTAATTTAAATACACATCAATGTTGTACTTTGAAATTTCTACAATTCTTAGATGTATCTATAATTTGAAAGGAATATCAATTTAATTTAATTCATATATTTTATGATTGTAATTTGAGTTAGGATTTATTTAAAAGTCTGACAACATCTAGTATACAAAATTAAACAAATGAAGAAAATAGTACAAGTGTTACATTATGTTTAAAACATAATTGATAGTTAGATAAAGCAACAATGCAATTTGGTTTTTCTTAATTTTTCTACACGAAATACATGAATTAACATAATATCTAAGATGATAATTATTTTTTATTCATTAGGTAGAATCAACGTAAAATAATCCCCCTGTCAATTTAAACCAATTAATTAAATTTTCTAATCTTCTCGTCCTATATTCATGGTGATGGAGTGATTATTCTTCGCGATTTCAATATTAACAGTTTCGTCATTAATTCACAGAGTGGTAATTTGTCAAAATTATCATCTTACTCTACTGATTCCATGGATCTAAGTCAAATTAATACCATTAGTAATACTTAAAATATAATCTGAGATCTTGTTTTTAGTCATGTAAATTATTCTATACTAATATGCGCGATATTGTCAACGCTTTTGGTTCACATTTTTCCAAGTCATACGAATGAAATAATTTGTTGATTAAGGCTTTCACTTGGTTATACATTTTGAATTTATTAAATAAAACACTTTTTCACTTTGTTTGCATAACTTGTTATTTTATTTTAGTAATAATTCCTTAACGGTCAATTTTAGTCTTTTTACCATTACGGATTCATTATACATTTATCATTTTAATCAATGTTTTGTAGATTTTTTTTTTAATAGAAAACAAAATAAGTTTCTTTGCAGATAACCTTCCCGCTCTAATTTTAATACTGTTGATTTATTTTATTAAGACCTTAAGAACACATTTTTAACACATACATAATGTTTACCCTGATATGGAAGAATCCCAGAATTTTACCCATTTTTAAATCAAGAAATAGGAACCTGATTGTCAACTGTGAACTACCGTCCAATAGCAATTATATTCAACCTGTCAAAATGCTTTCAATTTGTATCAAGTGACCATATTAGTGCTTTTGTGAAATCTGAAGTACGTAGCAATCGGAAAGGTTTCAGACCGAAGCGGTCGACGGTAATCAATCTCATTTTGCACACACAGATGTTGTCAAATTATTTATATTAACAGATATTGTGTATACTGATATTTCTAAAACATTCGATAAGTTGAATCATAATATATTCTTGTCAAATTTGTTTAGGATGTTGTCCTTCTGGCAGTTACTCAAGAGTTACCTCAATAATAGATTTTTATTTGTCGAATACAAGGGCCATAAATCTAAAACATACTGTGCACTTCTGGTGTCCCACAGGGATCTGTTTTAGGCCCTCTAATATTTAATTGTTTTATTAATGATATTATTGATACCTAAATGTTGATTGTCTGTTATTTTCGGACGATTTGAAAATTATTCATTCTTATTAGATCTGAAAATTATGTCTCACCCTTCAACGAAATTTGGATTTGTGCAAATCAAATAATTTATTTCTTAACTATAATAAATGTAAAATCATGTCCTTTTCACTCAAAAAATAAAAACGTTATAAATTACGACTACACAAATAATGGAAATGCAGTCATTATAGTAACTAAATTTAAAGATCTGGGTATTTTGTTTGACGACAAATTATCTTTTAATGATCATATTGACAGCATTGTGACATCAGCCAATCGTTTGTTGGGAATTAGTTTTCGCAATTCATGGCTATTTATTCGTACTAAATCTATTGTAACTTTATGCATTTATTCGTTCACGCCTTGAATACGGTTGTTGCGTATGAAATCCGTATTATGATAAATATTTTTTTGGGGAAGTTAATCGAATTTGTCCAAAAGACGACTTCTAATATTCCTTTATTTAAAGAAATATGGCATATATCCCGACATTAATGTTACCATATGATTCTCTATTGTTTGAGTTTAGATTGCAGTCTTTACAGAGCAGACGCGAAGCGCATACAGTTTCATTTCAAATTCTAAACAATTGTATAAATTGTCCTGAGATTCTCTCGCAGATGTCATTTCATGTTCCACATGCTTTGCTTTAAACCAGATTCTTCCGCCTTGCAATTCCTCGAACGAATATTTTAATTAAGTTCCCATTATATTCAACATGCGCTATTTATAATGTATTACTCGCAATCAACCCTTCGTTTGACATTTTTCATATAGCTAATAGTAATCTTCTTTTCACAAAGCATTGGACGTTTTATAATACATTTATAAAATTGTGTTTTGCTTATTTTGTTATTTTAATTAATTATATAAAATTTAAGCTTATTGCATTTTTACATAAAAATTTTCTTTTATTTTAGGTAACCATTTAATCGTTATACATAGTGTGTAGTAGTATTTTTAACTCTGTATATGTATTAAATAAATAAACATAAATTCTACTTACCGATTGATCAATTATGAATTATTTAAGAAAAAGTAACAAAAGGTGAATTCTTATATTTATTAATTATTCCACGTGTACAATATATTTATTGCCGCATAGAAAAATTGTTTAACTCTATTAAAACTAAATATAACGATAGAAGGACACAACGTAAGCAATTTGTCATAAATTGCACAGCCATTCTATGCTAATAATCTAAGTGATCTCAACAATAAATTCGTTCTGGGAATAGGAAGTACAAAAAGGCAACTACGTCTTAACGAAAGTAGAACTTAAATAGATAGTTGTGGTGGAAAGTCAGGACAAATAAGATTTAATAATAAAAAAGGATGAATAATAACTTTCAACGGTTTTCCAAGGATTATAATTGAAATTCCATTAAGACGTTAGGTTTGTAGGATATGATCCTTATTTTTTAAGATTAAATATTTTTCAAAATGTTATTGAACACATTCAATTAATTTTGAAGATTTGAGAGAATAATAATGAGATAAATTGAAAACAACCGCTATTAAGATATTCTCGAAGTTGAATTTTTGTTCAAATATCAATTAAAAATAGATAATCAGCAATTTTTGTATTAGCCTTATTGTTTATATTAATTTTTGAGCACTCAGTATAATTTTATATTTATATATTTATCTGTATAAAGAAAAGTTTCAATATTTTTTCTAGTTAATTGAAGAGAGAGAAAAAAAAAATTTGTGCGATTTAGCTCGATTTGATTATTTACCAATGCTTCCCTAATGGCCACGGCGGTCACCGCTGTCCTATCGAAATCTCAATGCATATCAACCTGGCTGGGCTAAACATATCAAAATATATCGAATCTATAATTCTTATGACTCCGCTACGGCTTCGCATTATTGAACACTGGCACTTGGAGGCAGATAGATGCTTTATAAGTTTATAAAAAAATAATGTTTTACTCAAGAAATTTTTATTGGACACCGTTATCCGCCACCATCTTTCTGGAATTTTTTGATCAGAATTATAAACAAATAACTGAGAGCCATATCTAACATTAATTACTTGTAGGTAGTAATAAAAACACCATTTGGCCCAGGGGAAAGATGCCACTAAATATCCATGGCGCTTAAGCTGTTACTCAACGTGATGTGGCAAGTCAAAAATCGCACTGCCAACTAGTTTATAGTTTATGTGATATAATCATGTGATATCCATACTGTTCTTGATACTTACTATATTATGCAAGATTATTATAAATGACGAACCCATTTTTAAAAATTCGTATTTATTAAAATACAAATCCAAAATTAAAATATTTGTTATCAGAAAAAGAAGTTTCAAAGTTTTTTTTTAACACATTATAAATTTTCAATGTGTCCATCATTTGATGCACGGCAAACATCTACGCGGTAGTCAAACTCACCCCACACATGTGATACGCTTTCACATGCTGTTACTGTTCCACTGATCGTTCAGAGTTGTTAGTAGAGACAGGAGGTAAATAGCTTCCTTGATATAACCCCATAAGTAAGAGTCGCATGGGATGAGATCTTAGTGACCATTTATTTCCTCTATGATCTATCCAGCGCTGAGGAAATAATTAATTCAAAAAGCCTCGTATAGCACCTCGCCAATGAGCCGAGCTCCATCCTGTTGGTAAACCAAGTCCTGTGAATCTTCCTAAACTTGAGGGAACAGCCATTGTTCCTGTGGTGTACTCCAACTTCCTTTAACTTCCAAATAAAACACAATATTTTGAGATAGAACTTTATTAATCGCTGGTCAAATTAACACTGTCCTCTGCGCTCATCGCGCTCCGTTTTATCAACTAAAAAAACACAGGTACAAAAAAAGGCAATACAAAATCTATTTTAATATTCTAATACAAATACACCACAGTTCCAACATGTCCAGGTTCCCTATTTCAGTTACAGTTGTTTGCGTAAATAAAAAATATCCATAAACTTCATTTGCAATGTTAAATGTGGATTTTGTAAACCCTAAGTACGAACATTTTGTCTGTTGACTTTTCCACTAAAGTGGAAAGTTATTTCGTAGCTAAAAATTATACTCTGTAAAAACGTAAAAATCCTTTATCATTTCTAGCACATAAGCAAAAAACTCCAGAGGCTTCTCTTTTCATAAGGGTTGAGAGCCTGCACAAGTTGTAATCGGTAGGGCTTCTACAGCAAACATCGTTTCTGAACTTTCCATACAGTTCACTACTAGCTCTATAGGTAGACTAACTTGAACTGCGAACACATTCTTCTTCAAAACATTATCCTCAGACAGTCGGCCTGTGCTCTCACTTAACTGATTCTTAAAAAAAAAACGTTGAATTTCCTCTTTTCACGGCTACAAAGAGTGTTGATTTTGGATTTGTACTTTAATAAATACGAATTTTTAAAAATGGGTTGATCATTAATAAGACCCTGTATTATTACAACAATATATATAACCCACCACAGGAAACTTGTTCTCAATTATATTACAATTGTATAAACAATTAGTTAAATGCAAACTTAAAATAAATGTATATTTCCTTATAATAACAGTTATTTATTAAATACGCTTCTTATTAATTACATTATTAAGCACAATTATTTTTAATCTCCAATTAATAGAACTAAACAGTTTCTGGTCAATTATAATTCACGTATTAAACATAGGAAATTATCCATTTTGCGTAATTACAATTCTCTCTATATATTTTTTTGACATGCAATCAAATATTTCACGTATCAACAGTTTTAGAAGTAAATAAAAATATCTCGGCTTTCTATTTGTATGATAATTTGTGAATGGTGTTTGACTTCCTCGGTAATGAGGAAGACCGAGTAATTGAGGAAACAACAACATAATGGAAATTGGTATTAATTGTGGTTATTTTTCATCCGTAAGCGGAGTTGTTTGATTTTACAACTGTATTAATTTAATAAAATTCAGTCACGCGCTGCGGTGATTGTAATTAATTAATTATTCACTTCAAAGTGTTTAAGTGCTGGTTTGTTGTAATGAGTGTGATTGAAATTGTTGATTTAACATTGATAGATGGCTCTTGTTGTTATTTACGGAAATTATACAGCTATTCAAATTATTGTTAAATAGTTATAATTTGATAGTTTATAATTATTTGTAAAGTTCGGGCTATTTGAATTACATCGACTTAAAAAATCGTTTGAAACTTCCTAAGCATATCTACAATGTCGATTGTTACCACAGTATGGTGTCCATATATTTTGTTTCTAAAAAATATTTTAGATTTGGTTTTATAATCTTTTAATTAATTGTTTACTCGACACCCAATACGGGTAAAAGAGGATAAGATTAAGAAAGAAAGAAATTAATTGTTTAAATCATAAGTAGTACTCTTAGCTGAGATCTTAGAAAACTGCTTACTTTCAATAATTCTTGGTGAGAAGTAAAGATGGGGTGCGAAGGTAAACAATTGTGATGTATCCATACTTTTCCCGGTGAATTTGATTAAATACGTTTTTGAATGAACATTTAATAGTAAAGGAAAAAGCCAAGTATTTGGAAGATTATTACAATTAAGTTTATTATTTCTTAACTTACAATGGCTTTGCAAAATTTCTCCATATTACATTTCTTTTCTTAAACATTTTATAGACTTTGCGATAGATGTATGAAATATGACGGCATTTTCTGTTATATAAATTTAATCGAAAAATCTTTCTAGTGGGAGTTGTATTTGTTATAAGAGTAACGAATATTTGCTACTAAATTAAAAATTAAAAAAAATCGTCGCTTTAATCCGATTCCTCACCGTCACTTAATCTCAACCACCAATCTTTTCATGACAGCTCAAAACTGATGGTAATCAGTATCTAAAGTTGTTTTGCTGATTCAACTTTAGATACGCGTGATATTTTTAAAATCATGGATTGAACTGTGAAAATCATCAGCGTACAATAAATTGAAGCTAACTGATAGAGGCAATAATTACAGTTTATCCATTTTAACATTCGTTTTCACAGACTTGATGCGCATTTATGGCAGTTTCAGATTTTACACAATTGTTTAATTTCACATTGTGAAGTAAATGTCAAAGGATTAAATAAGAAATATACTTGAAATGAAAGGAAGGCTGTCAAATTCAGTTAAAAAAATTCTGAAAAAGGAAATCAAGAGAACCAAAATACGAGGATAAAATCTGCATTATTACAGATAATAAAAATTGGTAGTTTCATTAAGTCGGATATGTTGCTTTGCAATGCTCATGTAATCCAATGGATTGTTGTTAATGGAATTTATATAGAAAGATTTTCGTTCTTTTGGGAATTTAGTAAAAAATTGTCACTGAAAAATGATATTGTCTATAAAGGCATGAATGGAAAGAGTGACAAAAGCTTCGATTTAACGTTCCCATTCCTCATTAACAAAATAAATATTGTTGTAGACAACGCAGAAGTTGTAAAGAAAATAAGAAGTTTGGTTAATTTAAAAAATTTCAAACAAAGAAACGAAATATTGCAAGTATATATTATTACCTTAACAATATATACTTGCAATATTTTAATAGTTAATGCCTGATGGCTCACTCCTTCTTTAGGGTTTTAGGGTAAGAGAAGTTGGTTGTAGTCGACAAGAGTGGTGAATTTATGAGAAGCTATATAACTTTCAAAAGGTATTTCATCCGGATTGCAGCACTTGTAAAGACTTTAAAATAATCAGTTTTCATCCAATCAGAACAGTTTAAATCTCTGGGAAGCTCGTAGTTCGTCCAATCTGCATCGTCTTATATTGATAATCATTATTTTTTTTTAAATTCTTAAATCTGTTAAAATTAATAATTGAAACTGTTTATTTGCAACTGTTAACATAAAAAGAGCTCCGCGTGGCAAAAATCTCATTGCTTTTTTACAGCTTGCAACTCACTAACATTAATCTGATATTGATAAAATGGAATGAAGTATTTTTTATTGCTATTACTTGATGGTCGAGTCTGTTGGAAATGATAATACTCTTCAATAAAGTAAGATTGTGCGTTTCTAAAGATCTGTTTGACTTAGGACTTCGTACGAATCCATATTACATATTCTCGAGGTCGAGCTACAGACATATATCACCCAAATAAAATTAAGAATTACAATCGAATATTAACCTCTAAATTTGAATAAGCCATGATCCAAATATAGCAAGAGAAGAATCTACCAGCCAATTGAATAACCTAAAATGTATAAACCAAAAATCATAAAATTTTTAAACTCTGATAGAATACACGTTATCGTTTAATTTAATAGAAAATTTTTACAACTATTTTCAAAAGATATGTATTTAGAATAACAGTAAACAAGGAAAATTTCAAGCAATGATCAGTAAAATTCGATCACTCCCTTTTTTCCAACTGCAAAATTTACTTACAATGTAAGTTTTTGGCAAACATCTATTGAATCAACTACTTTCCGAGCATATATCCCGCCGAACATTGGATTACACATAGATATTAGCTTGTTGCATACCGGTACTACTGTTCATTTCAACAATTTTAGTCGACAATGCTTAATGAAAGGAAACCATAAATAAAATTACAAGCATATCTGTAGACGCGTGTTCCGGGATTCATCACTCATTAGTACAGCTCTGCCCTGTAAGCCTTTAGTTGTTAAACAATTTTTACGTACTGTCTTCAGCGGGATCTCAAATAATAATGTTCGCGTATAGTGAAGGATTTACCGTTTCGGAACAAAAAATATCGTCGATTCAGCGTGTGAAAAAACAGCATTGTTTTCAATTAAAATTAAATAAAACAGAGATGATTCAGACGTTTGCAATTGCTTAAATTATAATAATATTAAGCAAGGATAATTTCTGGCAATGATCTTTCGGAAAAAAGGGATTTATTGAATTTTATCGATCGTTCTTTGTCTTTATCAATGCTAATTTATAAAACGTAAATGAGGCTTTGGGTCGGGACAATGCAGAATAATTGAGTATATTTTCTGTTTGATTATCATTTTTATCATTTAATGCTTTAACATGCCATTAGATTTTCTCTCCTACTCATTTTTTCCCAATGTTCTCATAAATACCTTTCTTTTTCATTCTTATAGCCTTTCATACATTGACACATTTTGCACTGATGTTTCGTATACTTAAACTATAATAGGTTCATGCTAACGATAACCTTTAACCAGTGGATTCGTTGAAGTTTGTACTTAATTAGTAATATTCTAAATGATTATCTCTCTTATATCCCGAATTCTAGAGAGAGCCATTGCAATGTTTTTTGTGAAATAAATTATGTCTTTTTTTTGTCCGTTATCTCTCAAATTCTAGTTGAGTATACATTTCATTTATTGAATTATGGCTTTTTCTACGAGTAATCTCTAGAATTTTAGTGACTTTTTGTAAACGCAAATAGTACGCAACAGTTGATTGATTTATTTAGAATATTGTTCAATACACTCATATTATGTATTAGGTGCAAATTACGTAACCTAACTGTTAAATTCAATAATTTTGAAAATTTCTATACATAAAATCCATTTAGTGTTATTGAGCTATTAAATGAAAAGAAACGCTAATCATGGAGCGTTAAAAATAGTATTTTTCACATTTATTACTATTGTTTGATTTTAAGAAGCCCATTAGATACTTTTAGAAACTTATGGTGATGCTGCTCTGTCATATTCCAATCGCAGATTTTGATTTCATAATTTAAAAGTGGTGATTTTAATGTTAGTGACAAAGAGTCATAGGACAATTCATTGCAAGACTTATTGGACGGAGACACAGCTCAAACTCTCAAAAAACTTTCGGACAGCTTTACAGTTGATGAGTCTATAGTTTCCAGATATTTACATGTAACGGGAAAGATCCAAAAGGTGGGAAAATAGCCACCAATCTAATTGACTGTAAATGCCATTACGAACCCATTCATCAACGCGGTTTCATTGCTTGCTCGAAAAAAAAAAAAGAAGAGTACAAAGAGTTTTCTGTGGTATATTATCACCGGCGATGAAAAGTGGATCTACTACAACAATCCCAAGTGGTTAGTCCAAGAGAGCTATCTACATTGATACCGAAGCAGAATATTTATAGCCATGAAGTCATACTGTGCATATAGTGAGATCATTGTGATGTAGTGTATCAAGAGCTGCTAAAATCTAACAAAACTATAACTGCAGATGTCTACCGATGTCAACTAAACAGTAAATAAAATAAAAAGAATATTTGCAAATAATTAATAAATTATTTTCAAATTCTTTTTATTCAAGTTACTTAAATATCTTTGATCAAGTGAATAAATATTTTTTTTTATATTTTCAACTTAATAAATTGAACTTGATATTGTTGGAAAAAACATCAGCAATAACGAGTAACAGACTCAAAGTCATCCTCTTGTATGACGAGCTCAGTCACCCGTTGCAAGAATTGTGAAGAGTACATTGTTGTAGCTCGAATGGGAAGTTCCGCCGCGCCCAACGTACAAGAGTACTTGTTCAGATCAAATGCTTGGCTGGGACCAGGCTTCGAAACGTAATTATTGTTTTTTTTTTGTACATTTGAGAAATTCACTTTATGATACATTACGTATCTTGATGTACGTTAATTTTAGTACTGAAAGTATTTACCCACAAATCATTTTGTATATTAGAGGCATTCACTTTGTGGTAAATATTAAATTTAGTAAATAGAAAAAAAAAAGAGAATAAAATGTGTAAGAAAATACTGAATATGAATAAATTGTTAAAATTCTAACAATAATATAAATAAAAACACAGTTTAATTTGAATTATAAATATTAATCATATAAATGTTATAACTGCAAAAACTAATACAGCATGGATTTTACTAATTAAAAATTGCTGCTAAGAAAACTACACATAGTGCTTTAGTAAGATGAGGGGAGGAGAAGTGGGGAATCTTATTTTTTTATAACGACTTTAATCGTTTTTACATAGCATAATATTCGACCACAGATGAAAGGAATTATATAATAACTGTACGAAACATGGGATAAATTTTATTATTCATTGACATTCTTTTAAAAATAGCCTTTACTTATGAAAACGTTTATATATGATTAATGAGTAATTCTTAATTTTCAAAAAAAAAAAAATATTCAACTAAATTTATAATAACATAATGTAAAAAATTGTAAGTCGCAAATACACAGAATTATCAGAAGTCTTTTTATACGCTGTTTAACCTCAGTGTAATATTTATTTATTTAATTATTTATACAAACCCAACAGACATAGTCCATTGACAGGGTATACAATATTTACAAAATTATTTTATATAATTAGTAAGGCGAGTACAAAGTTCATAAATTCGGTTTAAGACAATCTAAAAGAACGGCATATTAAATATATTGATACAATTCGAGTATTGGTTGTAAAGGCTAGACATCCTTGGAATGGGGGAGTTCAGATAATATGAAACACTTTGTGCACTATTCTTCACTTTCTTTATTTATTAACAGAAGTACATTTCAATCATTAGGTGATCATTATCAGTGTTTTAAAAATTATTCTTTGTAAAACGTTGATAATGATCTTAACATCTGTTAGTAAATAAAGAAGTGAGGAAATGGGTTTCATATTACTACTAAACCTTCATGGAACTCACATTCAATTAAGAGTCTCAGTGTATGTGTTAAATATGCCCCAGATGTGAAACCAAAAGAAGTTTTGGTATGATTAACCATTATTTTGTTCAAGAAAAGTAACTATCACAAGCAATTTTTTTTTCTTAAAAAAAGAGTTGAGCGATTAACTATATGTTTTTCAAGAAAACTAACCTTCACAGGTTAAGTATAATTTTCTTGAAACAAAACAAAATGACTTTGGGGCGGTTAACCATTTTTTTTTTCAAAAAAAACAAACTAATCTTCTCAGGGGAAGTATAGTTTTCTTTTAAAAAAGTTTTTGTTTGAGGAGTAGAGTCTATTTACAAATATTGCCCTTTAAAACATTAGCGAGTTAAAAAAATCGCTTATGAATGTTATTTTCGTGGTGGATCCGTCCTTGATATGCTTTCCTATATTTTATACTGAATTCATTAATTATTTATTAATTCTTTATAATAAAATACACCCATCTACGCAGAATAGAAAATATGTTAATACAAAAACAAAATTTCACCAATCGGTTTTCACTTTCACTGAAACGAACCGAAGGCCTGGCTGGCGCTGCTGGATAAACTTTCAATGGTATTTTTAACGCAGACACAATATTTCTGAGAAATGGGCAAAAACGTACTTTCATCTCAGCGAAACAATTGTGTTAACTGCGCGCGTATTTGGGTCACCTATATGATCTCATTTTGTGAGCGGAAAAGGAATACGGCTCAAAAACATTGTATTTCTTCTTCTTCATTTCGTAAGATCGTAGGTCAGTGTTTTTTTTTAAATTATCCGGCTCCGCGTTTGGATTACCGGATGTGTAAATTTGTATCTGTTTGACCTTTCACTATTTCGTTTCTACTACGGGCATACGACACCTCGCTTTCGTGATGAGATCATGTTTATGGTTTCACCGAAAAATTAAATTGGCCAATCTAGGAGTGTTAATGGGATGCTTTATGTGGATATTTTGTTATGCAGAACAACATTTAAGAAATAAAAAAAAAAAATAAAAAAAATAAGTGGTAATAATAAAAATATTAATAAATTATATTTTAAATGCCCGCGACTTCTGACATGCTAATTACATAATTATTAAAACGATTTTTATGCTTTGAATAAAGAAAAAAAAATCGACTTTTTTATACTACTAGTTTAATCAGTTCATCAGTTAAATTTTGTGCTTGATTTCAACTGATCAAGCACAAAATTTCCAACTGATTCAGTTCGTTATCTCTCAAATTCAAATGATTATTTTTTTATAACCTTAATACTAGCTATTTATGTTCGTTACCTATAGAATTCTAAAGAAAACCATTGGGTTGAAATCCAACACCAATCATTGATTTTATTTAAAGGTAAAGATAGTACAAAGTGCTGAAATTACCATCATTCGTTATCCAAACGTTATATGAATGATGGTCGAAAATTTTATTAAATATCCTGGCGGCTGCAGCAGCAATAATACAAATGTGGCTTTACAAGACACGAGAGCAGTTCAACCGACGGTCGGTAGAGTCCTGGCCACTGCAGCAGCAATGGCTGCAAAACCAACAACTTGCACTGGACCGACTCGCCCAGGGGTTAGAACCACATTAGATATGCCAAGGAAAAAAATCCTAGTTTTTTTTTCTTTTTTTAACTTTTTAAAATATCTTTATTGTTTTTCGTGTTAATTTATTATTAATTGATTATCTATGTGTTTCTTTAAATTGGTTTTATGTCGTTTAATTGTGTTATGTGCATGTATTTTAACTTATTATATAATTTATTTTAATTGTTGTGTCACCAGTTTCAGTCCTAAAATTTACTGTAAAATAAAAAGAGGGGCAGAAAGATCGATGGTCGATAGCCAACTAGATGTTTATGATTGTAATGTTGTAAATATTGTAATGCAATTTAATGTATCTCTCAGAAATAAAGATATGGCAGTCGACGCCGGTAAGTGGGAGGGGTTTTAGTTGGTAGGCTTCCAGCCAACACTTGACTGGAAGGAGTCCCACACTCCGTCTGTAACTGGATTTCCCCTTCCACAACACAAAAAATATTGATTTTATAATTGAAGAAAAATTATATGCTGTGAATAAAGAAAAGCAATTATACTTTTCTACACAAGTGTGTCATACGAGCATTTTTTTTTTAATTTTAAACCTATCTTTTTTTGTATTAGTTAAAAATGTATTACAACGTAATGGCTTTGACTATCAATTATATTAATTTTAAAGCAAACGACATATATTGCCTAAATTCAACAATTTGGGTCTATAAGATAGACGATCGATAATCGATAATTCTCCACTTTTTTATATCAGTTAAATTTATTTTTACAATTATTGTCGATTGTAGTGCGATAATTCTTAAATGAGTTTGTGCATCATAAATATAAACTAAACCGCAATTATTTTCTTCTTTTTCTGCAATATTAATGGTCCTCCTTTAAAGTTATCAATAGGACTTTAAAAGAGGACCAGAAAAAGAACAAAATAATTGCGGTTTAGTTTGTTCATAGATATTTTAAATAAACTTACGTGTTCACTGAATATGTTTTGATGATAAAATCGAAGCGTAATAATTTGATGTTATAAACTGAACTATTACTCATGTAAGTATGCGGCACTAGAGTATAGTAGACTTGTGAGGTTCAAACTCCTCAGAAACTACGAATCAAGTCTCTCAAGAATATGCTGGACTTCGCTTAAGATGTAGAATTTTAGGTACAATAGACCTCATTGGTCGCGGAGCAGGAACACTAAACTGACAAATAATCCCGTGCATAAAAAAAATATATTCTGCTCCTCAATTAATAATTTAAAGTATTTTATTCCGATTTTATTACATTTCCTGTAATATCTTAATAATAATAACCATAAAGTCGATTTATTTAACATAGATGGAAAATCTAAATGACAGAAATTAAATACACTTTCTTTATTTCACGTAAAGAATATTTACTTATTTATTATTTTCATTAGCATAAAATTATATAGATTATATAACCCTTGAGCATCACAGTAATTTAATAGTTTAGATTATCTGCCATTAACCTACATATTTACAGGATGTGCAATTAACTGCCTAATAGGTACTAATTAATTTGTGTTACATAATCTAATTAATTTCCTTTAATTGACTGGAAATATACTAATTATAAAAATGGAATTCAAACGAACGTACACATTTAAGGAAATATATTTTAATGATATTCAACATAATAAATGAATACGTTATTGATTGTTATTTTAATAATAAATGTATTGACAGTAAACTCTTTTTCCATAATGTAACATATAATTTAAATAATAGAAAATAGTATTTATTCACTAGGTCATAGTTATTTAGATTAAATTAAATAAAAATAATTTGAAAATAATTAATAAATAATTTCTTCATTACCTACTACGGGTTTTTTTAACTTACTTTACGTAATTACTTAAAAACAAATATACAATAAAACAACTACTTCTCGGGCATATCCCCTCCAGACATTATACTACATTATACTATTTGCTGTTTCATAGAAATAATAAAATGTCGCGGTAATAATTTATTAACTATGTTCAAATTCTTTTTATTTAATATGATTGAAAACTCAAACTAAAAATAATATATATAATGCAAAAATTATTCGTATCAAATATACTTAAAATATATTGAAAGACTTGCCAAAAACTCAAAATGAGTTGATGTAGGTGAAATAATTGTTTAATAATTCTTTATTTTGTAGGATAATTAGTTCGGTGGAATGTTTCTTAAAATGTATATCATATTTTAGTGGATGGACAATAGAAATTTAAAGTTGTAGAAAATCGCAGCAATCAATAATACCATTAACCATTTTAAGTTAAATGTACAAATGCGCTAGAGAAACGCAATGATTAGAACTATTAACATATCAGATCTACTATGACTGCATCTGTCAACATCTATACGAAATGAACTGTACAGTAAATACCTATTTTGCACAGATCCAATATATTTAATTTGATATATACAAACATCTTTATTCAGACAGCAGAATTACAATTCTTTACAAATATTTATATTTACAATACATATTGATGGGTTAGTAGTCTGTCATGGGCTATGGACCGGAGGTCTTTCTGCTCCATTTAATTTGATTATTATACAACGGTGACCAAATACAGTGACCATACAAAGGGGTGGTTGGTAGGTAATTATTGAAAAGACGAATAAATTCTATATCAATACAAATAGAAATCATAAATCTCTATTTCTATTGATATAGAGAAATAGAGATTTATGTTTTTCTCTATTTCTTATTTCTACATTCATTGTACTGTTCAAAATTATGTTTCGTTAATTATTTTGATTTTTTAATAGTAATAACTATATTATTTATATGTATATATCATATTAATAAAATAAACCTTTATAATAATAATCAAATTAATTTTTTTGGCAATACAAATAAAGCCACTTTATCAAATAACAAATACATAAGTGTAAAGCCAATTTAAATCAGACTCGCGGTATACTTATTTTTGATTGTATAAAAAATAAAATACTTTGGATTTTTAGTTTTATGACTTTAATGCAGAATACTGTTACATTTTTTTGATAATTACATAGCTCATGTAATTATTGTGTATCTTCTCATATTGCGCTATCGAAAATCTTTACTCCCGCACTATTCTCTCTCAACCATTCTGTTAATTTACCATTCCCATCAATATATACTATCCAACTATCTATTTCAGTTTCATACTTTCCTACCTCTCAAATCCAACAGGAGATCCGTACTTGGATCTCACTAGGATTTTATTTGATTTTTTTTACTTAAACTGTTTTTTCTCTAACATCTTGGTGTTTTTAGATGTTCTAATAGCCTCGTATACATTGGAATGTAATTACTTCTCCTAAAGTTTCATTGCCTCGCAGCTCCTTAGGTTTTTCCTTCATCCATTCTACTATTTACTTTCTTTGCCAGCCATTCCATTGTCATTTTCTTAGATATTCTGGCGTTTTCATACATTACTTTTCCAATTCAGCGTCATCATTATACTAAAACACTTACAGCCCTTCATCTTTATTCAGACAATTACATTTTTACAAACATTAAGTACAACACTAAAGTAAAGGTTTGTCTGTCATTCTTGGCGAATTCAATTCAAGAATTATGAGAGTAGGACCTCACATTATTTTACTAGATTTTGATTCCCCAATTCATGCAGCTTCAACTTCATAATTCATTTTAATCGCCACACTCATTTTATTTGTGTCCTACTAAAGAATGTATTCTTAGGTGGATCACTCCATCTGCGCCAATTCAAACTTCACAACCCAATATAATACCTAAAATCTGCCTTAGAAACTCCAACTGTTATCTCCTAGTACATCCATAATATTTCATTCCCTATGTTTTCACGCTATACATAAATACACTCACGTATCCCAAAGTTATCAAGCCACATTCCTAATTTCCACTAAGCAAAATGGACATAATAATATTGCGTCAATGTTACATTAACGATCAGTATTATTTTTAACGTTGATATAATGTTATTAGTGAATATTTTGTTCAGTGAGCACTCTCTATGGCTTGTACCGCATTGTGCCAGATATATCTACCAATGCAGCGAAAGGATATCCATGAACTAAGGACGAATTTGAATTTGGCGACTTTGTGTAATATGATGTCGTGGTGGTTTAATGTTTGTTATCCGCTAGTCTGATATTTTTTATGTGGTGAGCATTGTAGAGTGATGTTTATTTTCGTTATGGATCACATGACAACTAAGCAAGTGGTAAAAATAATGATGTGTTCATCATGGTACTTTCCCTTGAGAATTCGGTTAAATACATTTTTAAATGAACATTTAATAGTAAATGAAAAATTTTAAAATGGAAAATATATATTGTTTATTAAAGTTAAAGCCAAGTGTTTAGAAGAATATTACAATTTAGTTTGTTACTTCTTGCCTTCCAATGGTTTTATAAACTTTTTCAAACCTATTATTAATTTCTTTAAACTTTTTTAGTCATTCACGAAAGATTTACTGAGTTAGCAAATATGACAGCACTTTGACGTTTTGTTTGAAATAAAAATAATTAACATTTTAGTAATTAAAACAGTTAATACATTACTGTTTATTGTTTGACACTGCAACAATTGTTTCACCACGTAGCGGCTTCATCATTCATCCTTTACTTTCTCCTACGTCAGCGTTAGTTTTAATTTGAAAAATACATTATTCGTTAGTGGCTGATTGGAGAAAATCCTATACAAAAAAATATCTATCTGTCTGATGAAGCCACTGTATGGCGAAACAATTGTTGCAGTGTCTACCAATAAAAAGTGACATCTTAACCAAGTGTTTTAATTACTAAATTGTTAAAATGGAATTTTACCAAGTAACAGCCTCAACGATTAAATTAAAATAAATATTGTTTGTTACACAGGCATATTATGTGACAGACATTTTTTCGCTTATAACATGAAAATTATAGGTTATACAATTAAAAGTTATATAAGTTATATAAGTGTTCAGTTTTTTTTACTCTAAATCAAAAGCTTTTCAGATCTCTTCACTGTTGTTAAAAGCTTATATGCAACGTTTTGGGTTCAATTCATTTTACTATCTTTACGTTTGTGGAAACACACAGTCTACACACATACCCACAGTCATTTGGACTCAGGGAACCTCAAAACGTGTATATCCGTTGAAATTAGCGATTCGAAATTTGTTATGATCGCAGTACCCTTGCATAGGGGTCCGGGGAAAGTAAACAGTTATTACAAAATCAATGAAAGTACCAAAAACCGTTCGTAAATAGCGTGTGACCATAACCTCAGTTCGTAAGTTTATGTAGCAAATGTTAATAAAATAACACGACAGCCTTCTGTTCGAACACAAGAACATATTAAATTAGATAAAATTTTTATGAAAATAATTAATAAATTATTTAAATATTCAGCTCTGTGACATTTTGAATTATATTACGTAAGTACTTTAAACAAATGTACATTAAAACGACTACTTCTCGAGTAAATACTCCGCCAGACGTTGAATTACATAATGTACAACTCCTGCTGCATATCATTGCATCGTGCAACAATTATTTGCCCGAGCTGTAGTTAAAGAGTATGTGAGCCCAGAATCATTAAAAATTATATATTATGGGAGTTTCGAATCAATTTCAATAATTTCAATCAATACGGTTTGGTATAATTTTTTGGGGAAATAGTTCTACAATCGGTCAAATATTTAAAATACAAAAAAGATGCATATGATCCATTTTCAAACTAAAATATAGAGACTCATACCGAGGAATATTTAAGGCAAACAAAATATTAACTGTTTTTTCACTTTTCACTTTTTGTATACGAGTACCTTATATTTTTATTCAAAAATAGACATGGTTTTTTTAACGTTGTAAATGATCACGCATATAGCACAAGAACTAAAAATATTACTTATCCAGCACACAAGTTAACTTTAACTGAACGCAATGCCCTTTACCGGTGCATTAAGTTCTACAACACTTTACCAGACAACATAAAGACAATAGATGTTTTTAAAAAATATAAAAGTAAAATACATAATTTCTTATTGGACTCAGAATTGTATAGCATAAACGATTTCTTTGGTGTGAATTGAGAATGTTTATTTTGTTTATTTGCTACCTGACACAATTTCATTTATGATCCTCAGAATTATTATTTTGTAAACACTTCCTGAAATAGTTTATTTATTATTATTATTTTGATATATATTTGTTTAAAGTACTTACGTAATGTAAGTCAAAATGTCACAAAGCTAAATATTGAAATAATTTATTAATTATTTTTAAATCATATTTCTTCAATTTATTTAAGTAACTGTGACCAAGTGAATAAATAATATTTTCTATTTATATAAATATATTGCTATTGTACATGATAATGTGACCGTAAGCCCGAAAAAATTGGTTCACAGACGATCCCAGCAACGGAATTTATCACTGTACACAATTCTTTCTAAAATTTAAACTGTTTGACATATACTCTCCTACTTTAGCTTCCATCCAAGTCATCATTCTTATACATTCCATCTAACTTTTTCATTGTACTATATTACAAGCTGCTCTAAAATATAAAAAAAAAAACATTTACAATACTTTCTTCATTTAATACCTTCTTAGACATTCTCTCTGAAATAAAAAGTTAGTCGCGCGTACATCTCCCTTTCCTAAAACTACCATGACAATCATTCAGAGTATTATTCTTTCTTGGCACAACTCTTCTCAACTTGGTTTTTCATCACAATCATTGCAATTTTGTAGCTAATATATATTATGATAATTGCTTTGTAGTTTTTTTGCTTTGTTTAATCTCCTACTTTATGTAAATAAAATACTTAAGTGCAGTCAAAGGCATGAATAGAATTGATAAATATGGAAATTATACATATGTAATAATGATGATTTTATAAACTACCACCATTTATCAAACTGTGCAGGCTTTCACGAGCAGTGTAATTAGAATTGTTGATTTCCGGGCTATTAGGCCGTGGTCTGTTGGAGTCTTATCCAAACGTTTTGCTGATAACTGCGGTCAGCATCTTCAGTAGTTTCGTTCGATGTCTCCTAGGCGACTGATCATCAGTCAGACATCCATGAGTTCGTACGGCTTTCGACGGCAGTTCATCTTCAGTGACTCAGCGAAACGTCTGGATTAAACTCTAACAGACAACGGCTTAATAGCCCGGAAATCAACAATTCTAATTACACGTGAAAGTCTACACAGTTTGATATATGGTAGTAGTTTATAAAATCATCATAATTCTTTCATACTTAAGCTGGTTTTCAAGTGTACTTGCAAAAAAAAATCCAGCAGCACAAATATATCAATATGGTTTTTAAAAATCCAGGTGTGTTATTAAAAGTAACGCCAAGATCAGGTATTATTTCACTATGACTAAATCGTTCATTCGATAGATCGTCTCAACGCTGCGTTTTCACTTTCTTTTTCGAATAAGATAGCTCAAACCATCTAGAAAGTCCAAATGATAGAATAATTAATTTATTTATTCTATATAAAAATGATTTGAAAATAATTAATAAATTATTTCCACATTTAGCTCCGTGATTTTTGATTTACGTTACGTAAGTACGTTAAACAAATGCATATTAAAACTACTTATGTACGTACTTACTTTTTACCACAGAGCTAAATGTGGAAATAATTTATTAATTATTTTAAAATCATTTTTATTTAATTTATTTAAATAACTGTGACCAAGACAATGAATACTCTTTTCAATTTAGATAGAATAAATTATATTGCATATTGATATTTATTGTTATTGTGGCTTTTTATGAACGCATTTGAATCTTTAATAGAAGTGTATAATAAAAGAAGCAAAATTCTGGAATCATACGACAAAATCGTTAATGAAAATAATGTACAGTAGTAATATTTAATAAATTCCACAAATCTGCATCTATTGTTTATCTATCTGTTCAAATGCCTTCATCATCCTATTTAACTTGCGGGACTACCAAGGTTGAGCTGCCTCGCTTGGGCAAGGCATTGGCGTGTGCTAGAAGTGGTAGCGTCTATTGTGATTTTTAACGCTGGGTGTGAGGCAGCGGAGAGTTCAAGCAAGATGAGGGAGAAATTGTTCTTTGAGGTTTTTAGGCTCTTCGTCGAGAATAAGTGACTCGACTCAAGACTAGTTTAAATCTGATTTACTTCTTAAATATCAAGCGTATTTATACTATAATATTATTTACATAACAAAAATTCTAGAATGATATAGAACATGGATGAATAATACGAAAAAAAAAAATCGAAAAAAAAGAGATGTTGACAAAAAATTCTTCTTCGCTGACCATCAGGGATAAGGCAGCGCATAATGGCTTATCTTATCTTGAGCGCTGCCTGGTGCACTGTTCGATTTTTGAATTGAACACTGGTGTTGATGAAGACCTAAAAAATGAAAACGTAATAGCTAATTGATTAATATTTTCAAATTATTTTCATTTAATTTAACTGAAAACGTCATTGCCATTTATCCAAACGCTAATTTTGATTGAACAAAATTAAATTAAGAAGTAGTATTGTTAAGTAAACTTTTCTCTAAAGTATTTATCTTCCCGCTATTAAATCCAAATTGTCAGCAACAAAGCAAGGCAGCATTATGATAAGCTTGTGGGAAAGTTGTTTTCGAATGCTGAAGAGAAACAGTCGTAACTATTTTCAAAGAACCGAAATCATCATAAAAAACGCAGGAGCTTCGCCAAACCCACGACAATAATCAAAATTTTAATGCATACCGACCACAACTAATCAAAATTGTTCATTTTCTGTTCATCTGCTCTTGTAGGTTCCTTTTGATAAGAGTGAACATATAAAACAAAGATTATTATTATTATTATTATTATGTAATTAATTCACATAAATCCATCCATTGTCACGTATTTTAAGCATTTGTATACATTTCAAAGAATGAAAAAAAAAAACAATTTACAACCCATCGAGACGTCACTCACGCAGACTCTTCCCAAATGTTGTCTGGAGTAATTAACAAGCGCCCGTAACATTCCTTTTGAAATTCCAACAATACGTTATTGTGTGTACGCAAAACATGCCCACACATAATGTAATTCAAACGCACGTGAAATTCACGAATTAATAATGGAAACGCGTGTTTGCTGGCTCAATTAAATTTGGCAGTTGAAAGTAATTCTCGTTTCTCCATACGTGTAATTAGTTCGAAAGAGGAAACATGATATTTATTGCTCGTACAATGAAAGTACATACACGAACGCCGTCGTAGAACGGTTTTAATAAGTTGTAAACGGTCGAAACGGAATGCGCAAAAATTATGGATAGTGAAATATTAATTGGGTGGATTCTGGCGTTTATGTTTCGTGAAAGTTATTCAATGATTGAATGTATTTCGCAGAAAGTTGGAATAGTTTGAAAGGATATCTGCATATCAGTCCTACAATTTAATTTTGGTTTAATGAAATGTTCAGCCACCATTCATCTAGCGTATGGATAAATAATAAATAAATAAATATAAATGTGAATTTCTTTTCCTCTTCTCATTCAGTACAAGTTCGCCTTCCTTTAGTAGACGAAACAATGATTATCGGCCGTTTACCTTGTAGTCCCAAATCGTTGACGATGCCACTTGGAATTAGGCAAAAGATGGTGCTTGCGTCGTCTTTAATTTATTATGAAATAATTTTGAAAAAAAAAGATCTTTACTCAACAAATAATCTAAGTACACGTAAAAATATCTTGCGTCGGTTGTCTCAAAATCATCAAGTTTGAAAAGTCGCGCGTCTGGGGTAAAAATCCGGAGAGAATTATTTAATGTACAACTACTACTACTAAATCTTTATTATTTTAGAAAAAAAATACATTCTATATCTGTGGTTTTCAGGAATAACCAGTTATGTCGATTTTTTGGTCAAATTTAGTTAAGTGCAGAAATTGGTAGATATTTATGTGTACTTTCATTTGGTGAACTCAAAAAGATGTTATCTGTTACACATTTAGCACAATATAGACAAAACCTAACCAGTTAAGTGTGATTTTTGAGGAATAACCAGTTATGTTCCATTTAAATGTATATTAAATGTATTTACATACACTTTTCACAACAAATGGTTAATGTTAATGCATATTCAGTCTATATAATTCATGAAGAAACATGTATGAATATTATAATTGAATATATTCGAAGTTTCACAAGGTGTACAATAATTTGAAAAAAACTCAAGAATTATGAAATGACCGTACATTTTTATTACAGATAAAAACAATTGGCTTCGATTATTATATACATCTTGTAACGCACTAAAGTAACTTATTAAGAGTAATCGACATGTTGACGCGACGAGATTCGGTTAGATCGTCTGACATTCACGTCAATCGCACGTACAATTTTTACTTGTTTAGGTCCGTTAGGTGGTCGATTACAATTTTTACGCTTTCGTTTGTTGGTTTCATTCGTTTCCGGAGATTTCTCAGTTGAATCGTCGTCGTCGTCTAAATCCGGATCAATATTTTTCGCACTAGAGATGTCGGTCGTACTGAGGAGTTTGTAAAAGTCGTGAACTTCTGGTCTCAAAAGATCCAACATGGAGAGCAAGTCCTGTTTTTTTCTCGCGGCTTATGTCGTGCGGCCCTGTGTATCTAAGCTGAAACTGATCGTTTTGAATATTACAAGTATTGCGTCTGCGTACGTGTAATTCAGAGAACTCTCCATCTTGAAAATTTTGTTTATAGAAAATCAGACCTTGTTCTTTCAGGTATCTAATCCATTTTACGTTATGCCACAAGAAACGTTCATTTGACACACTTTTTTGCCGGTTAATGAACACGTTTTTGAACAGTGCCTCGAAGTCATAAAACATGTCTTGTGACATAACGACAACTTCCTTCTTACATTTTCGAACCAGATCATACCAGTCGTTGGGGTGATGAATATCCGAAGCTTGTGATTTTTTAGCTCTTTCAATGGTCCACATTTTTAATTGTCGGATGGTTGGCAACTACAGCAGAAAACATTCCAGCCAAAATTTTATTTTTATTTTGACCCCCGCACGAGTCTGAGAAAAAAGTCACGTGTTCGACCTTCGGGTTAATATCTTGCAGGAATTTGTAGATACATGACGCGACTTCATTGGCACCCCTTTTGGCGTCACCTTCGTGCCACATATAACATGTCGTCTTCGGTGTCGTGTTGTCGTTGACGGTCAAGTTGTAGGTCCACAGTTGTCTCTTGTAGAAAGCCACAGATGTTTGCAAGGAAAGTGTGGGCAAACACTGTTGTAAGTCGAAGGTGCAGAAGAGATGGGTGCCCTCCGATGTTTTGGCCTTCTTCTTATCAGCAGATTTAGTTGAATACGCCGCATCTGCTGCTTCCTGGTGATCCTTCTGCAGTTGTCGTGTCTCCTCTTGTTTATTTTCGTCAGGTTCGTACCTTAAGCGCGCAGTGAACATGTCACATTTATGGCACTTGTCTAGGTGGGGTTGTTTGAATTTAAGATCTGTTTTCTTGAACACCTTGTAATATATCAAGTACTTAACAGGTTTCTGCACTTCATCTTTGTATAAAGCGTACATCTTACGCACAGTCAGCCCGATTGGCAAATATTTTTTTGACGTGTGGCGACGCGAATAGTGGCTTTCATAAGCCGGAAACTTGTCAATGTGAGCTTTAACCTCTGCAATGAGAGTTTCTGAAGTCTTATTTTTAGGAACCCTTTTTCCTCTTTGATCAGTCAATGGCAGCTGCCCCATTTCCTTCCACATGTGAGTCAGACAATTTTCAATGAAAGACTCGGTTTCGCCAAGAGTTAATCGAAAACACTTACGACAAACTTTTTGGTCGACGAACTCGCTGCGCAAGTGATATTGCGCTGCGAATTTTTTTTGCCTCAAGGCCCCTTTGCGCACTCTTACAGGTTTGAGCGTTATCAGGCCTCTCACAAAATCGCGTCGTTTCAAGTACGTTCCCTGCGCCCAATAAGAGTCGAAAATTCTAGTCTGATCCTCTCTTGATATATTCGTCGCGCACTCTGCTCGGCAGTGAGGCAATCTTGAACTAACCCTCTTCCTAATCGGTTTCCCTTTGACAGTTCGGTAAGCTTTACCGCGATTTCTTCTACGCTGACGACGCTTGCTTTTGGGCATGGCAGTGTTTGATCCAGATCCAGATGATTGTGACTGCTGAATATCTAAAGGACAAGATAAACCTGACGATTCCGCAAATGAGTCCTGAGCAGAAACATAATCATGCCCCAACTGAACATCTGGTAGCTCTGCCGAATTCAACACTGTATAACGGCCAACAAAGTTTAAATAGGTTATGTCGTAATCGTTTTCAACAATGATACCCAAAATGCATTTACTAACCTGGGGATTCCAAAGAACTACTTGAGTAGTCTCGGATTAAATCCATCTCTTAATCAAAGTCAGGCTTTTTGCGACTTGTAACACTTTTATTTGAATCAAAAGCTCTGAGCTATTAAGAACTGTTGTCAAATTTCGAGGCTTGGCTTCTCCAGAGCGTCAACTGGCGTCGACGCCGCCAACTGATAAATCGATAATGCGCTCTACGTTACCGGCAAATCTTGTGTTGGTACGTGGCTGCGACGCACGCGGCGCACTTGCGTCTTTAGTAATTGTTTGCTCGCCATAGCGTGATATTGCGGGCACGACTACCGAATAAACTATCCGAAAAAAACCATTTGTTGAGTTCAGAGTTTAAATAAGGCCCAATGAACATCGTTCAGCGCCATAAACATTAAGACAGAGTCTGATAAGTTGCATTTGTCGCCGATAAAATTTATTCTTTTTTTTCTGGGTAAATAAAAGACATATTCCCACCGTTGACATGTTTTATGTACTTTTTTCATCCATATGAATAACATTCAATGGATATTCGGAGTCATTTCAAGGTACTTACGAAGTTGAGCAGTGAAACTTTAAACTTAAATTATTCGAAATCATGTAAAAACGACTTAACTGGTTATTCCTCAAAACCACAGATCAAATAAGGTCTATTGGCCATAGGTCTTCGTTTTATTCTTTTTTTTACTATATTTATGATAATTGGTATTTAGGTATGAGCAGGAGGGTGTAGTGAGGATATATATTGAAATAAAGTGGTGGTTGGATTTTTGAATTTAGAAGTGATGTCGGAATTTCTGGGAATGCACAATTGCTCGAGTAACTCATAATTAATATCAGTCAGGAATGGAAGTCTTTCATAGATTGGTAATATTTTTGTTGTTTGGTAGAGAAGAATATTGGAGGGATTATAAAGAGGGTGTTGTGGAAGGCAAAAAATTTAGGTAAAGGATAAAAGAGTATTCTAGTAGGGTCCGAGAAATCATTTTGTATATTCGTGCCGCGGTATTTATACTTACACCCTGACTTTTTAAGTAAGGCAACAGAAATGTTTAATATATTATTCTTCTTTTATGAAATAAAAGAGAAAATGTAATCAAAGTAAGGTATATTAATTCATAATTAGGAAACATAATAATATAAAACCAATAAATATAATAATTATTACTGTCACGTATTGGCAACTATAAAGTCAATTGGAATCGTTACATCCGTGTACACTGATGGTGTAATCGTCTCGTCTTCGTCAGTGTACTCATTGTTTGATGTTGTTAGCACTAAAATACTCATGGCTTCCTTAAAAGAAAATGGTTGTTTTTATTTTTTAGTTTTACTCTATTGTATCTGACAAAGGCATCGGATGTAAGCAATAAATATTTAAAATATCTATGTTGCAGTCTACTCTAGAGAATTTTCTCCCAAAATCTTCGCGATATATGCGGAAATGTTTGTTCCAAGCCTCAGCGGCCTCCTCTGATATCTGTTTGATGGGAAGATTAGCTTCTGATATGACTTGAGCACCATAAATTAGTATCTTGTGACCTATTGGTGACTTGTGATGCCAACCGTATAGTTCACAGTGAGGCAGTTGTTTTAAATTAGTTGTTACATTGGATCAATGTCATCTCCGTTTTATATAAATTCAAGAATATTTTGATTTTTTTATTAACTCGAAAATTATACCAGTTATTCGAGAAGAGCACTCTGGATCTTCTTAAAGTATTTCCGTCATATCCGCCAACTTCAGAGATCTTAACAAGTAGGACTAACTTCTCTCTGAAACTCTTTTGAATCTGTTCTTTATTATTTTTAAATTGTCTTTTTCTCTTCCGCCGTTCGAGCTTGCCATTTCTTTATTGGATTTTTATATGTAAATGTGCAATAATAACTTAAAAAACGAATCATAATAAATGAAATACGACGCAAGCACCATATTTTGACTAATTTCGTGTGGTATCGTCAACGATTATAAAACGAATTCTCTCATGGAGAATAGATAGACCAAGTTTGAGATCTTCTGTAAAAACATCAGTTTTCTTTAATTAATTGAAATCCTTTGACGTTTGGTCATATAAATAATTGATGCAGTATCTGTTCCATCGACCATTGTTAACCTTATGGGGTGAATTGGAATCCGAATCAGAGGAGGCAAGTGAAGAAGAGGAGGAAGATAATGAATCATATGATAGTGGATTGGTCACACTGGCTGAAAGTTTCGCATACCCAATGGATTGACTTCAATACTCGCTGGAATGGAAACACTGAAGACTATCGAATTGAGAAAAAAAAAGATTGAAGCAGAAATGGAAGGGGGAGAGACTGCGTTGGTGTATCACGCCATTCCTGAGAAGCACAAGGAGAGAATCGGAGGTTCAGTGATGGGAAGCAGTCACGTTTATGATATGACGGGGCTGGGGGCGCCTCTACCGACTGTTATTTCCGCCAGGAGGGGAGCTGCTGGTGCTCAGCCGGAAAAAGAAGGAATCTTCGAATTGGCCCTGAATACTTCATATTAAACATATCTTATTGACGAGTGTAAATATTTATGTAAATATGTAACACAATAAACTTATAATTGATATGGATAGTGATGCCATGGCAGTATTATATGAAAAGCAGATCCGTGAAAATCAATCGCAACTTCAGAAAGAGGATCTCAGTGACATGTTGACCGAGCATAATGCTAAACAAAAGAGAGAAAAAGGCCACAAAACAGCAATAGAAGTACAAGGAATTCAAATTTTAACTTTTATGTACTTAAAAGAAGTTTTCTTTAAATTATCTACATAGGAAAAGAAATATAATTAAGTATAGAATAAACTCATTTTTATTATTGCAATTACTCTCTATTATAAAATGATATACCTTGATGTTCACAATAATAAATAAATAGATAAAATGACTTATTTTAATTGACTCTTCGATAACTTAGGTTTATCTAAGATTTCTCGCTTGTTTTTCAATATACGCAAATTCCTCTTTTGTAATGTTCTTCGTTTCCTCAACGAATCTAATTTGAATTGGTCGATAGAACCTTACTGAATAAGGAACTGGATTTTACTATTATGTTTTTTTTTTGCCTCTTTATTACAAAAGATGGCCATTCTTACAGGCACGAGAGATACTTAAAAAATATTTCCGTCAACGGCATTGATCAGCCCTATTTCGATATTAATATAAAATGTTGCCTCTCAAAGTCACATAACGTTTCAGTTACTTCTTTTAAATACTGATACAGCAAAGCTTGAAGTTCAATTTCGAAGCTGGGTTTAGGAACTTTTATATTGTTTCATCTGAGCAACACTGATTTTTGGTACTTTGTAAAAGCGAATAACAAGGATTAATTTCTTTGTGTTCTTCTTATATAATACAAATACAAATATCTTTATTCAAGGGACTTTTGCATTATATTAAGTACAGTATTGTATAGTATAATACGGTATATAATTTATGGTTGTCCTTTCATAGGCTATCGACCCGAGGTCTTTCTGCCATGTTCGTCTTATTTAACTCCCATTGCCGTTTTGTAAAGTTATTGTCTACAAACAATGCTAGTAATTCGTTGTGGATTGTATTTTCCCACATTTTTTTTTATTTGATGATATTTGATGTGAAGTGTGGAATCTACAGCGAGATGGACCAATCAATAAAAACTGGAATCGTTTCAACCTTATATTTTTAAACTCAAAACAAATTACAATTACCAACGTCTTTATACTTGAGCGTCTCAGAGGGTTCTATTAATAGCAATAACCGTTTGTGGCATCAACCACTCCCTCCTATTCTTAAACAGGGATTGGATCCAGGGCCTCAACAACGTTTCTAAACTTTTTAGCTTTAGTAAGCGTTGAAGTAAATTCTTTTACAATCTTAGACGCGTCAGTATTTCCAGAAGAACATTGATTCACAGTGGTATTGGTTAATTCGTCAACAGGTACAGGCACGTAAATCGTTTGCCCTGTGCTTCGATTGAACAATTATTCGAATTGTTTTATGGAGCGCTTTATACCTCCATGCAGGAAGTTCCGGTGATTCTTTAAGCCATTATTTGTTGTGTTGTATAAATCTTTCACTAGTGTTACGTAGGGCCATTCATTTTTCCTTGAACCTAATCTTGAAATACTTCAAAGGAACCATAAGAGCACTTTTTTTCTTCAGGTGAACATGGAGTCAAATTCATAAGTCTTTCTTCCTAAAATAAAAACGTTTCATCTATTTTACTATCTTTATATTCTTTTGGTATAGTAT
The DNA here is from genome assembly GCA_963082785.1 of Philonthus spinipes. Lineage (NCBI taxonomy): Eukaryota > Metazoa > Arthropoda > Insecta > Coleoptera > Staphylinidae > Philonthus > Philonthus spinipes. The sequence goes on along the minus strand of OY720306.1, from coordinate 18,830,442 downwards.
ACAACTCCATTCTAATATTTTGTCAATATTTATGAGGGATCTGTAACAAAAGAAAACAAACACAAATGTACCAAATGGAAGACAACGCAAGCGCCATTTTTTGCCTAATTTCATGCAGCATCGTCAAAGATTTGGGTCAAGTTTGATAATCTTGTCTTGTTTACGTGGAAGTACAAAAAATGTGGGTTAATTAAAGTTTTTTTTTCAGTTTATAATTGTCAAGACTCTAAATTTAATGTTCATATAATATTATCCTTTAAGGCAACAAAGTGCGACATAAACAATACCACTAATATAACTAAAATTTCATTAAAACATTAGTTCTCAAAAGGATTTTCCAATAATAACCACAAAAGTTGGAAATAAAAAATAAACTGAATTAAATATGCTTTGGTAAATAGTACTAATCTTCCACTTCCGTGTACAATTCGTTTTCCTCCTGTTGTTCGCCACATGAAGACATTTTGGCTCAGAAACTATGTTAATACAAACGAGATCGAGTAGAACACAGACACGTAATTAATACAATAACTGGGTTCCGACTGGCATTTAGGCCAGGCGTCCAGACTAAGCAAGGACAGGTAATAAACCGTTTATTACAGATTAACAATGAAGCATTTTGGGCTATATAAGATTAGCGATTTTCAATTTGGCTTACGCCATTTGTTTCGATTACACAATTCTCCGAATTATTTTATGTGGCGCCCTTAGATACCTTAGATACTCGTACGTGCGTCGGAACTAGTACTCCCAGGTTGAAATCGACTGATAATGTTTTCCATAAGTCTTATACAGCAGCCAATTATCTTCTGCTGCACTTTTCTTCAAATGAAAGCAATATACCAATAGATAAATTCAATATAAGTGAACTTGAGGCACTGAATGGAGATTTGACATCACATGTCACTGTGGTGTAGTTGTTAATGCACTCGACTAGAAATTGAGGGACATGTAATGAAATCCCATCAGAGATGATTTTTTATTTTTTCACTCATATTTAATTAATTTAAATAATATCTCAATGTTGCACATTGAAATTTCTTCAATTCAAAAATATACCAATGTTTCCCGCTAATGGGATTTTGTAGGCAAAATAGTCGTTGTACAAAAAAATAGTTGTTCATATTTGGATGAAATGACACTGCACTTTAATATTATATTGTTGGGATTTGACCAATGCTCGTTGTAAGCGAGCTAGTTGTTAAATAAACACGCGAAGTTCCAAAATTAATTCACGAAAAATAAATTATATTCACAACTTTTTACAAATGGAAATATATATACAAAATACTTTTAGATGGTTCGACGGTTTCAATGCTAATGCTTTGTTACTCTTCCGGGGTACATCTCTCTATGTCTACACCCTTGTAGATATCCTTCCGGGAATTAGCCTGGACTAACCTTAGCGATAACAATAGTTCGCGAAAATACCAGCAACTATATTTTCGAGAGAACCCTGGGAAATGTACAGCCCCATCAAAAGTTTATAGAAAACCCAACACATACAATACTTCAAATAACTCATCAACCAAATTCAATTTGTTGAATTAAATTGTTATTCCTTTTAAATCAAATTTATATCTATGAATTGTAGACATTTTCAATGTACAACATTGAAGTATAATTTAAATTTAAATAAATATAAAATGGAAAAGAAACATCTCTGACAGGATTTGAACCCACGTCACCCGATAGCTGGTCGCGTGCGCTACCAACTATTCAATTTAAATGAAGACGATGTAACTTTAATTTGGTTGCGATTGTATCCGGTATACCTAAACACCATTACCGTCTTTTATTAAGAATCCTTTATAAAAAAATACGCAATATAATAATTATTATTTTATTTCAGGTGTGGTGGTTCTCTAGTAAGCAGACGTCACGTCGTCACAGCAGGCCATTGCGTCGCCCGAGCTGCTCCTAGGCAGGTGCACGTAACCCTCGGAGACTACGTCATCAATTCTGCTGTAGAGCCCTTACCAGCCTACACATTCGGGGTGTCACAAATACAGGTTTAATTATTATTTTACAACTACTTATTTAACATCAAATAATTGTACATACAAAATGTATATAGTTATACTGTGTGTATAAAGAACTGGTTCTCACGGCGGAAATCTGCTCTTGATTCGATTTTATTCGGATGTTGTTAACAAGTGCAACAGCGTGAGAACCCATTTTGCATGTGAAATTGTATTATATTAAGTTAATTATTGGAATAGGTAGATTAGAAGTGTGTTAAGGTAATGGTGTTATTATTACTATTATTTTTTTTCTAGTAATTCTCTACTTTTTTTAAATTAAAATTGGGGGAATTGCTTTCTTCTTATAATTAAATCTTCGGTATTTTGGAACTTTGTACATAATCTGTAGTTGGTGTTGTTTTCTTTTATCAATATCAATGGATTATGTTCTATCTGAAAATTTTCACTAAATGAAAAACATTTTTTTTCTTAAATCCACTAAAACCTCCTTTTCTATTTCTTACAATCAGACAAAAATTTAATTAGGTAGTAAGGAATTAGTTTCTTCTTATTTAATTTAAAATTGATTTTGCAAGAGTTGTTATCTTTTGCAGGTAAGAATATTTTTTTTAATAATTTAGTACTTTTATATTAATAAATTTATAAAATCTATTATATCAAAATTGATCAATCAATTCAATTATCAATGACTGAGGCTTCAACTTTGTTATTACATACATTGTTTATCAATAAATTCAATCACTTTAAACTTTGTTTGTATAACACTAAAATTAATTTATTGTTTCAAAAATTTATATTTGTCATTATCAAACTAAAAAAACGGACTTTTAATTTGACAATGACAATTAATTTATTGTGACTGTAGTTTCAACAATTTACAAACTAAGAGTATTTTTTAGTTTGATAATGTGTAATTTGTTAATTTTAATAAAAACAAATGATTTCTATTTGATTTTAATCTTGAATAAAGAGACCATATACATTTAAATTAATTTCTTTTTTTTTTAATAAAAAAACACGAATTTTATTTATTTCATTAATTACAAAAATACTAAATTATTGATAAAATATGTTTACCAAATATTTATTTTAATTATCTACAGTACTGTACATAACATTATCAATATATTATCATTTAGTTACATCTTTAATTTTAAATCAATTAAATTTTACTTATTATAACATTAGATGCCAACCAGTTGTTTATTTCAGTGGTAAGTATATCATTTTGTATCAGTCTATAATCTATAAACTCGTTAGATAATGAATGATATCGTAATATCCAATTTGGTAATCGCCGTTTCATAATTGTAAGGAATCGTCTTCAATTACAAAGGAATTTCTTTCCTGAGGATCTCCTGGCGGTAATAAATACTCTAATTTATTGCTCAAGTTCAAGGATGTTGATGAAAGTGTTCATGATAGTCATTGGTGGAAATAGGATTTGTACGCTTAGCGATTATGGAGACTTTCCTTTTATATTAATTAGCGATTGCAATAAGATTTAATTTCTAATTGATTTTTAAGCAATAAACATCTTATGGTTTGTTTATGAATCAATAACTTAAAGCGTTTTTTTTAAATTGTTATTTCCATGTTTATAATAATAATTAAAAATTATTTTTCATTATTTATATCTATTTGTTATTAATTATACTTACTGTACTTCATTATGTAAAAAGGTGAATTCCGTATATAAAGAATAAATAAATAAATTTACAATTATTAAAATTGTAAGTAGATTTTTAGTTTGATAATTTGTTGAGGTTCTCCACACAAAATAAATAAATTTGTCGATTTTTTTACTTGATACTCAATCTTAATTCATACTAAATTTAAATTTTTATGATGACCATGAAAAGAACAAACATTCTTATTTTGTGGGAGAACTACAAAATATTCACAGACTAAAAAGAACCTCCCCTTAATTCTCATTGGTACCAATGAAATATTACGCAACAGAATATTAAATTAAAAATAACAATCATCCATTACTAAATACTTATTATATAGTCAATGGTTAGTATATCTTACTACACAGTGAGTGTGAAAATATTACAATTCTTAAACATTCTTATTTTACATCTGCTCAATAAAAATAAATATGTAAAGTTTTCAAAATTTTAATATTTAAACGGAAATCTAATTGAAGAAAATCAAGAAAACAATATAATTAGGTATTCAGTTGCTTTTTCTTGGGTTACATCAATTGAATTTCTTTTCAAATATTAATATTTTGATATGTTTAAACTATATCTGATTAAATGAAAAAATAATGTTCTGAATTATGATTTTTGTTCAAATATTAATATTTCGAGTTGAAACCCAATCCGCTTATTTTTACTTATTATTACTTTGTCTTATTCTATATTTCTTGAAATAATTTTAACCAAGATTTATTTCATTTTAATAATTAAGAAAACATAGTCTTTATTTGTACTTTTATTTTCCTGACTAACTCTAAGTCGATTAATATTTCAAATTTTAATATTTATAGTTTTTATTTGTTCATTTGTACTGAGCCTCATTTTACATTACTTCAATTAATTTTACCAAGACTTATTCATTTTGGTTATTTCTAAACCAAAAAAATCAATCGAATTAGATTTTTTCAAACATTAATATTGTAATACTTTCTAATTACATTGTCTTCTTTTTAACTGAGCTCGAGTATTATTTTACATTTTTTCAAAATTTGCTTTTTCATTTTAGCTATTTAGAAGAATTATCCTTCCGTTGTTCTATTGTTTTCTTGGTTTAGTTTAAGTGGATTTTTCAAGTGAATAAATTTGATATTTTTAGGCTCAATTTGCTTAATTTTATTGAGATTTTATTGATTTATCTTTCCATAAAGTCTTTACTAAGATTTTATAGTTCATATTTATTTATTTAAACTTAACTTCTGAGACAATTGCTAAAAGATTATTGCTGAAACTTCGTTCATTTGAGCCATGTAGACGATTAAGCGTTTTTCGCAAAATAATTGGTATTATCAACTTGACGATTTAAATAAATTAAATATTTATTTATTAAATAATTATTTTCAAATAATTTTCATTTAATTTGAAAATAATTAATTATTGTTATTATTTAATTTGATAATTATTTTCAAATTATTTTTATTTAATTTATTTAACTCGTCAAGTTGATAATTCAAATTATTTTGCGGAAAACGTTTAATCATCTACATGGCTAACGAACGAAGTTTTAGCAAAAATCTGTTAGAAATTGTGTAAGAAGTCAAGTTTAAATAAGCAAATAGAAACTATAATGAAAATAATTTGAAAATAATTAATTAATGAATAAATTATTTTCAAATTCTTTTTATTTAATTTATTTAAATAACTGTGAATAAATTCTTTTTCTATTATGACGATTTAATTTTATTTTAAAGAAAAGAACTTACGCAAATTCAAAGTTCAAAGAAATTGTAGTAATTACTTATATTTGACGATCTTGATTCTTTATTTTTATATAAAGTAAGCTAACAATCTCCAAACTTAATTTTAGTATTTTTAAAATTACAAACATTTCGTGTAGCAAATCATTCACGCGAATTAAGTTAGTAAGAAACTGGCTTTCCACCTTTTTGAAGTTTCATTTCATGGCATGAACTTAAAAAAGGTGGAAAGCCAATTTCTTACCAACTTAATTCCCGTGAATGATTTGCTGTACAGTTATTTTTTGAAAATAAAGATGTTTATTGATTTAATATTACAATTAGAAAACTATTCTTATTTATTTAAAAACACAATGACTCCAACAATAAATAGATCGCATTCTTAAGACAATCCTGACTTGTATCTGAAGAGTGTGTTGGAAAGGTCTCTACCTTTTTTTTCTCTATTTAGAGAAAATTTGGAAAGATGTGCGTTGAGCAACAGTGAAAGGAATTTGGAATCTGAAATCTGAACGTGAATGAGTGTGTAAAGAGTAAATGAAGAATCGACAAACAAAAATATCTTGAAATGATGAATGGAGTGAAAAATTAATGAAGCTGAAAGAAGATGTAAGTGAGAGAAATGCATATTTGAATCAATCTTACATTAACGTTTGATGTTGTTTTAATATTGATGCAACGTTATTTGTGAACAGTTTGTTAAGTGGGTAACTAAGAGAGTATTTAATTTGTGAAACAAATAAAGCCTTTATCTTTAAGTTTTCAATTTAGTGTTATTTTTTTCAATATTTGGATATGACAATGCAACTCATAAAATGTAAACTAAATTCTGACTTTAGTAGATGTGGATAAAATCATTTAATGTATTTGGTTTGAGTATAACCAAACTAAGTGATTTTAATAAATGAATCTTGGTTAAATTTATTACTGCAATAAGGATTTATTATATTGTTAGATGTACATTTAGAATACAAGTTAGTTATTGATAATGTATATATTGTGTTTGAAATGTACATCGAACAAGAAATGTGACATAAGGAATTTAATCAAGTTTGATTTATAAGAATCACTTAGCTTGGTTTACACTCAACTTGTTTAGTTGAAAAGCCATCCCTAATTAGTCAGAGATATCAGAGATAATAATAAACAATATTTGAGAGTCTAAAAATGAAATGGTACTCTGTGTTTATTATAAAAATACTTTTAAACAAAAACAATTACAATATGTAGTTACAATTACAAGTTCAGAAATCTAAATTGAGCAATTATTATTCGATTTAAATTGTATAGTATGGAGAATGTGAATGTATATATGTTGGACACTTGTCCACACAGAATTTTACAGATTGTTTATTACAAATATTATTATAGATAAAAAAGAAATGAAATCGGTCCTTCTACTCTTAAAAAAACTCCAAAAGAGTCCTCAATATGTTCATTCAAGTTGTGAATTTTTGTGAAGAATATTTTTTCTGAAGATTGCATTGAGGCATTTCCATTATCTTCAAAACCAAAACTTAAGCAATAAAAAAACTTGATAGAAAAAAAGAGTATATAATCTTAACCATAAAAATCCAGGTAGGGTTTTATTTCGTCCTGAAATTTTGATAATGAAATTTAACAATAGTGCGGGTGGGAATGATTGAATCCATAACCACTTACTTTCCTGGTTGCACATATCCTTAAAAATGTATGATATTAAGTGAGAATGAGAATTTATAAAAAATATGAAATATACAAAATCTTCATTTTAAGACGGGGCAATCTGAATAACTCTGGAATGAACGTCAATGGGATAGTGGAAAACACAACAGTTTTTATTTTTATGGAAAACTTTAAAAATATAATTTTCTGAATTTTAAGGGGAGGATATAAAATCAATGTTTTTTTTTTAATTTTAACTTTTATCGCGAACCAAGCCCTATTTTGTAGTTTTAAATTAATTATAAATCGGTGTATACTTAACTTTAAAGAGAGTTAATATCGCTAGATTTTTTGCAGATGGAATTTTAATAAAAAAGTGTATCTTCTTTTTAAAAAGTGCTTGAAAATCCAATGACGTATTGAGTTAAGTTTCACCTCTATATCCACATCCACTCATTTTAAAATATTAAATGGAAAAAATATAAGATTGTAGAATATTACATTTATTTAATCCTTTATCATATACTAATTCAATTTTGAGAAATAAATTAAGTTTTTTTTTCAAATACAATTTATCATTTTTTAAATGTTAAATTACCACCTTTGTTATTAAATTAATATATTATATTTTTTATGATATCGCAATTTTTTGCATTTTTTAAAATATTTCTTTAGAAATTTTTCTGCATGTTCGAGTAATTCAATTTCTGTGTGTTCCAATAATAATAAATTAATTTAAAATCATTTGAAAATAATTTATTTCCACATTTAGCTCTGTGATATTTTAACTTACATTACGTAAGTACTTTAAACAAATAATTTTTATTTAATTTATCTAAATAACTGTGACCAAGTGAATGAATACTCTTTTATATTTAAATCAGCCTTAAGCCGGGAAATATCCTTGGCCACCGATTCTTCCAATTTATTTAACAAGAAATCTTTCATTCAACCAATTCTAAAAAAAGGAATAGTGTGGAAAAGCGCAGGCTGGTTGGAAATGAAAATAATTTCCGTTTAGTAGCACGTTCCCATTTTCCCCCATTTGTTTATTATTTATTTGTTATAGTGTAGATAATAATTACTATAAGTGGATAAATTATAATCTGTGATATGTCTGAATGCACATCTCCAATTAAGGTTTCTTTGTTAAGAATGTGTCCAAGTGTGTCATAAATTTAGTTAGAAAATAAAGAAACAGGTTCAGTTTGTAATGTTAAAAATATTTATTGCAGAGTATTCAATGAAGAAACACAAAATTTAGCCGTTTTTAATTTTGCTATGGACCCAAATAATAGAATTGTAAAAATTATTATTTTGCTAATTTATTTATTTATTCCCAACAGACAATAAATCCAATTATAGGGAATGTAATATAAAGAAACAAAAACATGCATATGGGTAAAGGATCTAAAAAAATAAAATTGAAAAATGCAAAACAAAAACTTACTTCTGCATTGGAATTAACTCATATATAAATGTAGTACAAAATTGTTAATATTTTTTTAATATAAACAAAATTAATAGAAATATGAAGCCCAGAAAAAATAAGAGAAATATTAAATCAAATTTTAAAAATTGATACAGGTTATAACAAAACTTAACTAAAACCAAAACATTTTTTGATATGGTGGAAGCAGAGTCATAGAAAACATCTATGAAATGTGCTTGTTTTCCTGAAAACTATGTGTATTTTCATCACTCCAGTATCTGTAATTATATTTGTTGATAAATCCTTAAAAAAATGTCGATTTTTCATTAAAAAATCTTTTATTAAATTTCTTACACAAAATTGAATCCTTCAGAAAAGGAAGGAGGTGGGAGAAAGGACAATATATTTTTTTTAATATTTAAGCGTTAATAACAAAATAAAAGCCACCTCGATAGAACAAAAATATTTATTTTCAACAGCTTGTCAGTGCACATGCTTGAAAGTGTTTTGCAATTGAACATTTTGCAAAATTCCAAAAAAATCAATTTGTGTTTCTTTATTGGATACTCTTAATCAAATATTTTTAACATTACAAACTGAACCAGTTTCTCTCATTTTTTTTAATTAAATTTATGACATACTTGTGGTAATGTTAAAATTTAAAAAAAGAACAGTATTTTAAAGCTCCGTTTAAAATAAAAATTAGCATTTTTTTTTAAATACGATTTTTGCCCAAACCAGTTATTCATGAATTTTTGAAATTAAACGACATTGTGAAAAGAAGAAAGAAAACCTTAATCATTGAAACATTTTCAAGAGGACAAAAATTATACAATGAGTTTGAATGATATTTAATTTGTAATATTGAAGAAAAAAATGCGATAATTGAAGGATAATGTTAAATAGTTTTAATTTTGATTTCAGTAAGATTTTTTATTTTATAATAAATTACAGCATTTGCTATTTCATGATTTTGATTTATGTTTTCTTTACTTGTGATTTTTTATATTATAACAAATGATGGCGTTTTAATCAAGCCCACAATAATAAAAATATAATAAAACCACTAAGCAAAATGGACATATAACCGTTGCATAAATACATTAACGTTTAATGTTGTCTTCATGTTGAGGAAAAGTTGTTTGTGACCATTTCGTTTAAGTGCATGTTAACCAAATTATATTATACGTATGGGAATTCCAGAAAAGTGATGATGTATATCGATAATACTGAATATGTTCTTTGAAATGTTTTACCTTTTTTTTAAGTGATTCTATTTAAACAAGATTTAAACAAAACATGTTTTAAGTCATTATGCATTCCAGGTACACCCATTTTTCAAATTCACCCCACAAGCGGACCGTTTCGACGTGGCCGTCCTCCGCTTGGACAGGACAGCCCACCAGCTGCCTCACATATCCCCGATCTGCCTGCCCCCGAAGGGCGAGAGCTTCCTGGGGGAAGTGGGGGTGGCTGCGGGCTGGGGCGCCCTCAGTCCTGGTTCTCGACTGCGCCCGCAGACCCTTCAGGCTGTCCAAGTCCCGGTGATAGACAGTAGAGTCTGCGAGAGGTGGCACCGGTCGAAAGGAATCGGGGTCGTCATCTACGACGAGATGCTCTGTGCCGGTTATAAGAATGGAGGAAGGGACAGTTGCCAGGGTGATTCTGGAGGGCCTTTGATGTTGCAAAAACAGGGCAGGTGGTTTTTAATTGGGATCGTCTCGGCGGGGTATTCCTGCGCGCAGCCTGGACAGCCCGGGATTTATCACAGGGTGGCTCAGACTGTTGATTGGATTACGAGAACTATTGGTTCATAGTGAAGACATCTAATTAGTTTTATTACTCTATGTATATACAAATTTCGATTAACATATCATACTTTATAAATATCCAATTCCAATAACTTGGAACAATTAAGGATTAAAAAATCCTGCATTTGTGTAACAAAATATTTCCAATTTATGTATTTAACCAGCTTTCGAGTTTCGGTATTTCAGCCAGGAAGACTGAAAGACCAAAAGTCGAAAATCGAAAGCTGGTTATTTATAATTATAATCATAACCCTTCTACCACATAAGGTGTTGAGTAAGCTAGTTATTTTATTTACAATATTCTCGTCATTTTATATAGAAAACATTACCTTTAGTTCTCCTAATAAATTACTTGTAACCTTAATATAATGATTTAGTTTCTTTAAAATTAATATGAATTCGAGATTTACAAATTCACTGAAGGTTGCAAATTTTAGATTATTCAATTCTTTTTCCCAATTAAAATTCCGACTTCACCACGCCAATATGACCAATATCAATTTTTCATGTTTTAGGGGATTTTTTACTCGATTATACCTTTTACATTTTGGTATTTTTTGTACAGAAAAACATTGGCTTCTATATAATGTCATGATTTAATTATAAATATGACATTCATTTTCAAGGTTACTATATAAAATTTATTGTCCGTATTGTAACGTCAAATATTAAATGAAATATTTACTTACACCTTTTATAATTTATATTTTATGTAAAAGGAGAATCCGTGAATAAATAAAATAAAATATTTCCATCTCAATGTAAATTATTTTAAAAATAAGTAATTTACTTTATACAACGAGGAACTAACTGAGATTTCAGTTTTTTTTTTATTTCATTTTCTGTAGATCTCAGAACCAAACTTAGTTAGTTTATCAAACTAAAGTTTCGGACTTTCAGTTCCTCGAAATCCAATAAAATCTGCTGGATATCCAATGAATTTTAATTAGTAATGTTGAAAAGTTCTGCAGATTTGAATTACAAGTGAAAGTTGCAGTAAAGAGAGAATAATTATTTATTTTTTATCAATTAATTATTTTCAAATTTATTTTTATTTAGTTCGCTTATCACTTGTTTCAATGTTGCTAAACATAATACTTTTACTTTAAAATAAAAGGTTGGAGGAGTCCGACGTGGTCCAGGAAATCTTCAATGGAATGCGATTAACGTCACAAACGAAAATAATACAAACCTATGTGAGATGATTCACACTTTTGCAGTTATTTAAATTAAAATTAGATAAATTACTTAAAATAATTAGTAATTTTTCCTTATTAAATTGTACTTACAAACCTATAAGTATGTATTTGTTAATCAAATTTGTATACATTGAGACCCGTTTAAAAAATCTTAATTCCTTACTAGTAGATAAAATGAAATGTTTTAAAATTTTGTAAAAAAAAAAAATGTTTTAAAACCTACTGCAACGTATTTAATTACGTTATTAAATGTATATTCTTGTGGTAATTACTCTCACAGGTAATATTTTATTCCAAATTATTATTGTTTTATTCGCATGTATTTAAATTGCTATTTATTAGATTTTTGTCTCTTCATTGAGTCAATTTATTTGCAACTGATGAATGAATGTAACGAAGGTAAAAATTATCGTACTCTAGTTTTTAGGTGTATATAATAATTATGAAATATGTGATTTATTTTTGTACTCCTATTTGTTTTGATTATTTTTTATTTTTATATATTTAAATCAATTTTCGAATGTATTTATGTTAATTAAGATAAATTATTTATAATTTAGGTATTATTTGAAACTATTTTGTTTTTATATACTTTGTTGTACATATGTTGTAATTGTTTTCTAAAAATTAAAATTTTTATAAATTTTTATTTAGTTATTTCACTATAAAATTTATTTACACAGTTAAAGCAGAATTGATTAATTTTTTTTTTGCAATAATTATGTGCGGATGCAGTGGCTTATCCTGGCGTTTCTTCTAGGCGAACAACATGGTTTCAGTTTTAAATAATTGACATTCGGGGCTATACTGTAAGAAACAGTTTAAGTTTAACGTGTTTTAAGCTTAGCTGTGACAATATAAATTAATTCTCACAGTCTAAGCAGCTTATATAATAGATACATATTCATAGAATGTGAATTTAATCAATAACGTAACATTAAACTTAACATTTTCCGTACGGAATTGCCCCAATTTATCCTATTCGCCGGAGTCTATTGATTTATTTAAACTATCGGTGTAGTTAGATTAGTATTGTAAGAGTTTTTTTTATGTTTTTTTTTAGAATCATTTAGTTAGAGTCAAATCTCAAATAGACCCAGTCGAAAATAACCCAAAATGAGGCCTATTATTTTTTTTTTATTTTCGATCAATACGCTCGCCAAGTTACCTTCACAAAATGGACTGAAATTTTAAAAAGGGGTCATGGAGGGTGTGTCCGGTACAAACAATTAACTTCATGTTCCTGACCGAAGTTTAATTAAGCCATCAGTGTTCTTAAATTAGCGCTGCACTATTTTTTTGAAATTTTTAAAAACACTTGAATTGTCACGTGAAATTATCATGGAACCTTATGATAAACTATTATGGGAGGTTCGCCGATTGGGTGTTACAGAAGCGTCTGCGGTTAGTTCAAGATTACGAACTTCATTGAAAAGATCGGGGACGCGATTTTTAGCTTTCGATTCTAAGATAAGGCAGCTATTATATTATTATCATTATTATTTGTGAAGCGTTATCAAAAATCACAAAATCCATTAAAATTTCAGTCTACTTTGGAAAGTCAACTTTGCGAGCGTGCTGACCGAAAATTAAATTTTTATTAGGGCTTAAAGTAACACAGACTTTTCTCCAATTTTTTAGCTCATTTGCTGTATTATTGAACCATTTGCGAATTTCATATTGTCGACTTATTTTCGCATTTATCGATATCCCACCGATTAACTTTTTCGGACGCGTCAGTTGTTAGAACAAGACTACAAGCTTCACAGAAAAAGGTGAAATGACGAGGTTCTCAGCATAGAATTCTTACAGATTTAGCTATATTTTCACGTATAACCATTTTTATCCGATGTGCTAGAAATAAATGCAAATTCGAGCAAAGTTTCAGAGAAGATTGTGAAAAATAATTTAGTGAGCATGCTAAGTTTTGTCGTGGCTATAAATCTCGAAGAAGATAAAGAATATTTTTATAAAATTGAACCATAGTTTTGATATGCTATGGAAAGTTATGGATTTTAGCGAATGAATTTCATTAAGTTAGTGGATGCTGAAAGTCAGTCAATAAAATCTATAATTAATTAATTTAATACGAAAACATTTTATTTTATTCAAACTAATTATTAAAAAACATATTAAATAGCATTACAATAAATTGTTTTATTTACCTAGATAGGGATAATATTTCAAATATTCATTAGTAGCATTGAAATGATCGAGTAATTTTTGTTAACGCGTATTAAAGAATGTTTAGTAGCCAAAATTAATCAGTAATAACAAATCGGTATATTAATAAATTAAGAATATACATTTTATATCCAATAAAATCTGCTGGACATTCAATGAATTTTATTTGGTAATGTTGAAAATGTCTACAGATTTAAATTACAACTGAATGATGCAGTAGCTATAAAGAGAACAATTATTTTTTATATATTAATTATTTTTTAATTTATTTTTATTTTTTGTTATCGAATTTTAAATAATGGTCAATTTTTAGTAGTAGCTAAAATTATTGAGTAATAACAATCAGGTATATTAATAAATTAAGAAAATACATTTTATACTTGATTCTGATCCCCATAGTGAAACTTTAATCTGGAACACCCTGTATAATAAGAATAAAATAAAAAATACTTAAATTAACAGTAATAAAAAAATAATTGAATACTGATTTACTTTTTTTGTATAACTTTGATATTTATTTCAGTGACTATAGTTTAATTCAATTTAACATGTTATTATCAACCTAAAAGTAAACCTTTAGTTTCAACAACGAAATAGCAGGCTCATTTATCAAAATAAAGCATATAGAAGATAGATCAACTTTTCCAATCTACTTAATATATTTCAATTAATTAGCATAACTAGCAGTTAGATTTGTAAATGGAAACACACACAAAAATAGGTTCTAATTCCCTCGGATTGTTAAATTTAATGTGTACGTTATTAATAAACTCGACATTCTATGTACACTCATTTCTACAACAAAAGCTGCTTAGTCGTCGGCGAAATCGAAGTACGGATTATCAAGGATTGATAAGGCGTTTGTTACAAACGTACATATTAAATTTAACATTTCCCTTATTGAATAGCCCCGAATGTCCATGGATTTAAAGTAGTCGATTAAGGTAGGCAATCCAATATACTTGTTAAAAAAGTGGAAGTTTTGTTATAATGCATTTATTTAAAATTACAGAAATACATTTTAAAATCTATATATTTTGGGGATATTTAAAGTGAAAAAACGAAAGTGATTTATTCACTTTAAATATCCCCAAAATACATTGATTTTAAAATTTCTTTAATTCACAATGGAAACTGGAAATCTGACACATAAGAAGTGTTTTTTTATTTCTTCTTCATGAAATTCGAATATCAACTTTTGATTACTTTAATTAAATTAGTATTTTTTAAATTCACAATTTCTGTGTATGATAACAAGAAAACTTCTACTTTTGTAATAAGTATCATACATAGAAATTGTAAATTTAGAAAATACAAATTTAATTAAAGTAATCCAAAGTTGATATTCGAATTTCATGAAGAAGAAAAAAAAAAACACTTCTTATGTGTCAGATTTCCAGTTTCCAGGTACGTATAATAGATACGATTATTAAAGGTAAAACTGATTGATTTTTTTATTTAGATCTTTTTTATTAATAACTTTAGTAGTTGCTTTTCGAGATTTGCAAACCCAATGACTTGTTCATGTTTTAAATGATTTTTCCCTCAATTAACCAATACTAAATCAATTATCATACCTTACGCGATTTATTTTATTTATTATGATTATTTTTATTTTTTATTTCTATTTTATGAAACAACTTCTCAAACAATTGCGCATCTCTAGTAATTCCGTTATCCCCTCCAAATTAAAAAGTCTAAACGTCACTTTATTTGACCATATATCCTCACTAAACTTTCCTACCTCTATCTAAATCCCAACTGCTATAAAGACTGAAAAATGAAAAAGGAAACAAAGGCAGGAAGACATTTCATTTATTATTATTATATTAGATAAAATATATTATTTTGTCAGATAATAAAGATTTAATTGTATTTTATGATTTTACTGCAATTATGAATCCCGGTTAAGATTCTTTTGCGTTCAATTATTTTCCGGAATTTCCGACTTGAATCTAAATATGAATTGGACATGAATATTGTATAATAGGGGACACAAACCCAATCAACACTGATGGGTCAAATGCAACCTCTTGATGCAGAGTATTCTTAGATGCGCTGAACATATCCTATTTTCACAGACGAAAATATACATGATTATGGAAAGCACCGACACAATCATATTAACCAATATAAATGGGTAGGATATCATCATAGCCACTGACAGCAAAGCTGCTTTTATAACACTGAGTAATCCAAGAATAACCTGAAAAATAATAAAAATGGCTTTATTGTCTTTTTATGACCTTTGGTCCACATTAGTGTTGTATTATTTCAACATATCTTATTTGGCTTTCTAAATATTATTACCAGTAGTAAACTAGTGGGCATCAACAAAATTCACATAGAGTTGATGTCCAGAGCTTTTATAAAACAAGCATTTAGCCCCAATAAATATTAGGAAAGATGGAGAAACCCACCAATATTCAGTCAAACTAAACATTTCTCCCCAAATGTGCCTGCAAAGAAACAGGAAAACTACTAAGGCACTCCATAGCACATAAAATTATTCTACACGGATGCATTACTAATAATTACTACTTGCTGAAACACTTCTTGAGAATAGGTAGGTAGAGGAAACGAAGAAAAAGAGACGGTGAGGCTCATCCTTCACTGCCAAATATAAAATGTCCCACGGGCAGGAAAATCCTTTAAATTAAGGTGCCGAATGTACAATGACCTATGAAGAGGTAATTAATATTGCCAGGTCTATGAAGTGGGCCAAGACTTACTATATTATCAGTATGATTAAGTATCATGTATCACCTAGACATGCGCGTAGCCACATCCTTTTATGCATTTTGTAGGACTACTTGCGGCTTAAACTGTCCTATAACTCGTTTAACGCGCACGGCTAATAACATTTGTGGCAGAATTGATTTCTTAAACACGTCGAATAGGTTAATTAGGAGAAGTCTCGTTGATATTGTATACTAAATGTTAGCTTACCCACATACATATGTATATGCATATTTGTGTAATTTATGCTTTATGTTTTTTATATTTTTAGTCAAATTGTAAATGGCTCGTCCGTTCAATAAAGAATTATTATTATTAAGACTTGGGAGAGAAGGTTATTCAATAGTCCTAAGGCGTATAAATTCACCTCCTACCCCAAAATCCTTAATATGTAACATTTGTAAGAATTAGCTGGAGGAAAGGTTTGTTTAAAAATAAAAAAAATAATAAACAAACACAAAAACACACTAACAATAAATATAAGACATTAATTAAAATAATATATATTAACATACAAGTATAAATAAAACATATACAGGGTGATTTGTAATATATGCACAAAACTTTGATTTCCCGAATATAGGAAGTCATTTTAAGAGAAAAAAATGTTTATATGAATATAGGTCGTATTTGGTTGATTTACACAACTACATTTTAATGAAATTTAATTTAATTATCATCAAGTACAACTTAAAAAAATAGCCATGGAAATAAACAACATAGTTTGTGAAACATTTAAGTTAACATTTGTCAAAATGAGTGATTTTAGTATAGCTCAATATGCAGATATTGTTTATCTGTATGGGTATTGTAATGATAACGTTTTTCACACATCAAGAGAGTACCGCCGAAAATTTCCTGATAGACGTCAACCGTCTGCCAGAGTTTTCGGCAGTATTTTCCAATAACTCAAAGAAACTGATTCAATTGTTGTTCTACGTAATGATAGGCAAATGTATTTGATGTAGTGTTGGACAAACCCACACTGAGCACTAGAACAAAACTTTACATGGCGAACATTACATCGTTAAATTACACCCCCAACACATTGAACGTGTCCAAACATTACGCCAAAAATATTACGGACAGTGTGAAGAGTTTTGTGCTTGGTTGTTATAAGAGATTGCCGATGATTCAATATGTTTATCTAAAATAGCATAGACAGATGAGGCCCAATTATTTAGAGGATTCATAACTACCATCAATGGAATCTCCAGAATCCACATGCTGTTAGACGTTTTAGTATGAATATGTGGGCTTTAACCTTTAACTGAGAACTGCTTGAATTCGAAGTTTCAATACACATGGTCTATACTATTTAATGTTTGTATGTTTGTTAATGAAATTATTTTTTAGAAAATTTAACATATTCCTCTTTTTGTTCGCCAACAAATATGGTTTGAGCACCCCTACAGTAAACAAGTACGCCAATGGTTGAATCTAAATTATTCTGAATGATGGATTCGTTGAGCAGATTGTATTTCTTGGCCATCTCCTGACCTACACCCTTCGGACTTTTTCTTTCGGGCTATTTGAAGCAACTGGTGTAGTGTCGAAATTATTATTCGTGAACAATTACTTCACCAAATAACGAATAGATTTAACAAAATTTGGATAGTTAGTCCAACAATAGCGCGTGTTTACGACTCAAAAGTTTTCATGCTTGCATTTGAGTTCGAGTGAAGAATTTTCAACAACTGTTTTAGGCAATATTTTTCTTTCATAGTATTTTTTTTTTGTTAGTCATTGAAGAGTGATGTGATGAATAAATAGTAATATAATCATGGTGGAATTTGAAAGAGATGTTTGGTTTACGTTTAAGGCGTAATCGGTTGAAGGGTGCGGTTTAGATGAAAGAGATAGCTATATAAATATGGGCAATCACTAACTCGAGTTAGATTGCTATTGTGATTAATGAACAATATTGTATTATACTTTAAATTAATCTTAATATAAGCAGGTGTTTCATCAGATGAATTAAAAATTAATAATTATGAAAAACAATGAAAATTGATCAAATTCATAGCAAATTTCAAATTATATTTTTGCGTATAAAATCTTGTGCAATTTAAAGGATTTCACTAAATTCTGCATTCAAATAACTTAGCAGTCATTACCAATTAATTTAATTATATCTTACAATTTTCTTTTCTAACTTGAACTAGTAAATTGACGTAATACACTAAAATTAACGATTTATTTTTTATTTAGACTGATACTTGGTAGATAAAAAATGTAAATACATATTCATATTATTAAATCCAAAAGAATAGCTCTTTTTTCAAACGATTATTTCCATTTTACTGTATAGCTATCTCTTTCTACTAAACCGTAACCTTAATAGGTTTTAGGTTACCGAATTTTTTGTAAATTTATGGGATAATTGGATAAGTCTTACCGATATTGGGGTTATATCTGTTTTGTGTAAAGGTGTGTATTAGGATTGATGGAGATCCTTAATTTGGCGAGCCACAGTAGTAAGGAGTCGATGAATAGAAAGGGCTTTGAGGAGAGTAGGTTGGAGGACTTTCAATGCTTTATTTCTGCGCATTGAAGGAAATAGGTGAATGGGTGTATGTATCGGAATTCGCGATTGTAAATGTCATGTACGTAGATTTTGTAGAGGAGTGGAGAGAGGGGGATCCTTGAAGGACGACTTGTTGGGTTTAAAGCACTTGTAATACGCCATCTCGATGAAAAAAATAAACAAAATGTTTCTTAAATGGTTTTAAGAGTAAATATCGTACGAAAGGACACAATTTATTATAAAATTTTAATGACCAATAGTGAATGCCGTTTCTTGTTTTTGTGAGCCTAAGGATATTTGATGTAAGGTCTACTTTGATGCTGTATCGTAATTGTTCACCGCGATGGTTAAACAAATGTTTATGATATTTTCTGACAAAAATTGGAAGGGCATGGGAATGTCAAAATATTTAATTTATTAAATAAAAGTTGACAATTCTCGTTATAGATTACTCAGATTACTATTCGCATAGCCAGTATTTGAAGCGAAAATATTCTATGTCTACACGATCCATGTCCCCAACATGATATGATACAACAGATATCAAAGTAAGTCGTTCATTAAGATTTAAGCAGAAGCTGAATTAGCGAATCTTAATCTAGATATTAATCTATCTGCAACTAAGTTGCCGTGCTCATTCCAAGTCAACATGAATTCTATCCCAACACCAAAGAAATGTATAGATTGGGGATGATGTCCATTACTCCTGAATCCAAAACTCACATTAGCTGGCTTATCTGCAATCTATTCGAAGAGATTATAATAAAACACTTTTTATCTTTGTTTGTATAACAGATATTTGGTGAGTATAATTTACACTTGTCATTATCAAACTAAAAGTAATTTGAAAGCGTACATTTTTTCTTTTTATAAGGCGGATTACATCACAGAAGAGTGACTAAGGGAGCTTCAGAAAGCTCAATCTGGTCCTTACTTAAGGGAATTTCCTAGTTTTTACGAACTTTTACGTTTTTACGAATGATTCAGGGAGATTCATCTTGCAACCTATTCGCGCGAAATGTATGATGAACAGTATATAAAAGTGTGATTATTATCTATCAAATGTTTAGCAAATGGAAAATGATGATTTGTCTACTAATTTTTGGTCGAAAGAAAAGAAATACTTCTTGCGTCTGATTTCAAAATTTCGACCAGTTTGATCAATATACACACCGTTACAATATTTACAAGTCAATGTATAAATTTCAGATTTTTTGTATTTATTAGTTTTGAATTTAAGGTTAAAGATAAATAATTTTGTTTTCCTGTAAGGTTTAAAAGCGATAATAACGTTGTGTTTTGCCAAAAAATAATAATAATAAAGAAAAATTACCAAGGAAGTCAATGGTTGAATTTTTGGTTTATTTTTGTTGTCATTGCATCTTGAATCTTGGGTATTTATTGGTTATTTTTATTTATTTATTAATCTGTCTATTTGAGTAAGTGAGTAGCCACTGCAATGTTTTTAATGGTAAGTATTTCTTTGTTGATATTAGTTTCGGAATATTGAAGGCTATAAATGTCATAGAATTAAAAGAAGCATATTTGTGTTTTAAGGGGTGGTTTGAGAAAGCGGGAATTACTCGGACAATATAGGTGGGTTTTCCATAAGTGTCAAATATTAGGGCATTATTAGTTTTCGTTTGGATAAGTCTGAAAAATTATGTTATCATATTTTTCTTTTTCAAATGTGGATTTAATGAATTAATTAAAATTAAGAATTGAGTTAGTTGACAGTCAATTCGAACGAAAGAGACTTATCTATACTACGTAAAAATATGTTTTTTACCCAATGATGAGTTTAATATTTGTTTCATCAAATAATTAATAAATATTTCAACTAGCAAAAGACTCAAAGGTAAGCTCAGTCCTTAGGTTTGTTTATATAATTCTTGAAAATAATTTTTAAAATATTTAAAAATTCTATTTGAATTGAAATATTAATATTACATTCTTAGAAGGAGTATCTAATTAAAATAATATAATCAGTCAAATGATACCAGTTTGTGATTCTGGGGAAAGGCATGAGATGTTAATTTATTTGTTAGTTATTGGGAATGTTTAATAGAGGTAAATTATTTTGGTATATCTACATCGGTCTCTCTCTTTTTTTTCTTGATGTATAAATTATATATATAGTATAGTAATAGAAATCATTTCAAAAATTGGCTACCAACAAAACGATCATTTGATTGGCATTTCAAAATAACAGTTGTCCACTTTCTTCCAGCACGCCTTCAATTTGCCAAAGCAAATATCATACCTGGAGAAATAATATATTAGCGTGACACAGATTTCTCAATCCAGTACGTTTATCTGGAACGAGTTACTTTGATTGAAATATTCTCCACAATCTCGCGCACACACTCAGCCAAGCAAGCGCGAGCCTCGTTTTCATTCTCATTCCGACTTTTCGCAAAACTCTGCATTTCCATAATGATCGCTTAATCCGGGAAATATTTCGGGGGCATAAATTACCCGACCGAGGCTATAAATCATACGCGTTTCAGCAATAAAGAAATTGATAGTTGGTTTTAAATGTGGGTCATTTTAACGTGTATTCCGTTAGCATCAGTTTTACTGTTATGCCTCCTTTCGAGACTCTCCAGTGGCGGTAATCGATGGTAGTTTGCATTACGATACATCGGCTATTAGTCTGGCTGGTAACGAAAAATGGATTGTTCGAGTGGAAAAGTGAATTTGTGTTTGTGATAGTGTTTCGATTCTCACTTTTGTTAGAACTACTAATATATATCATTCTATATAGAAGGAAAGGTATTGATTTAATATATTTACATATTATTGAAATTCTATCTTTATTTACATTATCAAATAATATTAAAATTCATTTCATTACCTTTAATTAGAAACACTTTTAATATTCAATTTTAATAAATGAAACTATTTTTTACTTAGTTTGTATAACTATAGTCAACAATAAAACAATCCGATTTATACAAACGCAGTAAAAAAGTGTTTCATTTATTAAAATTTAATTACAATGTATAACAAAGTAGAAGTCTAACAAGTTAATTAACGATAGTTTAATTTTTAGCATTTCTTCACAAATATTTAAATCTGGCAAATAATAAATTTGTGAAGAAAAGTTAAACGCGTTTTTAATTAAAGTTATCATCAGAACGTAACTCACCCAATTTCATTTATTTAATTAAAATAAACATATTCGATATTTTATTGTGGTAGCATTTACTTGATTACATATATTAATTTTACAATAAAACACTTTTTACTTTGTTTGTATACTTTTTTATTATTGGATTTTAGTTTACTTATTTTTTTATATCAAAATTATTTATTGAATACACACACACACACACACACACACCCATATATATATATATATATATATATAGAAAATCTAATTGCAGTTTCGACAAACTTGCTTGTCATTATCAAACATACAGTGAAATGAACTAAGTATACAAAATGAAAAGTATTTTATTCGGAAACATTTTTTGATTACTAATATTATTCGATTTTTTTTATAATAAACTATAGAGTTGGGCAAAGTCGATCTTTTCGATCTATTTTATCACTGTAAAATGAAGTTCGTGACAATTTTCTTAATGTTATTTATAATATTAATATTGGAAAGTTTTGCCTATTGATTAATAAACTCAATTTTATTGTTATTTGTGAACTTTAGTTACTTAAAATTGGTTATTCAGAAATATTCGATTTCTAAATTCACTCGATTTTGCTCAACACTAATAATTTATAGAAGTTTATAAGTGTTGGGCAAGATAGAGTAATATTAGTATTGGAAAAATGTGCCAATTATAGTGGAGAGGAATAAAAATTATTTGAAAAATATACAAAATGTTTCACCAAGTGATAAGAAAGTTTTTCAAGAAATAATTTAAATGCAGAATGCGTTTCTCAACCTTAAAAAAAAAGAAATAATATGGTGTTTATTAATAAATAGGGAATAGTAACTGATATCAATAAAATGCTTCGCGTTGATAAAATGTTCATAAACATAAATTTTCAGTAACAGGAAAAATCTGATCTTTTTGACATTGTCAATCTTTAAAATTCACAAAGTATTAACTTCTAATCAAACAAATTTAGATCACATCGGTGTCAAAGATAAGTGTTATATTTGTTGTTGAATGATTAGCAATATTATTTTGAGAGTTCTCACATTCAAATAAAACATCAAATATTGAATAATTTTAAAGAATTTTATTTATTGTGTTTTGTATTTGTTCCAAAAAAAAAAATGCAAATATGTTTAATATAGTAACATTCATTGATTTATTTCTACTCTTGCTTGTGAAAAGAAAATGTTCATCAAACTTAATAAATTCTCTTCTTTACTTCTAATTTAATTTAATTTTGCATACAAAAATACAGTTCCGTTAAACTCAAATGTTATTACAATTAATTTGTAATAATATTTGAATGGAATATTTGTTATAAAATAAATGTAATATTATATTATTGATTGAAGAAGACAAATTCTTTATTATATTTCAGCATTTGCTTACACGATTAATTATGAATTTCTCTCTTTTAATCCTTGCACATCTTTATTCAGACTATATAAATAATACAAAACAATATTACATAAATATTAACAATATATGAACTTGTTAGTCTCTCTGGACTATCAACTAGAGAGGTCTTTTTACCCTAATCAATAATATTTAATTTATTTCATGTAAACACAAAATTAATTGCAAATCATCTTTAATTCCTCATTACATTTCCACACTTCTTTTAAATTTGCCCTTGAACTCTAAAATAATGTTCTTCTTACGAAAACCACTTAATTGCCTTAGTAATTTAGTAAAATGCCGGAACCATTATTGACTTGTTTAATCCATTTAATTGGATCATAAAATCTAATTTACTGTGTTTTTACTGTTTACTGCTACACTAATTAATTAGATAATGTCATTTCGTTGCGCGGTGCCATGTTAAGTGACATTTCGAGACATAAAATAAAATGATAAGGATCATTGGAGATTTTTTTTGTTATTAATTAAGAATAGTTTAACTACTTTGAATTTATATGAAAACGGTTTCTACGATATTTTTTTTAATATTGTTATGACATTAAAGAATCTTTTTTTTTCTTCTTCTTCTGTTTCTTCATGCAAATTAGAAGAATTATCAAGGCGAAAATTAAACTTGTAATATTAACTTTTCTTCATTTATTTACTAATTTTAATCGATGAAGAAACGTCAATACAAAAAGTTTAGTTAATTAAATGTTCAGCCACCATTCATCTAGCGTATGGATAACTAGTGATGGCCAAATGGCTAAGCACTAGTATGTTCCATGTACAATACCTTGATAAAGGCGGCTGAACGGAGCTTATATTGTGGTTATATACCTGATATTAATCATAATAAATTACAGATAACGCAAGCTAAAGATGGCGCTTGTGTTGTCTTTAATTTATTATGATTACTACAAGTTATATTGAAATAAATTAATCTAAAGTACTAATATATATTAAAAAATGAAGATTTATTTTAATTAGAATTAACAATAACTTAATACGTTTGAATTGCAATTTATATGAGAATTTTGTTAATAATATTATAAGGCTTAAGAATAACTGATTTCTCCTGCTGTTTCTTTTCTTATTGCTAATTAGGTAAAGGAACAAGACGAAATTTAAACCCGTTGCATTGACTATTTTTCACTGGTTTATTCAACCACTAAATATACATATTTGTTACAAAACAATAATTACGAAGATTATAATTCTTAATTGAAGAATTAATAATTAAAAATTTGGGAAAAATAAATCTTATACACAATTGAATATGATAACGATTTTTTTTTCTATTATGGTAACGATCGTTGGAGATTTTTTTATATGTAATTAAGAATCTTTTATTAATTTTAATTTATATGGTTACGATTTGAATAAAAACACTTAGTTAATTCTTTACAACGAAAAAAAAAAAAAGTGTAGTAAGGAATTAACTAAGTGTTTTTATTCAAGTTCACGTTATACTCAAACCAAATATACAATGGTTACGATTTCTATAACATTTTTGTTATTATTATTATGAAAATAATAAATATTTTTATGTTTCAAAATGTATACATATCGGTTATTAAATAACTATTACCAATAATTCAATTGAAGAATGAAGATTATAAAATTAAGCAAGAAATAATTTGAAGTTTTATACAAAATTAAAAAATACATTGGAGGTTTTTTGTATTTTAATTAGGAATCATTTAATACACTTTTAATAAAAACACTGATTCACTTTGTTTATATAACTTTAATTTTTATTTTAGTTACTATAGTTTCAACAATTTTAACTCGTTATTATCAAACCAAGAGTGAAACTGTGCTCACTAAAATAAAAAATAAAGTTTACGAACAAAGTGAATCAGTGTTTTTATTAAAACTGAAAACAATCTATAACGAAGTAGAAGTCTCTATTATTAATTATTTAATACAGTTGTATACCGATTTCTATGAGAATTTTATTATTATTAATATGAAACTCAAGACACTTACTTCACTGGTTTATTCAACTGCTAAATATACATATTGGTTACAAAATATACATTAAGAATCAATAAATTAAAATTAGGGAAACAATAAATCTGAAGTTTCTGAGTTTTTAAACAATAAAAAGAACACCATGGTAATGGTTGGAGTTTTTTTTGAGTTTTATTTAAGAATCATTTACAACATCTGAAAATTAAAAAATACTAATATTGTATACACCTATGGCTCGTGATGATTTGTCTAACGACCTGGTGGTTGATGGATTTTGGTGGTGCCACATATTTAAACTAAAATCGAAGTTTGCCATTATAATTCATAAACTATAAATAATTAATAAAATGTGATTACATATTGGAAGTCAGCATAAAATGTTGCTGCGAGAATGTTTTTATTATATTTTTAATAATAAATCGAAATATTACTCCTCATCAACTTTCGGTCATTACCTTTTAAAGATAAATCTTTTTTTTTTCTTCGCGAGTAGATATATCTGGGTTTTTTCCGCAGACTGATTAACCTGACCTTCTTCTCCAGATGCATTTACCAGCTCAAAATTTTGTCTACTATTGGGTTCAAAGAAAAGTCATCCAAATGTTTACATTTTTAAAGCCATTATTTAATATAGTTAGATTTATCGGATTTAACTCAAATAAGCGCTGTTTTATTCGATTATTTGTTGCCATTTTGAAGGTAATTTCAATATACCTTTCTCATAAAATCCTTGTCCCTATTGGCAAAAAACTGGAACAGATGATTTTCTGTCTGTTGAGGCCTCTATTAAAGCCAGCTTTACCTAAACAGATCATAATCGCTTGGTGCTATGTCCGGACTATAAGAAGGATGCATAATCACAACCAAGCTCACGGAGCTTCTGGCCCGTTATCAATGATGTATGCGGCCTGGCGTTGTCTTGATGGAACGCAACTCCCTTCCTATTGATCAATTCAATAGTTAAGGGTTTGCTACGGCTAAAGCTACGGCTAGAGTATCCCTCTAGTCCTACCAAACACACAGCAAAACCTTCCTGGCTGTCAATCTAGGTTTGGGGGGCATCACTAGCCTTTAACCACGATTTTTTTGGATATTTTTGTCGTAGGTGGCCCATTTCTCATCTTCAGTCACCTTACGCTTAAGAAATGGGTCGATTTTGTTACGATTGAGGATTCGCAAATGGAAATGCGATCGAGCAGACATTTTCTTTTTGCTTCTGATCATGTGGTACCCAAAGATCGAGCTTCTTTTTATATCCAGTCTTCCGCAAATGGTCGAAAAAGCTTGTATGTGTGATGTTGAGCTCCTTGGCAATCTCTACGCTGCTCAAATGCCGGTTTCCATTCACTTTTTCGATGATTTCATCGATCGCAGAGCGTGCGACACCTTTCAGCAAAAATTCCGGAACGGAATCGACGAAACCAAAATTGCGCATTATTATCTGTGACAATATCAGGACCATAAATGTCATTCACAATTTGGCTATCTGCGTTAATTTTTTGTCTTTATTGAAGCAAACTTGTAAAATATACAGATTTTTTTACTTTCCCCGGACCCCTGTCCAAGGGAAAGTATTGTGATCGTGAAAATTTTCGAACCGCCAATTTCAACAAATATGCACGTTTTGAGGTCCCCTGAGTCCATTCCATCGAGTTTTGAAAAATGTCTGTGTGTGTGTCTGTGTGTCTGTGTGTCTGTGTGTTTCCGCGATAGCGCCTAAACGGCTAAATGGATTAAGACCAAACTTCATATATAAGCTTTATATAACAGTGGAATGATCTGAAAAGCTTTTGGTTAGAATCAAAACTCATTAAGTGCAACTTTACTCTTAGCAATTTTTCATTTTTTAATTCGGATAGAAAAATGTTTCAAATAAAAGTTTTAGATCTTGGAAAATAAATAATTTCTGTTATAAAACTTTTATTGTAGGACCTCCGGTTTTCATTTTATAAGCATTTATCTGATAAATTCCCTTAGAGATTTTAATTATTGAAATAATTATTTTAATGACAAATAAAACGTCAAAGTGCCGTCAAATTCAACTTATCATTCGCAAATGCCTCCAGTTTGCAAAAATGAAGAAGAGTGTGGAATGATTTGAACCTATTGTAAGGTAAGAAATAACACACTTAATTACAATATTCTTCTAAATACTCGGGTTTAACTTTAAAAGATAACAATCACTTTTTTCTATTAATCATTTTGCTTCCCTATTAAATTTTCTATCAGAAACTTATTTGACCGTATTCACCGGGGAAAGTGCCATGATGGACACATCACCATTTTTTTATTATTCACTTCCATTTTTGATGCACTATAATACTCGACTGAATCAACGGAAGACTGAACTGTGAAAGAGAGCAAATTAATATTTCTAGCGAGAATAAATATTAACCCATGCGATTATTATATCATGAGATATTGGGTTCAACGCCATGTATTGAGAAAAAACATAGATCACAATGAATATAATACCTAAATATTTGTCCTCCTCTGCAAATAGTATAGTTACCCCTCACATGAATGGTTCGTTTAGTCCGGCGACTCTTTTGCGAGTAAAGGGAACCATTATTGTGTTGTTTGGGTTAACGATGAAACTTTATATTGTGCATCAATTACAAATAGTGTCTAGCGCTTCCTGCATTTTATCACAGATTACCTGGCAACCGTTGCTTCTAAATTGTCGTCAGCGCATGCTTGCACCTAAACATCCAGGAAGTCAATTATTTCCAGCAGGTACTCTACTAACAACGACTACATGAGGGGCGGCAATAGACCCGCCTGTGGACATCCTCTAGTAATTTTAATTGAATTCAAACCGACAACTTTGTCGTGGTGCTGGTGGAAGCTCTTAAGAGTCCGCTATTGCAGCATTAAAAGCTCGCTAAAAATCTAGTAATGCATCCATTACCATTTCCTTGTTACTAAAAGTTGCTGCCCACTTTCGCCCTATTGAATAATTATTAAATGATTTCACGGTTGTTCTTTTTTTCAGTTCGTGGTTGTTTGGGACTTGTAATCCGAAACCGGGTGACCATAATTTTCTGGGAATCCGGGACGATGCTACTAGCCGCGGGGGGGTAGTTTTTGTAAACGCGCCAAACAAACTGATTTACCCTAAATTTATGTAGAAGCACGTCCGGTTTAACGGTCATTTCCAGAAACTGGCATTATTGGAATTTGAAAAATGTGTTTCCTCCTGCCTTTGTAAATATCTAAACTTTGTATATATTTTTGTAAAACAGCAGTAGTAAACGAAGCGTCGAAGCGAAAACATCAAGCGTTTTATTTCATTTATACATTTTAAACAAAAATCTAAACGTGTGTCAGATCGTACGAAATTCTTTACCAGTGAAGAATTATTATAAACGACGTAGATCTAACAGTGGTTTCATTCTTTTATGTGGACTATTATAATGGTATGTGTCCTTGATGGCCGTTTCGAAATGGTCGGTTAACCTTTCTACACAATCGGGATTGGTACACTTCTCCTGAAGTGTTATTTGAGGGAAACCATAACATTCTGTCTCTAGGGTTGCAGTATTCCACTGGATCTTTAAATCCTCAATACTGAACCTAATGTTACAATAAATTGAGGGTTCGTCCACCAAAGACAAGTTCTTAACCCTGGATGTACCGTCGAGTGAGTGAGTGAGCGGTCAAGGGGCTGGTCTTAGAAATTCATCTGTCGAGGATTTTGGGTTTGAATTCCACCGGGGCAAGAGATATTTCTAACGAAATATACTTGTCCCGGATCCATGGGTGTTGTGTTTGTCCTCATCTTAGATTAATGTCTTATATATATATATATATATATATATATATACAATTTCGTTAGTGGCTGAATGGAATTACTTATGCCAAAAATCTCCTCCATTTCATCATTCCTTAGCTTTAATAATGATGATTGGAATCCTGCCTTTAAAAATGTGTGTTTATTATAATTATTACAGACATCTAGTCCCTCCCCCATTGGGTAATTAACCTCTTTAATTTATGCCAGTGCTTTCCAATGCTGTGTGTTGCACTTTCGAAATTAGATGAGTATGATTTGTTTGAGAACTTTGCTAATATTTTTATCAATTTTTGGATTATTTTTCTTCTTATTCTATTCCATGTTGCCAATAATTGAGCAACGTAAGAGGGAAATGAAAAATGTTGTTTCACTTGTTTTCATTTTCTTTTTACCTAGGAAGCAATGAAACGGTGAAGTTGAATGTTATATAAACCATAATTATCGATAATGTAATTTTTAGCATTTCATAATTAGCTGTAGAGACAACATAAATCAATAATATTAAATGAAAAATTATTGTTTTACGCAGGGAAATATTTAGGTTATTTGCATTGATACTTCGCATTTTCGCCAATTGTTGTCGCTGATAGAAATACATGCAAGTATCTTATAATTGTCCTCCTCTCCTAATCCATCAATTAATTTGGGCGAATATATATCATGTATGTTCAGTCTCTCTGCTCTACATTTTGATCTATCCTAATTAGAGATTTTGCTTCACCATATTGTTAAGACAGAGCATAAAGACCTCTCTGATTTCCTGTGAGTCTGTATGAGTTGTCGATCAGAGGTCTTTATGCTCTGTCTTAACAATATGGTGAAGCAAAATCTCTAGTTAGGATAGATCAAAATGTTGAACAGAGACTGAACATACATGATATATATTCGCCCAAATTAATTGATGGATTAGGAGTGGCCAGAAAAGGTGTAATAATCTTCAGTTAAAGTGGTTCATTAATCAATTTTAAGTACAAAAACTAAAAAAAAAATTAAATAAAAAATTAAATTAAAAAATAAAAATTTATATTAAATAAAACACAAAAAATATTGGATAATTATTATGAGGCCATTAATATCCTATATATGTGACCAGAATTTGTTATTAACATTTAATGTATAATTATTGCTATTAATAATCGGCTTATCATTAAATAAACATTTGCAATGTTTAATTGGATATCAATAGAACTAATTTTAATCAAAATATTTCAAAAATATTTCTGATTTCTAGTCACATATTTATTATATCAATGGCTTCATGGGCGTTAATGAAGAACCGTACAATATTTTTTTTTACTTAAATTATCTACTTGAAATTAATTAATGAACAACTTTACCTGAAGATTATCACACCTTTTCTGGCCACCTTGTATATAAATATTATAAATATACAACGTATTTGTCTGAATAAAAGTGTTGAATATTGAAAACATAATTCAAAATTGAAGCAAAAATAAACGAAAAATCTGTCAGAAATTTTACACACAAATTTAAATTAAACACAATAAATGCGTACATTAATTACATTCATTATTAAACAACAATGGAAATCACAATCGGGTTTTCTTTTTTTTTATTTGATTCAAATTCAAATTGAAATTCACCTGTTGGTCTAAAATGCACGCACTGGTTTATTCAGTTTCAATATTTAAACAATACAGATTTGAATAATGCTCTGAAAATTCAAGCGCCCGTGAAATTGGATTGTTGTTTGCTTTCATGAGTTTGTTTTAAAGGCATACATATTTATTTCCGATGGAAATTGCTGCCAACAAAACATAAGTGTTGTTGTACGTGTTCACATAACTAATTATTGTATTTAGGAATGAAATTATTTTGTTTGCTTGCATGCATTGAGAATGAACAGAATTAATGCGAGTTGATTAGTTTGGTTTCTTTATAGTCTGATTTAATTTTACTATGTAAGTGGAAACTCGGTATTATTGAAATATATTAATACAGATGTTAGGGCCGTTTTACACACAAAAGAATTCTCGCATAAATTCATAATATAATTATATATAGAAAAATATTATAAGTTTGCGCATGTGCATTACAGCGATTTTTATAATATATTTCTTGCGAGAATTCTCGCGAGAAATATATTGAACATGTTTAAAATAATCTAGAAAAGAATTATATAAAACAGTCTCCCAATAATGTTAAGCAATAGCATACTACATAATGGCGTGTCTGCTTGTATTGGACGACTGTAAAAACAATCTGCTCTGCTTATTTTCACAATAATTATTTGCTGTGTAAAACAGGAAAAATATTTTTATATATATTATTATAGCAAAACTTTTATATATAATTCTCGCACAATTTTCTGCGAGAATTCTTGTGTGTGTAAAACGGCCCTTAGATAATTAAATTATCATAGGAAAACCATTTCTAATAGTAAAACCCGCACAAATTTCTTATATACTTACGATAAATTTAAAGTGACGCGATTAATTGAATTTATTATGTTGCTATATTTGCGAATTTGTAATTAAAGAAGCAACGCATTAAACAATTCATAGATTTCTACTACAAATTAATTCATCTGACGTTTTTTCTTAAAAGCTTAGATTACATATATTGTAATCATCCATGAAATATACAATCCAAATTCGCATTACTTTAACGTTAATTCCTATATATAAATATCTTTATTCAGACAATTATATTTTAAAAAAATTTGAGTATATACACTAAAATAAAGGCTCGTCTGTCCTGGGCTATCGACTGGAGGTCTTTCTGGCCGCTAATTCCTATTTTCCATTGTCCGGTGACACCATCCTGATTGAGCATATTCTTGCCTTAACTTAAAACGCAGCTTGAATAAAATATAAATTCACCTTAGTACTCATCGATCATTTCACATCACATTTTGACTAATTATAACTTTTCAAATTAAACACTTTGTTTTGCTTCACTATATTAATCGTCGAGAATGAGAGTAAGTCGAAACTAGTTGGATAAATAACAAATATAGTGAAGCAAAACGAAGTATTTAATTTGAAGAGTTTAAAATTAAATAATATACATAAAATTCTGGAAATATCAAATTTGATTTAAAAAAATCTTACTCTACAGCAATATCTTCAAAGTGTCGTGGACCTTACTCATTTAAATGTATTTATGAACTATAAAATTATACATTAATATAAATAAAAAAGAGTATTCATTCACTTGGTCACAGTTTTTGTTGTTTGCATTGAATTTTTCTCGGATCAAAAAATTGTTGTATGATGCAATATGATGTAATTGACATGCAGCAGCAGGTGTACATTATGTAATAATATGTCTAGTGGGGTTTTACCCAAGAAGTAGTTGTTTTAATGTATATTTGTTTAAAGTACTTACGTGATGTAAGTCAAAATATCACAGAGCTAAATTTAGAAAATAATTTATTAATTATTTTCAAATCATTTTTATTTAATTTATTTCTACATTAAGTTAAATTATAACTAACAACGACAACATTGCAATTTATAATTCCAGTAGCCGAAGAATCTCCATATAGTCATTAAGTGGACTATTATAGGAGGACTTGGAAAGAGCGGTCGGCCGTGCAGTGGCGAAGTGGTGGGAAGAGTGAAAATGAGCGAGGAGTAGGACGGAAGAAGAAGAGTCTTCAGCTGTACACAGAGCTGGCAAAGTAAGAGGAGAAGTGGCTCTGCGTAAACATGAGTGCGAGATGAGAACCATTGCGGTGTTCATCACACTGTATTTGTGCAATGTTCGAGTGTTTTGTTTGTTCGAGACGTTCGGTACGTGGGCGCCGACCACAGAGCAGACCAACTCCAGGATCCTCGACGATTTCGGGAATATCGATAATGGATACCAGAAAAGAATTGCTGTTACAGGTTAGTTTATTTAATAAATATTTACTAAACTAAATTTTTTAAAATTTAAACAAATAGTTCTTATTGGTATAATAGATATGAATATATTATTAAAAATCCACCCATAAAATATATAAAATGTTTGTGTAAACTGTACAATCGATAATAGCCAAATTGGAACAAAAATCCATAAACCATAAATTGAATAACTTTAAATTTTCGGCTAGTTTCGAGTTATCAGCCTATTTTAAATAAATTAAATTTTGAGTTCTCTGAAGAATGGGCTGATAAGCCAAAACTAGTAGAGAATTTAAAGCTATTCAATTTAATCTGCATTTTTATTAATTTAATTGGTAAAATTTTAATAACCTACTCAAATAACATTTCTTATTATTTGCTAACCAGTAACGATACTAATAATAAAATACGCGTTCTGATATTTAATAATTTTTATTGGTCTATCTGGGCTATTGGCCTGAAGTTTTTTGCCCTGTCATGAATTTATGATGAAGTCAAAGAAAAAATGTATGCTAGTTTGATTCAATTTTACTAAATTGAACAATTAAATAAAATCATCAGCTTATATTATCACTGCATAAGCTTGATGTGTACACATATATTGTCAGATTATTATTAGCAATACAATAACAGTAGTGAGAGTTAAAACAATTATAAATCGAGAACCTTCAGATTCTGGCTCAACGCCCTCTTGCCGATTAACCTTGAACAAATTACCATTTATCCGTATGAAATTTTAAGAGTATTTAATTAAGAAATATATGAAAATATGATATTTTTTTAAGCTTTTTTAAATTAATCAATTACTCGCATCATTAATGAAAATGTTAATTAACTCATGATCTTTCTTTTTTTTGATGATTATATTTAATTAAAATCGATTTCTCATTAGTTCAAATTTGGTAATAGAATGTGGGATTTTCCATTTATTTAAAAATAATAATTTCAAACAGTTCGATGTAAATGACTGAAATTATATAATTAACTTTATTAACTGTGACCAGGTGAAAAAATACTCTTTTCTATTTAGACTGATTTTTTTGTATTATTATAAATTACTGATTTTAACAGCGTTCCTTTTTGCGGTATTTTAATAAACCATATATTTATATATAGGTCCCGTAAATTGCTTTAAATCATTCTTACTAAATCCACGTACCATATTAATAACATTTACGTTCAATTTGACATTTCTTCGTACGAAACAAATTAATTTCCTACGCTTCGAAGCCCTGTGGTTTAGTCACATAAGTAGCATTATTCTTATTACCAAATTAAAATTATTGTTCGAAATTCCGTGTGATTTAATCAGTAGATTTAGTCTTGATATTTACCCATTTAAATTAAATTAAATTAAATTGAAGGTATTAATTTAAAATTCAGTAGCATACCTAAATTTTAAATAAATCTAAAATATAGTAATTATTTATATTAATTAATTTAAGTACCATCATTTCTTTTTAATTCATTTCTGACTCACTCCGTAGTGAAACATGTTTAATAATAATAGAAAAAAGATTTATTCACTTGGTCACAGTTATTTAAATAAATTAAATAAAAAGAATTTGAAAATAATTAATTAATTAATTATTAATTAATTAATTAATTATTTTCCCTTTAGCTACTGTGACATTATGACTAATGTTACATAAGTACTTTAACAAATGCCCAATAATGGACATTTGCTGTCGCATAACAATAACATATTGTATAATGCAACAATTTTTGAAAATATTTAATTCAAATAACAAAATACAAAAATTAAAATAAATATATAAATAAAAGTTACGTTATATAAGGCTATCTGCAGGATCTCAGAAGTGACAGTGCGTTTTAAATTTTTAATTAGTTTAAAAATAACTTTGCAATTATAGAAGGCACAGCTCTGCTGACGAGGGATCAAATCCCGAAACACGTGTCTGCAGATAGCCTTATATTACGTAACTTTTATTTAATTTTTTGGTTTGTTTTTTTGTATTAAATATTTTTGATTCAAAAATTGTTTTATTATATAATATGTTATTGTTATGCAGCAGCAAATGTCTATTATTGGACATTTGTTAAAGTACTTATGTAACAAAAGTCATAATGTCACAGTCGTTAAAGGGAAAATAATTTATTAATTAATTAATTATTTTCAAATTATTTTTATTTAATTTATTTAAATAACTGTAACAAAGTGAATAAATTCTTTTTTATTATTATTAAATATGTTTTATTACGGAATGAGTCAGAAATGAATTAAAAAGAAATGATGGTACTTAAATTAATTCATAGAAATAATTATTATATTTCACATTTATTTAAAATTTAGGTATGCTACTGAATTGTAAATTAATTCAAATTCCTTTTATTTAATTTATGTGTAATAATAATGATCATTTGAATTAAAAC
Organism: Philonthus spinipes; assembly: GCA_963082785.1. NCBI lineage: Eukaryota > Metazoa > Arthropoda > Insecta > Coleoptera > Staphylinidae > Philonthus > Philonthus spinipes. The sequence goes on along the minus strand of OY720306.1, from coordinate 18,794,980 downwards.
GCTCAACTATTCGTTTTACTATTTATTTATTTAAGATCCGACTTGATAATGATTACTGGTCAAAACATTATCAAGGAATAAACAAAACACTAGTCGAAATTAGTCGGAACTTAATTTGGTAAATAAATGGTGAAACGATTAACCAAGTGCACATTTCAACAAAAACACGGACAAAATTCATTTTGATTGAAAGATATAAGGGTTTTGAATATGAATTTGATTTTATTTTTTCAAAATCAAAAATTGCTAATACAAAATGGTGGTCAAAAATTTTAAAAATAGTCTGATTAAAACAAAAATTAGTTCATAAGGATTTTTAAGGTCGCTGTTTATGATGTTATATTTCCAAAATTCAAGATGGCGGACAAAAATTTTAAAAATAATTTGAAAAAAATAAAAATTGGTATGTGTTTTCAGGATTCTGAATTAAGAATCTTATTTTAATTTAAAAAAATCAAAATGGCCGTTTTATTTTAAATTCTACAATAAATATAAATAACTTAAATATAAAATTAATACAATTATCTAGTCACGCATTTAAGAATCATTAGTTAGGTCTAAGCTGGCTTCGGATTCGTCAGAATATTCAGTCGCTGTCAAATTTGCATACGCAAGGAGCAAAAGCCGATTCGCTACGCGTGATAATATTTCAGCGGATCTGAAGAGACAAGCAACCAATGCATTACATCCGCCATGGTGTTTTCCCCAGATGATTTTCGGGAAATATTTTCTCGGTAGTTTTGATATCTTTATTCAGGGATTCTTGAGCTTCCTCCGAAAGTTTTTTGACAGGCAATGGTGTCGATAATATAAGAACCATATATTAGCACCTCGTGAATCGACATAGGCAGTACCATGGAAAATTGTTGACAATCTTTTCAGCAGTTTCTTCGCAATATTATTGAAAAAGACCTACATTAACATCAAAACCGCATGACAAAACTTGCATTATAATGCGAGCGCGATGAATAAATTCTACGTCTAGACTGACTTTTCGGCTGACATGGAAGAGTTTACAAAAAAATCGCCTAGCTGTAATGCCATCGTTACTAGTTCCAAATCTGTCCACTTTTGGAGTGTTAGTAACAAGTCCAAGTCGCAACTTGAAACCCTTTTTAATTGCATTTGCACATCTTTTATGTCCTCATCCAATCGCGCCTCACATTTTTACTCTACTAGAAATAAACGATTATTAATTTTATGTTGGCTCTGGAGACATTAATTATTCAAATAATTATTTTAATGACAAATAAAACTTCAAAATAAATTGCAATAACACAGAATATGTTGCCCGAACGAATAAAAATGGTTAAGAAATTTTATATTTATGGAAATATATTAGGAAATTTTATCAAGCCATTGTAAGGTAGGACAAACTAAATTATTATATTCTTACAAATACTCGACTTTAACTTTAAAGGACAACAATCTATTTTTTTTACTGTTAAATATTCATTCAAAAACGTATCTTATCGAATTCATCGGGAAAGTACCATGATGGACACATCACCATTTTTTTAAATTCTTGTTTATATCTATATAGTGTACAAAATACTCCATAAAATGTATCCACGCTTGTAATGTGGCTAAACCAAACTGATTATTTTTTCCATTTACTGACAATAACATAACCTTTTTAAGTTTGTTTCGACGTTTCTCCAACCATCGAATGTTCGATTTTATAATCATAATTGTGTTTATAATTTTTTCATCAATCGTTTAATACAGTAATTTGTATGTTACAGTAATATCTTTTCCGCCCTTAATAGTTTCACATGGAATAAGCGTAGCTATTTGATCATCAATATATTTATTTTCCTGAAAAGTTGAGGTAACTTTTTCGCGAATATACTTTATTTTGATTGGACTGTAAAATCGCGGAAACGAAGGCCTAGGATTTTTCCAAAACAATAGGTCTGGGTCTTCAATGCTCGTTAGTTGAAATGGCACAAGTTGTGTTAATAGAATATTCGAGTCTGAAGCATTCTCGTCATAAAAATTTTGTTTGTATTGACTTTGGCCAGAAGAACCGTTGAATCCAATTTTTTGAATCAAATTTACTTTTTCTGGAGATACACTTTTGATTACTGAGTTTTGTGTTGAAAAAAAGTATATTGTAAGATATAATAAAATTAATAGAAATTAATGTAAAGTTGCTTCAATGTAAAATTTAGAGAAACTCGTGAAATGTTCATTGCATTGTTTAGTATTAGTTTTTACGCGTCATTAAACAAATATACAAATATAGTTTGGACACACAATCAGATAATGTTGGGTTAAAGATATACAAACCATTTATTTTTAAAAGTGTTTTAATTAATCGAATAAAAATTTTAACCGTACTCAATTGAGAATCATTACCGTGTAATTAAAATTATCATTTAGACATTGAAATTAAATCAGCAAAGACAAGTTTATGTGTATGAATATACTTTTCTTTACTGATTTAATTTCAATGTCCAAATGTTCTTTTTAATTAATGAATCCTGCAATGAATACCAGCGCATTGACTACAATTCTATTTTCCAAACAAAGCTATTAATTTTCAATTTTGTTTCAGTAATTGATTAATTATGTTTTACAAAAGTAATGTATTTGTAGAAATTTGTTAGTCAATTTTAAACCAGGTTATTTTTCAAACGGGGTTGCATATTTTAGTTTTTGATTTCCCCAGACCCTTGTCCAAGACAGAGTATTGTGATCGTTGAAATGTTCGAATCGCCAATTTCAACGATTATGCATGTTTTAAGGTCCCCTGAGTCCATTCCATCGTGTATTGAAAAAAATCTGTCTGTGAGTGTGTGTGTCTGTGTGTTTCCGCGAAAGCGCATAAACGGCTAAACGGATTGAACGCAAACGTTATATACAATATTGTTATAACAGTAGAATGATCTGAAAATCTTTTAGAATGAAAACTCATTAAGAGCAAGAGCGATTATTATATTTATTATTCGGATAGAAAAGTGTTTGAAATAGATCTTAAAAAACTAAATACCTTTTGTTATATAACTTTTTATCCTAAGACATTTAGTTTTCATGTTATAAGAAGAAGAGTTTCGACAGCCTGATAAATTCCATTTGAAATAAACAATTAGTTTTATGTCAAATAAAACGTCAAAATACCGTCATGTTTCAGTAAGTGAATAAAACATTTGTGATCGACTACAAAAATATTCTAAAAATTATATATAGTCTGGGAAAATTTATAAAGCCATTGCAAGGTAAGAAATAACAAAATAACTTATAATATTCTTCTGAATATTTGGCTTTAACTTTAATGACACCAATTCATATTTTCATGTAATAACTTTTCATTTATTATTAAATGTACTCATTTGACCAAATTTTCCAGAAAAAATACCAAGATGGACACATCACCTTTTTTTAAATAGTTGTTTAAACAAGGCGTCTAGATTAACGTAAAATAATAAAATTATGTTCAGAACTTTTATTTATTTATTTTACAAGATGACATGGAAAATTGTCAATATCTGGGGAATATCCTGATCAGACAATGACATTATGAAAAATTTGAATAAATAGATAAAGGACGTGAAAGTACTTTAATAAGTTTTTTTAATGTTAATTTAATGGAATCAGAAACAAACCACCCCGTTTTGGACATTGAGACACTAGTTTATAATCGGGTGATTAGACCGTGATATCTTATAAAATTAATAAAAAAATTTTTAGAGTGTTTTTATTCTTCCTTTATTAATATAGATATTAATTTTAAACAATTAATTAAACAAAATCAAAAAGAATTTATCAAATTTAATTGTTGTAATTTCGAAAATAAAGCACTGTGAAAATTGTCTAAACCGGGTGAACAATATGATTAGACCGGGCTGTTTTGAAAATTAATTAAAGATAAGTCAGAAATAAACCACTCTGTTTAGAAAACAAGGCACTTTAAAACTGTCAACATTTTTTGAATAGCCTGATTAGAAAAAAAAACAATAATAAATAAAATGAAAATTTAATTGTTTTACATTAATGTAAACACTTAATTTGAGAAATCTTAAATAAACGAACCCCTTTCGAAAATAAGGTACTTTAAAAATTGTCAAATTTAAGTGAAAAGTATCATGGTTTAAAATTTCACGAACCAATATCAACAGAAGTTTTAAGTTCATAAATAAAAGCTCGATTTATTTTATCAATAGGCCATAAATTAAACAATTACTAAAAGAAAATAATAACCCTGTTTGGAAAATCGGCTGAAAGTGGGGGCGTCGGGATTTATTGCTAGATTCATTGCCGTCGCCATAAACATGAACATTTTTGTATTTTTTTTTTCCTACAAATTAAATAAAATTATTATCTTTACATTCATATTCTGTAAACCATTCTCTACAATTTCTTTTTGTTTGTCCGTTATAATTTTATAATGTTTGTTGTAAAATGTGAGTTTTATAAGATAAAGATATTATTATCCTTAATAAAAATAATGTGTGAAATAGCAACTGATTTTATGTACATAATAGGTTTAATTATGAATGAATATATTGTTAATGGGCAACATATGTGGTTATTGAAATTTATAATTTCATCATTTATGTTCAAGTGGTAATTTTACTTCAGCAATAAAACAGGAAACAAATAATTAACGTCCACATAATTAACGGAACCCAACCCAATAAAACATTCCAGCTATGCAAAACTAGGTATTAAACACAAAAATTAAAATCCTTCCCCCAATTCTCAGCTAATTAACATTTTTCACGCGTTAATTAACACGCCCACACTTTTACCTCTCAATTCAGTACGCGTTAAACCCAAAACTCTGAGCGCTCTGCTCTTGCTCTGTCCACAAAGGATAAATAATACCCGCGATTGAGGTAAACAATTAGACTTGCAGGATTTTCACTTACCGGTTTGGAGATGACTCTCTCTTCCAAGTCTTCCTCTATAATTTCTACGTTGACCTAATCTCTTTCTGCTTATCTGGAATGGTTTAGAAACCGTTTAATAATATATTCACGATTCATTTCCTTATCACTTGACCGCGTGCTCTCTATTGTTTACATAATTACGCTGGGAGTAAAAGTAAAATGAATAATTAATTTTAAGTGTTCTGCGGTATTACGGATGCGATGAATTCCATTTTTATTCAATGATTTGCTTGTTACATTAAACTATTCGATGGGAAATAATGTGGCATTCGTTGTATGTTTTATGAAACTGAAATATTCCAAGCCATTAATTTTGGAATGCTTGTTTTGTTGTTAAAGTCAATTCGATGTACACCTGGGCGTAAAAGTTATGTTTTATTTATTTCGGTTTATAATTAATTTTGAAAAAAAAGTTAATTGCCAAATGGTTATATTTATACAAAAAAAAAACAATACAAAAAATATTCCAATACAAGCTCAGATCCAATTTTCAAGGAGTGAAATTTATCGGTTCAGAAACCTTTACATTTCACTAGTTCTATGAGTTTTTAGCGATTGCCAAAATCAAAATCTTAAACCTATAGCCAATTACCCCTGTTAATAAGTTCATTTTTTTGTTGGTTGTTTTATTATTTATCCATTCGTTCATAATTAGCTGAATTTTGCAGCCAATCATTATATTGAAAACGACCCTGCAATCTCAATATATAAAATATTTAATATATAGAAAAGTAAGTTTATTTTTTTATTCGATCATTTAGTACTAGACTTAGAAAATATCTTAAATAAAAAAATGTTTTGATTTACTTTTAAATGTTAATTCAAAAAGTTATTTGACCGAATTTACCGGGGAAAGTCCCATGATAGACTCATCACCATTTTTTAATCTTTCAATTATTAAAAATAATAATAATTAAATGCAAATTAATAAATTATTCTCTCTTTGATATTTTGACTTATGTTACTAAAGTACTTTCAAACAAATGTTCAATAATGTACATAACTGTGACCAAAAGAATAAATCATTTTTTCTATTATTAGAAAATATCATTTATTAGCCAATTTACAAAAAAATGGTTCATTTCACATGCAGACAATTTTGTCATTTTTTTTTTTCGAAAATCTTTCAATATGGTGTATTAGATATTCTTATCTAGATTTTGTGTATTCTACAAGTCATACAATAAATAATATAAACATATCTACTGATTAATTTTTTATTTTCGTGTGCCAATTTAATCTTTATCAGCTCCAATCAGGAAAGAAAACAAGTCAGCAAACACAATAAATCTTTTAAATTATTAGACATAATTTTCAAATTTTCTAACCATTTATTATAAGATATTCGCCAAGAATGTATCGAATTTACTGAAATAGGTTGAAAAATGGTTTTACTAGAAGCCTTCGAAATCCATAAAACAAAAAATAATTTGGGAATTTCCATACTCAACCACCTGATTAGTCTCTGATGTTCTAGCGAAAGCCATAATATACCTTAGTTAGGGTTAGGATGAGAAAGCAGGCAGCAATAGAAATTCCGGGAATGGTTCGTTATCGTTCCGACATTTTTTTTACTTAAAGATGGTTTCGCGACGGTTGGGCAGTCTTCTTGGATGGTTTTTGTGGAAGATAAAAAATTATAACATTTCAGTGACCTAATAATGACGGATGTAGCACAGCCTAACAAGACAGGCCCTTGTAGAATCAACATTCAAGATCAGTCATATAATTCTATAAGAACGGCTCAAAAAGAGCTGAATATATCAAACTGAGCTACTTGGCTCACACCCAGCTCACCAATTCACATCACAGTTTAAGAGCGATCCGCTCACTGAACGGGTTTATTTGAAAGAGCTGAGTATTTAAAACTGAGCGGCTTGGTTCACTAGCTCACTTCACTGACCTAGCTCTTTGAGCCAACTCGTTCAGGAGTTATCCAACTCTAGCCTCTTACCATCCAGTGGAAGTTAAATGTTGTATAACATTCTTGAAGGTATGAGAATTAGAAACAGCAACCCTCGTAGTCGCAAAATGGTTTATTGAGATTTACAATGTCATAATTTAAAGTGATTTCTACAGGCTATCGTTTATCTTTTAGTATTTTTTAGTGAAGTTTGAAGCAATAAAATGGAATTGAAACAGCCGCAAGTGAAAATGAATGTATACATTTAAATATAAAATAATAAGCAGAATAAAACTATGTGAATTAACTGTATGAAAATATTTAAACAGGGGACTTAAACCACCAAAATCCTCCTTATTATGCATATGCCACTACAATGTACATGTATTTGAATTAATTTAATTGATTTAATTTAACATCTTTATATTATGTAAGGCATAGCTGTACTGACGAGACACAGATCCCGAAACACGTGTCTGCAGATTGCCTTATGTTAAGTAACGTTCCTTTTGTTGTTTTTACATTAAATTTTTCTCGGATCAAAAATTTGTTGCATAATGCAATAATTTATTGATGTGCAATAGCAGGTGTACATTATGTAATTCAATGTCCAGCGTGAGTATTTGCCCGGGAAGTAGTTGTTTTAATGTGCATTTGTTTAACGTACTTACGTAGCCTAAGTCAAAAGTCACAGAGCTAAATGTGGAAATAATTTATTAATTATTTCAAATCATTTTTATTTAATAAATGTACATGTTGTTACCTCTTTTAATGAATAGGGTAGAAAACTTACACAAAAGATGCTTTGCTGATTCTTGTACCTCGCTGCAACCCACAACTAATATCAGCTTATCTATGTAAGATGATATTGTAAAGGATGATCTATTCAGAGAATGGTAATGAGTCTTAAATTTCCACATGGCAAATATGTTGGTGAACATTTTCGCCTGCCGTAGACTAGGTATGTTTTATCATGACAAACATGAGAATTTGACAGTTACGACTTCAGGAAAAAGATTACTACCTTGAAGTTGAATTTATTTTTTCCATTATTCCAACCATTGGAATTCCAGAATTGAAAAAATTGAAAAGCTTGTCAGCAATTTCATTGTATTCGTTTCCTGTATGACGTTCAACCCAAAACGGTAGTCCTTTTAATACTTTCTGCATTGGTAGAGACTCAGTTTGACTTAGTCTTAAATTGTTCTATTGTAGTGAAATCGATGAAACATTTTGCCTATCAGAGGTGCAGTATGTTTTTTTTTCAAATTCCTATTCCTGAATCATTTTCTTGATATAAAAAATTTAATTATTCTATTGCTTCTATAAATGGAGATGTAGAGTTAATAAACTTATCAGCAATATGTTATATTAGTTGCTGTTACATGAACACTTACTATACTTTCTGACGGCAATATATTATATTTATAGGTGACGTCAAGAAATATACACGCAGATTAATTTAATTTTAAATTGCCTAACGGCAGAGAAGTTCATTTTCTTATCGATTAAATTTTTATTTGAATCATTTCATTAAGGGGGGGGTTCTGGACTTGACGCGTGAAAAAATGGACCTAATTTGGATTTCTATCGTTTCGAAGTACAATGAATACTTTGAAAATCGGTTTTGTCAGTTGTATTGGCCATATAATGGACAACAAATCTCCATTTTTTTTTAAATAAGAAAAAAAAAAAAACACATCCATTATGACGGTTCTAGTCTCCAACCCGACACATGCGCTCCGTGTTTAATTATGTGAGGGGTCGTTTCTTACCCCGCAGAGTGCCGGAAATAAAAAAAAAAATATCAGTTAACATATTAAATTGAGTTTGAGTGACCTTACCGTGGCCCGATTATAAAAAAAAACTTAAAAAAATGCCAGCCATTTGAACGAAGAATGATTTTTTGACAAAAAATTATATTTCGAATTTTTAAAGAGGAAAAGCCCAACATATTCAATTTGCTATGTTAACTGTTAATTTTTTTTATTTCTGAGACTTTGGGGAGGCTAAAGAACGCTCCACGCAGTATTAAACACGGCGCGCATGTGTTCGAAAGAGACAAGAATTAAATTTGAAATGAGCGGGACAAGGGCAGGCTGTAGTTTCCCGAATCAAGTGAAGAAAATGACAAAAACTTCAACTATACGGTACCATTGGTGAACCTAGAAAAAATAATAGAATACATTGTTATTAAAAAATGATGCAATTGCAAGGAAATCTCGGCGGAATCATTCAATCATAAAGTTAGTAATATTCTAATCAAGATCGCCAATGAACTGAAACACAAAAAGAAGAGCGGACGGTTTTTGCGAAACAACCACATCCTAAATCAACCGGAGGAAGATGTAGGTAGCAGCATTACGAGCCACTACAACAGTATAACTCGTCATACCTACGAAGGATAACTCCTTTTTACGCACATACGTAAATTAGGCAGAAAGCAAACTCGTCATGCCCTTACTGGGCGAAATATTTTACAAGTAGAAGAAGTCTTCACTCACAGCTTGATTTTTTTAAAAGGTTGAATAACGCAAAAGATTATTCTAGTTGGATGAATTACAAAGTTCCCATGAATGGCACTTCAGATGATAAAAACTGTCATTTCAATAGAAAAATACATAACTTTTTTTATACCACTTTTATGACAGTGTGTTACCATTAATTCAAAGAATTATTGTATAATCTGAAAAAACAACATTTATTTCAATTTTTTGAAATCTTCGGATGTTCTAACTCTTTAATTTAATTTTATTCCTTTTATATATATAAATAGAATAAAAATATGTAACTTTTTTATAGCAATTTTTATTTGACACAGATGTAAATTAGTTACATATGTGACTAAATTAAATTAATTTACTCATATATGTATTAAATAAAAAGTGGTATAAAATAGTTACATGTTTATATTCCATTTATATAAAAAATAACTAAAGGGTTAGACTACCCGAGGATTTTAAAAAATGGGAATAAATGTTTCTGTTTATTTAAAGTATACACTAATCCTTTTAATAAACTATAATTTTTCCTATAATAATCTTAGTATTTCTTGCGAAGTTACAATCTTCGGCGTTTTTATTTTGAAATATAAAAATACCACAATATAAAACTTTAATTTCGATTATCTCGAAGCGACATTTTTCAAATTCACCTAAGCATTTACGTCGAAGATTTTGATGGGAACTTGAAATAATTATTGAGATCTGAAGTTTCTAATAATCTAAATACCGTTTTTTTTTTCTGGCTTATATTTATTGCAGAAGACTTGTGATCATAAAAGTGTAGACCGCAGACGATGATAAAAAGGAACTATTTTGGAAGTATGACGATCAGCGCCGCCATTTTTCTTTATTTTGTTTACTAAAACGTGTAAATATCAATCAATGTAATAATATAGTATTTTTTTTTACTAATTTCCATCGTTGATTATCGAAGGAAATATCTAAATATAGGACAATTTTTCAATGATTAGGTTAAACGTTATTCGAGTGTTCCTCTTGAGGACATAGCAGAAAATATTTTTTTCATTATAATGCGAAATTAAATCAGGAACTGGACAAACAATTTATACAAGTAAACGATTCTTCCTATCTCACACATTTCATTCTCTCAAAAATCCATTCCACATAAATCACATTAAGCAACATTCCGGAAACGACACTTGTGAACGCTCCACATTTAATTCAACCTAACAGTATTTCTTCCATCCTCTTGATGTTCTTTCTGCTTTTTTTTTCTTTTTTTGGTGTGTGCGGAAAGATTTAGTTAACCACATCTACCGTTACGCGCTACTTGTACTTTTGTCGAAATCTCGCGTTATCATCGCGAGTTCACATCGAGATCGCTGATTGCGGCTCGCTTGAAAAAATGAGACTCATTACGCGAGATCTTATCCATTATTACAATCTACCAACGGCAACGCAGAGCTCCGATTAAAGTTACATAACACCGTGACGTATTCGGAATGCAATTAATTTTATGTGAATATGTGTTATGGGTTGCGACTATTGTGGATGCAGAAAATATCTGCATTAAGTATGTTATATTGTGTTTAACCGTTTGTGATATAACGTTTCATCGTGGAAGAGAATGTATTATATGCAAATATCTTTATTGGATATTAGGAATTCTTTATGCTAATGATGCTATTGTTATGCAAAAATTACATCTCATGACCTTACGTAAAGTTCATTACATTCAGGTTGAATTTCTTATTTTTGTGCAAAATTAATGTCCTATTGTCCGGGGATTAAACCACAAAATAAAATCAAAAGAAAGAAGCTGAAAATAAGTAATTTATTCAATTGCGAAGTTATACACTTCAGCGTTTTTATATTGTAATTTATTATAATTATTTAACCAATTAAATTAATTATTTTTAAATTTATTTTATTTGATTCAATTTAAATAACTATTCGCAAGTGAATAAAAACTATTTCATTTCGTTGATTACTGAGGCACTTAATTTTTGAAAATCAATGATTACTTTAATAAATGAATAAATAACAATTTTACTACAATTGTTTATTTACATCCTTCATCTCAAGAGGCTACAGCGTAACGAAACAATTGTAAAATTAATTACACAATTGTAGAAAATCAAAACTATTTTATAAATAGAAAAGAGTATTCATTCTCTTGGTCACAGTTATTTAAATAAATTAAATAAAAATTATTTGAAAATAATTAATAAATTATTTTCACATTTAGCTTTGTGACTGTTGACTTACGTTACAGTAAGTACATTAAAACATGAAATCATTACAACAGCTACTTCCCCATGCCGAACATTGAATTACATAATGTACACCTGCTGTTGCATATCAATAAAATATTGCATAATGCAATAAATTTTGATCAACGAAAAATTTAATGCAAAAACAAACAATAGGAACGTTAATTAATATAAGGTCATCTGCAGACACGTGTTTCGAGATCTATGTCTCGTCAGTACAGCTATGCCTTAAATAATTTAAAGATGTTAAAATATTTTATTGATTCATTTATTAAAGTATACCCTTTCAATTATTAGTATATAATATAATTTTTATTGACGTTGCTAGCCAAAATTTTTCAAAATAATTTTCATAATCATGCTAAAATAACAATTAAATTCCATAACTTTTTGTACAACATTAATGTATATAATTTAGATTAATTAATTAAATCTAAAAAGCGAACAAAAATATAATAGAAAATGGGCATTTATTTACTTGATCACAAATATTTAATTTAATTGTAAAAAAAATAGCTAATAAAAGCTTTTCAACAAAAACAGCGACACACATTTACGAAATGATCTGTCGTCCTTCCTAATCCTTCCTAATCCTTCGACCTGAGAAACTGAGAATCAAATTGCTTGACGAAATTCATAGGAAAATGTGGTAAATTAAAATTTTGAAAAAAAAAACAATAATAATAATAATTAAAACTAAAGCAGTTACAAATTATTTTGAGGTTGATTTTGTCCATTTTATTTGGTCTCCACTCTTAGAATATGTGCTTTAATAAAGACACTAAAAATGTATACAAAGTTTAAATATACGTTATTTTTTAAATATATTTCGTATATCATCCATATAATCCATATCACAAAATTTTAATGAACAAACTAAATCCGTTTTTGGAGTAAATACGTCCTTTCGTCCACAATCGTTCAACCAATCATTCATTGAAATAGATTTTTGGAGAAATTGTTTCAATTTTTAGTGCCAATTGTACCCATTGTAAAATTTCAGGGCCTTTCAAGTATAAATTTCTGAACACAAACCACAAAATACAAACATATAACCTTAAAAAAGAATATTGTTAAAAATAAAATGGACGCAGAGCGTCCCCATTTTTAATCTGAGATACATCACACGCAGGACAACATGCAACCATTGAGGATTAAGGTCCTTAGTTAGTTTATAGTCATTGAACAAATATAGCGGTAGCTAAATGGCCAGCTCTAAGTATAATAACATAAATTCGATATCCAAATATCCACTTACATAACTCTTCCAATATACTCCTTTAAAAAAAATATGGACGTTATTTCTTAATGCCATGATGGGTAATTACCAGTCTAACTAAAAAAAAGCCACAGATCTCGTCACCTAAGAACTTTAAAATCATTTTTATATTACGGGAAATATTAATATCCATCTAAAATTCCATCTAATATTCCAACATCCATGGATTTAGATATTAATATTTCCCGTAATATGAAAATGATTTTAAAGTTCTAAGGTGACGAGTTCTGTGGCTTTTTTTTAGTTAGATTGGCAATTACCCATCATGGTATTAAGAAATAACGTCGATATTCATTAATTCATATTTTCACTCATAAATGACCAACTGACATACGCGATAAAAGATAAGCACTGTCGGATGAAAAAATAATGGTCGATAGCCATTTATAAAGCCTTAAACTAATGTGAAACAATTTTGCATTAACTATTGTTTGTTGATTAAAACATTTAGTATGGTTTCACTTTTTTTATTTTTCTCTCCGACCAGTTTGTACCACAGTTTTTTTGAGCCATTCAATGGCTTCATTATCACATTTTTTTATTCCTCTTCTTGGGTTTCACAATTGTCTAATCTCTCCCCATTAATGCAGGATATTGACATAAATGATCTCCTAAAATCTGTAAATTTTCTAATTTTAACTTATGCTGATGATTAAAATTAAAATACTATCAAAAAATCAAGATGATTGTGTTTTCTTAGAGAATAACTGTGATATAATTTGTGATTGGAGTAAAGTTATAAAAATAAACCTTTATTTGGCATATATCATCCATACAAATACTAAAGTAAAACAAAATAATATTCTCACATAAACACAAACCTACAAATAAATTATGTTCTACTCTGCTGTTTCTCTTTCTTCATTCCTAGGCCTGAACCGTACAAGTAGTCGTGCTTCTTCTTTGGACAATCTCGCAAAATAACGAGGAGATCTATCAAACACTTGTACTTTTTTTGTATTTAAGGCTAGAGCTGTTATTGTCTATTCTTATTTGTTGCAGCTGCAATTCGACATCATTCGCTCTCACCGCATACTCTAGCTAAAGCCTTTTCCCAAACGCTAACTTCAGATCCACGACCATCCCACTTTCCTATACAGCCACTCTCTCTTTCTCTCTTCCATTCATCTTGTAAGCTTCCTTTGCCATTCTTCAAAACATACACCCCATACCTCGATTACCAACCTTTCTTCTCTTAACGTCCTTATCTTTATCACATATTTCACTACACTCCTTGCTGTCTCTCAAGGACCTTACAATTTCGTCAAAACGGCTTTTTAAAAAAAAATCATCCCTTAAGTGTTTAACACCAATATTGTGTAAAAAAGAGATGTTTTTATTAATTTTTTCATCAATATCAAGGATAATTTCTCCGAAAGTTGAAATTTGTCGGAGAAAATAATCATATTTTGGTGAAACAAAACAATTATATAAAGAATGCCCTGCTAATTTTTGGAAATGGCTTAACCTTAGGTTGCTGAGACCAAAATATGAATACAAAAATTAATAAAAAAATATTTTATTGATAACAATCGAATGTTCCATTCGATTTGAATAAAATTTACTGTGTTTCTCGCCGGGGGGTATCCCTTAGGTATCCGCGCTTGGACGAAATTGTATAGTCTCGTCTCTCATTTCACATTCATTGACACTCCTACAATCCCACATATCTTGATGTTGTATGCTCCACTACTAATATACTTTTTAAGACACTCCTGACGTATACATTATTATCTTATACAGGAATCCTACCACACAAATTTAATTTCCAAAACCTGATGTTCCGCCTGATTATTCTATCGTTAGAAACGTAAAGTTAATGGTTCATCTCTTAACATTTGTAAGTGTGCTACAGTTTCATATATATAGAAGCTTCTTGTTCAAGAAATATGTTCGTTAAACAAGAATCGAAAACAACTTAAAATAATAAAACAAGATCACAAGTTTGAAATCGATATCTTATTTTTAAATATACAGTCTTTGAGAAACAAAATAAATGAATTGGAAAACGCTATTGCAGATTAAAATTATAATATGCTAGCACTATCAGAACACTGGCTTAATAGTGAATACATTAATTTGTAAATATAAATAATTTTTAGGCGAAAGCCTATTTTGCACGCGAAACTTCTTGTCATGGAGGATCTATTATTTGTGTTGAAAAGGGGATTTCTATTAATAATTTTAATCATGTTACAAAAAGAATATGTATTGAAAAACAATTTGAACTATCTTGTGTATTTTTAGAAAGTTGCAAAACTTACATTATCTGTATATATCGTTCGCCTTCTGGTGATTTTAATATGTTTGTAAATTTGTTATCACAATTTTTAACCGAAATTAAATATATTCAATATAATCTTATAATTGGTGGCGACTTCGATGTCCATTTTAATAAAGAAGACAATAGAGCTTCATTATTGATAGATATTATGACTACATTTAATCTACAAAAAGTTGTTCATTCTAATTTCGTGTATTAGAATAAACAAATTTTTGTATTGATATAAGTGAAGAAAAATTGCAAGTTTCTTTATTTAATTCATCAATTTCGGATCATGAAGGTATATCCTTAAGAATATTATATCCAAATATAAAACAAAATACAACTGTAAAAAGTATTAGAGCAATAACTCTAGAAGGCAAAAATAATTATTTTAAATTATTAACTATTTGTTAAGACATCGGTAGATGTAAATACCAAATGGGATACATTTATTAAAATATTACATGATAATATGGATATTGCATTTCCCATTAAAACAAAAATATTAAAATATAATAAAAATACTATTAAATGGTTTGATAAGGAATTGGACAACATGCGGAAAATATTAGAAATACTTAGACAGGATTATATAAACCACCCTGGAAATATTCAAAGATCTAGAGATTACTTTTGATCATCATAAATTGTCATTCGGTAATCATATTGATGACACCTTATTATCATACAAAATACGAGAAAATACCAGGATTAATAATTTTTACTTTATAATATTTTGCTAATATCAATTTTATTGACACTCTATACCATATACTTTATAGAAGTCGTTGGGTATACGGTTCTATAATTTGTTATCCATATTATAAAAATTTGCCCTGTTCTCCTGAATGTGAACAGTTTCCAGCTTACTGGTATTTATCCAGATTACTTTATTGATTAACCGTCTTCGTTTTCATTACATAATATTGAATGCAAATATTATGTGCAAATTATTTTATAATACAATCGATCTCCCTCAATTGATATAAACGGTTTCCATGGACAATAGAAAATATTATTATTATTATGCAACTACCAACAATAAAAAATAAGTGAAATTATTAATGAGATATCTTTAAGAAGATTAAGAAACAATTAAAATCTTTGTTTTAAAAGCATAGTGTTAAACTGAAACATTATTTATTTATTTATATGGAGAGAAGGAATGACTCGCTATCGCGATCTCATCATCTTCACTACTATTGGGAAATATAATAAAAAACCTTATTATCTTTTATGTTTAATATTTTATTTTAATTTATTATTATGAATTGTTTGCACTGTATAAATTGGGAATTAATTAAAAAAATATTATTATTATTATTTTGTGTACTATTTTACAAATTTTCTTGTTTTGTATTTATATAGCCATGTCAGATAATAAGAATGGGTCAGATGGGCGAGCTTCAAATTTCTTCAATGTTTTAAGAGTGATTTTTCCGCGTTTGATTGCTTTATGGATTTAAAACAATTAAATTCATTTTTATAAGCTTAATGTAACAGTAAAAATCCCAATAAAGATGATTACATATGTTATAATTATTGTTTTTATAAATATGTTTTTGATTTACAGGACGCGTTTTCGTGACGATGCTCGGCTACCCGCAGAGGTGTGAAAGAAAAGGAATATCCCACGCCTGCACCCTCTCCTTCGCCTGCTGGTTGGTAGGTGGCACTAGTCAGTCAGGCTGCGGGGCAAATCCTTGGTTGGTGGCCTGCTGCGTTACGTCACGAAAGTCTAAACCCCATATCGATTCAGGCGATGCGTTAGAGTGAGTATACAAAAATGGTTCACTAAATGCAACGAATAACATGCAGAACATATTATTTAATGAATAATTAATCAAAACATAATTATAATGCTTATATAAAGTTTTTCGATTGTATCTCACCATTCGTCAAATGAGATTTACTGTATCTCAAATAGTTGTCAAATACCTATCTCTTTTTACATTAGTTAAAAATGTATCGCAAAGTATTGCCTTCATCTGTAAATTATATAAATATATATCAATTTAATTTTACCATATACCAAATATTTTAGCTCATTAATTTTGTATCACTTATTCTTTCTTCACATATAATTTATTAGATTATTACTCTTATTAATATTTATATGAATCACAGCCGTTTACTTTAATATAAAATACAAATGACGAATCATGAAATAGTTTTGATAAGTAGAGAAATCTCATTTACTTATAGAGAAATAAAATTGATAAAAGGGAAATATATTTGATATACAATAAAGATTTTATTTCAATGAACATAGCCTTATGTTTAATTTAATAAAACTCATTTCAACGTATTGGAAGCAAATTCAAGCAATCGGTGAAATTTCATTAACGTTATTAAATTGTCATAAATAGTATACGTTGAATATATTTGGACTTATGATTTACTGTCCCTTGGAAAAATTCTAAAAGTATATTTCTGAAAGACTTTGTCATATACAAAATTTAATGAACAGACAATTTCTTCAGTAGTAATTGTATTATTAGTGGCACTAGACAAATAACCAATGAAGAAATTGCCCGTTTTTTTTTAAATTGTGTATATGGAATAATACGGAAGAGAAGTACAAAATAGATACAAATTTATAATATTCTGAAGTTTTAACTAAAGTAAAGCACTGTTCGTTGGTAACAATTATTTTATTAAACAAATGTCATCAAATGTAAATAGATTTAAAAAAAAAAACATCTTTTATTAAAAGAAGCTTTTAATTATTAGAAAGCTTGCTTGCTTTAAATTTGTATTTTTTTTTTAATTTCAATTTTTTCCTATTTGGCGAAAATTATAATTCAATATTACTTATAATTATTATTTCTTTTTCTTTCGTTAATGCTTTCCATTTATTTCGCCATTTTTTAATGGAAATTTTCCGTAAAGTCATTTCAATTACATATTAAAATTTTATGGTAGAATGAATCAATAGAAAGCAAAGGCCTTTAAAAAATTTTCCCCAAATAAATCACGCACTTTTTTTAATTGTCTCAAAACTAATTCGTTAAACACCTTTATTACCATTTCAATAGAATATTTATACATTATACATTTATTATTATTTTACATTTATTATACAATTATGAGACGAAATGGGATGATAAATTGTAATTTAGGTTTGGTAATAACTTTCTATGAATTGAAAGAATATTTCTAGGGTATTTCGGACATGTGGATTTATCCTCTTTAATGTAACTGCTTCCTCTTTATTCGTGGATCCCATATACAGTGTCGGGTAGTTTTTTGCTATCCTTCAGGACTAAATATTTATTTTGCGCAAACAACTTGTCTCGCACCTTGCCTGGTACAAGGCACTTACACGAAGTGCCACATCAGTATGTTTAGCAAATTCACACATTTTTTCTGTGTGTTGCATTACTTTTGTGCTCCAGTGTAGTTGTCATATATATATATATATATATATATATCAAATGAAGTGAAATTCATTCGATATATATATACAGATAAAATATTTTTGCTCTTTAATATGTTTGTACCACTTATGCCAGAATTCTTTCGTCAAGTTTTTATTTATGAATCGAATACTAGTTTGCCTCCCAATCATGTATATACTCTGATTTAGAATTAAATTTGTACCTGTCAGCAAAGAAAGATGTTTCTTCTTTATTAAAATTGCTTGGCGAATTTATCATAGTTTCGGCATTCGATGTTTTCATGGGAACAAGTAGATCACATAACAGTTTAAAAGTTTGAAAAATAAACTGTTTAAGATTATTTCTTTTTGAATCTTGGCATCAGTTATGTTATTCGCGATAAAATAGTTTTTCATTTTATCAATGTACATATTCCAGTCGATATGATTCAGATCGAATTCGAATTGGGAACAAATGGTTGTCCGTGCTGTTCCGCAATGTTCATTGTTCTTAAACGACACGTTGTTTCAATAACATTCTCGTAACCACTGTAGTACATTTCATCAAACCACCCTTGTTTGATGAAATGACGGTTTTAATAAAATACAACCCCTTTTCCCCAAAAAACCTATATTTTACACCAATTTAACATATAAATATTTTAAATAATATGCGTTAGAAATTAATCACGCTGTGTGATTTCACTAATATTCAACTTATTTGGGTGCCACTGTATTAAAAGGCGTTTAAGGAATTATGAGTGGATGCCGAATTTTGATAAGGGATGTTCAAGCTGATTATCAAAACTATTAACTAAAAAATGTATAATAGCAATATTTTTCTTCTGTGTTGTAATTTTATCTATGTCTAACCATGCAACATGCACTAAATAAACCAAAACGTTTTATTACTCTTTTTAACATTAATGAAATGTCACCCATTACTTAAGCACACTTTTACTGCGCTGATATGGATTTTATTAAATTATATATAGAGCTATATTCAATGAAATTATATTTTCACTGTATAATCAAATATAATTGAAAAACCCAATAATTGCAGTATAATTTTTGTCTGCTCATAAACTAGACGGAAACACCTCTTGTCGATAGCCATTTTGTAAAATTATAAAATTATAACATATGTATTGTAAATAGTATATAATTTTGCAAATTTACACGAATAAAGATATTATATATACAGGGTGGCCCATTTAAAGTGCTTGCAGCAAATATTTTCGAAACAATAAATTTTACGCAAGAATGGCATGGGCAAAGAATAATCTTATAGAAAGGGTCTATTGGTTTTGCCTTAGATACTGCTAAGTTTTCTAAATCAAGGTCAACTCAAATTTAAAATGAAAAGCCCAATTTTTTATTACAGAATGAGATTATTTATTAAAAAATTAGACTGTACTTAAGTTTACTTTTTCGTCAGCATGATGGATATCCGTGTAATCGCGAAAAGTGATGTTGCATTCGGACATACATGTTTGTATTTGTATGTGTGCATCACGATCACGAAAAATTAAATTTACATTCAATCGCCACTTCTGTAAAAGATTTTTCAAGTGATTGTTTACATTCTGTAAAAAATATTGTAGAGTAAATTTAAAGTACACTTTATTTCAGATTTTAATTCTGGGAACATCGATCAGCTTGTAAAAGATGAAAATAAACCCAATGTAACGTTATTATGGTCCTCTTATATACGATTATTTGTACAATCTAAATAAAAAATATTGTTTCTGATATATTTCTTGAAAATACTTTAAATGGGCCATCCTGTATATAATAAAATCATATTATGTAATGATTTCTTTGCTTGTATGGATATAAGATAAATTATTTATTTTATCTGTGTAACATTATGTACTAGTATTTGCTGAGGTATACTTATATTATGATTTGTCCTTTTATATAATATAGTAATATAATAATAATGGCAATATATTTACATTGTATACATTATATATTAGAGATTCCTGTATACAAAAATTATTATTATTTATTGATTTTGCTCTTGTATTAAGAGTAAAATCAATGCGAAATGCAGGATGGACAATACAAATATTATAATTAAATAACATTTCACAAAATAATTAATTAATTTATATAGATACATATTACAGTATTCATGAATTAATTTCAAAAGGGAAAATTTAATAATAATATTAATTTATGTACAATACAAAATATTTACATAATTCATTTTCGTGTAAATTCATTATAAACAAAATGAAATAATAGAAAATTTGATTGGTAAAAATTCTGCTAACTATTTAAAAATACGCAGTGTATATAAATATGCTATATTAATATAATGATTCAGGGCGATGACGCTACCAAGCATACCTAGGAATTTTACATGTAGAAACAATTCTATGCAAATTTCTATTTCTCTGTTCATTTTATAGAATTAAAATGTGTTCAAAATTTAAAATTATATCTAAAATAATGCTCTTTTAAATTTTATAATTAGTATATAATTAATAAATAATAAATTAAATCACATTCGTCATGACTTTCATGTAAAAGTTTCATTTAAAGCAAACGTCATTTTTTATGAATGATTTTTTCATAAGTGATTCTATTTAAATAATTGAAATTTAACAAATAGAAATAAACTTTATTAAATACTTATTAATTATACATCCATTTTAAAAGTTGATTGTTTTTTTATTGATTTTAAAATTCTGAACAAATTTTAATTCTTGCAGTTTTTCTCTAAAATGAACAGGGATACAAGACAAATATTTTAAATGCTAGTAATCCACTAAATTCCTAATTAAAAAGTGCTTGTATAATGTAAAAGTTGCAAATTCCTAGATACAATAGTTTTTGAATAAAAATAAATTAGAAAAACAGATATATATTATTTGACAATATCTCGAAAACAAAAATGATATTTCAAATTTTATTTCGGATTATTGTTGTGTTCCACATATTTTCCCTAATTTAATCAACTCTCCAGCTTTTCAAATAACCATAATCCTCATGCATTTCCACAAAATACAGACACCCTGTGTATTAAGTAATTCAATTCTCCCAATTATAGAGTTTTAGGAAATGTCAATTGAGGGATAATTTCGCTGTAAAATTATTTTGGATACAATGAAATTTTGATTATAAAAGATTACAAATACACAAAAATATTTTAAGAATGCAATTAGGCCGACCTTGTAAAATTATGAAATTTAAATAAAAATTAATAAATAATAGTAATAATTAATATTTAAATAAGGCGGATTATTATTTTGTATTAAATTTTTATTACAATTTTCTAAAGATATAAGCTCTTGTCAAATATTTACCTAATGATTTCATGAATTTCAATATTTTTTCCCTTGAATATTTTTTTTACCACTTATGCCACAATTCTTTCTCCACATATCAAGTCCTCTTAGTTTATTACTATTATATATAAATAAATATATATAACAATATTTATTAACAATTTAGTGATATCGTTTACAAAAACATATCAATAATAGATAAATTATATTACAAAACATTTAATTAATTGTTAAATGGCTTACGACCATAGATCTTTCCGCCTCAATTTTAAATTACCTTTCTTTGTCTTATTATGTTTCATGATTGCTAATGTTAGGGGAAGAAATAATAAACTCATGAATTGAGGTAAAGGGATATTTACGGTATGAAATAATGTTCTTATTACGGGGAATACAAAATGGCTGTATTAGGTCTAGGTGAATAGGATTAGAGGAAAATTTTGTAGCAAGAGTTTTTAGACGAAATTCGATAGGAGTGACTTTGGATATAATAGCATGTTTAATGGGTTGTGTGGGTGACGGATTTGAGTTATTATTAATATTTAAATGAATCACAACCGTTTCAATTAAAAAAATGAAAAATAAGTATTAATAATTTTTAGTAACAATTAACATTTCAAGAAGACACAGTGTGTGGTATCATAGAGAATTGTTAATTTGTAACAAAAGACGCTTTTTCTGAAGATATAAGCAACTGCTTGTCTATTCAATTTACAGTCGATTGTTTCCTCTTCTTTCAATAGTGCATACAGTGAGGGTTTTATTTCATAGAATATAGCGTGCAGCAAATAAATCGCGCGTCCTAACTGTTTCGAACGCCTGTAGTTATAATAAGTAACTAACCATCATTTCGTACCATCAGAGAACCGAAAACCGGTAAAGGAAACTTATACTTCAAAATGTATTAATAAAAATGTAAAATAGAAGCAGAAAGGTTTGAGACCATTCACCGATTGCGGTTTTAAATGGCTATCAATAAATTAGAAATATTATGTTTTATTGAATAAATTTTGTACAAAAACAGTAAGAAAGATATATAATATATAGAAAATAGAATGAGATTGAAAAAAAAAAAATCATGCCTACGAAACCATAGACCAATATCCATTCTGTCAACTCTAAACAATATACTGGAAAAAATTATTCAAATCCAAATAAGTAAACACCTTAAAGAACAAAACATAATACATCAAAACCTTTCGACAACAATATGGTACGGCATCTACAGTGAACTATTTAATACTCTACATAAAAACTAATCTATCAAACAAAAAAATATTATGCATCTATATGAAAAAAGCTTTTGATACCACTTCAAAAAAATTACATACAAAACTCAGTGCAGTCGGTATAAAGAACAAATCAAATCTTATTAAAACGCACTTAAAAAATAGACCAGAAATAAGAGGAATTGACGAAGAAGAAAGTAAACCATTAATGGCCCAATACGGAATCTCTCAAGGAGGAAACTTACCGCCAATATTATACAAAATATACACAAACGACTTATACGAACAAACGTTAAATGGAAAACCATTTATATATGCAGACTACACATGTATGATACACGCTGAAAATTTACACGAGAGCATTTTAACTCAGACATCAAACAACAACAATGGTACTCTAACAACTTACTTACAATTAATGAAACAAATACCGAATTCATGATATTTAAAAACACAGAAAACGTACAACTAAATTTTAAAAATAAAATAGCTAGGATTAACAATACAAGAACATTTAAAATGGGACAAGCACATAAATAACTTTAGAAAAAAGAACGCTAAAACAATATATGTACTAGCAAAAATAAGAAATTACATAACAGATAATAACAGAAAACATTCAATGTTCACATCGCAAAATATACACCTAAATAACATATGAAGTGGCATATCACAAAAATCTAAATTAACTACAAATTTAACAAAATAATATACTAAGAATAATTTATAAATTGGTCAGAAGAATAAATACGGCACAACAATATCAACAAACACATGAATTAAATATACATAATATGATGTATAATTTTACAAATTTATAAAATTAAAAGCAACCTAATTAAAACAAACATAGAAATTAAAATCAACAAGCAAATTCACTATTATGAAAAAAGAAGAAATTGGACATAAGAACAGAAAAATAGAAAAATCAACAACAAATGACACGACAATAAGATTAATATCAGAAACCATACGACCATATACCAGACTAGAAACCAGCATGGAAAAACTAAATTACATTCCATTCAAAATTAAAATACACAATCTTATTTTTAATGATAAAATAAAATTTATTTTTAAAAAAGTAGGAGCATAGGCAAAGAACCCAGACATCCCTGAATACCACAAGCCCGAGATGGGAAGCAAATCCCGTGGTAAAGAAAAAGGGAAGAAAAACCCGCCTAACATTTTACAATACGGTTATTATATATGTGATATGTAATTATTATTATTGTAAAATAAAGAATACTTGAACATAAATCAGGAAACAGTTAACCATAATATGATGGTTTTATCGATGATTTATTTGCTAGTTCTTTAAATTAAACTATTACAAATCAACATGGAACGTTTATCACTACATCAACGTAAAATTGTTAAAATATGGCACGGATTCCTTGCGTTATAACGTTATAATTTAAATCTTTAAGAGATGATTTTAATGAAGTTTATTGATAATGAGAAAATTCAGATTACGATCGAAGCATTTTGAATAAAATGATTTTTCTGCAAACTCCTGGCCTTTTAAAGTAAAAGTATCACTATTTTTCACTAAAATCTGTTTTTGATTGGCTGACAAATTATAATTTATAAATATATAAAATCCGAACAAATAAGGACTTAACTGTGTTGAACAAGAATCAATATGAGCGATTACGTCGTAATATAAATTTTGAGATATTTCTGTTTCCAATTTCGAAAATATGTTTTCGAGGTAAAAGTCAAACAAACATCTTTAAATTGCCGCATTATAGTCCTTAACCGAACTTTTTCGTCCCCTAAATTCTATATACAATCTCTCCATTGCCCCACTATACATCACCTAAATTACTTTCGACAGTGAAATGTGCGGTTTTTCGCAAAAAATATCCCTGCGACGAAAACTATTTCAAAAATATTCTTCAAATGTGCATTTCCAGAAACTCTAACATCTCCCCTAAATGTGAATTCCCTCCATCAACAATATTTGATAACCTTCCTCTAATAAACCTTGTCCAATTATATATTGCCTTTCATAAGAATAAAAACAAAAGGACAGCAAGGCTTATGTCGACAGCCCATTACAGACAACTATTTACAAGCACTGTACTATTACACAAATATATGTTTATAATAGTCAACCATATAGGTCTGAAAATAAAGATATTACTCTCCTCTCTCTCGCACGTTTAAACTTTTAAAGCGCATGAAAAATCTAAATTAACAATTTTCATCAGAGTTACTTGAATCTTTTTGAAAATAATCGTGAATATATACACTTTCGAAAAAAAAAAAACTCTCCATTTTAAATTTTGCAGGTAAGTGTATTCCTTTAATAATCACCGTATTGATTTATGAAAAGTAAATCAAACTGTAGTATTCTTTAAAATTCATGTTTTATCCTTTATTTTGTTCTCCTAATTATGAATTTATATGACAAACCGTTCCTGAAAGAGAATTATGTCAAATATTATGAATAATATCATTAAGATATGTTGGTGGAATATTAAATGTAATATTAATTTCGTATTAAATATTTATCTTCACCATTTCTCATACATACAGTGTACTTTCGGTAAAAGCTCTCATACATTATGTTGTGAATGTAGGTAGAGGGTTCGGAATACCTTGGAAATAACTTCACATCACATCGCATTTCACCACTTCGCTTTAGTCGTCTTTTACGACAAGCGCGCACGCCGAGAGCCTATTCGAAACCCCCCAGTCTCGAGGGAAAACGATATTTCCTTATTTGTTCAAGCACCTATATTCCGAACGGCAACATATTGTGCACATCCAACTTGTGCTCGGTCTTGAAATTTCTGTCATTCATAGAAAGGGGAAGAGAGGGGTTAATGTTGGATTTCTCTCTAATTTGTTTTAAGCTATTACTGTTATTGTTTACGAAAGTAAAAATTGTGAAATTAATTTTGATCAAATCCCAGTTCTGATGGATTTAATAACAATGTTTCCTTCACTTCATATCTAATTATACTACAATATTTTTTTTATATAAAATATAAAATAACATATCAATTAAAAATTTTCAATATTATTATTAAAAATGTTCCTCAGTACCCCTATCCGTATTTTTTAATTTAGTTACTCTTAAGAACTATTTCTTATCTTAATTAAGTTGTAAAATGAAGATTTCCATAAAATAAATAAACATATTTTTATCAGATGTTTCCAATCTAATACAAATTTTAGTTCCTGCTCGTTTGAAGTTTTCTTATGGGTAGTCAATGAATTAAATGAAACAATTAAATCTACAAAATAATATAATTGAGAATATTATATAATTATTATTTTCTCCATGTTATATTTATAATTTTTGATTCATTGTAGACATTTTTTTCTGTTCAATTTTTTTTATTCATTGACTCTTTTACTTTTCGGTGTAGGGTTCTCTTTTTGTTCCATGCGAGTAAATATAATAGAAAAGAGCTTTACTGACGAGGGATACATCCCAAAACACATGTCTACAGACAGACTTATTTTAAGTAACGTTTTTTATCTTTACATTAGGTATTCTCGAAAAAAAAAAGTTTTATGATGCAATATGTTATTGATATGTAGCAGCAAATGCCCATTATGTATTTCAATGTCTGGACTGATATTTGCCCGAGAAGTAGTTGTTAATGTAAATTGGTTTAAAGTACTTGCGCAACGTAAGTCAAAGTATCACAAAGCAAAAGATAAATAATTTATTAATTATTTTTATTTAATTTAAATAAATACTTTTTTCCACCAATAAAATCACTCGTGATACTGTTAGGATTTGTTCATTAAATCGATGCAATGGCAATGTTATGAAAATAAATACATTCGATTTGGCTTCCAGTTATTCTTTATTTACTTTACGTTGAAATCAAAACGAGTTGAAAACAAATATCGTTATGAATAATAACCCACAATAAAATCAATTTCCTGAATAAATAAAACCTGTTATTAAAATAAATTGAATTCATTTAAACTGTTATTCAGTGATTTTTTTAAATAAATTTATTGTTGAAATTGAACCATTCAGCAGATAATATAGAATTATCTTCTCTATAATTATAAAATTATTTTATTTTGTTTTAGTCATAAATCTAACGTTATATTACGGCTGTTCATCACAATCGAATTGAATTAAACTGTTATACTGTGAATTATTTTCTCTATCTATTTTTTAGTCGTGATCACGACTATTTATCACAATAATTTTGAATGAGAAATATTTAATAGTTTTAATCATTTTCTTCTGAAACGTAATTCTTTTCGGCAATATCAATATCAGAAAAAATAGTTCATATATTTTTTTTTAATTATGGATGCTTCAGAATAATCTGATATTGTTAATATCAAAATTACATTTTTTAGATTTATCTTTTTCAATTGTTAGTAAATAGAAGAACCTCATCGTTTTCTTATAAAATTTAAAAAAAATTACAGAAAACGCGAATATAAAAATCAAAATGTTCATATTTAGCATGTACATTAATTATAATTTTAATTATAATTAATGCACATGCTAAATATTTAGTCTAATTATTTTTGTATATAATCTTATAGACCAATAAATTAATTACGATTATAAAGGGTAAATTATCCGGTTTGTGAGGTATAATGACAGCTTTGATCCTATATCAAATTATAAGTTTCCAACAACTTGCTTCGTCAAGGGTAATTGAATATCTTACGTTTCGAAGTTCTTACGCCGAAGAACTACTTATAGAACCAATTTCCTCTCGAGTTCAGTTTAAGATCATATAAAATAGCATATTCCAAATTTCTATATCCTCTGATATTACTTTTCCTAAGCAAGTGATAAAAACATTTTCTTTCCGAGTTCATAAATAAACATAGAAATTATATGGACTTTTAAAGCCATTATGGAATAACCCTAAATACGAAAGAAAATACACTTTATTGTTATTAATTTTATTTAATTCTTTTTTTAATTGAACAAATATATTAACAAAATATGTTTTAATTATAAATTAATTCCCAATTAAAATTAATTTCAATCCAATTAAAACGGCCGATGGCGACCGTGTGAGCATTATGAAAATGCATTGAAAACTTTATAATTAAAAAAGGAACATCGGAATTAATTAACATTGTTTGTTTTAGGTCAAAGGATTTATCATCGAACGTTTTGCGTCGGCACGAGGAAAACGAGTGCGGCCTGTCGGCAGATAGAGTGATATCAAAGAGGATCATTGGCGGTAACGAGGCCAGATTCGCGCAATTTCCTTGGCAGGTGCACATCAAGATTTCTTCATTTCAATGTGGAGGAGTCTTAGGTATGATATCGAATGTAAAACAGAAACAATGTGAATTTATATATTAATTTTTTTACTAAATCTAAAGCATTGCAAGATTTTTGAGTAAGTCATTGAAAATAATATTTTAAATGATATTTTATCATTTCAGCGTATGTGAGAGTTTACATTGATATAATTGATATAATTGTATATTAACATTATTGTGTTTAATTAAGGATTATTTAACTTGGAATGAATATTTTGTTACCCTGTCATCATTTACCAGTTTGAAATAAAACGAAACTGCAGAAAAATGAATTTGTCTGCGATATATGAGTTGACATGCATCGTTTGACTGTTTGTCTCGGAAATAAGAATTAATTGCATTAACTTTATGCAACGAATCAGGGATAACAATAGTTTTTTTTTCCGAAGACCTAACGAGTCTAGATGTTTCCATAAAAAAATGTTTACTTCGTTTATTGGAAATATGTAAAAAGTATGTTCTCTTTTTATTTTTAAAGCAACATTTCTAAAGTTCCGCGCAGTTTTATAATATTCCCAATATGCAGAATTGCCAGATTTGATTGATAAAATTGTATACAGGGTATATGGAAAGTCTCGGAACAGTCAAGTAATTTGTAAAATTCAAATTTGTAATAAAAAATTGAGGGTTCCCATTTAAGATTACAAAGTTTCCCTCTGCCTCATCAACAAAAAGTTGTGGCGAAGCCGAATATTTGAATCATTTGATAGATTTTTCAGAAATATTGAATACGTATTTTTTGTTGTTTTTCGATTGAATGTCTATTTTTCGAATTATTTGATAGTACTGAGCATTTTTTAATAAGAAATATACAAAATTCATTTCGAGTACCGTCTTTGTTGAAAAAAAAAAAATCATTTTCTCAGCCTTCGTTGATTTTATAAAAATTTGTTTGAAACAATTTTTTTCATAGCCGACCCAATTTTTGCAAAACTCGCCATAGACTTAAATTTAATAAAATGTACAACCACAATTTATCTAGCGTATGGATAATTAGTGATGGCCATTTCGGTTTTCCGAATATCATTAGAATAGTGTGTTCCATGTGCAATGCCTTGAACGGATCTTGCGTTGCGGTTAAATACCTGATATGAATCATAATAAATGGATTTATTATAGACTTAAATTCTTATGTCTTTTTTTTCTTTAACAATTTCGATTATATCGGCCTACGTTTATTTATTTAATGTCTAAACTATACATTATGGTGTTATAAATAAAGTAACTGTATATAGGGTGTCCCATTAATGTAGGGAAACGACTCCACCTCAGGCTCCTAGGACCAAAACATGATGATTCAACCGAATTCATCCACATATAAAAGAAAACCATTAAGCCATCTTCAAACTTACGTTGATGTTACAATAATGGTTTAAAAAATATATATTTACATCCGAACATGAAAAAATGTCGATTAAGAAAGTTTCAAATATTGAAAATAAAATAAAATGCTTTTAAATTTGTTATGATTAGCTGTAAATATTTTTTACATTATTTTAATACACACTACATATATAAATTAATTAAGGGTTCTTTATGATATACATCTCTGAATCTCTCAGGTAATTAATTAAGCCATATCAACGCTGGGTTTTATTGAAAGGATCTCCAAGCTCCTCTAAAATATCACTACAATAATTAATGTATATACCACTTACGTAAGGCCCTAATTAAAATATTACTACACTGTTTGGTCTCACTTCCATGAAAATCCTATCAAATCTCTGGAATGGTTTTATAAAACATTGGTGAGACAATTTTAAATTTAATTGTTCATATCCGAACGATATGATCTCTTGTAATTATATGTTAGATATATTTAATTTTAAATCTTTATCAACTAATCATAATTTAAACACTCAAAACCCTTACATAGTCTTAAATGATGATACGGCATTTATAATATAGTTTTGAATGAGTTTTATTTTTAATAACTCATACTTTAAGAAAGGATTAGGCTATGGAAAATTTGTAATTATTTAATATGAGCATTGTAATAATATAATTATTATTTTTCGAATTTACTTTCACAGAGATGTGTCATAGCAAAATGTTGCGAACATATTTTTTTAAAATATTGTTACTTAACGATGAAATAATTTTGATTTGAAGGTCTGTTAACATAAATTAAACAAATAAAAATTACTGCTAATGATCACTATTTTATTCTTGTTTAATTTTAATTTTATTTCATAAAAACACAAGTTAAATTAAAAATTCTACTTGAGCCATTTTGTAGCATGATTCTTGCTCATGACGTGTATGAAAGAAAAATACTTATAAATGGGAAAGATCAATTTGTTGGAGTTTGTGTAGTTTAACGATAATTTAAATGTTCCGCCATATTATAATATGTCTGGTAGTGATTAAGTAGTGCAAAATATATCTTGGTTTCTAGATATATATGGTTTTGTGATTATATTTACTTCTATATCAGAACACAGAATTGATAATCGAGCTCCCAACCCCCATCTTAATATATGCAGTAGAATAATTCATAAATTTCCTAGGCGAAATGTTTCTTTTTTTGTTTGACTGAACTTTATGAATTCGACGAACAGTCGCAAGTTATTCACTTCAGACAAATTTGTTCGTAGTTTCCCGCCGTTATGTGGCAACTGCGGCGCATTGTATCTTGAGAGCCAAACTGCGGGATATAATTGTATATTTGGGTGAACTGGATACACAAGACACTGGGAAAGTTGTGGAATTAGCCCCGGCGGAATTGCACAGGGTAAGAAGATAAATGCTAAACTAAAGTAAAAGCAGAACTTTAAGTTTTCGGGTGAAATACGGGCTAACTAAATAAGAGGAAAACTTCTCATTCGCTTCTTTCGTATTTATTTTTTAAATATGCTAATATATTTTAAAACATCTTTATTCAGACAATAACATTTATATAAATATATGTATGTGTTTGTCTGGGCTATCGATCAAAGGATTTTTTTTGTCCAAAATGCTAATATTTTTTTAAAATTAAATTATATATGTTTTTTAATTAAAGAATTTTCATTCATCGAAGATGTCCCTCTTTTGCTATCAAGGAGATCACCAATTTAGGGAGATTTATACTGTATAAGTATCATCACATAAATGTATACTATATACATGTTATTCTAATTGTACTATGTAATTGTCTGAATAAAGATGTTATATATAACATATATCGCAGAAACCTGTAACACAACCACTAAATTCTTGAAATGTCAAATTTAATAATTCATAAAAAAAGATCAGAGTGTAATCGATGGCAAAATATTTTCTTGGATGTGGGATGTATGTTTTGATTTTTGTGATTTTTAGGTGAAGAAGAAAATAATAAATCCAAACTTTCAATTCCGGACAACGCAGCCGGACCGCTACGATTTGGCATTACTGGAAATGGTTACTCCTGCAGGGCATTCTTTTCATATTGCACCGATTTGCTTACCTAACTCGGGGTTATCTTTGCAAGGCAGACAGGCTGTGGTTGCCGGTTGGGGAAAAGTCAAACCGTCAAACTCATTATCAGGGACGAATGTTTTACGAAGTGCTTCAGTACCGATTCTAAGTAAGAAAATTTACAACTAGTTTTCATACGATTCAACTAATATAATTATAATCTGTTAGACTTTGACGGAGAGCTACGGAATACAAGGAATTTGAATAGTACAGTGGAACCTTGCATAACGAGTAATTCGCATAACTAGCAAAATAAATAGTAAAAATGACTCGCTTAACGATAGACGTTTTGCATAACGAGTGACGTGGATAGGGGAATCCCCAAATTTCGCGATTAAAGTTTCCGTGCCATTACTACATTAGTTTATGTTTAGAACTCGTTTCACTAGTATGTCAGTGTCACGCATGATTGCTTATTTTTCCAAATTAGAGTTCACACCAAATTTGTGAATGTTTATTCCAATATTCATAACCCTTGAAGAAAATGTTCCCGAAGAAAAAGCCATAAGAGAAGAGCTATATATCTTATTAATAAATCGTAATGTCATTCATAAGCAAAAACGATGTGTGAGCGTCGTTGATTTAGCACACATATACAATCGGCCTATATCGACCATTCTTAAGAACAAGGATAAGATTTAGGAGGTAGATGCTTCTAAGCGAGTGACAATAATATCTACGTAACGGTTACGTATTCTTAATGATGTTCAAAGGTTACTTCTTATATGAATAAACGAAAAGCAATTGCCAACCCATAATATTATACAAAGTATCATTTGTGATAAGACGAAAGTGATTTTTGCCGACCTCGATAGTATGACAACAGGATCATCAACGGCCGGAGACGAAGTTTTTGAGACAAGTCATGGGTAACTTAAGAAGTTTAAGAGAAGAACAGACATCCACAGTTTGTAAGACATGGTAAAGCAACAAGCTCTGATACAAAGGCAGCAAGGATTTTTTTCGCCGATTTCAAGAAGGTTGTAGATTCTAAGGATTACCTGCCGCAATAAGTTTTTAATTGTAACGAAACGGGACTCTTTTGGAAAAATATTCTGAAGCAACCTTTATAAAAGCAGAAGCGAATGCATTGCCCTTACACAAGCCAGAGAAAGCTCGTTGCATGCTGCTATTTTGTACCAATGCAAGCGGTGATTTGAAAATTAAATTGATGGTTGTTTACTGTCCAGAAATTCCATGAGCATTCAAGAAGTGTAAGTTAAGAAGAGTAAGCTAAATGTGGTGTGGAGGTTGTAGTGGTCCGATCCTACTTCACGTTGTAATTTTAGTAACTCTTTAAATATTTGACAAGTCCGTTGCATATGTGGATGTGTTTAATGACTTCTTACTTCCTTCGATCTACACAGGATATGGACATGAATAAAGAACGGAATAAACCAAAAACTTGGGCGACAAATTGCGTAGTTTTTTTGCATTATCACAAATATTAAAATATTACACATATCAAATTTTGTGTCTTTCTCATTCATCTGTCCTGAATGTGCGCTTCCTCTGTACCCCCATCAACAGTATTTTAAAACAAGGAAATTTATTGGTTACGCCCACTATTCTCTTGAACTCTGGGACGAGATAGCAGCATATCCCCATGAAGGGAAACGCCAATATGATCTGTAGAATAGAATGACCGCACCTCCTTCTGAATGGAAACGCCAACCTCGTTTATGGGACGACAATCCCCCATGGCAATATTGATATAATATAAATAGATAAATCAAATGCGATACATAACTCTAATACGAAGCATCAATCCAACGTAACACTTCAAACTAAACGCAAACATCAATATAACATGAAATATCAAGCTAATACGAGGCATCAACTCAATATTAAACATTGTTGAAATATGAAACATCAATAAAGTAAAAAAAGGAAGCGAATGGCAGCATTTCATAATGAGAAGAGACACTAATTCGGGTTGTGAGGCCGAATCATAGCACCTCTCGTCATAGAAAAACCAATTCTAAGAAAATGAAAGCGAATGACAGCACTTCAATATGATGAGAAACTCCAATTCAAGTTGTGAGGCCAAATGACAACACCTTTTGACATAGAAACACCAATTCTATGAAAATGAAAGGTGGAATTTATAGTTGGTACCTTATTCTTTCGTGTATTTTCTGTGGATCCCGAATAATTCTCATTCTGATCCGGACTTATTCGCCATCCACTCGCCCTTATTGTAATATCCCTCCCTTCTTCCATGTCTTCTTATCTCCTCAGTTACACAATCCACCAAAAATGAAGTCTCGGGCCTAATTTACGAAAAATATCAAGTTTCGAATCCCTCTACCCCGTGTACAATCGCACCAGTACCCTTACTCTCTTTTTTTCGCCTGCTCTCTGTATAGCAACAGAAAAAAAAAGTGGTGACCTCCTGTTATGCTTGCCCCATTAGAAGATCCAACTATAAGGCTTGGGTGTTATTTTTACTGATTGGTTCAAAGAAGTGTTTAATCCTTCTGTGAAAAAAATATTTACTTGAGATGGATCTGCCACTCCAAGTCTTGCTTGTTATGGACCACGCCCCTGCCCATTCTCCAAGCTTATAAAATAACCTCTTTAAGAATACAATTACATGATTCAGTTTCTGCCTTCCAACACTACTCCATTACTCCAACCTATCAACCAGCTGGTTATTTCTAATTTTAAAAAAATAGTGTAGAATTTTTTAAAGTTTTAAATAACACTTTGAGCGTTGTTTTGAGGTAACTGAAGAGACCAATCGCACTCTCACATAAATTTAGAAATATCATTTACATATTGATGCCTGCCTCAAGATGATTGAAATGGCATGAGAAGAGAACACTCACTTCTGCTTCGAAGAAGCTTTGGCCAAAAAGCGTTACCGATTGTGACGATTCAAGGACTGAGACAGCATCTAAGTAGTATTCGATGAGATTGTATAAGAGCAGAGCCAAGAGCTGACCACTGAAGAGTTGCGTTGCGTTCCGTGATTGAGGAGGAAGTAACAGCACATCAATAATATTTTAGCGAAATAAGAGAAATGACGAAAGCATAGGAAACTGCATCGTACATTAGAAGGATCACCCTAATAAGATGGTGGTTATGCGCCCTACAAATTTATTTAATGATAATGCGGTGTTAAATTTTCAACAAATTTTGAAGTATCGCACAGTGGGCTATATCGGGTAAACCCCCTGGAAAACACTGTAAATGTTGAAATAATCTTACAAAAAAAGGTGCACTTAGATGTCTGAGATTGCTTATTACGATTTTGATATACATTTTGAAAAATTAAAAATGGCGGATCCAATATAGCCGATCAAAAAAATTTGCCGAACCGCATAAAAATATGTATATATGAGTTTTTGGAATTGCTGAGTAGAGGAAGTAGTGTCAAATATATTTCATTGACAACGGAAATATATAGAAATGGTATAACTTTAAAAATCGCAATCACATTTGGCGTCACCTTCTGCTACTGCGTTATCGCTCTCATTACATCTCTGGATATTTTCGTTTGTAGGTGATAATGAGTAATAATTCCGTAACTTCTAATGGTAATAAATTACCATCATCTGGTTTTAGAGGGCGCAGAGAAGAAATATGAAGAGACGGTTGAACACGTCTGCCATTGTTTTTACGCGGGAACATTTTCTCGATAAATTTTCTCGGATACGACGAATGAAGAGCAGAATAAAGATTCTGCTCTTTCTAAACCTCCTCAGATAACTGATCAATTGGAAACGGTAAAGTTTCAATAATGACGTAACCGTGAATTAACACAAGTCGGCATGGAATACGACGAGTACAATTCAACATAACGCTTCGCAACACCGACACTATATGTTTTTAATTTCTCAATATTGATTGCACACCCTCTCAACATCGCTTGTAACAAAATCTTGTTCATCGCGCTAATGTTTTCATCAACACCTAACATTTCCGTAGTTAATGGCACATTAAAAAAAAACGTCTAGCCATGTTACCATCGTTCGATATATCGAATCCAGGTTTAGATAGATCAATAATCAAACCAAGACGTTCATAAAATTGTTTTTGAATGGCTGCTTTACGGTTTGCGACGTGTTCTTTTTGCTCTGCAGAGCGCGCTTGCTGTTTTACTCTTGTTGACACCGCGGGCTTTGTATGCCACATGCAGAAACCATTCTGCATGATGAAATCCCGAAACAAAGGCACTTTTCATTGATGTGAAAATGCATCGATGCTGTTAAAATCTTCCGATGTTGCAATGCAAATGTAACATCGCTTTTTTACTTACTTTTTACTTTTTTTAAAATAGCAATTAGTTTTTAACTTATATATTTTGGCCATAATGAACAGTGTGAAAAGGAACGAGTAATTTTATTTGATTTTCGAAGTGAAGATGCTTGTATCGACAATTGTCAGAGGTCTCCTTCAAAAATTGTAACCTATTAGGTATAAAATAGCGTAAGGGACGGTTTAGGATTTGTCTTAATGTTAACTTCAACACCATTACAGTTCATGGCACAGAGTTTTAGTGAAGCCAGCAAAGTAAACAATACGTGCGCATCAGTTTTGCTTTCTTTGGGGAATTATTGATTATACTCTTTACCCGAAGTACCGTCGAAGACCTACTTAGAAATTAATTTAAAATCTATGTCTGCAGTAGCTTTAATTATATGCTCAGATGCTCACAAGTGAGATTAAACAATGCCTGTAACTGAACTTTTGTGATTTTCTCTGATACGGTGATTACCGACGATAATGGAAAGCAACGTTTTTTAGGCATCAATATTTTGGCGTACGATGGGTAAATGGATGCACCATGGCTTTAGTTGGTTAGCTTTAGCATTTTAAGATATAAATCTTTCTACATTTTAGCCATGACTATCAAGTTTAAAGCAAGATCGATAGATATATCACTTGATTTCGGTTTGTGTGACGCACGGTCTGGTGAATTGGAAGATAATGCTCTTACAACAGCTGAGGCATGTGGGGCACCCGATGCCCCAAGACTCATTTGAGCAGCGTACACCAATTTCGACGAGGTGTGCGTTGAGCGAAGATCCTCCTTTCTGCAGCGTTTTGTTCGATCGCTAGCGTTGTCGAAGTCCCTAATATTTCGACCAGAAGTTCGATAATATTATTAAATATTTACGACGCCACTGGTAACGACGTTTTCCACACTCCATAGCTTTCTACTATTCTCAAACGGGATGTAATTTAGTACTAATCCCAAATGATCTAATACATTTTTTTTTTTTAATAATTCGACTAATTTTTTTTTTAGGTACACAAAAATGTATTTCTTGGCACAAAACCAAACAAATTAAAGTGGAACTCCACAACGATATGCTCTGTGCAGGCCACGAGGATGGCCGGCATGACGCTTGCTTGGGCGATTCCGGAGGGCCGCTGATAGTTTTGGAAAACGGAAGATGGACTTTGGTGGGGATAACGAGCGCGGGTTTCGGTTGCGGGGAACATCATCAGCCAGGCATATATCATTCGGTGTTGATTACGGCTGATTGGATTCGTTCGATTATCAAAAAAGGAGAACAATAGCGTCGGTTTTCTGCACGCAGTTCTTGTTTTAATTTATATGCATGTGATAATTGGATTTATTTTTTACACATTATTTTTTAATACTTATTTATTTATTGTATGACTTTTTTAATATGTTAAGTACACTAAATTGCAAGTGCAGTACAAGGCCGTAGAAATTTTATTAATAATAATATTTTTAACTTCCTTATATCACTAAATACAGTAAATATGGAAAATATGCCAGTAAAAAATACTTAGAACAAAATATTAGACAAGTTTCAATGATGTTTAGCAATGAAAGTAGCCGAAAAATACATACATTTTTTTAATGTGGTGTACTTTGGCCAAAACACTTCGTTTCGTATAGCGATAATAACCCTGTATGCAGATTTTCCTTTGCTGATTGTTCATTTAATAATAAATGTAATTTTTTATAATAAAATATATTGACAAGGAAAATTGAAACCTAGATTTTGCTTATAATTAATTTAGTTTTCAAAATCTACATTTATCACTTTAGAAATTATAGTGAAAAAAGTTTACAATACTTTGTTTATTTAATAAAAATAGTTAATTTTTTAAACCTCATTGGCATAGGTTTAACCCTTCAATCACTAACAATAATTTATTTTATACAATCATAATTCAAAGTAAAACATTACAAACGTAAGGATTATTACTTTAAAATAAATTGCATCGATTTGCTTAGCTTACTCCGGATTATCTTTGCAAGGCAGACAAGCTGTAGTTGCTAGTTGGGGAAAAGACAAACCATCAAACTCATTATTAGAGACGAATGTTTTACGAAATATTTCATTACCGAGAAAGAATATTAGAAACTAATGCGGTACAACTAATACAATTATAATCCGTTAGAGAATAGCAAAACTTTACAAACTTAAGAAGTACTATTTTAAAATCATTATTGATTTACCTAATAAAAAAATCGATTTTTTAATTACGAATTTTATTTTATTATTTTGGAAGGATTATATGAAAAAATAATCTCATTTTATATACTCACATATATTTTTATTTAATTTAACATAGAAGATAATAAGGTTGCTTTTTTGAGAATTATTCATATTTTATTGTAAAAAGTTTTAAATAAAAAAAAAACATTTAATTAATAGTATAAATGATACTCACTGTGATAATTTGTTTGGAAAATAAGTAATGAGATGTAATGTTTGTAAATACGATATCAATAATTGTCATTCAATCTGTTACAATAAAACTAATTTTATTAATATTTTAGTATTGTTTTTTTATTTTCTATTATTAATTTTAGATTCTTATAATGAAAGGTGAAAGAAAAAAACGTGATTTATGATTTAGGTGTTAATATTTTTAGTTAGATGATTTTATTTATAGACGTAATAAGATTCCATAAATAGAAGAGAACGAATAGTTGATCTAAGATTTATTATTATCATATCTAGCTACTCTTCAACAAAATCGTATCGTATAATCATGATTATTTTCGTTAGTATTATCTTTTTTTTAGGCAGTGAGGACAAATATTACAATCCTGCATTCCAAAGGTATTTGATATTTGATGAATTGGTCACTGAATAAGTGTCAATAATATTAGACTTGATTTTAAATAATTGAACACCGTTATATTCCTTACTCCATGGTATTATTTCAATACTAGATGTACAGTGAAGTAATTAATATAACTGGTAAATTATTCAAGTTAATCAACTTCACATAATTTACAAATACACAATTACATTTAATTTTATATAATAATCAGCAAGATTTTTGTTGAGATCTGTCCGCGGAATTTAACTTTATTAAATTTCTTGAATATGTAGTTTTTTGACTCAGGAATTTGTATTAATACAATTTATAATAATTTCAATAAAATGTTTGACACGGTAGATCGCCTAATTTTAATTAATAAATTGAAAAATATCGATATTTCTTGAGTGGATTAAAATCTATCTAACAGTACGTAAGTAGTAGAAATAAACCATTCGCGTTCTTGTTCCTTCGGCAAAATCGGTCAAAAATAAAATATTATGCTCGAAAGACAATTTAATTTGTTTTAATATGAATCAAAATTTGTGGAGGTTATAGCAGCATGATATGGGCTTTAATTTCTATGGGAGCACGAACCGATCCTGGTTTCATCCGTAAGATCGACTGTGGTCATGGGAGAGGAGATTTTAGCAGACCATGTGGTACCTTACGTCGACTATATTGAAGACGTATTCCTTTTTATGCATGAAAATCTGAGGCCGCACATCGCAAGAATCGTGTAAGATTACATTACAGAAGTATGAGTAGTAAATATTAACCGGTTCTGGACCCTCCGCACGCCACAGTGGTCCAGCGGTCCAGCCTCCCAGCATCCCCAGCTGGACAGCTGGACAACTGCGGCGTGCAGAGGGTCCAGAATCGACTAATATCTACTATTTCTATGTTAAGTAGTAGTGGCAGCCGTAGGCTCAGTTAGGCCATTCAAGGCCCATTGTGTTATCTCATAGGTGGAAGTATTGCTTCTCCCTGTAAATCCTTCTAGAAACAGTTAGAGCTCTTAATGTAGTTGATCAGGCCCCCCACCTTGAGTGGTATTAGATCTTTCAACCCATTAATACGAGCTATTCCTAGGAATTGTTATTTAATTCCTTCTAAGGCGGGGAAATGACCCAAGAACTGTCTCTTCTTCCTCCTTGTCTTTGCAGCCTCTGCAAAAGTCTATATGTGTCACTTTCATAACTTTCCCTAGAACAATGGCCAGTAGTAATCCCAACCGTCATCCTCGATGAGATATTGGTCTTCATTCTCCTTACCTTATTTTGAACATTTATGGGATGAGCTAAAACGAAGACTTCGTGACCCATCTTCGACTTGATTCGATCTATGCCTAATATTATGAGAGATGTTATTAGGGCAAGAGAGGGTCAACCTATTATTAAAAATTAAGTGTTAATAATGCTAACTATTTGAACTGTCCTGATGATTCGCACAAATGCATTGATAAATGGTGATGGTAGAATGTTTGTATTTTGGAAGAATATTATAAGAAGGAGGGGAGGGGGGAGGATTTAGGGTTATCAGGAATATGGGCAATTTTTTTGCTTATATCTATGGGTGGATTCATAAAGATATTTGAAAGGATTGTGGAGATGGTGTTGTGATCAATAATAATTATTATAAAAATATTAAATCTCATATGAGATATCTAAAAAGGATAACGAAATTTCTATTAAATTTGAAAATAAAAATAAAATAATTTCGATGTATGTACAATTAGCTGAAATAATTTACATATGTACTATATAGCTATATAATTTTTATATATAGTTTATGATCATGAAATATTAGCAAGGGAGATTAATGCGATTTTGAAAACTGACCCTCATTCCGCTTAGCCTTTTGATTGAATTCATTATTTTATGTTAAAGTAAAACATATTTTTTTATATAAAGAGAATATTAATAGAAAACAGTATTCATTCACTTGGTCACAGTTATTTAAATATATTAAATAAAAATGATTTGAAAATAATTAATAAATTATTTCCACATTTAGCTCTGTGACTACTGACTTACCTACGTAAGTACGTTAAACAAATGCACATTAAAACAACTACTTCCTCTCAGCGCGCGGCAGGTGAGGGTCGCTCTTTTTAATTAATTTGATTCTATTCTTTTCGTTTAATTTTATTCGGTTTTGATTTAAATTGAATTAATTTGGTTTAATTTAATTTAAATTGATTTAGTTTAATTTGATTTAATATAACTGATTTAATTATGCTGATTGTATTTGAATTAATTTAATTGATTTATTTTAACATCTTTAAAGTATGTAAGGCATAGCTGTATTGACGAGGGATAGATCCCGAAACACGTGTCTGCAGATGGCCTTATATTATGTAACGTTCCTTTTGTTGTTTTTACATTAAATTTTTCTCGGATCAAAAATTTGTTGCATTATGCAATATTTTATTGATGTGCAACAGCAGGTGTCCATTATGTAATTCAATGTCCGGCGTGGGTATTTGCCCGGGAAGTAGTTGTTTTAATGTGCATTTGTTTAACGTACTTACGTAGGTAAGTCAGTAGTCACAGAGCTAAATGTGAAAATAATTTATTAATTATTTTCAAATAATTTTTATTTAATATAAAGAGAATATTGTTAAAAAATAAAATTAATTATTTTCTTTTTCGTAGCTAGACACAAAAAAAAACCTACAAAGTAATTACAAAAACAAATAATTGAAATAAGTATTAATTCGGCAAATACCCACCTCAGTGGTTGTCAAACTTTTATAATTACATCACACTGGACATTTTAAAGAAAACTCACG
Organism: Philonthus spinipes; assembly: GCA_963082785.1. NCBI lineage: Eukaryota > Metazoa > Arthropoda > Insecta > Coleoptera > Staphylinidae > Philonthus > Philonthus spinipes. The sequence goes on along the minus strand of OY720306.1, from coordinate 18,753,442 downwards.
TTAAGAAAGAAAAATAATAATATATTTTTTTACCCACAACAGGATCGGTTAATGTAATTATTCGAAAAATATTCTAAAAAACATTAATTATTATTAAATTTAATATTCTTAAATATCAGTAATTAAATTAAACAAAAATAATTCGAAAATAATCAATAAATTATTTCCACGTATAGCTCTGTGACTGACATTTTGACTTACTTTACCCAAGTACTTTAGATAAATGTACATTAAAACAACTACTTCTCGAACAAGTACCCTGCCAGACATTGAATTGCATAATGTACACTTACTGCTGCATTTCAATAACATATTGATTGATGCAACATTTTTTTTTTATTTGTGCATTTTATAATTCAGTGCCTGGAGGGAAATTTGTCGGAGTATTAATTGTTTTTATGTAAATTTGACTAAAATACTTGCGTAACGTAAGTCAAAATGTCAGTGAGCTATATGTGGAAATAATTTATTAATTATTTTCACATCATTTTTACTTAATGTATTTAAAAAAAACTGTTACCAAGTGAATGAATAGTTTTTTATATCATTAATTGGTTAATTTCCAAACAACACAAAATAAAACACTGTTTATAGAATAACTGAATTATATTTTATATCGCTTTTATATTTCCATTGGTACAGAATGTTTCGAAAGAAAAATTGATAAACATTGCATTGAAAATAAATTGATTTTTACAACGGATATTTGCCGTTGTGTGATTGTAAACAGAAAATATTTTGAAAAATAAGAGAAAAGTTTGAGAATTTCTAATACACCTTTGCTTCTCAATATTATAGATTTATTGTATCGAAACAATTGTTGCAGTGTTGTACTATAAATCTGTAAAACTCAAAACTAAAAGTGTTTTATTCATCAACAAGTCTAAAATGGAATTTCACCAAATAAAAGCCTATATAAATGATTCTTAAACGTTTCTCTTATTCCTCAAGACCACGTAACTGTGAATATCTGTTGTATAAATCAACTTATTCTTCTAGCAATTTTATTATTTTTTCTTCATTAACGTTCACCACTAATGTCAATAAAATTTATTTATAATTATCAAATTCCAGAATTTAAAAGAAAGACGGTTGAACGGTTTTTTTCTCCTGTCTGAAATGTTTCAGCTGCCAGGCTGTGACAAGTTAATATCTGGACTAGGCTCGAAGGTCTTATGAGCGTTGGTGATTCATCTTCAGAGCCACGGCAACCATCAGCCTTCTCTCCTGAAAATCGTCGTGCGGGTGGACATCTGCAGTCCGCCTCATATTCCCCACAGTGATCACGAACCAAGACAGCGTCCTTCGCTGATAGCGACGATTGATATTCCCCTAACGAGGTTCGAGATAGAATGTTTGTTGTGATCCTTGGTTGAACGGATTTTATGTTGTGATTATATAACCTGATATGAATCATAATATTTGGAAAGATAACGCAAACGCCATCTATTGCCTTCATCAAGGAATTGCACATTTAACGCACTGGTCTGATGAGGTTTTTAAAACCGAAATGGCCATCACAAGTTATCCATACTCTAGGTGAATGGTGGTTGAACAATTTATTAAATGAATTTTGTTTCATATTTTCATAAACAGGACAGGTGTTCTTACTTTAGTGAATAAAATAACGATTCCCGGTCGTATACCTTGTAGACTTAAAATGTTGACGATGCCACATAAAATTAGGCAATAGATGGCGCTTGCGTTATCGTCCCAATTTTTATGATTTCTTTTTTGATGAAAACTATGAATAAACGTAAATCATCTCTAGTTTACACTTAAGGTATTAAGATAATAAAAGGTATGTTTCCTTCTCTCGAGATCATAAGTGAATCCAGAGCTTTACTATACATCAGACCACCCCCAACCTGAACCTGCTATTGGTTCTTACAAGAAAAAAAAAACAGAATATTTTAATAATAAATAAAATAATTTTTCAGTTTTTCTGCCACTATTTATTAATTCTCTCGTTGCCAATTAGTAACATAAAATTTAAATATACATGAAATTTTATAAAATTAACTTATAGAGAATCAAATGAATATTTTACTTCGTAAAATTGGAGATGTATGCTGCAAGTAGTGTTAAAAACACAGCAAATATATTTCATGTTTAACTTAAATTAACGATTCACATCATTCAGATGTCAATAATAATATTAATTCTGAATACCCACATTTTTATAAGAAAAAATATTTAAAGGATTCAACAAATTTATTTGATATAATTAATATGGCTAAAATTTAAAAATTATAGTTCATTTCATGATAATAAATATGAATAAATTATTAAAAATCTACCAATCAAATAAATAAAAAAATGACTAAACTGAAAATAGAGATATTAAATTTAATCCATATTTTCGACGAGTTTCGGGACGAAACAATGATTCTCGGTCGTCTACCTTGTACACCCAAATCCTAGACGATGCCACTTGAAATTAGGCAAAAGATGGCGCTTGCGTCGTCTTTAATTTTTGTGTTTCATTTTTTATTTAAATTATTTATAATCTATAAAAAATGGAATCTATAAATAATAGTAAATTTTGTTTAAAACCCTCCATTTCCAACAGCAATATTTAATTTTAGAAATGCACTTTATGTATATCTACGTTAGTAGCGCAACATTTCCATGAAAATATTTGCAATAAATCTCGATAATGGAATAATATTTTATATTACACAACCCCCTGTTATTTTTTTTTCACACGGCGTATGCAGACGATAAATAATTTCCGACAACCCAGGATTATGAACGTAAACTCCGTACCGGATAAAATCTAATTTAATAAATGTAATACTATACAAAACATATTTTATTTTTTAAATATACATAATCTCCCGGCATAAATAAATAACGACCCACTGAACAAAATATTCACGAATAACGTTACTTCAATATTATAAACAACATTAAGTTTGATATTGATGTAACATTTTGATGTGAATTTTATTCAGTGGGGGCATTTTATATAATACAATTTCAAATAATAATTTAACTATATTTATTCAAATAAATAATATATAAATATAAATACATAATTACAACAATTACATTATTTTTTTTTGTTTGTTACTAAAAGTACACACTTTTGAAGTCCGTCGTTTTCAGGTAATGTTCACCACACGCAACACTGGCGTCGAACTCGTGTCTCAACTAGACTAAAACAGGGTTCTCATTTTGTACAGTTCGACGAAGAAATTCGGAAGTTATATATAAATTTACAAAAAAAATATAACGGAAAGAAAACAAGCAATGTTTTAATTGAATAATAAATTAAATTTTAAATAATTCAATCTAAATGTGTTTTGAAGTTGAAACTGTTATTAAATCGTAAATAATTAAATGGATTTATAATTTCAACTACACTTAAGAAATCACTATTTCTTTTTTCAAATAATTTACACTATTTTATTCAATGTTATTGCTCTATTAAAAATATATTTTTAAAAAGAGAAATATATTGATTTTCTTTTGTTAATAAATAACTGCACGCAATATACTAAGTATAAGATAAGATTAATTCAACTACAAATCGTTTTGTATAATTAGTTGTGACACCAACTTCTATTCAACAATGATTGAAATATGGCAGATTTTGTTCTATTCTATAAATATTAATTATTATAATGTAACGGATTTACTAATTATTTGTAAACTCGTTAAATTATAATAAATAGAATTGATATAAAAGAACGGCTTTTTTACAACTTTTCATTGATTGTAATGATTAATTTGATTCGCAGATCATGATTAATTAAAATAACTTTATATTGCTACATATAGAAATGACAACTTTTTATAATTATAAAAGAAAATTTTGTAAAAACGTAATTGTTTACATTTATGACATGTGAATTTACTTTATATAAAGGAAGAATTAGCTTTAATGTCTTTTTTTGTAAATGCTTCACGATCTTATTCTATTTATTTTTTTAAAGAAAATTGAGTTTGACAATGATTACTACAATGTTTAATTTAACATTTTGTAAGCATCATACGAAATTAACTTTAATATTATTTTCCTTATAAATTATTTACAATCTAATTTCTTTTCTTTTTGAGTAAACTGAGCTTGATATTTTAAAAGTACAATCATGAATTAGTTTTAATATCGTAATTTTTTGCAAATGATTTACACTTTTATATCTTTTTCTTTTAAATAATTGGACTGCATAATGGTTGTTACAAATATATTATTTTAAATGTTATACAAAGGGTTATCCTGAATGAGCTTTAATATTATAATTTAGACCGAAAGATCACTGGTCGACAGCCAATTTATTAAAAGACTTTTTTAAATATTTCACCATTGTTGTTGGCTTTAATTTTTTTATAAATGTTTCCCAATCTTACTTTTTTCTGATAAGATCAACCTTCTTGAATAATCAAAGTATTTTACATAAATATTGCTTTTTTTAAAACATCCCATGAGCTTTCGAAAGATTGTATTTTTTTTGTTAACTGCTTTCTTTTCCGTCTACGTTATTTCTTTTCATGCAAACCGTCCCATTCCGAATATTCTCGTCGAACTGAAATGGATATTTCGCGATACTCAAACAGCACACAACATCCCTCGCTTCCCGCTTAGTGCACCCCTGTTATCGATTCGATCCACGGCTTGTAATACGTCGTACGCATATAGACGCCCGGCAAATAGGGCGCAGCACACTTGATGCCGTGGGACACCGTCCCCGCCAGCTGGTATCTCCCGTCTGGACGCTGGAGCACCAAAGGACCTCCAGAATCACCCTGAGAACAAAAAAGTGGCCCAATTAAAACCTCGCCTGCGGTTGTTTAATTATGTAAGCGTTTATTAAAAGTTCGGGTTTTTTTTGAGGAGAGGGAGTTGGATTAATTTGGGAATGTTAAATTTTAAATTGAGTGAGGAATTAGTTTGTGTGAAGGGATGAAATGGTTTTAATTGCATCTGGTAAATATACAAAGCTCGACTTTTTTTCTTCCAGTTTAATTGGATTCAGCGTTTTCGCTATTTTGAGTGAAATTATTAAATTTTTGATTTTCAATTTAATTTATTATTCGCGACAATTATTTCGAAAAAAAATTCTTCACCTGAAGAAGCTACTGTGTAGCGAAACAATTGTCGCGAACATCAAATTATTGTGAAAATAAAATAAAAAAATTGTTGCATTTGAGAATTGTTGATTTCCTGGCTATGGGGCCATAGTCTGTTATTAGCCCGGAAATTCTAATTACACTGGTCGTGAAAGCCTGCACAGTTTGATAGTTTCATTTAAAGTTACTATGGATTTTCAAACAATTAATGTCTTTACAATCAATAATTCTTTTGAGTTGTCCCCTTCTGTCCTGAACCACGTCCCAAATTAAGCAGGACTTTTATAAAATAGAGCATTGTTACAATATATGGTTATAAGTTGCGTAACGATTGACTTAAATGCACAAAAAAGAAACTTGTACACATTTCTTCATTTTTTTTATTTTTAGTGACAAGTATACATGTCGATTATGATGTAAACATTTTCATGGTACTTGTATTAAAAATGTTAAAAAAGTTTTTTTTTATCCTCCTAATTAAAATGTTTTAGCCTTCAGGCTATATCAAATTTCCATTTTGCCAGATTTACAATGTGCGTAGTCTGGTGTTACCATCGTGGATGTTTGAATGAAAGATTCCTTTAAGAAAACTATGGCTATTTGTTACAGTATTCCCCTACATGGAAATGTTTTTTTTATGTTCTTGACGTTTTCATCCATTCTTTCCGTTGTTCCGATCTTTCCTGTCTGCAGAATGGTTCCCAAAAGTCGTGATTTTCATCCGTTGAGCTAGTGACTGGTTTTCCCATTTTATCGTTATGTTCAGGACCACGGCAGCTCCTCGCAGTCCTCTCGAAGTCGGACACCCCCGGGTCAGCCCTTTCTAATCGCGCGGAAGAAACCTGTCGTTCGACGTCCGACGATTAACTGCGATCAAATTAGTATACTTTTTTTTGTTTTCAATGCTCTAATCAAGATCAATCTTCCGGCTAAGTTTGATTTTCCTGAGGCGGATCTTGTGTTATAAGGGTAACCCTGGATTTAGTTCCTTTGTCAGCTGGGGATTGAAGTTGTGGATTCTGCCGATTCTCTTCAACCGGTTTGGTCCATTCTTTCACCGATTGCGGCGATATCTCGTAGTATATCAGTCTATTGATGAGATTCTTTCTTATTTTCGTGAAGGTTTCAATTAAGTCCTCATCGTTCGAGTCTCTTTTCAAGGCTCGATTGGAGATGTAATATTCTGCATCAAAGGCTTTCCTTAGCAGCTTGTTGTTGATAGCAACCATCTTATTTTTTATTGAGATCCTTCAGTAAACTGCAATCTCCAGACCGTAATTTGTAATCCGTTTTAAAACCGCATTTAGAATGTGTACTCTTATCTTGCTTGCTGTCTTTCCTGAAGATGGGGAATAACCGTTCGGCACGGGCGTAGGTGCTTACTCCTCTTGTGTTCACGTGCTTCAGGAAGTTAATCTGTATAACAATAATAAACGTTACTGAGATACGCTTGCTCCTCTTGTGTTCACGTGGTTGAGGAAGTTCATCTGTATGACAATGATAAACGTTACTGAGATATGATGTTATTTATTACGATTAGGTTGCTTGATTTCATCTGTGGAAAATTCAGTCTTGTTGGTTGTCATTTATTTAAATCTTCCATTGCTTGGAATACAGCTGAAGTGTTTTGACAGCCGTTTTCGTTCTCAGTTGTGCCTCTTAAAAGTTGTAGCCGTGTACGAGAAGTGCCGTGTCGTCCACAAATACATCTATGTCCTTCTTGTTTATAAACGTCGGCATGTCGTCTACAAACAAGTTGAAGAGGTCTAGTAAAATTGGCTATCCTTGAGGCAGTCCCTCAGCGGCTGTTCTTCAATATGAGTTCGTCTGGTTAATTTGTGTTTTAAATTTCAGATTGTCCAACCTACTGGCGTTTAACTTAACTATCCAGAAACAGAAATCTTGGATCAGGATTTTGTACAACAGTACGACCCTCCAAACTCTGTCGTACACCTTCTCAACGTCCATCAAGGTTATTATGACTGCTTTTTTCTTCAGCATAAGCCTTTTAGCTGTGTCAATAAGGTGAGCTGCTTACTGGACCGCGGCTAGTTTCGGAGTTCGGTTTTGTAGGACCAGTTTGTCCCAGAAGATGATCTGCTAGATTTTTCTCTGGATGGCTTTCTCTGGGACTTTCCCCAACCCAGGTAGGAGGCTTATTGGGCGGCGATTTTCCAGTTTAGCAGGATCCTTAGTGTCTTTGGGTATTGTAATTGTTGTTGCCAGTTTCTAGCTTGCATTTTCAAAGAATCATAGTGGTGGATCACATTCCGAACAAGTTTTACTCTAGAGACAACTTCAACATTCTAAATGGATTATATTTTATTCCAGATTAAGATTGTCCTATAAACAAATGGGAACAATTTATCTGAAACATTTATCTTGATTCGTAACAGATGGCGTCATAATTTAGATAATGACCAAAAAGCTGTATTTCTCTTTCATAATAATTTAAACTTAATACTTAGGACAGTATTACTTATTATTAAAAATATTGTTTAATTTAAATAGATGGTATACGGGGTATTTCTGAAGACCTTTTCTACCTATCTTTCTCGAAAATAAATAAATAAATGCAAAATGATGCATTAGAACTTCATGAAAAATAAAATCACCAAAGCTTTCTTAACTTTTCTTAAGGTAGTGATTTTACCTTTGGTGATTTTATTTTTCATGAAGTTTTAATGCATCATTTTTCATTTATTTATTTATTCTTAAAAATACCGTAAGACGACGCAACTACATTTAACTTTAGATTAATAAATTGGTACTTATACCGTTGGGTTGATATTTTAGAAAGAGACTACTTACTTTTTTGAGGAAAAAGTAGAACAATGATTTATTTTAAAGTACTTACGTAAGGTAAGTCAAAAAGTCACAGTAACAAAATAGAAATTTATTGTTTAATAATTAATTATTTTTAATTTATTTTTATTTAATTTATTTATATAACAGTTTATAGGTTGCTAAAGACGTCACGATTTTTAAAAATGTATTTGCAATTGTTTAAAATTTAAAGTTAAAATAATTTTGGCTTATTATAGCGTCATTTCTTACGAGTTGAGAAAAATGTTTCATATAAGCAGTTCACATTTCTGTAACTAGAACACAATTAAAAAAAAAAATACTAGCGACTTTCATTTAAATATTCAAATTGACGAACATCCATTCGAAAAAAAGAAGTCGTGGTATTATGAATGTTCAATGTGTCCTAACCTAACCCCATAAGAAATAGTCACATGGGATTAGATTAAACTGCGAAACTTCTTTTCATATCTACAAAGATGATTAATTTTGGATTTGTAGTTTTAATAAATACCAATTTTAAAAAATGGGTCTTTCATTTATAATAACCCTATATATACATTTTTTTTTTATGTGCATTATACTAACTGCAATTTTTTTATGTGGATTATATTAACTGTGTTTTATTAAATGACCAAACTCACGATTATTTCTGACTTTTTTGTTTTCTATCACTACATTTATTTCGTGCAGTGTCCATAGAAAGAAATACTTTTATTTCCCCGCACAAAAAAATACATCTGAACTTTAACCATTAAGTCTCTACTATCAATTTTTTTTAGTACGTAAATTAACCGTGCCTCAGAAACCGTTTACACCACCGCACCGGAACAAAAAGAGACGATCATTACTGTGCGGGACGGGTCCCGGTTTAACTAAAGACGCCATTCCCCTTTTATTACCCAATATATCAGTGTCCCGTATTGACAAACCAAAGCCGTATAAAAAATGCGCGGGGATTACTTTCATTTTTGCTACTTCATGAAGATGTATCATTCCGTTCCATTTTCATTTCGTCTTATTTAATATTTATTTCCGAGGGAATATTTGCGATTTTTTGTTTTGTCCTCTCGCCTCCTTTCGGGAATTTTAATTTAAATATTTATACTTTTCTTTTCAACAAAGAGGATATTAAACGGAATATTATTTTTTTAATATTTCACTGAATAAAATAAGCTTGTACAGAAAATGTATTTCAATTATATATTTTATAAATAAGAAAGTATTTACTAACTTGGTCACAGTTATTTAAATACATGAATTAAAAATGAATTGAAAATAATTAATAAATTATTTAAACATTTAGCTCTGTGACTTACGTTACAAAGGTATTAATTATTTTCAAATCATGTTAATTTAATTTATATGTTTTAATTATAAATTACATCTTTAACATGTTTCTTGTTTCAGATATTACAGATAACATAAATAGCAATAGAAAAGAGTATTCATTAATTTAGTAAATTAAATATAAAAAATTGCAACAACAAGTGTCCATTATGTAAGTCAATATCTGAAGGGGTACAGGCCCGAGTACACGAAGTAGATTTAATATACTTTTTTAAAATTACTTACGTAACATAAGTCAAAATGTCACAATAGCTAAAGGGAACATGATTGATCAATAATTAATTATTATCAAATTCTATTTATGTAATTAACAGATAAATGTAACATATTTCTAATTTTTCTACAATCAAAAAGTAAACTAATCATGGTTTATATTTTTGGTTTAATTTTAATATTTATTTTATTTCACGTACAATAAACTGAATTAAAAAAGGAAAAATAAATTTATCAATTACTTTCGCCTTGCTAAATTAATGTTAAATAAGAAATTTTATCAACACCATCACAATATAACTCCCATGCATGCGAGTACCTCGGTAACCTTTTCGATTCCAAATTATCCTTCAAATCCCTCATCCAATTCATAAAAACGAAAATAAAAATAAGGACTCGGTATTTTATATCGATTACTTACAAACAAGAAGGCGTAAGCGTAAAAGCTGCCACACACATTTAGAAATAAATTTACCGGCTCTTATTAGATTACGGTGCTATACTGTTCACCCAAATCAAACAAGCTTCTCTATCAAATCCAAGTTACCGAAAGATTCACAGTAAGAAATCCTAAAACCCTCTCTACAATCCCTTCAATAAACTCCTTTATGAATCCACCAAATTCGTCCCTATGTCCCAATTTATAACAAACCTTTCCGAAAAAAAAAACAAATAATTAATTAACACTCTTCAAAACAGAATAAAATTCAGTTAAACTATTCATAATGGAAATCTTGTAAGTAAAAATGTATCACATTTGCGAAATAACCTAGTGAATAAAAGTGAATACAATGTTCAATTTTAAATTGTGCAAATAAATTATTAGTATTGTTTTGTAAACATTAACTGAAAATAATAATGTTTGTTGGTTTAGGTGAAAAAATATTACTTAAAACATAATAAGTAGTTTTTTTTTCCTAAACTATCAGACAATGTTATTTCAAGATAATGATTACAAAACAATACTATTATTATTAACATAAAAAAAATAAACAACAAATATATAATTTTACATAATCTTCCAGTATCAGAGTTGATTTTAAAGGAAGGGTAATTGACAAGATATTTTAAGATTAGGAAGTAATGAATTTATTAATTTTTTGGAATAGGTGCTCCCGATCAGCCATAAACTGACTTAAATTAAAATTGATTTATTATTATTAATTTTCTGTTTGAGATCAATTTATAAAATTAAAGAATGAAGATTTTGAAAAAGTAAAACATAACCACATGATTTATTTTTCAAAACCTTCATTTTTAAAATTTATTATTGAAATTTGTTTTACTAAGTGATTAATAAGAAAAATAATTAATGATATATCAAATAGAAATATTTTGGTGGTAATCCACTAACAGTAAAAAAAGCTATTTTAATATAATATACAGGGTGTCCCCGAATGGCCTGTACAACGCTCTACCACATATTCTCTGAAACAAAATAAGACGATTTAACTAAACTTATCTCTATCCAAAAGTGGTTCCTAAGCCATCTACGAGGCCTCAAAGATATTATTTTTTTTTAAAATTATTTTTCAAATATTTTTATTTTTGACCTAGGTAAGAAAACCTAATTTGGCACATTTAATTTTCTGCAAGATTTTCAATTTTACGTATTTTTTGGGGAAAATAGCAAAATTTTATAAGAGATAAAAAATACGTAAAATTGAATGATCTTGCAGAAAAAAAAAAATATTCCTTATGATTTGACCTGTTGAATAAAAAGATTTAGGTATCTTAAGAAGTCGATGGTCCTAGTTTGACCACTTACTTTAAACGTAGGATAAAGAAACATATCGAAAAAAGTGCATAATTGACATTTATGAACGAAAAATACAATAAATGGGAAAGATAAATTTCCTAGGGTTATTGTAGTATTCCTTATATATATATATATATATATATATATATATATATCAATTTAAATTATTCTGTATCTTTGTTTGGCGACGTCTAGACGTGATTAAGACTTGCCATATTATGATTTTTACTTCTATATTGGAACTGGTGAAACATAAAACTAACTAACGAGCACCTAACTCCCCTCTTAGTAATAGATATACGAAGTGAACTTTCTCATTGTTGAGTATAGGTGAGGAAAAATGTATATATCAGTTTAACAAAATATTAGTGATGAAAAAATTATTTTTTTTTCATCTTCATGCAATTCAAACACTTCAAATATTAATAAATTCTTATTTGTAAATAAATAAACAGTTTAATTAATTTGTTAAATATAATTAATAATCTTGATTCAACCAAAAGAAATTGAATGAAACATTTTTTAACTTTTTGTATAACTAAGAATTTATTATCAGTGACTATAGTTTCGACATATTAATATTAATGTCAATCAAATAAATACTAAAATTATTCGGGGATATTCTGCAAGCGAAATCGTAAATTTAACGTGTATGTTTTTAAATAATTTCACATTCTATAAATATAAATCTATTAAAAAAGCTGCTTAAACTTTGGTGATTCAAATAACGTACACGTTCAATCTAACAATTCCTTTACAGAAAAACCCCGATCATCAAACTAAAAGTGATATTTTCAATGGAGAAACTATAGTAATAATGTTTCATTATATCAACTTAAAAAAAATGTATAACAAAATGGAAGCCTCAACTATTGAAAGTTTACGGTGTTTATTAACAATTTGTTTGATCTTAACGCAGCTCAAGCCTCTATTTATTAATTAATTTATATTTGTATTTAAATAAACAGTTTCTTTAAGTTTTCCAAACTTATTATCGGTCTTTATTTCCTATATTTATTTCATTTTCTCGGAACTGAAACACTTCAAATATAATTAAATGTGTGCTTGTAAATAAATAACCAGTATAATTAAATGTTCCAAACTAATTATCGATTCTTATATATCTTATATAATATTTTTATCTAAAAAAAACTATTGATAAAAAGTACAATATGCTCTAAATGTCCATTTAGTATTAAAAAATACAGAAGTAAAGAAAGGAATAAAATATAAATATTATATCAAGAGAACTTCACGTACTCACCAACTAATATCTTCTTTATTGTCTTATAATATTTTTTTATTAAATTACATATTAACTGACGTTGATTTATCTAGTTCATCCTTATCGAGAGAAAACATAGTTTTAATCTAATTCCGTTCGGCGTCTATAAATTCAAAGCACGGGTTATCGATTTTGCAAGTTTTAAAGCACCTTATCGAAAGAAATCGGCGAAGTTCGGCTGTGAATAATAATTCCTGACTTATTTAAAGTTGATCCAAATTTATAATCCTCCAACGTATAGCTTACATCTTTATATTCAAGAATTCCATTAACCCTTTTGTGTTTAACTTTTCATGTGTACTTTGCTTTAGGTTTAAAGGAATAAATAGATTCAAAATGGTATAATATAAAAAATGATTTAGTCAAAGTTATTTAAATAAATTAAATAAAAAGAGGCTTTATTAAAATCCGAGTCGAAAAGGTTTTTTGCAGAAAACAATTTATCGAAATCGCGCGACCGCCCGTCTGATAGACTTCCTCTAACGATCACTTCCATCGGGAATCTCAGAGGAGACGATGCGTTTTAATTAATTTTAATCAATTTAATTAATAACTTTGCAATTACGTAAGGCACAGATGTACTGATGAGGATTGAAATCCTGAAACACGTGTCTGCAGATAGCCTTATATTACGTAACTTTTATTTTATTTTTTTGGTTTTTGCATTAACTATTTTCGATTAAAAAAATATTGCATTATACAATATGTAATTGTTATGCAACAGAAAATGTCTAAAATTAGACATTTGTTAAAGAGCTAATGTAACATAAGTCATAATACCACAGTGGCTAAAGGGAAAATAATTTATTAATTAATAAATTATTTTCAAATTCTTTTTATTTAATCAATATGGTATGTTGTATAACAATATCACTAATTCCTTCAAGGCATTTTTCTTTATTGGGCCTATTCCGTATGTGAAATGTTAAAAGAATAAATAAACTTTAACATTTCACATACGGAATAGGCCCAATAGACTTTATTTATTGAACAGTTTAAAAATAATAAAAAAATAATATTGTATTAACATTTCACGTAAATAATAAGATTACGAGATTTGTTGCGCCTATTCAACAGACCTCGTAATCTTGTTATTATAAATATAAGCATATTGTAAGTGTTCTGAAATTAGATATAGATTACCGCTAAATTTTTCTTAAGTTAAACTAATTCATATATTTTTCTGAATATACAAGATTATTTACGCTAAATGAAACAGAATATTGTGTTTAAACTAGGCAAATATTTTAAATTCAGATTTCTGGAAAATATGGAGGTTTACAATGGTAAACAAGGTGCAATTATATGCTTCTTTATACTCTAGAAATAGATATTTTTAAAAAGTAGCTCAGCAGCGCCATCTATCTTCTAATCCGGGAACTGATCATACAGCCCTCTTATTTTGGCCACAATTTTCCGTTTCGGATAGGTCAAATAACTCTGTATATACACAATACTATTGACAAATCACTTTACATCATAAGTCATAGAATTGTATAAAATATTTTTTTATATATATTTTTTCCAATTGGCTACCGACCATAATTTGGACATCTAAAAAGTATTTTCCGATTTTTGCCAATACAACTAATCTGTTGGTAACAATTTTACGCGCGTTTTAAAGCTGACATTCAACGATACATTTCTTGTGTTGGCAGTTTTGTTATGCATTGTTTGGGTTAAAAGTTATAAACGTTCGAAAATGAGTGATTTTTTTTTTTAGAAAAAATCCATTATGTGATGCTTTTTCATTATGGAAAAGGCTACAATATATAAAAAACATGCAATTAAGTGTGTACCATTTACGGTAAGAACGTTGTAAGTGATCGTAGCGTGCGTAATTGGTTTGAACTTTTTCGTGATGGAAATTTGGATATGAAATGTTTGCCTTGCTCGACCGGCCTCCTGTTGAAAAATCAGACCAAATATTGGACATGATCGAGATAGATCGTCATGCAAGCTGCCAAGACATCGATGACGCCTTGTTCATCAACACTTTATAAACATTTTAAAAAGGCCGGCTACTCAAAAATTCTCGATGTTTGGGTGCCACATGAATTGACTATGCGAAAATTGATCAATCGTGTCGATATCTGCGAAACATTGGTAAATCAGAATAAAATGGACCCATTTCTTCAAAACATTAATTAAAAACGGACGGTGATTAATGGATAAAATGCGAGAACTTACATTTCTCGTATGTCAGGGGATTGATTTGGACCTGATTATCGAATTATTGTCAGTTAGAATCGAAATATAACAATCGTGAAAATGGGTAATGAATTCATGTGATGTTAGAATTTTATAAATTTATAATAATTTTATTATTTTTTTATGTATATTTTTATATGTTCACAATTAATTGACACACGGACGATTTACGTTCGTTATTAATGAGTTCGAATTCTGCGGAAACAGAGAAAAATGGTAGCAATGGAAAGTATTTGCTATTGTTGGGTCGTACAAACAGACATATACAATGCATCCCACATTTTATCAGATTTACATCAACGCCGACGTTGTGCGTAAAAGGGGGCTAAAAATAATCAATCACAGTGTCGTTGGGCGGGCGGACAAATACTGAATAAATCAGTTTATTCATTCGCTTATTTACGTAATGATAATATATTTGAACAAAAAAATAAATTTACAATAATTTATGATTATTTATTAGATAAATATTAATTATTACAAAGGAGATAATTATCTTTTAAAAATTCGATTGTGAATGACTCACTGAAAACACACTTTTTCATATTTCACTTTTATGAAAGTTTCTTTTAATTTTGCAATAAATATTAAACAGATTGAGAAGAATGTTCGTAGATAGTCAAATGTCTTGAGAAATACATACCCAACCAGGAATAAATTAATATGTACGTATTGGAAATGACCATCACCAGTTATTCAAATTAGTGGAAAATGTTTTTTTTTTTTTATTACATTGATAAATATTAGTAATACAAACTAATAACAATGAAATCACTTTTGTTTCTATTATATTAAGTGTACAACTAATTACTAGAAAAATGTATTGATGTAATAAACAAATATTTAATAATACCTGTTACCGGCGATTAATTTTAATCGTCGTCAACAAAATTAAAATTTTTAATTTTAATTTTTTTTTTATAAAATGAGTTTTTGGCCAGCACTCTACCTGCCGGCCGCCGCGGATTAACCATCGGGTCAACATTTACCTGACCCGAGGTTGGAAGATCACCGCCCGGCCCTCCGGATTATCGTGCAGCAATTAGGGCCCGAGCAGCAGATTAAGACACCCAGGGAGAGGACACAGGCCGCCGTTGCAATTTGAAAGAAGAGAGATTACAGATTAACGTAATTCTTTCAAATTGCATTTTAACGGTTGGATTTAAGAATTCGTTGGAAATAATTATCTTGTTTACGATAGTTATTTTCCAGTGAATTCTTTGCCAACGGCCACGTGGTCCTCGAAAATCATCCCTACTCCGGACGATTTTCGGTGCTTAAATACGGGATGCATTCATCCAGATCTTCAGTCCACTCTGGTGCTGTACAGGGGGCAGCATGTGGATTCATGAGGAACTTTTGTTCCTCGAAATTTAACCTTCTCTCTGAGACAGGAAACTCTGACCGACGCAGACGCCAGATGTTCCAGACGTCGTTCCTGCCAGAAGAAGTCGACTCCAGGACCAGTGCTTCCTGAAGTCCATCGACGCCGAGCTTCACGGTTACCGGTGTAACCGTCTCGACGCCACATCGACGCTACCAGGAACCTGCCGACTCCAGGAAACTCAGCCCGACGCCGACGTTAGCTGTTCCGCCGTCGTTCCTGCAGTCAACACCGACGCCAAGCACCTAGGTTGCCAGTACAACCGCTTCGACGTCAACACTACGAGGGTAGTGTTTGTTCCTGCCCCTGGATCCAACCCCGACGCAATAACCCACGGACTCCGACGCCGAATTCCGACGCCGATCACAGGACGCCGAACTGCCGCCTGAACGCCGCTTCCATTCAGACGCCGACGCTACCTCAGGTCTACCTATATGTACACTGTGTGACTGCTCTCTCTGTTTTTTTTTTGTTTTTGTTTTTTTTTGCTAATTTTTTTGTAAATAAATTATTTAAAAACTCATTGTGTTTTAAAGGTTAGTTGCTTCGTCTTTAAATCAACCTGAGCTAGTTGATAATCAGCGTGAGGTACCTTCCCTCCCGTTGATATACCTATATTTGAATTTTAAACCACGCCGATGCATATATCATGTTTTATACTACTAACAAATATTTATTACTTAAGAATTTACATGTAATTATATTATATACTTATTATAAGTATGTACAAACTTTACTTTACTTAAGTAAGGGCTATCGACCAAGAGTTTTTCTGCCCATCATGTTTTATATATTACAGAGAATTTTATTTTACATTAAATATACCAAAGTTTATTTTCATTATGAAACCAAATATTTCACTGGATACATTTTGTGACGTTATTTTGCTATCTCAATAAATATATTATATTATTATAAACTAATAAAGGCAGAAAGACCTACGATCGATAGCCAATTTATAGAATTGCAATTTATTTATTAATATTATTTTGTAAATATGAAGATTTGTATATTCTGTAAATAAAGTTTTTTTTTCTGTCTAAATAATGAATACAATAAAATTCATAAATGCAACATGGAATACGAAATTTGGCTATTAACCGCTAAGATATTTAGTCGATAGCCATTTGCAAATTATTTAATATGTAGGTTTGAAAATTATAAATATAACATTTTCAAGTCTTTTTCGTTTTATTGCAAAAATTATAAATTTACTATTACAGGTGTAATATTATTTAATTATTACAAACGAAATAATTTCCTTTAAAAAGTTCGATTGTGATGGCTGTTTTTGGTAAAATCTACATTGGTATGAGACTTGATGGAAAGACACTTTGCTTCAGATTTCACTTTTATCAAATTTCCGTTTGATATTGAAATAAATTTATTTATTGAAATACATTTATTTCAATACTTTGAATTTTGTTCTCATTGAGCACTTAATGAAACTCGTTAATCGATATTGTAAAGGAAAATACTTGGTACTGTTTCACAATATAACATTTTTCCCCACTAGTTTCGGTTTCCTAGACCATCATAGGGGTGCTTCAGATTATATTTAATTACTGGTATACATATGATGTTTTACCACAATAATCCATAATTAGAAACGGAAAATAGTCAAGAATAAAGTGTTATATTGTGAAACAGTGCCAAGTTTTTATTTAAAATATGCTTACATAGATTAACTAGTTTCATCAAGGGCCCAATGAGAACATAATTCACAGTGTTGAAATAAATTATACAGGGTATGAAAAATGTTTTAAATGATATCTAAAAGTCCCCTAAGAATCAAAATTTGTACATGGAAAGTCGGAAAGTCTAAAATTCCTGTAAAAAAATTAAATTAGATAAGGCGACAAAGGATCGTATACAGAAAGTCTAAAATTCCTGTATAAGGCTAATTTTTGAAATACGAAAGTACGATCACATTAATGGAAAGTGTGCCGAAATTAATTGGCTAAATATGGCTTATCGAAGAAAACTACACTCCTATACATTGTACTATAAAATGACTCTTCAAAATCCTCCTTGCCTACACCGCCGGATTGTCTGATATTCTTAATATTAACATCAGGGGTTATATATAATAATAGAAAAAATCCATTTTTTATTTTTTGGGGTAAAAATAAAAAATGTATTTTTTCTGAAAGATTTTGGGTATAATATATACAATACTTTCCCATTAAACCTGAAAACTGCAACAATTCTAATATTTGAAACCGCACGGCAAACAAGTAATGATGTTCAGTGAGACGATCAGCAAAAAAATTCTGCCGGTCTGCAAGAAATGTATGCAAGATCCTATGGAAGTGTATATTGATAATAAAAAATTACCTTCCATGGTCTCCAGCAGCATTATGTGAAATTGAAGGAAAATGAGAAAAACAAAAAACTCTTTGAACTATTAAAGCTTTTTTTATGAAATCCGTTTTTCTTGACTGACAGAACAACATTTCCCCGCGATCGGCATTCACAGGGGATGAACTAGGACGAACGGTTATTGAGGTATCAAAAATTCAATGATTTCCAAGAGCGAATATTGGTGAAACGAATTTGTGTGACCGTGGAATGAACATTTAACGAGTGAACATTGTCTTCAATTATGATATGCCAGAGAATTCTGATACTTATCTTCACAGGGTGGTCCGTGCCGGTTGATTTGGCAGCAAGTGTCTAGCTATTACCTTTGTATTCGAAGAAAGTGATGCAAAGATCCTTAATAGAGTACAAGATAGATTTCATGTGAATATTACAGAATTACCTAACGGCTTAAGCTCTAATATTGAAGGACGATAGATTGAAGAAAGTACTGATCATTTAATAATACCTTAGTATTTGGATAAAGTGGTTTTTGACCTAAATTTTGTCAAGTTAACAATATGATTATTTTAAGTTGTCCTTATTAAGTATATGCATTTTTATATAAAACAATAAATAAATCTTGTTTTATACAATTAAAAAAAATCTATTTTTAAATAAGCTTTAAGATATGTGAGATATAGATGTCACTGATTACGTAAGAATATGTCTTACTCAGTATTATCAAGCGAAAGTACTGATTCGAAATTTATGATAGTTTATTAAGTAGGTAACCGATTATCATCTTTTCCGTTCCATGTCAAACCAAATTAAGGGTGTTACCTTCGAAAACGAAGAGGACCTAAAAAACTGGCCCAACCACCAGAGCAGCCGATTTTTGACAGAACGGGATCAACAAATTGGTTGAGAGATGGAAGGAAGTCGTAAACAGTAACGAGGAATACGTCATTGATTGTTAAAATTATTGTTTTTTGTTTAAATAAACCTGTTAAGTTGAGCAACAGGTAATACTAACTGAACTTCGCCTAAAATAAAAGGAGTTTGTTATTATTTATTTTTTTACACTGTTTTTAAGAATCAATAGTTATTATTATTAAAAAATAACAAGGATGACTTTGTATCTGTTTTTATTTGTGGGGCACCATGTATATACAAATATTACTAAAAAAGATGTGCAACTAAAAATATTAATCAATCTGTCCGAGCGATTTTTTAATAATCGTCCGCATCAAAAAATTTGTTCCTGTCATGGTAACGCACTGTATATATAAATAATAAAAAGTGAAAAAAAAAAACACAGTATTTATTTCATTGAAGTTCGATGTCAGTGGAAACATGAGATTTCAATTAAATATATTAAATAAACATTTTTTTAAATAATATAAACAATACTTACTGTGAATCCATACCTTTTTATGTTATTTTACACACACAAATAAACGTGAAGTGCCTTCATTTAATTTTGATTCAGAATTAGTGTATGCTCAACTAATTGATGGTTCCATTAATTAGTAAATCCAATATCCACTATAAACTTATATTTATAAGCTCAGTGAAGCTCCCTCAAGCGTGAACGTGTGCTAATTGGCTCCACTGTCAATATTATAATACTAATCCGAATCTAAAGGCAATTAGAGCAGTGCGCTCGTTTTACATTAATTATTCGTGTAATATAAATGGAATTACAAACTACATTAAAATCATAAATGTCATGGTATTATTAGAAATTGATATTATTAAAAATAAGTCCTTCATAAAGGATCTGATCAAACGAAAATGCCTCTCTGAATAACAAAAAAAAAAAATGTTTCGCGCAATACAATGCATTAATGAACATTTTAAGCAGCTATCGTCCATCGATTCTTCAGTCTTCTTTACTTATTATATACAATTAATTTAATTGTTTTTTTTAATAAACTGAATAAAATGTTAACAATTTTAATCTATGTATATACGTTTTATTCATAAATACGAGTCATACATTTTCGATTGAAAAAGTTTAACTTCTTAAATTTTCAAGTAAATCGCAATTAAACATGTTGGAGTCTATTGAATTGAAAAATCACATTGATAATCTTTTGAATTTTAATACTAGTTCCTTATATAACCCCCTTTAGGTCTTATTAATTCATAAATTTTAGTACATTACATATAATTATATTAGTTTATAGTCAACATGTTTTGTAAATATTTTAATTTTATCACTATTGCGTTGTAAACACCATAACAACATATTATTTATATTTATCAAACCGTCAATTACTGAAGATGAAAAGATAGTTTCCAAAATCTAGTTCAATAAAACGTAAGTAGTAAAAAGGACAATCATTTTTACGTTTATTTGTATTTTATTTAACTTTATTATTCCTTACCTGAAATGATAAAATAAGTGATAAAATAATACATTTTCTTGCAATATTTATAAAATGTTATGAGAGTTTCTACTTGGGTTATTATATTTTTTAAATCTTCAATATATCATTGGTGAGTTAAGTTATGAACTTAAAATTATTAAAATATTATTATATTCTTTACTTCACTGTTTTATTTAATCACTAGATGTATATTTCATATAATGTTCGAAACTCTCACAACTCTCTTAATACTTTATAAAAATTGTAAATCCATGTATTATTTTATCATATTTTTTTTAAATTATTTTAATTCTCTGTTGAGAGTAAATAATTATATCTATTTATGATTTTGACTAGAGAAAAATATAGAAATATAAATATAATGTGAACATTTAAATAAATAATTGAGATCTAAAAAATAACATATGAGAAGCTGACAACAACTAAATATTTTTTAAATGATTATTTTTGCAACAATTACACAATCAATTTAAATCTTTTGCACGCTCACTGTTTACAACTAACATTGCCCTCAAATGCAATAGATTGCTTCAGTGTATAACAAATTCCATAATAACTTTAACCATATATTCGAAAATATCAAAATTATTTTATTAAAATTACTGTATTATCTAATATCCGCTTTTAGTTTTCCCTTTTCTTTTGTATTTTATTTAAACAGACAATGAACAACAAATATAAACTTTTAGAAAATCGTCGCCAACAATGCTTAATTTGTTTCGGACTTTGAGCTCGCCCATTTGTTCAAATTAGCAAAAAAATAAAAAATCATCACTCACCTTTTACTTTTGATTTTCTTTGATAATATATTTAAATTCATAATTAATTGCCACACAGACGATTTACACCCGATATTAATGAGTTCGTTTTTTACGCAAACCAGAAGTTGCTTAAATTTTTGTCACACTTTATTCATTTAGTTTAAAAATTATGCTAATTTTAAGTTACTTTTGTATGTCATATATTTTGTACAAAGGAGATTTCCGTTGACAAATAAATAAAAAAATAAATTTAGTGAAATATTCAGACCCAAATCGTTAACGATGCCTCTTGAAATTAGGCAAAAGGTGGCGCTTGCGTCGTCTTTAATTTATTATGAAAAAAATATATATATATTCTCCAGCAACTTTACTCAATTCAAAAATTTCAAAATTAAAATTGTAAAATGACCAAATTTCCCGATATCTGCATGTAATTTTTGTTTTTCTTTTATATTTTGTTTAAACAGTCAATAAACAACAAATATAAACTTTCAAAAATGTGTCGCCAACAGTGGTTAATTTGTTTTGAACTTATTGCGAGCTTGTCCATTTGTTTAATTTAGTGAATCCACAATGTATTTTTAATGTTATTTCATAATATGTTCAAACATTCAATAGACAATAAATATCAACTCTTAAAAATGTCAATTTAACCAATGGTTAAATTATTGACATTTACTGCTAACTCACACATAGATTCAATATAAGTAAAATTAAACAAAAATCATAACTCAGATAATCCATCCTTTATTTTTGATTTTCTTTTATAATATGTCTAAATAGTCAATAAGCTACAAATATGAACTGGCTTCGACAATTAAATATAAATTGGATTTATAGCTGTCTCTCTCATAAGTTCAAGGAACTGAAATATTACAAAATTTATAACTCAGTCAATCCACCTTTATTTTCTTATTTACTTTGATAATTGTTTTACAGTGACAATAAGCAATAAATATAAATTGTCAAAAATGTATCAGTAATAGTAACGAATTTGTTATAAAGGAATTTAATTTCTAAAAAAACATAT
Organism: Philonthus spinipes; assembly: GCA_963082785.1. Lineage (NCBI taxonomy): Eukaryota > Metazoa > Arthropoda > Insecta > Coleoptera > Staphylinidae > Philonthus > Philonthus spinipes. The sequence goes on along the minus strand of OY720306.1, from coordinate 18,730,871 downwards.
TCCTTAATGACCTGTTATCAGCTTTTTTTATGGAACGCCAAACAGCGCTTTCACTTATTTTCGTTTTTGAATAAAGAATATTGTTTGCTAAAGTCGCTCACAAAATGGGAGTAGGGACTTTCTTGTAGCTTACACAAGGCAGCGGATTCTCAGAATCGAAAAAGCGTTACCGAGCGTTTCCATCCCTATTGTTCGAGGGCGAAACGCACCCTCGAACAATAGGGATGAAATGTGAAAATTTCCGGCACACACGACATTTGCTTAAATAAATAAAATTATTTAAGAAAATATCGTCAATATTTTTCCTCGGAAGAGACGTAAAACGTGACGTCAGGTATAACAGTGTAAAAACCTAAACACCTCAGTATCTACCTGTTGTAATTTACATAATAAAATTTGTACAGGCTGACTGCAACTTTGCTCTGATTATTTGACGGACGATGTTTAGTTTAAATTAATTTAATTTAGTTTGTTATTTTATTTTTTCATTACCAATCCATATTCCCCATTGAAACAATATTGCGCCACCCACCGTGGTATTTTTTTTATATATAAAATATAGAAATAAGCATTTTTTAAATCGACCGAGCGACAAATTACTCACATTTTGTGAAGCGTGTTTGTCGCCTTCTAGGTCCTTTTTATGACATCGCCACGGAGGGAATATAAACTCGAAACTTTTCTCAAATAAATCTCTTTTTCATCAGCAACAATGATTAAACACATCGCCCATTTTCATCAACCACATATCAAGCTCGTCACTTGTTACTTCGTAACATTTTCCATCATCGCATCGCTCTCCGGTGATAGCCCATTGTTTGTTATGCCCGACGCATTCACCATTTACATTGAAAATTTCCGAAATGTTTATAAAATCCCATGTTTCGATTATAGGACATTCATTCATTTGAATAAATTAATTTAGATCGTAAGATAATGCATATTTTAAAAATAAATAAAACAATTACTTATTTACTTCATTTTAGGTATAAAATAAATTAAAAACTTATTAAATAAAAATAGAAAAGAGTATTCTATAAAAACTTCTTCTTCTTAGATTAGATAAAACCTTAATTAAATATTACAGAACGGTTGTTTCATTTTTCAATACTGTACTCGTTTTCAGTTGATTTTGAATTCTTCTATCTATTAATATTATAGACATTAATCTAATATAAAAATATTTCCCTTCCTTTCGCTATCTTAATTTTTGTTTGCCAGATAATATTTAATATACAGTCAAAAAATTATTTAATTGAACAAAATCTTATGTTGAATTTAATAAAAATCCATGTCAACACATTGGAAGCATATCAAAGTAATAGGTGAAATTTGATTAATGACATTAATTGTCATAATGAAGGCCTTTTACTTCAATTTGAACTTGTGATTTATTAAATTGTTATGAACTGACGTTTCAACCTTTTTATATATTCTTTATCAATTAAATAAAACAACTTTAAACTTTATTTGTATAAGATTACAATTAATTTATTGTGACTAGAGCTTGAAAAGTTTACACTTGTCATTATGAAACTAAAAGTTTTATTTTATTGTTGAAACTATAGTCACAATAAATTAATTTTAGTGTTAAACAAAGTTTAAAGTTGTTTTATTTAATTGGGATTTATAGTCCTTTGTATGCCTGCACGAAGAATAAATTGTATTAGTACACTTCGAAAGATAAATAAATTAAGCTTTATTAATGGTCATCCAATTTTATAATAAGTTACAATAATTATAGTGTGATGTAAGCCATAACTGATACAAATTTAATTAGTAATTGTAAATAATATAAAAACAAAACATATTTACACATATAAATAAAAGATTATATAAACTCCCACATATTCAAACGGAACGAAAGCATTTTAAAATGAAAGAGGTTAACATAGAAAATTGGTGACTTGATTAAATTTGTTTCCGATTCGCATTATTCAATATAATAGGATTGTTATGATCTATTAAAAGTACACCTAAAAATATACTTCGACCTTGGATGGACTTTATATAATGCGATCAATAAGTAATCCAGCAATGATCGACTGTGTGCTAATTGAAATTTCATCGATTGCCTGAATGCGTTGACATGGATTTTATTAAATTGAACATAAGGATATGTTCAATGAAATAAAATCCTCTCTGTTATATTTTCTATTATTCCCAATAAATCTGTTGAAAAGTGTTAAGTGGAGAAAGAAATAAAAATAGTTACAAATTAAATAACACAATTATAAATTAGACAATATAATTTAATAATAAAAAATTAATTGTGTTGAAATTAATATTTATTATTAGTTGACCTGACGATAAGCTGTTGAACAGTCATAATCCAAATTAAGAGGCTTTATACGTATGGCTGACAAAATTATCATTAATAATAGGAAAAAGATTTATTCACTTCGTCACAGTTATTCAAATAAATTAAATAAAAGAACTTGAAAATAATTAATTAATAAATTATTTTCTCTTTTGCTACTGTGACATTATGACTTATGTTACATAAGTACTTCAACAAATGTATAATAATAGACATTTGCTCTTTATTTTATTTAAAATTATTATTATTTGTCAGACATAATTCAGTGAACATTATAAAGTCTGTTAATTTGGATCATGTTTCATAAAGAAGGATTCTTTTGTCAGACTAACTTTTTGTCAGAAGAGATATTATATGTTAAAGACTCTTAATTTGGATTATGACTGTTCAAAGAGTTATTGTCAGATCAACCAATAATAAATGTTCATTTTAACCCAGTATATTTTTGTGATACTAAATTATAATGTCTATTTGATAATCGTATTATTTACTTTGAGGAGGGGATTGAGGGAGGCTAATGCCTAGTAGGGATGTAGTGTCATGGGAAGATTATTTAATTTGAAAGTAGTTGTATTCCTTTCTTCATTTTATTTTTTATTCACCTGAAGATTCCCTGTGTTCAGTGAATTATGACTTAAAAAGAATTATAATTTTGTCAGCCAAACTTATGTTCAATGAAATAAAATCCTTATTTCATAATGTATACATTTTCAATAGTATTCACAATAAATCTCTCGAATAAAAAGTATAAGTTTCCACTTTTTATTCGTCAGAATACAAATAATTTCAAATTAAGTAACACAATTATAAAATAGGCAATATAATTTAGTAATGCAAAAATTATCTTTTTTAAAATGATTTTTTTCTTCTTTTAAATCAAAAGGAATATTGTTTTATTAATTAATTTTATTGGATATAAAACAATCCTTACTATTATGATGAACGAAATAGACAATTCCTTGCTTCAGTAATATATAGTGTTGATAATAGAATTGAATATTTCTCATGACTCAACCCAAAAATTGTCAATTTTTAGAAATAGAAGAATTTTTTGTATAAATGAAATATTATATGGATTAAAATGCTAATTTTAATCTATTTACATGTGTAATATATTAACTTGAAGTATACTTACTTCACAGGAATCTTTCTGTCCATTCGCATATCCAGCGCAAAGGAACGATTCCAGTATGACCTTGGAATGGCCCGCCGTCCTGAACATCTCCTGACACACGGCGTTTTCCATAATTGGCACTTGGACTTCTTGCAAAACGGAAGGCACCCCGCCACCGTACTTCAACCTACCCCAACCCGTCACCGTCGCCATTCTTCCCGTGAAGTCTTCTTGATCCCTCGGAAGACAAATCGGAACTAAAATATGTAAACAAGAAATAGAATTTTGTTTATTTTAAAGAGTATATGTACATTAATTTTATTGACAAACGAAATACAATATCTACATAAAACATAAAATATTACAATTTATATTGCCAATTGGCTATATTTTTACCTTTTAATAGAATGTTCCACAGGGAAATAAATACAAACTGTCAAAAATCATAATAAAAATTAAGAGATCGTATGGCTGTGTTAACAAAGTCTTTTTTTATGTATAATTCACATTACTCCTTTTAATTATATTGGCGTCAAATTTACGATGGAAACAATATAGAGTAATAGTTTTGTCATACATATATGCTTCTCAATTATCTCATTTATCCATTATCGAGGTATCCATACGTCGATAATGGATAAATGACAAATGCAAGCTTGTTTCCTACTTATCCTAAAATCCACGAGTAATACTAGTGCATATTGTGCGTTTTCTTTCTATAACATTGTTACAGGAATTGTAATATGTATATATACATAACAATTATGTTTACAATAACATAACAAGATTTGACATAGTTTATTACACATAAAAATAAAAATTGTTAAATGTCTATCAACCATAGATCTTTCTGTCTACATAATTAATATCTATTTAAATAATTTTAAATATAACACATTGTAAAATATTTTAAAATAAATATATTTCTGTCTAATTATTTAAGTTACCCAACTTTAGATCCCTTTATATCCAGAGTGGAGAAAAAAATACCCACAATCCTCGAGGTGAAGAAAATAATAAGAAAAACTCAATATATAATAATTTACAGACAGATACTATGCTTATTTCTTGCATAACTTTCGTATTTATCACTTGGTGGAAAATTTTAAACTACTAATGATTAGGTATTTAAATTTAATTACACAACACAAATTAGTTTCATTTATTAATGAAGAAACTGTGAAACTAGTCGATTAACTAGAACATGCCTGTGAAACAAACCAAGTGTAATTATATTGAAACATCTTATAATTAATAATCTACTTAGTTGAAATTGGGTTCTTTCAAACTGAAAATTAATTTGGAAGAGACTTTACAAAATTAGGGCTAATGATAAAGAAATATAAAACAGGAAATATTAATAATTAATTATTTAGCAAAAGGTTCAACCATCTAGTGTGGTGAATGGTGGTTAAATATTTTATTAAATAAATTTCTTTTCCTGGTCATAAACAGGACGCCTTCCTTTAGTGAACGAAACAACGATTCTTTGTTATCTATCTTGTAGACCCAAATTGTTGACAATACGACTTGTAAATTGTGCAAAAGTTGGAATTTTGTTACAATTAATTATTCATTGAAATGGTAAATTTTTGACTAATAATTAAAATCCATTGCAATTAATTGAACGATAATTTAATTACCATAAAATTACATTTAATTTAGCTGATTAATAAAAAATAAAATGAAATTTAAATAGAAAACTTCTTCAAATTATAATTATTATTATTATTTACAGAATTTTACTTTTCCACAAAATAATTTATGTATTTATTTATTTCTAATACAACCACAGAAATTTATTTTACAAAATTTCCTATCTCTAGTTGTATGCTATTTAAAAATACACTAAATAATAACTATTGCCTAATTAACAAAAATATAATTACAGTTCTAAATTTTAAGACTGGTGCATTATTTCAATAATACGGTTAAAACATAATTTCGCATTAGACATATTAAAAATATAAAGCGAATGATCGACAGATTGTAAATTGTTGTAAATGTCACACATAGCAAATATTGGCGATTTAACAATGACATTCGTTTTGGGAATGGGAGTATGAAAAAATCTATTGTGTCTAAGTGCGTGAGGGATATGAAAATTAATTGAAGCAACAGCCTCTGGGCAATCAATAATTTAAATAAAACAGTAATGAGGTGTGATTTTCGTCTATTTTTGAGGGTTTCCAAACCAAATTCTCTTAAAAGATCATCATAATACTTACATAACAACAAAATACCATATATATAGTATAGCAAATATATATTCCGTCATCATTATTTAAAGTAATAATACAATAAATATGCATATGTATGTAATTACAACTAATTTATTACTTCTACATTCAAAGATAACTTTTAAAGAGCAGGTATTGTATTTTCTAAAATATTTTCCCATTTAGAGATTTTGATTTTCACGCCGAACAAACACAATCGACTAAACAACAACCTTACATCAGGAGTACAATTAAAAAAGATATCGATCTACACACTCGAATAAATGATCGATTCCACTGGCATAAGCGAATATTAACATGCATTTTTCGGTCCGAATTTAACCTCCGAAAGAAAGTAGGTAGCGGGTTAACCGAGTGAATTCAATATGTGTTTTTATGGACAAGCCACTTTCTAGTAACATATTGATTATTCAGTATGTACACACGGTAACATATTTGGGGCGTGAGACACTGGACATGCTGACGAGAGCTAAAAAAAGAGCGAAAATTGTGCGTCGTAAAAATTAATGGCGTGTTTGCAAGGATTTAATTGGGAGGTTGTAATTTTGAAACAGATGTGATATGCAAAAAGAGCGAGATTAGTGATGGAATTGTAATAAAAAAAAGAGACATTTTAAACAGGTGTGCAAAAAAATAACAAGTTTGATTGCAATATAAATATTATTTTAATTTAGTATAAAGAAAAGAGATTTACTTCTTTATACCACTTAACGATTTATTTCACCGTGACTACTCTCGACCATACAGTACTCATTCTCAAACTCAGTTTGACTAACAAATTTGAAAATGATTACGCTAAAAGCGCAAATATTTTCGTTTTATATTTTCATTAGTTACTTTGAACATTTCTCTAACAGTTTAGAATTTCTTTCCTTTCAATTTCATCATTTCATAATTTTCCTTATACGGCGATTTTACGATCGAGCGAGGAAGAACAGGCTCTTTTTTACAAGTATACTCGACGAACAAAAGAAACTACGCGAACCTGCCTAACAAAGAACAATCGGTATCAGAATTCAGTTAAAGTTTAAATGATCGTAAGATCGTTAGAATTTTGAATATCCAGATTTGGAAACGAATATATTCCAAATCTGGATATTCAAATTTCCAACTTTTCACGTGTTGAAACAAGTTGTTTGGCCCTTGTCTATTTACTTCCCCAAAACCTCCCACACCACTTTACTATCCTCCTAATGGTAAAGAATTTCTCGATCAGTTCATCTTCATTTTGAACTCAAGTAAGTTAAAATCTTTTAATATTTCTGAAACTTGAAACTAATCAATCATTTACTTAATTTTAAATATCCTGTTTTTTCATTTTAATTTTTTTGTAAGGTAAATAGTTAAATAAATGCTAGTTTGTTTGCTTCATTTTTTGCCATATCTTTATTCAGATAAAAATTTAATAAAATATATATAATAACAATATGTACAATTGTGTTAGTAGTCTGTCATGGGCTATCGACCATAGGTAGGATAGTGAAGGGTGGTTATGTTTGGAGGGAATATTAGGGTTGTGAGGAATGCAATATTTTGTAAAAATGGATAGATTGTGAGGATTTTGAGACGGCGTTTAGTAAGGGTTCTTAGGGAGGATCATTCAGATACTTGGTGATGATATAAAGTTGAAAGTTTTATATTAGCGACACGCCGACATATCAATTTATAAATGTGATTTGCAGTGTTAATTGATATCCCTCCCAGCTTATATGTAAGGAATCTGAAGTGTTTGGCTCTATTTAGGATTTTCAATTTAACGGAAAGGATATGGGGTATGAAGGAGAGTTTCGTATCAAAATAATTGTAAATACTTAAGCATGTATTTACAATTATGATATGGGAGGATATATTGGTAATTTTAATTATTAAAACAAATCCATTAAGTTCGTAAACAATTACTGTGTACTCGAAACTAGTCACAGTAAAATAAATTAAGTAGTACAAAATATTATTGAGTCTTGTCCTTATTCTAATATTGAAAATGTAAACAAAAAAGTGAACACCTTAAAGTTGAAGAATTATTTTAATTCAATAATTTCAGTGAACAAAAATGAAATACATAATGTTTTTAATTATTTAAAATAATGAATAAATCAATATCATTATTTAAATAGTATTATTTACCGCAGAGAGAATTAATTCCCAACGATTTAATCTATAATATGATATATTAGTGCAGTAATGGATTAGTCCATCCAAATTAGTAATATGTATTCAACGCTATAATTCATGAATTTCATCTAAATGTCACGAGTAGTGCATGAATTATGTTACCTCTATGGACAATAAATAATGAATTGAAAAATCATACCTGTTATTATAACTGTATAGAGAGTCCAAATAGAATTTATTGGTTCATACAAGGTGGCCAAAAAATGTAATTATCTTTATGTATTGCGATTCAATAATTATTATTATTATTATTTTTTTTTTTCATAAAAAAATATTGGATTCCTCATTGTCTCAATGTATCACAAATCCGTTAAAATACTACTAAATCTTAATTATCTGAGAAAATAATACATTGTATATAATCTAACAAAATGTAATAAATAAATATTTTTATAATCTACTAAGTGTAATAGAAATGTAATCACCAAGTACGTGTGATTATTTTGTATACATCTTTGTTTGGCCGTAAAGAACAACGGATTAAAGTTTCAGCCTTGCCATTTTGCTATGTTTTGTTTATTTTGCATTTTCTGTCCGAACACCTGCACTATTATATTGAACGTTTGTAGGTTTAGTATGAGTTTAACTTTTGACATATCTTGTTAAGACATATTAAATAGAAATGATTTGAAAATAATTAATAAATTATTTCCACATTTAGCTCTGTGACTTTTGACTTACGTTACGTAAGTACGTTAAACAAATGCACATTAAATCAACTACTTCCCGGGCAAATACCCACGCCGGACATTGAATTACATAATGTACACCTGCTGTTGCATATCAATAAAATATTGCAAAATTCAACAAATTTTGATCCGAGATTTTGTTTTTCATGCAAAAACAACAAAAGGAACATTACATAATATAAGGCCATCTGCAGACACGTGCGTAACGTAAGTCAAAAGTCACAGAGCTAAATGTGGAAATAATTTATTAATTATTTTCAAATCATTTTTATTTAATATATTTAAATAACTGTGACCAAGTGAATGAATACTGTTTTATATTTATATTAATAGCCAGCGAGGCATTTAGTTAAATCCAAACCGAGAGAGGTTTTTTGTGAATTTACGATAACAACAATACACGAACGCACGTTCTTCTCTGTCCGTCATTACTATCACAGCGCGCGGCAGGTGAGGGTCGCTCTTTTTAATTAATTTGATTCAATTCTTTTCGTTTAATTTTATTCGGTTTTGATTTAAATTGAATTAATTTGGTTTAATTTAATTTAAATTGATTTAGTTTAATTTAATTTTGTATAATTGATTTAATTTTGCTGATTGTATTTGAATTAATTTAATTGATTTATTTTAACATCTTTAAATTATGTAAGGCATAGCTGTACTGACGTGGGATAGATCCCGAAACACGTGTCTGCAGATGGCCTTATATTAAGTAACGTTCCTTTACATTAAATTTTTCTCGGATCAAAAATTTGTTGCATTATGCAATATTTTATTGATGTGCAACAGCAGGTGTACATTATTTTATTCAATGTCCGGCATGGGTATTTTCCCGGGAAGTAGTTGTTTTAATATGCATTTGTTTAACGTACTTACGTAACGTAAGTCAAAAGTCCCAGAGCTAAATGTGGAAATAATTTATTAATTATTTTCAAATCATTTATATTTAATATATTTAAATAACTGTGGCCAAGTGAATGAATACTGTTTTCCACTTGTTAAGACGATTACATTTATTATTTATTATGCCAAGAGTACGAAGAAATGCGAATTTTACTCAACTTGTCGGCATGCGAGATGTGGGACTTACTTTACGCCCGAAGAATGAACAGAAGTGTACGAACTATGATTCGTTGTTGTAAAGCATATGATCAAGAAGGTCGAATACAGTTGTCTTTAGCAACGAATCCCGCTTTTGTTTGGACATGAATGATGTAGACAAAAGATACACATTCCTTGTTTTTATAAACAGGACAAGTTCGCCTTCCTTTAGTGGACGAAGCAATGATTCTCGGTCGTCTACTTTGTAGACCCAAATCGTTGACGATGCCACTTGAAATTAGGCAAAAGGTGGCGCTTGCGTCGTCTTTAATTTATTATATATCAGAGCATTGTTTTATTTTTAATCGTCCAGAAATTTAACCGTAATAATTAGATAAGTATGCTTATTAACTTAAATCAGACTAGACAAAGCAGTAACAACAAAATATAGAGTTATTATAAATTCGTATTTTTTTGTATTATTATTATTAAAAATTAGTATTTATTAACAAATCCAAAATTAAAAATCTTAAAAAAAAAGGATACACACATTATAAAGCTTCAATGTGCCCACTGTTTGGCGCGAATGACCAAAGATATCGAAGCGTCCTATAGTTTCTACAAACTAGAAAATCCATTAGCTGTGGGTTTAAACAATTTCAACCGACTGGAAATGTCTGTAAAAGAAAAAGCACATACCGACTGTGTGTGTCTTAGGAAGATGTCAGACTTATTGAACCAACTGTATGGGAAGTTCTGAGACAATGTTTGCTATATAAGCCCTACCGATTACAAATTGTGTAGGCTCCCCATCCTAATAAAAAAGAGAAGCGTCTTCAATGTTGTGCTTATGTGTCAGAAACGATGAAGGATGAGGCCTTTCTCAAGCGTATATTTTTTTAGTAACGAAGTGACGTTCTGCCTTAGTGGAAAAGTCTAGAGATACAATGTTCGCATTTGCAAAATCCACATTCAACATTGTTACATAAAAACATTGAAACTTCCTCTTTTCATGGCTATAAATGTAACATCAGTCAATTTTGACAATAGGTATTTTAAAAGTGTCAATATTTCAGTTACAGAAACAGTTAAAAACACCATAATTCGTTTTTTTTTTAATGGAATGATCAATATTTTATCCCTTTGGGCGATTGGCAGGACAAATTGCAGCATATCCCTATTTCTGTTTTTGAGTTATTTTGACATTTCGTTCCTCCCAAACACAATTGAGTGATTCCTGCACTATTTACACTTACACCATACTAGGTTACGGTCAATATTCACTGAAACGAATCTGGAAAAATGCATTCACAACGTGTCGATATTTTTTTCGCTCGAGTAATATTAAAATGAATAATTATGTTATACCAGTCAAGAAATTATGAATTTATTCTTTATAATAAATGGAAGACGACACAAGCACCATTTTTTGCCTAATTTCGTGTAGCAAAAGATGGCCATATGCGACATCCAGCGCGACAGAACATAAAAACAAATCTCATGTGTTGGCTTTTATAATTTATACAAACATCTTTATTCAGACAGCAGAATTACAATTCTTTACAAATATTTATATTTACAATACTTATTGATGGGTTAGTAGTCTGTCATGGGCCATCGACCGGAGGTCATTCTGCCGTTTCATAATTTATTTTAATAATCCGGACTACATTTTACAATAATTATATATATATATATATATATATATAATATTTTGGCATAATAGAACCACCACGTCCATCAATGTGGATTTAACCAAATATATCTTCTTTTTATTTAAAATATGTGCCAAATCGTGTTATCATTAATTATTACAATTAATCATAAGAATTAATCCACCATTACAATTTTTGACCAGAAATGGAATTAAAGCTTTCGAAGACATAGTGAGATAAAAAAATCCACTCTAAAATGTGTAGGGTGCGTTGTGTTACTTACTTTAAATTTATTTTTAAGTCATTATTTAATGTGGAAATGTTGATCTCCCTTTGAAAATATTATTAAATAGCTTTCTTTTTACATTTTATATACACTTTTTCACGGGCGAGTTATGAAAAGTATTCGTTGAATTTATCGGTTTTGTTTATTATTATTTATTATAGAATATCAAATATGAACGTCCTGAAATAACTTAACAATCTTAATATCTTCTACAAATCACAGGAAACGACAGAAAACACTTGAAGTCGGAAAATCTGCATCTTTTTCAATGCTTATGTATGTTAGATAACGGAGTTTAAGAGAATCAGAAAAAAACGGGAAAATATGGTTAAATAATTCACAATAAGTCATGCCAACACATTTAAAAGGACTAAAGTTAGCCATTACCAATAAAATTTAATAAATCTTAAAGTATTTTTTAAAACGTGTTAGCTATAAATTGATTCGGTGAGTTACGTGAAGATCAAATTTAATTGATAAAGCACTAATAATCTATCTAAACATTTTTATTTGAATTACCAAATATACATTTGGTACCATGATTATTATAAATGGATTAATAATTTATATATACTATTTTATAGATTTGGTAATTCAAATAAGTGTGTTAGCCTTATTGGGTCTGTCATTTTTTGTTGTAAATTTTATAATGGTTTCAAAGTCAACGACCATGAAAACACTTTACTAATAATTTTACTGAATATATAATTATCTATTAATAATAAAATAGTCTATATATTATATACGCCATTTAGTCTTTTTACAATTTTGACAATAGATTGCTAATTAGCGACCTCTATATACTCTTAATAATGATTATTATGTAAAACAAACCGCATTAATATTTATCTATATTTTTAAGGATTTTACCCCATTATGCAGCCTGACGACGTAATTGTAATAAAATATAATAAATAGTAGAAAATCAGAAATAGTATTTAATTTAAAACTATATGATAAGATTTTAATAATGATTATTTTTTATTTATTTGCTCTTCAGTTATGATCACATTATGACAAACACATATTGTAGAGATCTGTCAATTGGTTATAGATCAATGGTTTTTAACCCATCAACGCCCACGGTTCGAAAAGAGCTAGTTTTAAAAAATTAAAAATAAATATGATAAATTAAAATTGTAAATGTATTATACCAAATAATGTAAAACACACTACCATATTTGTTGTAAATATCATAAATATGCATTTTATTGATTACTTTATTCTTTACAATAATTTATATCGAGTATAAGCCACTGCGCGTTAATGGGTTAACAATATTTTTGATAATAATAAATATGAATAAATTATCAATAATCTACAAATTTAATAAATAAAAAATAAAAATACAGGTTGAATTGAATAACTTTAAATTCTCGACTAGTTTCGGATTATCAGCCGAAACTAACTGAGAATTTAAAGTTATTCAATTTCATTTGTGTTTCCATTTATTTAATTCATATATTTTATTGACCCCGACCGACACCAATTGGTAAAAGGGGACATTGATTATATATATATATATATATTATTGGATTATGAACTACTTATGTTTAAATACTAAAAATATTAATTTAATTTCTTTACTTTTTCAAAATATACTTGCCTATATGTGCATCAAACTGAACAGGATGTTCCAATTCCAGTAAAGCCAAATCATTCTCGAAAGTAGCCGCATCGTATTCCCTGTGCACAATAACCCTTTTAACATTCCGACTGATCGAACGCTTCAATTCAAGGTCTCCAGATATGTCGAATTCCCCGAAAACTGCTACCAGGGAGGCCAAGAATCCCGGCTGGCAATGCGCCGCCGTCATCACATACTGATTACTTATCAGCACTCCGCCACACTTATTTTTTGTGAACAACCCCAGCCAGGTCGACTCCCTCACCAGCACCTGCCAGGGAAACTCCCCGAAATTTGCCCCCTTACCACCAACGATCCTACCAGATTTCATCAATGGCCTAATACCGCATTCTGAAATGAATCGGGGATTACGTGAGTGATTTCTTAAACGTAGCCGCTACTTACGTGATCTATAATCCTGTTGATCGCTCGTCGAGGGGATTTCATCGGGCTCGAAGAGCAAAGGCTGCGTCGTGGTGATACGTTTCGTCGGTTTGGTTCTTCTAGACGTAGTCGTGGGTTTTCTAGTGGTGGCTGTGGAAGCCGGGCGTTTCACCGTCGTTGGTTTTTTGCTCGTTACCTTGTTCACCGAAGTGCTACCACTCGGCTTCCTGGTCGGTTTTTTCGTGGTCGTGGTTTTCTTAACCGGTTTTTTTGTTGTCGTTTCTAAAAAAGCAGTTTTATTTTTATTGTATACAACATCCCTCAAACCTTGGAACGGCTCCTGCAGACCTTCAATGATCTTATTCACAAACGACTCGACTTTCTTGTTCAACAACTCGTCTTCTATGAAATCGGGCGTGGTGATTTCGTTTTCGTCGATGTTGGGGATCGACATGTTTAGGTTGGGGTTGCGCACGGGGGGGAAGTTTATTAAGTTATCCGCGGAGGTTTCGATTTCGATCGGTTGCGCGTAGAATTCCGTTGTTGGGTGTGATGTCGTGATGCTGGGTTTTGGGGTGATGAGAACAGTGGGTGATGGGCGCTCGCTTGTGCTATAGATGTTTTGCGTGATATGATTGTTAATGGTGACGCTGACTGGTCTTTTTGGTGGTGATGTTGAGTATGAGGAAGGAGAGGGAGTTGTGAAATCCGGAGTGATTGGACCTAGAACGATTACAGTGGGAGGGCTTGGATTGTTCGTAGAGGGGGATTTAGTTGAAATAGTTGGGCGTTTACTAACAGTAGTGCTGTAAACGTAAGAAGTGCTTGGTGGACGTTTTGAAGTAGGTTTATACGAATTTGAAGTGCTAAGATAAGTAGTCTGTGCTGGTCTAAAAGTGGAACTAGATACGTATTGATAAGCGGGATTTTTAGTTGTTGAAGAAGGTTTCTTGCTAGTCCCCTTACGCTTGCTCTTAGTAGTTGTTGTGCGCTTCGTAGGTATTGTAGTTTTAGTAGGATCAAACCCAGGCCTCCTCGTAGGAGTCGCACTAAATACATAAGAAGTAGAAGGCGGCTTCTTAGTTGAAGTCACCGTATACGCGTGAGTTCCAGCTGTAGCATTAGAAGCATCCAACATCTGGATTATATTCACAATCGAATCAATTTCCGTCTTATTAGGCCTAATATGATGATTTATAGTAGGCACCAGCACGTATTTATCAGCATCTGATGGTTTTTGCGGCTTCGGCCTGAAAATTGGTTTATTGTAATAAGGAGGCTCGCTTGAAATGGAAATCTGCACAACAGGCGCCGCTTCCGAAACGTAAGGCCGCGTCGTTTCTTCAAAAACCATTGTCGTCTTCCTATCCTCCATCACCGGCCTAAAATCTTCCCCACTAATCTCATTATCACTACCCCCACTATTCACTAAAACCGTATCCGGTGCAGTCGGATGCGTCACACCCGTCGCACTAAAGTGATCCTGATCATTCACTTGCACCACTACATCATCCTGCGCTGTAGGAATAACTCCTCCTTGCAGAAGAGTATTGGTGATTTGCGATACTCCACTCGAAGTGATATCTCCTTCCAAACTGGGTGATTGCGTGTAGTAGTGGATGTTGTTGCTCGGAAGGTAAGGCGTGGCGTTTTCGTCTTCGGTCAATTCACCGGCTATTTCGTTGGGGAGTTGGCAGCAAGCACCAAAGAGGAAGCCGTCCATGCAAGCCCCGACGACGATTCCGTTTCTTTGAATGCATTCGTGGTTGAACATGCAGATGTTAGGGCCTTTCAATTCTTGTGACAGCTCTCTCGTCGGCTTGCAAAATCTCGGAGTAATTTTGTAGCCACCAAATAATTTCCTACCACCTGAAACAATAGTAAAGAATAATTAAATTACAATACTTATTAAAATTAAATAATTGTTTAGCAATTATTATTGTCGATTTATTACTATTATGTTGCTTAATTAGGCATTTAAATATAGAAAAATTGCTTTAGATATATTTGTTTAAGAATGGATGAAAGAAAGTATATTTTGTTATAAATAAATGAAACATGGATGTTTTTACCATATGGATTGAACGCAACAAAAAACGATATACGTTTTTTGTTGCATTAAAGCCAATTATGAGATAAGATCCACACTTCAGCGTGAAGTTGGCCGCGTTACAGCGCTCAAACGCCTCAAAGCAAGAATGTAAAGTACACATAATACGATTTGCAACCACGAGATGGCGATAGCAATCATTTATAGACATTTTCGACGTACAAAATCAATCCATTATTTAAATTATTATTTTATTTGCCTATTTAACACTACAGTATATGTATGCTGAATCTGATCAAAGGATATCCATTAAAAAAGGAAATTTATGTTAGGGGAATAAAAGGTTCTTAAGATAGAAAGTGTAAATTAAAAAGGGTTATTTCATAAAAAAGACCATTGGTGGTCTGTGTTGAGAACTAAAATAGATATGAAAAAACAAGCTGACGGTCCGGTCGAGAGAATGCTCAATGAATAATTCACGAATGACATAGTTTTGTGAAAAATAAATTCACTAATTTCCTAATTAAATGCCGTTTTACCATAATAAAAGGATAACTAGTGATAACAGATGTAATAATACATGATGGTAAATTCTATATCTAAGTCATTATTAAATAAATGTTGAAACCTAATTATATAAAGATGCGATAGATGAAGATGCATTGAGGTGACAGACAAAATAAATTCGATGACTGAGAAGTCATTTTTTTTTAAAAAAAAACCTATTTGATCTTTGCGAGGAAAGAAAAGGCCGCAGACAATCTCTGAAAAATGTAATTGCTATCTAACATTATAAAGTATTGTGATAAATAATTGGAGTAGTAATAGTTTAATTTTAAACACTAAAAAAAAATGGCATATTTGGAGTTATTCCATACGAAAAAAAAAGTCAAATTGAAGGTAAACGCTATTTTTAACCTCAAAATCAAAGTATACATATCAATTAGAAAACTCGGTTACGTAAGGAATAGCCTTAATTATCATTTTTTAATAATAGACATTTGCTGTTGCATTGCAATAGGATACTCTATAATGCAACAATTTTTGAATCGAAAATATTTAATGCAAAAAACAAAATTAAAAATAAAATAAAACTTACGTAATATAAGGCCATCTGCAGACACGTGTTTCAGAATTTCGACCCTCATCAGTATAGCTGTGCCTTACGTAATTGCATGGTTGTTAATTAAATTGATTAAAATTAATTAAAACGCACCGTGTCTTCTGAGATCCCCGATAGAAGTGATCGTTAAAGGACGTCTTTCGGACGGGACTGATGAGGGATGAAATCCCGAAACACGTGCCTGCAGATGGCTTTATATTACGTAAGTTTTATTTTATTTTATTTTATTTCGCATTAAATGTGTTATGCAACAGCAAATGTCTATTATTAGACATGTGTTAAAGTAGTTATGTAACATAAGTCATAATGGGAAAATAATTTATTAATTATTTTCAAATTCTTTTTATTTAAATAACTGTGACCAAGTGGATAATTCCTTTCTCTATAATGTTTGTTTTTATGGATTTTATTTTATTATTATTTTTTTTTTATTATTATTATTATTAAAATTTCGTATAAAGATTCGAACAGAGATAAGCATATATATGATATTCTTTTGAGCTTATGTCTGTTTAAATCTGTATACGAAAATAATAATAACAGCAAACAACCATTTAATTTGCATGAGTTGTTCCTATCTAAATTTCAGATTGTGATAAATCACAAGAGAAATTTCGCCGTCTAATCTAATTGGCACGATTTTCTCTTAAGAAAACCGCAATAAATACAAGCTTTTCTAGCGAGCGCCGCCTTACAAACACATCCAGAAAGATGTAAAACCCGCGCGTTCGTAGAAATTCACTTTGAATTCATAACCGGCATGAAAGTAAGACGATTTTAAAATAAACTTAATAATGGGACATTTATAATCTAGAGCACCCGGTTGCTGCTGGCTGGTGGTCGTTCAAACGAGAGAATATTCAAATTCTGAATGAGCTCGCGGCGAGCGCAAAAAGGATTTTCACGATATTCCGCATGCACACGCTCGGTTTACCTTGATGCTGGAAAATGGATATTAATAGGTTTTGTTTATTGAAATGGGAATAATATTCGTTTCGAATTTCAATATAATGTTTTCATTTATTATTTTAAATATCTAGAAATGCTTTTATTCCTTCCAATATAAGTATTAAATATTTCGGAAATTTATTAAATAAAAATGGTGATGTGTCCATCATGGTACTTTCCCCGGTGAATATGGTCAAATAAGTTTCTGATTGAAAACTTGATAGGAAAGCAAAATGATTAAAGAAACAATTAAATTGATTGTTGTCTTTTAAAGTTAAAACTGAGTATTTAGAAGAATATTATAATTAAGTGTTATATTTCTTACCTTACAATGTGTTAAAATCATTTCTCCACACTATATATTGATATTTTTTGTCATTCGTGGATACATATTTTATTTATAAATAATATAATCTAGTCATCCAAAATTACATTCAGTATTGTCAATTCAAAACAGTTGACATTTGTCGCTCAGTATCATTGAAAAATATTATATATTTATTTATATATTCAATATACGGATAGATGTTAATAGACATATTATTAAAGTATATAGATTATAAGTTGTAAATAGTTAAAATTAAAAAATAAAATTTTAAGACACAATTAAGAAATACACAAAATGCATAGCAAAGTATATATTATTACAATAAAATAAATCAATGGCAAATAGGTTTTGATAGATGCATACTTCCTAGTAACCTAATCAAAGTTAACCATATTAGCATGGCGCAGAATACGCACTGAAGCTGAATATTTCCCATAATCCGTATTTCTGAATGGCACATGAAAAGTCTTTTCATTACGCAGTATTCTAGCTAGAAGAGAAAGCCTATATTTTCAAATAGATCCGGACAATCTATAAGCCCGTGTAAAACTTTAAAAACCAGGAGTACGTCCGCGCCAATACGTTTCTGCGATAATTTTAAGTCAAAATTCATGCAGTAAATTTGAATATGACTGCTATTTATATTAAATATATTTTGTTTATAATAAATATATTATTAATAAATAAATATTTGTCTCTCAATCTTGCGTATTTATGTCAACTGTTTTATGTTGGGAATATTGATTTAGCCTGATATATTGCATAACCAGTGTAAATCCATGAAACGAAAATTGTTTTTACTTCATAATGGTAATTTTAAAACTGTAAATAAGACTAAAAATATTTGACAATTCGACAGAAGCAATAGATTACCGAATAAACTAAAAATATGCTCATGCTCAAAACGAGATATTCTAAGACAAATTTATATTTTGAAACTGTGTTTAATTTAAATTAACATCCTCAACAATTACATTAATAAAACAACTTTACATTACTTTTTATAGAAGCATTATGATAGCCATAAATCACAAGGGATTTATAAATTATGCAAATGTATAACAAAAAAGTGCTTCTTGCTATACATGCAAATTTGCATAAATTTGTTCCTGTCAAGGAAAAATCACCGGAAAATAAAAATTAAAAAAAGAAGAAATTGCAAAAAATAAAAAAATTAATATTGTAATGTAACAATGTTTATCTAGGATATTTTTATTTATATAAAACATATTTTTAAAATTTTATAAATTAATAAAATATAATTTAATAGGATAATTATAACAAATATGTTTAAAAACCATAAAATTTGAATACATTTGTTTTATATAAAAATGTCGTAGATAAACATAATTACATTACAGTATAATAGTATTATCCTTTGCTAATTAATGTGTATAAAACGCAAGAATTAACACAAATAAACAGCAATTCCGCAAATAGTTATCACTTTTACGCCGCAATTAAGCCGACAGAAGAAAACAATGAAATAAAACCCATGGGAACGGACTGTCCTTTCCGCGGTAGAAAGTAAAACAATGCGGTAGCAAAAAAGAGAGGAGGAGGAGAAGAAGTCTCGGGATAAAGTGAGAATTTTTGATGCCCTCGTTTTGCGACAATTGTGGTATTTTAGAACAATCACGTCGGTACGCACTTTCACGTACAAAGAAATACATTTAATCCCGCGGATCGTTTTATTTTGTATTTTTGCCGAGAACAGTTTATTTACATTTCACGGACTATAAATTCACATTGGAAAGTCATTTGGTTTTTTTGATCTCTGGAATTTCTCGGAATGCGCGCAAAAGGTTTGTTTTTGTTTGTTTGATGCAAATGAAAATCGTGTGTAATAAATTGGTATGAATTAATAAATTATAGTGAGAATTATAAAAGTTCGCATTGGAAAGTCATTTGCTTTTTTTGATCTTGGAATTTCACGGAATGCGCCAGGGATTTGATTTCGGTTGCTGTTTGTTTGATGCAAGTAAGAAAACGTGCGTAATATATTATTTTGAAATAATAAAATGTACACATTCTGTATAAAGGCGAATAAAGTACAGCATTCATTTTAGCGATAGGTAATGAAAATGTACAAAAACATTTATTGTTAATACTAGAGATGGGCAAAGTCGATCTTTTCGATCTGTTACTGCAAAATTAAAAAATATGACAATTTTATATTAAATAAAAATGATTTGAAAATAATTAATAAATTATTTCCACATTTAGCTCTTTGACTTTTGACTTACGTTACATAAGTATGTTAAACAAATGCAAATTAAAACAACTATTTCCCGGGCGAATACCCACGCCGGACATTGAATTACATAATGTACACCTGCTGTTGCATATCAATAAAATATTGCACAATGCAACAAATTTTTATCCGAGAAAAATTTAATGTAAAAGCAACAAAAGGAACGTTATTTAATATAAGGCCATGTGCAGACACGTGTTTCGGGATCTATCCCTCGTCAGTGCAGCTATGCCTTACATAATTTAATGAAGTTAAAATAAATAAATTATATTACATCAAATTAAACTGAATCAATTTAAATTGAATCATTTTTATTTAATATATTTAAATAACTGTGACCAAGTGAATAAATACTCTTTTCTATATGACAATTTTATTAATGCAACATATTCTATAATTGTCGGTAACTCTTCCCTATTTATTAAAAAAAAACATCTATGTATTGTTTCTTATTGATTTTACTACTATTACAATATCTTTGTTCAAAGTTATTTGTTTTACATATATTTACAATATATTATGGTATATTTGTTTCTTTCTTACTTGCTTGAACAGGCTAATTATTATTGATTTTATTTATTCAAAATTGCTCATTTAGATATACTTGAGAACACTCGAGAAAAAATGTAGTAAAATCAGTCTTACTCGATTTTGCCCAACACTGGTTAGTATGTAGTGTGGAGAGATTAATTTTTGACAAAAAAATGAGATAATTAATATATTAAATAAAGTATTTTTACAATTTTTCATCGTATTCTTTCCAGTTTACTTATTTGACTGGATATTTATGGTGAATCAAATTATTGAACAGTATTCCAGTTTAGAGCGAATAAATGTGCAATTTTAGTGTATCGATATTTTTAAAATCATTGAATTTCCTGATAATAAATCCAAATAGCTTGTAGCTTGCATTGCAAATTTTATCAATGTATTTATTAAATGTTAGTTTGTTATCTGATAAGACTCCCGAGTTCAGTGAGTTGATGGTTTGCAAGAGTATTTGATAGACGTCTTTTTTTTAGAGAAAGTAATTTAATTGCACTTACCGCTATTCAAGTTTAGGTCATTTGATAGAGACCATTTTTCAATTTTACTGCAAAACACTCTAGTCACCGTAAACATTAAAAAAATGAATACAAAAAAGTAATTAGTTTCATAAAATTCAATAGAAAATTTATTTCATTAAAGCTCCGTCGATTTACTTCTGCAAAAATGTATTCTTCTTATAGGAGTTAAGACTCATTATTTCATCGGTTTCTCATTTTAAATCAATAATCTTCCAATTACCAATTATCCTTATAAGAACAACAACAAATCATTACCAACCAACCAAACAATCGACATCCTCGTCCAATTAATTCCCATCTTCCCATACAAGCTCGTGATCGAATGAAAGTCGGAGTCCCAGAAACCTCGAATTAAATGAAACATAACGAAAGCCTTTTTTGCGCGTCTCTCTCTTTCTTTCTGCAAAATGCAATTGTTCCATTTTCCAGACGCTGTGCGCCATTAACAGGACCGCGTCGTGTGTATCATTCGAGCAGTGAAATTGGCCGTAAAGTTTGTCTTGTTTATCTGGACTGGTGGGAAATGGTGACATGTCAGCGATACGTCTATTTTGTGTGCGCTTTTTAAAAGAGAGGATTTCTGACGGGAGGGCACTAAAATATGCACTAAAATGTGTAATGGTGTGAGGGTTTTTATAGGTATTAAGGATTTATGTGTGTGATCGTTTTATGGCGGTGCATTAAAGGGATTTTTATTGTTTTTGTGTGGTTTTTTTAGGTGAGTATTTTTGATGACAAGACATATTTGTTTTCATTATATGATATTGCTTAAAAATATATTCGACCATTCTCACATGAATACACGCATCTTAAGGGCTCATCAGGGATTTTTGTGAAATTCACATATGCTGTAAAGGACACGAAACCATGACTTTCGGTAATTTATCAGTTTGTTAAGTTCAAGCCGATAAATTGCCGAAAGTCATGGTTTCGTGTCCTTTACAGCATATGTGAATTTCACAACCCCTAATATTATTAGAAAATAATATAAATATTTCACCTTTTGTAGAATTTTGTTACTTATGGTTTGAAAATGATTCGCTAATGTTTTGTTCGGGCAAATGAAAACACAGTTTATTAATTTATTGTTTAACAATTAGTTAATTAATCGGTGATTATCGTACCAATTAACTAATTATTTTTTTTACAAACAAGTTAATAAATAATGTTTTAATTTATAATTAATAAAGGCGAAACAAATTGATGTCAGTTGTTATAACAATACAAACTTTTTATGTATTTTATTATGAACTCAAATATTTCTTAAAACTTTAGAGATACAAAAGATATTCTTTACCATTTGTTACTTAAATATTGAATGTTTATAATACATTTTTTAAACAATTAAACATATATTACATGATTTATTTTTCTTAATTAAAAATCTTTACCATTTGTTACTTAAATATTGAATGTTTATAATACATTTTTTAAACAATTAAACATATATTACATGATTTAGTTTTCTTAATTAAATATATATATATATATATATATATATACATATATTCGAACGAAGGGTTCAAAAATATTGACCCATTGGAAATTACTTTTTCCAGATTCTGTGCAGTGAACATTGACAGTAGCTTACTATGGTGCACGTGTGAATCGTATAGGAATTACTCGATTGTGCAAACATTTTGGAAGGAAAGAAATTTCGAAATAATTCAAAAAATACTTGCTCGAGATATTGAGATACATGATACATTTATTTTGCAAATTGTCTTGCCAATCACCCTATGAGATAAAATATTGGTCATTCCATTTGAAAAAATTGAGATATGATGTTTTTATGAGGGCACTAAAATGTTGACACTTTTGAAATACCCACTGTCAATTGACAGATATTGTTTTGATTCTATATGGATATATTACTAATAATTCAAAATGTCGCTGATCTGTCTATCCCACTAGAAGTTATAGGCATTTTTCTAAACGTCAATTTGAGTTTAAAGTTTGACAAATGCATTTTTAATCTCAAAAACTGTAAGAGTGACGTAGACATAAATCCATATGAGTGGTTAGGCATACAAAAAAATTTATAATATAATTATAAATTATTTAAAATAACAAAGTTGATAGCCATTTCCGGTACAACCGAAAGTGAAAGAAAGTCAAAATATTCCAAGAGGTTATCGCATTCAGTCGTGAAATTTAGATTTTTTTCAAATTTTTCCTGTCACGAACTCCGAAATCTTTTAATGGCCGTTATTCGTGGCCTACCCTGTATCTAATATCCAATAAAAATGTACAGTTAAAACTACTCAGGCTTTTATAATTAAAAATTAATTTGCACACATCAAATATTGATGAATTTTCTTTCTTTCCATTCTACATATGTTTTGAAAGCATATTGAATTTCAAAGAGTTGAAAATTATAAACAAAGCGATTTTTTTCATTTCATTAAGTATATCCAATGAGTTTTTATAAAGCGCACCATTTTTCCACCCATTGATTTTCGCCTGTGGTAAATTACCCTCTCACACACAAAACAATACCGATGTATATATATTTTTTAGGTACACAATAGAATTACGAATGAATGTTGTTTGTATGGCTGTTTTTTGTTTATTTATGAATTTTTAAATACCAGAGGTTGAATAATATTTAAAACAATTTGTGCGGGCTCCAGTGAAGATAAAAGAGTGTATATTGATTTTTTTTATTGATTCATTTTGCGCCTGCAGGGAGATACGTGTGTGTGTGAGTTTGTAAAATTTACTGTTTTAAAAAAATAAAATGAAAAGTTTTAAACTACATGAAAAATTCAATAGAAAAAAATTAGTGAAGAAAATAATTTAAAATAATTTACTTATCAAGATAACTTCACGTACGCACCAACAAAATCTTCATATTTTCTAGCCAAGTTTTTTTTATAAGAAATATTATTAATGTTGGTGATTTCGTTTAATAATAATAAAGTTAAATTCAAATTTAATGTTAATAAGGACGAACGCGCAGAAAAATTACCTGTGTTAAGAATTATCAAAAGTACAATTTCATAAAATAAAATCCCGGCGCATTCACCATTATTCATCAAAATTTATTCTTAAAAAGAAATATGAATACTATACTAAAAAAGATGGAAATTTTACATGTAAAATTACACTCTTGCAGTGTCCTGATTTCCTAATTATTTTAGAGCAAAAGCATAATAAATCAAAGTTGTTCTGAATTTAAAATGCTATATGTTAGGTCGGTATTTATTTTCAAAATAGTACTAATATACAAATTACAAATTTAACAATACAATGAAACAAAGGCACACATTAAATTGAATAACATTAATTTCGCGTTATTAATCAATTCTTAAGATAATTTTTAATTTAATTTATTAATCATATTCTTAGACTTTTTTTAATTGTCCATTTCCCAATTGTTTATCAGTATATTTACCTTCTAAATATTCCTCACAAATTCCTGATGTCAAATATTACCTCACATTCCGTGTCTTCGATACCTATTTTATGAGCACATATTGACTAGACTATAATTAATGTAGAAAGTTACTCAAATCCCAACTTTGATTTTTTTATTGAAATTTATTATTATAAAATGTACAACCAATGTTTACATTTTCAAAGCAATAATTAATTGAATAATTATAACAATAATTTTCTTAATTGCAAGCAAGTGAATAATATATTTTTCTTTTTATAAATTTATTCATTTATTAAGTCTTGCTTCTTCCTCACAATTTTAAAAACGTTTCTTAAACGTATTGAATATCGAATAATATATTACAAATAATGTTTGGAGCAATTCAAATGTAACCTCCCTTCCGGTTGGCTTCTTACAAACTGACGTAATGGTATCCATTTTATTGTCAATAGTAATCCGTTGGTTTTTGTCTAGACAGAATTTAATTTAATATAAAATTGTAATTTATTTAATTTAAGAAAGACATTTAAGAGAGAGTAACAGCAGATGTACATTAAGTAATTCAATGTCCGGCGTGGATATTTTCCCGGAAAGTAGTTGTTTTAATGTGCATTTGTTTAACGTACTTACGTAACATAAGTCAAAAGTCACAGAGTTAAATGTGGAAATAATTTATTAATTATTTACAAATTAGTTTTATTTAATTTATTTAAATAACTGTGACCAAGTGAATACTCTTTTATATTTAGAGAAAATATTAGTCTAATCAATAAATATATTTTAGTTAAAATTAGACATTCTAAAAATGTATAGTAAATTAGGCAATTATTATTATACTAAAAGTCTTTTGAAACAGTTGCAAATTCGACAATTATGAAAAGAAACATTTTAATGTGAAATTTAATGGAATTTTATTTTAAAAAACATTTCCTGCAGTATGTATCAGCTACGTAGGAGTTAGCAGTAGTTAAAAGATAACTATACTAAAAGTACTCGACCCACAGATATGAGCAGAAACACGAGTATGGTCCATAGGTCCCATTTTTTTTTTTTTCTTATATGCGACAGACGATGAAATTTTATTGAAGACAATTAAATATGAAAGTTAATTAAATTTCCCATTAAAATGTTTCTATTTATAATTGCCAAATTCCCAATTGTTTTCAAGAAGCTAATGGTATATTTAGCTCCTAACTATTCCAAAAGGATTCTGAAGTCAAATATACAAACATCTTTATTCAGACAATATGACAACAAAATGTTACAAAATTTATTATAACAATAAGTACAATTGTGTTAGTAGTCTGTCATGGGCTATCGACCATTGGTCTTTCTGCCCTGAAGTCAAATATTATTTTAGATTTCATGTATTTTAATACTTTAGTATAAAAATGTATATTTTTTTTAATTTTGGAAAGTCAATAATAGTCTAATCCATAAATATATTCTAGTTAACATACTGAAAGTCTAAAAATTATATACTTTCCTCGTACCACACATTTGTTTTAATTCCATAACTATAGTTCCGACCTACATGGTCATTATGAAACGATTTAATAGATAGAACAAGCCAAAATTATTTCAAATTATAACCATATAGGTGGGAACTATATTTACGGACTTAAAACAAATGTGTGATAAGAGCAAAGCGTTTAATTTTTAAATCTATCTCTTTTTAATTTATTTAAAAATATATCACAAAGAACTGGCTTCAACCAAAAATTATATACTAAAACACTTTGGCCGTGGGATGAGAGCAAAGACAGGAAGACGGTCCAAACTTCCCATTTTTTGTTTTACTTACAGTTCTGATACGATGCAAGTAGAAAATATATTTAAACAAAACTAAAAATGAAAACCTAATTGGTTTTCATTTTTAGTTTTTCCCATTAAAATATTTTTATTTATAATTTTCCAATTCCCAATTATTTTTACGAGGCTTTTAGTATACTTACTTCCTAACCACTCCTATCACATTTATCACATTTAATGTATTTTATTACACTTTACTACAAACATGTAATTTATTTAATTTAAGAAAGACAATATTAATCCAATTAATAAATATATTGTATTTAGCACATCAAAATTCCTCGACGGAAAAATGTGAGCAAAGACAAGAGAACGGTCAAAAATTTCTATTTTTGCTTACAGCTCTGATATAATGCATGCAGAAAAAAATATTTAAACAAAACTAAGAACGAAAGCAAATTAAATTTCATATTAAAATTTTTCTATTCATAATTGTATATTTCCCACTTGTTATTCATTATATTTACCTTCTAAATATTCCTCATAAATTCCTGATGTCAAATGTTTCCTCACATTCCGTGTCTTAGATACCTATTATACGAGCACATATTGACTGGACTATTATTAATGTAGAAAGTTACTCATAACCCAACGTATATTAGCTTTAACTAAAAAATGCCAATAATTCTTACAAAACTCTGTATTCCCCGTAAGCCTAATATCCTTCCAAAATGCAAATATCCTACAATAGTCATTCATCGATTCATTTACGCAAATTATCAGGGCAGTTCGGCTAGCTAGCATAGATTTTTCTTTAATTTCATCATAAATTCATGACAGAGCAGAAAGACTTAACTCGATAACCGAAACAGACTAACACCTAAAAATGTAATTATTAATGTTATATTGTTAAAACTAACTGTATAATCTGAATGAAGATATATATTAGAGATGGGCAATGCCGATCTTTTCGATCTTTCTTGTCACTGCAAACTGTAGTATATAATAATTTTCTTAATGTTATTTATAATATTAACATTTTGAAATGTCACCCATTTATTCAGAAACTTCAGTTTATTGTATTGTATTGGACAGAAACGAATTGTGAGAGGTTCGTCACATATTCATCAGTTACGGCGTGGAAAGACGAAACACTGACGTGTATAAAAAGTGTATCTTCGTCTATCACGAACCAATATTTGACTTTGTCTCTTACTCTCGGCCATTGGCGTAGAATCGTCTGGGTATATCAGGAAGCTCATGCGCACCGTAGCAGGGCCAGGGTTATCCCAGGCGACCGTCGTTCATCGCCCGTCATAAAACTACGCGTCTCGTCTCACCACTCATCCCGCAGAAGTGTAGTGTGCCTAAATACTCGTCGATTTTATATCTTACAACGTGTCTTGTTGTTTTCCTCTTACTTAAAATTTATTATTTAGAAATGTTCGATTACTAAATTCACTCAATTTTGCCCAATAATAATATACATGTAGTAACCTTTTTTTGTATTAAACGGACGAAAATATAATGTAAATGAAAGTATGAGTTATTTATTTATCTATGGAACAAATATAGAAATAAAATTAATACATTTCTAAATATTTTGGATGTCACTATTATTCTGAAGATAAAAGTGAGTTACAAAATTACACTAATTCTATTGATTAATTAATATTGTTGTAAAGTTCGCATTATTGTTGTGAAACAACATTTCCCATTTATATATTATACATTTTTGACTCTTCATTCGAATATAATTTACATGCCTGCTCTAAATGTAGTTATTTGCTCGCGCTCGATTTGAAATGCAATTGGCCATAAATAATATTGCCGCATATAATGATTATAACTTTAATAATTTAATAAATCTTCTCTTCCAGAAGAATTCACATAATTTCAATAAACGATTAAATGTTTTTCGTTATTTGACCGAAAAAAAGAAATTAAAAGTAAAAATATACTTCGAATATGAAGTATATTTATAATTATTTATAATTTCGATACAAAATATATTTATATGTCGAAATAATTGTAGTAGGTTACACAAAATAAAAATAATAATCATTGAATTATATATAAATATTTTTTTGTCCATCCATTCTTTCGAAACTGCAGGATATTTCATTCATGGATATATCTAGGGGGGAGATTGTGGATTTATTTTAGGGATTTTGTTTCTGAAAATTTCATATTTACACATGAACGATATTTTTATAAGGTGGATTTAAATTTGATGCACGTTATATGATTTTCCATTGCAATATTTTGCATTCGTTACTCCAACTACAATCAAAATCAAATTTAATATGAAAAAATATATTCTTTTGAGATTTTCAGACTAAAAACAACCAAATAAATGAAAATATGGCCGCGACATAAATACAAAAGTTCTGTAATTTGATGTGAGAACATTTTGTCCGAAAAGTGCAATCAGAAATTCACAATTATTTATGAAATATGTGTAATTAATTTCTCAACGATAACAAGTGTTTTGATTTTTTTAATAATAATAGTAATTCTTTATTGAACGGACCAGCCATTTACAATTTGATTAAAAATATAAAAACATAAATTACACAAATATGCATATACATATGTATGTAGGCAAGCTAAATATATAATATTTATGAGCTATTTTTCAACTAGGCATATTCGCGGTATTTTGATAAAATTGAATTTAAGTGGTGACGTTTTCAAGCCGAATTCGGTGTGCACGACATGTTGGTAAACTTAGCAGATCAACTATTAGCAGATCAAAATTTTATGGGAGTTCTACTCGCATGCAGTCGAGTTCTATAGTTCCTGATAGGTTCATTGTTCCGGCAAATTAAGCCCAAAAAATATTGATTTGAAAAAATGATCTACTTACTTCGCGAAGCAGATCATTTTTTTTTCAAATCTATTAAAAACAATAAAAAATCGATACATTTAAATCCTCCAAACATTTCTCTGATAATAAAA
This sequence comes from Philonthus spinipes, assembly GCA_963082785.1. NCBI lineage: Eukaryota > Metazoa > Arthropoda > Insecta > Coleoptera > Staphylinidae > Philonthus > Philonthus spinipes. The sequence goes on along the minus strand of OY720306.1, from coordinate 18,701,478 downwards.
AATAGTTCTGTTCCTATTAATTGATTATCATTAATTAAATAACTATAAAAAATCATTTCTTTACTAATCAATAAGAGTTCTGGTTTAATTATTAAAATATTATCATTGTTAGGAATATTAAGTCATTAAAATCCTCTAGCGCTGTTTTCAACAATGGAAACGTATAGAGCGTTATAGGGATCGCCAAGGGGAGTACATTGAAGGCGATAAAACTTCTGCTGTAATTGGTGACGTTTAAAAAGTGTTATGACTTCAGTTCGGTTACTTAATAGCCACACCTCGTATATTATAAAATAAAATTTTATTAAATTAAAATAAGTATGGATAAGCACTTTTAGAAACTGAAATCAGAATAGTGTATACATTTAACGTGTTACACATTTATAAATATATAAACTTGTTCCCAATTTGTATTTATTTTATTCAAGAAAATCTAAACCTATTGCAAACAACCTATTTAAACCATAAAAGACATAAACACCGAGTGTCAACGTAATAAATAAAAGGCAGCGCGCGCGCAGAATTTCCATTTATATATCACGTCCAGGCAGAATCGAAGTGTTCCCATTTAGAAATGAAACAACTTCGAGAAGCAAAAGTTATTTATTTATCGGCGCATAAAATTCAATTATTTACAATCGCGCGGGCTCAGAACGGATTTTCTCGGTGAAAGCCTTACAAAAGTGTGGGCCGTTATTGCTTGTCCGTTGTTATTAAACATTTCGTTTGGCTCATTAAAGATGAAATATAAAGGTACGCGAGAGTATTTAAAGTTATTTCGAATTGATTTATTATGAATGATTAAGGTAAATGATTAATCAGGAAAGGAAATGTTTATATAAGCGCGGGATTTTCTGACTGTTTGCGAATATTTTTAGATATTAATAAATAACAACTCTTCAAACAATATACTGAAGAACAGATTGAAATAAAATATACAGTAAGCATTTTATATCAGTAAACATAGCCTTATGGTTTCCTGTTTTTCTTTGGAATAATCAATAGGCAAAAACTTATTCTGTTAGTATTACGACAGCGAGTTTAAATTCTCTCAATGTAAACGGTGGTTCTGCAATTTCATTTTTTAGAGTTCGACTAATTCGGAATCCATTAAATAATAATAAAATGTTCAATTTAATAAAATTAACATACTAAACTCTAATTTAAGTTGAGACGTCTGGCTAGGTGTAATACGTGGGGCGGGTCTGATTAACTACAAGAGAAACACAAGGAATAAATTTATAATTAACGACTAAATTTTTAAATTAATTAATTAATGTTAAATTCGACGATAGCTCTTCAAATTTCGAATTAACACTTATCTTAAATTGACTGCTCCCGGCTACAAGTTCTTTCTTGATTCTCTGTCCTTCAGTCGGACGGCAACAGCAGTCAAGGGATACAAACCCGGCCACATCAAGTGTAGCACTAAACTGTAAAGCGATACCCAAACTAAAGGCTCCTCTAAAGATAACACAATCACGTGTAAGCTCTAAGCATTTGTGAAATTTAATACGCTCACCTTTTTAAAGCGAAGCCTGACAAGCTCAAAAAATCGTGTTTTCACTCTCGCCAAATCTCGACCCTTTTATTTTCCTTTCTTAACAACCTCAGATTTGCTTTTTCCCTTGCAACTACTAATATTTGATAAAATAATAGACTGACATCTACCAAATTAATTAAAAATGACATGCTACAAAGTGATTCCACTAATCGTTATTCTCCTATTATATAACACCTATGTATCCCTCGCAATCCTAATATTATTTTTGAATATAACAATCCATCTCAAATAGCATTCTTTCTTATATTTAATCAAATATATTGAAATGCTATGGAATGAGTATAAATAAAGAAAGACTACTTAGATTGTCTCGCAAAAAATAACGATACAATTTGTAAAACAAGCCAAGTATTCATTATTTATTTATACACACACCAAAGCGTTTCAATATGATTCAAAAAATGTAAGTCAGAAAAATCTGATATTCTAATCTACCCAATAACTAAACTAATAATAGTGTAATATTCCCTTTATATTATAACTATGAATATTGAGGTAGTGCGTTACAGTAACATAAAACCAGCTAATTCTGTTGGATTTGTATAAATAAATAAAAAATACAAATTTTGCCAACTGATTACTGTTTATTGTTACTTAAAATAACACAAAACAACTTTTAATTTCTACATTTCAACTAATCTCAAAGATCAATAATTCCGCGAATGCTTACATTCAATTAATTCCATCCTCCTTCCAGACAAACTCTATAAACTCACAAAGTGTAATATCCAACAAATTCCTATTCAAGCCCACTTACGAATGGAGAATATTGAAACAGTCCGAGGGTGGGGACAGGATCAAAGGTTTCCTGATAATTGACACTAGACGTCGTCAAAATGGCGCGGAAGAGGCAGTTCCACCTTTGGCCGAAGAGCCCTTGGGAAATTCGCCGGTTCCTAATTAAACAGGAATTTAATTCGCTGTCGGTTCGTTTTATTAATTCGCCCCAGTTAACGATCGACGCAGAAAATATATCGTGTTTTATTTGTTTAATTAATATGCACGGGCTTGATATCAGATATAAATTAATCGCGTGGATTTATATAATTTTGGGGGTGTTTTGATAGCGGGGGAATTAGTGGGTAAAGTGATCCGGAACAGGGCGGATCTTCGCTACTCTAATTTACAGTTATAAGCATTTAAGTCGGGAGGGTGGAAGAGATAAGAAGTATAAATGTAATAAGCTTTGTCGCCAATCATTTTATTAAAATATATTTAATGAATCTTGAATGTTGTAATAAAACATTTATTATCTTTGTATACCTAATTTTATAGTGATTATAGTTTCAACAATTTATACTTTTTATTATGAAACAAGTGCTTGTTAAAACCATAGCCACCTAAGTTTTTATTTAGTGCCTATAATTTAATTAATTTATACTTGTCTTTATATTTTATGCATCTAAGCCTAAATATCATGTAAATATGACAAAAACAATTACCAATTGATATAATAAGAATGTTCTAGCATCGTAATATATATTACTGCTATGCTAAAACACTCTTATTATATCAATTGGTAATTGTTTTTGTCATATTTAGATTATATTTAGGGCTAGATGCATAAAATGTATTTTTTAAAAACGTTAGGTATAAAGATTTAATAAATATAGAATATTAATTCTTGGATCTTGGAGGCGTTCACTTCGTGTTACATTTTCAATTTTGATACAAAGAAAACACTTAACTTTTTTATACCACTTTATATCAATATAGAATACTTAGTGTTTCCTACTCTTAGTTGTAATAATTGTTTACTAAGTTCCTCAACGTGACCCACATGGTGTCAATTTTCTTTAAAGAAGAGAACACAACAATCTGATTCTTGAAATTATAACTATAGTTTCAATAAACTGATAGTTGAAACTGTGTCTATAGTTTTAACTATCACTTATTTTTTGATAATGAGAAGTGTAAATTATTGAAACTATAGTTACTAAATATAAAATTCTGTTATGCAAACAAAATTTAAAAAAATATCAATTTCAAAGGTACTGTAATTCTGTAGCATTATCTATTTATAAACAAATCATCTTATTTACCTTTTACCTATAATACTAAACCCGATCACCTATAAATACCACCCAGATATTATTTTTAACTCGTTACATTTTTAAACGTTCACCCACATTCAAAATAGTCTTCACCGAAATTATATTTAGCCGGATGGTACGTAAAAAGGAAAGAACGTAAGTGTTGTTTTTTTTACGCGCCGTATGAAATTTCTGTGCAAAATGTGAAAATAACATTGACCCTGTTAAGTGTTCCCGTTCGTTGGGCAGAGGTGAAGATCAATAGCGAACAAGTTCAATGGCAACGGCAGACAGAAATTTCACCTTTAATTTCACCTCGTTTCAACTCTTTCGCGTTTCTCCTTCGTTGTTTTTACACGGGGATTACAACGGCGGAGAATTTATACATTTTAAGCACAGTTTATTCTCTTATGCCCACTTTGGACCGATTCCGATTAAAATCTTCGATTAGTTAATCATGATTAACTTTAATTGGCGGATTTTGGTTACACCGTACGTCAATTAACTAATTAAAGTCCACCGATTAGTAATATGGGTACGCATTTTTTTTAGCGATTTTTATTTCGGTTTAGGGAGATTTCTAATGATTTTTACGTCCATAACTTAAAAACAGTCGGATCACGTGTTTATCATGTTTAGTGATTAACTATTTAATCATGATTAAGTACCCTCGGTGTAAGTACGCATTAGAGGAATAATCGTAACTTGTATCTTAATTAATTCACTTGATTCGCGCATTTTCCAAAATTAAGAAAAATGCAACATTTTTGATAATATATGGTCAAAGTGACAAATAATTCTTATATATTTTATAAAAGGAATTTGCAATAATAAATGTTCGTTGTACTTTTTTCTTTGCATCTGGTATTTTAATTATAAGTGGACTTCCAGACTGGAAGTTCAGTATCTTCAATATTCGTAACTTTTATGTTTCTTAATTCGATTCTGCAACATGCACCACCAAAGCTGATAACTAGTACGGCCTAGGATAAACAAATTAAAAATGTTTTGTTAAATATATATTTTTTTAACTTACTTTTATAAAGAAATAGTTAGTGTCAGGTTGATTTCGAGATTTTTTTTATTTCTGTCGGGCTTAAAATTTTGAATTTTTTGTTTAGCAAGCCATCAGACTGACATTTCAGATAAGTACGCAACTTTGGGTATTGGTTGAAGCAAGGATCAGGTATGCCAAAATATGTGAGAAAAAAAAGGTACAAGCTGTGGAAAGAACAACCTTGGAAATGGAACTATGCAGAAATGAAAGGGAGATATGGAGTATTTTAAAGAGAGATGAAATGAGGGGACATGTAAGAGTATCTTTAGAATAATGGACAGAGAAATGTAATGCAATGAGTCGGGAGCCGAGTGGGGTTGGGGAACGAGAATCGATAGAAGAGTTCACGGAGAAGGAAATAGAAAAAGCGTTTGATGAGGTGAAGGCTGAAAAAGCTGCTGGGCTGGATGGATTAAAGGCAGAAATGTGGAAGGAGATACGAAAGGAGGGAAAGAAGAAGTTTGGAGTGCTGCTGAACAAAATGTGGAGAGGAGAATCCGAGTTTCCAGAGGCGTGACGTGTAGGAAATGCCCGGTTCACAAAGGAGAAGATACTTTAAAAGTAGAAAATTATAGAGGAATATCGATTATGTGCACCGGGTACAAAATTGCCATGACAGTGGTAAAAAATAGGCTGAAGAAAGAGGTAGAAGCTAAACGATTGCTGCCGGAGACGCAAGGGCGTTTTAGAAAAGGAGGGGAACAAGGGACCAGATCTTTACATTGGTAAGGAGGGTGGAGAGAGTGCTTGAAGAAATGGGTAGGTTTTCCTGGATTTGAAAGCAGCGTATGATACTGTACCGAGGAATTGTTTAGTGGAATGTTTGAGAAGGAGAGGAGAGAGTGCAGTAACGGTGGAATGAATGGATTAGACGAGTGTACGAGGAAACATGGTTATGTGCGAAAGTAGGAGGGAATGTGTCTGAAAGATTTAGAAGTTGGACGGGAGTGAGGGTGGGCTGTCCGCTGACCCCTTTGTTATTTATGCTATATATTAGTGAATTGGAAGAGGTTTTGAGAAAAGGGCAAGCGGGCGGGGTTGTGATTGAAAAAGCGAAGGTATGTATGCTGGCATATGCGGATGATATGGTGCTTGTGGCGAGAGAATGGGGAGGGATAAAAGAGGTAATGCGAAGAGTGGAGAGGTATATGGACAAAAGAGGACTGCAAGTGAATGCAAGGAAAACAAAGTGGATGCGTTTTAGGAATAGAGGTAGGGAAAGTAGAGCGGGTGAATTGGAATGGAAGGAAGATGTGAGTGAAAGGGTGAATGAATTTAAGTATTTGGAGTTCACATTTAAATGCACAGGTGAATACGGGGAGCACGCCAAGTGGGTACAGGGCTAGAAAAGCATGGGGCATGGTGAGGAAGAAGTGGGGAAAGTGTTTTTTTTTGGCAACTTCCAATTGGCGTGCTGTGGGATGCGTGTGTGAAGCCCATATTGCTGTATGGTGTAGAAATATGGGGAATAGGAGAGTATGAGTGTATTGAAAAAGAGCATTGGTCGTTCCTGAAGCAGATTCTTCGAGTAGAAAGATCAAATCCTGGGTACATTTTGCTTCAGGAAACAAATTGAGTGTGTGTGCATGTGGAGGCAATGGAGAGAGTATTAAACTATGAGATTAAGTTATGTGGATTAGATAATGAGAGATTGGTGGAAGAGGTGCGGAAAACGTGCATGGAAAGAGGGTTGAGTGAATGGAGGAAAGAACGAAGAAAGATGTATGAAAGGGCAGGAGTGTCGGAGAATATTGTGAATGCGTGGAGAATGGGGTAAATGTGCAGGCATGGATAAAAGAGAAGTTGAGGGAGGTGGAGATGCAGGAGAGGCAAGGATGTATTGGAAGGAGCGCATACAACCCAGTATATGAAAGATGGCAAGTGTATGGTAGGGTGCCAGGGTACTTAAATAATAGTGATCTTACAAGTGAAGAGAAGATAATCCTGGCACGAGCGCGATGCGGTTCGGAAGATTCCCCTCTCTTCCGAACCGCATCGTGCTCGTGCCAGGATTATCTTCTCTTCACTTGTAAGATCACTATTATTGAGCGATGGGCGAAAATTATGGTAGGTGTGTGCTGTGCAATAATGAAAGGGATACTTTGAGTCATTTGGGAGTTGTTTGTAGTTTTTAAAGTGTGGTAAAAAGGTTTTTTGCGTCGATATGTGACGATGGATAAAATTGGATTAACCACTACTCGCCACAGTAGAAAAGAGAATCTGCTGAGTAGAGAGCAGAAGGTGAAAGCAATACAAAAATCCAATAATCGGGTGGCAAGGTTATGCCGTCTGAATTATGGGATACGTATGGAATATTGTTCATCGACTATCTGAAGAAAAGCCAGACGATCAATAATAACTATTATTTAGCCTTTCTTCACCGATTAAGTGACGAGATCAAACGAAAACGATCTCATTTGGCAAAGAAAAACATTGTTTCATCAAGAAAATGCACAAATCCACAAGTTGGTAAAAACCATTGCAAAATCAATGATTACACTTGGAATTGTTGCTGTACCCACCCTATTCTCCAGATCTGGCATCCAGCGATTACTGGCTCTTTGCTGATTTGAAAAAGATGCCCCAAGGAAAGAGAGGTGGCTCGAACGAAGCGGTTATTTTTAAAACTAACGCCTTTTTTAAGGCCAAAGATAGAAGATCATTGATAAATTATAAAAAAAAAACGTCAGTTAGTCATTATCAAACTGAATCTGTCTATATTTTCGTAACAAATTGTAATCTAGTTGAAGATAGAACTCAATGGAGAAATTACAGTAAGCTTAGAGAAACATTATAAAACTAGTCACGGACTTTCATTGCCTGCACCACTATATTTTACAAACAGTCAAATTCATCAGGGTGGGATTATTTAACCCCCATTCCCCTAACAAATTCTCTGATTAATTAATTAATCAACTAATTACCCCGCCCCAAATTCCGCGGAACACCCCTTAGCGTAATTTTAATCATTCCGAAAGCATATTCCGATTTGAATTAAGATCGGGCCGAATCGGCGTTATCTCCACCTTCATTACGGTATTCCAGAGCAGGTTTTAATTCATAACTTTGTTTGATTACATCTACCCACTTGCAGCGTCATATCACGTCCCGCTGCACGTAATCATTAATTGAAACTGTCTGCTTTTGGGCACGGCTTTTCCGTGTTGCATCGATGAGTGCCGTCAAATAAATAAAAGCGAAATGTTACTGAAATTAGTTTCGTTCCCGGGGGATGTGGTAATATTTGGGGAATGATGATGGGGCCGTCATAATTGCCCTGTTTTAATTGGTGTTGATTAAAATCGAACGCGTTATTCAGACTAGTGGGTGTTTACAGTTTGATATCAGTTTTAAATAGTTCGTACAGAGCAGAGAAATTCTGGCGCCTACTACAAATATAATGTTTAATATAAATGTATGTTGAATGAACTTCTCCCTTGATGAGACATGTTTCTGTATTAAAACTCTTAAATAAATAATTGATTTATTTAAATCAAAATAGTTGTTCATTCGCCTACTTATGAGAAAAGAGACAACCATTTTTATTTAAATAATTAAAGACTCCAGAACCAACAACCAACATAAAGAAAATTAAACAATTGATTTGTTTTACAATTTCTTTAATACAGAGTTTTCTTTTTTCAATTGCATTTCGCTTAATAAAAAAATCTGTTCTCTATGTCTTAAGTTTGTTTCCCGAAAATATTTGAAATATAGGGAATCGTATTTAATGTAAAGTTAATTGAAATTGCAAAAATTTATAATAAAAAAATATCAAATTTAAAATTACTTGATTTTTTTATATAGAGTTAATTTTCAATTACAAAAATTCATTATTGCAATGCAAAAATTCATATTAAACAAAATCAAATAATTTTAAAATTGATATTTTTTTATTATGAATTTTTGTAATTGCAATTAATTTTATATAAAATACGATTCTCTATATCTCAAATATATTTTACATTAAAATCCTTTGAAGTTTATGTATTATGAATTCAGTTTTTAGATTCCACATCAATTGATCAATTTACAAGAAATATATTTCAGACGTACATATATGTAAAACTTATTTATTTAAAATTGCGCAGTCACGTATTTTCTTTTCCCTTATTTTTAGCAAAACGTGTGTTCTAAATATTTCATGTCTCTATCCTTTGATGTGTACTTTATTGCTCTTTTACGGCTTCTTTACGATCAAAAGAATGAGTTGACAAGAATGAGCATTTTATTGATTTTGGGTTACAAAAAACAAGACCCATTAAATAAGGAAAAAAAAACCTACTCCCATATAAAAATGCTTGATAATATACTTTCAGCTAATAACTAGTTTGTTTTATATAAACTATTTATATAAATACACTTTATTTTAATACTTTGTTTTAAATACTTTTACCTGCTAAAAATGTTTGCTCAATTACAGGTAGAGAGAACAAAATCTTTATTATGTATATAATAACCTAGGCTTATCGATCATTTGTCTTTTTGTCCAATTATAGGTATTATCATCAGAGATAACATTATCATTATCTATATAATTTATAGTTGCCTAAGGTAACAAGTTTATGGTCGTCATCAATTATTATTACACCATTGTTAATTGAAGTACAGTGAGTTTCATATAAATCCATTTTAGAATTGGGGAGAAAACACACTATGAGAATTATGTTTTTTTTTTTTTTATTTTTCTTGAAAAGCAAAAAAACGTAACCCAGATATCTCTATGGGATATTAATCAGCAATAAATTCTGCAATATTTAAATCAACACTTTATCTCTTATATATACAAATATCTTTATTTTTACATTACATTAAGTACAGTATTGTATAGTATAATACGGTATATAATTTGAGGTTGTCCTTTTATAGGCTATCGACCCGAGGTCTTTCTGCCATTGTTTAGTTTTGCAGATGAGTTATGATTAAAGTATGTTATGAATAGATGATAATGAATTAATAGATGTATGATTATGTCTAGTTAGGGCCTTTATCTTTTATTACAAGCGAAATCCCCATTGTGTGACTCGAATTTGAAGCTCGCTGTGTATACAAAGGCAGCTTACTTTAATTTTAGTAAATCGACCTTCAATATTAGAATATATACCAAATGTATTAAATTTACTATAGCTATCAATATTTGATTTTATTGTAATCAAAACGCGTGTTTACAATATTATTAATTGAATAAAAGACAATCTTATTATTGAATTACCTGAATTATATTTTAGAGAAGTCCTGGAATTCAGGAAGTCATTAAAACACGGAAATGCATTGTGAATAAATACAGATACATCAGGAATCTCTTAAATTTTAAGGCCCTTATTACCTGACCATCAATAATTCGTGCAAATAGTTTTATCTACGACTAATATATAATGTATGTATTATACTTGTGATTTTTGCAGTATAATGCCATATATTATTCTCTTAGGGAATAATGACGAGGGATTAATAGTCATTATTCCCTCGTGCACTCCAATCAAAAAATTTCTCAAATTAAATACCATGGAAACAAAATACACAAACTGAAAACAGTCAGTGTCAAGCGCGTAGTGTTTGTGCATTTCTAATGAGATGGATGAAAATGAAGAGTCTTTTACTTGTACACCTCCAGAAATTGTACAACTAGCTGCAGCAACAGCATCTACCTTGATACCGGAAACATCGAAATCCATTTATAATAAAACGTACGCAACCTTCAACGAATGGCGTCTTCGAAAGAAAGCAAACTCATTTTCCGAACATGTTCTGCTGGCCTATTTCGCTGAATTAAGTGCAAATTACAAACCTTCTTCATTATGGTCATTTTTTTCAATCATTAAAACTATGTTGAGAATAAATCATGACGTTGATCTGGAAAAATATTGCAAACTACGAGCATTTTTAAAAAGAAAATCAGAAGGATTTCAACCAAAGAAGTCTTCCACTCTGACCCCGAAACAAATAAGAACATTTATTGACAAAGCTCCTGATAAAGTTTTTCTTTTACATAAGGTAAATATACCGAATTTAATCTGACTATTCAAAACTCATATTCTTATTTGCTTCAGGTTATATTAATTATTGGAATTATGGGTGCATGCCGCTCAAACGAGCTTTATGAAATGAATATTGAAGACGTGAAAGATCATCAAACACAGTTATTAATAACAATACCCAAGACTAAAACCAAAATTGTACGAACATTCGCCATAAACAGTACGTTTTACAATATTGTAAAGAAGTACATCAATCTCCGTCCGTCACATGTAAAAATTAATTCATTCTTTCTAAATTATCAAAAATCAAAATGTACAATACAACGTATAGGAAAAAACAAATTTGCAGATATTGGTACCGGCCATTGTTATCGCAGATCATCTGCCACTCTGTACATTGATGAAGGAGGCGATATAACTGGATTAAAGCGTCATGGGGGCTGGAGATCTGCACAGGTAGCTGAAAGTTACATTGATCAGTCTATAAGAAACAAGACAACTACAGCAGATACTATTGCTAAACAGATAAATAGTAATGAAGCATCTTCTTCCTCTTCAGCAACCGAAATTCCAAATATTTGTATTGCTAGTGTTAATGTTATTGAAAAATAAAGTTGTTCGTTAAAACAAATTAATAAATTAGTCATAGATAAAGTAGAGTATACTACTCGCAATAATGGCTATTATTACCTCGGAATGTTACTCCCTCGCCGCTTACGCGGCTCGGTTCGTAAATGTTCCTCGGGAATAATAGCTATCATTATTACTCGTGGTATAATCTACTATTATATATTACTTCCCGAGAATAACGATAATTCGAAACTAATGGGAAAGAATAAAAATTGAACTGAAACAAACGAAATATCTAGCCACTTTAATAATATACGTATTGAATAATAACATTTTTGCTTTGTTATTATTAATCCTGAATATTATTACTTAAAATGGATCGAACTATGAAAACTGTCCGGGTGAGATTTATTTATTTAAAAAAATTACCTTTTTATAAATCTACAATATAATCAATAATATTTATGTATAGTGGATGGTAGAACAAAAATAAAGAAGTAATGATAACAACAACAAAACAAATTACTTTAAAGTAAACACGTTTGTTATAACTTTCAAATTAAGTTTATTTTCACTACAGAACACTTAATTTGAAAGTTATAACAAACGTTAGATAGTTGTTGAAAGTTCGTATTCATTACTTTAAAGTAATGAATATGAACTTTCATCAACCTTCAGCCTTCTTGCTCTTTATCCTCGATAAAGAGCAAGAAGGCTGAAGAACAAATAATTGGCGCCCCTGGATGATTTAAAGATTAACAAAAGACAAAAATACGTTCTTAACTCTTATTAAAAATTAATAAGAGTTAAGATCATATTTAACTCGACGGCGGTAAAGTGGGAGGGGTTTTTAGTCGGTAGTTTCCCGGACAAAATCTGGGAAGAGTCCGACACAACGTCCGTAAATGGATTTTCCCCTTCCACAGCACAAAAAAAAAATAATAAGAATTAAGAACGTATTTTTGTCTACACCCAAGGAAAGCAACTCGTAATTATTTTTAATTAGTATTGATTATTATATATTTAGTACAAATATAATTTTTATTTTATTTTCGATTTTTTTTTAATAATAAAACACATACACACAAAAATCTAACAAAGTTAACACATATCACATGTGTAAATTGAAACAACAGCTGCAGCCAAAGGTCTTGAAACAACCAACATTCGCTGGTGTCGTTCAGCGCGCTTTTCTCGATTTCCTCTCCCCGACCATGCGATATGCTGCGACCCTATTTACGGGAAACTACATGAGCCAGATGGCCCTTTTTTGTTTTCCTCGCTGCAAGTTGGAATATAAATATAAAGCCACCCTATTTTTAGACGGGAAACACGTTTCATCTTGTCAAATGCAAAATTGTACATTGTAGATAATATTTTCGCTTCACATTCTGCATCTTGTCACATAATAAAGATTTTAGAAAAATTACTACTATTTTGATAGAAATAATGAAAACAACAAGCTTTGTGTAAATTGTGAAATAAACTTGACGTTTCATTTCACGTTTTTTTAGTTTGTAATTAGCTAAAATTGTTTTGAATCGTGGTTAGATTAGGATGGGAAAAGAAATATTAGGAAGTGAGCGACATGAATTGGAATATATATTTAGTAAGAGAATGATAGAATATTGTTAGTTATAGTATTTATATGCAATTATTATTATTACGTTTGAGTGTATCAATGCCAATGAAGGTTTTATTTTTTTTAATGCACATTGCCTCATTCGTATATACATTTTATAAATACATTAACGATATCGCTGTATATTTTATTAAATTTAACAATTCTTCCATATCATTTGAATCACCACTATTCTATTGATTTTAAGCCCCTTTCTGTTGAATATTAATATCGCATCATCGCTTAGGTTTAAATCGAATTGAGATAGCTAATCACCTAAATATCTATATTTAATTAATTCGAATTACGTAATTACGAATTAGCGCGAATTTGGGTTGATGCAATTCAAAATCAGATAATTAGAAATTAGTTAATTAAAATTTAGGTAATTTAGTTTGGCTCAACCCTTCATAAGTTGGTTATGATTATGAAAAAAAAAATCCTCACAATATTTTATTTCATTTCACATTAACTTTCAATTAATTGTCCAATTAAAAAGTCAATAAATTGCAAGCATATATTCAAAGTGAATCAATAAAATACGTTAATTATTGAGTCTTTTATTTTTTATCCTAGATATTGAGAGAACAATCGATAGAATCAACCCTATTTTGGGTTGGTGCAATTCAAAATTACATGATTAGAAATTAAATTACTGAGGCTTCTACTTCGTTATACATTGTGTAAGATTGTAGTAAAACACCTTTTTAACTTTGTATAACAGAATTTTATATTAAGTGACAATAGTTATTTTAGTTTGATAATGGCAAGTGTAAATTGTCGAAACTATAGTCACAAAATATAAAATTATGTTGTACAAAGTTAAAAAAAGTGTTTTATAATAATTACAAATTAAAACCAAATGAAATAAATATGAATAAATTATTTAAAATTTATTCATATTCATTTCATACAATATGAACTACCAATTATTTAAATAAAAATACTTGTCCTTTCTCCTGCTTATTTTTTATTTCACTAGATATATTTCGGAAACTATGTTTCCATCTTCAGTAGTTGAAGTTTTATAAATATAAATTATAAATAAATAGTTTCTGAAATATATCTAGTGAAATAAAAAATAAGTAGGAGAAAGGACAAGTATTTTTATTTAAATAATTAAAGTCTCCACAACCAACAACCAACATAAAGAAGATTATGAACTACCAATGTCTAAATATTAAAACCATTAAATAAAACCAGATATTTAGAATAATGTTACAAGTAATTTCTTACCTTTGAATGACTACAAATTATCCCACTCTTTATATAATTTTTATAACATTTTTGTAGTCGTTCACAAAATAATTATTGACGTTTTATTTTACATTAATTGTCTATTTTTAAGAAAATTTATCAGGCAAACGAAACTCTTCCGCTTATAAAATGAAAATTAAAGGTGTTATGATAACAAGTTATATAAAAAAAGTATTTAGTTTTTTAAGATATAAAACTATTATTTGAAACATTTTTCTATTGGAATAAAAAATAATTATCACTAACCAAAAGCTCTTTAGATCAATCCAAAGCTTGAATATAACGTTTGGGTTCAAATCATTTAGCCGCGGAAACGCACAAAGACATATTTCAAAATTCGAAGGAATGGACCATCCGTTGAAATTGCCGACTCGAAAATGTTTACGATCACAATACATTGCAGAGGGGTGCGGGCAAAGTTTTAAAACATGAAATTAAACAGTAATTCAATTGATGTATGTGAACTGTTTAAATTTAAATAGAAAAATTCTTCTTTCGATATTTTTCGATATAATTTTGATTAAGAGAAAAAATATATATAATATATATAGTATATATAATTCTAGCGAAGTGAACTTCTGATAAAGGTTGAGTTTTACTAAAGACCAAATAAAATCTTGAAACACACGCTATAAGTGAATTTTTACAGATCTGTAATACAGTATTGAAAGATTAACAGAAACATGCTCCTTTATTATTTTATTACACAAAGATTAATACATTGTTAGAACAGATCATTAACCAATGTGACGTAACTATAAGTATCATGTGTATCCTATAGTTCTTTAAAGAAAAAAAAAATATTATTTTCTAACTTCAGTTTTCGTTTTAAGTTTCACCCCATACGTTTTTTTTGAAATATACTAAAATATTGTTGTACTATATCTGGACAATTAGAAATAATTAAAAAAAGGGTTTTTACAATTATGAGAATCCATCAATACAGCTTCACACTAAACAATAGTCCTTATTAAACATGAAATTAGTCTATTTACAAAAACTAAACTGATGTCATACATTCAAAATTACTATGTTGTCATATTTACAAAGGGTTGTGACTAGACAGGCAACTTATTATAAATTTCATGAATATCAACTATTGTTTAATTAGTTAAGTTTAATTTAGTTAATTTAATTAAACATCGTTAAATTATGAAAGGCAGAGCTGTACGGACGAGCGATAGATCCCGAAATACGTGTCTACATATGGCGTAATATTTTTTGCTTTTTACATTAAACAGAGTTTCACTGTTGTGAAGATTTTCTTTGGAATTCGTAGGAGACTATTGGCATATTGATAAAATTATTTTAAGGTAGATATATTCTTAAAAAAATCTCTTGCATAATTACCGTAATTTATTATTTGTTAGTATTGACCATCAAGTGCCACAAGAGTACTTGATAGTAAACATTATCCTCGATTGTTTCATTCCTCCTCGAAAACCGCACAAGAAATGCAACAAATTGTTTTACGCGAATTTTCAGTATTTAATCGAGTTTTAAAGGATACTTCATACATTTACCAAACAACATATCAACTATGGAAATTGCTTAGAATTTATATATGTATATATACAAAAAACATTTTCCCTTAAATTTTAGTATATTGAATGATATAAAGTTGGTAATAAAAATTAAAAATTATGACGTCATTTAAACTCATTGAGAATAGATTCTATAAATTAAAAATGGTGATGTGTCCATTATAGTACTTTCCCCAGTGAATTCGGTAAAATACATTCTTGAATGAACACTTAATAGTAAATGAAAAATTGTTGAATGAAAAAAAAAAAAGAATAGATTGTTGTCTTTTAAAGTTAAAGCCAAGTATTTGGAAGAATGTTACAATTTGTTTTGTTATTTCTCCTCACAAAATGTTCCTTTTTATTTTCCAAACATTTTCGAGGCGTTTACGAAAGAATTATTGAGTTAATGAAATATGACGGCATTTTGGCGTTTTATTCGACATAAAAATAATTGTTTAATTTTAAGGGAATTTATCGGGCGGATGAAAAAAAAATCTGCTTATAACATGAAAACTAAATGTCCTACTATAAAAGTTATATAGCAAAAAAAAATATCAAGGATATTAGTGTAAACTGAGCTTAAGTCATAAAATCTACACATAAAGAATACACTATGCGTTCAAAATATGTTTAGCGTTTTAAAAAATAAAAATCGTGAACTAAAACGTTAATTATTTTATATTTTTATAAAAGAAAATACTCAACTTTTTTAATTTCTGATAATAAAAATTAATATAAAACTAGCTAAAAGTTTTCAATAAGTTCTCAGCTTCCATATTTATAACAAAGTTTCTATTTTCACTTCGAAATTTTTACGTATAATAAGTTTACTTCGGATAAAAATATCCCATACCGATACTTAAAATCACTTCTGCGTTATTATTTCGGCTGCTTCCAGTAATAACTTTACGTGCCGCATGCAACTGCTGCGTTGGGCATAATTACATATCTGGTCACGTCATTTGTTAACATTCGGCCTTCCTCAATAATTCTTCGCGTTCTTTGTGTTGACTTGCAAAACGCTGACAGGTTTCTTATTAGATGGTTGTAAACGCTTAATTTCTCTTAGCATTGAAAATAAATTACAGACTCTTTGATGAATTAAAATTTGCAGAAAATTGGAGAAAGCAACGACTTTTTTTTTCTTTAAAAGTAAAAAAAAGTAAAACTTTACTTACTTTTTTTACTTTTTAAGAATATTTGAATAAATAAGAACATTTGACGCTGAAGGATCATTAGTCGATAGCTAATTTGTGAAATTTATAATGTTCATTTCGTTTTTCAATGGTTTATGAAATATACATTTAATATTAAATAAAGGCAGAAAGACCTCTGGTCGATAGCCATTTAACAATTAATTAATTTTTGTGTGATATATATAATCAATGTTTGTTACATTATTGTAAACTTAATTGTTAATAAAGATTGTTATATATATATATATATATATATATATATATATTAAATAAATCAAGTCGACCAAAGTATAAACGTTTGTTATTGTTGTTCATAACATTGCGTATCTTAAAAAGCTTTTAAACTATTTTCAACTATTACCAATAATTTGTTCATTTTGTCAGCTACAAAAAATATTTTTAAATAAAATACGAAGTCGGTTCCGAGCAATTTTTATTCGTTACAAGGTTCCCGTAACATTCAAATGAAAAATGTTGATTTTTTTTATCATCATGGCTTTTCCGTCGATTTATTTTATGACTGAATAAAAGACTACTTTAATCGCATACACATCATTTTTTCTATTATCTCTGTTAATAAGCTGAACCTAACAAAGCTTAAGTAACATGATGAATCGTAGTATTAGTAATACAGGCAATGAACAGGGATTAAGATCGAAATGTATTTCGTTTTTTTTTTCTGATCGGATTAAAATCGAATTTTTGTAAATCGTTCTTGTTGTTCTCATTCGGCAAAAAAATAATTTCGTTTTCGGTAACAGAAAAAAAAAAAAATACGGTTAATACCGGTTACCACATATTTAAAAAAAATCTATTTTGACTGTAACAATTATCACCCCCACCGCCTCGCACCCCCTTTCTTAAATTCTTTACTAAAACATTTTTTTATTTAAATATTTGAAAAGTTTTCGATGTGAATTTATTGTAAATAAAGAAAAAAACATTTAAAATTTTACTTATTTATATAACCACATGGGTTTTTATTCATCATTCTCTTTCGTATTTCATGATTTTCACCATTCTATGGAAGATTTCCTGGACAACGTCGGACTCCCTACTTATTTATATAATTTATTTAATAAAATTAAAAATAAAATACATATTTACATTTATTTCGTTCAATCTGTCGCATTTACTTATAATAAAATAATAATAAAAAAATATAATTTGCGTATTTTTTCTATAATTCAAATTTTCTCTTGAAACTCAATGCACGGTCACTTGGAGATTTGGGTAAAGGTTCCACCGTAAGTTAATTAAAAGTTAATTAAACACATGTTTTATTCAACCTTATAAGTAAGATGTCTTCCAATAGTTCGTTCTTCTTTTAGGTTCGTTCTTTGTGAGCTAAGAATAAATTTCAAATAAGAAAATGCTCTTTAAACACTAACTTGTGTCATTGGTAAAATAATAATATGTTTTGCAACTTCATACAGCTCGCTCATAGTGTTCTTCTTTGATAGCCAGTATTTGAATAAACAGGTCTCCCTCTTCTCTCGTGGTTCTTTACAATATAATTCTAGTAGTAGTCTTTCTTTTTTTATACATTTGCATTGATAACTTTGTAAACCTTACACCTAACGTCATAATTTTATACTCTTGGACTCACTCTTCAAATCCAACGGTGTAGGTTACAGACCATTGGATTTAACCATTAAGTTTTTAGTTATTGCATACCAAATATGTGTTGTTAATTAAGACAAAAGTAGTCATAAAAATAATCATTTGATATTTTTCATTTTTTTTTTTATTAAAGATAATTAATTAACAGCTATGTAATCCTTGTATGTAATGTCAAAAACTTCAAGTGAATCCAACTTACTCCAGAATAAACAATTTATTCGTTACATGCACTAATACATCACATTTTATTCTTTAAGTTTGTTTGTTAGTTATACAAACCTGTACAGAACTTTTTTACATTGATAGCTTTGTAAACCTTATATATATAACGTTATAAACTTAGATTCTTACTAATTTAGTGTAGAGTAATCGTTCAAAAACAAATTTCAGAATATCGATCATCGTCATGATCATCGCTTTTCCATATCGAATTTCAAGAATATAAAAAACAAGTCAATTGTTCTTAAACTGGTTGTGTTGAGAGATTTGTACCTGTGATGTCACAAACTTAGACTTTGACCAATTTAGTGCAAAACAAACCCATTGTCGACATTCAGAATATGTAAAAGGTTTGTAAAATTCAATGATTGATGATTCAATCATAAATTGAAAGAAAACATTTTTATTTTCACAGAAACATTGCTACAATGTTTAACAAACACAGTAACATCATCAGGCAAATGATCAATGGTTATAAAAAATCAATAATTGTTTTTATGAAGACACAGGTAGAGAGAGATTTGTGTCGATAAAATTGAAACTTTTAATCACCAGTTATAAATTAATCCTCTCGTAATTGAAAATTCTGCTATTTAATGTTATGCTCCGTCCCATTCAATTTTAATGAAAAATCATTCACAGCTAGTCCAATAAAGCCTCATAAACAAATTTAATCAATCAACACAAAAGCAATCAGAAAATACGCATGCAGCGCGGAGGACATAAATCCAAACCTGTAAATACCACCTCGACAATTACACTAAATCAGCGAAACAATCGCCAGTGATTTATCGCGAAAATCCATTATTATTATCCATTATTGCGCGGAAACAATGGAGGCGATTCATTTTCGGCGAATTTCGCGATGCAAAGTGTAGGTCAGTAAACCGAACAACGCAAGGTGGAAAACAAACAGCCGAGCGAGCCGACTTCCCTTTCCTGTACCAGATCGTGACTGAGATGACTGTTCGTGTCCTAGAACGTGCCTCGCTTCTGTCACAGGAAAGTAACCACGAACGGCCCATTACTGTCCATTACTGTCTAGTGAAATATTTCATAAGTGTGTATACTGGTTGGATGTGATCGTAATTTTCTAGTTATAGGAAATTGTAAAACGTTAGGTTTTCACAGAATTAAATTAAAATTCGATTTTTTTTATAAGACGGGGGAAATTAAAAGAATCGTACAACTAGTCAAGTGATTATTTTGATATTTTTAGTTGAATTAGAATATTTTTACTATATTTTTTTTGCTAATGAAATACAATACGGAACATCTATAATGTAAAACCGATGGGAAGTTCGCCACGAGTTTCCAGACATGAATCCGGCGCCTCCACCATCTTACAAAAGATACAATTTTGATATTATCTCAAACAATTATTTACAAAATAGTGTTAACCAATTAATAATCAAACACGTCAGATACTCTAATAACCAAAAACCTTAAAAACAAATATTTTCAGTAAATTATTGCAGTCAGAATTAAATCAAATTTGTATTATTTTCAAAGTGCCAAAAGTCATTGTTGGCCGCAGTCGATTTTTTATTTTATTGGTCATAAATGTTTATTCGGGCTTTGTTCATAATATCAAATGATAAAAAAAATGCCACATATGTCTTGTTTTTGTTTAAACAATTTTTTAGTCGGACACTCATATCAAAAATTCGAAATTTTCAAAGTGTCATAAGTCATTGTTAGGCGCTGTCGATTTTTGATTTTATCGACCATAATTGTTTATTAAGGCTTTGTTTGTAATATTCAATAAT
This sequence comes from Philonthus spinipes, assembly GCA_963082785.1. Lineage (NCBI taxonomy): Eukaryota > Metazoa > Arthropoda > Insecta > Coleoptera > Staphylinidae > Philonthus > Philonthus spinipes. The sequence continues at coordinate 18,681,065 of OY720306.1, read as the reverse complement.
AACGCCACATGTATCTTGTTATTGTTTATTTATCATATCATAGCATTATTAAAAACGATTTTTATTAAGCGTATATGTTTAAGAACGTTTTATTTATACAATTAAACAATACAAAATGCCACATAAGTGTCATTTTTATTTAAACAATTTTATAAGTCATCCTTAGCGAATAATGAATCCGTAGGGGGCGTTTTCAGCATTAATTAAAAATATCAATTATTTTCAAGAATTATTTTAATATTTTTGTTATAAAGAATATTTTTCGAATAAAAATACCATATATGTTCATGAAAATTAAACATCTATTTTTCATGCGTTCAAACTAGATTATAAAATAAAATAATCCAAAGATTTTTTTAAAAATTTTTATTAATTATAACCAAGTTTAATAAATTTATTATTTTAAAATTTTCTTGCTAAGGAATAAAGCCATTCGTGGAATTTTAAATATCACAATTTTTTGACAATATTGTTTTTGTAAACAAAATTAACACTGATTTATATTAATTACAAGTCTAACTGAAAAAGGTCCCAACAAAAACAAAACATATATGGAATAATTTTATTCTTTAATATTCCATACAAAGTCTTAATAAATTATGGCCAATAAAATCAAAAATCGACAGCGCCCAACAATGACTTTTGACACTTTGAAATTTTCCATATTTCCATATGAGTGTCCGACTAAAAAAAATTTTAAACAAAAACTAGACATATATGGCATTTTTCATTATTTGATATTATAAACAAAGCCCTAATAAACATTTATGGCCAATGAAATCAAAAATCGACAGCGCCCAAAAATGACTTTTGACACGTTGAAAATTAGACAAATTTCATTTAATTCTTACTGCAATGATTTACTGAAAATAAATGTTTTTAAGGTTTTTAAGTTATTAGAGGATCTGACGTGTTTGATTATTAATTGGTAAACACTATTTTGTAAATAAATGTTTGAGATAATATCAAAATTTTATGTTTTGTCAGATGATGGAGGCGCCGGATTCGTGGCCAACTTCTCATCAGTTAATAACTTAATATTAATTTAAAAAAAAGAAATAAATACATGAAAATGATCGAGAACTTTGCTCCTCTAGAGTGATTTGACTTTTTTCTTTATTTTACATTTTTTGGATGCAACATCTGAAAGGGTATATGGATTCGAGAATAAAAAGACATTAAATTAAATAAAAATTATTTGAAAATAATTAATATATTATTTCCACACTTAGCTCTGTGACTTTTGTTACAGAGTTAAATGTAGAAATTAATTATTTTCAAATCACATGTATTTCGACAGCTAACATAGCAAGGTTTATCTGTGAGGAAATTAATTCTGCAACGTAGTTTTTGTAGTACCCCATTAAATATCGAAATGAAAATTGTATTTTCGGTTTATTTTACATTTTTATTGTAAAAAAACGTAAAAATGCTATTCAAGTAAAAAGCTATTATATGTGTGATGAGAATATGCAAGTACTAACTGGCTTGCAAAATTTAATCTCGAATATGCATCACCTTAGAAAAGCCTAGTTGAAGGTGACGAAGACACAATAAAGGCATTAATTGATGCAAACCGGCTAATAATAATTCGTGAGATTGCTGAACGATTCAATTTATCGAATTCGACCATTCATGTTCAGATCATTTGAAACAGCTAGGTTTAATCTAAAAACTCGCCATTGTCACAACTCATCTGCATAGAATTTCAAGAAAATAAAAAAATTGTTTTTACACTTTTTTCATTGACAGCTTTGTAAACTTTACTTGTGACTTCACAATATTAGACTAGGACCAATTTTGTGCTAAACAAACGCACAAACGGGATCTTAAGGATATGGCCCCTTTTCATGGTGCAAATCACCATTTATCAACATTGTATTTTTTTTTAAAAATATGAAAATAAGAGATTTGTGAACGAACTATGCTAGGTTTTATCTCTTTAATTAGTCTTTCTTGTCTTTCATATGAGTTTCTCAGCCTTTTACGGAAAACAAATTGTGCCGTCGTATTGACGTTTGTGATTTGTTTCTCAATCGCCAGGAAAATGATCTATTTTTGAAGCGTATCTTCACTGGATACAAGAAGTATGGATTGTTACAACAACGTTAAGCGCAAAAGATCCTGGAGTGAAAAAAAAATCTGGCTAAAGCACTTCGAAAGCTAATATTCATCAAAAAAGTTAATTTTTTTGGTAGAATTTCAAGGAATTTTTTAATTTTAACTTCTATTGAAGAATAAAATGATTAATTATAAAGATTATTGTCAACATCATCAGTTGGTTGAGTTAAATGATTCGCAGAAAAAAAAAGGCAATAATTGATTAATTGGAAAATTACAGTATTTTAAGATGCTAATGCGAAACCACATAAAAGTTTGACCACTCGGAAAAAGCTTTTAGAGCTTGGATAAGACATACTGCCACACTCACTATACTCTACAGACCTGGAGCTTTCCGATTATCATTTATTCCGATGTCTAAAAAAATGTAGGCAGTAAAATGGTTCATTCAAATGAAGAGGAATAAATAGGAAAGAGTATTATTCATTCACTTGGTCACAGTTATTTAAATATATTAAATAAAATGATTTGAAAATAATTAATAAATTATTTTCACATTTAGCCCTGTGACCTTTGACTTACGTTACGTAAGTACGTTAAACAAATACACATTAAAACAACTACTTCCCGGCAAATATGGCCTTAAATTAAGTAACGTTCCTTTTGTTGTTTTCGCATTAAAGAAATTTTTCTCGGATCAAAATTTGTTGCATTATGCAATATTTTGTTGATGTGCAACAGCAGATGTACATTATGTAATTCAATGTCCGGCGTGATTATTTGCCCGGGAAGTAGTTGTTTTAATGTGCATTTCTTTAACGTACTTACGTAACGTAAGTCAAAGGTCACAGGGCTAAATGTGAAAATAATTTATTAATTATTTTGGCAGCAAAGAACAAAAACATTATGAGCGTGGAATCATGCTACTGCCAGAAAGATGTATTGGATCAGGATGGATAATATTTATTGATTTAAAATATAACCAAATATTTATTATCTGAGAAAATAAAATATTGCATAATATAATAGATAAATATTGTCATATTATATAAAGACCTACGGTCGATAGCACTTATTTAGGAATAAACCCTGAATAAAATATTAATTAACAATAAGAAATTCGTTGAAAACAAAATTACTTTCCTAACAACCCAATAATTATGAAATAAAAAATAGTTGTCCTTTCTCTGATTTATTTAATGAATATTTAAAGAATCTGTTATATTCCGTTGACCAGGAAGCCATATCTTCTAATTTTCTTTATGTTGGTTATAGAGACTTTAACTATTTTATTTAAATAATTAAAGTCTCCACAATAAACATGAAGAAGATAACCCGATAATTATATTCAAATATCCTTTATTTGGGCAGAAAGACCTCCGGTCGACAGTCCATGACGGACTACTAAGCCACCAACATGAATTATAAATATAAATATTTGTAAAGAATTGTAATTCTGCTGTCTGAATAAAGATGTTTGTATATATCTTTTATTTAATAAAATCAAATGAATTTAGACAATTATTTTGTAAACTTTTGAGTTTTGGTAAAACATTTTTATCATTGGATATTTAAAGCAATAAAAAAACACAATTGTATTTTGTTTCACAGAAATATAAACTTATTTATTCAGTTAGTAGTTTCGGCCAGACGACCATTATCAAAGTTATAAGATTAATCTTATAATTAACTAGAAAAACTAGTCAGTGAATAAATAAGTTTATATTTCTGTGAAACATAAAGCAAATAGGATTTTCTATTACACTAAATATCCAATGAATTATTTTATATTTTGAAGTGAAAATTAGTATGTGAAGAATTTCGAACAGGAACATTAGAAACGCTATTAGCTTTGAAAAGGTGGTATCCCCTTAAGCATATCGATTTTTCTTTAAACGCAATAATTTTATTAAACACGCTTATTAGCTAAACTCATCCACGCTTTCAACTAAATCTCTCATATTAAACACGAAAGAGAATTCTAATCAAACAATAAAAACAAAAGTCTTGTACATATAAATATGGATATCGGCGATCTCAATACGCGTGTTTTCTTTCGAGTGGATTATTTGCATTTTCTCTTTCGTCCACTTCGCGGGTAACGTTTATTGAATTTATAGCGGGTGAAAGTCAAAAAGGAGTCGAATAAAATCTCAACATATAATCCCCGTTTAACGGAGCGGGTTTTAATGAATGCCAATGATAAGACGGTTTTCGCAATGAGTGCACTTTCGAGTGGCTTCGTTTAAAATGTTGATCTCTAAAGTGATCCAGAATTCGAGATCCTTGTTTATTTTAAGTACGGGATTTTAATAATCGAAACTAATAGCGATGAAATGAAACAAGTAGGTGTGGAATTTATAGAAATGAGAGTAATGTGGTAAACTAATAATTTTAAATTTATTCATGGCAATTTTAATCAATCATTTAAATCCATACTTTAGCTAATAAGATATATGATTGACAGTACCATATGATTAATTAATTTCTAACTTATACAAATTTAATTCTATACACTGTGACACATTTCAATTCATCCAGTGGAATATCTCGACACAAAAGGTTAATGGTTTCGAGGTGGACATCCGCTGCCGTAAAAAATGTTCATTGTCACCTCCCAGGGAATGAGATAGGTGGTTAACTTTGAAATCTTAAATAGGAACAAATATTTTTACTACAGATTAGGAGTCTATGCCGAAAATAATAAAAGTTTTATTTGAGGATTTTTTTTTTGAAATCCTGATAGAATCCTGACATTCATAGGTTCTAAAATATGCATTGCAGAAAGAAATGTTTGTCGAGATATTCCACTGTATGAATTAAAATGGGTCACCCTGTATACAAGGTAGCGAGAAAAGTTCTCAGAATCTTTAGATAAAGTCGTTCGTTGGTTTAGTTTTAGTTTAAAATTTCTTTTTATTTTTTTTTTTCATATTGTTGCTTGTTACTCCATGCAATAAATAATTAATGAATTATATGCAAATATCTTTATTCAGATAATTGCATTTTTACAAACATTCAGTATATACATTAAAATAAAGGTTTGTCTGTCCTAGGCTATCAGCCGGATGTCGTTCTGCCCTTAATGAATGAATTAGTTAGATACACATCTTTATTGACAAGTATTTTGAGTTTACAATAATAATAATAACAAAATAAAATATTTAGAAAATGTAAAGACCATAGATCTTTCTGCCTGTCTTATAATTAATTGTCATTATCATCTTTTGCATATTATTTTGTCGTTGGTCGTCATTGTTAAACTGTCTATTGAAGCGATCAGAGTCAATTTAACTGTCTATGTCTTTAAAGGATGTAATGAATTGAAATATTGTTGTGGATGGATTTTACGGATAGGCGTTGTGCTTAATGAATTATTTATTCTGATTATTTTATTATTCTAATTCTTTGATTATTTTCAAATTATTTTATTTTAATTTAATTAAAAAAAACTGCAATGGAAAATGTCACAATCATAATTTTCAATTTTGTTATTTCTTTCAGTATTTCTTTATTTACTTTTAATTCAAATTATTGCATACAAGTAAATCATCTGCATTATTGAATTAACCTCTACTTTCTTAAAATTGTAAATAAATTAATATTTCAATAAATCACGATAAATCGACGCTTACTTCCTTAAAATCATCGATGCGAATACGTTTTATTTATTCACAATAACAAAATGTATTCTTTACGAGCCCATAAAAATCATGTAGATTTAATAACACTGCCCGAGAATATTTATTCCCGATGATTACAGACGCTCGGGTGTTCCAAAAACTTGATTTAATGTTTGCGAAAGATGCAACACTGGGAATCTGATCCCCAGTCGGCATAAATTCAATTTACTCTGTCGGCGATAAAGAAAATTGAGCGAGCTCACAAGCCGGTGCTCAGACAACAGTTTCCACATCTGAACCTGTCGCAATTTAAATGGGGGAAAAGTATAAAACGCGTAACGGTTGGATTGGAAGACAGAAAAAAAAGCAAACAAAAAACAAACAGAGGGATAAAACTTGAAATTGACGTAGGCATTAAAATATCTGAATGGGAGATATTTTAAGAACATAAAAAAACGTAGGCAATTTAACATTAAATAAAAATAATTAAAATGTCGATAGCCCTGGCAGACTAACAATAAATATTTATAATTACTTGTAAATATTTTAAAGAAAATTGTATCGAAAATTGTCTAAATAAAGATGTTATATATATATATATATATATTTCGGGTATATCAAAATCAATTTTAATTATTGAGACCTCTATCTTGCATACATTGTAATTCAATTTTAATAAATGAAACACATTTTTACTACGTTAGTATGACTCGGATTGTTTTGTTGTTGTCTATATTTTTATTTTTATAATGACACGTTAAGGTTGTCGAAACTATAGTCAACAATAAAACAAACCTATACAAATGAAGTAAGAAAGTGTTTCAATATTATTTTTTTAATTTGACTCTTTGTTCATCAATAGGAAGTCATCGAATCCAAAAGAAGTGAAACAATCCTATCAAAATTTATAAAAAGTTTATATGACGTCTAATAAAATGGCTAGAAACTGATATTGTCAAATTTTTAGCACAATATTGGAATACAGCTTATAATTTTATCATGTTAATTCTACTGAATAGATCCAAATGTACAATCACAGGTGATTGCCATGTGATTCGTTGCGTAACTAGTTAAATATGTTTTTAATGTATATAGAATGATAGTATTAACAAAAATAAGTGATATTTTTAATGTGTCAAATTTTGAAAGCAGATAATTTTTAACAAAGACTAAAACAGACAGCCAGCTCCGTGTATTTTTTAACGCTAAAAGTAGCTGTTTATCTCTCCAACAAAACTATTTCCTTTTCTCTCAACAGCGTTTACGCATTCCAGGTGGCGCTGGCGAGGAAAATAATTTACAGGAATTTGTTCCTCTTTTATAATTAATCTCGTTATAAATGCTTTCATTAGTACGAGGTTTTACTTCATAGTAATAAAATATCCCACACAACTAATATTTCTATTAAAAATGAAATATTTATAAACATTTTATATGAAATGCGTACATCCTTACATTATAATTTTACTTAAAAAAATAATATTACATTTTACTGATATACAATTATTTATCTACTTAACAGCTCTAAAGACGCTTCCCACAAATGCAGATTTTGCATATATTAATCTTGTCGTGGCCACCAATTATACAAGAACTTTCATAGTAATAAAAACTCATAAAATATTTAATAAAATAACTTTGACAAAATGTCTAAACATGAATCTGTTTACAAATGAATGTTGCGATATACAGAGAGCTTTTTTTAACAGTATACATTTCCCCTATGTATACCTGCAAAATACGCGACTCAAATGCATTAATGTATGTGTGTTTAGTTGCCTATAACACGCAATTGAACACACATATGCCAAATAAGCAACTAAACATACACACATTGCGTTTGACTCGCGTTTTTTGCAGGTATACACTTCCCATAATGTATACTGATAAAAAAACCTCTCTGTATATCTCGTCTATGGGGTAGCTAAACAGAGAACAGCATTAGCTGAGAAATGGCCACGCTCCTCTTCCGAGCTTAAAAATCATAGAGCATTGAAGGATGAAAACTAGGAGAATGGTAGTTGTAGATGAGGCCATCATTGATGCTGCGATGGCAAATCCTTAATCTGGCCGTATGCTGGAAATCTTGCAAAGAATTTCAGGCAATATGAGAAGACGGGCTGAAGCTTGTATTATATGCAATGGTGAACGTTTGTTTAAATGTTGTAATTTGTTATAGGTGTTGAATCGGTAATTTAAATTAATAAATAGTTAAATAAAAATGATTCGAAAATAATTAATAAATTATTTCCACATTTAGCTCTGTGACTTTTGACTTACGTTACGTAAGTACGTTAAACAAATGCACATTAAAACAACTACTTCCCGGGCAAATACCCACGCCGGACATTGAATTATATAATGTACACCTGCTGTTGTACATCAATAAAATGTTGCATAATGCAACAAATTTTGATCCGAGAAAAAATTAATGTTGAAACAACAAAAGGAACGTTACTTATTATAAGGCCATCTGCAGACACGTGTTTCGGGATCTATCCCTCGTCAGTACAGCTATGCCTTACACAATTTAAAGATGTTAAAATAAATCAATTAAATTAATTCAAATACAATCAGCAAAATTAAATCAATTATATTAAATCAAATTAAATTATTTAATTGGGCTGTCTATAATGAAAGGCTTTTTTGACAGAAAAATCGCATTGAAGGCGAGATTCTTGCGTCGTAAATTCCGAACAACCTCTAACAAATTAATTGTACCACAGAAGTTTGACGTTCACGTTAAAGTTTTTATTTACTCTCACTGGCACATTTTATTTTTTCAAGCCACAGCATTGTTTTTTAACGAATTATTCCTAATGGATCATTTTGATTTTGAGTTTTTTATGAATTAATATTATATGTACTATAGCTAACATTTATTAAAATACTTAGCCATTGATTTTGACTCACCCGATATATAAAATTAAAAATTCTATTGTCGAGGGTGTTATTTATGAAACTCTAGGTTAATTTAAAAAAAATAAAACACGATGTTGAACTTTCTAGTTTCAGAATATTTATAGTAGATACACTGCTACAATCTAGAATAATCTATTCATATTTATTTCATACAATATGAACTACCAATGTCTAAATGAGAATTTTCTCAGCACAAAAAACTTATTAACAATAGATATTTGGACACAATTTCAGCTGTTTGAGTTTACGTGAAGTGTTTTAATATTATTTGTAGAGTGAGACTTTGTCCTGTGTAAGTTTTTCGCAACATCTTTCTGTTTTGTGTGAGTTTTGGTGCTCGTTTATATTTTATTTCCTTTTTCTCCAGCTCATGGAAAGACGAAATAAGGATTTCGTATTTCCAATCATATTTTTGTATACTTTTTTGATTTTTTTTTCAGGAGTTCTTGACACATATATTCTCTTTACGCTTCTTTCTTCTCCCATTCTTTGTTCTTCTTTCTTTCTCCTATTAATATTAATGACAAATCAAAATTGATTTAATTCCTTAAAAGTCATTAATTAAATATTATATTTGGTATTAATAGATATTTGTCTTTCTAAGTCTATAAATTGCAAAGCAATTCAAAGAGAATAATTAATTAGTTAATTATTTTCAAATAATTTTTCTTTAATTTAATTAAAACTGCTATGGAAATACTTTCAACATCATTATAAATAAAATTAAATTTAATTGTCCGATTAAAGCATATTTTATAATTATTTTTTTACTAATATATTATAATAATTGATTAAATACATGAAATTTTTTATAGAGTATAATTCTGATTGATATTACAAATTATAATACGTGCTTTTCCTTCAAAACCAAGTTTCCAACTGTTTTTAAAGTAATAATGAAGAACAGAAACCTATGCATATTATAACTAATACGCAATTTCTACGCCCAATGTGCTACTTAGTATAAATAAAATTTATATGTGGGTCCGATTAAATGCAACAAACTGACTAAAATTGCATCGCAAAATGTGCGTATTTAGGCGTGTGAATATGTTTATTTTCAACATCCTTGTGAGTGCAGAGTAGCGCTCACAATATGTTAATAAAATTCAGGAAATATGTGCACGCAGTTCGTAGCGGTTCGTAGAGTCTCTACAAAATCTCCTTGTGGCAGCTCTTGAATTTAAAAACAATACGCCTAGAGTGTGATGCTAAAATCCCTACTGATTGCCTTTTCTATTGTATTTCCTACAAAGAAATAAAAAAATAGTCCGCTGTGGGTACTTTTATGAGTACGAGCAAAAATATTCAAGAAAATATTTCATCATCAGTTTCTTATTAATCTAATCATTGAATCAATAGATGATAATTCTTATACCAAATAATCTATAAGTCTTAGTGATATCAATCACTATAAGCGCTTTTCCTTCAAAACCAAGCTTTCCTACGGTTTTTAAAGTTATAATGGAGAACAGAAATCTATGTAAATTAGCTCTAATACGCAATTTTTTTAAAACTTCTACGCCAAATTTGCTACTTACAATAAATACATTTAAATGTTGGCCCGATTAAATGCAAAAAAAAAAACAGAATAAACTTGCATGAAAAAAAAAAAAATATGTGCTTCTGTATGTCTGTCACTAAACGTCCTTGTAAGAGCAGATTAGCGTTCCCGATACAGTAATAAATTTCAGTAAGTAGTAGTTCGTAGTGCCTCTGCAAAAGCTCTCAAGTTAAAAAATACACGAAGTGCGTCGCGATAAAATCCCTACTGATTGCCTCTCTTTGTACACCTTTCTCTATAGTATTAGGTGCACAGAAGGAAAAAATATCGAATCACTCTAAGCGATAAATCGCTGTGAGTACTTTTACAAGTACGAGAAAAAAATATTTTAGAAATCGTTGAAATTTTGGGACATACATTAGGTAATTCTATCCAACCCAACTTAAAATTAACTGTGGAACAAACTCATTGCCAGCTTGAGAAATTTTCGATTAAATACAAATCTAAGAGAAAAACTCAAGCAGCAAGAAAATGCAGTATGTTGTGAATTATTATGTAGAAAAGGTATGATAATAATCCATATTATATGCAGTTAAAAAGATTATAACAAATTATGAGTGTTAATGTAAAAATACACAATAAAAAATTAAATTAATCAAAAAATGGACGGTATTTTCTTATTATGCTTATTTTCCAGTAATGTCATTGCTAATTTTTGAAACGCAAATTTTGATCATAATTATATTAATTTCTCATGTTTATAGCAAACCGTAACAACGTCATTATTTTAAATAAATGTCAAATGGCATAATCATTAAGGAAAGAATAGACTTGTGATTAAAGCTATAATTAGCAGTAATGTCATAATTTGTTAATAAAGACATAGACACAATTGGTTGAGTTACGTGAAGTGATAGTGGCTGTTAATTAAGACATTTATACTTGCTTCACAACAATATTGTTTACCAGATTATTGTCACTTTGTGACCGAAATGTACATCTGGTCGTTGTCATCTGGTTATTGTTTACCAGATGTACATTTCGGGTAAATAATAAATTTTTCAAGAAAGGTTAAAATTGTTTTAATTAAAAAAATAAAGACATAATTTCGAATTAGTGACGAGAAAAGAATGCATAAAAATGTAGATTAATGTGTACTAACGGTACACCTTTCTGACTAAAATAAAGACGTTTTATTAAATTTTAAATACGTTGTTAACTTTACAGTGTGTAATAAAATAAGGTGGAATTGATTTTTTTATTATTTTCTAAACGGCGGGGAAAGTGGCACTAAAAGCCTTCTTATCTTCGGCAAATAGGGTCGTTTGTCTTATCTCAAACGCATTGCTTTCCTGCAAAGTACAGTTGTAAGGGCTATCTTGAAATTACCTTTGTAAGTATGTTTTCCTATGAAAAACATTTGTTTCTCTTTTCGTCCCACTTTTTTAACATAACGGAATAATCTTTATAAAAGCTTTTAAAAAAATTGTTGAACTGTAATTGAAATCTCAGAAGGTTGATTCATCAATGTGTTATTTAATGAAAATATTTAAATTTTGAAATAAAATATTTTAATAGGCTGAAAGACCTACGGTCGATAGCCATTTTGACCATTAAATAAATGTATTACATTGTATCATATATTTATGTCACAATAAAGATGTTTATATTATATTTTAATATTTTATATAACATATATAACATAAATTTGTTATATAAACACGCACAAGAAGCATACTTAAGGTCAGACCGTACGAAGAAAATGTAAAATTATACGTAGTGGATATATAGAAATTTCAAAACAAAAAAGGAATAATAAAACCCAGTAAATAGAAAACAAGTATTCATTCCACTTGGTCACAGTTATTTAAATATATTAAATAAAAATTATTTGAAAATAATTAATAAATTATTTCCACCCAGTACTTGTAAAGGTTTGTTAGAAATAATTCTAATACGATTTGCGAAGTAAAATTTTGTATTCAGGAGTAGATCCTTAACATTAAAAAATTCTTCATGTTTAAATACAATTTATTTCTATCGCATTACAATTCTACAGTTAGTAAATCGTTTTTCAGTGAAATTGATCAGAATTAGTCTATATTCTTTTAAATAATTTGAGCCTATTGACATATTAATGCAATACACACACATATACATCTTTATTCAGACAATAGCTTTATATAATATACAGTTATATAATACAAATATAAGTTTGTATGAAGGTGTTAGTCTGTCCTGGGCTGTCGACCTGAGGTCTTTCTACCCTTAATACATTACAATTATTTATGATTTGACCAATATTGTAAATAAATAATGAAAAAAAAGTAAGAGCACAGAGGCACACTCGTGTATATCCCAATTACGGATGCGGATATATTACCAACTCTTACTATTAGCACTCTGTTTATCAGTTAAATACGAATCATTTAAATTCTTCGCGAATTGCGCGAATGATCAAAGATGTCAAAACGCCCCATAACTCGCAACTTCAAAAGCTTTTGATTGAGTAAATCCCTTTCAACCCATATGGATTATACTAGTAGTAAATTATTAGTAATTGGATTTGCTGAAGATACATAGGATTGATTCTGTGCATATATTTTACTGCTAGTACAATCTATTCAATCAAAAGCTTTGGAAAAGTGTAGGGCGAAGGATTAAAGTTTTCCATGTTTAGCTTTGAGAAAAGCTATATTTAAATCATAATGGTATTGATTTGTTCAAATTGCTAAATAGATGTAATCTCAGAAAGTCATATTAAGAACAACTCTAAAATAATGTAAATATCTGTTTATCAAATTGATTAATCAAATTATATAAGAAAGATATTTAAATTAGTCTCGCATTGTTCTTCCTGTAATTAAATCTATTTATCAAATTGAATAATCAAATTAGTCAATTAACTAATAATCACTGTAAATTTCGAAACAGATGAATCACAAATCCATAAAATCGCTTCATTAATTAAATAAGAACGCCGTCGCGGATGAATTCACAACGATGAATTTATTAAGGCAGCGTCCGAAGTGGCAAGGTGCGAGGCCTGAAGGCTCTCGCCGTAACTGTGAATCGGAATTAAGGTGAACGTCTGTTCCGTTTGTTCGTTCATAGTCAACGCATTGTAAACCGTCCGTGAGCCGGGCTCGTTCCTATTGCCTGCTGTATAGTGAGCGTGAAAACGAAAGTTTTCGATGCACTAAATTACGTTACTCGCTCGATGGGGCATCAGCTTTTTCCACGAAAGCGCGCATAAAACTGCTCCAATTACAGAACTGGGCTTGAAAACTCTATAAAATAATTATGTAAATGTTCTGTAATGTGTACTACTTATTTGTTCAATACGCATGCTTGGTTGTGTTGATGTGTGTGAGTAATTCAAGACCGTTATGATTCAGATATGGCTTAGCTTAAAGTTAAACACAAAAACAATTAATTAATTACAATTAAAAATTCATTAAAAATTTGATTAATTCTTAGATTTTCCTAAATATTGAAAATGTATTCAATATTTAGGCAATGGACCCATATATTTAAAATATATTACGAAAATCTAAGAATTAATCATATTTTTTTATGAATTTTTAATTGTTACATTTTAAAATGTAAGTAAATAACGTTGAATGATATTTAATCATAATTATAAAACTGAAAGTTAAAAACTTTTTAGTTTGATAATAACATATATAATATCGAAATTAAAGTCACTAAAAATAAATTTACAGTTATACAAAAAAAAGTTGAAACAGTGTTTCATTACATTAATCCTTTTACTGTTTATAGAATTAACATTCAATTTATGTAATTAATTATGTTTAAAATTAAATATAGTCAAAAATTAAAACTACAAATTTAATAATTCTCTTTTTCGTTAATGCAAAAATTACTTACATTATAAGTTTTTACAAAAACTCATAGAAACGATTTCAAATGTCCTGTCGAAATTTGGGTTACACAATGCATCTTTGTCCTTCAAATAGTAGAAGGATTGAAATATGAACATTATCAATAAATATTTTTCTAAAAAATAACCTTGAAAGAATTATTATTATTAAAAACCATGGATAAAAATGTAATCATTCAGTTCTTCGTAAGAGCAAATATTAATTACATTTTAAGTTTTTTAAAAAAAGAACTTCTTTGCAATAAATAGGTTTATATTTATAAAAATTCTATATATATATATATATATATATATATATATTTATATTCTACTTATTTTTATTGCATTTTGCACTGCCACTCATTGAATCGAAAGTAATTATTGAATGGTGCCGAAAGCATGTTCAAAAACCTACTGCAGAGGGTTTAATAATGATTATAGAGAGGTTGTATTCCCGCCAAAAAATAAGGGAAGTTTTCGCACTCCAAAGTCATGCCAGTAATTTTTGCATTAACGAAAAAGGGAATTATTAAATTTATAGTTTTAATATTTTGCCATATTTAATTTTAAACATAATTAATTATATAAAATTTGAATGTTAATAGAAGGATTAATGTAATGAAACATTGTTTCAACTTTTTTGTATAGCTGTAAATTTATTTTTAGTGACTTTAGTTTCGATATTTGCGTCGTATTTTGCCATTATGTTCATTATTTGTTAGAATTTAGTTATTATATCTACAGATGGAATCGATTCTTATCAGGACTATAATGCTTAAATCTGTTTTGTGGTAAGTAATTTGTTGTTTATAAGTTTAATTCCAAATTTACAGAGTTTAAGTAAATTTTATCTGTAAGAGCAACTTAACTGCAAGATCGCCTATCTTAACAGAAGAGGTTGGTGGTTATACTCAACAACAAGTGTAAAGTCCACCAACATCTTTAAGAAAACATTAAGCTCAAACAGGTTTGTATTGAATTTAAAGGTGATTACAAATTTCAATGTGTAATCCTTTTATAGGAGTATCGATAGTAGTTGCTACGCCATTTTTTTTTCTTCATATGATCAGTTGTACCAATATGGGTATTTGGTTACCTACCTTTCCATCTGCAGTCATTGTTGAGCATTATTTTTTAAAGGTTATTGTTGAGTATTTCGACACATATTTTTGTATTGATGAAAATGTGAAAGTAAAAACCTATGATAAGAGTTTTATGAAATGATTTTAAACGCCACACTTTAGAAAATCCAGATTCTTGGCTTAATCTACTACCCTGGTTTTGCAGGTAGCCTCTACCACATAAAATCAGCCTTATCTGAACTTCTCCTCGGCCTAGAACGCTAGGAGAAGGAAAAGCCTGTCATTAATTCAGGATCTAAGAATAGTAGGAAACAGAATATATAGACTGATATCCAAAACCTTCAAAATTCCTGTAAGCCTCGTTCTGGTATGTTAGCTAATAATTCAAATTCTATAGTTTTAACACCAAGGACATAAGTTTCTTTCTCATAATGATGATACGGATATGAGTGAAATTCTCGGCGCAACTAATTGAAAAAGGTCAAGCGTTGTTATACTGTTTACTTCTGACCATGTAATTTGAGGAAGACAGAGGAAAATCTTTATTACAGTCCATACTAATTTAAGACTTGAATAGCTGTAATAAAAGTAACGAATATATATCTCCAATAAACAAGAAATTCTAGATATAGACTGAGATCTAGATTTTTTCTATTTTCACATATTCTTATCAGTCACATTTTATTAGAAATTGGAAAGTATCGAAGCAGGACTCCTTCTCTGACCATAGGTATATCGTTTCAACCTCGAAATATACAGGAATGCAAAATCAATGTTCATGAAAATTAGAAAAATAAACCGGAAGAAGTATAGAACTGCCATGCCAAAACCCTTTTATCTAAACAATATCTCACTCCCAAAAATATAGAAAAACTGAATCAAATTGTGACATCTTTCATACTGGTTTTTAATAAAGTATTACAGCATTAGACACTGGCGTACTGGGGCGAATTCCGAGGATGGTAGAGGCGCTATTATAACAAAAGGGGAGACCACACGTATGAGCGCGAAGCAGCGCTAACACGCCTGGAGGAGATATCCCTCATCACTGAAGGAGAACTTCAAACAGCTGTCAGAAGAATACGCAATAGAAAAGTCAGAAAAGATTGTACGAAATCTCAAACAAATTAGTGAAAAACCAACAGGATCTCCTGGCGGTGTTCAATCAATGTCTGCAAGAAAGTTCTCGGAACAATGGAGAGTCGCCAGATTGGTGCTACTGCCAAAAAGGGGAAGACATTGCACGACCATTGGCGTAGAGGTCAGTCTGCCTGCTGGACGGGGTGACCAGGCTATTCGAGAGAATCATCGTCAATTGAATAACTCCTCATTTATTCAATTGACGATGATTCTCTCTCGATACGGACAGAGGACTTCGACAAGCAGTACGAATTTAGGATTGGACGGTCTACAGTGTATTGCGTACTAGCGGTCCAGGTAGTGCGAAAAGAGGCGAATACCGCACCGTTGATAGGTAGGAAACAGTTCCAGCGTTACCAGGGATGTGTAGAACGCCTTCAATTCTCTCCCACGGGAAGCTTTCAGAGCTACGATGGAGGAAAAAGGAATATCTGGGTACCTCAAGAATATAGTGACGAGCTACATAGAAGACAGATGGCTAGTTTACGAGGACGAGGAGATACCGAAATGTATTCGTTTAGCCGGAGGGGTAACACAGGGGTTGGTTATGGTATACGACACGGTGCTGGCACTCGACGGTGTCGAAGACAGCGGCGGAAGTGGCTTCTTTGGTGAAGGCTAATCTCTTGCTGGACGAGAGGGCGAGAGTATACAAGGAACTGAAGTCGCAAGCAAGAACCGGAGAGTTGCAATAGAGAGGCTGCTGGACAAACAATATGTAACTGGCAGGAAAGGTGGGAGATACATTGGTATGATTCTTGCTGTTCATAGTTCCATTACTAGGTAGAATGGAAGTGGATGGAATGATGCAAAGAAACGTTAAACCTCGTACCTCCTACTGAAAACCCACTTTCGAGCAGGAGGTGATAATGAAAAACGGCAATAATCTCTCGAAATTTGCACATAAATGATATCTCTGAAAAATTGAGTATATTTAAATAATTTTTGTATTTTAATGTTTTAATTACTTATTATTTATAATACATGTTAATTAATTAATTAATTCTTTATTTACGGAAAATCACTTTTTTACAATTAATGTTAATCTGTAATTACAAACTATAACCATTTATTGAATAGATTTGACAAAAAGTAGATTAATATATAGATGTAATGATATTGAGGAATGACTCGACCAGAGGTCTTTCAGTCATGTTTTGATATTTACTCACATGCTCGCATCGAAAACCAATAAAGAAAACATATTGTCTGTAATTATTGAAGACTGAAACACAAATAAAAAAAATCTTGGTACGAAATTTTATGATCCTTTAGTTTAGAGAATTTCTCTCAATTTTTAAAGATTTGAAATAATCTGGGCTATTATTTATAATAAATGAGCACAATCTGACGAAATATTTCTTTTATTTACATTTATTTGCTTTAATTAAAAATCCCATCGAATGTCAATAATGAATAATGTTGGTTTTAATTTTTGAAAATTGAAGCACAATTAAAAAAAAACTAAAATTCTTTCAAATTGACATTACTAAAAAAAGTCTTAGTTGCTATTTCCGAAAAAGAAATGAGCACAATTTAACCAACAATTTCTTTTATTTACATTTTTAATATTTACACACGTTCTGTTGAAAAAAACCCACACGCTTGCATCGAAACCCATTTAAGTCCGTTTTCTCCTATTTTTCACGCGTTGCATACCAATACCCCGATTTGCATATTCCAATTGGCCAACTCACATTAAGCGTTTCTTTCGGCCGCGTATGTAGTTCAACAACATATTTATATGATTGTATAAATAATGGCTGTAAAAGATGTCCTCTCCGAATTGACTCACGCCGACCGTCCGGCCAATTTCTCCGACATTCCTCACCTCCTTAGCCCGTGATTCACGTTAATTATAGAACGTAATATATCGCGGAAGAATGCCATTCAATGACATCAGTGAAATTAGAGAGTATGGTAATTGATTTGTTTTCATTGGGATATTATTCAAGAAGATTTGTGTAATTTGATATAATAGTTATAATTAAATAAGGAAATATTACTGATAATATTAACTAAAATTCGATCATTTTACTTTTAAACGCTGCAAAAATCACTTATACTGGAGAATGATCGAATTTTAGTGATCGTTGCCAATAATTGTTCAATATCTGAAGGTGTAGGCTGGAGAAGTAGTTGTTTTAATGTGCATTTGTTTTAAAATACTAACGCCTTTTTCACTTACATTTAAAAAGTCTCAGTAGCTACAGTGAGAATGATTGATTCATAATTATTTTCAAATTCAAAATATTCACTCTATTTAAAATTCATTATTTGTAAAAAGACAATATTTTTTTAGGTTTCACAAAATTTATTGTAGACACTACTACAATTGTTTCGCCAGTACTGTCGCATAGTCAGGCGGATAATTAAATTTAATCATTAATTTTAATCATCTGCTTAAATTTAATCATAAATTTTAATCATGATTGGCATCATCATGATTAAAATTTATTTATTTTAAATTTAATCATGATATAATTAAATTTAATTACAATAAATTTTGTGAAATTAAAAAAAACTGTTGTTTTATTTACAAATATTTATTTTTTATATAGAGTGCAAATTTTATATAATTTTTTTTTATATAAAGTCCTAAATATTTATGATAACTATCTTATAATTATAATCACGTATGTTATTAGTATCAATCCAAACAAACGTAATTTCCAGCCCATTAACATACTGAAGCAGGTAATTAACAATCTGCAATCCGCGTGAGTAATTTCACCGCCTCATTAGTGCATTAGTTAACTGTGTTATCCAACAGAGCCAAGTGTCTTACACCATCGGACAATTGAAACGCGATACTCGAAAAGGATCTGTCTCTCTGGTCCTCCGGCTATTAATTTCTAGTAGTAACAGTCTCAAATTGATGGCCAGCCATGCGACCATGTGACGTGTCGATTACGGTGGACTCAACCATAATATGACCTGGTGGCATACATAAACCATGCTCCGAGTTAACGGTGTGGTCTCTTCAATATTTATATCACACGCTGGCTAAATTCGTCGGTCGTTGTTGGCGGCGTGGACCGCTGAAAATGGCTCGGGTTTTTGTCACTTTCCAGTTTTGATTACTGTTACGGTTCATTATATTAAAGTTTGGTATGTTCGTAGGTATGGCTATTTATCTTTTAATGAAAGGTTTTGAATTTCCGCGAAAAAAAGACAATTTTCAAAAAAGTAAGTTTATTTATTTTATAGATGAACAAAATTGTTTCATAATATTCAAACAATTATTTAAAAACAATTTATATAATATTTAATGGCTAAATTATTTCACAATTTATAAAAGCTTAAAAATTTCATTAAACATATAATTGTTGAAGAAATAACAATAAACAAACAAAATTAATTGTTACTTTATCATACTATTTACCATTGGTTAAATTAATGCATATTTTATATCCATTAAATTTATATTTAATAATTTATTTATAATACACGATGGTTTTTACCGTTATTATGTGGTAATCCATATGATTTTTTCAATTGAACTATTACTATGCTTTTACCACGTTTTATGGTAAAAAGTGGTGAAAGAACATAATGATATTTCATTGAAAGTTTCGGGAAATTAATTTTTATTAATAATTAATTATATATAAATAAAAAAGAACTTGAAAATAATTAATAAATTATTCACTTTTTAGCTACTGCGACATTTTGATTTATTTTACATAAGTTCTTTAAAACAAATGCTCAATAAGCAACAGCAAATGTCCATTTTTGAACATTTGTTTTAAAGAACCTATGTAACATAAGTCAAAATGTCGCAGTATCTAAAGAGTTAATAATTTATTATTTTCAAATTCTTTTTAATTAATTAATTTTTATTAATTCACTTAGGCCACTCAGGACTATTTGAGCACATACAAAAATAAGAAGACAATATTAAATTACGCAAACGACTTCATCGGAAAAAATCATTTACCATCATATAATTTTCTAACAATTTTGCACTCTGGCGACAAAGGCTGAAAATTATAACTTCAGAAAGCTTGTAATCATATGAAAAATTCGCTCTTGAACGACTATTCCGATCTAATCTCCTTTCCTATTTCAGTGATTTGTATGTAATTAGTTTTTCTTCACCATCATTGTAATGACATACGAATATTTTTTTTTGCATAAACAGAAAATCTTTATTTCACGGAGTTCATTTAAATGACATCACAATACTTTCAATAATGGTATATCATTTTCAAATTGATAACCCTTAAAAAAGGCCCTTGATCGTCGGTTTTTCGCCTGTTTCTTTATTTTTAATTTAAAGTATTTGTTTCATGAGTGTATAGGTCCAAACTATAGTTACAATAAAAGAGTAAGTTCGTTACAAATGCAAAGTATATTTTAATTCAAAAATTAAGGTACTTAATGCTTTTCCCCTCAAGAGCAGCACATTTTCCTAGATAGTGGAGTTCTGTTTCTTCCTCCTCCTCATCCAGGCATTCTCTGCAAAAATCGTTATATTTGAGACTAATCTTATGTGCGTGTCTACCTAAAATTCTGTTGAGTGTAGTTAATCTTTTACTATTTATCGTACACACATAGGCCATAGCTGCCTTTTCGTGTGACGCGTATCATCTTCCTTCCTCCTAAGGTTAACCCATGACATCATTTGGCCTCTTAATAGTCTCTTGCATTTCGCAGGCGGGATGAAGGTGGAAAATTCGGTAGATAGATTTCTCATCTTTGCTATCTTTCTTGCGAGAACGTTAGCAATTGAGTTTCCCTTGATATCACTGTGACCCGGTAAGCAGCTCACGTCACAGCAGCTCGCGAGCTTATTAAATAAGTCCCTGCAGACCCTGCCCACCTTATTAGAGGTGCAGGAGAGACTACTTAATACCCTAATGGCCACCTGGCAATCCGTAATGGACCTGATATGGTTTAACTGAAGGTCGGTGTTACCTACCCAGTCCACAGCCAATAAACTCCGCCTGTAGAATGATGCAGTGGTCCGATTGTCGAACGGATGTTTTGAGGATAAACTCATATGAGAAAATTCCGTCTCCTACTCAGCTTTCAGACGTCATTTACTTGAACAACCTTACCCTCCACCCATTCGGTTTTGTCTAGGATGGCGATGGAAAACTTATTTACAAAAACAAGTTTCGGGACACAGATATCAGTCTTCAGTGGGATATCAACAAGCTCATTTAGGATCCTTCCGTGGTCTTGTATGCTAATGTTACAATTTTCCCTGTTGTAGCTGTAGCATACCAGCAGTAAAGGTCAACAGGAGCTAGGTTTAATATTATAACTAGCGCTTTGGAGGGAGTAAATCTGACGGCGCCCGTTATGAGCAGTTCAGCTTATCTCTGTACCGTACCCAGTGCAGTTTAGTCATTTTTTATCAAGAGCAGTCTACCAAACTGCAGCTCCATAGAACAGAATGGTTCGTATGGTTTTAGCAAAAAACTTGTAAAATAATACGGTTTATATTTGAGTGGTGAGACGATTCACTCCTATTTCAGCGGTGAATCACTGCACCGAAACTGTGAATAGGGATGAGAGTATGGTTATTAAAGAAAAAAAAACTGTTTCGTAGTATGGATCAAAACGCAGTTCTTTCAATTTTTAATACTATGAAAACCTTTAGATCTTTAATGTGTCATAGCGCTGACATCTCCTTAGCGTATGATGACAAAAGCAGTTATCCTGAAGACGTGGACTACAGGAAATCTGAAGCAACTCACAATCAGAACATGCCGCATGTGTAAAAAAAAAAAAGAATTACTAGAACACATCAATAATGCATGTGTAATAGACGTACCTAAGGTTTAGCTGAAAAACCAATAAAAAATATTTATTAGTAAGTATATGATTGAAGAGCTTTTGATCCATTATTTTATATAAATTAAATAAAAAGAATTAATTAATAAATTATTTCCTCTTTTATTACTACGACTTTTTTGACTTATGTTATGTAAGTACCATAAAACAAATATTCATTAAAACAACTACTTTTCGGGCCTATACCCATCCATACCCATATTGAATTACTTATTGTTCCCAAAAAAAGCTCTTTTCGTTGGTGAGTATATGATTAATGAATCTTAATCTAGTTTTTTTCACACTTTGTTATGACATCCCAACATTTTTTGGATGCACGGCATATTCTGTGTATGGGTTGCGTAGGGATTCGTTTCCTGTAGAATTTAGTTGGTGTTACTTAATCCTGGAAAGCGGTCAAAGATCTTTCTATTTTTTTGAATATATTAACTACTTCAAAGTATCCAATGTAACTATGTGTTTGTCATCGAGTTTGCTCTCAAATGTATTTCTCATTATAGTTCATATTGACGGTTATACAAACCAAGTTATGTCACTATGTTGCCTGACTTGGAAATTAAAGGATTGAGAGAATTTTCTTTTCTAATTTTTTGTAGCTATTTCTGAGTTTTCTTTCTCCTAATTTTATTCTGAATTCCTCGAACTTGTATAAAACCCAGATTCTTGTACTTATATTTGTAAATACAACAACAGTGTTTTAAATTTCACAAAATTTGTTCTAGAGACACTGCTAAGTTAAATTTTGTGAGACTTGAAAAACTGTTGTTGTTTATAGGTGTATTATGGAGTTTCGTCAAGTAAAAGCCTCAACCATCGATTGCTTCTTCTTTATTTACACCCGCAATTCCTGTTTCGTATCTCTCAGGCTGTCGCCATTTTTGTTTCATTTTGTTTTCTCATAGCGATTGGATTTTATCTATTTATCTAAGCCCATTTCCATTTGTATATCAGTGCTAAGCCTCCTCACATATCCCAGGAGAATATATGGTGTTCTTTCTGTTTTTTTTTTTAATATTTCTATTCATGTCCGAACAAATATTGGCGTTACTACAGAACCATCTGAACTAAGTTACAGTCCTGCGTTAAATGTACCATTTAATTTGTTTCTGCAAAAGAACTCATAAACCGTACACTAAATGTATAACTGGTTGACAAGTGAGTCTCACTAAAACAACTGCCCTCTCACGAGGAAATCAACTGGGTGCACTAAGGCCTTGATGAATGAAAAAATAAGAAGGAAAATCAGAAAGCTCTATAAGCTTTCTTCAATTGGCGCAGTTAATTTGACAGGCTCCTCACTAGAGCGGATTCACATTCTGCTCCTTTCAATAACTGACTCGACGAGGCACGTTGAACCCTTCCAATCAATTTCTCACATGGCATCGTGGTGAGTAGGAACATCGTTCATGTTCTGTAAGGCTCATTGCGCCCGATTTGTCATATATACATAAAATATGACCGCCTGGCCTCAATTCGACAAGTCCTTGATAAATTTGAGGAAAATTGCCAGAAGACGATGTTTCCAGGTTTTTGAGACATATGTGTGTTTCGGCAATATATATCCTCAAAAATATGCAGATTGGCATAAAACATTTTGCCCATGTTGGCGCCCAGATAATTTGCACAGTCAATTTGGAAATTTATGTTTGAAAGAAAATTCAAAGAAGAAGCGTGAATACCGCTTGAATGCCTCATGGCTTAAAAGTTGGGTTGAAAAGATTCCTCCTTGGAGTTGATCAAGAACAATCACCGCCTTTTCAATCTTCAAAAATGCGGAAATGTGTCACTTGCACTGTGGAGGCGTGTACGAGAAGGCTGTCTCAATATTAATGTTGAAAATTTCAAAAAGTCATCTGTATGAGCAATAAAATGTTGATTTTCCAGCCTTGCTCTTCTTTGTATCAATGCATCAATTCTAATGAACACGAGATGTTTGATTCTAATCAAGTATAGTTCTAATAGCATTTTTTTATTTTGTTAATCGAAATGCAATATTACTTTTTTGTCGTCATTAAACGAATAATTTTTTTATTTATATTTATCCCTATAAAGTTCAGAAGTTTATTTTGAGAAGTTGAAATTTATATAGGTAATGAAGAACGGCATATTGCGCCCGAACTCGGACGAACTAGAGGTGTGCACAATAGAGGGATAATATTGCAAAGAAAACTGGTAGATGGGAGCAATATTCCAAAACATTTACAGAATATAACAAGGAGATGAGAGTATTGAGGGAATCATAGAAGATATTCTGCTCGAAAATAGATAATATTTATGAAAGTGCACGACTTCTTACAAATACAGTACAATAAAAAAACTAGATCTTTTACACAGACGGGAAGGGAAAGAGCCAACTCACTTCCCTGGTTTTGAAATATTAGCAAACGAAATAGACACACAGTACCTAAATACCCCTAAAACGAATGCCACCAAACAGGACTGCGATAAGACAAGGAAAACAATAAATTAAATAAAAAGAATTTGAAAATAATTAATAAATTATTTCCTATTTAGCTACTGTGACATTTTGACTTATGTTACATAAGTTCTTAAAACAAATGTTCTACTAATGAAAATCATCAACTTTGAAAAATAAAATACTTGAGTATTGGGCAAATTCCAAGAATACAAATATCCGTAATGTGAGATGTATCTGTTACTTCTACAATATGGAATAAACCATTCCCTGTCGGAATGTTTCATTAACTGCTTCGCAATATTCTGAAAAGACACATATTACGCAATTTTAATGCATATTTCACTATTCCAGAAATTTTGCCTGTAACAATATTTAAAAAGTTATATACGAATCTATTCTGTCGATAAAAAAATAAACAGTTTAATACTCTTAAAATCTATGAATTCTACGACGGATTAGGATTTTCGACAAAACACTTGAGGTCAGGAATATATTATATAATAAGTATAGTTTTTCCTTTAAATTTATTTTAAATTGTTTTGAAATTCATTTAATAAATTGTTGAACCATCATCATAGCGTTTGGATGACATGGCCATTTCGATCTCATTAGGTCAGTGTGATTCAGGTGCAATGCCTTTATGAGGGTATTTGAGAAACAAAGATTTCCTCGTCTCTATTGTACTCGTAATATTGACGATGCCACTTTTATATTAGTTAAAAGATGGCGTTATTTTACCAAATAGAAGTTTTAAAAATTCATTTAATAAAATGTTCTACCACCTGTCATCTAGCGTATGGATAACTGGTGATGGCTATTTTTGTCTTTCGGACGTCGTCAGACTAGTGTGTGGTTGAATATTTTGTTTTCATAAACAGGTCATGTTGAGTTTAATTGTTTAAAGATTACATTTTATTATATATATGTATATATTTAGAATTAATATTATTTTGTAAATCAATATATTTATTCATTAGATTAAGTTTGCGGTTTAGTAAAAAGAGATAGCTATATAGCAAAATGGATATAATCGTTTGAAAAAAGAGCCATTCTTTTGGATTTAATAATATGAATTTGTACTCACATTTTTTATCTACCAAGTATAAAGTATCAGTCTAAATAAAAAAATTTCGTGTATTACATCAATTTACTAGTTCAAGTTAGAGAAGATTGTAAGATATAATGAAATTAATGATCATGTCTGGTAAGTTATCTTAATGCAGAATTTAGTGAAATCCTTTAAATGTTCATTGCACAAGTTTTTATTGGCAAAATTATAATTTGAAATTTGCTATAATTTTGAACAATTTTCATTGTTTTTCATTATTGTTTTTCACACAAACCAATCATAAAAATAATTTTTAATTCACCTGATGAAATTCCTGCTTATTTTAAGATTTCTTTAATGTATAATACAATATTGTTCATTGATCACAACAGCGATCTAACTCGAATTAGTGATTGCCAATATTTATATAGCTATCACTTTTGTCTAAACCGCACCCTTAATGGTGTCCAATAATTTACATTGAAATATATTTATAATATTTCTGTACTTCTATCATAAATAAATATAACTAAATTAATACCGATTTAAATTCCCTTAATACACCATTTAATACGTTTATACAAATTTACAATATTTGCAGTGTTATTGACAACAAAACACGCTAAGTTCACGAAACACATTTATAAAACAGCCTCTTTTACAACACTCGTCGGAATCATACATCAAAGGAAACAAGAATAGCCAGTCGAAAGTATTCCTCTGTTTCGTTTTCACCTTGCGCCCACATTTCCACTGTGGAATTGCACTGTATTGATTTTACCGTGAACCGTACGCGACTGGAAATTTAATTGCGCCCATCGAAATTCCGGTGTGGCGTGAGCAAATTCGCCAAAGTCCGTTTTTATTTATTTACGTTTTTCAGCGAAATTTTCAACCCGACCCCGAGCCTTTGTCGAGCTCAGAAATAACACAGTGATCAAATATTGTACCTCCCCTTCCCTGCTTTTCTAATTTAATAAAGCGCACGGACGGAATTTTCCGACGAGATGGTGAAGTAAATTGAGTCGTAATTACCTCACTTTGTTTTCTTTTTTCTTTTAGTTATTTACTTTAAAGTAAAAGTTGGTGTTGGTTTTAATGTTGATTCCCTGATTTTTGTCAGGAAATGTTTTCATCGCTTTACGATATTTGCTTTTATATCAAGAGTGTTTCTTTAGAATGAAATAATTGTTGGTCGAAAAGGATTTCAAAGTATTTACAGATGGAAAAAGAGTATATAGCGGTTTCGTTAATGATAATAATAAAAATGTGGGGGGTTTGTAGTTTGCAACAATAGAGTATTCAAGGTATTAATGAAATGCTTTTAATAATATTTTCAATCAATATATCTTTTTTCTATTAAACATTATTGTATAACCATAGAAATTTAAATAAATTAATGTTTTAATTCACTTGAAAATGAACCGACAACCCGAAACTAGTCGATAATTTAAAAATATTCATTTTGATTTAAGTTTTTATTTGCTATATTTTTAATAATCTATTCATATTTATATATACACACATATTATTATACAGATAATACAAAACAATATAATATAAATAATTAAAATACATGTTGGTGTTAGTGTGTCTCGGCTATTTTTATATATTACATCTGTTTATATACAGCTTATTATTACTGAATAGGCAGAAAGATTTTATGAATGAAAAAAAAAAAATAATAATAAACATAATGGCAGTGCAAGAAGAGTTAGGATTTTCTTCTTGCACTGCCATTATGTTTATTATTTATTTATTTTTTTTTTCATTCATAAAATCTTTCCGCCTATTCAGTAATAATAAGCTGTATATAAACAGATGTAATATATAAAAATTGCATTAATTATTTAAATGTGAGTTAGTTAATCACAATTAAAACACTTTTTATTCCTTAAGGAATAAAAAAGTGTTTTAATTGTGATATAAAAATAGCTCAGACAGACTAACACCTACATGTATTGTAATTATTTATGTTATATTGTTTTGTATTATCTGTATAATAATATGTGTGTATATATAAATATGAATAGATTTTTAAATTAATTATGAGTTGAAACAATGACAAATTGATTTACAAATTCTTAGAAGGAATTAAGATCTGATGTTAGTGATTAGAGTACGTTTAGGAGGGATCGACTATTTAATCACAAATATTAATTATAATAACCAGGGCTGTGAAGTTATTGAATTAAGCAATTATGTCCGGTTTTACGATGTCTGCACTGGAAGTTCATTAGACAATCGAAGTAAATTTATAATAATTATTTTTTATTATTAAACCTAACTAAAAAAAGAAGTGTTGGGCAAAATAGAATTTAGTAATGGGGTATTTCTGAATAACCAATTTTAAGTGGCTAAAGTTAATAAAAATTAATTAATTGAAGTTTATTAATAAATATGTGACACTTCCCAATATTAATATTATAAATAACATTAAGCAAATTGTCATATACTTCATTTTGCAGTGACAAACAAGATCAAAAAAATCGATTTTGCCCATCTCTAAACAAAACCGGCTTCACCAATTTGTGTCAAAATCCGAAAACTCCACTACTCCGACTCCAAGTCCACAGCCTTGATGTAAATAAACTTATTATTTTTTATTCCATTTCCGCTACTGGGAATGTGGGTGCAAGGTAAGCACTAAACTGACAATTACTATCGACTAGAATTTCATGTATTGTTTCGATTATGATTCTACTACGTCGGTTTTTTTTTAACTGGATTTTGCATAATTAAGTAATTATTACATATAAATAGTGTTGATTGATAATTTGCAGCAATCCATTTTCAATTTATTAAATTTGATTTTCTAACATGTTTATCAATTTCCGCTCAAAAAACTCATCTAATTTCACCAAAACCCATGAGCCAAACCAAAAAAAAAAACAACAGTCAAACTGTCGCTTTCCATAAATTTGTCTTATATAATTACACAAAGCGGTTTTCTCCCATGGAATTACGTCGAGCCAATTACAGCGGCGAATTAAACGAATCCCGAAATCGTTTCACTGTCGCGTTTCGATTTTAATACTTCCACTTCTTACAAATTACTCGATTTAAGTAAGAAGCGGTCGGCAAGCGAAGCATAACTGTTTTACACAGTTTCTGCTATCATGTAAGTGATGATATAGTTCTAATGCTGACTAGAAAGGCTGGAGGAGCAAGGTCGTGTGTAATCACCTGTGGAGGTCGTTAACTTTGAATCAATGAGAGTAATAAAATTCAGAGCGGCTTGTGTTAGATTGTAATCTAATGGGTGGTGTTGGGATTTAGGTTGTTCACCTTTTCTTGTAATTAGTGTTATGTTTGTATTTTATTTATTGTTGATATAAATATTAACCCTTAATGGACAAGCAATTATTTCTATAACAATCAGCAGATTTTTTTGAATATTAAGAAATTAATAACAGAATTATTAATAATATTAATTGTTCCAAATTTAATAAAATTAATTTTAAACAAATTATTCCCACTTTAACTACTATGACACTTTGACATTGATTGATTTAATTTAACAAGTTTGTTTATATAAGGCAAAGGTTTACTGGTGTGGGATGGAATCCCGAAACACGTGTTTGCATATAATCTTATATTACATATTTTCTTTGCATTAAACATATTTGTTTAAAAAATTGTTGCATTATACAATATGTTATTGTTATGCAACAATAAACGTCCATTATTGAATATTTGTTTTGAGGTATATTATCAGCTAAAGAGGGAACGTATATATTTTTTACAAATTATTTTTATTGAATTTAATGAGATAATTCTGACCAAGTGAATAAATATTTTTTCTATTATTATTAACTGCTTTAATTTTAGAGCTAAAAAAACGAAATTAGTATCGTTTTGTTATATTTCTTTGAATATATAATATTAACAGTAATAATAAACTGTATATAAACAAATACACAACTCCCAAAGGAGAGAAGGGGATTAGATGTATCCAAAAATAGACATTGAAGTAATAATTAAATAACTGGGGGCTGGAATAAACGTAGTCAAAAGTAACAAGTTAATTAATGGGTTTACAGAAATTCAAATGCAACTAAAATGCGAATAAGATATTAATGCAACACAAAAATTCTTGTCGGAAAACTGGATTTAATTCGTATGTTTTTTTTAAGCAAATCGTTACTTAATAATAATGATAACAATTTTTTATTTGCACAATAGTAACATTCAACAAAGAATTAAAGTACAAACGTATATCAAAGATGGTTATATAAATATTAAATGAAACAAAGTGCACTTTGACTATATAAATATATATTATATATGCAAAGGCACTAGTATATTGCTTTATTTACATTATCTCCCAAAAGAAATTATTTTTTCAATGTTAGCAACATTTTACGGTCAACTTCAAATCGCATGCGTAGCGTGACATGGAAGACCTTAGAAGAAAGCCATACGATATTTTTTTAAGAAACGCCAAAATCATGGTTAAAATGTTATGGAAGCCAAATATTTCTTTACATTTTCAGATATCGGTTATGTAAAATGTGTTGTGAAATATATTAACTCGTCAACATGAGTCTCTTTGGAAGTGAAAATGTCCCAACAATAAAATGGAGATGTAGTGAATGAATATTTTGCATGTACTATATCTACACAATAATTAGTACAACTAAAAAAAAAATGAAAAAATGTCATGGTGCCATTTTTGTATGCCAACTTATTGGCGCCACTTTTAAAATTCAGTTACAGTCATGCTTTACGTGAAGTGTTTCGTATGATACTGAGATACCTCGCTATAATTATACACCATTTAAAAACAAGCGGCTCATTTATAATAAATTTAGATAAAAAAACTAACAACTGCTAACAATACTCCTCGCTAATTCAAATGTGTAAATGAGGTTATGTTTCTAAGGTGTGAACAACGCGCACAATAGTTACAAGTACTGCCGCAAAAAACAGCACTAGTTTTACATACTTACCTCGCCCTCCATCCAATAGCCCAACCTTGGCTAATTCACACATTTAATATGAGGTTATTTTTCTATGATGTAAACACGCACAATAGTTACAAATACCTCCGCAAGAAGCATCACTAGTATCACATATTCACTCCCGCCCTGCAAATGGGTACACCCCATATCCAATATTTGTAAACTATCGTTATAAATGTCATTTTTTGAGTAGAGTTGCAGTTCTATTCAGGTTTTCTATGGTGTACTTCTTAAGACAGGATTTCGTATTAAAGTAATCCTTAAAATTTTCGATAGAATGGATTTAGAGGACCCAAAAAACGTGCACATTTGTTAAAATAGGCGATTCGAAAAATTTTGCGATCACAATACTTTCCTTTGGACAAGGGTCCGGGAAGGTAAAGAAATAAAGTTCAAATAAAGTGGTTCAATGTTTAGGAGGAGACAGATGTTTTTTATATTGGGTATTTAATGTTATAAGATATCAAAATTATGGACATTTATTATGTTTGTAATATCTACTGTTTTTGTAATGTGAGACATCTATGAGTAAAGAGTTTAGTTGATACACAATTTTCCAATCGACAACACGTGTTTTTATTTCGCTCCTCGTGGTTCATCTAATATCTGAATTCCAGCGATACTATTTCAACATTTAAGGTATGGACAAATTAATTTTGTTAATGATATATTGTGGCGATTAGTTAAGTATACATTTATAAAATAAACACAACATTTGAAGTTCCTACACGGCAAAATATTTATTCACAATATTTAAAAACATATATGTGAAATTATGACAAACTTTCTAATTCCAACTTTAAAACGCAAACAGATGTTTTGTACTATGCAGTAAGTAGTTATTTTATCAAAATTGCGTTTCATAAAATAAACTTTATTTCAAAAGTTGGATATGACCGGTGAGTATATAATGTTATCAAGTTGAAATAATGTGAGGTAATAAATAAATAATAAATAACTGTATTGGCATACAAATACAAATTATTTCATTTAAGTTTTTCCTTTATAAATCCTGATCCTCTCCTATCCCCTTTCTTCTTTTTCTTTTCTTTCTTTCCTTTCTGACCTTATCATATCTCTACGCCTGGCTCATCCACTCTCATCCATTTACCTATCCTTTTTATTCCCCCTATCCACTTTTCACGCACCTTCTTGCATTCCAGGCTTAAATGACCACATGTGCCTCATCCACTCTCATCTATTTACCTATCCTTTTTATTCCCCCTATCCACTTTTCACGCACCTTCTTGCATTCCAGGCTTAAATGACCACATGTGCCTCATCCTCTCTCATCCATTTACCTATCCTTTTTATTCCCCCTATCCAGTTTTCACACACCTTCTTGTATTTCTGGCTTAAATGACCTCATGTGTTCCGTCCATTCTCGTAAAACACACACCTGCCATATCATTTCCCCATCCATACCTTCCTTCCTCTCTCCTCCGATCCACATCTAGCCTTTGCAAGAGTAACTTTCTTGGATCTTGCCCAATCTGTCTTTAGCAGATACTCTGGCATCCTTCCATACACTTGCGAACCTCCATACATTGGGTTGTTGCCACTCCTTATAATATATTCTTGTCGCTCTTGAGCTTCCACTTCTACCCATTTTTCTCTCGTCCACGCCGACACATTCATAAATCAACAAAATAGTTTGTCTTGGACAGGAAAATATGGTGATTACTTGTTGCCAGGTCTCGATTATAAGGTGGATTCATACGAACTTCCTAACTAAGCTCCTGGAATCCCTGGAGAGTCACTTTCAATGTGTCGTGATGGAACACAATTATTTTCCTAATTTGCCGCTTCTGAGCAATTGCTTCCTTCAGACTGTCCAATTGTTGGCATAATAATTCCGAATGAAGAGTCTTGCCATAGGAGAGCTCCTAGTAGATAATTTCGGGTCAATCCCACCAAACACAAACAAAACCCAACCGTCAATGCTGGCTTGCCACCGTTTCTGCCAGCTCGTCGTGATTCGATCGTTTTCACTTGATGTTGTCGCAAGTCATCCAATTTTTATCACCAACCGCTTTAGTAATGGCTTCGATTTTGTTCCAATTTAGCAGCAATTTACTGATGGAAATTCGATCAATGAGTTTTTTTTTTGTTTGCATTAACTCATTTGACACATCGAACTTACTTTTATATCCAGTTTTATTCGAATGGATCCAAACCGTTTTTTGTGCAATCTTATAATCTTGGGCAATCGAAACACTACTTACATAAGGGTTACACTAGATAATACCTATTATTTCATCAATTTGGACAATTGGTCTTCCAGTGAGTGGTGCATCTTTGACATCGAAATTATCGAAACGGAATTGATTAAACCCAACTTGACTCTTATAATATCGGGAAAATAAACAATTTTTACATTTTTAGTCACGTACCTTGTGTTTTCACCTTTTTTAAAATATACGTATTTTCTCTTTGCTAGTATCAATTTTTGACTTGCGCTGAAATAAAAGCGAGCCAACTAATTATAAAACTGTCGGAACAGTTTATTAGTACAAAATCTCACGTTTCTTACGCCATTTAGTAGAACCCGATCGGATTTAAATAACGCGAGATACAGATATCTAAAGTAGTATATTGGCAAAATTTTGGATTTTTTGACAGAAAGGCTACTGGCCGATTGCCATTTATCAAAAGAAAAAAAAAACTGTTCTACTTATTATATTATTTTAAACTATTGTACAAATGTATGATCATAAAGATATTTGCTATTACTAATGGATTTCTTTTTACTACACCTAATATTATCCGTAAATTATAATAAGTCTATTTTACATCTATAGCCTTCTCTACACCCAGATTGTAACTGGAAAAATATTAAAGAATATAATAATAATTTGAATAATCTTTTTTTTCAAACTTATAAATAGAATACATACACTATAAGATGTTACACTCAATAATAATTAATATTTACGTATAATAATTACTTTTTTAATGGATTGTGAACCCAAATAAAACAGTGATCGGCTGACAACCAGAAACTTTTTTGCCATTATAATATATATTGAAAAATCTTTATTTCTGAGAGTTACATTAAATTACATTACAATCGTTACAACATAATCATTTATAATTAGTTAAACCTCAGAAAATGGCTATCGACCATCTGTCTTTTTGTCCGATTATCAAAAAGATTATAATATTGATTTACAAAATTAACAAAATATCTAGACGTAGTAACTGATGATTACATAAATTTTAATCACCCTTGTGATATAATTTCATTAAAATAACAAACTTAATATATTAAATTTTAAATTAAATTAACTATTCGTTTAAAGAAAATATATGTATACATAAAATGTGGTTGTGAATCAACCACACAATTAATTCAGAATCTCGACTCGAATCTAGGCGACGGGAAGCGCCTGAAGTAACGGAGACAGAAAAATTAACGTATTAATTAAGAGAAAAGTTGTTACTTAAGTTACGAGAACTAATTGCCTCGGTCGTAATTTATAATCGATTTTATTAGAGATGATGCAAAAACATATTTTCTTTTAATTTAATGATTTATATTTTCATGTAACTGTTACAACCATATCCAGATTATTGATTAAATATATTATTAAAATATTTCAAATATTTCATAAATATGAAATCGGACCCGTACTATCTCACATCTTTGGTTCCACGATGATCGGTCTTGAGGCCATTATTTTCTTAATTAAAAATCTATTAATTAAACAGAATTGTTATTCCTTTTAAATTATATTTAAATCTATTAATTGTAGAAATTTTCAATGTACAGTTTCTGTATGAACTACTAATTGTTAATATCAAATTAATATTGTTTTTAATGGTAGCACCACCATCAAAAACAATATTAATTTGATTCAGATAAATTTAAATTTTTGACCTTTATTAGAAAAAGCACTTACTCTAAATGATTTTTAATGTCTTTCAATAAACATCTATTATTAAAATTTAGTAGCATTGAAAATTATTGCTTCAGGAACGTGTGCATTTGCAATATCGGTTTAATATATTTTTTTAAATTCATGTAATATTAATAAATCAATAAATTGCTAATTCTACTAAGTCTATAATAATGTTTCAATATTTAATACTCTAGCTCATTTAATGTAGATTTTCAATTAATGTACAATGTTGTAATTTAAATCGAATTTCAGAGGCTGATTGTTTCATTTCTTATCAACAGGAATTTTAAGATTTTTTTTCATCTGAATAAAATGAGAAAATATAAATATTTCATAAAAAACATAAATTTTTTTTACTCATATTTACTAAATTTAAGACGTTTCCTAACAAAAAACAATCATTGTATTTTCAATTATTATATCGGAAACAACATTTCATAAATATTGCGTACTTTCAAAGAATCTGGAGTGTAAATCGGTGATCAATTTAATTTTAGTAATCATGTATAAACTATTGTTGCATCTTCATTCAAAGCTTCAGACTTTATGCATCGTAATTCATATATTTTATATTTTAAAATAATTAATTGGTTATCCTACGCAATCCCAACATTTCCCCAAGATACAAGTTTCCTTCATCTACAATTTCAATCTATCCAACAATGCGGACTTTGACAATAACGTTAGCAACCATGACGATTAGATAGATAACGACAAGAACGAGACATAGACCTCCGGTCGATAACCGATTCATCCGCAGAAAATAATTTTAATTTTAAATATTATTGTGTTTACATATACACATTTGAATAAAGATGTGTATTTAGTTATTTAATTAGGTCTTTATCAAAAACGTATAGTGTAAGTAATTTTTTCAGCGTAGAAAAAATAGAAATTTCAAATTTTAGTGATAATTTTCAGTTAATTTTTAATTGATTCATTTATTTTAATATCTATACGTAATTCAATTAAAACGTAATATATCATAATAATATTATTTAATTACTAAATTATATTAAAGTGAGCCTGCTCGGTGTTTAATTACGCCATTACATTAATGAAGTGAACCCGAATGATTAGAAGTCCACGATTTTAGAGTAATTGAATTAATTAATCACGCTCTCCATACGGTGAAAGAAGCAGAAGCAGTTATAAAGTGCATTTCATTTAGGTGACCTGGTATCAAAATCAATATTAATTACTCTTCACACCAATTCGTGTGAATTATTACTCTTTTAATGCCGGTATATATTGCACGTCCGTGCTCGACGCACAAGCTACAAATCATTCATGTAATCGCTGGATATTTTATCATATAAATCAGTATTGCGTTGTATAAAATTAGCACTCACCAATAGAAATACATATTTTAGTAATATTGAATCGAAAATAATATCTTGTACCTATATTGAGCAATGTGGATACAATACTAAGTGACGTAGAAATCCGAACACCCAGTATTAATTGTTTAATTTTGATAAAATTTGAAATTTAGGCTTATCTTGGCAAAAAAAACATTAAAAATTCGGCGCTATCAAGTTTTCGTTTTTTATTCAATTTGTTGCACAAGGTGAAATTTAAAATGTTTGCCATAGTGATGATTTAAATTTTACTGAGTACGGTTCTAAGATTTTATTATCTTTTACAATACCTAGAGTACAGAGGAGCAAACAATTTTCATCAACTTTCTGCTTTAGACTTAGATAGACTGGACATTCTTTCCGAAAAAATAGGGACAGTGTGCACAGACGTTTAGATACTATGGTAAACTGTTGTCGAGCAAGGGATCAAAAAGGTCGAACACGAAGAGCTTAAGAAACAGGATCACGTCGAAGAACCACAGAGAGTGAAGATCGGCGTTTGAGACTGTTTGCTTTAAGAGATCGTTTCTCCACCACCGGGTCGATTGCAAACCAATGTTCTTCATCATGGAAGACCGATTGGAATGCAAACAGTTTACCACAGGATTCGCAAATTTGGTCTTTTTTCATTGCTTTATCCGCTGAGCTGACGAAATCGTTTCGAATGGTGTAGAGAAAAATTAATGTGGGACCAGGAATTGAATGATAAAGTGTTTAGTGAAGAATCTAAATTCTTAAATAAAAATGATTTGAAAATAATTAATAAATTATTTCCACATTTAGCTATGTGACTTTTGACTTATGCTACGTAAGTTTTTTCAAATCATTTTTATTTAAAATATTTTAAATAACTGTGACCAAGTAAATGAGTACTATTTTCTATTTAATCTAAATTCTGTTTGGGGGATGCATGATGTCCGGGCCAGAGTTAGAAGACGACGTGGTGAATGAGGAAATCCACATTTTTTTGTCGAAATGCACGTTCATCACACTGTTAGGTTATATTAAAAAAATGCATTGCAAGCAAATTAACACTTTTTTGCGAAATTTTTCGAATATTAATTAACAATTAACTATAATATTAATTATTCGAATAATACTATAATATTTACAAAATTATTTGAAATAATATTATTACTAAATAATAATATTGTCATAATATTCCGTGCAATATTATGTTCGAATTTAATGGGAAAGGTTTCGAAAGAGCTTTCAGTCCTAAAGTAACACCTACATTCCATCGATTTTCATTTGTTTTATTTTTTGCACCTTCACCCACTCGCCCCGTTTAATCCGAAATATGTTTACGGCCGGAGCATTAACACCGACCCTTGACCTTACTGTCCAAATTAACTTATGCAAAGCACTTACATAAATTATTACCTTTTTTTACGAGATTCTAATCGCGCATTAAATAAGCCACCAATATTCACGCGCGAGTTAATGAACGCCTTTAATTTATAACCGTAATAAATATTGTATTAAAGTGGAATATGAATTATGTTGATGGAGTTCGCGGATGCAGCACGACGTTTTGATTTATTTCGTGAATGATGAAAATGAAATTTCGCTTTAGAAAACGTTGATTTTTTTTTAATTGCATGGAAATAATTTTTTGGGCAGAATCAAACCTCATTAATCGCTAGTTTGATATTAGCTTTTTTATTTTCTACTTTTTTTTGTAAATATTAATCGCATCGTCTGTATCACAGAATATATCAATAAGTATTGAATTTGCAAAAGGGAAGCATCACAGATGTAATATCATGTAAAATTGTGTAAGGCAAACATACACATAGAAACATTTCAAAGAACAGTACTGACAAATATCGAAATACAAATGAATATATCGAGCGTATAACAAAAATCGACGACGCAGTTGGCATTGGAAATCTCCAGTCATGTCTGTACTAAGATCACACAGGTGAAATGCTAGTTGCGGTTAAACAGTGTCAACATGACAATCAGTACATTACGCGTGCACGTATGATTTTAGTTCAGACATGAATTTAGATTTCCAATGCCAACGTCGTCGTCGTCGATTTTTGTTATACCCTCGATATACAGAATTAAAATGAAGACTGACTCATTAAAAACGTTGAGCATTATAAATGCCCATAATAAATGTTTATAAAAAAATATGTTTTAATAAACCACTTTTGTGTATAAACAGTATAATGGTAATATAAATCAACCAAGATTAACAAAATAAAATACGAAAAAATAATATAATCATTTTCAATTTTTTTTTAATTATATAAAATTATGTTTTAGAATCTGCGGAAGAAATTCATAAAGTAATTACGAAAATAAATTCCACAAAAAAAATCAAGGGACGTATCGTCTACTTTTTAAAACTCGTGTATAGTGAGTTATAAAATTATTTGTAAAATTCATCTAGCAACTTTTGTTTCAGTTAACTTATTTGTTGAATCCAGTATATTCAAACAATAAGTTAACCGAAACAAAAGTTGCTAGATGAATTTTACAAATAATTTTATAATTTCCCAATTGATCTAATTACAGTGTGAAAATACAGATTGTTGAAATTTTAGTAATAAATATGAATAATAATAATATCTAAACTCGCCCATGATTAGATTATCTCGTACATGTAATATTTTTTGCAGAAATATTGATTTATTCACTCAATGCTTTGCGGAATTTAAGTACAACCTTTTAACATGTCTGAGACCCATAACATAACGTCAGTGTATACGTATATTGATGCACTTGTGTACTGATAACAAAAAAAAATGTATAATATATAATATGTAAGTTGATTTATAGTAACCATGTTACTTGTGTTGTAGTTGTAATGTAAACCCTGTAATTGGACATTGTCTGTTGGGTTTTCGTATAAATAAATAAATAAATAAGTTATTAAAATGCTAATGTCTACCTAGCATTTTTAATAATTTATTCATTTGTATTATCAAAATTCCAACAATCTGTATTTTCTCTCATTAATTAGATCAATTCTTCAAGAACAACAACAAAAAATTAACTAGTGCAAAATATTATCTAAGCGTTTTATAATTTATATAATCTCGAAAAAAGAGCGCGGCAAAAACCCGTCTGAGAATGTCACCAATTAAGAAGGCAGAGTTGGAAACACCATCATCGTAATCATCATCATCATCGATGACCCAGATCGATGCAGGTCATCGAAACCAATTACATTTTCTCACACCCGTCAAATGACGAGGAAGTTTCCGTCAGTCCGGTGGCGAAACGAGAAACCGGAGAGAGCAACATGTCAGCGGTAAACTGCGCAGGGGATTAGCGAACGCGTTTTCCCGCACCGTGGCACACGGATAATCGATACGGAATTTTCCGAGCGACCAGATTTCCCAGAGGAAAAACGGATACACACATTTACACAAATGTATACGTGTGTAAGGAATTAAATTTTAAGTTATTATATTGATTCCATTTCCACCCCATTCGTAATAGAAAAAAATGTTTTATCAATAATTTATAATATAAACGAAATGTTTAAAGAAATGATTCTTATTCAAACAGTTGAATACAATCTTGTTGAAAGAAATAAATTAATTAATTCTAAGTATTGCCTACAGTTGACCAACGACCGTCCGTCGATTTTATCATTGTTTGCGAAATTATGCGAACACTAAACTTTTGTTCTTTGGTATTGCGTTCGCACCGTTTCGAAAACATTTAAAATGTCGACCAAAAAACTTAAAAAAAAAAAACGATATTGTATTTGTTGTAATTTCTCGCAAAAAACAACTTTTTTTATAAAATATGGTCGTAACGCAAATAAATTCATTAGTACCAAGTATTGTTTGCAGTTGACCATCAACCATCGGTCAATATTTCAATTATTTTCAAAGGATGCGAACACTATACCACAATACATAGTTTCGAAAACAATTGAAATATCGACCGAAAAACTATTTAGTAAATAAAAAATATGGTCGTAAAGAGAATAAATTCATTAGTTCAGAATATTGTCTACAGATAATCCTCGATCGTCGGTCGATATTTCAATTGTTTTTTAAACGATGTGAATACTATACCGAAAAACAATAGTATAGTGTTAGCATCGTTTCAAGAAAAATTACAAAAAACGACGAACGCTCGATGGTCAACTACAGACAATACTTAGAATTAATGAATTTATTTGCTTTACGACCAAATTTTTATTTATGAAAATGTTTTTTTTATATGAGAAATTACGACAAATACCTTGTTTAATAGAAAGTAATATGGAAAAAAAAATCATCGGGTATTTCAGCAAAGTTCTTTCGAAACCCAAAACGAACAATTGTGTGGCACGAAGAACGTTTCTGGCAATTATAAAATCTATTAAAAACTTCCACTGACATCTCTATGGAAGGAAATTCCTTTTGAGAAGGAACGATGCAATCTTAATGTAGTTGTTGCAATTCAAGAATCCAGGAGAGTAAGTCTTGTCGAAAGAAAAAATCATCGGATATTTCAGCAA
Source organism: Philonthus spinipes (assembly GCA_963082785.1). Taxonomy (NCBI): domain Eukaryota; kingdom Metazoa; phylum Arthropoda; class Insecta; order Coleoptera; family Staphylinidae; genus Philonthus; species Philonthus spinipes. The sequence goes on along the minus strand of OY720306.1, from coordinate 18,640,880 downwards.
ATTTCTTTGAAAACCCGTAAGGAACTACTAGAGAATTGCTGGAAAATATAAAATCTACCAAACACTACCACAAATATCTCCATGGAATTCCTTTTTAAAACTGACCATGCTGCCTTAAGATGGCTGTTATAATTCAAGAACCTGAAGGGACAAGTAGTTCGACGGATTCAAAGACTACAATAGTACAAGCATCGGACTGAATACATCAGAATATCCCGAAGTTCCTGCCAGGAAGACAGAACTCAATGTCGGAGCTCGAGGAAAAAGTTGTGTTGTCAATAGGACCACCATTACATATGATATCTGGTAACAAATTTGGAGAGGACTTAGAAATGACCAAGAGGATGATCCAGATTGTAATAATAATAATTGTCTTTATTCGAGGCAAAAAAATATTGTTACAATTTAAATTACATTACAGAACAGGCGAATTTCAGTTAGTTGAGGCCAACTAAAACTGCTCTTCGACTTAACCTGTTATAAAGAAAAAAAAAAACCTAAACTAGTATTGTCATACAATCCAGTTCCATTATATATACGTTTGACATGAAATCAAAACTCCTTATTTAATATTAAAATTTTTATTGTTTCTTTAAATTTAAATTTTGTGAAGGTTTTGAGGTGAGGCGGAATTTTGTTATATATTTTGTAAATATTGTAAGTAAATGATCTTTAAAAAAATGATGTGTTATATTTTGGAGGCGAGATGGTTCCTCTAAACCTCTCATTAATGTTATGAACTTCCGAACGGAATACTATTCAATTGTAAAGATAGGGAGGTGTTCGCTTTTGAATTATTTTATTGTAAAATATACAACAATGCAGATTAGGGATGAAAAACTAAAATATGGAAAAGAAACGACCCAGATTGTAAGATGATATATATAGAACACCGTCTTTCAAATCTTATTGGGCTCAGTGGGATTCAATAGAGATCAAGGATGTAATTCTGGTAAGTATTTTGATCGCAATTCATTTATGTAGCAGGTTACGATCCGAATAAATAGAAACTTTGAAGTCATTCAATTTTTTATTGATGGTTCCTCGAAGGGCACTTTGGTGACTGATAGACAAGAGAGATAATTTATGAGCGCTTTTATTATGATGCCAAAAAGTGATGCCGCAGATGGAGGATATACGCGGAGAGCAAAGGACCTAATGAAAAGTCATGAGCTCTAATGAGAAAGTATAATTTGGACAACCGTTTTGAATGTATAGCCACTGATATTGCAGAACGTTTCCTAGAGACAGAAAGAGCGAAAAAATTCATCGTGCTAATCATGACAAGTGGTCGAAGGCCAATGGCATTACCCAAACAACATGCTGTTTTTTCTTTTATCTTTTACAAGTGCATCTGCTATAGTGGGAAATTGTGAAGGAGCTGATCTGTTACTTTGGTGTTCCTTTGGAAATACACTCAGATTAGGAAAAAAAAACTTAAAAATGAACTCTTGTCAAACATGTGTAAAGTTTTTAGAATTTAGTGGACAAAAACGACTCTCTTGTAACAAAAATCAGATTGTATCATAGGGAAGATAAATAGAACCATGAAAAACCGTCTGTCAAAAGAGGTAGCCGTCAATCAAAAGGTTAAAATATCTCTAGATATTGTTGCTGTCTAATTGATGTCTAATAGACAGCAACAATATCCACGAGAGTACGGGCTACAGTTACGTCAGTATATTGGTATTGTAGTTGGGAAAGGACTTAAACAAATTTCAGAATGTGATGTGAAATGTGGATGCAAATCCGAAGAAAACGTGGCAGGAAACGTGATCATGAAGCTAGAATTTTATTTGGGAAGGAACTTAGACAAATTTCAGAATGTGATCTGAAATTTGAATACAAATACGAAGAAAAGGTCAATGGAAACGTGGTCATGATGCTAGTATTCCATTTAAGACAGAATCTAGACAAATTTCAGAATGTGATCTGAAATTTGGATGCAAATCCAGAGAAAACGAGGCTGGGAACGCTGTCATGATGCTAGTAATCTATTTGGGAAGGAAACAAATTTCAGAACGTGATGTAAAATTTGGATCGAAACACGGAGAAAAGCTCAATGGGAACGTGACCATGATGCTAGTATTCTATTTGGGACAGAGTTTAGACAAATGTCAGAATATGATCTGAAATTTGGATCGAAACACTGGGAACGTGGCCATGATTTGGGATGGAATTTAGACAAATTTCAGAAAGTGATTTTAAATTTGGATGCAAACCCAGAGAAAACGTGGCTGAGAACGTGGCCATGAAGCTAGAATTTTATTTTGGAAGGAACTTAGGCAAATTTCATAATGTGATCTGTAATTTGGATGCAAACCCAGAGAAAATTTGGCCGGGAACGTGGTCATGATGCTAGTATTCTATTTGGGAAGGAACTTAGACATATTTCAGAATGTGATTTAAAATTTGGAAGCAACCCCGGAGTAACCGTAGCTGGGTACTTTACCATGATGCTAGTATTTTATGTTGGAAGGAATTTAGACAAATTTAATAATGTGATATAAAATTTGGATGCAAATCCGGATAAAACGTGAATGGGAACTAAAGAGGAAACTAAATGAGACACATAAACATGAAAGAAGAAACATCCAAGATTCAATTGAGAGGATGAAATATTGTTGCGAAGTCAACGCCATAAAAGTAGAGTACGAGCAAGAGGACTTGGTATAGTTATATAACTATTAAAAGAAGAATGGATTATGCCGAAATTTAAGCAAAATTGAGTGGATCTTTTTGATGTTATGAAACGGATGAATAACGTCGTTTATTGTATCAGGAGATAATTTCCAAGAAAACCAATATTAGTACACTACAATCAATTAAGTCCTTATGTGAGAACCGAAGAAGATAAACAACGGCTGAATCAGATTACTCCTGAAAATATATATGACTTTATGAGCAAGTTTACGGAAAGCCATAAAGTTCGGAATGGTGTTACCCAAGAGAAATGGCGAGATATTTTGACAATGCCGACCAATTGTACAGTGGTATGCTACTGCGTAGGTAATAATTTACTCATGAAGAAAGGAATAGCCAACGCATTCATAGCGAAATTTTGAATACTTGAGCAACTAAAGCAATCGTGTCGTTTGATTGAAAGAGCTCTAGAACTGGAGGTAGCCGTTCTGAAAATTTCCTACCTAATCACAAAGGAGACTTCTTTTACTTGAAAAGACGGCTAGATAACAGTTGACCAAATATATTAAGTATATCCAAGGGATGTGATTTGGATAACCCAGATTGGCGTATAGTACGGAACATGCTGGAAGCAGTTTCGTTTCAAGGGATAAATAAAGACATATTTCTGCCTCTATTTCAGTTTCTTTGAAACTGAACTACTTCCAGCATGTTCCGTACTATACGTCAATCTGGATTACTCAATCCATTGTTGTTATAATCTATGAGCAACTACATCCACAAAAAAATATTCTTTGTTTCTTCTATGAGAGGAGTATGTAGTATAAGATCAAACTGCAAGTACCTACAGTTTGAAAATATTCCTGAACGATACATTTTAAATGGAGGGCAATGTCATCGTTTCATCGTTACCTAGATTTTCGAGGAGGTGGGCTGACAATGCTGAGGACTGGGTTTGTTTGCTCCAGAAACCTAACGTTGCCTATGTATGCGTTTGTGCACATCTTCCATTAAACGGTAACCGTAACCTAGACAGATTTATTTTTCCGCACTTGTCAAGTTGGCTCTGCGTCATTGCATTCGCCAAAAGTGATTGCAAAGAGGTTGTGAGAAAATAGTGTTTAACTCAAAATGGAAAGAGTTGTAAATAATTTAAGGAATAAATAAAAATTATTCGAGTCAAAACTTTTGTTATAATATTTTACTTTTATTATTATAAGTTTTTTTTATTACACAATTTGTTTCATACATTTTTCTTTATAACTTTTCTAGTTATTAGATTTATTTCGTGTCTGTTAGAAAAGCAAGTAATATCATTAAAGATACACACTTTAAATATTATTGTTATTATTTTATCAAATAATGCGGTTTCAACAATAATGTTAGCGATCATAATAAGTAAGTAGATAAGTAAAAATAAAACACTTTTCCTTTCTTCACTTGTTTATTTGTACGCTATATATACATTTCGGACACTATGTGTCCATTATCAATAGCTAACAAAGTAGATAAGACCAAGGGAGGTGGAAAGACTTCTGGTTGTTAGCCATTAAGTAAAATTGTTTATCTTTCAATAAAATCTTATACATTTTTATCCCCAGAATCCGATTCTTTAATAAAAAAATCGGTTCCAATTTGAAATTTCAATGTTATCCCTCCGTCCCATACACTGAGGATGCAACAGAGGACTTAATTTAGAACAGGATGATGTTCAATAAGGAAATTATTTTGTATTTCATAAGGTTTTTTTTTTCCTACTATGCGTACTTTTTTTGAGTTATTTCAGAATCTGATTCGTTAATAAAAAATATGGGTTCGAATTTGAAATTTTAAAGTTATCCCCTGACCCATCTACTGAGGGTGTAGTAGTGGACTGAATTATCTTGTTAAAGATGATGTCCACTGAGGAAACTAATTTTTTGACTCGTAATATTTTTCATGCGATGGTTATTTTTCGAGTTATTTTTATTTGTCAGGTACAATGGTATAATTTTTATTATTATTTTAAATAATTTTACCAATTATTGTTTTTTTTTCACTTCATTATTAATTTAAGACTAGCAGTGAATTATTTGAAGAGCTTGATCAAGTACAAAATATTTGCTCGAATCCGCAATTTTAGCTTAATATTGATATTTCTGTTTATCAGCCAATTAAATAATTTTATGCACATCTACAACAATCCACGTGCTAATTAATCCAAACACGGAGTCTCTCATAGCCATCATCATTTAACAGTTCAAGATCAACTCGACTCGACGGCCATTTACACAATCACTTAGCTGAATCGTATTAAGTAATCTAACTGTAATGCGCGGAACGTCGGAATTCAACGAAATTTTAATATTGTCCATTTTTGAAATGTGATTGTACAGTTTACAGAAGTTTGTATAAGTAATAACTATTTAATTTTTATTTTAAAATATTGAAATGTATTACCTTTTTCAATACTTGAAGGAATTCTCATAAAAGTAAATACTTTCTATACTGATCCCGCCTTCGACTCATTTCGAATGTCCCTACGTTCATGTAAACACATAAATTATACAATTTTTCAATAATAATAATTTAACATTACATTTTTAATAACCCATGTTTTATACAGTTTTATGAATTTAAATTATTTACGTACCGATTATACAGGGCGGGTCAACGAAATGTATGTCTTTTCTTTAAAAATTCAGAAAAAATCATTGTTAGAACTTTTCCGCATACTCAAGAAGCAGTATACACCCACATATACTGAATGTTCCATTTCCTCGGAATTCATATCAGCTTTATTATTTTAAATGGTACACTCCATATATCATTTATTCCATTCATCTTTAAATATATCATTGTTAGTGCCCATAGTTGGCTTACCGTTAATATAGTTATTATTATTATTAATTAATCCTTACTGCAAAACATTTTTTTTATTGTATGATAATAGTAATTAAAATCTTTATTTATATAGAGTTACATTATTTACCACTTTACATATATTTACAATGACTAACTATTTTTTGTATATAAATTGGCTATCGACCAAATGTCTTCCCCCTATTATATAATATTTAATACGAAATAACTTGGTCGTCCTGGGTAGCCTCTACTTCTGTTATGACTAATTTAAATATTAGTATTTTTACTGTTACTGTTATTTTATATTTAAACATCTTTATTCATGTATTATTTATACATAGTCTAGATAATTATTTAAAATGATTTAGATTCACATATATTAAATGATATGGCTAATGACCGAAGGTCTTTCCGCCTAGACTTATTTTATTATTAACATCTTCTTGATTTAATCAAACTGAAAGTTTAACATAGATTCATGATCTAACTGTTGATCTTAATTAATATATACAACCTAGATGCGAATTTGAAATTGATCTGCGGTGGGAAAAAGGTATCTAATTTATTTTTTGTTTTGTTTGAATTATCCGAAATTAAAAATTGCGAGTATGTAATTGGCGAATTGTAATGTGCGGTTATGATTGTTCTACATAAAAAAATGTGCGCGCAGATCAGAAGCGAGACGTGCTTTTCGTGTCGTGAATATGAAATTCAGAGCGAGAAAAATAAATTGTTGCTCTTTCATGACGCAAGTAAATTGGAATTATTTAAGTATGCTGATGTGCATATATATTTTTTTAATTAAACATCAAGATAAAAATTATATAAATAATTTTATTGCGTTATAATTTTTATTATATATGTATACATATTATTCGAGTAAATATACATAATTAATTGTTCACAATATATATATATGTAACATTTTGCGACATATACTTTAAGGGTACGGTTTAGACGAAAGAGATAGCTATATAAATATTGGCAATCACTTATTCGAGTTAGATTACTGTTGTGATCAATGAAAAATATTGTATTATACATTAAAGTAATCTTAAAATACGCAGAAATTTCATCAAATGAATTAAAAATTATTTTAATGTTTAGTTTGTGTAAAAAACAATTATGGAAAAATAATGAAAATTGATCAAATTTATTGCAAATTTCAAATTATATTTTTGCTAATAAAAAAAAATGAAAATGTAGATTTCACTAAATTTTGCATTCAAAAAACTTAGCAAACATGACCTATTAATTTCATAATATCTTACAATTTTCTTTTATTTATTTATTTAACGGATTTACCTTTTTACAAATCTACAATATAATTAATAATATTTATGAATAGTGGATTGTAGAACAAAAATAAAGAAATAACTATTACAGATTATATTAAAATTGTTGAAATTTATACAAGACTGAACCTTATAGACAGTCATAATAATAACACATTAAAATAATCTTAAATAACAGAGGCAAATAACACCGACAATTTGCAAAACATATCACAGTATGTTTTGAGAAATAATGTAAATACACAGGACTTTAATTACTACACAAACCGACTAAATAACAGATTAAAATTATTTACAATCATATAAAAGAAAACACGTCAATCATACAATTTATCAATGATATCAGTTAAATCAATTCTAAGCAAATGTATTTTAAATCTCGAAAGATATGCTGGAACAATAAAAAGTTGTATTTGCTGATCATAAGATTAGAGATTCGCATCATTCTACAAATAGGCTCAAACTTACCATTATTGGTAGTGTGTACCCGAATGTAGAACAGTGGTTTTTCCCTGTACGTACATTTGTGAGGTACATAGAAATCTAACTTTCCGATTAGAAATGGACAATCAATTTGCCCATTTAATTTTCTAACTTGAACTAGTAAATTGACGTAATACACGAAAATTAATGATTTATTTTTTTAATTAGACTAATACTTTATACTTGGTAGAAAAAAAATGTAAATATATTTTCATATTATTAAATCCAAAAGATTGGCTCTTTTTTTAAACGATTATTTCCATTTTGCTATATAGCTATCTCTTTCTACTAAACCGCAACCTTAATATTTCATTAAATACAAATTTAAACTGTTTTAATTTAAAAACATCTTCATTTATGGTAATTCTCTCGATTTAAGTATCACACAATGAATATTTGTCGTTTCGTGTCGTTGTCCGTTTCGAATAACAATAAAGCCTTAGTCTGTGCATGTCAATGTGACCCATATTTTTTTTAACACAGAAGACACGTAGAACAAGTTTCTCCTTTGATGTAATAAAAGCATGTACTGGCCCGAAATTAAAATACCTGGGCGCAAGGTGAAAAATGTTGATCCACTATTGTTGTATGTATTAGAGACGAAAGACAAATTAACATAAAAATAATGGTGGAAAAAATACGGATGTGTATTTAGTCTAAAAATCTGGTTTCCACGATTTATTCGGATCATGCAAGAAATAAAATTGAATGGGGTTAGAATGTTTTAGATATTTGCGGCATAGAATTATAGTAACTTTTTTTTCCAAATTAATTTTTATGACTATACCATCTGCAGCTCAAAATTTATTTTATTGTAGAATTTACATTAAGTAAATACAATATATTTTATATAATATTCTTACTAAATGGCTATTCGACTATCAATCTTTCAGCCAGGAGTTCATGTCTTTATGTCATATCAGTCTGTTAGTCGTTGATGAGTGATGAGATGAATAAATGAATAGTTTCAGGATAGCGGAATTTGGATGAGGTGTTACGTTTAAGGTATAGTCGGTTTAATAATTTAATAATTTAATAATTTCTAGCAAATTTGTGGGATAATTAGATATGTCTTATGGATTTTGGGGTTAAACCTGTTTTGTCGTAAAGGAGAGTGTTCGAAAGGTTATAAAGAGCATTGTTTGAGTGACTGATTTTGGTTAAGGTACGAAGGGCTGAACGTTCGGCTACTTCTATATTATTAAGAGTTGAGGGGTGTTGGTTATGTCAAATTTTCTTTTCTTAAATAGTAGATTCTAAAGGGTCTTTTCTAGTGGTGTTAAATTGAGCTTGAAGTTTGAAAACGTGGTAGAAAATGTAACAACAATTTCTGAACCACTTTAATTTTACTATGACGTATTTATGCCCAGAATTTCGTTCAATGGTCAAACTTATTGTGGACTGGCTAACCAACTGTTAAAAAAAACCTAGTCGGTTAGACGCTTATTCATGCTTTTCTCAGATCAAAAAAAAAATGTGGCAGATGCAACATGTAATGCAGCAGCAGGTTTAAATTATGTGATTCAATATTTGGCTGGATATTTGCCCGAGAAGTAGTTGTTTTAATGTATATTTGTTTAAGGCACTTACGTAACCTTAGTCAAAATGTCACAGAGCCAAATGTGAAAATAATTTATTACTTATTTTCAAATCATTTAATTTATTTGCTTATTAATTTGGTGGGTATTTAGCTTATGTTTTACAGTGTTGAATTCATTTATTTATGTGAAGATCAAATTTAATTCATAATAAAAGACTAATATTCTTCTTCCATATGTACCTTTAGGACACCATATGACAAAAGAGACATTACTGGCATTAATTCTCTTACAAAAATAAAATAAACTCTCTCTCTCTCTCTCTCTCTCTCTCTCTATATATATATATATATATATTATATAATTATTTATTTGTGACCATTATCAACGGATTTTTACTTGAGTATTAAGAACATACATATGAAAGAAAAATTAAAACGTGAAGAAATTATATTAGTGCTGTATTATCAAGTTACATTGTTGTGTTGATATATATGAACAATGGGACAAAATAATATTATAAAATATCTGAGTAAACAATTATATTAGGCAATTTATTGTGTTTAACATTATTTAAAATATACAATTCTGTCTTTTATTCATCATTAATATTTATCAAGCAAACACTGAAACGCTTTCATCCCTTTCCACCTGCCTATTTTTATCTCCTAATCACTCCCCGTCCTTAAATCCACCCTCACTCAGTAAACAACAAAAGCCACATAAATCAACCCTAACGGCGCCTTATTATAATAATCGGGAATTCCGTGCCGCATAATAGTCGGCCATAAATTAATTTCACCTGTTACATTCCTCAATGGATTCACTTCCTAGACGCCAAATAATACGCTATTCGAAATTGTGAGTGAGTACATGTCCGATGTATGAACTGGTATGTTCTGTTGGCCATTAAAACGGTTTCATAAACTTGATTTACCAGTGCACACACACATATAAGCACGCGTGCATTCCGCTCAGTTGGGATTATCGGAAAACGAGTTTGTTTATTAATTTGTGGTCGGGTGGTTTGCAATAATGTTGCAATTGAATAAAAAAATGAAGACTGTTTTTATTGAAATTTTGAACTGGATTATTTGGGGATCTGGATATATCTCGTCGATCTTTCGAAAATAATTAATAATAGTTAGACCACTTTCTTTTAAATTAAATAACTGTGATCAAGTGAATAAATATTATTTATTATTGATCACTTTCTTTTATAGAATTTTACGTTTTATTATGTTATTTCAATAATGATAACTGATATTTCAAATATAACAATAATTTTAATAAAATGAAATTTTAAATTCTGTTTTTGTTGGACATTATCATGTCCATCAAAAAAATTGTTTATAACATTTTTTATTTATTTTTATAATCCAAATATCTCTTTATCGGAGATAGTAATTTAGAAAATAGAGACAAATTGTGAAAATATTTTAAGAAATTCAGGTAAATATTTACTAATATGTATTCCACACAACTCCAATATCACTTTTAAATCCAAACATCCGCATGTCACCATTCATCAATTCATTTGTGCGAATCATCAAGACAGTTCAGCTAGGTAGCATTGATATTTTTTTCTGACAGTCATAAATTCACGACTGGGTAGAAAGCCCTCTGATCGAAAGCCCAGACAGACTAACTAATACATGTATTGTAATTATTTATTCTAAATTGTTTTGTATTATTTGTATAGTCTTAATAAAGATATGTGTATATTTACTTAATATCCATAAATATTGAAGTTATAAATGTTCAAAAAATTTGATTTTATTTTATATAGAATTTTATTACTAATTGGTAATAATAACAAGGAAATTAAATAAAATTATAATATTCTCTCAAAGTACTTTGATTCAATAGAATAAATACTACAAAATTCACAATTGCATACTACATAGAAATGAATGAAGGATTACTTGCGCTATTGAACTGAAGTAGTAATTTTTATTTGAATGTTTTTGTTTTGCTGTATATATTAAATTATGAAATAATTTGAGTATTGTGATTAAAAATTTTAGAATAAAATAATATTTTCAATGTTTCACCTGATGATTAATAAGAATATATTAAAAAAGTTGATATAACTACTAGATAGTAAACAGGAATTAATGAAATTATTTTATGTATCATACATTAAAGGAGTAACGATAATTGTTCTTTAATAAATATGTCATCTAAGAATAGAATTCACATAAACCTACGCCAATTGGCACCGTGATGTAGATTCACGGAAGCAATTAATCTCAAATGAGATAGAAATAATGCAATGTAAGACCGTTACATCGTCCCCATCTTTCATACAAATTGATCTCTTTTTAAGAAGCTGTATCAGAACATTAATCATTTATAACTCTGGAAAAAAATGTGTTTCCCCTGAAAATAAATTCGATTTTCTGATGTTTTATTCAAAACACAGCTAACTTTATAATTGAAGTTATTTAAAAGTATCAATCATTTAATTTTCTTTTATGTAAAGTTAGAAGTAATATTAACAAGGGAATATTATTTGTCTTGTTCTAATAAAGTTCTTGACTTCTTGAATTAATGAATCAATAAATACAAAAAATTTAATAAAGAAATATTAATGAAGAAAGGTAAACAGTGAATTATTTATTTATTACCACGTCTTCAAAATAACTCATTCAAATCAATACAAAAATATTTATTATTATTATGTTTAATTATTATTATTAACTTTCTTATTGTACCCTTACGCGTGTTTAATTAATTAAATGAAATTCTTATCTTCTCTCTTACTATAATGTTTTACGTTAATAAATGAATAAATAAAATATTTATGATTTTCAACAATTTTTGTATTTAATTTCACTACAATTGTTTCGCTACGCTGTAGCTTCTAAAGGTAAAGGATGTTGATAATAATAAATATATACAAACATCTTTATTCAGACAATATGACAACAAAATTTTACAAAATTTATTATAAATATATGTACAATTGTGTTACTAGTCTGTCATGGGCTATCGACCATAGGTCTTTCTGCCCTGATAATAATATTTGCAGAGATTTTACATTATATATATATATATATATATATATATATACATAGTTTTATTGCATGGGGGTGGAGCGTGGTTCTTCCTACAGCTTGAATAATGGGGAGTTAGAGAGTTCAACTTGTTTATTCAGCAATAAGCCCGTTGAGTGATTTTTATGAATTTCTAGGATTTCGAGAATATTTAGTTTTCGTCCTTTGTTACTCCAAAATTCAAAATTCGTGTCATTTGATATAACAATTTACAAATTTGTTGGCAATGTCCCACCAATAGAGGTTAGAATGATAATAAAAAAAACAAGCTTTTGTTAAAAAACTAAGTGCCTCAGTAATCAACGATATAATGCTTTAGTTCAATAAGTAGTAAATATTCTCAATTCGTTGGTATAGAAAATGAAATGTGAATTTTGTACTACACGTGTTATTGAACTAAAGTAGTTACAAATAAAGCAAGGAATTGTGAATTTTTACTTTTTTACTACTTGTTTTATTGAACTAAATTAATGTCAGAATTATTTCGTTCGTCATTATATTGACAGTCCATATTAACCAGTATTAATATTCATCATACTGTATATTATAATTAATATAATAGTATTATGAAAACACTTGAATTGTTTGTAAAACATTGATAATGATCACATGGTGATCGAAATGTACATCTGTTAATAAATAAATAAGTGAAGAAAAGTGTACAAAGTGTTTTCATATTTCTTTCAAATCTTCACGAAACTCACATTTAATTAAGTGAATATAATAGTAATTTACATGAAAAAAATTATTTTGTTTTATGGAATCTAATGTAGATTACGCCCTGTATTATATCAATTTAATATCAGTGATGTATTTAATGCCACATTTATGAAAACCGTATTAAGAATAGTAATCTGATTTTCTAAAAAAATGCAATCAAAAAACTGGATGGTAATTAATTATAACTTTGCTTATATTATATAATCTGTGGTTTTCATTTCGACTAATACTAATAGTTTTTCTAGTTTGTTAAAATCAAAGAAATTCTTGACTTTTAGCAAACATATATATATATATATATATATATATATATATATATGTCATTATATTAATCATATTAATAAAAATATTTCGTACTCTCAATATTCCCACAGAATTAAATTATCGAAAAAAATATTGAATCGACGTTATATTAACATTAAATTTTGATTATATTAAAATTATTGCAAGGTTCTTTTTAAGTTTATTTTGCTCTGTGAATATTTAAAGACTAAATATGAAAATAAGTAAAATGGGGAATAAAGTGGTATGATGAATTAATTTCCCACAAACTCGTGGTGAAACATTTTTTGTATTAGCTAGATTGTAGATTACAACACTTAATATAGTTAGTATTAAGTGTATTAACCTACAACAAAAATCAAGATAAATTTAAAGGATAAATTAAAAACACTTGTTTTTTGTTACTATTTACTCAACTAGTCTTTTAAGAATTATATAACTATTTTAATTTATTTTAAAAATTATGAATCTTGAATCATATAATGATGATTTTTGATCAATCTTAAATATTAAATTAAAAAATCGAGATACTATAATGTATTGCTACTAACTACATAAAATAATTTGGATTTTTTAATTTAAAATTTAATATTCAAGATTGATTTTACTATCATGATTTTCCAACATATTAGCTTGGTAGATCCTACAAAATCAATTTAATTATACAAAATTCTGAAATTTAAAATTCAACATCTAAAATCATTATTTGATTCATAATTCTTGAATGAAATAAATTAAGACTGCTAAATGTGTCTGCTAAATGTGATATTTAGGATTTATTTTAAACTTCTAAATGTTCATGCTAAAATTATTCTACCGACTACAAACAGATCTATGAATAAGAGTCCTTGACAATGACGCGATTACGACCTTCGCGACCTGATTTAAATTGAAAGAAAACAATGGAAACGAAGAAAATTCAATATTTGTATGCATAATTAATCAAATAAGCTTATCTAATTCAAATTAGAATTTCGTTCAACTAATATATAAGTAAACAGAAAATATAATTTTTTATAAAAAAATTGCAAAATATTTGTTTGAATTTAAAAATTGTAAAAAAATATTTTGTAATACCACAAAATATTTATACTGACGAATAAATATTTTGTACTATTACAAAATACCTTTTTGTCAATTTTAAACGAATAATAGGCAATTTTGTATTTTCAGATTTGATTAATAATTTAATTAACTCACCAAAACTTTTACCGACTTAAAATTCCTTAAAGATCATTTAATTCATTACAAAGTATTTGTTTGTTAATTTTTAAATGAACCATAGGAAATTTGTATTAGCTGATTTTTATTAATAATTTTATCAAAACATTCATTGATATAAAATTCCCTAAATTATTGGGAATTTTTTAATCATAAAATTTTAATTTAAATTAAATCATTTGGTTTGATTCACTAAATACCTTGGTTTACTAATTGCTAAGGCTTCTACTCGATTATTGAAAACACTTTTTAACTTTGCTTGTATATCAGAAATTTCAGTTATACAAAAAAAGTTAAAAATTGTTTTCAATAATCGAATTACCTGAGTATTTAATATTTATTGAAAGAAATCGTAATATTTTTATTGTTTCATTAAGAAAAAAGAGATTTAAAATATAATTTTTTTAATCAAACAATTGTAATTATTTACATTTGTTTTATGAAGGACTTTGAAATGTATTGATTTTTAATAAATTTCAAGAGAATATTTTATATATTAATGGTTTAAATACATAAAGATTTCGACTTACCTCTGCTACCACTTCTTGATTCAATATCAATGGACAGTATTGTAGAAACATAGCAAGTAACCAAAAACAACACTTGAAACTTCATTTTAAATAATTAAAAGTCCTAACGTGTTGTGTTAAAAATTTCAACTAATCCTGCACTATTTTTCCGCGATTTTACGAACGCAACCGGACATTGTTTTTTCGAATCACTGTTTGGAAGAAAAAAAATGTCGAAGCCCCGCGTTTTTTGTTGTTGGCTCTTTGGGCTTTGGTTTAGACAAGTGCGTAGAAGTCGTGTTTCGGAAGTCCGCGTGGGCAAGTGATTGTTGTGTGTTGACTCTCGCTGAAGAGCCAGCCGGTGTATGACTGAAGCCCGAAGACCGAAGAGAAGAGACATGATGGTCTATCGGCCACCAGAACACCGTAAGTGGGTCACTAGGACGGCGTAGCGGTCTTCCTGGTAGCCCCTCTTCGCCCCCCCATCGAGCACCTGTTACATGGGCTTCAGGTATGAAAATGATGAGTATGAGTGTATGAGTGTAAATTTAGGGTCATGCTTCTTCTTCTTATTCTTTTTCTTGGCTTGCATGCCGTGTCTACCTGTTCCTTGTATAAAATACAACCAGACAATGCATTGCTTTCGCCTCTACCTACTTGCTGCAGCATCTTTTACTTACTTACCTATGCCACGATCACAATTCTGTTTCTGCCTGCCTGGCGATCTTTTTTTTTTCAGTCTAGCTATGCGATACGGTAATTTAAGAGAGAAATTGCTAAATAAGAGTTTATTGCTTAGTGGATTACCGGAGAAATCAAGGATATCTCATCTCGTGATGCAGCAAAAGCTGCAGGTCGGAAGAATGCGAAACGTGGAAAGGAGACAGCGCCTAGTAAATTATATTTATTACGCATTGTGTTTCTCATTGTAATAGTT
Organism: Philonthus spinipes; assembly: GCA_963082785.1. Lineage (NCBI taxonomy): Eukaryota > Metazoa > Arthropoda > Insecta > Coleoptera > Staphylinidae > Philonthus > Philonthus spinipes. Next base: position 18,625,349 of record OY720306.1, on the reverse strand, counting down.
TTATGTATTCTTCTTTTCGAAATTGCTGCTTAAATTATACCTCTAATGGCACTTAAAGATATTATCATGATAAACATTTAGTTAGAATGAATGATGATGAGATCTGACTCCAAACAATACACCAAGAAATATGTTTAATAATCTTGCTAATGATAATGAAATAAATCAAGAACAATGTTTAGTACTCCACGTAATGGTAATGAAATAAACTAAGAAAAGTGTTAAATAATCTATCTAATGATGATGAAATAAATCAAGGAAAATATTTAATAATCTACCTAATGGTTATAAAATAAACTAAACAACCAAATGAAGATAGAAATATTTCTGGCCGTTAGATGATTAATTTTTTGTTTGGTTTCAAAATCATTAAATTTGAAATGTTTTATATTATTTATTCTATAAATAGTTGTATTACAACAGCAATAAAGATGATTAATTTACATCTATCCAATGATAGTGACATAATTATAACTAATTTTTGCTATAACTATTTCTAGAATTTAATTAGAAAATCACTATATATATATATATATATTTCTATTATATGCAGTTTTTTTTAATGTAGTAATAAATGTTACTGGTAGATAGGCATTGCCTGTATCCAAATAAATTAAATACAAAAACATCTCTTTTTGAGGTCAGATTAGTAATACAAACTTTCCATTTATAATAACTATTAGTTGGATATAATAATCATAAATTATCAGAAAACCGTTTTCACCAATTTCAATAACACCTATATCCCAAAAATGTTTTCAATTAGAAAATAAAAAGCCCCAACAAATTTCTCAACAAATCTACAATTTACCCAATCCAGGTTAGGAGAATATGGGATAAACAAAAACGCCATTAATTAAATATTGAATTTCACTTTATTGTTCCCGAACGTGAGCGTGCAAAAAAAAGAAATAAATGAAGAGTGTATAATCACAAATAACAATTGCGCTCGCATTTTCACAAGCTCGAATTTTGCCGTAGAGACTCCGCCCCGCGAAACGCTTTTCCTCGTCCACCTCCTCCAATTTAAATTTTAAATTACAGAGTGTGAACCTTAACATTTTACTTTTCTTCGATCTAGCCTGGAAATAAAATGCTTGGGATTCGTGTCAGGTGTGCTTTGTAATTATAAGCGTATTAGAGTAATAAATTACTTATTCTTGTTTTTTTTTTTGTGCAGATTTATTAATTAGTTCGGCGATTAAGTGAAAATGTATCTAGAAGGTTTTTCGAGTAATTATTATTAAGAAAGCGGAAGAGTATTGTTGAGAAGAGTATGTTTTTTTGCTTGGAAGCGTAAAGTGCGCGTGGATTGAGATTTTGTATTGGGGTCAATTTCGGCACGATGCGTATTGTTGCTTGTAATGCAATTTGTAACGCAAAAATGAAACTTTATTTTTTCAGTAAGTATATTAACTAACTCAATATATATATATATATATATATATATATATATATATTATATTATTTAAATTACAACCGACTACGTCTTTCAGTCTCAACTCAATCATTAATATGCTTTTTACTTTCCTCGGACCCATGTCCAAGGGAAAGTAGTGTGATCGTGAAAATTTTCGAACCGCCAATTTCAACAAATATGCATGTTTTGAGGTCCCCTGAGTCCATTCCATCGAGTTTTAAAAAATGTCTGTGTGTGTCTGTGTATTTCCGCGATAGCGCATAAACGGCTAAATGGATTAAGCCCAAACTTTATATCTAAGCTTTATATAACAGTGGAATGATATTAAAAGCTTTTAGTTAGAATAAAAACTCATTAAGTGCAACTTTACTCTTAGCAATTTTTCATTTTTTAATTCGGATAGAAAAATGTTTCAAATAAAAGTTGTAGATCTTGGAAAATAAATAATTTATGTTATAAAAATATTATTGTTACAGTTTTCATTTTATAAGCGGAAGAATTTCGTTAAACTAATAAATTCTCTTAGAGATTTTAATTATTGAAATAATTATTTTAATGGCAAATAAAACGTCAAAGTGCCGTCATATTCAACACATTCGCAAACGCCTCCAGTTTGAAAAAATGAAGAAGAGTGTGGAGAAATTACTTTAACCCATTGTAAGGTTAGAAATAACACACTTAAATATAATATTCTTCTAAATACTTGGCTTTAACTTTAAAAGACAACAATCAATTTTTTATATTAATCATTTTGCTTTCCTATTAAATTTTCAATCATAAACTTAATTTGACCGTATTCACCGGAGAAAGTACCATAATGGATACATCACCATTTTTTCAATTATATTTGGTGTTTTCCCATTTAGCGCAGCCTTGAGAAATATTTTCTTCTGTTATATATCTCTTCCATAATGTCATTAATAAATAGTGTCCCACCTTCGCTTTCATAGTCATAAATGATGCCTCACAAGAACGAAACAGCGACACTTGATTTATCGTCGTGAATGGCGCATTTCAAACGAAATTTTCGCTAAAGGTTTAAAATATTGATTATAAATGACACCGCATCTAAACTTACTAAACTTATAAAGTTGACTAGATTTGTTCAGGTCCTCTTCACACGCTGAAAGATTCTCCACATCCGCATATGCCTTTGATGTTTGGATTGTTGAAGACAAATTCTGAACTGAGTTTATTTTGCACATAATCCATTTCCGTACCTAATAAAGTTAATTGTGCTTTTTTATCACATATAACTCTGACTCCTTCTTGTATAACTTCTATATCAAGTTTATCTTTCTTTTCTGCATAATCCAAGGTATACGACAATCCATTACAGCCTCTTTGGCGCACACCAATTTTTAATCCAATACAACTATATTTTCCTTGTTGGATCTCTTTAATCCTCGATACTGCTGAGGGTGTCAGGACCAGGGCAGCGCGCGTAGGTAAAATTTTGCGATTCTTTACGGCCCGCACGGTGGCCGTAGCCAAAGATTTAGTTGCCATTAGAGATTTATTCTGCTATTTCCACCAAAACAACACAATTCAAACGTCAATCTCAGACAAATTATTGCACCAACCTCCATAAATCTGACGAGTGAATTTCTAAATAGAGAAAAATGAACTTGAAACATAAAAATGTTTTTTTTTTTTTCAAATTTCCTTGCTCGGAACACATTAACCCAGTAGATCTACAAGAAACCATTAGGTGCGCAACTAAGTTCTCACAGTGTTTTTTTTTATGAAACTGCAATTTTATTATGAAAACATGGTTACAAACGAATCATTCAAAATAATGCCCATCGCCAGCGACAAATTTTTCCCATCTTTCTAGCAGAGCTCGTAAACCGCCACGGTAGAAGTGATCGTTTTTTGAGGCCATCCACTCCTAATGCTGAAGAAAGCTCTTTTTGCATTTGGCACAGATCCTCAGCGAGCAATGCAACGAGCTTTTATTTTTTTTTATAGTCAGGTATTCATTCGGTGAAGTGGCTTCATTTCTCTCGGTCTAGTGAGATGGGGTTGCTCTTTGATTGTGGGTTCGATGTTGGCTGGCTGCGTCTTGAAGGGAGTGGTGGCTTTCGTTACCATCTCCTTCTTTCTCTTCGCCAAGGCCGGGAAAGCTGCTTTTAATGGCTCCGTGTCCCTGGCGAGATTTGTTCCTATTTTTTCAGGCCAAAACAGCCAAACAACCGTCATGAGGTACTACACCCAACTCAAAGTCCTCTGGATAGCATTCTTAACCACCATAGTCTTTTTCCACGCCGTCTACTACAGGAGCGACATAACTACTCACATCTACTACTACTTCAACACAGATAAATTCATCTACTGGTACCGCTTGGAACAAGATGTAAAACTACCCGACATATCCGACATCAACGTCCGTAAAGGTAAATCCATATTCTTTCACGAGATCTCCTAAAGATCCCACCAGATCGTGGCTGCCTCCATGGGGCTGGTGGAGGCCGTTGCGGGATTCTATGGCGGTAAAATGAGGCCACTCTTCGTGATCGTGTACTCTTTTCCCGCTTTCGGCGGGAGAGCTAGGAATTCATCCCAGGCTTTCCTTTTTCTCCTTCCTTGGACCAGCACAAATTCCTCCTTCTGTTTGAGGAGTTTATCGAGCTGACTTTTATAATCGGCGTCCTGGATTTACAAATTCCATTGCTGGATTTAAAAATTTGTCCACACCTGGCAAGACTGTACTTTCACGATCAGTGTACATAACAAAGTCTCACACTGGATACGAGCCAAAGACGGTTTACCGCAGAGTTTTTCGATGTACCCGGCTCTGTACAACGCATTCGTAGCGCAAATCGCGATTTTAGGGCGAGGGATAAGAAATTCTTCTAATTTGCCGATGACACGGCCCTCGTTGTACAGGGCCAAGGATTTGATTCAGCCGAGAGAAAAACTTCCAGCACGCTTTAAGACTTAGATACTCGACTACGCGAGATGTTGAAAGATGTAAATTAATGCAAAGAAAACCCAGGTGATATACCTTGGAAGGAAGCTCTCGCCCAGGAAGTAAGTTATCTTTGAAGAAGAGGCCGAAAGAATATACAAGATCGAACTGTGTAACACCCAAAGATTTCTGGGTATCCACATCGACAGAAAAGTCACGTCAGGAAGAAAGCTGCCTTGGCCAAGAAGCGAGCTGTTGGCTTTGTTCACAAACAAACAGCTGAGTGTAGCAACAAGAAAGAAGATTTTGGACTCGGTGCATTTCCTGATTGCAACCAGGCCTGGAAATCTACTGCATAGGCAGCGAAAAGGCGAAGAATTACGCAACGTCCTAACTAGACACGCAGGAACAAGAATATCCAGAAATACCTCAGGATTCAAGCCGCGAAAGAAGAAGCCTGCAAGAGAAGGAAAGACATAATAGAACGACTCAAGTCTCACTCTGAGATCTCATTAAGCGCGGCGACAGAAAGTTAACTATTGTAATGTTTTAATTTTTCATTTTTTTTATTTTTTTCATTGTTAATACGTTACTAAAACCCCAGCAAAGCGTTCCTTCACGAGCCGGCGTATACGTAAGCTAATCATGCCTGAGCGATTTTTTTTACGTTGCAGGAGAAAAAAAAATAAACCAGAATATAGTATATAGGTCTCAGCACGCCTATATCGGAAGGAAATTAGTAGAGACAACTCCACATTCCTTAGTCACTTAAATCGAAGGTAGGTCGAATGTAAAAAAAAAATTGTCTAGTGGCATTTATTAATATTAAAGGAGCTGGATGTGATTAAATCCATCCCTCGGCAATTAAATCCGCTTTACGCACAGCATGAATAGGGAATGCTCTAAGTGCTCTTCAAATATTGTATTATTCACAACTTGTTTTTATATGAATTCATCCCGCGAGATCTGTGATTGAATTAAACAATAGAAATAATATAAGATAATACATATGGAATTTCTCAAAAAAAAAAAAACCTTAGACTGATCCATATAAAAAAATGTATATATAATACACTTAATCCCTTTCACTTCCTGCATTCATTCTCAGTTTTTCAAATTGTTTAATTAATTTTGTTGTAAAATCTTTTACGGTCGTTCAAAATTGATTCATTACTTTTCTAAACAATAACGTTAGACATCAAAACAGCTTTTATTTTGACGAGAGTGAATTGAGATTAAAATCTTAATCGCTTGAGGCTCCAATCAATCAAATCAAACAGCAAAAAACACTAAATCATTCATATATTCGTTTAATATTAGATGAACGGACAGTTTTAGTCCATTTAGTGCTAATAACAATCTTTAATGCAATCAGTGAAAGATTGTAATTATAGCTTATTTAAAATATATATAAACAAAATGTTAGGATGTGTCAAAAGTTTCTTCCTTATTTTATTATAAGAAATTAACATACAATTGTTGTTATTTGAGAAATAATTATGATATATATGGATATAAATTAATAATATATTTTTGGGATGTATCACAAGATTCTCTCTTATTTTTAATGATAAATTAATACATGATATTTGTTATTAAAGAAATAATATATATATATATATATTTATATATATATATATATAGCAAATAAAGTTTTTTTTATACTTATACTTACACCAAAGTATTTTGACATGTTTCGCCAAGTATTAAGTGAGAAAGCCATTCTTTCTCGCTCAACACTTGGCAAAACATGTCAAAATACTTTGGTGTAAGTATAAATATAGTTAGCTTGGTTTACTTCACAAATTAATGAAACAATTTTCTAAATAAATTTATTTAGTGAACCATTGTGTTTTTAACTTCTTTAATATATTATGGAATGCCATTTCCAAAAAAATGTTGACCTATAAAATATTTTTCTATACATATTTTTGCTTCATTTTCTTTTTTCACATTTAATCATTGCAGTGATATTCGGTTCATATTTTTTATTATATTCAAATAATTTTTATTTGGAGTAATCCAACTATTAGCTGAAACTTGTTTAACTTCCTGAAAATTCAAAATTCTTTCGATTATTGCATTAAATATCGAGCGTATAACAAAAATCTACGACGAAGTTGGCATTGGAAGTCTAAAGTCATGTCTGAACTAAAATCACACGCGCACGCGTAAATTATTGGTTGTCATGTTGACCGCAACCAGCATTTCACGCGTGTGATCATAGGATAGACATAATTCGAGACTTTCAACGCGAACTTCGTCGTCGATATTTGTTATACGCTCGATATTTTCTAATCAAAAATTGTTGCATTCTGCATTTTTATACAACTGTTAATATTAGTAATGTAGTTCAGCATCTGTCAATATGTATATTCAATAATGTAGAGAGAGTTTTTCAAAAGAGTTACTGTTTAAAAACTTCAAATGTGCAACAGATTATCTTTTTTTTTATTTTTTAGCTATCTATATTTTTTTAAAGGAAGGATGATTGAAAGGATATTAAGGTTAAGGAATGATGAAATGAGGGATATTTTGGCATAGGTAAATTCCATTCAGCCACTAACGAAATGGTCTATAAATATATATTGTCATTATAGCTATCTATATTTAACACTGTAAAACACAATAACAAAAAAAAAGTTACATCAACATTTTACACTTTAACAGAATTTTGAACAAAAAAATACATGCGAATTAATCCATTGAAAATTTGTGGATCTAATTTCAGTTTTTCGAGGACTGAAATCGACTACATATACATATATAAATTGATATTCAATATTAAATTCGCGAATGTTTTTAAAATATCTAAATGGAATCTTTTATAGCGTAGAGCGGAAAACTATTAATACAAATTTGTCATTTCACTTTATTACAATTAGAAAGTGTAGTGAATTGACAAATGTTTATTAATAGTTTTATGCTTCACGCTATGAATGAATGAATGATTTTGGCTAGATATGGTTGAATAAAAATGTGAGTTTATTTATTAGAATTTTTATTAATGAAGTGGAAAGAAAAAGACCCAATTTTATTTATCCCCATAGCCTATTATTAATGGTCTAGAAATTCAAGCATTTTTTCGTCACAAATGGTAATTCGCAAAGCACATACACTGTACAACATTTGAACTGATACACTTAAAAGAATGACAATTTACTACTTTTTGTTCAACACCTTCTTGCTTAATTAAATCGTAAATTTTATTTGATAATCATTTGTTTACAAACACATCGTTGATTATGTAGAAAGTAATACCAAATGCCCAAAAAGGGTTCTTTACTTTTGCTGCCTGTTATACAGTGTGGTTCATTTAAAGTGTTTTCAGGAAATATCACGGCAACAATAAATTTTGCGTAGAAATCATCTAGGCAAAAAATAATCGTATCAAAGGGGGTCATAATAACATAAAATTTATCACATCAGACTTCTCGTTAAAAATAAGAAGATTTTACTTAACTTACTTTATCATTAGCATTATAGATGGCGCTGTAATCGCAAAAAAATGATGTTGCATTCGGACGTATTTGTTTGTGTGGTCGTTTGTATACGTGCGAGCACACCCGCGACCCTGACTGTAGGCTTACCAGTTGCCCTGTTGAAGAACTTACGAGGGGAAGTTCTAAGTCGATCTAGTTCCTTGTTCCACCAAGGAACGTTTCTCGAGAAGTTTACCTGATATACCGGGCAGATTTTCGCATAGACTGCTACGATGGTATCTCTTAGAAGCCTGTTCTAATTCCTCTGTGGTCGCAAGTTTTATTGGAGGCCCTCAAGTTCGGACTGTGGGCACTTCTTTTATCATGTATGTTGGCAATTTCATTTCGTTGTTAGTATTTGAGATAAATGCCATTTTATTTTAGTGACAAAAATGTTGATAGGTTGAAAACGTTTTTAAATGCAGATTTTCAGTAGTGAATTATGATGAAACAAATGATACAAGAGTAAAATTAGAGGCGAGTAATAATGATAATAATGAACGATAACAAGCGACGGGAAAGATTCAAGCGATGGGAAAATGGGTGCAGGTTATTATAAAATCAAAAAAATATAAGTAAAATGAATTTTTAATAAATGAAAGAAAATCTTTTTCTGCAAGGAATAGTGACTGGTGGTGAAAATGGATATATTTTAAAAATTCCAAAGGCAAAAATCATGAAAATACTCTCAAGACCATGCTATATGTCTGTAGGGATGATATTGATTTATGTTCTGAACTGTTGCAATCTGGAGAAACAGTTAATACTAATCGCTACTGACAGAAAATAATAAATTTTAAGTATGCGGTGATCGAAAATCATCTACAATACACTAAGAGACATGATATGGCGATTTCACATAATGACAAAGAGTTGTTTCATACAGCAAAGCAATCAAAGAAATGTTGAAATCGGTCGGATGGGAAGTATTATCGCACTCGCGGTACTTTCCAGACCTGGCTTCATTCCACTTTTTCCTATCGATGAGGCATAAGCATGCAAAGCACGTTTACGATTCAATTAAACTTCACTGTTTTCGAATAAATTAAAAAAATGTGCCGATGAATGATTTAGCTTAAAGGAGAAAAGATCTTTTTGGATGACATCCATAAATTGCCTGAAATATGTTCAAAATGTGTAATATAAAATGGCCAATACTTTAAATAAATAAATTTTAACTCTCCATTGTAAATAACGTATTTTTTTACTAATTGTTAAGGCTTCTAGTTTGTTGTACATCGTTGTTCGATTAATGAAAACGCTTTTTAACTTTGTTTGTATAAATAAAATGTAGTAAATAACGTATTTTCGTGAGCGAAAAAAAACTGAAAATGACTTACCGACACATCTGGTAGTTCTGGGTCTGTAGTTGGGGTGATTGTGATAAAATTGTCCCGGTTTTTCGATGTTGTCTGTCGTACTGGCACTTTATTCTCAAAAGAAACGCTTATATTTTGTAACGGATTGTCACTTCTCGTAATGTCGGTCCATGAACTGTTATCGACAGATCTAATTTCATCCTCTGAATCTGAATGTATGATTTGAATCCTTCGTTTTTTTTTTTGCACTATAACAATGTAACTATAACTTCGCGAGATATCATTATCGTTTAGTCTTATTTCATTATTATCATCGCATTCAATTTCATTTTCTATTTAATTTGTTTTTCCGTCTTAATTTGTTTGGAACTATTTTATTAATTAGTTTGTAATTTTAATGATATAATTAGACGATTTATGCTGCCGTTCCAATTATATGAAGTTTGTAAATGTTTTGCGCGTTGCCGAATTAAATTAGTAACAGATGTTTTTTATTTTAATTTTTTTGTACTAAAAATCTTCATTGCCTATTTAACGACACTTCAAGAAATAAAAAATAAATAAAAAACACTACATATAACCGTAAACCTTCATCTCAAACAAACATCCATTCCTGATAAAAATCAACAATATTTCCCTCTCAACAAAACAGGTCCCCGTAACTTTGCATCTGTTGAAGCTGAAGTAATAATAATTTCGCGTGTACAACTTTTCCTCGTCGCGCCATATGCTACGGGTAAATAGACACACTTCTCCCGAACATAATTTATCAGAGAATCTCATTATAAAATTGAGAACAAAACTTAATATTTTGTCACGACCGATGCGAATAGAAAGTTTCTGATTTGTGTGAGTGTGTGCGTGTGTGATTCATCACAATGTACAATTCGTTATTTTTTTTTTCTTTAATTCTATTTCTAATTGAAGGAAATAATATTATTCTCTCCTCGTGGTAATACTTTTACTTTAATCAGCTTGAGAACGGGATACGAACCAGGTGTGCCGAATCGAGTCGAGTGCATGCATCCTTTTCATTACGTTGGAATTATCTCGTGTATGGATGTACATTGTGAGGGTATTGTGCTTGGGGAAATGGGAGTGAGAAATATGGTTTAGCAAGTAATTTAATCAAGAGGTTGTTTTTTTTGTATGCATGCAACGAAAAGTAATCTTTTCAATTGTCTCGCTTTTTATTGTTATATTTAAATGATGTATTATTTTCTTTTGTTTTATTTTTTATCTATATAGGTAATAAATTTGTGTTAATTATTTTTGTTTGTTTCTTAAAGGCTTAAGGGGATATAAACTCTTTTATTTTAAATATGACCTTTCAAATTTGATATTTCCAAAAATGATAATGTTTTTTTAATTCAATCCAAACTTTAAAGTCAGTTAAAAAATCAATAATCTACATTGTTTAATATTTTGATTCTTGTGGAATTTTGTTGTATTTTATATAACAATAACATTTTGATACCATGGCAATCCACATTTGCCGATGAGACATCGAAGAGTTCATACGCCCTTCTTTTACGGAGCCACTGAAGATACCGACCGCAGTTGTCAGCGAAACATTTGGATTAAACTCCAGTCTAATAGCCCGGAAATCAACAATTCTAATCCATTAAAATAATTTTATATAAAATTAAAATTTTAGAATAACGATCCATGAGAAAGCAACAATAAAATCCCTTCTATTTTGATAATTCAAGAGAAATAAAGTAAATAAAAAGTCCCCAGAAAAAATATACAGGGTGATTCAAAAGAAAATGGTAATATTTTAAAAACATGTCCAGGAAGCAAAGTCCGATTTTTATTTGTTTTAGGGATATTTTGAACAATAATAATTTATAAGTATGAAATAAATATGAATAAATTATTAAAAATCAACCAATAAAACACAAATTAGATTGAATAACTTTAAATTTATTAATTCAATCTAATAAAAATTATATTGAATAACTTTAAATTCAATTATTCAATCTAATCTGTGTTTTATTGGTTGATTTTTAATAATTTATTCATATTTATTTCATACAATATGAACTACCAATGTATAAATATTAAAACCATTAAATATATTAAAGTAATTTATAAAAACAAAGAAAATGTAGTTAGAAACTTGCTACCAGCTCCATTTATAAAAGCGCAAATAAGTGTATCGAAGTGGGTGGTGAGTTTTCCTTGAGAATTTCCTTTCATTTTATAAATTACTTTTGTTCAAAATATCCGAAACAAATGAAAATCGGACTTGAACATATGAGCTTATTTTACCTATTTTTTCTTTCTGGACATTTCTTTAAAATATTTCCATTTCCTCCCGAATCACCTTGTTTACACAAAATTGTTTCCGCGCCGCATCGCATTGTGAATTAAAATATTTTAAAGAATTTTAAAGAGAATCTTTCTTTCAAATTGGTATGTTTTTTTTTTAATTTATTGTTGTTCAATAAAATAAATGCTATTTAGTATTTCGTATTTAGTATTATATTTTGTATTATTGAATCACTTTACGATGTACTGTGCTTATATACACTAGAACAGCACCGCAGTAAGGAAATTCGACGCCTTAGGCAATATATGCTCCGACCATTTTGCCCTAAGCGGTTAATTTTCTTACTAGAGTGCTATTCTAAAACATAAATTTTAGTCGTCACAATATTTAAAATAATAATAATAGAGCTATTAAAACATCTTTTCCACGAAATACCAGCCGAATAAAAAAAAAATCAGATTGATTTCGGTCTAATTAGCAACTTCAAAGTAATACATAAAATCACCATTTGGTTTCAGGTTAATCTAATTAAGGTTATTTTAATATTTCCGCTTACATTTGAACGTTTGAATCGTTTTCTTCAATGGGTTAAATATATTTACTAATATACCTTACATTAAAAGCAGAGCAAAATTAAAATCTTTAATTTGAGTATTCAAATATAATTAACATCTGACTTATTCCATGATGAAACGCTTTACGCTTTGAAATTATGTATTACAAAATAAATACATTTTTTATAGGAATTATAAATAAATTTTAAACTCGTAATAAAATTCCATACCTAAATTGTGGCGAGTAATTAGAATTAAATTAACTAGGTAAAAAATGTTTGTTTGTATAACTCTAAATAATCTATTTAAATACGACTAGTTCCGACAATTTAGTTTGTCATCGAGTAAATTAATTAATGTAATACAAATAATGTTATTTTAATTGGTTAAAATAATGTGTAAGCAGTCGCAATCAAGAATAATTGATTTAAATTAAATAAAACACTATTTTAAAATAAATAATTTACACAATTGAATAATTAATTATGTATGTGTGTGTATGTATGTATGTGTCTTAAAAGATTATATATCATGTTATAAGACACACACTAGATAAGTCGAAGTTATAACAAACGTGAAAGATAATTAGTTGCCCCTATGAAAAATTCCATTTATACGAATAGGATGTAATATTTCCTAGGAGAAACTCTCAGAGTAAATTCTGGGTCCATTATTATTCGTAATTATGTTTATCCAGATATATCGCCGAATTCAGAGTTAAACACCGAAAATTATCTTGATACAGTGGCATCAACGGTTCAATTGAAAGTGACTGAATTAAGGAAAAATGCAAGCGTTCTCTTGTTTATCAAGTTTATTAATTATTTTTTTCTAAAATTTTCATAAAATGGCAAACATTGAAAATTATTTTATAACATAATTTAAAAATGTTTAGTAAAAGCCAATGAAAGCTTAATATCAATTTGTATTGACTTTTACTTAAGTATTAAGAATTTTTTTGTGTGTTAACTATAAAGCGATTCCAATCACCATCCACGAAAAAAAAAAGATTTAACAGGATCCTGGTTAACCGTGCTAAGAGAATAAGCGAGCCAGCACACTACAAAAATAAAATAGAACATCTATATTTCGCTCTCAGGACTAATGGCCACAAGAAGAAGAACATAAACAGGGCTCTGCGATCAACAACGAGTTCATCGGGGGAAGATACAACCAAATCGATTGGTAAGGCATTTCTACCATACATCTACAACGTAACGGACAAAATCGCCAAACTTATGGAATCCAAAGAGGTGACTACCATTTTCAAACATGCACAGAAGTTCTCAGCTATGATTCATTCGATAAAGGACAAGCACGATCCACGTGCTGCGCTGTGTATCTACAGAATTTCTTGTTCATGTGGATTCGTCTATATCGGTGCAACAAAACACAGTGTTCATACAGCGATAAGAGAGCATGAGGAAAACTGCAGACGAGGAGAACTGGAAAAGTCTGCCGTAGCCAATCACGTTTTCAATCCAGGACACAACATCATGTTTGATAAAACAGAGTTATTGGACAAAACATCACACTAGTGTACAGCTATATAGAAATTCACGTTAAAACTGCGGATGAATCAGCTGCAATGGATGAATCATCAAAGCACGTGCGCTACTTGCGCCGAGAACATGACACTCCCAATTCTGAAAATACCAAGAAATTTTTGGCTTCGATAACATTTTGACGCTGATTTTGGCGGTTCTTAAAAACCTATCAGACGGCTTTTTAAGTGCAAATGGTCAAAGTAAACATAAACGGACATATTGAGACACACCACGGATGCGCTTTGAGGTTGATCGTAAAACGCTACCAACTTTTAAAAATATAACAAATTTCATGTTTTAATGTTGGCGACATTTTACGTGCTAATATATACAGAAGGAGATATGAGTGACACCCCCCTGACTATTAGTTACCGAGAAGACATCGCAGAATTCATACGCCCTTCTTCCACGAAGCCACTGAAGACACCGATCACAGTTGTCAGCGCAACTTGGATTAAACTCCAACAGACCACGGCCTCGGAATACCTCGGAAATCAACAACTCTGTCAAAAAGTCACGTCAGAAAGTGTCCGTTTGAGTTTCCATCACACTGTTTTAGGAATGAACATTTCTAAAAGTATTGTTTCTTGCGTCAAACTGTTTGTTGATTGACAAGGCTCTCAATTCTTCAATACAAGCTTGATCGTTCTTTTTTAATATTTCAATTTTATATAAACTGAAAGAGTGTACTACTCTTTCTGATAATAATTATAAAGCGCAATTTACGATTTTTCGTTTATGGTTCTCTTCGTAACCGGGACAATATTGTAATTTTGAATGTTGTCGAAGGAAACTTTCATAATATAGACAACCAGACAGTCTGATATGCGGTTTAATCAATAACCACAACTACATAATCAATATTGGGAATTGTCCAAAGTTGCTGTGAATAAAACAAGAAAAATATAGCAAGTGGGTCAGAAATACCTATGGGATAGCTCATGATAGATTACTAATACAATTGTACATATTGTTATAATGAATTTTTGTTATCATATTATCTGAATAAATATGTTTGTGTATATAGCAAGTATATTGAAATGAGATGTTAATTGTTATAAATTTATAATAAGATTTTTACGAATTTGTTGTAAGCGGCTTTACATTCACACCATATATGTTATATTATTATTATTAATATAATAAGGATGCAGCCGTAACAATTTCTTTCAACCTAAATAAAAGTAGGCAGAGATAAAACAATTTGTACCCACAGTACACCTCATTATTAGCGAATTAAAACAAAACGAGGTCACACCCATTATAATTACAACGAAATATGTATTAACAATCCGCGCGGATGAATAAAAATGCAATTAATAATCAATTAGCAAGTGCACTAGAAACTTTAATTAATAAATCATCTAATTTACCCGCATGTAGAAGAAAAAGCAACAAAAAGGCCTTCACTAATTACGAAATGCAACCACTCAACGTACGAATCGGGATGATATGGATGTGGAACAATTAAATTGGAAACTGTCCCACATCCGAAATCCAGTTCTTTTTTCGGACGCGAAGATGATTAATGCGCGTTCGTTCTGAATTTTTTGAAAAAGGGCTATAAATTAAACGGTTTAAATTATCTTAATTGTCCCGGGCCCGTTATTATTGCACATTATTATTACGACTCGTTTGTTTTATTCGTTTCTGTCTGTGCCATATTTACGTAGCTGTAATTTCGCCTCCAATATTCACGCTAGAGTAAATATAATTTCTAAATTAAATATTTGGATGATTATCGGTGTGTACTTTCTCTGGTTATTTTCGGGGAGGGAGTGTTGTTCGTTTATTATTGGTCGGTTAATATTAATTGTGTTGAATTTTGATGGGCTTGTTTACAGTTTAGGAATAATTTCATGTTTTATTTATTTTACTTAGTCTGTAGACATTTGAAATAATCCCGATTTTATTGCTGTTGTTTTGCTTTCTGGAGCAAAAAAATAATACAGAATTTTATATCAATATTATTTTAAACGGTTTTATATTATTCAGATAAAGTAATTATATAACCATTCGGAGAATGACACGTTTTCTAATATAGTTTATAATTAATAATCCTAGTTATATCAATAAAATAAAATAAAAAATATTACGTTTAAAAAATCAGTTAAGGAAATACGTCCAAGAAAATTACAAAAAATTGAAAGATAATAATATAGTAAACTAGGTGTTTCGATAAATTAATATTTATATTGAAGATATATCTTCGTGAGTACGTGAAGTTTTCTTGGTAAGGATTTAACTCCGTGACTAACTTTTTAACCACATAGGTTTGTATTAATTTCGTTTTCACGATATTCGGTATTAGATGAAAAACTTCCTGGACCGCGTCGGACTCCCCAAAAGAAGTCTTAGTATCGGTCAAAGGCAGATTGGCTTACAATGATTTAACTCCGTGACTAAAAATGTGTAGTATATTTATAATATATTCCTTTATTTATGAAGAAATTTGTAAGATTATAATAAAAAAAATTAACTTTGTTTGTATAACAGGATTTTATATTTAGTGACTATAGTTTCAACGATTTACACTTGTCATTATTAAACTAAAAAAATACTTTTAGTTTGATAATGACAAGTGTAAATTGTTGAAACTAGTTATTAAATATAAAATTCTGTTATACAGAGTTTAAAAAGTGTGTTATTATAATCTTACACAATGTATAAAGAAGTTTAAGAAATTTGTACCAAAATTAACATAAAGTCGAAGAAATGACAACGGAATTTATAAAAAATAATAAATCATCTAAATTTTGACGAAAACTTAATTTATAATAAAACAACAGAACAATTTAGTGAAAGAAAGGAATATAATATAAATATCAATACTTATATTACAGACTGGAAATAATTAAATGCTTCCAATACATTCACATGGGATTCTTGAAACGCATTGTAGGGTTATGTTCTATAAAATAAAATTCTCACAATACCTGTTTTTCTTTAAAAACATAATAAAAATAATAATAAAAATTCCTTATTTCTTTGATAATTTTAAAAATAAATCAATGTTTTATCTATATGAATAAACCATAGATTTACGTTAGTGCTTTCAATTTAAGTGTACATATTTTATGAAGTGCAGGTTTAAAATATTTACTATGTTGACGCAATTTATCCTTTGAGGCTCTTAATGCATATATTATTATTTTATGAAATCCTTTTAAAAGCTTAATAATATTTTCGATGTACATTTTTTTTAATTATTTTGCATTAGGAATCTTTAGTAGTGTGTCCTACTTCTTGCATTAAATGTAATTATTATATCATAAGAAACGGAAATAATAGTAATATTAAATATTTAGATCAAAACTAATTAGAAGAAAACGTGAGTAAATAAAATAAATTAAAAAATAAACAAACACATAAAGCTGAGTGACATTTAATAAGATATTCTTAGAAGAAATCATAATCACAAATTTGTATAGAGGTACAAATGTTTTAGAAAAATAAATTTAAGTTTCTTTTTGATCATTCTTCCCCACACAACCAATAGTTTTAGTAATAATAATAATAATATTCTTTATTATTCAAACGGAAAGATCCAATACAGGACAGCATCATAACTTAAATTAAAATTGTGCATATTTCTTAAAATATTAAAACTAAAAGAAAGATAAAATATTACTTAAAAATCTCAGTAACTTTTTTTGTTCGCATTAACACTCATATGATAGATAGGCACATTGTATTTGTTTTTACATTAGGTAAATGAAGTGTAATTTCTTGTCGCGAAGAAATACGCGGAATATTAAATTTTACCATGCAAAGTAATTGCGGACTATCAATAATATTGTTGACAACCTTCATCATAAAATTACAACTTGCACCTTGGCGTCTTTCAGCTAATGATGACATATTATATTTTGCCAACAGAAAAGTATTATCCTTTAAGTGAATATGTTGAAGCAGTTGATGAGGATGGTATGCATTGTATGGCATCAGGACATTCGGATATGCATAGCAGTTTGGATACTTACCAGTTGATTTAAACTCTAAAAACTTTACAAACTTCCTTTGTACTTTTTCCAATAATAATATGTGATTAGCATAGTAGGGATATAAAATTGATGAACCATACTCTAGTCGACTCCTGACTAAGGCAAAATCTAATATATTAAGCAGATCAGAATCATTAAAAAAATTGATGTTCTAATAAAAAATCCTAACATATTAAAGACAGCTTTAGTAATAATATTAACGTGTTGAACAAATTATAACTGATTCTCGAATGTTATTCCTAAGTCTTTGTTGACATTTACACGTGTCAAGTTATTGTCTTTAATGTGATAATTATAAATAATGGGGTTTTCGATTCTATTATACGATGGATATACGCATTTATTGATATTTAACGATAACTTATTTTCTAAACAGCAACTTATATTATACGGATTAGTTTGAAGCAACTTACAGTCGTTTAAATCATTAATAACGCTATAGATCTACAAGTCATCCGCATATGCCAGAACAGAACAAGAAAGCGATGTAATAAGGTAATTAATGTAAATGTTAATCAATAAGGGTCCGAGGTTTGAATCTTGCGGAACCACTGATGGCGCATAAAAAAAAATTGACTTAAACCCGTTGTAATAAACATAGCGTGCATTAAGATATGATCACATGAAACTGAGTAAGTTATTACTAAGTCCAAAAGAATCCAATTTATTTAATAGTAAATTGTGATTGATTAAATCGAATGCGCAACTGAAGTCGGTATATATATAATATAGCAAGTGGATGCACTTGCTTACGAATATCAATTGCTTCACTAATGCATTGCGTTATAAAAGCTAAATTAGTTACTTTTGAGCGCCCGGACATGAAACCATGTTGGTTTGCAGTGTTTATATATTATTTTACAGATTATTTGCTCAAAGATTTTTGAAAAATTTGAAAGAATGGAAATAGGTCTGTAATTTGCAGCGCTAGTAATATGACCACGTTTGAATACTGGTATCATTATAGCCTTTTATGATAAATTTACAAATTTACAATCTTTTATGATAAAGATAGGAATTAAGTCATCGCCGCTAGTATGAGACATGTTAGTATGATTTATACTTTGGATTATATCATCATCTTTTATATTTGGACTTGGTAAGGTTTCGCAGTAGGAATATACATCAACTCACAATATCTTGTGGATTCTCATAGGTGACTTCATTACCATCGCTTATATGATTCGGAATTCGTGTTGTTTTCTTTTTATGATTAATAAGTTTCCAAAAATCTTTTGGATTCGTTTTAAGCTCAGTCTCTAGTGTATTAATGTATATATTATATGACTCTGATATGTGACTTTTAAGTAGTAGCCGCAATCTTTTAATTTCATTGTAAAAAAAATTGGAACCAAATGATTTCCACTTTTTTATGATCGTATATTTTTAATTTAAGATAACGTTTTATTTCATAATAAAACCATGGCGGATAACGATTATTATTTATTTGTTTGATAAGAGGAACTGACTTATTAAATAAACTGTATAACTTATCTTAAAAGGAATCACATACGTCATCCACATTAGAATACGATTCCAGAAAAGTCCAATCGGCAGAATACAAGTCTTCATATAATTGTAGATAATTGGCTTTTCTGAAATCATATCTCAGGTTATTATTTGATGGGAATAGATTATATTGAGTACTATTGCAAGTGATTCCCAATAAAATGGAGAGAGCTGGATGATAAGGAACTTCAGGCGTTAAAAGTAAAGGATCGCGTATTATATTAAATACACTATCAAGATTAGAAAAAACCAAATCAAATTGCTTGTTATAAAATTTATTGACTGTGTTATATTGTTTTAAGTACAGAATTTCCATAACTTGGAGTAACGATAGAGATTTAGAGTTAGCAGCTTGTGTAACTTCGAAATTAAGCGATGGTATATTAAAGTCTCCTACAATAAGAACTTTTACATTTAGTAGTATACATTCAAGAAGACTAAAGAACTGCTCAAGAGTTTCACAACATGTATAGGGGGAGCGTAAATCACAAGCACATATAAATGAATTTAAGACGCATTTACATAAATCAAAATCATAAAACTTGGTCACGTATGTGTGGTAGATCAATTTGTAAAAATGCGTGAGTGTTACAAAATGCTATTAATACTCCACCTCCGGTGGATCTATTAATAGCAGAAAAATCGCGATCGCATCGAAAGATAGTGTAATCTGAAGTAAAAAGATTGGAATTTAAAACTGAATTATTTAACCAAGTTTCCGTTAGTAAAACAATATCAGAAGCCGAGCTAGATATGTTATTGAAAAATTCATGAGTTTTCGATCGTAGGCCCCTGGTATTTTGATAGTATAATTGAAAGTGTTGAATCTTTCCGTCATCTTTTCGAAGTGCGTGATGTATTATGGTTGGGACGCCTCGTATGTATTTGATAATAATATCAGTTTCCCCTGATGAAATACGCCTTAACAGCTCGATTTTGGTTTCTTTATACAACTTTCGTTGCATGGAAGTTTGATCCCGAGATATATTAAGATTTTTAAATTTCAGATTTCTTTAAGTTGGTTATATTACGAAATACTGTGCCAACGTCAGACTCTTTAAATAGTTTAATTTTAAATGGTCGCGCATTGTAACGAGTTGGATCAAATTTACCGAGGCGGATAGGCATAGTCATCTCTTGTGTTATTCCCAATGCAACAAGAACTGCTTTAAAAATTTCATTATCATTTTGTTGTTGTTCAGGCTTTGAATACGCTGTTTCTTGTATCCCATAAATAATTATGTTGTGCTTTCGTTTTTCTCTTTCATGGACTTCCTGAATAATTCTTTCGGAGTTTAAAAGATTGTTAAGCGAGTCAGGGTTATTGCTTCTCAAAGTTTTAATTTCCTCTTGCAAAGAAAAAATAATCGTCTTTGAAATAATAATATCATCACCCATTGTAAGACAATTTTTGCATGTCCATGACAATAAAATTTCTTGATAATTTTTGTAATATAAATACAAAGAGCATTTTTGATAATTTGGTTGTTCTGTGCAAAATCTTCACGGAGGAAGAGAAGAATATTAGAGCACATAACTTTTACTCATTGAGTAAAGATCTTATTTTAACTTAAGTCTTTCGTCACTTTCTAATAGAGTTAAGTAGAGCTTATTGAGTGAACACATACTTTATGAAAGCTGAAAGTTTTTCCTCTAAAACAGATCACACTGAAAAAGTCCTTTGGGCGAGTATGGTGGCCAAATATTTTTGTTATAGAATCCTGGACGCAACTGTTCACTGAATTATACCTGAAATTGGTTGTACATTTCGATCATACAAAATCTTTCATTTAAATAGGGACTTACACATGAATTTGACAGTTATATACGATCAAAACGTGCGATCAATTTCAGCAATAAAGGCCCAGTTCTGATAATAAGTAGAACCATCTTATTCAAGGCCCTAGTGCATTTCGTAGGAAACTCAAATATCTTGTTCATCGCCTTCCGGTTTCTTTCACCTATATCAAATTTAAAGAGTATTTAAACAAGAAATGTATTAATAATTCATACTAGCTTCGATCCATTTAATCAATTACAAGTCCCATAAGGGGGAAAATAATGAATTCGTATTTCGGTGATTATATTTCAATAACAATTTATAAAAGCATTTCTCGCAAGTTTAACTTTAGTAATAACATCAGGTATATAAATTATTTTAAACTGTCATGTATGTCGATTAATTAGAAATTTTAAGGAAGTTTAACCAAATTCTTTCTTTGCGGAATTTAGATAATGAACCAATTTTTGTAGATCTCATTTCATTGAACTCACTGTTGGTGACATTTGTTTTAAAGTTTCTTTCTTTGAAAGGTAATTAGGTCGCCTTTTGTAAGAAGCTGGTCGCAATTCTAATGATGATGCTCTCAACGAGAAAGTGTTATCTCGGTAAAATGGACTTTGCCCAAATATCCACATTCAACCACGTGAATCATTCGATGAGATTTCTCTAGTCGTTCAGCTTTCATTATCTCTGTAAGAAAGTGGGCATGGAAGATTTTGTATCTTCAGCTTTTGAATAAGTTTTGTTCGTATTTCCCCCAAAAATTACTTCACACTCGAAATCTTTGTATATCATAGAAGTATGCTCCTTCAATGTCACAATCTTTTGACGTTTCCTCAGCGTAATACTCATCTTGTGAAACAATTTGATATGCCCTGTTTAGTCGTTTAGCTTTCATTACCATGGGTATTTCTGTAGCTTCAACTTTTTAATAAGTTTAGTACTTATTTCCAGTACTTACTCCCAACACAGATATCATCCTACGTATCGAGGGTTGAAGATTTCTACGAGTTCGGCATGATACTTTTTTTTTAGATAACATTAATCTAGAATCGTCACCGAAATTGGACGACCACTCCGAAGACTGTCAGCAAAATTACCAGTGGTTAACAGGCTTACAGATGATTTCGTTTCTGATACTAGTCGTTCGAAAAATTTTGCAAATCCAACAACAGTAACATACATTTTATAAGATCCATAATCATTACATATGAAAAAATAATCAAACAAAATTAATAAATATTAAACAAATTACATTTAATAAAATCGCAAAACCGCCACATCTGTATTCAAACAAAATTGCGGAACAAACTTTTATTTTACTACTTTATTTAACTAAACCTTAGACAACGAGTGCACGCAGTGAGTTAAGGAGTACTTAAACAAGGCGTTGCAAACAGGCGAAAGTAACATAGTTCTGTGTAACTTTAATTTTATTTTAGTGACTATAGTTTCAACAATTTTATCTTCGTATATTTTATTGTGCCTATCGAATTGTTTATCTTTTCAGCCATATATAACATTCTATATTTATCTTGAACAAATAAATACTAATTAACATTATTCCAAATTTGAACAGATTTTGACAAGAGTGCCATGAAAGTAATTGAAGTCTGTTGCTGTCATTATAGTCGTTCTTAACCGTAATCTTCTTCGATTAGCCATTTTCTAGAAACCCCCAAAACCATTGAATTCTAGTGTACTCTACATTCATCAAATGTTATTATTTGTGGAAAAATTAATATTATCCGCAAAACTTTGTCTTAGAGTGACAATAATAAATTAAAATAATGGATGTTGAAAATTAACTGCAAATATATATTGATACAGGCAACTTCTTATACACAACAACGTAAAAAATGTTCAATGCATATTGTAAATTGATTTAACACTATATTATATATCTGATTGGTATTTAATTATTATTTTCAAATATACAATTCATTCAATAATATTTTTTTTATGGAATCACTTATATTTGGACATAGATGTTAATATATACTAGATGGCTAACTAGGTTTTCAAAAGTGTAACCTCAAAGTCAAACGGCGGCCATTTGCAGATGAGTAATAAAGCGGAAAGAAGCGTCCTCGACCTTTTATATATATCATAATTATTTTTATGATATATGTTAATGTAAATGTGTTTGTTACAACATATATATATATATTTTGGACTAACATATATTGAAGCAGCAGTAATTTGATGAATTTGTGCCTTAAATAACTTTATCTCTCCTGATTTATATGCCGGCTTCTTTAACTGAGTCCTTGAAAAATGTTCTAATTGCTAGGCCAGAAATAATACAGCGTTTACACCTATATTACGAGATAAATAATAGGTATTGTATGTATGTTACTAACCACCATGCATGATCAAAAACTTGGTTCTGCTCTGGTTATTTATGCTCCCTGTGCCTGTGAACCGCTAGCACAAACATAGTTAAGGCACTGGGCGATACTGTATCCTGTCATTTGTACATGGCAAGCGATATTGTAACTTTCAAATGGCGTTTGTTGTTAATAATCCGTCCAAATATAATAAGCTTACTGTCATTCAATTTTTGTGTGCTGAAAGTTTGCAACAGTTGCAAATTCATACGCGAATGCAAGTAGTATGGAAAACCATGTCTTATGTTTCCAATTGTAGGAATGGTGTCGAAAATTTTACAGTGGAAGTCGGAGACTAATGATAAGCCGCGTCCAGGTGCATTGATGACTGCATCAACAGATATGAATGTAGCATGCGTAGTAGGCCTCATTAGAGAAACTTATTTACACTTTGTTGGAATTCAAGTAACAAGATTTTTTTTATTTTTCAGATAATTTTGTTTGTAAACTTTATATAAAAATACGATTACATAGTGCAGCAAAGATGTCTCCAATAACGCACCTCTCGGTATACGGGACAAAATAAATAAATTAATTTTAACTTCAAATCAATACAAATATAAAATTGCAAATGTGTTTCATTCCCTACATAGTATCATACATACTCCTCCTCCCGTTTAATCCATTCAAATATAGTAAAAATATATTTTCGAATTGAAAATGTGGAATATTTTTAGGCAATAATTACGACATTAATTTAATTTATTTGATTTGATTTTATGTGGAAATGTGATTACATAATGCAGAAGAAAATACAAGTTTCTTATTTCTTATACAGTATTATATCATACATATTCCTCCTTCCGTTTAACCACATTCACAATAACGTATTAGAGAGTCAATTCACAATATTAATATTCATAGTTATTAAGAATTTAGTATAAATTCATGATCCTTTAGTTCCATAATATTCAAAATCTTATTTAAATACTATTAGTTTCTACAAATTTCACATGTAAAATCATGTTTCTAAAGTTGATGAAAACGTTTTTTGTTTTGGTTTAGCACATTCGGTATACATTCTAGAAAGAAAGAAATATATTCCACTCATGACAGACAAAAGATAAAGTTGCAAATTTAAATGAAACAATTTTACTAGATATTTTCATATGGTATATTTTGCCGTTTTAGATGTTTATTTTAAATTTTATTTTTCAATCGGCATAATCTATAAATACTTTTTAACAATGTACATAATGATAAAAATTAACGATATTTATAGCTCTATTTCATTTTCAATATTGACTAATATTCGACATTCAAATTTTTACTTAACTGCAAATGGCCGCCGCATATAATCTGTGATCCATAAAAAATCATTTTTCTTGCTTCGTGCATAGGGAGCTTCGTGCTTCGTGTATTAATTAGGTGAAGATAAATATGTAAATTAAAACAACATTCTGTACACATTTTTGAAAACACTTTTTCGTTAACACAAGATCCATTCAACCGCCTTGCACATGGAACACACTGGTCTGATGAGATCGAAAAACCGAAATGGCAATTACCAGTTAACCATACGCAATATGAATGATGGTTGAACATTTTATTAAATTAATTTAGCGAGTTTATCAATTGTATTACATTATACATAAAATTAAATTAATTGTATCTCAAATATATTTCACATTTAATTAGGCAATAGATGGTGCATGCAACAGGTGGCGCTATAATCGTGAAAGTGTGAATTTTCTGTAAAATTTTCGACATTTTGAATCAAACGGAATAATTTGATTTCATATTTTTTTATTCACTGGTTATTTTGTTTTAGCAAAATTTAGAAGTATTACACAAAATAACCCTATTAAAACACTTAATTTACAATGAAATTATTTAATAATCAGTAAACATAACATGAAAATCCTGATAAAATCGAATCATTCATAATTAGTTTTTTATATCCCGTTTCTTTCCCCCCAGTGTTTGGAACTGATATATTCAAAAATTTAGGTATTTATTGAAACACCAAATGATATGTTTTATTAAGTTATTGAGACAATATTAATTCACGAAAATGTTATACTTTGTATAACAAGATTATAGATTAATGTATTTTCATTATGAGCTCCTACTATATATATCATCGTTATTTAGAATAATTAAGACACATTTTAAATTTGATTATACTATTTTAAAATTTATTTTAATTTTTATTCAAAAAGTAGAAAGAAGAATTAGAAAGTTTAGAACCGTTGAAAGAAGAGACAATATTTACAATATTTTTGATGATTAAATTAATTGAATGAAATTTTTGATCTCCAGAAATCCAAACATCCTTCCAAATCCTTTCTACTGTCGCTATTCGTGATTTCATTAAAACACTTCAAGAGTTCAGCTAGACACAGACATTTTTGGTGTAGTATTGCAAAATGTAATGTCTTAATTCTTTGTTCTCTGGTAAGCAAGGGTTTTTTGGCTGGTCTTCTGTCAATCCTACTTCATGTAAACGTCTTTTAACCGTTAGAGACGATATAGCGATATTTCGAACATTTGCTAATTCATATTTTAGCAGATTGCTGGTGACTCTCCTGTCTCTGAGTGCACGTTGTCTCAAAAAACGATCAATTTGATTAGTGCAACGTTTTCGCCCTTGTCCCTTGGTACGATGCTCGAATGAAGTCTTTCTAACAAACCAGCAACATATTCCATTGAATATCCCTCATCCAGGAGAGTCGATGCTCGCACTGTTCCTTCCATTAACAAATTTCTTTCGCGGTTCATTTTTCTTACTTGGTTTACTCGCAAATGAACTTCCACACATGCATGTTATTACTTCTCAGAGAAATATTGCTTTAATCAGCATTTTTTTTAAGAAAATGTTTACACAGTTTTAGTCTAAAACGAGGTTTAATACGAATTTCTGTCAAAACAAGTTATTATGTGATTCAAGCCAGCTTAAATAACAACTGTCACTGTCAAGCAAGGTCCATAAAGATTATCGAGAAAAAATATGAGTGGTGCGTTAATTTTGTTCAGGAGTTTATATATGAAATTCATGGACTTCTTCTTTCTTGATACTTAAGAGGTTTGTTCAATTAAAACCCATCTTTTGTTAGTTTTAGAAACATTTCTAATCACTTAACTGATGTTTTGCAATGTTAGTTGTATTTCTAAAAATCATATTGATCAGTTCATGTCATTTGTACATGGCAGCGATTTTAACTATTATGACTTTAAAATGGCGTTTGTTGTAAATAATCCGTCCAAATATAATCAGCTTCCAATCATTCAATTTTTGTGTGCTAAAGCTTTGCAACCATTGCAAATTCATACGCGAATCCAAGCAGTGTATGGAAAACCATGTGTTGCGTTTCCAACTATCAAGGAGTGATGTCGAAAATTTAACAGTGGAAGAGCGGAGATGAATGATAAGCCGCGTTCAGGTGCATAGATTACTGCATCAGCAGATAGGAACGTGGCATGCGTGGAAAGCCTGATTAGAGAAACTCGTGAATTTTTATCACAGCAATTTCAGAAAATGTTGGTGTGAGTATAGGATCTGTCCATACTATAGTCCACAAACTGGGTTACAGCAAAATTTATGCTTAATGGGTTCCTCGCCTTTTGTCGGAGGATCAAAAAAGCTTGCGAATGGGCTTATCTTTGCAACATCACATGGAATACAGGCAATATGGTAACGACTTTCTTTCGTTAATAATTGCTGGAGACGAATCTTGGTGTCATTGTATTGAACCATCCTGTAAGCTGTCTTCGATGCAATGGAAACACGCAAATTCTCCTCGACCGAAGAAGTTTAAAAACCAACCTTCTGCAGTAAGGTGATGTTAACACATGTTTTTTTGCAGCCATGAAGAACCCTTACACATAGAGTTTACAGAACCTAGAGTGCATATCAATGCAGGCATGTTTAATGAAACTTTGAATAATCTCCATTAAACAATAAAACAAAACGTCCAGGGTAGCTCTCACGTAGTTCCATTCTGATGTACGACAATACTCGACTTCATGTGCCTGAGTAGTGAAAAAAATCTACAACGAAAGAAATGGAGGATATTAGACAATTCACCCTATTATGTTATTTTCACATTTTGAGTCATTGAAAAAGCGAAAATGTTTTAGTTTTCGGTCAGGCGAAGAAGTACAAAATGCTGTAAAAGAATTCCTCGAGCAGCAGCCACAAAAATTCTTTAAGCAGATTGGTGAAATAATAGCATATATGCCTTAATTTTAGTGGTAATTATTTGTAAAAATATTTGCCAATATTTTTTTTTGAACCAAAGATTTATTTCATTGAACAAGCCTCATATTTGGGAAACCATACCTCCATTTTAAAGCCATTTTTGTTGTCGGATGATTGCAATGATTTTCAAAGCGAAGCTACTAACGCTTTGAAAATCATTGCAATCATCCGACAACAAAAATGGCTTTAGAATTTTAACCACCATTCGCGAAGCAATGGCTGGAAGTATTTAATATTTTGTTTTAGAAATGTAAGAGGCCTTAAAAACAAAACTTTTTTTTTCGTATTTTATAATAAATAATATTTGAAATATATTTATAGTATAATCCACAAAGCAAAATTGCATCCACAAAATAATATTTCCAACTCTACTCGCATTTAAAATTAAAATTATTATTCACGAGCTTTAATTAAAAAATAACCCACTCCACTATTTTTATTATTTCCATCAAAACCCACAATGAAATAATAATTCCAATTATCCGCAACGCACGTTTCGCAATTTCACCGCCCCGCTCATCTGCATACAAAAAAATCACCCCCTTCTCCCATATTCAATACCGTTTTCAATAAAGCACATGAAATAAATAATAATTTATTGTACAAAACATTAAATAATTTAGTTGCATTCACCATTATATACAATAAAACAATATTTCCATTAACAAATCCGTCATTCGTAAATATTCCACATGGTTTTTAATTACAGGACCGTGTTCAAGTCAAACCGAGCTGGTTTGAAGTGAACAGTGTACGTTTCACATATTAATATGTACGAATAAATTAGTTTTTTTTACGTGTAAACACTATTTGCTAGTTTTTCTCTTGTGTGTGATATACTTATAAATTATTGGAAATCACTAAGTTATGCGGAATATCAAGGATGGACAAATCTTTTAAAGTTGAGTGGTTTTTAATTAGTAATTAATAACTTAATCAATAACAAAAGTAAAATATGAGACTACGTTGAATGTTTAATATTGCTAAATATGAAAATTAAATTGAAGATTTTTGTAAGTACAACATTTAGTTTTAATAAAAAAGCGTTTAGTTCGTTGCATTAAATGTTTTTGGAATCAAAAATTTCTTGCATTATGCAACAAATTTTTAGTGTTATAGAAAATATCCATTGTGTAGTTCAATGTCCTGCGGGGTATTTGCCCGTGAACTAGTTTTTCCAATTGTTGTTTTAAATTTCTGTTGGTTTTCTTATTTACAATTTTCGATAATATTTATTTGCCAATAAGTTCGAAATCAAGGAAAAGCTCCATCTATAGATTTGTAGAAGTTATGTGTTGTTAATTTTCTTCTTATCAATTTCATTTCGTTTTCTTGTTTACAATATCTGTTAGTGTTTATATTATCTATTAGTTAATACGTTTGAAATTCAGTAGCATCAAGTAATAGATTTATAGAAGATTTGTACGATTTACGAGTTGAATTTCTTCGTTTCAATATCTGTTAATTTTCTTCTTTATTATTTTTGTCAGTTTCTATAATATTTATTTATTAATAAGTTTGAAATGGAGTTAATTCAAATAATAGCTTCATATATAGAAGATTTGTAAGATTTATGAGTTGTTGCCTCTTTTTTTTTTAATTTCTCTAGGGCATCCTTCTTCACCATTTCATTCATTTGTTTCATCAAGTAATATTTTCGTCCATAGAAAGAAGATATGTAAAAGTTATGAATTTCTTCTTTTCAATTTCTATTGAATAAAACCATCAGAAATTTTAATCTGATGGTTTTATTCTTTGCCATAATATTTTTTGTCAATAAGTTTGAAATTGAGTGTAACCAGGTATAATGTTATCCATAGAAGATTTATAAGAATTATGATTTTTTTGTACTTTAATCAAACTTTGGTGAAGAAATGTTCATCCCAGAAATTCCGCTTATTCTAATCTATAAAACAAATAAATAATTTCATCTATACATACACACTTTATATATATATTAATCCATCTTAATTCTTCAACATCTTAAACATAAAATAGTCATCACAAATAAATTAATTACTCTGAAATCCGTCTTTTTTTTTAAACCGCACTCATTTCATTTCCAACTTCTCAATTTCTTTAAAACTGCAATATCTGGTTGATCCAGTCTCTGAATTCGCTAATCCTCGTGTAAACACCCGGCTGGTTGGGCTCGGCACAGCCGATGCCCCAGGAGATGACGCCCGCCAGCAGGAACCGCTTGTCCGGCCTCTGGATGACCATCGGCCCGCCGGAGTCGCCCTCGCAGGAGTCGAAGCCACCCCTCCTCCAGCCCGCGCAGATGAAGATGTTGGGGATGTGCTCAATGTAGCCCGCGGAGCGGTACATCGATTCGCAGACCGTGTTGTTAATTACGGGAACTGAAACTTCTTGCAGTATGCTCGGAAGCGGACCGTCTGAAATTAGTTAGCGAGTTGTAATTACTTTAGGTTATTAACAATGGGGATGCTGTGATGTGGTTCTAAACTAGTTTAAGGAAGTTATATTGTTTATTGTGCCTGGGCAAGTTTTGAACAAAATTGATAGTTTAACATTGTGTAATTGATTGGGGAGTTATATAGCTTCCATAAGTTGTTTATATCACAGAGGCAACATATATGTCTCTATGATATAAGCTACTTATGGAAGCTTTTTAGGTAAATTAATAATAATAAGTCTTTAGGTTAGACCTCTGAACGATAGCCATCTTGTAAACAAATATGTAATAAATTAAAGACGACGCAAGCGCCACCTTTTGCCAAATTTTAAGTTGCATCGTCAACGATTTGGGTCTACAAGGTAGACGACCAAGAATCATTGTTTCGTCCACTAAAGGAAGGCGAACTTGTCCTGTTTATGAAAACAAGGAAAACGAAATTCACATTTAATGAAATGTTCAGCCACCATTCATCTAGCGTATGGATAACCAGTGATGGCCAGTCTGATGAGGTTCGAAAAACCATCTATACGCTAGATGAATGGTGGCTGAACATTTCATTAAAATATCTTCAATTTAGTTCTCATTAATCACTTGATGAAACATGTTTACAATATTGATAATTAAATAAAAGTCACTTGGTTTGTTTCACTACTATTTTTTTTTTTAATCTCTCCGACTAGTTTCGACTTATCGTAATGACGATAAGTCGATTAATGTGTTCCCATTAAATGATAACAGTGTTTCTAAATGCGAAACAGGGAAATTAATTAATAGACTAGAACCTACAGTGATGATTTAATTTCGTTACCTCTGGAATATCTTGACTAATATGAACGACACAAAAAATGTTTCGTACAAAATAATAACATATATCACATTTAATGAAATATTGATAATTAAATAAAAGTCACTTGGTTTGTTTCACTACTATTTTTTTTATTCTCTCCGACTAGTTTCGACTTATCGTCATTACGATACGATAAAAAATGGGAACACATTAATGCGTTATTTTTACAATAAAAAAAAATAGAATTTTGGCCTCTTTTCGTTTGTCTTCGGCATATTTTGACATTACACCCATCTTGATGTAGATGTATTGTTTTATATATATATATGAATTCGTGTTTAAACATTTGAACCTTTTTATCACCCTAAAGGGAACACCCAAATTACGTACTAATTAATCCCAAAATTGTTTATTCAAATTGAACAACAGATCCCTTCTTCCCTCGCTAACTGAAACGAATTAGCATAATACGTTACAAAAAAATGTCGGCAGAGCAAGGGGATAAAGAGCCGCGGGCCATTAATATTTATACAGGAGAAATTTCCCCGCACCCCCGGGACGACACGTGAAATTGGGTCATGACCCAAATCCGCCCCGGGCGCGCAAAACGTGGAAACGGAAAGCTGCGCCGGACCAGTGACTCCTGCATTAAAACCGTGATGTATCATCGGCGGATTTAATTTACAATGGCTCACCTTCGTACAATCGGCCCCAGCCAGTCACATATGCCGTCCTGCCGACGAAATTCTCGTCGTTTTGCGGGACGCAAACGGGGATTATGTTCGGTTGGAAGGACACCGGCTCGTAAAACCGCAACAAGGCCAGATCGTATTCGAAGGTCCTCGGGTCGAACTGGGGGTGGGATGCAACAATTTGCACCCTGCGCTCCTGGTGGAGGTACGGCTCGGATTCTGTTGATAAGTCGTGTTCGCCTAGGCGGAGCAGTAGGTCACTGGGTGGGACGCTGGAAGAATAACAAAACGGTCAATCGATACGTCAATGCTCAATTTCAAATTCAAATGGATTCATTAATTATACATATAATTCAGAACTAATAATTATTATCATAAAACTAGACAGGAAACAACTTCATTAGAGAATTATTTTGTATAATATGTAATAGCTAATTGTAACAACAATCTAGAACATGTGAGAATTTTAAATAATAAACATCACAAAGGACTTGCAAAATACTTTGTCAATATTAAGCATTTTATAAATTTATTTATTACCATAAATTTACTAATGAAAATATTAGTTGCAATATCCCAAGGACATTGAAAATACGAAATAATTTAACAAATTCAGGCTTCTGTTTGTTGAAACACCATTCTTGTTTAGATAAAGTAAAACACTCATGGGTGTAGTCTCAAAATTACTTTTATTATTGCTACTACTAACAATTCTTTATCACTTAAGAATTTACAAGTAATTATATTATATACAAGTTATGATATGTATGTACAAACTTTACTTAACTTAAGTAAGGGCTATCGACCAAAAGTCTTTCTGCCCATTTTATTATTAATATCTCACAAAAATTGTTTCGCAACACAGCTGACGATACTACTGTGTAGCGAAATATTTGTTTTGAGACAATAATAAAAAATAATAATTTTGAAACTATACACATGAGTGTTTTACTTTATCTAGAATTTGATAAATGTTTGAATAGACTTTAACAATTATAAGTATTTAACAATATTTTCTGTTGTCAAAGCCTTCTACTTCGTTATATATATTTAAATATGACAAAGAAAACACTTCTAAACTTTGTTTTTTATGTAACAAAGTTCAGAAGTGTTTTCATTATAAGTATACAGAGAGTTTTATGTAACACCGAACATGCTAGAATGTATTCAATGTAAATTTTCCTATGTTCGATTTGTTCAGAAACGCATCAAAGCATTGAGTGCGATGTGATTTTAATATTTTACTAAATTTAGAAACGTGTTCCATTTTGTGAAAGTTTGAATTTTTAATGCAAATTTTACTGTATATAAAAACATCACAATTAAAATATATTTATGGCTGTGAAAATTTTGGCGCTAGTTTTCAAAGTTTTCAAGATACAACGCCAACTTCTTTTTTTTTAATATCATGGGTATTATGATCATTTATAGAGTATTCTTTAGTCTATATTATTTTGGTAAAAGCATAAGATCATCAGCACATTTCACTACCTGAAGTAATTTCATGTGTATTAAATAAAAATGATTTGAAAATAATTAATAAATTATTTCCACATTTAGCTCTGTGACTTTTGACTTACGTTACGTAAGTTCATGTCATTAGTATACAGTAAACACTCAGCAAAATCATGCATATCCACCAGATCGTTAATAAACACGGTAAATAAAAATGGTCCAATATATCCTTGGAATATTAATATTGATTTTGACACTGAGTTGTTACTTATAACTTTTTGATTTCTTCCAATTAAAAATAATTTAAACCATAATAAATAATTTTCATTAAAGCCCAAATTTCTTTTTTTTTTGAGTAGTATTTTAAATTAAAATCCGTATAAATAGCATCAATTTGAATTTTCTTTTCCAATGTGTTTGAAAAATTGCAAACATAAAGATACCGTTAATATTTTTTAACTTTGTTCGTGTAATACTGAAATTTAATTTCCATTAAACTCAAGCAACTCATTATATATAGTTTTCTATGTTAAATATTGATAGGCATAATAATGGTTAAAAGTGGACCTTGAAATTTTATAAAATGCCTTTTTTTCGATAATAAAAATAGTTCAATAATTACATTATAATAAAACTAAACTATATCAAATATACAAAAACAAAGCAAGTCGTTATTTTTATATGAACTTTTAAAAAAATGTATAACGAAGAAGAAGAAGCCTCATTTATAAGCAAAACTAACGTCCTTATAGTTTATTTAATACAATGCCCAGCTACCATTCATCTAGTCTTTTAATAATATCCTTATTTTCCAACAATTTACTCAAATTAGGGCATAAAAATATAAAATATTGTATTATTGTAAAATATACAATAAACACTTGATTAAAAACAATTAATAATTTTACAGAAGAAGCAATTTTGAAAATAACAATACTAAAAGGTATAAATTAAAGAAAAATATCTTCATTTAATATTACTATTGCGACTTAGATAACTAAGAGGGGCTTTAAAAAAATAGTAAGTAAATAAAATAAATGGTAATGACAAGATGCAAGATGAGGCACTTGAAACATTACCATAGCTAATATTTCAGGGCCATCAATTTTATTAGAAATAAATTTCTTCATAGAAGAAGCACTATATGTCTCCCGGCGACAATATTAAGACTTACAATCGTGTTATCAAAAAAAATATGTGTAATCTGTCTGTCTATTTGGATAAATTCCACTAGTTTTATAAGAAATATATTTAAGGAAACACTTCTTAATCTTTCCGAGCATCAGTGAGTCAGATATATAATAAGGGTACTATATAACATAAGTGTATTCCAATATGCTAGGAATAATTAAAAAATATAATATT
The DNA here is from genome assembly GCA_963082785.1 of Philonthus spinipes. Lineage (NCBI taxonomy): Eukaryota > Metazoa > Arthropoda > Insecta > Coleoptera > Staphylinidae > Philonthus > Philonthus spinipes. The sequence goes on along the minus strand of OY720306.1, from coordinate 18,591,236 downwards.
TATATTAAGTTAATATCTTGGAAACATTGACAGGTTCTCATCAAAAAGGCTTATAAGTCGAGTTACTAACGAGTCGAATATGATTCGAGAATGTTAAGCTGGAATCTAATCAGACGCCGCTGAGGTCTTTAATTTCATTTTCTCGCTGTATAACAGTATTTCTAATTTTATAGTATCTTATTAGATGTCCTTGTTTACTTGTTTATGATATTACAACGCACTTACTAGCGTTAAAAGCGAATGCATTTTTAGAACACCTTTCAATTATTAAATATAAGTTAATTTGTAGCACCGCACATTCCTGTCCTGAGGTAATCTCACAATAGAATATAAAATCATCCGCACAAGCTAACGCGCGGTATGACAGTGATGAAAAATAAGATCATGGATATAGACAATAAACAACAACGGGCCAATATTGGTGCCCTGGGGTACCCCTAACGAGGAAATGAATTCTTCAGATTTAAATTAGTTGTAGGAAACGGAATAACTGTTTGAATAACTGATGATAGCCATTTCGGTCTTTCGGACCTCATCATGCGTATTGTGCTGCCTTTCTAATTAGGCAAAATATTGCGCTTAGTGCAGTATTTCTAATTAATTATCCCTATGTTTTAGTTTTTTGATAAATGAGGCTTCTTCTTTATTACATATTTTTTAAAGTTTAAGTAAAAGCAGTAATTCGACGAATAAAGCACTAATAACCTTTCCTCACACTTTTATTTGGATTACCAAATGTACATTTCGGACACAAAGTAATCTTCACGTAACTCAATCAATCAATTTAAAAGCAGTAACTTACTTTTTATTCCCATTTCGGTATGTTGGAAATATAAAAAAAATCAATTTCACTTTTTTGTAGAAAAGCTTCGTAATACTCTGTAAATTTGTTAATCAAACCTCCATTTTCAGAATATGTAAAAAGACAATATTACCCCATAGATTATTTTTAAGATATTTTCGATTATAGAAAAGAAGACGAGTTTTACGCCTAATTTCTGTATTTTGGAAATACAAATAATCTTTTCATTGATATCGTTCGGGAACACCGATTCGTACGAAACGGCCATGAGTCCTTCGAAACCACCAACAACCAATTGTCCGGTGTTTATTGAATACCGCTCTATCCTAATAATAACTTATAAAAATTATTTGAAAATAATTTATAAATTATTTCCTCTTCTCCATCTGTGATATATCTGACTTATGTTACGTAAATACTTTTAAAAAAATGTACAGGATGGTATGGACTACCCTGTACATTTTTTCTGGTTGTGCCACATATGGAAAAAATATTTTGATATCGGAAAACCTAGACCCTAGGCCAATTTTAAATGAAAACAATGGCAAAGAAAAAATCTATCTTTAACCATTTCCGAGTTATAACCACTGGTGTCTATAATTCCGTTATTATTAAAAATTGAAAAATATAAATAATATTATCTGAAAAACATTTTATACATTTTTAGTTTTTGTGTTACAACCACGAACTTCGATTTCTTAAATTGTGACTATTGTCAAAAATCACATTATTAGATACAGTTTTTTTCGTAGATTTCAAATATATACAGTTTCTCTAGTTTTTTTTTACGTTTTAATAAAGTTATAAACAATTTTATGAAACCATCTCAATAACTAAAAATGGTGAGTAAAATGTAATAGCATATTCGAAGTCATCATAAAATGTTGCTTTGAGAACATGTTTATTATATTTTCCTATTATTAATAATAACGAAGTTAGTGACACCCTCAAAAAATGGCGCGTTATACTTCCGGTTATAACCCGGAAATGATTAAAGATATATCAGTTTTTTTCTTCACCATTATTTTATTTATTAAAAATTAGCCTAGGGTTGCGAAAACGGTTTTCCAATATCTCTTAAAATAAAAAAGTTTTCCAAATGTGGCACCACTAAAATAGGTCACACTGTATATTAAACAAATACTTCTGGGGCAAATACACCGCCAAACATTGAACTGCACAATGGACACTTGCTGTTGCATATCAATAACATATTACATAATGCAACTTCTTTTTTAATATTCTAATAAATGTAAATTAATCAATATTACACCACTAATATTTTTTCTGCATTGAATCCTAAATTCACATATACAACACAATAGATTCATAAACTTGGAAACTAACTAAACCTCAAGCTTTATCAAAGGCCCCACCCACACGCAAGGCATCCAAAGATGAAATTTCACCTCAATAATTAGTTCCAGATACAATACACGACTCGATCTCCTTACCAAAACACAACACAAAACAGTTCATTCCTTTGTATCTAGAACCCGTGAATCATTTACTATTAATCAACACCGAGATGAAAATTCACGGCAATTAATTATTAACCCTCGCTACCGTGTGTGTTGTCAGTGTTTTGCTTGTTAAATATGTACATTCGTAATCAAAGGTTGCACCCGATTGAATTCATCAAGCCAGATACTTGGACCTTCTCGGAAAATGGTAATTGTTGGTGTTTTGAAGTCGGAGTTGGATTAAATTATAAAGTCGGTAATTGTGGTGAACTGCTGATTCTGGGCGTTGTTCCAATTTAGTATTCCGCGGTAAACAAACAAATATGCTCGGCTTGATTTGTGATTAAAAAAAAAATGTGGGTTGAGAAATAAAATTTATTAACATATTATGTTAATTAAATGGTGTTATTTTCGTCGATTTAAATAACAATAACAACTAATAAGAGAGAATCAATGTTTTTTCTATTTAATTTTAATGTTTATAAACGTCGTAACAAGAAGAGAGTGCCTGAAAGATTATTCTTAAAATAAAAAATTGATTGTGCAACTTTAATTCTTAAATAATATAATATAATATAATATAATATAATATAATATAATATAATATAATATAATATAATATAATATAATATAATATAATATAATATAATATAATATAATATAATATAATATAATATAATATAATATAATATAATATAATATAATATAATATAATATAATAGATAAATATTTTTATAATATGTTCCCAAATAAGGGCTATGGACCATAGATCTTATTGCCTATTTAATTCTTATTTTAGTGAATATAGTTTCAATAACTAATCACTAAAAGTCAATATTTTTAATATATAAAGATTGGTAGTTCATATTATAATAATAAATATGAATTGATTATTTAAAATCTACCAATAAAGTAAATAAAGGCACAAATTAAAATGAAATAAATTCTCGACTAGTTTCCAGTTACTATCTCATTTGTAAAGTTTTGAACTCTTCTGAAAATGGACTAATAACCTGAAAGAAGTTGAGAATTCAAAGTCATTCATTTTAATTTTTCATATGTGTGTTTTAAATAATTTATTCATAATTTATATATATACAAATATCTCTATTCAGATAATTATATTTTTTACAAACATTGAGTATATCCATTAAAATGAAGATTTGTTTGTCCTGAGTTATCGATCGGAGGTCATTCTATCAAAAATATAATAATAATTCAAAATTACAACAATGTTGACGTCCATACCAAAAAATTGTTTAAAAACATGTTATTTGTTTAATATGTTAGGTTATAAAGTGAACTAATAAAACCGAACAAAATATAATTTCATAATTAAATTTAGTGCTTCATTAATATTTATTATTTCATTAATCCAAAGGTAATTAAACTAATGACACTATATACAAATGGCAATGTTCATTATCTGGTCATAATGTTCGATTTGAGTTGGAATAAAAGTTGTATTTTTATTATTTATATCTGAACAATATATAATGATGTGAAGTCCTCATAAAATATAATCTTTTATATATTTATTCTTTAGATTGTTCATTGTTCCACAAAGAAAAATCATAACCTTACTTATTTTCCAGCAGAAATCAATGATAATTTATTAATAGGACTCGTGAAAAAAAAAGGTGCTCATTTTTTATTCAAATAATTGAGAAACAATAAAAGAATCGAAAACAAATTAAGTTTTCGTGTTTTTCAGCTAAATTATTGCAAATTAATTTGTGAAATGCCATATCTATAAACAGTTATTCTCAAGTAAGTTGAGACTAACATTTTTATCACAGAAAATAAATAGGAAATTATTTAATGTATTTTAATTAATCGCAATTAGTATATATAGTACATATAAAGTTTGCTCCTTAATTCTTACATATTTGTAACTTATTTTCTTGTTAAACTGTACATAAATTCTGATTATTTATGTATAAATTCACAAGAAAAATAATTTAGAAATATGAATTAATAATAATAATACTTATTAACAAGGGAAATATACCAAATAAAATCATATACAAAATTGATATCTGCCAATTCGCTATCGACCAGTTTTCTTTAAGCCTGATTTTTCATGTTTATGTTCTTGTCGCGAAAAATTTGATGATTAATAACAATCTACATCAAAAGTCTTTATTTAGTATGTTCGTAAATTAATTGTCATTAATGTTATCAAAAGTCATTATCGGGTATATTCGTAATTTAATTGTCATTAATGTGGTGAAATGATTGAATGAATTTATGAAGAGTTATAGTGGGGAATTTACATTTAGTTTGTATATTTTTATTACGTGGATGTATTATTTTTAAGAACTTAAAACATTGTTAAATTATAAATTAGAATTTTAATTTAAACTCGTTTATTTATTTTACGATATTTTCAAAACTAATTAAGCATAATGTCACTGAAGATGACGGTTAACTTTAATGAATCCGTTTTAATAAAATACAGACAGTTTTTTTTTTTTTTTCGGTGTTTACAGTTAAGATCGAACCGGCGAATATTATAATTAAGTCCCAATTTAAATTTTAATCATCGGAAACAAAGATGAGACGTGATGGGTTTAATTAAAACCGGTTAATTAGTCGGCTGAACCGAGCCAAAATGAATTTAATGCAAAAGGCGAATTTAATTCAATAAGTTCAAAACAGCTTCGCTCAAAAGGAAATAAAAAAGAAGAAAGTAATTAGAAAATTTGTTTGAAATATTTGAAATAAAATGTTACTTTGGATGATAATGAAATGAAATTATTTAATTAAACAAGATTTTTTTCTTATCAATTAACAATTTGATACAAAACATAATAATAATATTTCGAATTTTATTTCATTGAACAAAGTCCTATGATTTGTTAAAAAAACAATGTATTTCAAACACAGCACTTTCGATAAATTAAATAAAAATGATTTCCAAATTATTAATATATTATTTCCACATTTAGCTCTTGAAGCTAATGCATCAAAGATTATATTTTTTTATCCTCTCTTTTCGTGTATTTCCGCTCATACTCGAAATTCTAAAGCTCATTATCTGGCCAAAATGATTTATTTATGGGATCCCCTGAAAAAATGTGCTCATTCAAAATAAATTATATTAGAGCACATGGCTAAAAGATTATGTAATTTTTTTATTTTTTCTTTTCATGCATTTCACATGATTAGTGAAATTATAAAGTTCATTTTCTTGCACAAAAAGACATTCTTTCATTTTTCATTATTTGTTCTATCTATGCATTTCTCGTCATTATTGAAACGATATTTTTTTCTTAAATTCTTAAATGTTTTTCATATTTTTTTATATTTATGTATTTCCCCATTCTTGTATTATTAGAGTTAATTTTCTAATTTAAAAACGACAATTTATTTATTTGTTTCAAACACAGTACCATGATGTGATTTCCTAAAAGATTTTTTAATTGTTTTCATTATTTGCCCTTTTCGTGTATTTCTGCTCATCCTTGAAGTTCTAATGTTCATTTTATAGTGAAAATTATTTGTTAATGGGACTCACAGAAAAAGAAAATATGCTTATTTTTCTGTCAAATTATTTAGATTACAGCAAATTTCTAATTATAATCGGCGCTAATCTTTAAGAGAAATGTTGAGTTCAACGTCCACATTAATTTTATCATCATGTGATGATTTTATAATGGATATATATTCGTAGAATATAAAGTTAATTATTAACATGCACGTTAAACTTAACATTTCCCGTACGAAATATCCCAGATTATTATACAGAGATGATTTTAACTAACTAAACATCTTTATTCGTGTAACATTAATACATAGTTTGAACAATTATTCACAAAGTATCTACAAAGTTATGATCATATATAATAAATAAAACAGCTATCGAAAGAAAGGTTCTTCCTCCAGTCTATGTCATTTTTATCATTGTCTATCTAAATTTCATGATTGCTAACATCCTTATTATTTGATAAGATGAAGTAATAAATTATTGATGAAGGGTATTACACAATTTTGATGTTTGGATTTCGGGGGATGTATAATTGTTTAAAAAGAGGAAATATTTGGAAGTTTGTGGCAATCTTAAGGGAAAGGATCCAGTCATCGACAATCCAAAAATTAGAGCCTAATTATAAAATCAAAACTAAAGAATTTATGATATAAAGAAAACACTTAACTTTTTTATACCACTTTTATTTTTACCGTGTAATTGAAACTAGTCACTAAAGTAAAATAAAAGTGGTATAAAAAAGTTAAGTGTTTTCTTTATATCAAAAATTGAAAATGTACCACGAAGTGAACGCCTCTAAGATCCAAGAATTAAACAATTTATGATCCCCCACGGGGGGTGGTGGGGGGTTGGTTGTATCATTGCTAATTTTTTTTTGATTCTAAACTGTAGAAGAATTGTACCAGATTTTCGTCTTCAAACGCGAACGTAGGAATTTGATATTGAATTGTATGTTTTCCTCGTCAATTTATTTTATATAGAAAAAATAATGGTATCAATAAAAAGCCATAATATTTGCTCATCCAGCGATATGAATAACAAGATTGAAAATTGAGTTTCAATTTATTTGACACTGTTTTTCATTTAGTGCTTGGTAAAATATTTTATATTACTTAAAAATAACAATACTTTATTAATTTTACATTAGAATTCCTCGAAGTAAAATATTATGTTTTACATAATATTGAAAATTAGGGCAGAAAGATCTTGATCAATAGCCCAGGACAGACAAACATTTTAATTTTATCGTATATGCTCAATGTTTTCAAAAATAATAATAGATAGAAAATGAGATTATTCATTTGAATCAATTTTCAAATAAGTAAAAAGTCAATTGTTTTTCTATTTAAATAGTACACATTTTTAACTATAATTAAATTCACAAATTGTTAACAAAATAATAAAATTGAGTTCTTTACCGTCTACCGAAAAAACTTATATTGGACAAAATCATAGAAAAAATGTATGTAATTGTCTGAATGAATATATTGTACACTGTATGTAGGTTTTTTTTGAAAATAAAAGCACTTGGTTATAGTTTCACTTTTTTGTTTATTTATAATAAGCACTGACTATTTTCGATCACATGACCATTATCAATAGACCTACAAATATATAAATATGTTTCACCAAGTGTTAGATGAATATTTAATCAAAAAGATATTTCTATTTATACATTGAAAATTTAGGTTTTATTATAAAATTAAAATTTATTAATTTATAAATATCAATTGCTATTCATTTTAACGATTAAGCTTGTTTCATAGTTTATGAAATAAATTATTATACTAACGAATAAATAATGTTTGTGGTAAATATTTATTATAATAGCTATAATGGTGGCTGAACATTTAATTAAATATGACATAGTCATAATACATGTAGATGTTGGTCTGTCTGGGCTATCAGAAGTTGCCCTATCGTAAATTAATGATGGCGTTGAAGAAAAAATCTATGCCAGCTAGCTGAACTGTAATTATGATTCACACAAATGAATTGATGAAAGGTGAAGGGTGGGGGGACGTTTGTATTTAGGAGAGATATTAAAGACACCAATAATATATTTGAAATGGTAAAAAAATATTATTAAACTCTTAATAATAACTGTGTTACTTTTATGCTCGTTTAATTCTAATGTAATTGTACAGGAAGTAAGAAAATAATTAATTCATGATTGCAATCTAGATTAGTGAGCCAGATTTCCCAACCTTGCCAATGACAATATGTCGTTAATGCAAAATTAAACCCTCTTCCTTGTATTTTTTTCTTATACAAGACTTTTCTTAAATAACTGTAAATAATTGTGTATAACAATTGTAATTAAAACACATTTACGTAGTTTTTACAACAAAGAAACTGGAACAGAAATGTGTATATAAAGGAAGCACTAGTTAAAGCAACTTTTGGGGTTAATGTAAATGTTTGAATTAAACCGTATAAAATACTTTACAATTAGTAATGATTAAATGTTTCTCTTTTATAATTAATATTTCCGATAATTAAACAGTGGAAGTTGATTTTATTATAATGAATATGAATAAAATATTAAAAATCCAATAAAATTAACATATTCACTATTAGTACCGACATTTTGCATAAAAGCATTCCCGATCAGGCTTAACCTATTAGAAAAATCATATTTATGATATAGACGAAAAAACCTTTTATATTCTTAACGACTATAGATTTATAATGGTTTATACTATTGTTTTCATGAAACTTAGAAATTTTCAATTCAGTTTGCTCAAGATAAATTATTATTATTATTTCCATGTATTTTATAAGAAAACTTTGTTTATGCTAAAATAATTGTTACAACATTATACAAGACGTTTGACATATATTAATGGAATGAATTTGTAATTGTTGCAACTTATAACTGTAATTATTATTTTCAAATTAATTTTCCAGATCGGCAATTGAATTGGCTCTTTTTTTACTCGCTTATTTTCTGCCTAATACCTGCCTACTGATACGGTGCTGTCACAATACTCACAAATACTATTATTTATGGGTGTATCACAAAATATGCCTGTTTATTAATGAAGTCAAACCAACCAATATTATTTTAAGCAATTCGTAGTTCAAATGTGATTTGTAAGATGACGATACTAGATACGACATTTTTATACGATTAAAAGTTTTTTTCCATGTCGTTGCCAATATGTATTTAGTCTGTAATACTATTAATAGATAAATAAATAATCAATTTCTATAGATATTTTAGGAAAAATAATTAATTAATCAAATAAATTAATTTTCAAATTTATTTTTATTTGATTTAAGTTAAATGAATGAGACCAAGTGATTGTGTTGGAGCTATGCCTACCTTTAACGCACATCGGGCCCACCCGGGCCATAAACCCCTGGGGTTCAGACTTAGTTGTAGTAGTTTGTAAGAATTATAAAAGTCATTTGTCGAAAATGAGTAAATATCTCTTAGAGTTATTATTGGAAAACATCCCCACAAGTACATATTTTACAAAATGAATATTTCTTTTCTATTATTATTAATATTATAATTGATCAGATGTCACTTAAGGATAATTACATGCTTCTTTAGAAACACAATAAATACAGCATTGAAATAATCCCAATTCACTAATTGATTACATCTAATTTAGCAAAAATGTGGAATAAAAATTGCCTTTTAGGTTTCAGAAAAAGGGTTGCCTTCAACAATTTTCTGACTCAAGAACGAATTTGTAATTGAAATTTCAGGATATAATCACAGAACTTGCCAACTTTTCTCTCTGCTATTCATTGCTGAAACTATTATAGAAATAAATTGAAGTCACATGAATGTATTTGAAATAGTTCCATTAAAAAAGGCTGAGATGTAACAAATTTTATTCAACCTTGTCAAATGTAAATGTTTTCAACTTAAGTTAACATCGTTAAAACCAAGAAAATCATCATTAAAGCGTAATAGAGATTGTCATTGACATTTTTGTGACTTAAGAAAGAATTGGTTGAATAATTGGAAGAAAATTCATGGCAGAAAATTTATCTTACTTTTGTCAGCTATCAGTTTTCTATGTTAAAAAAATAAAAATGATTATAGCTCATCAAAATGGTCTTTTACGTTTTGTACTCATGAAAACATTTCTAGTAAAAATATAAATAAATAATCACTGAATTTGCCAAACTTTCTTTGGATGAATCGTTAAAATTTTAATTCACAAATCTCATGAATATAAATGAAACAGTACTATTTAAAAACGTTCGAAAGATGGTCATAGATTTTCCTCACATTTGTCAACTATCAATGTTTTCAACTGAAGTTATCTTGTTTAAAGGTAATGATATCTGAAAATCATTATTAAAGCTTAAGAGAGGTTGTCATTGAGATTTTTGTGACTTAAGAAAGAATTTATTGTATTTTGACAAGAAAATCATGTGGTAGAAAATTTTCATCGCTCTAATCAAGAAAATTAAATCTGAGAATAGTCGCATAAAAAGGTTGGTTGCATTTTTGTTAAAAAATCATCGATTTTGTAGCATTCGCAAGGCCGTTATTGTGAACTTTTCTTTCAATAAATCGCAGAAAATGCAAGTGAATAAAAAAAAAACATTAAATACATGTGTGTTGCGATTTATCGAAAGAAAGGTTCACAATCAAAGTTCCTTTCGAAAGTAGTTGAGATATAGGCGAAGATTTTCCACACTCTTGTCGGCAATAAATTTCTCTGACGTTAATATCGTTAAAGTCAAGGAAATAATAACAGAAATTTGTCATTAAGGTTTGAGAGAGATTCTCATTCACATTTATTAAAGCGCCGGCTACCTATTCTTCTATTTGAGGGTAAGAGCACGTCGTCTGAACCATGGGTAGACGGTTGATAATGCCATCACTAAGAGAATTAATAAAATCTTAAAAAAAGATTTATTTGTGATTGTAATTTTTAGTACAAGCAAGTTGAAAATACGACAGTTTGTTTTTTAATTGATTCGTTTCGCTGTTACACATCTACGAGTTAACAACATTTTTCTACTCAAGAAAGAATTGGTCTCATTTATGACGAAAAATTAAACAATTTTGCAAAAACTCAAAATTTCACGAGCTTGTTATTGTAAACGAATTTCTAACCAAAATATGTTCATGTTGTATTACCAACATTTTTATTGCACTAAAACTTAAATTACCAATGCGTGGTATATTTTTATACTTCAATAGAATACGTATAGCCTTTTAGGTAAAAGAAGTTTCATACAATTAATAGTTTATGTTGAATTGAATTTATGTAATAAAAAATAAAAGTTGATTCGCGGTCATTAAAATGTTGCTTTCAAATTCAAATCAATTCTTGAATTGATTGAATTGATTATTATTTTTATCTATTTATAATATTACAAACCAAATAAAACTTTTAATCATACAAAAATGTAGTCACTAGTATCATCATGTGATCATCAGTTGATTTGTGAAAATAAAGATAACAATGAATTTTGAGACTTAGACAAAAGCAGCTATTACTTATGGGAAATGTTAAGTTTAACGTGTACGTTATTTATATCATCACAGTCTAAGCAACTTTTATAATAGATGTATATTCATAGAATGTAAAATTACTTAATAACACACACTTTAAGCTTAACATTTCCCGTACCGAATATATAGAAAAGAGTATTCATTCAAATACAAAAAAATCAACGTGATTTTAGTACAGACTTTGCAAGATTTGATCAAAATATTCTTACAAATATAATACGTTCAATTATCAAGGAAGAACTTGCTTTGTTTTTTTAATCAGAAATAAATAATGTTGTAACTGAGTTAAAAAATGAAATAACACACTTGAATAATAGAATAATCTTCAGTATTAGATAATAAGTCAATGTTGCTTGGATGAATGGGAGAGCTAACAAATCGAAGAATGTAATGGCTTGTAATGTTTCTGAACAGTCCGGTACTTCTGAGGAAAAAAATAAAGAAGGATTTGGATTTTATTGCCAATATATTCGACGCCCAGTTAGAATTGAATCCCGTTAAAATTTTCGATTGGGAAAGTTATCCTCTAAACCTCGTCCAGTTAAATTATCATTGGTGGATAAAAAATCAGCTATTGATTTTCTAAAAGTGATTAGGGCTGTTGACACTGGAGATATAAAGTTCAATAATGACTTGACACAAATTCAACGAAATCATCTCAAATCTCTACGGGTAGAACTAAATAATAGAAAGAGATGCGGAGAAACTAATATCACCATAAAATATAGCAATGGACATCCTCGAATAGTATCTTCACATGATATTCAAAAAAATTAAAAATATATTTCTAGAATGTTGGCGGTATCCGAGAGAAGCTTTCAGATTTTATTTTGAATGTTCGCTGCTGTGATTATGATGTGATTGTGTTGGTAGAAACATGGCTTGACCCATCTGTTTATAACTCTGAACTTGGACTTGGCGAATTTGTTGTGTATAGAGAAAATTGATCCAATAGAAGCAGCACTAAATCAAAAGGTGGAGGTGTGCTGATTGCTGTGAAAGACCGTATATTTAGTGAGCGCTTGAATACTTTTGACTCAATAGAACATCTTTTTGTTAAAGTTAGTAAACAATTTATTATTAGCTCTGCTTATCTTCCCCCAGGAATAGATAAAATGTACTATAAAAATCATGCATTAACATTAGATAAAATTTGCTCAATGTTTGTTAATTTTACATTTATATTTTGCGGTGATTATAACCTCCCTAACGCGAAGTGGAGCTTTAAGGACAATAATGTGTTATCTGAAGAAAATTTATGCGATTTCGCTTAGATTTTAGCAAATGTCTTGGAATTCCATAATATTAAACAGGTAAATAGTCTATCTAATAAGAGGGGAACTTTTTTAGACCTCTGTTTTTCAAATACAGTCAATGTTGAAGTAAATTATGCAATTGAAATTCTATGTAGATCTGACACCCAACATTGTTCTTTTTTTCATTGAAACAAAGAATGTATCCCTTGAATTATTACCTATTCCAGATTTATACCTATATAATTTTAAGACTGCGATTTTTTCTTTAATAAATGATTATTTAATATCTATTAATTCGGATAAATTATTACTTTATACCACAAATATCGATGAGATGGTTTCAAATTTTAATAATATCCTGTATAGTGTTTTTGAGAAGTTTATACCTATCAAACGTGTAAAGTGTTCTAGATTTCCCAAATGGTTTACTTATGATCTAATTAAACGTAAAAAAATATCTCACGCTCAATTCTAAAGATCTGGTTTATTTTCTGGCTATATTGCTTTCAATAAACTACGATTAGAATGTTCGAATCTTAGCAGTTACCTTTATTCTAATTATGTAAACGATATCGAAATGAAAATTCATGAAAACCCTAATTTATTCTGGCAGCATGTCGATCAATATAAGCGATTATTTGGGTTAGATTTTATCTAGGAAACAAATCTGCTGATTCTGTGTCTGATACGGTTGAATTATTTGCAGAGCATTTTTCCTCTGTATACAAGAAATCTGACTCTAATATTGTAACTCAATTTGTAAATCTTGATTATGTTAATTTATTTAATATAAATGTTACCTTATCAGAAGTTTTTTATGCTTTGTCAAACTTGAGCGATTCCTCTAGTGTGGGTCCAGATAACCCCCCCCCCCCCCTATATTTCTGAAGAATTGCAACTTTACATTAGCTAAACCAATTTTTTTTATATATTCATCTTCTCTGTCTTCGGGGAGGTTTCCCAAAAATTGGAAAACAAATTTTATTAACCCAATTTTTAAAAGTTGCCGAAGAGATAATATTAGTAACTATAGAGGTATTTCAACAATTGCAAAAGTTCTTGATAATTTAGTTTCAGAAAGATTAATTTGGTTCTGTAAAAATATTATAATATCTCAGCAGCATGGGTTAATGAAACACAGATCCACAACCATCAATCTATTATGATATCATAATTTTATTTCAGAAGCTTTTGAAAAAGGAGACCAGGTTGATGCTGTTTACACAGACTTTTCCAAGGCTTTTGATAGAATTGATCAAGACGTTTTATTAAGTAAATTATCAGCAATTGATTTCGATGGTAGTATATTGGATTGGTAGCGTAGTTATATATATAAGCGAAATATTTTTTGTAACATATTTTTTGTAAAAAGGTGATTCCGTAAATAAATGTATTATTATTATTATTATGCACTAGGTTAATAAATTAAATAAAACTTAATTGAAAATGATTTCCGGTACTGAATAGCCCCTAATAAATGAATAAAGACTGAATAAAAGACTACCGGTAAATAATAATTTTTAATATAATTTTACCATTTGTATCAACATAAGTTTTTAAAAAATATAAAAAATGCTACAATTTATTAATTTATCTAATTTATTTATTTCGATTTTTTTATCTACCAGTAGTTTTTCAGTCGGTCTTTATCTATTAATAATGTAAACCTCAAAATTCGTTATTGTTAAAATTCTTGTCGCTATCCAATTTATAATAAAGATATTTATTATTACAAAACTTAATAAAGTGGAATCTGGTGGAAATGAGCAGGGGGTAAATTGGATAAAGTTCATGTTTTTTTTTTCAGTCTTGATTCAAGATATTATAATATTTATTAAAATTTTCGAAAGCTTAAACGGTTATGTTGCTCCCAATCTACTACATTATGCATTATTATAGACCAGCTGCGATCGCATCATTAGCTCAACAATTTCCAATTTCATTCCAAAAAACGAACAAAAACTGAATCGAAAACACTTATTACATTATAACCCATAAACTTTTACGACCATCCCCAACAGAAAATTAGATAATAACCAAAAGACGTTACTTACTTATCAACACAATGCGCCGCCGTAATCGCCCAATTTTCGTTCAACAACGCCGCCCCGCACTTGTGCAAATACGTCGAAGTCCTCCACTGCCTCAGCGAAATCTGCCAGGGCCACTTCCCGAACGAAGACTTCTCACCACCGACGATCCTCGCTTCCGGAAACATCCTCCGCCCGCACACTGTCGTCAACAAAAGAGCAGAACTTAACATTACCATCATTTAGACGACGCGAAACCAAATTAACACCAAAGAAAAACACACAGAGAGGCTGCACTTCAAAACCGGACCATATTATTTATGCATTCCTCCTTTTTTTACTGTATCAATTATTTATTCCGAGCGCAAGGATCTCGGATATCTCGATTCAAGTGCAAGCGGGCCGCGACAGGACTAAATGCAGACCGCGTCTGTATTGTTTTACTTTTTTTTGTCATGGTTTTCCAAGTGTCGAGGCTGGATTTCTTACCTTGAAGGTTCATGAACTAGACATAAACCTGATTCATTAGTATTTTTATTGTTGCGCTAACAATATTCAGGCTTCTGGTAAACTCACCTGTTTGGCTGTAATTATCTCACACACACACATTCAAAAATTAGTGACCGTTTATGTAATTTGTGTGGATTTGATGAGTTTTATTGTGGTCACGTTTTTTTTATCCATTCTTTTTGAATCTAATTATACAATACTTGTTTATGTAAACAATGAATATGTATAGTGTTTACAAATACTACACTTTTAATCGCAACCACGTGTATTGCACATTACTTAAAAATGTATACTACTCAATAATATATTATTAAAATATATTTTTTATAACTGATTAATATTGTTATTGTTGTATGGTTCGGAAGGGGCAATTCAGACTCCTCAGGAACTTCGAACCAAGTCTCTCAAGGACATCCTGGACTTCGCTCAAGAGGTAGGATTCCTTTCAGAATAAGGGCAAAAGAGTATGCACAATAGACTTCATTGATCGCGGTGCTGGAAGGCTGAACAGCCAAACGATCCCGTGTATAAAAAAAATGTTGCTTTTCTATTAAAATATTTTTTAATTACTAAGGTAATTTTTCGTAATAGTATCTAATACACGACCTTGCGGTTTAAAGTGTAATATATTTAAACACATAAATTTTACATATACATTTGGAAAAGCTTCAACTCTTATTCTGCTTGATGTTTTAATTATTATTCAGTAACCTTTACAGTTTTTAAATATCTAACTATATTAAATAAAAATGTTTTGAAAATAATTCATAAATTAAACTCACATTTAGATCTGTGACTTTTGACTTACGTTACGTAAGTACGTTAAACAAATGCACAACTAGCTAAATATAATACTGTAACACGGTTTCATAAATTTGACTCAAGATGTAAATTTGTCAAGCTCGACTCAGACTTAAGTCAGGTTAACGTTGCACCAAAGCTTTACGAAGTAAATTATTTAAATGGAAAAATTTAATAAAAAAAATATCAAAAATGAATCGATTAAGTCCTAATGCAATTTTAATTTTATTGCTGCACTTGGTATGATTTTGATAACAACCCTCACGTTGTGATCTAATTATGCTTACAATATCCTTAATGATTTTTTTTTACATACAAATTAAAAAAATAAAATAAATGCTGGTAAAGTTGGTGAACTAATTAAATTTTTTATTAGGTTCTAATTAACATTTCTTTAAAATTATAAAAAAGTTTATTCTATTTTTTAATAAATTGCAACAAATATAAAATTAATTTTAAATTATTCTTATGTACATTTGAAGTGTTTAAAAAGTTTGAAATGTTTTTTTTTTAATGATTTTCAGTTTATTTTGTTATGTCAATTACAAGCGAGAAAAAAATATATTTATTTGAAATTTCCGTATTTCGTCAATTTAAAAAAAATACACCTTAAAATTTTTTTAAGCTCTCTCAATGAAACCTTCCAGAAGTATTCCTTAGATATTGTTTTTTTGAAATATGCCAAGACAAAAAATATCCCATTCGTAGTTTTTGATTTAATATGCAATTTTAATCCTAAAAAAAAATTACATGAATTTTCTATATTTTGACTATCCAAAAATAAAAATTTTAATTTTGTTTAAGTATCTTAATAAAACATTCCATAAATATTTAGTATATGTAAAAAAGAAAAAAATCTTTCGTAGTTTTTGAGATGTTTTCAATTTTAAGCCAAAAAAAGAAAACATGCATATTTACATTTTCTACATTTTGACAATCACAATTTTAAATTCCATTTAAGTATCTTAATAAAACTTTCCGTAAATATTTCAATATTTAATATATATAAAAAAAGGACAAAAAAACTATTGTGTAGTTTTTAAGATATTTTCAATTTTAAGCCAAAAAAGAAAACATTATGCATATTTTACATTTTCTACATTTTGACAATCACAATTTTAAATTCCATTTAAGTATCTTAATAAAACTTTCCGTAAATATTTCAATATTTAATATATATAAAAAAAGGACAAAAAGACTATTGTGTAGTTTTTAAGATATTTTCAATTTTAAATTCCATTTTAGTATCTCAATAAAACTTTCCATAAATATTTCTATATTTAGTATATGTAAAAAAAACAATTTCGTAGTTTTTGAGATATTTTCAATTTTAAGCCAAAAAAAGAAAACATTATGGATATTTTACATTTTCTGTATTTTGGCAAATCAAAAATTCGTATCATCAAAATCTGTTCAGGTATTTTAATTAAACTTTCCAGTAATCCTCCTTAAATATTCTTTTTCTGGATTGTGTAAAAAAGGAACAAAATATATTCCGAAACTATTTTCAATTTCAAGCTGGAAAAGACGATAATTATGAGAATTTTCTTCATTTTGACAATCTACATAAATATATGTAGAAATGCTTTTAAAATACTCGTATGTTAATGAAACTTTTTGGGAATATTCCCTAAATATTGCTCTTTTAGGATACATGAAAAACTGAAAATACACCATTCGTAGTTTTTTACCTATTTTCAATTTTAAGCGAGAAAATTTGTTTTTAATGAGAATTTTCTGTATTTTGGCAATTCATCAAAATTGAAATTGAAACTCTTCGTCTTTGTTGGGCTTTAAAAGAATCTAGCAACAGCGCCGAAAATCACAGATGGACATTCTGATTAGTTCCCCACCACTATATCGTATAGGAAAAGATAAACTACATAACAAACATCACTTTTTTATTCAGGTTATATTTCAGTACTTAAACACTCAAATATGCTTCTAAAACTCTCCTTAAATGATATTCGCCGTCCTACCAATACGCTGAATGATCTAAAGTGTCCGTTAATGGCTAACAAATTAGGAGTGGAACACAAATTTTATGTTAATGTTAACGACATGAATACATTTATATGTTCTTGACATGCAAAGCTTCACCTTGTCTTAGATGAGCTAATCGTAAATGGTTTTGCAGATGGTCAGCTAATGGATAATAAGCGATTGATTTGTAATTAGTAAAGCTGCAGATTGATTTTGCAATTGACCACAATCGTAAACCAATCCTGATCTCAAGCTAGATATTAGGACCTAAGCTGGATTAATAAAATGACAAAATGTTTTAATTTTTAAGGCGACAAATTCGAGTCTTTAAACTTTCATACATAGTTTACATATAATGACGTGTTTGATTTAACGGTTACCTTTTCATAAATGTTTTATTTTATATTATAGTGGCGGAGGATTGAAACAGCCAATCAGGATTTCTGATTGGCTGTTTAAAAAACAATCGAAAAGCGGCAGTTCTTTTAAAAGATCAACCAAGAAGCAATTGGTACTGTATTTGGCGTAATGTGAATCAGTAATTATAAGGACCAATTCCATAGATTTGTTTGTAATTTTTTTTATTAACTAATAATAATATACAACTCCAATAATGGATACATTAAAAGCAGCGTTAGCATATTTTAATTTTATAAATTTATTTTAATCATTAATTTTGTTGCTTCCAAAACAATGCTTAATTTTAACGCATTCCCGTAATTTAATGGTATATTGTATTTCTCATAACCCCATTTACATTTGATTTAGAAACTCCAGTAGAGTAACGATGGAAAATTGATCTTTGCATATTTCTACATCCATCCTCTACGCTAGTATCATTAAAATTTATAAATGAAATTACCCAAATGCCCACTAGCACCGCGGATATTTAATCATGATTAAATAGTAAATCATGATTAAGTCTGAAATTAGCTTGCACCAAGACATAATCATGATTAATAATATAAGGTTATTGGTGCTTCATTTATCAACAAGTATCCAAAAATTACATCAATCGCATGGGGATCTTTCCCGTGTGATTAATGCAGTTATGTTGGAAATTAAGAAAACTTCATATATTGAAAGGATAATCTTCTGAATAACTAGCAGTAGTTAGTATAGTTCTACAACATTATCATGCAGAACCATCTCGTATTTAACCACAACTGAACTGTACAATTTCTCATTTGTAATTTATTGTAATTTTTGAAAATGATCTGTAACAATCGAAACACAATTAATATAGATTTCAGTAAGGCTTTTAAACATTTTTCTAAATGAGATTCTATTGCAAAATATAGAAATGTTTATTTTTAGTAAAGACTTAATAAATCTATTTTTTTAGATATATAAATTATATTGATATACGTGGTGTACATAATTTTGTTCATCATCAACATCTTCATTAAGGATGTTGTTAACTGGCAAGATTGTAACTCTCTTCTTTACGCGGATGTAAATTACTAGGCAATTAGTTATCGACTAATCCATCTTTTGTCAATTTTGTGCCATTTATAAATTAAAGATTCTTAAAGACGCAAATACTTGAATAATCTAATTAATTCCATTATTTAATTTATTCTTCTTGTAGTATCCCGCAGGGTTCCTTAATAGGACCTCTAGTTTTTAATATCTTCATTAACGATGTTGCTAAATGGAAAGATAGTAAATCTCTTCTTTACGGGGATGAAAATTATTGGGTAATTATTTCTAATTGTCTCTCTGTATATATTTTATCAATGTTGTGCCATTTTCAAATTAAAGATTTGTAAAGACGCAAAAACTTGGAGATTCTTCAATTTTATCCCATTATTCAATCTAGTTGATGAAATGTAGTTGAGTTTATTCAAGATATAAATTTACTTAAGAATAATTTAAATTATCTTAGCATTTCATGTGAATTTAATAGTTTACATGACAATGCTGTTAATCTTTAAAAATAATTTTGTACTTCTTTAATTGCGCTAAAATTCCATTTTTTTGTAGTCTTATGGAGTTAAGATTTTTTGAAAAAGAAAATTTTTATTTTGTTATTAAAATATTATTATTATTATTTTCAACAAATTTTAACTCCTTGAGACTACAGAAAATGGAATTTTAAGGGGATTTAAGAAGTACAAAATTCTTTTTCCTTTTATTAAAACCTAAAGCGTTTGCAGCATCATTTTTAATAACCGAGAAAATATTCGGAAACTTTCCAAACTCTCCCAAACGGGGAAACTAATTAAAAGTTACACTGATTTATCCCATTAAGCCGGCGAGTCCTTCGTTTCAATTGAATTCCAAATGACACGACCATTTCAAGTTAACTCAACTACGCAAATTAAGATGAGGGATGGGAATGGATTTTGAGATGTCTGAAACGTTCGCACTGGTTTATCATCGTGGGCGTGTGAGATAAAATTAAATTAAAATATAATTTTCGCTCGAAAATTATGAGTAAAATTATGTTTAGGGTGTGTTACTTGTTAAAATATGTACTAAAACTGAAAATGTGTTTAAATTATAAAATAAAATTTAATATAAAATATAATGTAATTTTTTCTGTTATGAAGGCTTCTACTTCGTTATACACGTTTAAAAATGATAATAAAAACACTTCTAAAGGCCGTTTTACACATACAAGAATTCTCGCATAAATTTATAATAGAATTATATATAGAAACATAATATAAGTTTGCGCATGTGTAATACAGCAATTTTTATAATATATTTCTGGTGAGAATTCTTGCAAGAAATATATTGAACATGTTCAAAATAACCTAGAAAATAATTATATAAAACAGTCTCCCAATTATGTTAAGAATAGGATACTAGACAATGGCGCGTCTCTTTGTATTGAACGATTGAAAAAACAATCTGCTCTGCTTATTTTCACAATAATTATTTGCTGTGTAAAACAGGAAAAGTATTTATATATATAAATATAATTATAGGAAAACTTTTATATATAATCCTCGCACAAATTTCTGTGAGAATTCTTGTATGTGTAAAACGGCCCTAACATTTGTTTTCTATAACATTTTATTTTTACTTGTGGCTGCAATTTCGGAAAATTCAACTTGCCGTTATTAAATATGATGTAATTTACAATTTCGGTGATACAGGTAAGACATTTGATGGGGGATTAGTAATAGGTAAGGATCTTACCGAAAGTTGTCACCGAAATTGTAAGTTACTTCATGTTTGATAATGACAAGCTGAATTTGGCGAAACTGTATTCACAAGTAAAAATAAAGTGTTATACAAAACAAAGTTTAGAATTATTTTTATTATCATATTTAATGTAATTAATACTTTTACTTTGTAAACTTTGATAAATTTGTCGAAACTGTAGTCAATACATCACCCAAGTTATACAAACAAAGTAAAAAGTGTTTCATTTATTAAAATCGAATCTTTTATTTCTTTCTGATTTTTCACTTGATGAAATATGATCACAATAATAATATGTTGAAAATACTCTTGATTTGTTTCTATTTATTTCCTACAACTATTTTTGCTTTCTTCATTCACAAGAATGACTAGTCGGAGGAAATCAAATAAGCAGTGGACAAATCAAGTGCATTTTTCAACCTATTAATATTAAAATTGAATTACAATGTATAATAAAGTAGAATTCTCAACAAGGAATAAACCTTGTTTACATTTACGCGAAGGAGCCAGCGATCGCCATGACGAGTCATTCCTTTCCTCCGTGCCGAATATGTGTGAGCATAATTGACATGTCTAATAATAATAAACAGCCGGAAGCAAAAAAACAGACATAATTAAAAAAATATGTAGTTTCAAGTGAACAGGGGTAGGTAATAGGCGTAATCTCCCTCCTTAGAATTTCATAAATATCTAAATTTCAAGAAAGTTTCGAGTTATCAAGACGAAAAAAATAATTATGGAATCAAGAAATAATCGCTTTTTTGAAGATTCAAGGAGAGCCTTTGTTGGTCTTTGTACGTTTCATTGGTAAGTCTCAAAATTTTAGTGTATTATCCTGTTCATAATCGATTGTTATTACTTGTTTCTATTAAAGAGGTATTCTTTAATAGTGAGTTTAAATTATAAATTCACATAATCTAACGACAAAAATAGGCGTTCTAAAACACACAGCTTAAAATCAAACATATTAAATTACGGCGCGAATCGACAAGGATTCAAAAACCATCTTGAACAGTAGAGATTGTCCTCAAGGGGAGAGCTGAGACAGCAACAATTCTCACTGGGTGGTAATACTCTGTCACCAATAGGGATTTCTGGCTACTCACCAGGAAATACCTAAAACTACTAACAGGAATTCTAACAGGATATGTCCCAGTAAAGGATGAATAGTCGCTGATAAAAAAACATGTAGATTTTGTTTAATGGAAAGGGAGACATTTATCCATCTCCTAACAGAATGCGAGTCTTTAGCTCGTGTAAGACATAGTTTTTGGGTAAACTACTTCCCCACTCTTCAACTAAATTATTTCAAGATTAATAAAAATCTTTTAGGGTACTTCAAAAGAATAGGTATATAATTAAATTATTTTACGTAAGGGTAGGCACAAAAGATCTTTAGGTCGAAGTGCCACTAAAGCCCCACTAATCAAATAATAATAATTATAAAACATCAAGTTTAGAAGGTCATATTAAAAGCATGATTTAAATCAAGTATAAAATCGTTTAAAAAACAAATGAATATTTTATTTTGAATGATTGGCCGGGGTGATTTTATCCAGGGCTTAATTTCGGATTAAATGGATTGCGTGCGGTAATGGCTCGGTTTTAAATTGTGTACGCTTTCAGCAATAACTGGGACGTTAAGTGCAGTTTATGTAGGTGTAGGACATTGGATTACCTTGAAAGCTTAATGCTTTAATGTGGAGGATTTAACCTTCGTGTTCTATCGTAAATTATTACTTTATGATATGACGTTTAATGAATATTAATCCTGTCACCGGGTGTTATAGTTTAATTCGAGAATTACCTGTCTGTGCATATAAATTGAGTTTTAAACAGTAAAAAGTGAAATAAATTACAATTTAATTAAAGTAAAGAGTGAAAATATGTAAGAGAGATATAGAGATAGAGAGAATATCTTTATTGACAGAATGTTAATGTTCTTTCGATAAAGATATTCTCTCCCTCTCTTTATTACATATTTTCTCTTTTTATATATACAATCATTTTTATTGTGGTATTTACATAAACATATATTATACAATCCATTTAATATAAACTTATAAATGGCTATAGATATTGGGTCTTTCAGCCATTCTCTTTTTATTTTAATGCAATTGAAATTTATTTCACTTCTTGCGGTTAAACACTTAATTTATGTGCACAGGTAACTCTACAGTACATAATACTTATCTACAATACATCATTAATTAGATTATTCGTTTGTTGTAACTGTCACTGTCGTGTCAAATGGCTATCGACTCGAAGTCTAGATTAAAGATTTTATGGTACATCCGTCGTTATTGAGCGAAATAATGCAATGAATTATGATGATTTGATAGAGTTAGTGCGTGGTTTTAGAATTTAGGAGGTATGGTAGGATTTAGATGTAAACAGAAGTTAGAGATGGAAGAGAAATTATAAGCAATTAGCAAAATTTTCGGATAGGGTTTGAAAGCGTTCCTTTATCGGAACTATGAGGGTAGTTGATTCCAAGGATTAAATAAGGGATTTAAGGGATGACGGATTTTTTTAGGGTTTTCAAGAATGTTCGCTCGCTAACTCGGATGTGGTATTGGGTAAAATTTGAAGGATGGATCTGTGTTCAATTAAAGGGCAGAATATCATTTTGCAAATTATGGTGGCTGTTTATATATTTATTCCAGCTCGTAGGTTAGTTTGCAGAACCTTTTCGATCTCGTTATTATTTAATTTTTGAAGATGTATGCGAGCTTTTTAAAATTAATTTTTTGCTCGAAAGTAAAACCAAGGTATTTGAGATAAGGAGATGGGTAGATTTGGTTCAGTAATAGGAAAATTGTGATTGGGTAATTGTTGATTTTGTGGTAGGGAATAAGGAGTTGTGATTTGTGGGGATTACTTTAATTAATACCGACGTCAATATGCCGGCGAAGAAGGATTTCAAATCTGGTTCGACCCAGAAGAAGAATGAAGGCTCCGGAGGTGGCAAGGCTAAGAAGAACAAGTGGTCCAAAGGAAAAGTCCCTGACAAGTTGAACAACCAAGTTCTCTTCGACAAGGCCACTTATAAAAAACTCATTAAGGAAGTGCCATCTTATAAATTGATCACTCCTTCTGTCGTATCTGAACGTTTGAAGGTCAGGGGATCCTTGGCCCGCAAGGCGCTCATTGAATTACAACAGAAAGGTTTAATTAGACAAGTTGTGCAACACAGAGCCCAACTTATTTACACAAGGACGACGAAGGGAGACGATCAGGCTTCATAATTTTCCAAAAAAAAATTGTGTATAAATAAAATTATAAGAACACTGTTTTCTTAATACCCTAGAGCAATGTTTCGCCAAATGGAGATTTGGTGAACCATTGCTCTAGGGTATCAATGAGTTCTTGGAGGGTTTGGGAAGAGTAGGTTCACGGGCGATAAGGGCGGTATCATCGGCAAATTGAAGAATATATTTTGTAGAATTGAAACATTTTCGATTAGGATGATACATGTGTGAGCAAAGTTTATTATAGAGGAGTGGGAAAGGTGAGCCTTGTGAAACCCCTCATTCGAGGCTAAAGGAGAGAGATAAACGGAGCTTAATTTTAACTTAAGAAATCTGTTTAAGAGAAATTATTGCAAAATAAGGGTAAGGTGGGTAGGAATATTCGGGGCTATTCTGTAAGAAAAATATCGCAGTCTATGCAGCTTATATAATGATAAAATATGAAATTAATTAATAACGTACACGTTAAACTTAACATTACCTGAATAGCCCCTATTAAGTTGGTGACATTTATAGATGAATGGATATACAGAATCGAAATCTCTTTAGATGTCAAGGAATTGGGATATAGAGGATTTATCTTTGAGGTGGGATGTTTGGAGATTGGATGTGAGGATTACAAGTGGAATACTGGCAGAACGCTTTGAAAGAAATTTAAATTGGTAATCTGGAGTGTGATCACAAATTAGTGAGAGGATTTTATTTTTGACAAGGGCTTAATATAATTTTTCAAGAACTGGAAGGAATGTTATTAGTCGGTAGCTAAGAATAAGGGATGGGAAAAATATGTAATTATTTGAATTAAATAAAAGAATTTGAAAATAATTAATTAATAAATTATTTTCTCTTTTGCTACTGTAACTTTATGACTTATGTTACATAAGTACTTTAACAAATACATTAAACAATTTATTGATATCGCGCATGACTGTGGCGCGACCAGCCTGTCCAGATATGACCTCTGCGTTCACTTACATCGAGAATCTCAGAGGTGACAGTGCGTTTTTAATTAATTATTTTTTTAATTTTTAATTCATTTAATTAACAACTTTGCAATTACGTAAGGCACAGCTGTACTGACGAGGAATCAAATCCCGAAACACGTGTCTGCAGATAGCCTTATATTACGTAACTTTCATTTTATTTTTAAAATTATTTTGAATTTTTGTTTTTTTGCATTAAATATTTTCGATTCAAAAATTGTTGCATTGTACAACTGTAATGGTTATGCAACAGCAAATATTTATTATTAGACATTTGTTAAAGTACTTATGTAACATAAGTCATAATATTACAGTATCAAAAGAGAAAATAATTATTTTCAAATTATTTTATTTAATTTATTTAAATAACTGTGACCAAGTGAATAAATGCCTTTTTCTATTGTAATTATTTGGATTAAATTGATAATTCGATAAAACTTCAATATCTTTATTTTGAAATTAATTTTAATATGAATTTTTCCTCATAATCCCTATATACAGAGAGGTTTTTTTATCAGTATACATTAGGCGAACTGTATACCTGCAAAAAAATCAAGTCAAACGCATTGAACCTATTAATGTGTGTATGTTTAGTTGCCTATTACATACAACTAAACGACAAACGCTAAACTTCAAATTGTGTGAAATATTTGATCGAAATTGAATACAAATGAAGAAAAAGTCGAATTTCAAGCGTGTATTACAATTCCAACAGTACTAGAGGAGGATAAGACATGTTTTCAATGAGTCCAAAGTGGCCGAATACCTCGGTTAGGATAATTCTAAAAATAATTAAACTAAAACATTTTGAAGGATGTATGTTTCGTTCTCTTTATTTCCATTTTTTATCAAAAAATACGTGATTTATTATTATGGAGAGATTACAGGTAAAAAATATTAAGAGATTTTATTAATACAATTTGAAAGAAAAGTAACAGTGAAGAACAATAAACTTGCAATAAATAATTAGAATAAGTGCTAGAAATGACCACGAGAAACTGTAAGACAGTAACTCAAACGATCGCGAAAATTCTTCCACATTGTGCATTTCGATATTGTCATAAACAGATATAGAAAATTGTTTAATTATTTTTTGAATTATCCTTGTTGAAGGAATCGATCATTCGCGTTGCGTATTATAGGCAACCAAACACACTCATCAATGCGTTTGACTTGGGTATTTTACATGTATACATATGGGATATGTATACTGTTAAAAAAACCTCTCTGTATATATTGAAATCCTCTAAAAAAAAAATTAAAAAATCGTTATAACTTCTGTTTGATTTCTCAATTCTGTCTTAATCTAAATTCCACCATTTATGAGGTCTACATTCAAATATATACATTCAAAATTCTGTTTCATTCCTTACTTCACTCTATTAAACTCAATTTTAATTTTGTATTCATATTAAAACACATCACGCAAACTCAAACATCTCGAAAATTCAAAAACTCGCCATTAAATCTATTCCAATACATCACACCCTTTCATGCATTAGTGATGGACGTACGGTCGTTTGCCATTTAGCAGTAACAGGGACAGTTATAAAAGAATCATTTCATAATCTATGTATTACAAATAGATATTATACATTGTGATTGTTAATACTCTGTATTTTTTTTTGTTCTCTTAAAATGAACAAAATTGATAAACTTTGTCCTTGATTTTGTATTCCCAATTTAAACTCAAAATTAACTGATTGACTGTAGTTTTTTTTTATTATTAAAACACTAGTTATTGTTTTATTCAATATTTATCATGTTTCATCAAATATTGGATAAGTCAAAAGTAAATAGTTTAATAAAGATAATTTTCTATAAGAAAAATATATTCTCAAAATATACTAATAAAGATTATGATGTTTTTTTTTTTTAAAATTACCTTAGTAGATAGAGTCAGCGGGTACGGGGACAGGAAGTGCTCCCAAAATCATCCTGCGGTTGACAAAATAAGACTGATTAGAAAAAGAGCGTGATTAAACTCTCTAATCCGCAGGATGATCCTCGGGAGCACTTCCTATCCCCGTACCCGCTAACTATATCTACTTACCTTGTTTCGACAAATATAATATGAATCTCAAGTAAATAATTTAATAAAAAACAGTTTGTTTTTTTAGAAGATTCATTTAAATTTGCTTTAAAAAATATCTTCACACCTTCTCATTTACCGTTTTATGTTCATTGAATTGAAACATAAATTTTGCATATATTCATATTCAATACTCTATTACACATTTAATGAAATGTTCAGTGCTTGCGTCGTCTTTAATTTATTATGAACTCTATTGCACGCTAAACATATTTTTTCCAAGTATCAATTTTTATTTGCATCAACCATATTTCCTGATCCATTAATTTCAAATCACCATCCATAACGTTACTGTTATTCCAGTTAAATCAATTATCCCAAACAAATCACTCACCATCTGTATAATCCGTCATATTAACCACCGGTTTTGAGCTCGTAAACGTCGTCTCTGTCGTAATCCCCACTGACGCCGTCGTGTTAGCATCGTCTGGTGATGAACCGAGCGCCATTTGCGAACTGGTTTCTTCTGAAGACGTTGTCGACA
Organism: Philonthus spinipes; assembly: GCA_963082785.1. NCBI lineage: Eukaryota > Metazoa > Arthropoda > Insecta > Coleoptera > Staphylinidae > Philonthus > Philonthus spinipes. Next base: position 18,563,444 of record OY720306.1, on the reverse strand, counting down.
GTGACACTATGGTTTCTATTGAGGTGCTGTCTGCGCTCTCCGTGCTTGTTGATTGGGATGAGGAAGCTGAGGAGGCTTCGCTCGACACGGAGCTTGAGGCTGGTTGTGAAGAGGAGCTAGTTGATTCTGATGATGTTGGTTCGGTTACGGTTGATAAGCTTGGCAGTAAGACCCAGCCGTCTGGGGTTGTTATCGGTACCCATTCTTCTGGTTCTAGAGTAAAATAATTATGATTTTTGTTAATTAATAAAAATTCTTGCTCTTTCTTCTACTTCATTTGTTGAATTAAATATATTTTAGAATTTATTAAAAAAAAAACTTTCTGAATCACAATAAATGGAAGGCGATGCAAGCCCAATCTTTGGCCTAATTTTATATGGCATCATCAAATAGTTGGGTCTACAATGTAGACGACCGAGAATCATTGTTTTCGTCCACTAAAGGAACATGAAACGAAATTCATTTAATAAAATGTTCAACCATCATTCATTTAACCCTAGATGAATGGTGGTTGAACATTTTATTAAACAATTTTCTGAATGCTGAATCATTGCCTGTGAATTGAATGATCAACATCAGTTTTCCGCATTTTTTTTTTTATTTTTAAATTAAGAAATTTTAGAGGAACACCAATGAAAAAATAAAAATATTTTTATTTAATATTAATGTATAATTATAAACTACATAATATAAAAAGATGTTTCATTTTAAAATATGAGCCTGCTTAACTGAGCACATGCGATCAAAGTATCGTTAACATAACTCATATTGGTGAATTGTTAACTGTAATAAACAATGACATTAGGTTATTTCTTACAATTAAAATAGATAGAAATCGAAAATCTAATGAAGCAAATTAGAGTTATGTGTTTTTTTAAAACTTGCTCAAAGGAAATATTCGCTAACTTAAAAAAATATTTCAAAAATACATTGTGCGCTGTAAATTGTTTATTATTGTTTAGAGTGCTCAATATAAACAATTAAGATAAATATTTTAAAAAATCTAATTTATTAAGATATATAAATTATATTGAGACACATGGAGCGCAGAATTTTCTTCTTCTGGTATGCTACAAGGTTCTGCAATGGGAAAAAAAAAAACGAAAACCAAGGCAGTACTGTTTCTGTTAGCCGATTGCTTTTTTATTTGATTTCAAAATCCATTTATTCGAAATATTATATATTATTCTATAAATATAAAAAAATTAATACAGATGTTTAATAATTATTATCTAAAAACGGTTCAGGTAATTTCTATCGCTCAAAAAATTATTTTGAATACCTAATTTGAATTTTGTATTTCGTGAAAAATACGATTTAGAGAAACATTAAAAAAATGGTGAATGCATCGGGCCATAAAATCCGAGGCTAACTTTTCATCGGTCATTTAATTATTATGTGTTTCCCATTTTAATTCATGCCTAATAATTCCTCACAAAACAATTCTCAATTCCCACAAATCCAACACATATTACAAGAAACATTCGTGTCTAAAGTGTGAATTAACGGTTTTTCTTTTTTCCGCCAATAAATTATGCAAAACAGCGTACCTTCGCTCGAAGAACTCGAAGAACCCGCTTCGGTAGTTGCATTATCGTGTACTTGCGACCAAGTGACGAGTGTCGGTAATGTCGTTACATCGACGGCGGGCGCTGGCCTAATCGGTTTCTCAGATTCGATTTCGTTCGTCGCTGGATTTCCATTAACCGATTCCGACACCCCGCTATTGTTTAAGTTAATCGGCAGCTCGTTGGATTCTGTCATTGCGGCCACGTTTTTCACCGTCGTGGGTTCCTCGTCGCTGATTGTCGGTTTTGGAGGTTTATGGGTTGTTGTTTCGGTTTGTGTGAAAACAGGTGTTGTTGGTTTGTCTGGTTTTGTAACGATGAAGCTGGTGATTTTAGTCATTGTTGTTGTTTTGGGCGGGGTTGTTGTTTGCGGAGGTTTCTTGGAGTTGACTACGAATTCCGTTGAGGGGATTTTCGATGCGGGCGTTGTTGGAGCTTTCGTGGGCTTCACCGTTACTCTCGTTGTATTAGTTGCTGGTTTTGTTACTTTAACAGGTTTTGCTTGAGTTGGCCGTGGTTTCGGCTTAGTGGTCACTTTAGTGACAGGTTTATGCGTAGGACGGTAGATTGTAGTGACGTTATGTGTAGGCTTACTAACTGGTTTAGGTTTGTGTGTAGAAATTGGCTTCGAGGGTTTAGCTACAGTAACTGGTTTTACCGGCTTACTACTAGAAGTAGTAATTGGCTTACTACTAGAAGCAGTAATCGTCTTACTGGTAGTCGTAGGGAATGGTCTTAAGGTAGTCGAAGAGACTGGTCTTAAGGTAGTCGTAGGGAATGGTTTTAAGGTAGTAGTAACCTCACTACCATCAACACTTTGGAAAGTCGAAATTTTATAAGGAACTTCATCATCTTCAAAAGGAACCTTCGTCGTCGTAGTCGTAATAACCGAAGGCCTCTTTGTTATAACAGCCGAAGCAGGCGTTGTAGCCGTCACTTTAGCGAGCGTCGTTAATTTCGTCAACATTTCCTGTATACTACTCGTCGTTTTATCAGTAGTAACAGCTTTCTCAGTCGTCGTCGTAATTTTTGTAGTCACTATCGTCGTAGGTGCACTTTCAGTAGTAACAGTAGAAAAAACCGTTGTGTTCTTCTCCGTAGTACTCGTAACCCTGTTCGGGGGTTGTCGCGAGGGGATTAAAGCTGTGTCGATTGTGTTTTCCGTTATATCATGAACGGGTTCTATGTGGCAACACGAGCCGAAGTAAAACCGATCTATGCATGTTCCTAAATGAGTCCCGTTTGCTTTCAGGCAATCGATGGCGAACATGCACACTCCACTTTCACTGCTCTTCCGTGATATGCAAGGTAGATTTCGTATATTTCTACCTGTACTACCTGAAATTAAAAAAAATCAATTAAAACATGATAAAATACGAATACAAAAATATTTATCAAAACTATGCAAAATTCAACAAATAGATTTCAAAGATAAAATGTCAATAACTTTCACCAAATTAAAAAATATTCACTTGAAGTGGACTAAAAATAATCGAATATAATTCTTCCAATATAATTTTATCAAATGAAAATCGACTGTGTTGGAAATCCAGTTGGCTTGGAAAAGTATACTCATACTAGTTTGTTAAACACGTATTAGTCGATAAGTACTCAGAATGATGTTTACCATTCTGAAAACAGAATCCAGACTACAAAATATAGTATATAAAGAAAACAAAATTGGATCCAAGTGGCATAAAAAAGTATTTTTATTTTCTTTATATACTATATTGAAAATGTACCACTAAGTTAACGCAACGACAAAATTAAAGAATTACAAAATATAGATTAAGTTTCAGTAGTTTAACATTCGGGATTTATTTGTTATTATCAAATTCACATTCTATGAATAATTTTCTACTACAAAAGTTGCTTACATTGTGATAATATAAATAACGTATATGTTAAATTTAGCATTACCCTTACAGAATAGCCCCAATTAATTTGCACTGTTGTTGAGATTTTTTAACATGTTACTAAGAAAATAAATTGTCAAGTCACTTAACACTTAATAATTCTAATTTATTTATTTTTTATATTAAAGCTACTATTGTGTAGGTATAATTGGAATAAGAATATGATTTCTTCCCCTGTACTATAAATATATAAGGATTAAGAGTTAACTGGATTGCACAAATGAATTTCCAGCATTTTCTCGTGTGTTGGAAGGATATTCTTAGTAGAGGCCATAAATGTTTGAATATAATTTAACTAATACACTCAATTCATTAGTTGTCTTCTAATTTTAATTATTTTCACTATAAATTAATGCTCAGTAAACAGCATAAATAGCGGAAATATATTGCAACTTGTTTGTTTATCAAGCCACCTTTTCGAGATTCGAAAAATACATATTAAAGAATACAAACCGTTAGTTCATAAGATTTATAAAAAAAACTCCGAATTTCATACATTTTTTGGATCTTCAACAACGATTACTCCTTTTTTATTGAGTAAATATTGTTGTATCAGTTGTTGATATTATTCCTTTAGAACGAGATAAAGCAACTGAAGTTTTGTATTGAAATATTTACAGTTGTGAAATTAGGTTTTCACATAGAAATATTCTGTTTAATTTTGTAGCAATTACATGAAGAACACAGTCAAATAGAATTAATGCAACTTTAATATAAACTTAAATTATAACAGAAGCGTAAAGCGGCATGTCTTGCCTAATTTCTAACTGGCACAGTCAATGAATGTAATATTGTGTTTTACAAAGCAGCCAACCATACAAACGCTGTTTCACCCATTAACAGAAGGCGATTTTTTTTTTCAGCATACAAGAAACAAAATTTACTAAACAAAATTGTTCAAGCACTATTCATCTGGCGAATAACCAAATATGTCGAAGCGCCCTATAATTCCCAACCATTCATCTAGTTGGGATAACTGGTCCGAAAGACCGAAATTATAATCATTAGTCGAACAAATTCATTTAGTAAACTTAATAACTTAATTAATACCACTTAAAATAATGATAACAGCAAAAATGTGTTACGACAGGGTTATATTTATTAGCTCACGCTTGCTAAGTTTGAATTAATCTGAGTTTAATACAATATATACTCGATTCAATTTTATTCCGTGCAAATATGGTGGCCTATACGACATATTAAGCCAAATATGGGGAACGTAAGAGTTTGAATATATTGAGAAAAAAAAAAGTTGTGATTCCTAAGGTAGGTGATAGGGCCTTAACGATCCACTTTGGAATATATTCTGTTGCAGGAAAACAAATAGTAAGAGTTTGTATCTCGAGAAAATAATAGTATATAAAATGAAGTGAATTGGCGAATAAAAGACTTGTAGAAAAGTGATGGGGATGTGTTTGTATAGTTAACAAGCTAAATGGAAAAGTAGACCTGGAGTTCTCTAAGTACCAGAAATATATGCGAAAAATAAAAGGATTTAACTGCGTGACTAACCACATGGGTTTGTATTACTTTCGTTTTCACGATAAACGACATTGGAAGGAAGATTTCCTGGACCACATCGGCCTTCCCAAAAAATGAAAATAGAAATATTTCAAAAAAGTAAATTTTGCAGTATTGCCTAAGGTGAAATATAATGAGGTTGAGCTGCAATGAGGATGCATTAAGAGAAGCATTTATATGAGGGTGCGAGTACAGTTGGAAACACCAGGCTATCGGAGGAAAACCTGATTCGGTGTGGAAGTATTTTCTGATGGCCCAAATGACGATCGAAGAATACAGGCAGGAAAGTATGGATAAGAGAAGAGTACGATGCAGAAGTAGAAGAGATACATAAATTCTTTTGGAAGAATATGTGATATGTCAAAGTAAGTGCACTTAAAGACACCAGGTTATTTAAGGAAAACCTCGTTCAATGTAAAAGAAAATACTGACCAGACCCAGATAAGAATCGAAGGAAAAGGCAAGAAGGGTTTCTTAGATTTACTTTAAAGAAAAGTGTAAGGAAGTACGGTTGAAATAGACAGATTAAAATTAAATAACAGAATGATTGAGAGACGTTGATGTAGGAGAAAATATATTCGAAATAGTAATTGAATAATAGAGGAGAAAACAAATATAATGACACTTTGGAAATGATTCTGTTCAGATTCACTTCAGTGAATATTGACAGTAGGTTATTATGGTGCACTTGTGAATAGTACAGAAATTAGGTTAATTAGGATTTTGTACGCTAAATGTTAGCTTGCTCACATGCATATGTATATGCATATTTGTGTAATTTATGTTTTTATATTTTTAGTCAAATTGTTAATGGCTGATCCGTTCAATAAGAATTATTATAGTTATTATTCAATTGTACAACAATTTTTAGAGGACTGAAATTTCAAAATAACTCAAAAACTACTTGATCTAGATATATTTATGTTGCAAAATTGTAATACCAATCGCTATAACAGATTAAATATTGGTAAGTTCATAAAAAAATGTATTATGCTGCTTTTAAGTTGGTACTGAAATATTGACACTTTTGAAATATCTTTTATCAAAATTGTCAAATATTATTTTTTTAGTTCTAGAGGGATCTATTAGTAATAATGCAAGATACCGCTCATTTGTCTGTCATGTTCCTACTAGAAGTTATAGATATTTTTCGAAACGTCTATTTCAGATCAAATTTGACAAATATTTTCTTTACTCAATAACAGTAAGAGTTATATGAACATAAATATATATGAGTATGTGGGCAATTAAACGGGGAACAAAAAAATATTTATGGTGTTCCATTTAAAATAGCAAAATTTGTAGCCATTTTCGGTAAAACCGGAAATGTAAATGAAATCTTAAATACACATGTACATGTAGATCACACTCTAAGAATACATATCAAATATAAAACTTGCTTAAACTGTGACGATAAAGAAAACTGTATGCATTAAATTTAAGATTTCACATTCGGAATAGTCGCGATTGTAACAAAAGCACGAACTCTAATTTTAAAACTCATTTAAAAGAAATGTAAGTTTACGATTTCACATTACACTCACTAACTGTAGAAACCTTTCCACAATAAATACTCTCCATCCGCGTGATAAATCATAATAAATCACGTGCACAATTACACTGAAAAATGAAACGAAGAAAAAACAAAGAGCCAGCCCCGCAGTAACATCACCAGCATCACACGTTGATCTCGGAAATGAGAAATCTAATGTAGCTCGTTATGTAACGGTGCACGCATTCCTTTTCAAAACAGCTGACTGTCTTTCTCTCTCTCATGGTCAGCATTCGTTCCCGTTACCTTGGCCCAGTGGAAGTACACACCGGGAGATGACCACTCTGGCCACAGTTTCGTTAGGCGGTTTCATAACGACCGAAGATAATCCCCTCGTGTTATTGTAACCTTCGGCTAATAAATTGAGGATTCGTTTGCGGTTTCGATATTAATTTTTGGTGGAAATCGCGTTCCGGATTGTCGGCTTTGTTTTGGTACGATTATAATTTTAAATGGGTGGGCGTTGGAAATGCAAATATCGCGTATATCCATTGTTGCGTTATTGTAGGTCAGTATGGTGTACAGTTATGTCAACCGTGACATTACTAGGGCACGATTCGATGTCTTGTGTAACGAATAATAAAATTAAGACGTTCGATTGAATAACACAAATTAATTCCTCCTTTAAATTAACATATGAAAAACACTAAATAAATTACAATAAATTGAAGATAACATAAGCGCCATCTACTGCTTGCGTTATCTTCAATTTATTATGATTCATATCAGGTATTTAATCACAACACAAGATTCGTTCAACTGCTTTCATCAAGGCATTGCACTTGGAGCACAATAGTCTCATGAGATTCGAAAAACCGAAATGGCCATCACTAGTTATTCATACGAAAGATGAATGGTGGCTGAACATTTAATTAAACTTACAAAATATAATTATAAATCTAGCACTTCAAATGTAAATGCGTATACTGATTATGGTACTGATTACAATATTATTTTCTTGTCTTGAAATATTATATTTTTCCTGTAATACTTATTTTTTTCTGCATTGTACTTTCTATTATATTGTCCTGTAAGTAGGAAATCCTGTTGGACAATAAAGGCTATTATTATTATTATTATTAAATTTTAATGCTCTAGTAAAAATAGATAAAGGATACTTGAAAGTGCAAAACCATTTGATTTTCACTTTAATTTATTGTTCGGAATAATTGTTTCACTGCATAATAATCAGGCGAAGTAATATAAATAGTATTATTTACAAAATGAGTCAAATGTAATGAGTACTATAAGTGTTTCACGGAGTGCGGGTGGTTTGTTTTAAGGAAATGGGAATTCTAGAGTTCGATTTGTACATTTGACTAATTATCGGTTGAAAACCGGTCTACGTAAATAAAAAAGGACATCTCAAGAAGATTATAGAGTGCTTCATGTGTATAACAAAGGTTCAAAACTAAGCATTAAGTTTAGAAATTAACAACAAATTTTCAACCGGCAATTTATTAAATGAACAAACCGAATATTCAAATTCTCCTCTCCTCAAAATAAAAACTCACCGTAAAATACTTCTATATATTGTACTCACTTGTTAAATAATTTTATCATATTTCTTCACCTCAAAAAGCTAGCGAAACCATTATTGCGGACGATACATTAAAGCGAAAATCAAAAACGTAATAGTTTCATTTAAAGTCATCATGGTTTTTCAATCAATTAATGCATTCATAATTACCAGCATTCAAATTTTACATTTCAAATCAGCACTATAGTAATAAAATTTGAAGCCCATCACTTATCAAACAATCTAAGAACCTCAGAATTCTGTTGGAAAATTTAGATGTTTTTAAAGCACAACTTATTGTAAGAATTCACTTAAATAAAACTTATTGTATTTATTATTAAAAATTAGACCATCATATTTTATTGGACAATCAGGCTATTCTCTAAGGAAACTGTTATGTTTAACGTGTTTGTTATTTTTATTACATACAGCTTTTATAATTGCTATATATTCATAGAATGTTAAATTAATTAATAAGGTACACGTTAAACGTGACGTTTACCAGAATAAGTGAGATATTTTAGTTCAAAGGTCGCAAAACAAAATCTAGACAAAAACCAATTTATTTCATTTAAAAATCGAACAAACAATACTTTTGAGCCAATTTCAATAATCACGTTTTTTTTTTCGATTTCCTTTCATTCGATAATTTAGTTCTAAATCAATATCGGTATCTAATTAATGGTTATTGGTGGGTGACGGATATTTTTGAAACTTTCTTCTTCGCAAAGTTATAACAACAACGGTTTTTCCGTTTATGTCAGGAGTGGAAGTGGGTCACTAGGAAGAAGTTGCCGATTAACCACGGTATTCGCGTAAACATTTTTATTGTGGGCGCGAATACCGGTCTGAATTTTCGTCGTCGGTCTTATGAATCATAACGAGTGAATTTTAATATTTTTTAACAAGAAGAACAAATCTTCTTTTCGTTCTTTGAAAATCGGATAATTGTTTCTTGGTAGCGATTAATTTTGATTTTAATTTTTTTAAGAGTTTGTAGTGAATAATAATGTTGTTATGAACGAATTTAAAATTAATTTAAACAATAATAATAGAACATAATAATAAATGGAAGACGATGCAAGCGCCATCTTTTGCCTAATTTTATGTGGCATCGTCAACGACTATGGTCTAGAAGGTAGACCGAGAATATTTATTTTGTCCACCAAAGGAAGGCACAAGTCATCCATACGCTAGATGAATGGTGGTTGAACATTTTATTAAATGATAAAGGCTATGATCAATATGTTATTTTTTTTTAATTAACTGATCACTTATTTCGTAGTCAGATAATTTTATGTAATTAGTAGGATGGATTTTAATTACGACACTTGATTATCCATTTCACCATTAAATTTTTTAAATTTCGACTAGTTTTATCGAGTTTTTGTCAAAGATTGAACTAAAACCACAGACATGCCGATATATAGTTTTCACACAATATCTTAATTCAGTAAGCAATAGTGTTCAATTTTCAGTAGAAATAGAGAAAAACAATAGTTTACATTTTTGGGGGGGATTTAATAGAAACAAATTGGAGGGGGTGCTCTCATTATCAGTGGTGTTGACATAAATTGACTATGATACATATAGTAGAGGAGTGTAAAAAAGTTAAAAGGATAGTGAAGATTGTGATTGCTGTTTCGACATAATTAAAGGTGCGGTTTAGACGAAAGAGATAGCTATATAAATATTGGCAATCACTAATCCGAGTTAGATTGCTGTTGTGATTAATGAACAATATTGTATTATACATTGAAGTAATTCTAAAATAAGCAGCAATCTCATCAAATGAATTAAAAATTATTTTAATGGTTAGTTTGTGTGAAAACAATGAAAATTGATCAAATTTATAGCAAATTTCAAATTATATTTTTGCTAATGAAAACTTGTGCAATGAAAATTTAAAGGATTTCACTAAATTCTGCATTCAAATAACTTAGCAGACATGACCTATTCATTTCATTATATCTTACAATTTTCTTTTCTAACTTGAACTAGTAAATTAACGTAATACACTAAAATTAACGATTTATTTTTTATTCAGACTGATACTTTATACTCGATAGAATAGATAACAAATGTAAATACATATTCATATTATTAAATCCAAAAGAATGGCTCTTTTTTCAAACGATTATTTCAATTTTACTATATAACTATCTCTTTCTACTAAACCGCAACCTTAAAAAACATTTAAAATTAGCCATTGAAATTTTAAATAAAGTAAACCTAAAAAATAAAAGATGTAATATCTTTAATTAATTTGTGAGTTTAGGAAGGTATCTAAGCCGCTAATAACCAAGGTAGTTGATAAGAGGAACAAAAAAAAAACGCAGTAACAAATACTAATAAATTTGACTTTAATATTTTTAGAAAAAAAAAATAATAATTTCAAAAATGTTATTATACCTAATTCATCACGTACACATCATAAAAACCAAATATAGCACCTTCCATTCTTATATTCATAATATTATACACAAATTCCAAAAAAAAAAAAAAAAAATAAGAACATTATGAGTGGAGCTACATAGATTTTCTTTTCTTTAAGGTATAAATTATTAAATTATTTTAAATATTATTTTCCAATGGAGCAAGTTATTTAGAAATGTATTATTGTTCTCATAATCCTTAATTTTTATTATTCCTAACAGTATTTTCAGTCTGTAACGTAAATAAAATTCAGGATTTTTGATTAATATTACAACACTTGGTTTGTTTCACTTATTCAAATAAGTGTTTTAATTTTAAATAAATATTCTGAATTAAATCAAAATTGTTTCGCCACGGGTAAGAAACGAATTAAGAATATGTAAATGAAAATTGAGATTAACAAAATTATATCAATGTGAAAAAATCCTTAGCAAAAAACATATATATTGCTCTTAATAATGGCCATACACCATAAAATATAGATAAAATTTTAAATAACAAATTAAATAATGAAATTAATAATTTTATGTATTAAGTAACAAAAATAGAAAGAACTAATTGGTGTAGACTTGAATATGTTCATATTCTCTCAAATAACATACAAAATAGTCTAAAATGGTACTAATTTAATATCAAAATAATCAATCGAACAAACTTGGAGAAACTTCTAAAAAAAAAAAAACACAGACAAATTAGAGAAACGTGGCGTTTATGAGAACAAAATATATGTGGTAATTGTAATAGTGTTCATATAGAACTAACATGAATAACTTTCAAAGAGGTTATAAGAACATAGAAAAGCAATAGATAAATAATAAAACCAATTTTACAGGACTTGTACAACATTGCATGGAAAATAATCATTTTTTCAATAATAATAACGTGAAAACGGGACAAGGGTTAAGATTTAAATCTCAGGGATATGTCTTGGCATAAATAGAGCAATTAAACAAGAAAAAACGTATTTAATAATATAGAAGAAATTTAGAGCTCCCCCATCGCGACCGTTTGTGCCGTGATGTCATTAATGTCATTACAATCTATATATATATATGAGTATGTTTGTAATTTTAGTTAATTTTTTGATAATTAGCACTCGTCTAAACTAGCCCGAACTTAAATATAACAATGGTGAAATGAATAATAAAGTGTCGACATTAAAATAAATTATTAATTTCAAGAATGATAATGGAAATGTACTTTTCTTGCTGTACTCTTGATGAAGCGAAATTATAATATTAGATAATTTTAAATTAAAAGACTTGTATAGTTTCATGTTGTTATATTCAGTTTCCTGACACGTGGAAATAATTCAATCCATCTTTTCTTTTCGGCTATTTCAAAATTTAAAAGCAAAACTAGAATAATAATTGAACGACTTAGCAAAAACTTATTGACATGATTGATTTTGATGAAATGCTTGTATAAATAATAACAGTCTTATTTAAGAAAAATTATTAGCTATTTGTTACGAGTTAACTACGAAAACTACTATTATTAGTAGTAGTTTTCATCAACGCTGCATTAAGAAAGTTTGCGTCCATTATATAACATGAACAGTTAACCATTTCAAATGGTTGTAAATACAGAATATTTTGTTAAAATTAATTGAACTTTCTGTATTATAATATTTGTTGTTACTTTTATTGCCCACATCATTTTTTTAATAAAAAAAGGAGAAAAGTTCTCGATCATATGGTATACAAGGGCGATCCGATAAGTACAAAAGAAAAAACGAACATTTTGGAAAAGTAGTGTTTTATTTTTCATATTTTCCTTCTAACTCCATACACTTGACCTTGTCAGGCTCCAACTTATGAACCCCCCTAAAAATACGTTTTCTCGAGGTCTGCAAAATAGCCCTTCGCGGCGGCGGAGACATCCTTATTCGACTCATTTCTGCCCGGCGAGTGATTTTTTTGAATTTGGAAATAAGAAGAAGTCGCATGGGGCCAAATCTGGATAATACTGTGGATGGGGTAGCCCGGCAAGTGATTTTTTTAAATTTGGAAATAAAGACAAGTCGCATGGGGCCAAATTTGGATAAAAATACGGTGGATGGATTCGTAGCCTAATTATACCAATTTGTAGCGACTGCGAAGGTGTGAGCCGATGCGTTATCTAGGTGGAAGAGCACTTTTTTTCATTGCCAAATAGAGGTGTTTTTTTTTTGGCATCGAATTGGCTCAATAATTCGGCATAGTAAAGCCCTGTGGCCGTTCCAGGTGGTCGATGTAGATCACACCTTGTGAATTCCAGAAAACGATAGATATCTCCTTTCCGACCGATGGAACAGTCTTCACCTTCTTCAGAGCACGTTCACCGGGTGAAGTTCATTGTTTCGGCTGTTCTTTGGTCTTTGGTGTGTACCAGTGGAGCCATGTTTCGTTGATGGTCACAAAACGACGCAGGAAACTCCTTCGGATTGCGCTTGAACAGCGTCAAACACTGCTCCAAAGTGATCTCACGGTTGCACTTTTTGTCTCGTGTACCTTCAATTGGCGGTCTGCTAATTCAAAATTGTAGATTTTTACCACATTTTCCCTCGTGATAACCGTTTTTGGGCACCTGGACGTGGCTCATAAAAAAACGAAATTCGACCACGTTGAAATTCGTTAAATTAATGTTTGACGGTCGCCATCGAAGGAGAAGAGTCACCGTATAGATCATCCAAGCGCATTTTTATTTCGCTGCGAGATTTCCCTTCCAAAAACATGAATCGAATCACCAATCGATATTGTTCTTTTTCCATTTTTTTTCTAAAATCCGAGGGAATGCCCGTTTCTATACTCTCTCAAAAGAAAACTATGAATTCGATTTAAATTCGGCTAAAATTTTGACAGTTGCCGTCTATGAGAATGTGTTACACGATAGTAAACTTCTCTTGCGATAGTATTGCCATCGGGAGGTGATGCTAAGCACTTATCGGACCACCCTCGTATATACATAATTTTACCAATTAATTTCAAAACAATATTATGTTTTAATAATATAAATGTATATAAGAAATTTTTAATTATTTTCAAACAATCAAAGTAAATATTTAAGGATTAGCACAGTCAATGTGTATTATTCTTTAGGCCCCTGGCGGGAATTTATCCAGGATCTTGAGGTGATGAAAGAGGAATAGGACTGCTGTATATAGTCGTAAATGTTTTATGTATATGTATTATATTTATGATTATTCTGAATAAACTATTAAGTTAACGTTTTTTTATACTTTGCAATCGGAATTTTCTCAATAGATGGCGCGAATGCTGGCGCCATCTATTGAGAAAATTCTCGTATTCGAAATATCTCTCTTGTTTTTCATTAAATTATTATTTTTTTAAATGTTGAATTTACTTCTATCTAAAGAATTGGGCTATCATTTTATTTTTGAGAAAAACGTATTCAAAATATTTTGTTACTGCATAAACAATTATTCATAAACAATATGAAAAAAAAAATAATAAATTGATAGCCCAACTAAGACATTATTTTAATATTTATTAGTGAAGATATAAATAATTAATCTGTTACCGCTTTTGAGTTGTTTGTCATGCATTGTGTTTAATACCCTCTTAAGATCTATGTTCCGTAGCTTAGTATAGTGTGTACACAAATGTCAAGATGAGCCCCTTGACATGAAAATTAATTCCGTTTGTTTCCCTAAGGTTAGATATAAGTATGTAATGAAATAGTTATGAATTTTGATATTTATGACAGATACATACAATTTATGTTGGCTAATGAGTATTGGTTAATCCCCAATACCCCCAGCCGTTGGGGAAAAATATTATGATTCATATAAGAACAAAATTAATTCAACGGTTTTCATCAAGATGTATATAGAATTAAATTTTAGAGGTATACGATAAACAAAATGTAATATTTATTAATTATTAAAATCAATGTAATATAAAAATATATTTAACGAGAAATGTATGCCTGCTTGACAGAGTACAGGTGATTAAAATTTATTTCGTATAGCTCTGATATGTGTAGGTGCATTATCTTGGCAAAACTTGACATTTTCCGCGGCACACACTTTGCGGAAGACTGACATAGAACGCGAAACTCCAATGGCGTCCAAAAGTCAGAAATAGCAATCAATTGATATTCCAGCGCTAGATGCTGGTATTTGAACAATTTATTAAACAAATTCACAGTATCATGTTTTTATATCGATTCAAATCCCGCTATTATTATTTCTTTACATCGAAACACAATATCCAACCCATCAATCTGCTACAAAAAATCAGACCGAAATACATCCACATTAATACCGCGCAAGTTGCAATTCAAAGAAAGGATTCATCAAAGGATAACATCAAAGGTCTGGTGCACTGAGCTTACTTCCAGAATATCGTATTGTTGCGGAAATAAATAAAGCCCGGCGCGGGGACGTTTATTAAAATATATCTCCCATATATCTTTTCCCCCCAGTAAATATTTGCTGCCGCTGGGAGGGCGTAATTCCGAACGAACGAGACTCTCCAGTAAAATTTAATTTCAAGCGCGAGTTTACGAAAACGAATGCCGTTTATTAATATAAATACATCAAACGCGAACGTCGGGTTTTTATTGGTAAACATGTTTTGTAATGTGCGTTAATAATGATTTACGGCTCGTCGTTTATGAATTTTAATTTTGTACGCTATATTTCAGTATTAATAAATATGAAGAGGGAGAAAGACTTCTGGATGATAGCCATTTGGTAGATTTATTAATATTCGGGGCCATCCGCGCCAGAAATGTTAAGTTTAAAGTGTACATTTTTAATTAACTTCACATTCTATGTATATCTACTTTAATAGTTGCTTACACTGTGATAATAAAGAAATAACTTACACTTCAAACTTAATATTTCCCTACATTCCCCTAATTATGTACTTTAGAGAACTTTCAGGATCTGGCTCATCGCCCTCCGGCCCACCACCCTTGAATGTCATAGAGTGCATTTCACTTATCCATATCAATTTTCAAGAATATTTAAGCAAGAAATTTATGAGTAAACGATATTATATAAAAAAAATCTTTATTCGGAAAACAAGATTACATAAGCTTATACATACATTTATATTTGCACAACAACAAAAAATATTGTGTTAGTATTAGAAAGGAAAATATTTGATTCATTTATATATTCTCAGTACCGAAATTATTATAAAATTCTAAAACGAATCGTCTTTTCTCGTTAATAAATTATGTAAATATGAATCACTAAATAAACTTAACATAACAGTGAAATTAATCGATTGATACACACAAAAATATTCAGAGAAAACCCCTCGAAATTTCACTATGAATCACGCAAAACTTTCTTTCAAAACACCCAACTTCCGTGTTACTGTCTGGCATTTAGTATAAAACTTTAGCTCACGTATGAATCACGAAGGCCTACATTTCCTGATGCCTTGTGCAGTTTATGGATGGTTTATGTGCGTGCGAGAGACGTTCGTACGTACGTATATTCTGTGGCTTATGTGCGCACCTTCGCGGGCCGTATAATATAAGAATTCATACGATATTCCTCCCACGTAGACAGAGCTGGCTCGAAGTGAGTTGGTCCCAGTGACCTGAATTGTGTTCCGCATGTCACAGAAACCTATTGCCCATCAAAACATACCAACGTCCTTTGTAAACATTACACCGACGCTAAAAGCGATGCTGTATAACTGGAATGCGGTGAAATGAAGGGAACATTTTGTTGTTGTTGTGAAAAGTGTGGGTAATTCAATTTTGTGGTATCAATTAAATAAATTAAGGGCATTTCTATTGCGGCGTTTGCTTAGAATCGGCAATGTCACTGAAGAAATACATAAATAAGTACAATGTTTAATTTTATTTCCTGCATAACTGCAGTGGAATGAAGGGAAGTTTTTGTTATTGTTGGAGAAAGTGTAGGTAATTCAATTTTGTGGTATCAATCATACAAATTACGAATTTTTCTATTGCGGCGTTTAGCTTAGAAACGTCGATGTTACTAAATAAATACATAAATAAGGGCAATGTTTAATTTTGTTCAGTCACCATCATAGAGACTAACCAGACGCCAAACTCAATGTGTACATATTACATTAATACATACATGTGTACGGTAAGGATGCAATTTGAATTATTTTCATAATCTCTCATTGTGCCCGAAGTAGACGGCGCTGCATCCATAAAAGTGATGCATAACCTGGATGAAAATTTCCTTCTAAATAAAACGACTTCCAGTCACATATATCGCTATTGTAGCTTCATGGGAAATTTTAAGAGGTAATTTAAAACAATGCATTTGCCCTTTTAATGTGATACAAGGTAAAATTGAATTTTGCTTACATTAAAAATTGTATTAATTTATTTTTGGAGAATATTTTATTTAAATATTATACCAAACAGCACGAGAATAAAACTAAAATGTTACTTTGAACATGTTTGTTCATTTACTTAATAATTTTATCCATTATTTTTATCCTGGTCAAAAATGAATACTTAGTTTCAAAATACCTGAAAACAAATTTTAAGAAGTCCGTGATAAATATGAATAATTTGCTCACAAAATGGAAAGTTTTATTATACAAGCTGTCAAATATTAATAAATTTTATATATAAATTAAAGAAAAATAACTTGAAAATAATTAATAATTAATAAATTGTTTCCTATTTAGTTATTGTGACATTTTCACTTATTGTATGTTTTCGTGGGATGTTAAAAAAAAACAATGTATTTTATAAGACGACTGTCGACTTTTTACAAATATTTTCTTACTTACTACATAGCCCACCCTTTATCTAAGAACCCTGTGTGGGAGGTTTATTGTCCCGGCGGTGGCCCAATGCCCATCTGGTGAGGGAGTGAGCTTCAACACATATCGTCCATAAGTACTTTAAATAAATGCTCAATAATGAACAAAAATAAGTAAATTGTCAATATTATTTTATTTTTATTCATATTTCAAGTACTCGAACTGCAATCGCGCCCAAAACATGAAATTTGTGTTTAAACCGTCTTCATAAGGTTCTATGCTAATTTCACGAAGCAATGAAAATGAAATGTCTGAAAGTTGTTATGTTTATAAAAAATAAATAGCTCACACTGTTTCTTTTACCATCAAGTGTCTTTGAGCCATTATTCATATTTTTTTTTAATTTATACAAGAATACGGCTAAACAATTGGAGCGTAAGATTTTAGAATTTGAAGAACATCAAGAAATTAGTTTTAGTCAGTTCGTTAAAGTCTCAGGACTTTGAGAAATGGGTGAAAATTTATTCCGTTTTGGGGATTTTTTCTTGTGGCCACATTCGACCTAGATAGATCATTTTTGATAAAAATCCAGAACAATTCTCTATGAATCAAATGAAAAAAAAAACGTCCTTTTATGTTGTCTATGAACTTTGTAACTTAGGTTCAACCGCGGACCCATCGGATCTTACTTATGTTAAACCGTCCTTATAAGGGTAATTCAAATTGCAATGTAAAACAGCCCGAAATGATTTAAAATTAGTTTTTCGAACTAAAAGACCCACGTTCTTTCTATAAACAGAAAAGAATATTCATTCACTTGGTCACAGTTATTTAAATATATTAAATAACAATTTGAAAATAATTAATAAATTATTTCCATTATTGTTATTTTCCATTATGTAATTCAATGTCCGGCGTGGGTATTTGCCCGGGAAGTAGTTGTTTTAATGTGCATTTGTTTAACGTACTTATGTAACGTAAGTCAAAAGTCACAGAGCAAAATGTGAAAATAATTTATTAATTATTTTCAAATCATTTTTATTTAATACACGTTCTTTCTACTATCATCAAGTGTGTTTGAGATATATATTTTTTTTTAGAGAGAGAGAGAAAGAGAATCAAATGTTATACCTAAATTGATAATATCGTAATGAAAAAGGTGAAATTTCAGCAAAAATCCTTAGATCTCAAAATGGCATCATTTTATATTAAAATGCAGCTAAAGAATAGAAGCGTACGCGGTAAGATTTTGATCAACATTTAGAAATTAGTTTACAGTCGATTCACTCTCAAAGTAATCCTTTGAAAAGTGGTAAAAAAATACTTGTTTTTGCATTTGTTTTCTGGCGCATATATTCAACCTAAACTTTTGCTTTTGATGAAAAACTAGAATAATTCATTAAGAATTGAATGCCCGTTGTTTATGAACTTGTTTTGGCTTAACTGCAGACGCATCCAAAATGTTCTGTCGACAGATCTTATTTAAACCGCCCCCATAAGGCCGCACGTTAATTTCATAGAACAATTTGAATTCAAGCTTAAAGAGAGAAATGATTATTTGCCTGAAAACTAATACTGTGAGCTTTTTATTAATAAATTTTGTAGATAAATAAAAAATTAGCGATGTTATTTAAATCGTATTTACGAAAGGGGGTCAAGATGGACGCGGGTAAAAGGGATAAGTGTGGTGGGGGTGGCGTCACCAATTTGGTTGTACTGAGAAATTATTTGCGATTATTAGTGTTAAGTTTTATTCTGATCGGATCAGTAGGGCGCGAGCTGATATTCGATTGATGCGTCGAAACCGAAAAAAAAAAATGAATAATTTGCAGAAGTATGAGTTTCGTGTTGTGATTAAATTTTTAACCAAACAGGGAAACTTGCCTCGAAACATTAAGGATGAGATGGCGAACAATAAGAATAATTTTTGTCCTGGCAAGACTATGGTTTATAAGTGGCAAGCACTTTTCAAGCAAAGCAGGGAACAGATAGAAGATTATCCACGCCGCCAAAAAACATTAATAAAAGTTATTATTGAAGATGCTCCTTTAAAAAAAATGCAGATATGGTTGAAGAATCAGCTACAACCGTTTTAAATATTCTGCATGGACCCCTGGATGTGTTAAAAGTGAGATAGGTGCCTAAAATGATCACGCCACTTCATATACATCGGTGCGTTCAGTGTTCAAGTGAGTTTTTGATTTTATACCACGAGGATCCAGACACTTTTTTGGACAAAATAATTACTAGGGATGAAAATTGGGTTCATCATTATGAACCTGAGTCAAAGCAAGAGTCAATCACATAAGGCATATTGCTGATTATAAAGAAAAGAATTGAATAAAAAGAGGAGCGTACTATGCTGACCTATTAGAAATTTTGAAAAAAAACGTAAAAGCAAAAAGGCGATGGAAAATGTGAAGGCAAAAATGGCGAGGCAAAAAGGCGAGGGAACAGGGTAAGCTGCTTTTGCATTACAACGCGCCCATCCGCGCGAGTCGAGTTGCGATGCCTGTCCTACAGACTTGTGGTTTTCAAACTTTGAACCACCCACCCTACAGTTCAGACCTTGCCGCCACGGACTATTATTTTTTAACAAACTTAAAAAAAGAATTTCGAGGGAAAAAATTTAAGACCGATGAAGAGTCAAAGCAGCGATAAATGAGCATTTTTATTCGACAGATAAAAAATATTTTGAAGATGGGAAATTTAAGTTAACTTAAATATAATAGATCATAAAAATATGTAGCAATAAATGGTAATTATATTGAAAGATAAAAATAAAACTTTTGTATTTATCACCCCCATTCCTTCTCATTACGCGAAGATCTTGACCTCTCTATCCATCTATATAGTAAGTATCTATTATTAAATATTTCCACTCTAATAAAAAGATAAATCGTCTGAAATGTTCAATCAATTGTAAAATGATAATTCGTTTCCTTTTAAGCAAATTGACTCGAAACTGAAACAAAAACTACCGTTTCTCCGTCGACAGAAAAAAAGCGTAATGCCTGAATTTATTGACCGGCGCTCGAATGCCGAAAACCTGTTGCAAACTAAATATACGAAATTAGCGGAATTAACATATCACCGTTACAGTAACCGACAAGTCGTTATGGGACTGGCTATACACTTTTAATGTGCTTTACTTTCCGAAATTGGATCATTAAATCGAAACTTAAAGTCGACAAACTTCTTGAAATTAATGAACAGACATCCAAAATATTTAATAATATAATTTAATAATATTTTATTATTCAATATGTAGTGATAATTATAGCAACAGGATTTTCTAAAAATAGAACAATAAAGAAACAGGTACAATATAAAACGAAATATAAAAATTAAAGTACAATACAATAATATAACTAAAAAGTTCTAGACTTAGTATACATCAACTGGGTGGACATTTTGAGCAAGTAATTCAATAAAGCTCTTTCTTTTTTAATGGTCTTTAAATTAGTAGAGAATTCCTACTACTACTTATTTAAATTTTCAAATGCTTGTAGCTCGGTTACGATAGCATTTTGGGTATATATTCATTGGATATTTTTTACACCAGCAACACACTCCTAAGCTATGACAGTTAAGTCATGGGATACCCTGTATACTAAATACTATGAAACATTAGATTTTATTTGAATATGTCATCTAATGATTTTTCTGTACAACGAAACATCAAGAAAATCGGCAACAGATGAGTTCTTCAGTTCATGCAGTGGGTTATAGTAATCAATAATGAAAGGAGAATTGTTATTTAGATTGTATTATTGATGTAAAAAAATAAATTCTAATTATTTGTAATTCAATTCGTTATAATTACAAATAATTAGAATTTATTTTATATTGTAGAAAGTTCCTTTTAAATATAACTTTTTTTCATTGAATTCGTCTAAAATTTCATTATAAAAGTAAAGAGTGTTTGGGATATAAGCACTAATATGAGTTTGGAACCATTTTGTAATTTGATTTTTATTGTTTCTTGTTTGTTATCCACTAACTTTCCCATTAGTAGTCCGATATTTTTTCTATGATGAACATTGAGTGTCCTCAGATCAGCCTGTCCTTTTTTGTGATTTTTTTAGGAATTGTTAAATTAAAAATATACTGAACAAACCGAAAACAATAAATCAATTTAAAGATGAAATTTGAAGAGTTATTAAGGTTTCGCATGTAGATATAATAATAAATATTTATGTTCTCTATTAAAAAAATAATGACTTATTATATTTAGATGAAAATAATCCAAATTAGGTAAAGAAATGATTGTGAACGGGAGATGCTACCATCACGATGGTTCGTAGGTGAGTAAATTCTCTAGTGTGGACTCCTAATGGACTCCGAGATTTCGAACTCCCCACTCCAATATTCCGGCCTATATATTTAGTAGGCTCTGGGTTATCCCTTCAGATGTTAGTGAACCTGTAATCGATAACTTCACGGACGCATTGATCGTTACCACATAGCCTTGGGTAATCATATAAAGGATATAATTTTTCATAGAAAAAAAGTATAATATGTTCATAACAAAATAAATTTTCAAAACATTTTATTATTCATTATATTATTACCAACTTTCCCAACACACTTTAGTTCCTTCTTGAAATTAAACATAATTTGTATTAAAAACCATGTTTCATGCTCGTTTAATAAGAGGAAATCTCAATATTTAATAAGTTTTAATCAGCAGGAATCCACGGTAACTACTGGTTTTAATGTTAGCTTTAAAACAAACAAAATAGGGGGAAGTTATTTTTAATAAACCCGTCAGTTGCTGTGATCCCTGCGCTCATAAAAAAAATCTCAATTTTATGATCGCGCTGTAAAAAATGTGCGTGGGCTGTCGGAGCATGAAACTGCTCTCGATATTTTTCAGGGAAAATGTTTATGAAACTAAAAAATGTTTAAATAGAATATTTTAATTATAACAGAGATAATGAACGTTATGTTTTATATTATTATGTTATTAATATAATGTGTCATTTAGAATTTTATTTTTATAAACAAACCAACCAAGCATTTATATTAATAAAATATATATCTTGTTTATTTTACGTGTATCATTAATAATCTTAAAATGATTAAAAAACAAACATAAAAAATGGAATCAATTAAGGGGAGGGTTTGGACTAGACGCCCGAAAAATTAGTCAAATTAGCGATTTTTTTTTTCAAGTCGAATGAATATTGTGAAATGCGGTTTTGTGGATTGTATTGGCCATACAATAAAAAAATGTTCAATCATTTTGAAGATGTTTATAAATCGTTGGGATATTTGAGTGAATTCTTTTCATATTTTATTAATTGTTTTCAACATTATTTTCCTATATCAATATAATTTGGCTAATCAGTACAAAAAATAATAAAATTAACGTATACGTTATTTTTTATACTCACAATCTATGTATAACATATCAATTAGAAAAATCGGTTAGACTGTGACAATAACGAATAATGTGTACATTCAGTGCCTACTAAATATACAGGCTAGATTCTGGGAGTGGGGAGGACTCCAAGATGCATACCTGTACCTGGCTTTGGAGCGCTTACTTACGCACTGCTCTAATGCAAGCTGGTTAAATTTTAACAATTATTTTTGCACTTAGTTATGAAGATAAATTTTTATGTTTTCTATTAACAAATTAAGGAATTATGATCATTAATTGAAATTATTTTATTTAAATGAAAATAAAATTAGGCAAAGAAATGATTATGAACGGGAGATGGTCCGTAGGCGAATTAATTCTGTCGCGTGGACGTCGAGTTGACTCCGAGATTTCGATTTTCCCACTCGAACATTTAGGCCTGTATATTTATTGGTACATTGAATTTAACCATAGCCCACTAAATACACAGTCGGGAATGTGAGATAATCGAAATCTCGGAGTTTAGTCGGAGTCCAAGCGAGAGAATTCATTCGCATACAAAATAATGGAAATAATGGAAACATCTCCATTCCGCAAATATTTCTTCAGCTCATTTCGAATTTTATTTTCATCTAAATAAAATAATTTTAATCAATGATCATCAGTCTAATTTTTTAATAGAAAATTTAATTATTTATCATCATGACTAATTGCAAAAATAATTGTTAGAATTTAATCTGCTTGCATTAGAGAAGTGCATCAGACTAGCAGGCGTTCCAAGGCCGGATATACGTATGCATTTGGGAGTTCTCCCCACTTCGATATTTCAGAGCCTGTATATTTAGTAGGCACCGATTTAACGTGCGGAATAGCGCTGAATATCTGTATACACCCTCATCAGAAACTATGATACATAGTAGTCCTGGATAAAGTATAGTATCTCACTCATGATTAAGGATTATATATAATGACTATATAATATCTATGTGAATCGCCTTAAAAGCGTATTAATCTAATAGCCCAAAAACTAAATTTGAAAAGTACGCATGTGTCATTAAAAACAAAGTAACAACGAGGGCGAAAATGTTCTGTAGTCTAACCTACAAAAATAATTATGGAAATGGTCACCATAATTTATAAAATTATATGCCACCGCCTAATTCAATCTATTCTTCTTTCCACCTCATTAAATCCCACCCTATACCACATCCAAGTTAGCGACCGAGCATCCTTGAGAACCTTAACAAAAGTATGTCACTACATAAATCCCTTATATAATCCTTCGAATCAGCTTCTCTAATCCTTATAATTTCCATTCCATCTCTAAATTCTGTACACCTAATCACTACCATACCCCCTAAATTCAAAAACCCCGCACTAATTATATTACAATTTAAAGATTTTTGTATATATAGGAAAAGAATGTTGTATTCATTTTATTGGATCAAATAGATAAAAATATTTTGCTTAAAATTTGGGCATGAATTTCATGTTTTACGGCGCAGAAAGTTTCGCGAGTGGGTCCGAACTGCGCTTATCTAAATTCGCATGTAAATTATGTACTAGAAAATATAGCTGATAGGGGATTTTGTGCACGGATGAAAAAGGTCCGTGTCGAGCTTTTGTCCCTAGATTACCTTCGTGATAGCGCAGCACAATCAAGTACTTGCTACATCATCTGCGTTATCTTGCTTATGTACAAAAAATATTATTTCCGTCGATATTTCTCGTTCCTTTGCGTTTATAAATGAAAATCAATATTTACAATCTTATCTAACATACAGGAAAGAAATACTTCTAGTTAAATGTACAGACAAACTTTCATTAGAATCTATTGTTTATATAAATAAAGTAAATATAGAGCAAATTTTTGAAATGTAGTTAGTTCTGATGTTATCATATAGTGCATTAAATACAGTCTCGAGATTTAGGATAAATATTATGATTATTAAAGTTATGTTACTTTGATAAAACCAAATATCTAATTCATTCCTCAAAATCTATTGAATTTGCATTTCAATATTTTTTTATAGTTAAGTAATTTTAATTTAAAATACTTTTTTTAGTTTAAAACTATTGTATTTCTTTTCCGGATAAGTATTTGAGTCAATTACGACCATTTTAAAAGGATTTCACGTATCATTTTTTTTTTCTTTTTTGCCCTCTGATACGCTTACATATGGCCAGCTCTCAGCGGTTTGGAAATATAAGAATTTGAAACTTAAGAAATATTTGAGTTTTAATTTTCTTTATATTACAATTTTGATTCACCAAGACTGAGGTGAACAAAATATTTTCCGTAGGCAGAAAGATCTATAGTGGACAGAATAAAACAAAATCACTTATTTAGAATACAACTGATGAAACAATCTGATTTTGATTATATGCGCCCATGCACATATTTGTTATACAATATTAAATGTAAATATGTGATATCAATTCTAATATACATGTAAATGCTTTTCGCGAAATTTCAGTGAATTTAATAATTGTAATAACATTATTTGGTGCGCAAACTTGTTTTCATTGTAAATGGTGAAACTGCCATGGCTTAATAAAGCAAGCGCGGAATGTAAATTCGAGGCAACGCGCGGGGGTTCGGACAGAACACAGCACATATTCGCGAAATTTGAAGCAATTTATGTATTCATGAATACCATCTGTATAAATACGTAAAACAACTCGACATGTGCCAAATGAAATTACATCAAAACTCTAAACAGTGTCGAACATCGTTTATGTTGTTAAAAAATCGACTAATGTAAATGAAAATAATAATAATGACAATAACGATGTAATGTTTTTAATTAAAATATACATATATATAACAATATTTATTGACAATTAGGTTTGCAAGAATACATCAATAATTGATTAAGTATATTACACGAAGTTTATTTATGTGTATCAATATCGTCCTATTAGTAAATCTTTCTTTACTCGGTGTAATTTAATTGTTATAATTGATAATGTCATGAAAAGATGTAATAAACTCATGAATTGAGGTAGAGAGATATTTACGGTAGGAAATTATGTTCTTATTACGATGAGTAAGTCTAGGTGAATAGGATTAGGTGTAATTTTTTTTAGAAAGTGTAGGAGTGACTTTGGTGAGATCATATAATAGGATGCTTGACGGGTTGTTTTTCGGTTAATATTTTTTAACTATTTAATATTAATATTTAAATAAATATCAAATAGAAAAGCGTATAATAAAAATCGACGACGAAGTTGGCATTGGAAGTTTCGAGTCATGTCTGTACTAAGGCCACACGCGTGAAATGCTGGTTGCGGTTAAACAATGTCAACAAGATAACCTGTACATTACGCGTGCGCGTGTGATTTTAGTTCAGACATGACTTTAGATTTTCAAAGCCAACTTCGTCGTGGATTTTTGTTATACGCTCGATACATCTATTAAAATGATAACAAATGCAAAATATGAAATCAAATATACAGCGGAGTAATAGTTGCAGGCGAGTAACGTGAAGATGATTTAATTAAAAATAGATTTCTTTAATATGACGGGATATTTTCCAGAAGTAGTTTTTTTTTCATTCGATGTTATTTCTTTACATACTTTCATATTATCTCAGTTGTAAAAGTTAAAAGTAAAACAATTAATTGTTAATTTTCAAATTTCAAACTTCGAAGAATTACATAGAACGATTACAGTCACATTTATATATAATGGGGCCAAAAAAAATATGTGATAATTTTCAGGTAAGGTGGTTTCTTGAAAAAAAAAAAAAAATGTATTGCTCCTCCTTACGAGCCATTTTAAATATATTTGATTTTGGCGATGGTGGATCAAACAAGTGTTAATAATAATAAAAAATCTAACAATTCAAGTGACTGTCATATTTGAAGCATATATCAAAAGATTACAAAATAAAATACACAGTTCTCCAGATTTCTGGACACATCGTATACATTTATGGATTAACACGTTCACTGCCATCCATTTTCATCTGGTTTTAGCTAGTAGCCTATCCATTTTTCTAATGCGTTGTTATATTAGTTTTAAGATGCCATAACTATGTTTTTTAAAATGTATTTAATGTACACAATTCTCGTTTATGAATCTTTTAAGAGACTGCGGCTCTTCAGATATTCAATGAACAATATTCCATGCTTATCCCAAATACAGACCATGACCACAATCTTACCAGCCGATTGTGGTTTTTTTTTACGGCTTTCGCCCTCTGCTCTCCACTAAGTAGATGCTCTTTTCGACTCTAACGTGTAGTAGTGAATCCATGTTTCATCCATAGTCACATATCGACGCAAAAAATCCTTCTTAATGCACTTTAAAAGCTATAAAAAACGTTCAGATTAGTCAATTCGTTGTTGTTTTTGTTCCACTATGAGCAAAGCAAACGCGGCACCCACTTCGAAAAAAGTTTTTTCATATCTAAATTTTTGTGTAACATATTGAACACACGTTTTGATATTTTCAGGATGTCAGTTACCTCCTGCAATTTCACTTTGCGATCGCCCATAACAATTTACAACACCTTTTTGAGGTTTTCTGGCGTAGTCCCTTCTTTTGGCCTACAAGAGCGTTCTGCGTCTTCGATGGTTATACGACCACGTTTAAAATCAGTACATCATCGACAAATGATTGTTTTCGATGGATAATTTTCCCGGTTTAAAATCCATTTCTGAGCTTATACAGTATTTTTATCCATAAAATAGCAGCGATTTATTAAGGCACATAACTCGTTTTGATTACTGATCGAAATGTCATGAAATTTTTACATGTTTCTTTTGAAACCTAAAATAACATTCAATATCTCTGGAGCCATCTATTGGTTATTCCCTTAACTTTTTGACCCATGTGTTACTCTAACATGCATCCTGTGTGCCAGCTGGCTCTTATAAGAGTCCAAAAATAATTGCTATTTTGTGTGTTTTTATATATTCTGTCCAAATAAAAGTAGTTTAAACAAAAACAATAAATATTTATTAAAATTTTAGCAAAAATTTAAAAAGTTTATAAAGTAAAATATATCGATAACTACTATACAACTTTGACAAAATAAGTTGATAACTAGACAGCCCAAAATAGAAACTAAAATGATATATAAAATATTGCATGCATAAACTTAAACAAAAATAAACAGTTTCTTTAAACCTAAAAAAAAAAAAATAACAAAAAAAAAACACAAAGAATTCTGCAGTAAAAAAATCATACTTTTAACATATTTCATTATTTGTGAATAATGTCAGTACATTACAAGCAGAAGCCTGGAGCACCTGGAGGACATTCATAAGCAGTTTTGGTTACCTTACCCTTGTTACCATAAGATTGGCATCTTTTTTGTTGGATAGCACCATCGTTTCTATAAAATGGATAAATAGTGTCCGACGAATTGTTTTTTTTTTCTGTTGAATGGTAGGGTAGCATTTGATCCAGTCGATTAATTAGCGACAAGTACTTATTAAATGCAATAGATCCCACTAGGGAAAAAAGAAGAGGAAATCCAAGGAAAAGGTCGCAGAAGGATATAAAAAAGGACGCAAGGGTAATAGGAATTAGAAACACACAAACATATGAAAACAGAAAAAGAAGAGGAACAATCCACCTCAGAAAGTGGATTAAAAAAAAAAAAAAACGCTAAAGCGTAGTCATAATGTTTTGAGGATTGAACGGCTTCATGATGACTTATTATATCATCTTATGGGTTGATTTGTTATTTTCTCCTTCTTTCTATTTCAATCATACTTTTAACATATTTACATCTCTTTTATCGCGCCATTTTTTTCCTAAAAAAACTCCTCTGCATATTTGGAAATTGTTTTGCCATTAACTAGTTTTGTGTTTTTCACGTCTATGGGTACATTTTTTCTGTCAAATCTTAGTGTTACAGGACAATAGGTTCCTTGATCCAAGAAGCTCTTCCCTAAGTCGAAACTATTATAATAGCTGTCCATATAAATGTGATGCAGAACGTATAATTTATTTCACTTAAGTTCAATGCAATTTTTAGAGCCTGCCCTCGGCTTTCTATTTCATCAACCATGCCAGTATATACAGCATTTTTTTGTATGAGACCTGTTAGGATCGTCAACATTGAATGTTTAATAACATTGCTTTTAATGTATTGATGAAATTACAGATCACCATCATCTCGCCAAGAGAGAGTTGTTGGCAAGGATAATAAATTTCAACTATTTTTTCATTTAAAAAAGTTAATAACAAGTTGAATAAAATCAGACTTTATTCAACCTATCACCTGGTTTGGACCATCCAGGTCTCGGATTACTTGAAAAATGTAGTGGTAACAATATGATTAGAAAACGATTGCGACTTGTATTACCTGCTATTGCTTTGTAATTTTAGGTTTACATTTCCCATATGTAAGAGAACCTCCAAAAAGACTAAAAGCGCGTCTAAAGTAAGGGTTTTACAATCACATATATGCGACTTTCCTTTGGTGATAAAACATCTATTGCATTAGCCTTTGTTTCTCTCAACTACTGCTTGAAGAAAATTATCAGTAATTATATGACAAAAATAATCTATAGGAGAGTTGCCATTTGGAGGAATAAGCAAGCTTTCCGTTTTTACAAAAAGAAAACTTTTCATATCGGCGTGATCTTGCCAACAATAAAAAAGTTATTATAGACTAGATATAATAACTTTTTGATTATTATTGTTATTGACAAATGTCAATTGAGGCAAATGCCCATTATATAATCTAATGTTCGGCATTACAATTATAAATTGTGTAATGTTGTTCAAAAATAATATTTAAATCATAATAATGATATATACTAACTTCCATAGAAAATTCCAAAATTTGTTGAACGTTATTTAACAAGGTATTTACAAAAATATACAAATAAATAATAACAATTACAAAATCAAAAATGTTCTTAATACTTATTTAAAATCCAAACAAGTATAGAAACTGTTTCAAAATATATTTATATTTACTCATTCTTGTTATCTTATTAACATCATATTTTTCAAAGATAACTTTATAAAATAATATTAACAATTAAATAAAATACTAAACCGCAATAATATACATCATTTAGTTATCTAATTGACTCAAGGCTATTGAAAATAAATAAAAACGTTCTTATGATGTATCAATATGCTATATTGATCTATTTGTAACCATTTATATGAAAATTTATTTAATTATACTGGAGTGTCATCAAGAATGATCAAAATAATCTATTTATGTTTATTATTTAATCCACTTTAATTCCTAATCGTTGCTATTTCAATCTGGACGCAATAAATCTTTGTAATTTATTAGAATTCTAGTTATTTAACAACTGCTTACTGTAAGTAATGGGAATTTCATTAATTGCAAAAGCGCAATTCCGCGCGCCATTAACCCATAAGAGAATAACAGCGGCGATTCGAAACATTCACTTCAGATTTACGTCCGGAGCGGAATTGTTGGAAAAGGAATGACTGCAGCTGGGATTGAGACGTGTCCTGGATCGATAGAGCATCCTCCTAGGAGAGCGCATTTACCAACCAGGAAACTGCATTCCTATAAAAAATACACGCACGATGCCATGCATCGCCTCATTTGGTATCGATTCCTTCTTTTTTTTAAGGTTGTTTCTTATTAACATGAGCGTTTAATTCGATTAATTACTTTTCCAATTACTTGTCTACATGTAAAACGAGAAGTAAAAATATGAAAATTGAATGGATGTCATGCATTAACTTCTTCCGTATCGATTCCTTCTTTTTTAAAGTTTATTTGTTTGTTTATTACTAATATGGGCTTTTAATTGGATTAAGAGGGGGTTAGGTGTTCCATTCTCAATTCTAGTTTGCGCAGGTACCAAGGTGACAATTTGTATGTAATTATTTATTATATATACCGAGTGTCTGGGATAAGGGGCGAACATAGGAATTTAACATGTAAAATTAAATATGTATAATTATTAGCACCCTTATCAAGTTTAGAGAACAATCGCAAAGGAATATTTTTTAGAGTATTAAAAACTGTATTAAATGTATCAATTTAATTTACGTTTGTACTAGAATTCACCTTGAAAATAATAAAAATAAGATGAACAATGTACCATTTAATGAAAAACTTTGCTATGAGTTTGACAAATGTCATGTTATAATGAAAATATTTTTTCTAGTCAATTCACCTATTATAATTATTATAAATAATAATATGAGTTATTCCAATGAAGAGATGGCATTAATTATAAAAACGTTTTAGAGTGGCGTCAATTTATGCAGAGTTTGTGACTTATTTTCGGTTGAATTTAACAATCGACCAACTCCGTCTGCATCAACAATTACCAAGTTTGTAAAAAAAGTTTTAAAATACAGCAAATGTAGCGGCAGATCATTCAAAAGGTATTAATAGTACAATTTCAACAAATATTAAAATTATGGGCAAACGGAACTGAATATGCAACAATGAATTGGAAGAAAGAGTTTTGGGTTTGATAAATACTGAACCAACAACTAGCATACGATGCATTGCTCGTGAGTGCAACGTGTCTAAATTCATTGTATATAAGAAGAAGCATGGATATCATCCCTACACTATTATAATTAATATTATTTCTTCGCTGTTGAGGCAGTTTCTAAATGTTTGTTATTTGAATAGAGATAACTTTTATATAACAGCAAACTGTGGTTTCCGATGCATTGCCGACTGTCTCGCTCACTAACCTTAATGCGGAATATTTAAATTGGTATTATATATATATATATATATATATGTAAAAACTAAAACAACTCTAGGAAATTTATCGTTCCAATTTATTGAGTATTTCTTTCAAGTGTGAGTAACTAAGTAAATAAATTCTGTTATATGAATCTTGTAGGCAATTCGACCTTATTGCCTACAAGATTCATATAACAGAATTTTCCATTTTATCAATATTTCCAAATAAAAGGGATTATTTTGCGAAAAAGTATTAATTAAATTATTACGTTGCTTATGAATAGTATACATTTTCGCATCGTATACTATTCATGAGTAATGAAAATATTTTATGAGTTTAAGTAAAAATATGTTTTAACTTTGTTTGTATAACAGGTCTTTTATAATTTGAACAATTTACACTCGTCAGTATCAAATTTAAAAAATGATTTTAAATTTAAAGAACGTTGAATCAAGTACAATATTTATCTCACACAGTTTTCCATGCAGTTATCTATATTTTGAATATATAAATATAATAAATACAATATATTGATTTAAATGACTATCAATCGGTCTTACAGCCAATATTTCCGTTTTATCAAAATACTAGACTTTAAATTTTATTGATATAACACAATTTTAATAGTTTCAATAATTTTTACCTACTATTTTTAAACAGGAAAAGCGTAAGACAACAATTCCAGGAAATTTATCGTTCTAATTTATTGATTTTTTCTGTCATAAGTTAAGTAAAAATATTTTAAAAACTCTGCGCTGTTTCGTTGTGGAAGGTTCTATACTATTCATAAGCTTTGTAAAAGTGTATTTAAAAAATTTAATTTTATAACAATGTTGAAATGAAAGTCGTAACATACAAAATTTACATGCCTAACGCCCCTCTTTATTACTTTTACAATTACTTATTTTCATGTAATCAAACAAATAAAATTTAAAAAATTATGGATATAATCCTTGAAATTTCTGTTTCGAAATTTTTGGCATTACAGTACTCTGCTTTGGATAACTAATTTATTGATTTATTAATAATTTTTATTTACGATTTTTTTCCTTTTATGTAAGTCGAATAAACAATTTGTATAAATATAGCGTAAGAAAAAAAGAAAAGGAATACATGGTGACCCATTTTAATATATAAAATCTCGACAAATATACATCGTGTAAAAAAAAATGTTTCAGATAAAAGTTTAATGGTTTCGAGAAGGATATCCGGAAAATATTCACTGCCACCGATATCTTAAATGGGAACCAATATTTTTTATTACATCTTCAGAATTAACGCCGAAAATGATAATCAGATGTCCCCCTCCAAACATTTTTTCGTATAATTTAAAATAAAAATTATTTGATAATTGTTAAGGCTTTCACTTGATTATATATTTTGAGTTTATTAAATAAATCACTTTTAAACTTTGTTTATATAACTTGTTATACAAATTCATTATTTTATTATAATAACAAGTTATATAAACAAAGTTAAACAGTATTTTATTTAATAAAAAATGATTTGAAAATAATTAATGAATTATTTCCACATTTAGCTCTGTGATATTTTGACTTACATTACGTAAGTACTTTAAATAAATGCACATTAAAACAACAAATGAATAAATAATCCTTTCTATTTTTTTTGTACGGTGCATATTTGTCAAAATATTCCACTGGATGAATTAAAATGTGTCACCCTTTATAATCGCAATTATAAACGAATTAGGAATTTAGATGTTTGAGTTATGTCAACATTTAAACCACACTTTGAATGAAAACACCAACACATTCTTTATATATCGAGAGTATAACAAAAATCGATGACGAAGTTCCTATTGGAAATCTAAAGTCATGTCTCAACTAAAATCACATGCGCACGCGTAAAGTACTGGTTGTCATGTTGACAAGTCAGTTATCACTGTTTAACCACAACTAGCATTTCACGCGAGTGATCTTAATACAGACATAACTCGAGACTTCAAACGCCAACTTCGTCGTCGATTTTTGTTATACGCTCGATATATATATCTATTTTTTTTAATTTGTTAGATGTACATACGTGTTAGTGTTTTCATTCGATGTTTACAAGCGAACTAATTTAAGTTGTCATTTTAACAGATTAATATTATGGGCAACATTTAACACTAATATATATGTATACTATTTTATCTAAACAATCTAAATAAGAAAAAACCACCAGTTTTTTCACCTTTCTCCCAATCATTTCATCAAAACTTCCCCCGCAATCGAGTTAGTAAAGAGTTGGATGAGGGGAAAGGTATGACCTTTAATGTACGTGCCAGCAGAGCGGGAGAGCTTTTTTCATCGGCTTCGAAATGAAACAGATGTAACCCGGAAACTTTCTTGCTGAGTGTGGCCGTGACCGACGAGACCGTGGAACGGAGGAAGAACAGAGGAAATGAATCGCACGGGAGTCGCTAGTAAATCTCTTGAATTATAAATCGTGATTCTAGTCGTAATCTAAATATTTTCTCTCTGCCGCTTATTTTATTTCGTCGTGTTTTATTCCACGGGTAGAGAGAGGAAACGAAATTTCTGAGTTTCAATTTGTTGTACGAAGAAGTACTATTTGTTTTTGATTTGAATTATTGGATATAATATAAGCTACATAATATTTATTTCATAAACAAATTAATGATTATATAACATTTATAAGAAGAATTAATTACTAAAGTAAACAAAAATATTATAGCAATTAACTAGAAAATAATCAACATAATACATACATTTCAAAAAAAATAATAAGCATAAATAATTATTTATTATAATTTACAGCAAACAAAATATACATTCTCCAAAAAATCCACTTTTAAATAATGTGATAATGGGCATTGAATATCAAACCAATTTTTACTATTATTGTAATTAGTGGACTTTAATAATCACATAATAATATTTAATGAAATGGCGCTTGCGTCGTCTTTAATTTATTATGATACATAATAATAATACTATGAATAGACTCAAAACTTAATTTTGGATTCTCTTGAAGCTGGTCTGATAACCCGAAACTATAAAACCAATTAAATAAAAACAAAATCCGTCACTCCCTAAAAACCTCTAATCATCTTCTTCGATCAATGGATAATTTCCTTAAAAATATATTCTTAATAGTTTGCATATTAAATACATTTTTTTCAACCCTTTTTACTCCAACAAGTCGTCCCATAAGGATCCCCCCTCTCAGCGCTCCTATATAACATTTTTTCCATGACATTTGTAACCTTGACCCACAATATAAAACCGCGATTCACATATACAAAATGATTTATCTTCTCCTGGACTACGATTCAATCCTCTTCTTCAAACAACGCTCCTCTATCCGGAAAAACATTACCGTAGCCGAACGATCTCTTTGTATCCTCACCAAACTCTGACACCCAAATAATCCACAACATAACCCATCGAACACACTCCTATATGACAAAACCAGCATAATCCTTATTCCCTAACGATTAACCCAAATAGCCCCAATATTTTCCATCAATCCTACAATCAGAGACATCGCAAACCAACATCCACTTTACATGAATGAATCTTATCTCATTTCAACGACTGACAAACTATCGAAATAAGACGAGGACTGCTGGCTGAAAGACCTACGGTCGATAGCCATTTAACCTAATATGATATGTATTACATTGTACAATATATTGAATTTTTGTCATAATAAAGATGTTTGTCAATAAAAAAACAAACTATAAAAGTAAACAAAGCTGTTGTGCTTTAATTTAATTTGTTAATATGCAGTTTCATCGAGTGACAGCCTCAACCATATATATATATATATATATATATATATATATATATATATTTATTCAGACTATATAGATAATTTTAACAATATAACAATATAAATAATAACAATACATGTAGGTGTTAGTCTGGGCTATCGACCAGAGGTCTTTCTTCCCTGTCGTGAATTTATGATGAAGTTAAAGAAAAATCTATGCTAGCTAGCTGAACTGTCCTGATGATTTGCGCAAATGAATTGATGAATGGTGATTGTAGGATGTTTGTATTTAGGAAGGATATTAGGGTTACGGGGAATACAGAATTTTGTAAGAAGGGGGTCAACCATCGTATTTTTTTAAAATTACATATATACATAATCATCTCTATTGATATATTTACAGTTACATTACATTTATAAAAAATACATATTTATTCACAAGACTGACTATCGACCAGTAGACTTTCAGTCGGAAGCCCGTGTCCTT
This sequence comes from Philonthus spinipes, assembly GCA_963082785.1. Taxonomy (NCBI): domain Eukaryota; kingdom Metazoa; phylum Arthropoda; class Insecta; order Coleoptera; family Staphylinidae; genus Philonthus; species Philonthus spinipes. Next base: position 18,527,953 of record OY720306.1, on the reverse strand, counting down.
TGTCTCGTATGTCAGTCATTTATGTATGATGATATGAATTCACGAATTGTGGTTTAAGAATGTTTGAATTTTGGTGGGATGTTGGAATGCTGCAGCTCCTCAAACGATAGGGAAGGGGAGTGGGAGTGGGAGTAGAACCCCTGACAATGAAAGAAATTAAATATCTTCCATTGTTTCAACATTTCAGACGTGTTTTTATCAAACTAAAATTGTACATTTTTAAAACTATCGTCACTAAATATATAATTCATTTACATAAAGTTAAAAAGTGCTTTATTATAATCTTGAACAAAGTATATTTCTGAGAAAATATGTACATTTAAATGAAAACATTTAAAATTTTGATTGAATAATAGAAGTTTTATAAATTCAATAATTTACCCTCATCATTATTAAGCTTAAAAAGTGCAAAACTAAAATTAAAGAAATAAATATGAATAAATTATTAAAAATCAACCAATAAAACACAGATTAGATTGAATAACTTTAAATTCTCAACTAGTTTCGGGTTATCAGCCCATTTTGAAGAGAATTCAAAATTTGAATCCTCAACAAGATTAATTTAACAAAATTTTAGATTTTATCGTAATAATAGAAATACATTGATTTGTATGATAGAGTTTTTATATTCTATTTCTATTTATTTATTTATTCATCACTAAGTAAAATAAGCAAAGAATTACATCTTATATTACAATAAATAAATAATTAAATAAATAATAGCCCTACCAGGAGACAAACTAAAAGATATGAATTCAGAGCAACAGAATTGCGGCTGATCTTCCATTTAACCTATAAATTACTTGGGAAAATTTTATGGTTTAATAAAATTAAAGAACAAAAATAACAATAAATAAAAATTGAATAAACATATCTATAAATTTTTGGATTACACTAACTATTTTGCTGGATACAAGTCCTGAGGCACGATCTGAATAGTGGAATGCTCATAGTCTTAATGTTACATGGGATGTTATTATATATTTTTGTAATTGCATAGGAGTAACTTCGCGAAAAAGATCTGAATGAAACTTTGGAGGTGATAGTGTTCCCTTAAACCGAAAATTAAGACTTTGAATGTCTGTAAGAAATTCTATTTTATTATAGAAGTAGGGAATATTTTTTTTATTAATTATAATAGAGTGAAATAAACATACCCTATGTAGTTATCATCTAATCTTCATATTTAACCAATTTAGATCTGATAGTTAATGACAAATGCCATCTCGTTTGTTAATTAGAAAAATAAAGCCAATACATGCATTTTGCACTCATTGTATTCTCATTATATCTACGCAATCAATAGATAGGTCATAGAGGACATCTGCAAAATTGAAATGTGATAAGACGAGGGAATCGAACATTTTTTTCGATCGGATAAACAGGACGCTACGATTAAAATATAGGTTTTAGGTTAGTGTTTAACATGTGACTTAATGAGTTGCTTTGCATAAGGCGTTCTATGGTTCTTTTTGGCCCAAAGATAACTAATTTCGATTTATCTGGATTAACATAGAGACAATGTTCTTTCAAACATTAACAATTTTCACTCGTCATTATCAAAATCAAATGTGTGAGATAATTCTTAGAGAATTGTCTATAAATTTTATCTGACACGCTTTTTCATACATTCATCTTTATTGCAAATGTATAAATATACATAATTTTACAATATATTAATTGTTTAAATGGCTATCAATCATTGTCCTTTCAGCCTACACTTACCGTTTTATCGAAATATTAGACTTTTAATTTTGTTTATATTATATAAAAATTATATAAAAAACTTTTTATGGTTCTGATAATTTACACATATCATTATCAAATACGAAATATGCATGATTAAAGTTAAAGAATGTTCAATTGCCAACAAGATTAATCTAACACAATTTTCTATTTAATCGATATTTTCGAATAAATCATGTTGCCAATCGTAATCAAATAACATTTTCCCTCCGCGGCTTATTTTATTCCATCGTGTTTTATTTCACGGGAAAAGAGAGGTAACGAAATTTCCGAGTTCCAATTTGTTTCAAAATAAAGTTTTTCACGAGTGGGATTATATCGTATAACTACGGTTTATTAAATTATTATGTTACATCGTGAAAACGTATACTTTTCATAACTCATGAAAATATTATATATGGGAATTAAAAGTGAGTTAGCGTTACGTTCGAATATGTGCTTTTAGCGTTTTTATTACTCTATATAAACACAAATATATATATGGAATATGATAACTAAAATACAGTTATGAAGAGATTGTGGCAGATCTTATTCTTTAAGAGTGGCATAAAAAGTCTAATGTAAACTTATTAAAATTTCAAGTTTATTCTACAATCATTTAAATCAAATAAAATAGATTTGTGAAAGTAATTAATTTATAACAATTAAATCCTTTTTTATTTTATATATATATATATGTAATTATATAGTTTCACGGCATTGTACTGTGGAGATTTTTTTATAAAAGCTGAGAATATTTGTGTAATACTCGGCGCTATTCATTAAAGATATGTTGAGTTTAATGTGTACGTTAAATTTAATCATCACAGTCTAAGCCGCTTTTATAATATATATGTATGTATATATATATATATATATATATATATATTCATAGAATGTGAAATTAATTAATAACGTTTACGTTAAACTTAAAATTTTTGCAGCCACATGTTACGCAGTTATGAATATCCATATGAATAAAGTAAAAATTATTGGCGCTAGGGTTCCTTGATGAAATGTCAATTGGATAATAATATAATGATATAATTCTCAACATTACGAGTTTACTATTTTAAATTATGAAATAATGCAATCATTTATAATTTTTGAATACCCAACACTAATAGTTTCATACAAATAAAATCAATATCTAAACAATCAAATGCGCTAGTGAGATCAAAAAGTACACACATTACAATTTTATTAACGTTCATATATCCATAACAATTCTGAATATCTGACAGGCTATTTCCGTTGAAAAACCTTTTCTAAATCCAAATTGACATGCCACTAGAAGGTTGTTATTATTTAAGTAATTATTCATGGCTTTTCCAAAGATTTTCGAAAAGCTGCACAGGAGATATATTGATATTCAACTGCTGAAGATGAAAACATAGTTTCCGAAATATATAATTATTTCAATAAAAAAGAAAAAGTAGGAGAGAGGACAATCATTTTTATTTAAATAATTATTATGTTTGTTTTAAAAAAACATTGCTGTATTCAATAAACAGAAATACAAATTCGAACAATAATACTAAACGCCATCTGTTGCCTTATTTCGAAGGTGCATCGTCAAATATTTTATGAAAAATTTAACATTTTATGCCGCATAAATTCTGTTTATACACACACGTACATACAGCGTTGTTTATACGTTTGTGTCGTTTGAAGCCTAAATGAATACCTATGAAGTTTCATCCATTTCGCCATCCTTGGCGTAATGAAGTTGATGTCCTTCGACGGAATTACCGCCTCTTAACTTTTATATTCTTTGTGCGGGTCCGTGGAAATTCGAGGGAAAAGGGAGTAATTTCTCGGCTTGTAACTTTCCTTGTTGTCATAAAACTAGTTTCATTAACCGCAAAACAGATTAATTATAATAAAAAGCACCACTATGCATGAGTGAGGAAAATAAAGAAAAATACTATGGGGACATTAAATTGCATGATGTCAGGTTTGAAATATAAATGTGAGTTAAATTAAATGAAAAGTATCAGGAAAATAATTAATTAATAAAAAAATCTCTATGGCTACTACAACTTTGTCTTACATAACGCAAGTACATACAAAAAATAATCCATTGAAACAATTACTTTCCGAGAAAATACCTTCCCATACGCAAGTACTTACAAAAGTACACACATCTATTGAAAAAAAAAAAAACAATATCTACCATTACAATGGACATTTAGTTAATATTTTTACATTGGTAATCACAAGTCAATTACATAAATCACATATATATTATTTACAATTTCATATAAACAATAACAATAGTATGCGATTTAACCCATTGAAAATACAAATTTAAATTTTAATTTAAATAAATTAGCAATGCACAGTTAAAGATCAAAGAATATAAGCAAAAATATCACACGTTAATGATACTTGATTAAGTACACAAGTTTTTACTGTACAGCTGTAACAGCTTGATAATGGTCATTTGATCAAAACTAGTGACACAATAAAGAAAATAAGTAAAACAAAAACCAAGTGTTTAAATTAAATCTACCCATCAACTGTAATTTAAAATATGTTTCAGCAAGTGTTAGATGATTCAACTATCAATAGTTCAAATTGTGTTTGCTGGGTTTAATAATAATCTAATTTATATTATTAGTTTTCATTTAAACATACCCCTACGAACAAATGATTTGGAATAAGACAGAGCAACTAAACTAGTTTAAAAGGAAATTCAATGTAATATTCATTTGTACTAAACGTTTCTTTTATTTAAGAGGTATTTTTGTTTGTGGTAATTATTAAAATATTGAAATTTTCACGCACTACTAATCATACAGATTTGTATTGTAAATTACAACTTTAAAATGCGCGAGTACAGATTTTATTTACATGTGTTTGAATCGGAATTACTGATTGACATTGGAAAGTACGAAACAGGATTCGGCCCAAATTACTTTGCTCAATCTATATTAATCATTAATTTTTCTAATATCTATTTTTTTATTCGAAACATTTATTTTAAATTCATGATAGATAGTGTTGTAATCGAAAAATAACTTCTATCTAAATTTTTAATATTTATAATATGGTTATGTAGAATGAAATAAAATTTGTTTTTAATGTGCATTTTGGTGTGTAAAGGAAGTATAGATTTAATAAAAAATAAGTGTTCAATATTTTGCAAAAATCTATTCAATGATATGAAACACACGCATCGAATCCCACTCCTTTGTAATGTTGCGGAGGCTACTTTTAATTCCTTAATGACAACCTCCAGATTCTTATTCGAAGCTTTTCCGAAACACTTTTTGTATTCGTGATACATAGTGCTGCAGTCGAAAAGCAAATTCTGTTTAAATTCCGAACGAATAAAATTCCAACGTCATTTATAAATCTCGGGTTTATATAAACCCCTTGCTTTTTCTAGAGATTCTAGTCACACTTATGTTAAATTAGTATTAAATATTAATTAATCTCTGATAAAAGTTGGTAGAAAATATATATTTTTTAATAATATTTACTTTTAATATTTATCGTACGATTATTTTGCTTATTTCAGCAAGCGAATGTATATAGCGAACTTTAATGTAAAAAGAAGCTCTGTTTATATTCACGAATTTCCCTACGGGGCTGTTTCAGTAGAATCTCATTATATCTATTTATTATACCTATTTTCCTCATCTCATTACGAACCGTATTTTATTAAAAAATCGAGAAATACGAAACACTACAAAAAAGGTTATTTGGTTGAGATGGATGTAATTAATGTCCACCATAAATTACGAAAACCATGATAGCGGACATTTAATCAACTATATTTTTTAATTCATATATATAATAACATAACTAATATAATAGCATTATTACTGTTTTGTATAATACTCTTACAATAATATATAACATCTGAAATTGAAGAAAAAGCAAATAAATCGATAATGGGCTAAAGGCCACAAGTCGTTCTGCCATTTTTTTAATTTATTTAATTAAAAATAATGATAATTCTAGTTCAGGCAGATCATCAAAGTGTTTTGTAATATAAGGAGAAATATAGGGGTGAACTTAATCATCAGGTATTATTTCTAATGTAATGGGCTCTATGGAAAGTGTCTTGAAATATAGTAAATATCCTTATTTTGGAGGAAATAAGAAAGTTTAAATTAAAAATTAATGTGAATTAGTTAATCTGTTATATAATTAATAATTTTGTATAAAGTATACAATTAATTCTGAAAAATCTATCTCCTAAGAATAGAAAATTAGCTCGATTATAATTAAGCCTGGTCGATAGCCCAACAGACTAACACACTGTTATATTGTTTTGTATTATATGTGTAGTCTGAATAAAGATGTGTTTATATATATTATTTTGCGATTAAGCGAACATTCAAGGAATATTAATTTCACCAAAAGATCCACATTAGCATAAAATATCTGTTTTTATTTTAAGGGTGCGGTTTAGATGAAAGAGATGGCTATATAAATATTGGCAATCATTAATTCGAGCTAGATTGTTGTTGTGATAAATGTAAAATAATGTATTATACATTAAAGTGATCTTAAAATAAGTAGGAATTTCATCAGATGAGTTAAAAATTATTTTAACAATGAAAATTGATCAAATTTATAGCAAATTTCAAATTATATTTTTGCCAATAAAAACTTGTGCAATGAAAATCTAAAGGATTTCACTAAATTCTACATTCAAACAACATAGCAGACATGATCTATTAATTTAATTTTATCTTACAATTTTCTTTTCTAACTTGAACTAGTAAATTGACATAATACACGAAAATTAACGATTTATTTTTTATTTAGACTGGTCCTTTATACTCGATAGATAAAAAATGTAAATACATATTCATATTATTGAATCCAAAAGAATGGCTCTTTTTCCAAACGATTATTTCCATTTTACTATATACTCTATCTCTTTCTACTAAACCGCAAACATTATGAAATTCTTTCAATTTAATTCATCAATTAAATTAATGTATGTAGATGATCATACATAAGAATATATTCTAGATCATAGTGACAAACAAGTGAGGAAATAAATCGGGCAAAATAATATTAACAATTTGAAAAAAAGAAACGAACCAAGTGTGTATTAAAAAAATATGAAATACATAAACAAATTTCACCACTGTTTAAGTGAGAAATCAATTCAATATATATTTACTAATATTAATTGAAAATTCCTTTTCAAAACCGTTTATATAACAAATAATCTTTAAGGTATAAAGGAAAACTTTATATTCCCTCTTCACTTGTATTTTATTTATTATATTTCGAGTCCTAAGCACCCATCACTCCTATTAATTACATGTATATGTAATCATTATGTATTTTTTTATTACGAGAGGACAGTTAATACAAATTTTTGATTTGGAATTATTATTTCTACCTTTTTTTAATTATGCAACAGATGGAAATTAAAAGAAATCAGGATTATCTAAATCTGAATTAATTACTCGATATATAAGATCGTCCGCGAATAATAAAAACTTACTGAAAAGAAGAAAAATCATTTAGGCCGGAATATGATACGTGAAGGAGTGTGGAAGGGTCTAGATATTAAATTATTAATTTCAGCAATCTCAACCCTTTTTACTCTGTTTGTATAACTTTAATAATCCAAGCTAAACAAACAAAGTAAAATGTGTTTTATTTATTAAAATTGAATTACAATTATAACAAAGTAAAAGCCTCAAAAAGTAATAATTATTTTATCTGTTAAACTGTTATCGGCGAAATTACAAATACAAACAGTTATAGGCCAGTCGTTGTCGTTGTGAAATTTATAATTAATTAAATCTATGGTTTCTAATTAAATGGTATTTTATTTAGAGGACAATATAAAAAGCGTTTTATTTTACGATTTATTCTTTTAAGAAGCAAATTTTTTGTAATTCATTTACCAAAATTGATTGTGAAATTCTATCAAAGGCTTTTGCTATCTGTATACATTTTATTAATGCTTCCATGATGTAAGAATGGTAAATTATCAGTTTTGATTTCGTAGATCTAGCATTAAAAATGCATATTTTTACTTACAGATAAATATTATCTGCAAGATTGTATTAGCTGTTCCGGAATTAATTTATCAATTTAATGTTAATTAAACATGAGTTGAAACTATGAGATTATTTATCATGCTATTGACCTTTATAGAAATGCATATCTAATCAACAATAGCTAAGTACAATAAATTTATAAAAAATAACTTAACATACCTATCGTGGCTGTAATATATGCAGGTTGCATGTTATACACTGGAGAGGAACAGCTTAATTTTAGTAGGACACTAATAATTGTAACTAAAGTTGTTGGCAGCATCTGAAAGTAAACACATAATTGAAAATTAACAGAACAGAAGATATATGAATTTAAATAAAAACACGTTTAACCCCAAACACCTCTATTTTTAATTGTTTAAATTTGAGTTATGTAAAGTTAGTTAATCACAATTAAAACACTTTTTATTCCTTACTTCACTTTTATTTTTTATATACGTTACATGTACATTTCGATTGCCAAGCACTCATTATCAATAACTAACATTAGTTAGTAATGTACATCTAACGTATATAAAAAATAAAAGTGAAGTAAGGAATAAAAAGTGTTTTAATTGTAACCTCTTTTTTTACAATCTAAGTAATCACATCACCCAACCCTCTCACTCATATAAATAACCATAAATGCCAAACTTTTCTTTAAAATGTATTCCCAAACCATAAATAAACAAAATAACTTTTATATTTTGTTTTTTTTTATGAGAGCGGCTCGTTTCAGAAGTTTGGCATAGAAGCAATGTGATATTAGAACTAAAACTATAGAGACAATATATAATATGATCTGTCGCTCTCTGCTAAATTGCGCAGCATCCTTTTCCACAATCCCAACACCCTGTAGCTTTAGAAATATACAAGTAACAGAGTGCTTTCAAATTTAAGGCATCCCACAAATAACCCACCTAACTTCTTAGTATATCAAATTTCCCAAATTCCTCTCATTTAATATCCGGCAAAACAACCTATCCTAAAAATTCTCTACGAATCCAGTCCTATGCAATCTCCTCGACACCATATGTCTTCCTCCTAATCCAAACATTAACCCAATATATAAATATCCTCTTCATACGTTATTCGACTTCATCTTATCACTTCATGACAGAGACAATTAGACATTATCAATCTGTCCCCTGTTGGCAGTCAAACAGAGACATTCAGCTATATAATACACTAGATAAGGACAGAATTTCCCAAAAATAGGCTAAAAATTCTCTACGAATCCAGTCGTATGCAATTTCCTCAACATCATATGTCTTCCTCCTAATCCAAACATTAACCCAATTCGACTTCATCTTATCACTTCATGACAGAGATAATTAGACATTATCAATCTGTCCCCTGTTGGCAGTCAAACAGAGACATTCAACTATATAATACACTAGATAATGACAGAATTTCCCAAAAATAGGCTGAAAGACCTTGGGCCGAACGCTATTTGACAGATAATTTTTATATAAGGATATTTCTTCTAATATGATTGTTTGCTTATTATTAATTTTATATAATATTTTTAACAAATTCGGATTGTGTGCATCAACCTATTAAAAATGAAAAATATTTTATAAATGTGACTCTGACGTTACTTACTAAATGTTTGTGAATGAGATTGAAGTACTATAGATTAACATTATCAAACAATTTGTGAACCTGATTATGGTTTGCAAATTATAATTGGAAAATGACCCCTTTAGTTTTATTATACATTATTTATTTTAAACATTAAATACTTAATTTATTCGCAATTACAAATGTTATTCCTTACTTTATTTTTATTTTTACAGTGGTACTAACCGTATCCGCGATAATCCGGATTGCATTTAAAGTCTCATTATGTACTTTGTAGTCCGAATTATTACACATTCAGTAATCCGTATATAAACTCCTATATTTTATTTTATTCGATTCAGCAGATTTTTACGAATCTCTTCTTATTAACGGTCAACTTCGTAAGTATTGCATAATTTTTCGCTAGTTTAGTCTTGGATGTTGGACTGTCCGGTTTACGATGGCGCCGTTGAAGCGTAATCATAAAACTTTAACCACAATGGATAAGTCAATCATTATTCATGAGCCTAATCGTGGAATTGGTGAAAAAAGTCCAACACTCATATATGATTTGGGACTTCAACAATAAGTGACATTAAGAAAATTGCGAATAAAATTAATGGGTACGTAAAAACGTGCTAATTTCTTTGTACTGTAACAAAAGTGAAAGAAGTAACTGAAAAGAACACTCTGGAATATTCTACCGAGCGCGCGACATTAACGTGTCGCCATGGACAATTCTGGAAAATTCGAGAAACAAGCACGCTTGAGGGCAGTCTATCACGAACGTCCGAGTGCTCAACATCTAGTTAGAAATAAATAGTGATAGAGTGATGTTAAAAAATGTGTAAAGTACTCTAAATAATTAGACATTGCTTTACTTATATATAAATACGCGTCACAGTGTTGATGTAAACCAGTGCATGATAATTTTGTTTTATATGATTATATTTGACCACCAATCAAAAAAGCATCTGATGAAAGGTTATATTATTAATATAATTATCATTACCTTTACTTATTTCCGAGTCTAATTAAACCCGGTTTCGTAACAGTGCTGCTGTATTCGTTTTTCATTCGATGTGTTTCTTTCCAGTACCTTTTGTAATCTTTGTTGTTTATATATTTCAAGTTTGTTGTATAATGTGTTGCTGGGCCTGGAAAGACACAAACCTTAAATATGGTATGTAAACATCCGATACCGACATGTACCTGTTTCATCCGAATTTTTAGCTTCAAAAGCTAAAAAAATATATCAACTATTATAGAAATGAACATTTTTAAGCTAGTAGGGGCTGGATTGGAAATTTTGGAAAAGAAGATATGGTATCAGGCAACTTAAAATTTCTAGCGAACTGTTATCAAGCAACACAGTAGCTGCTCGATCAAACAATAAAATCTATGGACTTGCAGCAGCTACAAATTAACAATGCTGATGAGTCAGCATTATTCTGGAAAATGCTTCTAGATGGTACTCTCGTTACTTCTACAGAAAAAAAAACTGCTCCGGGAAGGTAGACCAGTAAGGAACGAATCACATTTTTAACATCCTCTAATTTTGAAGGCAGTCATAAATATAAACTTCTGGTCATTGGAAAGTCAAAAAAACCTAGGGTATTTAAAAATATCCAGCTTCCTGTCGATTATAAAGTTACAGCCAAGGCTTGGATGACATCAGCAGTTGTCAAACAGTGGTTTGTTCAATGTTTTGTCCCTCAAATAAGAACATTTTTAAAAGACTAAAAATGCTTAAAAAGGCGCTACTTCTTATTAATAAGAATTCTGGTCATCTAGTCTAGTCAGTGCGATGATAAAGAATTAATTAACGATGATGGTTACATTATTGCAATGTTTTTACCTTCAAAGTCGACTGCATTAATTCAGCCAATGGAATGTAATGCCATACGTTTAACCAACCTATCGGAAAACTCTTCTGGCTAAAATTCTACCTAATAACGAAAAATATTTTGTCAAGTGCCTGAAAGGCTTGAACATTAATTTTGTTGTATACCTTAGGGAAAAAGTTTCACCCAACTCTTAAAAAAATGTGGGATAACATTTTGGAATCTTGCAGTGAAAATATTTTGGAAGAAGAGGATCCGGCGATTTGATTTCTTTAAATGTATTAAAGCATAAAATACAACCAGTTGTTGTAGAAGAAATTGAAAGGGTTTCCAAAAAACATGGGACATAAAGAGTGACAGTAATGCCCCATTGCTTCAAAAGAACTATTTAAGTGGGTCAGGTGACAATTCAGATTCAGAAGAAGGTGGTATTGAAGTGACTTCTCTGGACAAAATTAAGAATACAGATTCAATCACAGAATTAAATTTTATCCAGTGGGCAAAGGAAAACAATCTTCTTTGAACAGATATAACATTGCAAAAGCTGAAATAGATTGTCTATGAAAAACAGCAATGCAATAGGTGGCAAGTTAAAAAACGAATTTCTTTCAATCAATTAAAAAAATGTGAGATGATAAAAGCAAAGAAAAAGAAAGTGATGAACTAGTCGAAATATACGAAAGTGATAAGTAAAGTTTCCATTAAGTATGCTAGTATGTATATGGCTTTTAATATAAGTTAAATTCTTTATTATTACGATGGAGAACGGATAATTTCTCACATAGACATACATACAATCACCACATATATTTTTAAGAATCACTTTATCGTTGAATTTGTATTAAAAAAATGCTACCTTACACAAGGTGATTCTACTTTTGTTGTCATATAAAATAATGAAATAAATCAAATGAAACATCGAATAACAAATTGAAAGACCCCATTTTATAGAGCCTAAAAACTGCAATAACAAAATGCCATTCGTATTTTTTTAATATCTTTTAAAATAAATACAAAAAAGGGAAACATTAAAAATTTGAGCAATTGCTTTTTCGGAAAAATTCGAAAACCATTAATTATAATAAATTTTCGCGATTAGCATGTAAACATTCTATAAACAGTGCAACTTTTTTTATAATTGAAATTTTATTATTAATTTTACCGTGTCGCGATTGTTTTCGGGAAGCTGTAGAATTTTTTACTATGATACCCCAAGAACCACTCATCATTCACGTTCTCCTTTTTATAAAATGCTAACAAAATATCAGGAAATACAGTATGTAGTCGATGTTTTTTTTTTTCTTCACCAAACCAGAATGGTTTTATTAATAATTTTCAAGCGTCTTTATTTTAATTTTAATTGTAATTTACATCAATTAGTATGTTAGCAATTATATATAATTATATCAATGATTAGATTATATGTGAATTTGTATTTTCTTTTGTAACTTAGGTATGTTGAGGAAATGAAGATATTATTATTAATAAATACATAAAAATTTAAATTGATTGGGTGAATTACGTGAAGATCAAATGTAATTGATAAGAAAAGCACTAATAACCTTTCTTCATACTTTTATTTTTAATTTCAAACTAAAAATAAAAGTGTGGAGAAAGGTTATTAGTGCTTTTTTATCAATAAAAATTTAAATTTAATTTATTGAAAACCAATAATTGTAATAATAAGTTTAGTTATATTTTTTCGTAAGTGATTAAAAAAAAAAGAGAAATAATATAAACTAAATAAATTATTATTACAAATAGAACACAATAAAAATCACCTGTTACAAACCCATTGAATAATTCAGTGAAAACCCCACGAGTAAGCATCTGCATTCGGATATTGCCGAAAATATGGAAGGCATTACCGTGTTCGGTCACGTACGACATTATTTAGAGTTATGTTGGACACGGATCGGATACAAATGCCCATTCAAAAAGACATATCAGGAAATGTACGCCGTGGACCGGTAAAGGAATTTCAACTATAACACAAATAATAGCTTCATTGTCGTCCTTTCTGGAATAATGCCTCCGTGCAGTCTTTTGTACAAGATTGATGTCGGATATTCTCGAGTTTGTATTTCTTTCTTTCTTTTTTTTTTTGAACGATTCATTGTCGTTTATATTGTCTACCTGCAGGTTGTGTATTTGTTGTTCACATCACGATCAATTTAAGGCTCATTAACGTGCAACGTGTTAATATATTTTTTATCGTTGATTGTGTGTGTCTTCTTTTTTTTCAATCGTTGGATTCCTTAACTGCTTTTTAAATAAGAAAGAATATTTATATGGTGTTTTTATTTTGAAATTTCAGTGTTGACAAAATTATTTCTGAAAATATCTATTTATATTATATGAACAATTTACAATCAAATTTAAAAAAATACACCATAGCTGAATGTTTCTGAATTTTTGGAATAAAGATTCATACAATGAAAAAAAAAAACAACAACAACTTAGAATCTGTACAAAAAACAAGCGCTATTTAGAAATCCTTCTATTATTCCTACATATAAAAAAACATAAATCATTGTTTGCAAATATATTTCGTTTATAAAATTGTTGAAACTATGCAAATTAAAAAATATAGATATTAAAATTCATGTAAGTATATATATTTTTTTTAATTAAATCCTGGCTAAATTAGTTGTATAAATATTTTTTTTCCAAATTTCTTTTTATTTAATTTAATTAAGGACTAATCATGACAATTATTATTTTTTTGTCGTGGCTTCTACTTCGTTATACATGTGTAAATATATTAATGAAAAACACTTCTAAACTTTGTTGTGTTTAAAACTTTAGAGTTGATAACCATTGGGCATATAATATTTATATAAGGTTATTTCTTGAAATATGTTTATTTGCATATTATTAATTTCGTATATCTGTCATTAAAGATGTGTATACATATATAAAAAAAAAATATTATTTTGAAATTTCATTTTATTCGATTCAACAATAATAATTTAAATGAATTTGTTTGTTACATATATTTCGACCTTTCCAGCTTTAATATTCCATCCACAAAAGTCAATATTGACTGCAAACACACTCAATTACACCGTTATGAACTTACGGAGAACGGAAAACAAATCCTCGTGGCTGTGTGTTTCTATGTGTGTGTGTTTGTGTGAGCGTAGAACGTTTCGTGAATGTCTCGTTATGACATTTCTCACATTAGCGTCGGCTAATTTTGATCGACCCGAGCATTGTGTTTCAGTAATTATTGAAATAATAAACGGCCAGTGAACTTGGGTGGTGGATCATTGGCCTGCATGAATGTATTACTTCTGTATCCATGGATTCTTTGATACCAGCAAGTTTATGTCCGTGCCTGTGTCGATGGATGGATTAACTAACGGTGGGTGATTTTCACTTTTGCATGCGGGCAACAGAGGAGGATTTCACGTTCAAGGTATTGATTTTGTGTGCAGTTGTGTTGTCTAGGTCAAAGAGGAAAAGCTATTTTTTGAAATAATATTTGTGAATAAAACCAAGTAAATAAATGTATTTAGGCTAGCAGCCACCAGTCAATAGCTAATTTTCTACTTACTTAATTGATGTAAATGAATTATGTAAACTTGTAGTTGTTGAGTTACGTGAAGATGTTCAATAGAAGTAACACACATTGTAATCATGTTCACTCTTTATTTAGAGATTTCTACATGTATATTTCAGATGGTTATGGCGTGTTTTATTTAAAATTAATTATTGGTGACATTTTCTATTTATTTACAGGCAATAAATACAAAATATCACTAATAAACATATTTTTATAATCATAATATGAAGATGTTTGTGTTCAAATATTTTCATGTAATTATTTCTTTATATATTTAAACATTGATGGTTCATATTATGCCTGCCCACAAATAAATATATCTTTTTCTATAAAAAATATTGTATAACTATAGAAATTTAAATAAATAATTTTCTGAAAAAAAATAAATAAATAATAAAATGGATTGACAACCTAAAACTTGTCAAGAACTTAAAGTTATTCATTTTAATATGCGTTTCTGTATTTATTTTATTGGTAGGTTTTTAATAATCTATTCACATTTATTGTCAAATATTTTCATTTATCCACTGAATAAAATATTCACAGACAAATTTGCACAAACATTAATTCAACATTAGTGCAATGTTTTTTATGTTTACTTAGCTCAATGTATTAATACTTCATTGACACATGATAACAAAAAATAATTGCATTGTTATGATGAAGATAAAATATGTACAAATAATTTTACGAGTATTCTCCAAAAATTATTATGTGAAACTTTAAAACTGAGTGTTTTATTTATTAAAGTCAATAGGAAAACTTTATGCAAAAAGAGATAGGTTCAAAAATTAAACACTCTGTGTGATACGAGCAAAGCGTTTAATTTTTAAACATACCTCGTTTTACATTAGTTGAAAAATGTATTAAGAGTAATGGCTTCAACCATCAATTATATAGGAAAACTATAATAAATAAAACATCAAGTTAAAATTTGTGTCCGAGGAAGGTTATTAGTGCTTTATTCGTCGAATTAAGTTAAAAGAAAAGAATTCAAAAATAATTAATAAATTAATTATTTTATTTAAATTCCTCTGCAATTTATATATTTAATAAGTGAGTACTAAGAAAAAACAAATATCTATAATTATTTATTGGTATCATATCTGACGAAATATTAATACATACCCATCGAGCTAAATAAACATAAACAAACATTGCGTCAATGTTGAATAATATTTTATTCAATGGATAAATGAAAATATTTGACAATAAATGTGAATAGAATATTAAAAACCTACTAATAAAATAACAACTACTTTCCAGGCAAATACCAATGTTTAGTGTTGAAATATTTTATTCACATTATATAGTTTCACGAAATAATAGTCTCAGACAGAAAATATTTTTTAAAATCTAATTGACGGCCATCTTAATTTTGAAGAATTTCATACAAAATATGTATAATAATCCATTTATACAATGGTTGAGGCTGTTACTTGATGAAACTCCAAAATATACTATTTGTAAATAAAACAATAGTTTTTTTAAGTTTCATAAAATTTGTTATAGAGACACTGCTACAATTCAGTATCGGCCCGTGGACTTTTAGCGTTTATTCAGTCTTGATTGCTAACGATTTTGTCGCTGTTCCATTGATTTAAAGTCATGTATAGAGGAAGTTGAATATTTGAATTTTTGAAGAACGAACGAACGAATTTCGATGAATATAAGAATAGTTAAATATAGTGATTTCAGTGAAAACAACAGCAATTCGATTATATTTTTGAATCTTTGATATGTTTACTTCATGGTACATTTGAAATATTAGTATAAAGATAGATTAGGTCATAGGAAAAAAATTAACCCTACATCTGAAAAGGTAGAAAGGGTCACTGAATATATATATAAAGATAACACTTTATAACTGTGGTACAAAAAGTGGTATAAAAAATCATTAACTGTTTTTTTTTTATTCTAAGTCGATTATAATATTTACAAACGAATGGACTCTTGATGGAAACCCTCTTAAATGATTAACATTGATTTTTGTGGGTGATTTGAGCTAAATAAACATAAACAAACATTGCGTCAATGTTGAATAATATTTTATTCAATGGATAAATGAAAATATTTGACAATAAATGTGAATAAATTATTAAAAACCTACCAATAAAATAAGTATGAAATTAGTAAACTAAATATTTTCGAAAATTTTTACACAGGTACCAATATTATTTAGTATCCTTCACCGACATTGTTAAGATTCTCTTTTAGATATTCTAAATTTGTTAAACATTCACATTAAATTGACAATAACTTTAATTTTTATTTTAATGACTATAAGACTTAAAAGTTAAAATTTATTTATTTATTTAATTGATTTACCTCTTTACAAATCTACAATATAATTAATAATATTTATGTATAGTGGATTGTACAACAAATATTAAGAAATAATAACAACAAGAGGCAGATACAGGCAGGAAATAATTAATCTACAAGGACCTATAGTCTGTAGCCCTTATTTGGGAATACTTTATGGAAATATTTACTTTTAAATTTTGTTATATTATTTAATATATTGTTTTTCTCAGATAATAAAGACTTAGTTGTAGTAGTAGTCGTAGTAAATCTATTAAGACTTAATCATCCATTTTGGCCCATTGCAGCCAAATTGATTATTTAAATAATTAATTATTTGTAAACTATATAGTTGAAAGTTTAATTTGAAAATATTTCAATTAGTTATAATGTTACAAATCATAATATATAGTTATAATCGTAATTTAGTTGTTTCTACGAGATAATGTTATTTATTTATTTATTTTATTTATTTATTTAATCAACCAACAGACGAGGTTCAATTACAGATTGAAATTAAATAATCCATTATAATCAACAATACATAAAATACTGACAAGAAAACAAAAACAAGACAGTAAATTCAAATTACAAGGCAAATAAAAGTAAACTAAGAAAGATACTCAACAATCAAGTTGAAGAATGTCTTCACAGATTTAACATTATAAATATCAACATCCCGATGTTCATTCATAAGCTGATTATATGTGGAGCACATAGAATATATCGGCTATTTAACCATTACGTTAGTTTTGGGTATTGGAAGCACAAATAGATGTTTGGATCTTACAATACAGGGCACTAATATATTAAATTGCTCCAACAATTCAGGGCAATCAATTTGACCATTGATTATTTTATACAGCCTGGTCACTAAATTCGACTTTCGGCGACATTCTAAGGAGTGCATTTCAAATTCATCCAACAAGGCTGCATAATTACAATTATTCTTCTTAAAATGGAGATACTTAACAAACCTCTTTTGATTAATTGATTGATGAGGCAGATAATTGTTGAAAGTTCATAATTACTTATATTAAATAACATTATTTAGTCTTTCATAGTCTATTGTAATATCGCTACAATTGTTTCACCACACTGTGGCTTCTTCAGGCTTGTGGCTTTTTGTATAACTTCAATCATCGCGAAGTATTTAGAGTAGTGTGGATTCCAAACACATGATGCATATTCAAGATTACTGCGCACAAATGCAAAATAAAGGGTCTTGATAGTACTAACATTCCTAAATAATTTAAAATTCCGTATTACAAAACCCAAAGAACGGTTGGCGGTAAAAACAATTTTCTCAATATGATTAATGAAAGATAAATGATCGTCAAATATCACACCTAAATCTTTAAACATAACAACACGGGATAATATGGTACCATTAATATTATAATCATAAGCAACTCTAGATCTTTAGTATATGACATAACTTTGCATTTACCCACATTCAAGGAGACATTGTTATCTTTACAGCAATTAACCTTTATCTCAATATTATTTGCAAATATTGGCAGTCATTCTAAGAATATATATGAGATTAAACAATTTAAGGTCATCTGCAAATATTAAGATGTTATTCAATTCAATTTATTTATTTACGGTATATCACCTTTATACAGAATAATAACAATATTCAAAATGTTTAGATAAATAGCATGACTGTAAATAACATATAAACAGAATAATACAATTTTACATATATAACATTTATGAACAATTAAATAAGACAGGTGCCAGGTTAGATACTTGCGGAACACCAAAAGATGCGATAAATTGATTAGACTGATGTCCCTTGTATTCCACAACTAAACGTCTGTTATTAAGATAACTGTGGAAAACCCAAGTTGTAATTTATTTATTAGGATCTCATGATTAATTTTATCGAACGCTTTCGATATTTCACTGTAAACCACATCCACCTGAGTGCGATTATTAATAAATTTAGATATAAACTGGGTTTTCAATAACAGATTTGACACAGTAGATTTCTTGTGCCTAAAGCCATGTTGATATAAATATAATTTATTATTAACATACGTATTTATGTATTTACAGAGAATAAGTTCAAAGCACTTTGCCACGTTAGAGATGATAGCAATAGGGCGATAGTTAGGGACGTTTCGTTTATTACCCGATTTAAAGACGGGTACACGTGCACTTTTCCAACATAATGGAATTTTGCTATAGGTGAGATATAAGTTAAAGATATGCGTTAAGGGTGTAGCAATAAAATTACGACAGTCTTTTATTATTACGGTTGGGATTCCATCCGAACCCGCACTCACCTTATTATTTAAACTTCCGAGTGCACTAACACTACATCAGTACTGATTTTACATATATTTAAGTAATCAAAGTTATTGGTGGGTATATCACAAATTTCGTCAATTTTTGGTAAAGACGATACAACATAAGAATTCGAGAAGTGCATAGCAAAGGCATTGACTATTTCTTGCGGGGATGATTGTTTTATGCCGTTATATTCCATATATGAAGAAATTTAGGACTCATTACGCAAAATATTAATAAAATTCCAGAAATTGCCTGGTTCTTTAGATCCTTTATCTCTAGATTTAACAATAAATAATTTAAAATCAGTTGCAGAGAGTAATTTTACTTCAGACCGTAAATTGTTATATATTTGTTTAGTAAATTGAGATATACGATGATTTTTTTATCTAGTAGAAACGTAATTTAATTGTTTTCCTGTGTAATAATATTATGAAAAATAATATTTTAAAAATGTTATTTTATTTGGAAATAACTTCTATAAAATAAATATTTAATAATAATAATTTAAAACAAAAAAAAAATCAGGTGAAAAGACCACTTGCCGATATCCAATTGGGAGACTCTTACAGCATGTATTAAAATATTTAATGTTATAGAGGGTGTTGTATTACGTTAATCAATAAAGATTATGTATATAATTTACAATCCACAGGCTTCGCTAGACATTGTGTCATATCCAACAATTTTTTTTAGTTAGTAAAATGATATTTTAAAAATGTTATTTTATTTGGAAATAAGTTCGACAAAATAAATATTTCGTATGAAATAAAAAACGCCTTCAAAGCACCCTTTTATAACCGAAACAAATAACACGAGCACGGAAACGCGGCGAACAAAAGTAAAACTTTTGGCGTTCGTCTTAAATTGCCCATGCAAAATTGTATCCTCGCAACTTAATCTAAAAACAACAATAAAGCAATAAATTTCCAGGTAATGAACTCACGACCATTCCATTCCATGCCTGCCTGACACATTAATGCTACCAGCAAATGACGTGACTGCCACTTCCGGCGAGACAGAATCCCAAATATTTCGAATTATCAACCGTCTTATCTCGTGCCAAAGGAATACAGGTAATGAATGGACCGCGCTACTAACAAAACCGACAGGATATTAATTTTTATTTTCGCTTATTTTATATTTGCTTTTTTGAGTATACAATTATATATTTGTACAAAAATGTATCCATTTTATTAAAAATAAGTTTAGCCCTATGGTCGATAGCCATTTCGCAATATATTACATAATAATAGGAAAAGGATTTATTCACTTGGTCATAGTTATTTAAATAAATTAAACAGAAGAATTTGAAAATAATTAATTAATATTTATTAATTAATTAATTTCAAATTCTTTTATTTAATTTATATATTACATACATGTATTATAAATAAATAATAATTATGTAAAATTACATGAATAAAGATGTATATATATATATATATATATATAAGTTTAGCTATAAAATTAAAATAATATATATTTTTCAACCGATATCGTATCTAGGGATAACAGTAATAATTATTTTTGCATTATTCGGAATAATTTAAAACATAAAAAATCAGGTGAAAAGACCACCTGCCGATATCCAATTGGGAGACTCTTACAGCATGTATTAAAATATTTTATGTTATAGTGGGTGTTGTATTACGTTAATCAATAAAGATTATGTAGATATAAAATCTTAGACAGAACATATAATTTACTATCCACAGGTTTCGCTAGACATTGTCATATCCAACAACACAACTTTTTTTAAACTTAATTGTTAATAAAGATTGTTATATATATAATATATATATATATATATATATTATTTAAAAAATATTACTGATTTCTAGTCATATATTTATTATATCAATGGCCTCGTGAGTGTTAATGAAGAGCCGTACAATATTTTTTTTACTTAAATTGTATACTTAAAATTAATCAATGAACCACTTTATCTAAAGATTATCACACCTTTTCTAGCCACCATGTCTATAAAAATGTAAAACAATTTTCTGAACATAAATCCTTGAGACTAACAGCAAGTCGAAACTAGTTGGATCAATAAAAAATTTAGTGAGCAAAACCAAGTGTTTCCATTTGAAAAGTAAAAAATTAGTCAAAATGTTTCAATAAGTGATCAATGAGAACCATATTGAGATTATATAATTTAATATGCCAATTATAATGTTAATTTACTTTATGTAGAGTTGTCTGAAAAATAAAGATGTTATATGTATATAATACATTTTATATTGGGCTTGTAAAATAAATTCATTTCGTTTAATTTTACTTATTTTTATCTATTCATAGCGGTAACAAGTATAAACTAGTTGAAATAAAAAAAAATAAGTGAAAGAAAATCAAGTCACTTTAATTTACTCAGAGAAAACCTTTTTCTTGAGAGCTTGATGTAGAAACATTTCAAAGTTCATTTTATGAATTTTGTATAGCGCACCAAACGTAAAAAAGTTACTTTATCACAAATCATTTCGATCAAAAAATCAACTTTTTCAATTTTGTTCTACGTCAATTTCATAAAAATGTGTTGTACTTTTGGATAACAATGTTGTCTTCTTTTCAATTGAACCGTTCGGACTGCAGACTGCACACCGTGAGGCCTCTCCCGGACGGATTCGTGGAGAAGGGAGGTGTGCTGTGGGGTCTAGTTGAAGTTTTGTAATAAAAATAAATTCTTAAAATATATCCAAAAGAATGTTTAATTGATAATAGAAACCCAGAATGTATCAACTCTAATAGTTTTTGAAAAAAAAAGTAATAAGCTGTAATTACCGAAAAAAAAACTTAATGAGAAAAAAGGTGTACGATATAATAGATCTTATCAATTGAATGAAATTGAACATATTTTTTGTGAAAATCATTTAAAAACGGTTTAATTTTCTCGTGCGAAGGAAATATTTCTGTAATGCCTGTGTGCAGTGACGTGTAGAGGGTTATAACACCTCCCCCCCCTCTTCAGAAATTTTAATGACTGATTAAACAAAAAATAACATTTTAGCAACGCTTTAACAACATTAAATGTTATTTTCATGAAATATTACTAAAATGTGTGCTTAGTGAGGAGTTTTACATTATAAACAATAAGCCATAATCACCCCGAAACTTATTTCTATCTACGCGCCTGTCTGTGCGATAAAATTAAGCTTCTGTATTCGCACTGAATATTTTTTGGGTAATAAAACACACATTATCCAGTGATAAACATGTTTCGCCAAGTATTCAATGAGTCAACAAACAAAAGTATTCTGTATTCGCATCTATGTAGTGCCAAAATCGTTAATTGGCCTTCCACTTTACTTTTTAAACTTTTAGCGCGTTTAAACACTCCTTTAACGTGCTGGTACATATCTCATAAAATAGTTTCGTTAACTGTGAAAGAAATTCCTGGGGATCTTTGGATGAATAGTTAATAGATCAAAGTATCCTTTCACAAAGAAATAAATAAATAAAACTGAAAACTTTTTTTTAATTTCAAAGTGTGCTAATGTTAAAAAAAATGATTGTTCTTTCTGCTAAGTAGGAGAAATTACAACCATTTTTATTTAAATGATTAAAGTCTTCACAACCAACATGAAGAAGATTAATTAATGTACCCCTCATTTAGTTTAATTGAAAAACAATTGAATTTATTTGGCAATATTCAACTGCATTTCATTTCAACTAATTAAGATGTAAATTAAACAGAAACTTCTCTGATACTGTGCCATGGTTGAGAATTTTAAAACACCATTTTCCGAAACTAATCGAATTGCACAATTACTTCGTGAAAAACTCCGTCGCGTGAAAACTATCAAACTGAAACATCCTCAAGTGGAAAGTACTTTCGAAGCTGAAAATAAAGCTATCTAAAACCTGTCTGGAGGAACTAGCCCGTGCTGAGGTGGGAGCTATAGAAAAGGTTTTGGTTCAAATGAAGAATGTTATTGATAAACAAAAAGAAACTGTTTATCAATAAGATTCTTCATTTCAACCAAAACCTTTTCTATAGCTCTCACTTCAGCATTGGCCTGTTACTCCAGGCACAAAGAATTCGACGATATTTATTATATGGAGGGATTTGAAGGAAACGATACAGAAGATGATGTGGTTACATTTAAAATAACAGAACAAAAGAAAACTGTTTATCAATAACATTCTTCATTTCAACGAAAACTTTTTCTATAGTTCGCACCTTAGCATTGGCCTCTTCCTCCATACAGAAAGATTTCGACGATATTTATTATATGGAGGGATTTAAAGGAAACAATACACAAAATGATGTAGTGCCAGTTAAAATAAAATTGGACTCGAGAATCTCCGCAAAGAAAATTGTATCTTCTAATATTTTTGAGAGATAAGGACGAGATTATTACAAATGTAACGAATGAGGTGGAACATTGGGAGAAGTTGGTGGCTGTTAAGAATGAACTGATTTTCGATCTTCAGGATCAAGTGATAGAGATTTCACTTGATGGAACTGGATCATACCAGTAATCATTTTCTGAATGATATATTTTAAACGATATCATGTTTTATGTTCCATAACAATAAAAATTTATAGAGGACGGGCCATGAATAACGTTTAATAAAGTTAAATTTTGAGATGAAAACAATTTCGAAATAACTCAAAAAATACTTGCTCTAGATATAGTAATTCATAATACTTTAATGCTGGAAATTGTCTTGCCAATCGCACTATGAAATAAAATTTTGGTCATTCCGTTTAAAAAAATATCATGATATTTTTAAGTGGACACTGAAATATTGATTTTTTTTAAATAACTATTGTCAAAATTGATAGAAGCTAATTGCTTCAAGTCTAGAGCAATCTATTAGTAATAATTTAAGATGCTGCTCGTCTGTCTATATTTTTACCACTAGAAGTTATAGGGATTTTTCCAGACATCTATTTAAGGTTTTATTTTGACAAATAAACTTTTGACTCAAAAACTGTAAGAGTTATGTAGACATAAATCGAATTCAGGGTTAGGCAATTGAACGGAGAATCCAAAAAATATTAATATATAGGGTGTCCCATTTAAAATAACAAAGGTAGTAGCCATTTCTGTTACAACCGAAAGTGAAAGAAAATCGAAGTATTTTCCATGAGGAGTTTGCATTCAACCGTGCAATGTAGATTTTTTTTTAATTTTCTGTCGGGAATCCCGTAAGCTTTTAATGGACATTATTCCCACCGTGTATATTATATAAAAACAAGTCAAAATAATAAGTTTACTCAATTGAATATTTTTTTTTCATTCTGCACATGGCCTTGAATTACGTAGTTATTTGTTCTTTCCATTAAATATTCTCGAAAGAAAAAATCATTATACAATATGTTATTGCAATACAACAGCAAATGTCCATTATGTAATTTAATGTCGGGAGAGGTATTTGCCCGAAAAGTAGTTATTTTAATGGATTTTTTAGATAACGTAAATTGATTGTGTGTGTTACGTAAAGATCAAATTTAATTGATAAATAAAGCACAAAAAACCTTTATTCACATACTCGAAAATGTGAAGAGAGGTTATCACTGCTTTATTTATCAATAACTTAAAGTAAGTAAAAAAATCGCAATAGTGAAAAGCAAATTAAATGATTAAGTATTCAAATTTAAATAAAAAGAATTTGAAAATAAATCATAAATTATTACCTCTTTCGCTACTGTGACATTTTGATATATAAGTACTTTAAAGCAAATGTTAAAATAATGGACAACATAAGTTAAAGTGTCACAAAGCTAAAGAGCGAAAAAATTTTTAATTATTTTCCAATTCAATTTTAATTTATTGAAATAACAGTGACTGTAAATATATTTTTTCTATTATTATTAATTATTCAATTAAGTAAATTAATTATTTTCAAAATATGTTTATTTAGTTTAATTTAAATAACTGTGACGAAGTAAATAATTACTCTTTTATATATTTAATTTTTTTATTCTTGTTTTCTTCAATCCTTAATTTAAACAAATTATTATATCTGTATTAAAATCCACAAATAATTAATCCCATTTATCCGCAACAAATTAATATTAATGTATTTTTAATGCCTTGAGGTACACGAGATGGGTTTAATTTTAATCCCAGAATACGGTAGTTTACGCAATTTGATCTTAGCACGTAGTTAGAGCACACAGGGAATTCCGACCCTTTATAATCCCGAATCCCCTTTGCTCTTATAATTCCTCGCGTTAATATCTATAATTAAAGTTCAACAGCAAACTATGGGTTTGGTCACATGTTAGAATCAGATATTATGCCGTTTGTAAATTTATTTCTCGAAATATTCTATCTATCTGATTAAATCAATTAAAGTCTGTTTTTCAATATTACGTTGATTAAAATTAATAAATTAATTTTAAAGAAAAATTGTTGGCTTTCGAAATTGTGTTTATTTTAATGTTTAATAATCCTATCAGCTGAAGAAGTAAAGAAGTCTTACGAAATAATTGTAATAAATTAAATAAAAAGAATTTGAGAATAGTTATTTAATATATTATTATTTTAGGTACTATGTCATTTAGCCATTGTGATAGCTTTATATTATATTATATTTTTTGTTGTATTATACAATATTTTATTGTTATGCAACAGCATAATATCAATGATGGACATATGCTGTTGCATAACAATAAAATATTGTATAATGCAACAAAAAATGTAATATAAAGCTATCACAATGGCTAAATGTCATAGTACCTAAAATAATAATATTTAAAGTACTTATATAAAATATTTATTAATTAATTATGTTCAAATTCTTTTTATTTTATTTATTTCAATAACTGTGACAAAGTGATTAAATCCGTTTTCTATACAAACATCTTTATTCAGACAATATAACAACAAAATTTTACAAAATTTATTATAACAATATGTACAATTATGTTAGATGTCTGTGATGGGCTATCGACCATAGGTCTTTCTGCCCTGTATGAATTTATGATGATTTGCAAATTAAAATTATGCTAGCTAGCTAACTGTCATGTATGCATGAGTTAATGAATAGGTGGATAGTGACCAAAATGTTGTTATGTTTTGGGGGAATATTAGGGTTGCGAGGAATGCAATATTTTGTAAGGTCCTTTTTCTATTATCAATTATTTATCTTTAATATGGTTTTATAAAATGCTCCATCAATCAATCAATTAATCAATCATCTGAAAATCAAATTTCATATTTCAAGAATTTATTGGGCTGATTATGGTTATATATGAATCCAAAATACTGTTGAATGTTATATAATTTGTGAATATACAGTTTCATCAAATGCCTCATCCATGTAATTATTAATTTATTCGTTTAATCAAGTTCCATTTATTCGAGAATATTTATTAGAAATACTAGTATTATTTTTTAATAAGCAACTTTAAATAAATGAAGGCAATAAATAACAATAAATTAATGTTTTATTAATAAATAGGGTAGTTACATATAATTACAGAATATGTTCTATTAATTAAATTATTATGTACTCAATTTTACACTAACAAAAAATATCAAAAATTTCGACTTTATCCTTCTCTCATATTTAATACTCATGATTCTATTTATGTGGCTATAGCTCCAAAAGTTTCAATGGAGTGATTTACGTGTGGAATTGAATAACAAAAATAAATTAATAAAATTAAATTTGTTTTATTTATCCTCACTAATTTCTAAATAAATCAATCTGCAATCTACTTGAAATGTCGTGTCTTCATATTTTGTATTTATTTTTAACCCACTCGTCTAGTTTTTGTTAAAGCAACGTTTCTAATGAATTAGATTATCAGATTATTATAAGAAATTTAATTAAGTTGATATGTTAAGTTTATTCATTTTTGTATTCAATCTTAAATTCAAGGCTATTAAATGCAATTCTATAATTTAGACATGGAAAAGACGTGATTAATTGCCACAAGTAAAACAAACCTTCTTCCTGTCTAAATTATTAAATGAGCCAGATCTAGTAGATATTTTTAATTTAATTTGAAACTAAGAAATTCTGTTTATTTTTAGTGAAATAATTTTTTATTTGATAAACCATTGTTTCAAATGGATTATAAATTTACATTTTAATTATAAGGTAATTAATCTGTCGTAAGTTTATTTATTTGTGTATTAAATTCTAGACTCATTCTTTAGACTATCAACATTAAATAATTTAGCGAGGAAAAGATTTGATCAACTACCACAAGTAAAGCAAACCTTTTAGGTGACTGAATTATTGAATGATCTGTCGATCTCTTGTTCTATAGTGGTAAATAGATCTACTAGATTGCAATAGTTATTTTTTCTTTTAATACCAAACTAACAAATTTTGACATTTGTCTCCTTAATCACTCTTCTAATATTTGGTAAAGTATTGTTTCTAAAAGAAAAACTCACATTAAGATTTTAATTATAAGAATATTAATTAATTTAATATCCATGCCATAAACAATAAATTCCGATTTATCTAAATTATACACGATACTTAACATGATAAATTAATTTTAATATTTCCCTAGTCGCGATTTGCATGATTAAAACGTGGCGATTTTCTTCCTCGGTATTGGCGTAGTGCGGGTATCCGGGGCATTCACGTATCGTTATAAAATTCCGTTCTGCCAGTTTCAGATGAATCCGTAATCTCGTGGGAACGAGCGATGCAGCTTTTACGACTTTTTGCTCAACAACTCTAACATCGGCGCTTGCTTAAATAAAAATGACAACAACAACGAACATTGATATACGTATTGACAAATCTAATAAGGTCAATCAACTGGCAGAAATGATTAGAAATTAATAGCGTGAGTAATTCCACGAATAAACCTCTTAATTAAATGTTTATTTTATTGTACCAAAATCCATTAGATTTTTTCAGAAAAAAATGATAGTTTGTGGAGTTTAGTATTACTAAAATTTAGTCACTATTTAAAAATAAAACAACGGTTTTTAATCAGTGAAACGAACCAAGTGTTTTAATCAAAGTGTATTAATTAAATATGTTTCACCACGGGTTAAGTGTCATAAAGGTTATTATAGTTATTACAACCTTTATATAATAATCCAGTGGCATATTATTGATGATCATAATACGTTGCAATATTATTAAGCTCAACTTCCTCTAATATCTCGTTCAGATTCAGCGTTTTTCTTTTTCGAATAACTGAAAAAAGTAATTATGATATTATGCCACTGTCCTTAGAAACAAACACTAACTTTTATGATCTCATTTTAAGAATTATAAGCACCAATTTTATTTTTCTAATAAAAATATGGTTGAAGAAGAAAACTTATAAAACTTTAAACTGAAGTTAGTTTAATATTCTGATTGAGAATGCAATAGTACTTTTTCATTCAATTACCTTCAGTGACGAAGTCACTGACGAATATTTCTGGTGATTTCGAAAATATTGTTATGGATAATTGAACGGGCAATGTCTTGAATTCTCAAGTTGAGGCATCGTATACAACTGACAAAATCGACATTTTATCCTCGGATAGTGATAGTGTTAAGAATGGTCGCTTGGCAAAATTTTGTAAACATAAAAAGAAAAAATGACTGGGTGGAAGAAGACTTTATTCAAAAATTACAAGAATGGAATAAAGAGCTTGAAGAGATACATCCCAGAAAACTTTTATCGCTTTTTTGATGACTATTTACGGCTAATGATTACAAACTATACAAACATGTAATATAGCACACAGCGTGATATGACCTTGGACGAAATCAAAGGTTTCTTTATTTAGGTGCTTATTTACAGTGGGTATCCCAGAATTGGGGAACTCCTCCGATTCCAATCATACCAATAGTCATTTAAAGAAACCGTTTGAACTATTGGATGAGCTCTTCCGATTCTAAGTATACCATTATAACCGAAGCCATTTCAAGAAACCCTTTATGCAAAAATTACATTGTAATAACAACACAAACGGATAATAACAAAAAATCATAAATTAGATCCTTTTTATAGAACTAAATGGGAAGTTTATAAGAAATGTTCCATTGCAAGAAAATCATGGCATTGACGAGTTATGATGCCATTTTTCGAAAGCAATTCATTAGATGAAGCACTTAGATGGGGCTGCAAGTTTTGAATTGGCACAAAACAAAAAGTCTACATAGAATGATTCGAACGCTACTAAGAATTAGGTGCCAGCAGTTATTCCTTTTGACGATAGACTTAACTTCGCTCAGTAATTAAATTAGTTGTGATAATATATTCAAATTTAATGGATTAAATAACAATTTATATTTTTCTCAAATAATCCTAGTTATTATTTTAATTAGATATAATGGAAGATAAAGGTTTTCATCAAGTATGGATACATCTGAATTAGGTATTATTTTTCCTAGTTAGATATAAAACACAAAATAGTACAAAATACTTTAGTGTTTGAGAAGGAACTTATAATTATTAAAAAAAGGCCGTGCTTTATCACTTCTTATTCTACAGTTTCTTTACGTCGTTGTTTTTAATTAGAATTTTTCGAAACATTAGACAGAATAACTGTGCCTAATAATAAAATTTGAAAATATTTGAAATAAAAGGAAAGTTCTCATTTCTTGTATTTTTTATTATGTTGCAACAAAGAAGATACATATATCGTCATCGGTCATTGGAATGATTACAATATTATGACCATTTGTTAAAACAGTAAAGCAGTTTTGCCAAGAGAAAATATGTCTAGGTTTTCACTAAAAAAAAAGAAAATTGCAATTCTTCAACCGCATTTGAAAAGAAAATGTAATAAAAACATGAGCAGAATTGATCATGCAAATGAAAACGGTAAGCTTGTGCCGAGTGAGTATAAAGGATACTAAATGTATTTGCCTTGCCTTAATCAAGAATTGGGTATGGCAATGAGTAACTCATGATAAGTTTATTGTCTTAATGGTGGTAAAAGCGACCAGTATATTTTTCGTTTCTGAATAGGTATTGTAAATCAGCAAACAAAAACTACAAAGCAAGCAAGGTATGATGGGAGAGATCACTTAGAAGTATTTCAAGAAAACCATATCATATATATTTTCAATCAGCGACAAAAATCACTAAAACTTATTTTCTTTATTTTCGGCTAAATTAAAAATAACTCAGGCTGAAAGACCACTGGTCGATAGCCAGTTTCAGAGTTGGAATTATGCTGTGAACGTTAGTGTATTGTTAAATATTGTATTGTAACTGTATATTCCAATCTCAGAAATAAAGATGTTTATGTATGTAAAAATAACTCTCCAGAACTTCCCTTTAAAGTTTTTAACGTTACTTCTTTAATAATATTGTGTCTTATAGACTGCACATTTTTCTGTTTTGGCTTACTATTGTACTTACTTTACATTAATATGGCGATTAATGAGTTTATTAAAACAGGAAGCTCGTATATCTTTTCAATCGCCTATAAAAAATCTCAATGTTATTTTCTTTATTTGTAGACGAATTAAGAAAACACTTTTCGAGAATTTTTCACTCATTTATGTATAAAGTTTGAACATATTTTTTTAATAATATTTGTTTGTTTTTTTAGTTCTTTGTTACTGCCATCGTTATTAAAAATATTAACAAAATATCGAGCGTACAACAAAAATCGACGACGAAGTTGGCATTGGAAATCTGAAGTCATGTCTGAAATAAAATCACACGCGCACGCATAAAGTACTGGTTGTCATGTTTAACCGCAACCAGCATTTCACGCGTGTGATCTTAGTAAAGACATGACTCGAGACTTCCAACGCCAACTTCGTCATCGAGTTATACGCTCGATATATTAAAATATAACTATAAATTTTTGTGAATCTACGATAACAGTGCATTAACGCGCGTCCTTGCTTCGCCCGTCATTACTATCAGAACACGCGGCTATATTCGGTTTTGATTTAAATTGAATTAATTTGGTTTAATTTAATTTTAATCGACTTAGTTTAATTTGATTTAATTTTGCTTATTGTATTTGAATTAATTTAATTGATTTATTTTAACATCTTCAAGTTATGTAAGGCAGAGCTGTACTACGAGGGATTGATCCTGAAACACATATCTGCAGATGGCCTTATATTAAATAACGTTTTTTTTTGTTGTTGTTTTTGCATTAATTTTTTCTAGGATCAAAATTTGTTGCATTATGCAAAATTTGATTAATGTGCAACAGCAGATGTACATTATGTGATTCAATGTCCGGCGGGGTATTTGCCCTGGACGTAGTTGTTTTAATGCGCATTTGTTTAACGTACTTACGTAATGTAAGTCAAAAGTTACAGAGCTAAATGTGAGAATAATCTATTAATTATTTTCAAATCATTTTTATTTAATTTATGACTTTTATTAAAAAAAAAATCGTTATTTGTAATTCAAATAATAAATATTGACAGAAAATATAAGGATTTTAAATTAATTAGAAATCATAATGCGAGATTCAATTTAACTAAAACTCTGGTCCTCCATTTAAGCCTTACAAACATTAAATAAAAAATGTTATACAGTTGAAGAGAATAATTTCAAAAATAATGACAGACTGGCCACTACAGCCATTAAAATGTGTTATATCATAAATTTTTAATATAATCTAATCCCACCAGAGGTGTTTCTTTTTCGCCAATATTTAATAAATGCACGCACTAAAAATTACAAAATTACTCGATTTCATAGAAACACATATAATTTAAGATATAAATCAATTTAATTAATTACTTTCTATCTTTAAAAAATAAACATGTCGTTTTATCACCTCTTGTTTTACACCTCCTCCATCATAAATCAACCTTTAAAATGTTGGTTTCCAAAAAAATCCACTTGCGTTCATCAACATCTAGAGAGGAAATTTTATTCGATTCGGAGGTTTGGTTGAAACGCAACAGGTTTTAGAGTAGTAAAGTTCGAAGTGTATTGGGCTTTTAAAGCGTTGTTTCTTATTGGAATGCTCGTTTCATTAAAGTTCGGTATGCGCGCTGGCGAATCCGTGCGTAGCGCCATTAAGTATACTAAATGTTTGTAGGATTGTTGAAAAATAAAAATTACGGGAGGATCCTGCAGTGAATTACCAAAATATATATGCGATGTTGTGTAAATGCAAATTCCTTTTTGCGATTTTTTTAAATGCATAAATAAATGTGTTAGCTGCAGAGGGAACAAATGTCTGAATCTAAATAATCTAGAAATTATACAAGTTTTAAATACTTCTTTAAGTAAGTATTTTAGTTAAACTGCAAGATTGGTAAGTTTTTAAAGAACTAATATAAGGGATATTATACTTCATCTTCTGACGAGTGTAAAGTATATATGTATGTACTATTTGACACAAATAAATGAATATTTTATACATTTTATAATAATACTATTAAATTCTAGAAACTAGAGATACACACTAAAATAATAGAATTTATGATAGATACATGAATAATAATACAGCTAAAAAGTATAAAGTAGTTTTTAAATTATTGAGTAGCTACAATTCTTAAGACGAGATTGAATTTGAGCATTAGATTTTATTATTATTTGATTTGTGGGGCTGTAGTGGCATTTCGACCTAAAGATCTTTTGTGCCTCCCCTACGTGAAGTAACTTAATTTGTTACCTAACAGGATATACCTATCCTTTGAAGTACCCTTAAAGTTTCGAATCTTAAGATATTTTAGTTTGTCAAGATTTTAAGATTATAAATGGGTTAATATAAAGTCCGCAACAAAAACATCTTTATAACAATTCTTTACAAATATTTATATTTAC
Organism: Philonthus spinipes; assembly: GCA_963082785.1. Lineage (NCBI taxonomy): Eukaryota > Metazoa > Arthropoda > Insecta > Coleoptera > Staphylinidae > Philonthus > Philonthus spinipes. The sequence goes on along the minus strand of OY720306.1, from coordinate 18,494,944 downwards.
AATACATATAGATACATTATTAGTCTGTTATGGGCTATTTACCAGAGGTCTTTCAGCCCTATAGTCCGCTATTAAATTAAATTAATAAAACTTTAAATAGAATTTTAACAACTCAATTTAAAGAAAATGTATACTAAGGTCTACTGTTTTTAATTTTAAAATAACTCACTTTACTTTATTCCATCAAATAAATAATCCATTCATCACTTGCCCGAATGAATCAAATCAAGCAATTTAAGAATACAAACAATCCATTATGTCTAGCCACCCACAGACGTTATGCATATTAGGGACGTACTCACAGAAAAAAAATGGAAAAAATCAATGCACGTTCTTTTACGTAAAAAAAGGGCCCCATGTCCATCAAATACCGATTAATATTCAAGTCATCTAGATAACGCCGTGTATTTTAATTTACTTTCACATGAAATCGTGAAATCATCTACCTGCTTTGCTCATATTTATTACCACCATGATTCGGTGGAAACTCTGTCGAGACACTCGCTGATACATATTATTGTGAGTGTGTGTGTGTGTGCGAATATGGGTCGTATACATTTGGTTAATATCCGTGTCGGTGTTTCGTATGATGTTTGCGAATGAGTGACAGTGATGGTTTACTTGGAAATATTTTTGGCGTGTGCTTATTTTTGCGTACAGGCATAAATAATGATAAGGAATAATCTATTTTTTTTTACTGTTTGTGTTGTAGTCGTTTGAAATTTACTCGTCACCTAGATGGAAACAAATATCTGAATTAAAATTATTATATATATTTATAATGATGATTGAAATGTTTTATATTGCAATTTTAATTAAAGTGTTTAACCTTTAAATATTATCAGTTTTAATTATATTAAAAAAATAATAATTTTAAAATAAAAATGGTGAAAATCGTGAATTACGAAAAAATAATGAATAAAAATACCAATGTGGTTTGAAAATAATTAAAGAATTAATTATTCTGGTTTAATTTCAATAATTTTTTAATCACTGTTATAACAAATCAATACTATTCTTCAAACGATATAACAATTGTAACTCAAAAGTAATAATGCTAATTATCGTAAGAGTATAGAAGACGCAAATGCCATAAAATATAATGAACGATAACAAGGAGAGAATTCTTCGATTCTTTTACCTAATAAAATTATCCTGTTATAGTATGATAAAGTCAAGAGTTATCTATTTGTACACCTTCCATAAAACACGAACGAATTTCAGCACAAAATAGCAAATCTCAAAGAAAAAGTTACAGAACATTTCTCTAAACTAAATAAAACCTATATCCGCAATCCCTTTACATCCGACAATCCTGAACTCTTTAAAACCCTCACCAACAACACACACACGTAAACCGTCAATCTTCTCAGATAATTAATTTAACTACTATATAATAATTATCAAACCTCACTACCTGCTTAAAGAAAACAAAAAGCTAAATTATACTAACATAAGTGAATTAGTATAATTTATTAAGTTATAAATTGGAAACAATAATTCTAAGTCAGCTATTTCCCACATAAACAGACAAACTTAATACAAACATCCAACACCAAACTAACAAATCAGAGATGAACTCGTTAGAAAATACAGTTGATGTTGATGTTGTATATCATTCTTGATAATAACATCAACACAAAATTAGTTTAAACAGAAATAAGTGAAACTAAATCAAGTTATTTAAAATACAAGTCCAATTTAATTTTAAACACTTTTTTAATTAAACATTTTTACTGTATTGTACATAATTTTGTATGACTAAGTGTAAAATACATTACATTTTAATTGAACAAACCTCTTAATTTAAAGACTTTGAAATTTTATAAGGCAGAGCTGTCCTGAGGAGGACTGACACGTGTTTGTAGATGGATTTGTACTTCCTAACATTTTTGTTATTTGCATTAAATATTCTCGAAACAAAAATTTTGTACTGTTGGAATTGCAAATTCTATTATGTAGTTAAATGTCTGGCGGGCTATTTGCTCGGGAAGTAGTTGTTTCAATGGATGTTTTAACCATTTATGATATATAAGTCAAAAAAAAAATGCATTAGCTAAATTGAAATTTATTAAATTAAATATAAAGAATTTGAAAATAATTATTTAATAAATTATTTTGCCTTTAGCTACTTTGAAATTATGACTTATGTTACATAAATACTTTTTATACAATTTTTCAATCGAAAATATTTAATGTAAAAAACAAAAAACCAAAAAATAAAAGTTATGGCTATCTGCCGACACATGTTTCGGGATTACATCCTTCTACATCCCTCATCAGTATAGCTGTGTCTTAGGTAATTACAACGTTATTAATTAAATTGATTAAAATTAATTAAATTTATTAATTAATTATTCATTTGTATCTTAATTATTTTCAAATTTCTTTTTATTTAATTTAATAAACAGCAATAAAAATGTAAGAAATAGAGTAGTGTTTAAATTCACTGACAAATTACCAAATGTGCTATTTAAATTAAAAACTGCGAATTTCATGTGGCTTGTGTCCGTCCATTTACATAGGCCAGTCAGGTAGAAATGTTGTTGCTGTTAAATTTTGAGTGCATACAAAAAATAAGAAAAAAACATCAAATTATGCATTTCTTTATCGAAAGCAATCATTTAACCCAAAAAAACCTTTAACCATTTTGCATCGTTCCGAAAAAAGGCTGAAAATTCGAACTTCTGTGCCGGCATTCCTGAATTTAATCGTATGTTTCGGTCGTACAAAATCCGTCATTTATGTACGAATTACAGGTGAATTTGACAGGTTCGTGTGATTGAAACGTGCGATCAATTCCAGAAATTCACGCCCTCGAGTCACTCGAAATCCAGAAAGCATGTAAATCGTTCATGAATCGACCAAATCTCCTCTCCCATCTTTACTGCATTAAATTTTTAATTAGTATTTTAATTGTTTTGTCAATCTACTTTATAAGCAAAATAATAGATACATTTTGTAATGGTATTTATGCAGCATATATTAAGCTATTTTTCGTGTACTTTTAGTTAACAGAATAATTTTTTACCATTCAGTTAGAAAATTCATTAGTGATATTTTACAACATTAAATTTTAATATATAATTTTTAGTATTCGACAACAGACGTTTTAATACTTTGTTTATAATAAACTATAATAATTAAGTTTAAGGCATAAGTAAAACTTAAATACCATTATTTACCTAAATCGATTATGTGATATTTTTTTAGAGTAAAGGTATAAGATTAATGTTTCGGTTTATGAGAAGACAGCTAAAATGAAAATAATCGTTTAAAAATGGATTTCTGAATAGATTTAGCCGTGGAGTAAAATAACATCATTTGAAATATTAAAAAAGAAAACGACTGATTATTGCCTATTTCTACATTAAAACACTGTATTTCAATGTAAAAAAATAGGCAATAATTAGTCGTTTTCTTTTTTTATTATTTGAAGTGGTATTTTCACTTGACAACTAAAATGTAACTACACAATCATTACCTATACTCTGTTTTCTCTAAGATTACAATAACAAGAACACTGATTTACACTATTAAAATAGGTGAATCTGGTGACAAATATTGTCGTGAAATTCAAATCTAGTGGAACATAACACACCGCGTGGGAAAAGAATGAATTCCAACAATTTTTCCATGTGGATTTTTAATAACTTCCCTCGATAGACCCGCGTTTTTACTCATTGTATAATAAATTAGAGAAACATTAAGATAAAATGAAACTGCAGCTGACTTTATGATGCATGTCTTGTTTCATGTGTAAGGTGCATAAAAATAATATTTCAATTAATATTTTATAGGTATTTTACATTACAGTAAAGTGATACAATTTAATTTATTATCAATCATGTTATTTATAAATAGTACTCCAATGTTAAACTTAATAGAGCTACGCTTATGCCGACGACAAAATGACATAGACTAAATAAAGGCGGTGAATAAAATGTCTCTAGTGTGAGATTTCCCGCAATTTCAACCAATAACTGAACAACGTCAAATTTGAGGTATCCTTCCCTGCTTGTAATATTAAAAAAATTGACTATAGTAATTTTCTTATATATTAATATTTGCTTTACTAACACGAATTAGTGAATGCCAATTTAGAATAATCAATGTATTTCAAAAGGTGGCGCTTGCGTCGTCTTTAATTTATTATGATTAATATCGGGTATATAACCCCAACACAACCGAAATGGCCATCACTAGTTATCCATACGCTAGATGAATGGTGGCTGAACGTTTCATTAAATGTATTTCAAAATCATGATTATATTTTGTGACTTTAATTAATACCGGTTATATATCAATTAATTATTTAATTGAAAATATTTCATTTCCATTTCTCATCTTTTATTCAATCCTTTTTCCATTAGCAGAATTCTTTAATCAGAAAGCCGATATTAACGAAATGAGCATTATTAATGTAATGCTGCAGCCAATATTATCAATCATAACTTGTCTTGAAATAACGAGTGCTGCAGATCTTCAAGGTCACTGTAAATGCACGAGGATGTACTTAATTAATAATTACGGCCATTCAGAAAATTATATATTTTCATATAAAATTATGTCTCATGTGAAATATTTTCTTTTAATCAAATCTGATAATCAGGTGGATTCGCATCACATTCACTGATTGATAAATACGCTAAATTTGGATGTTGAGCTTTAAGATTTTATAAATAATATATTTCTCTACCCCATGAATTACAAAGTTTATAACAACTCAGAAAGAAAATTGTCGCATTTGGAGTGAAAATAAACGAGAAGCTATTATCCAAATTCCATAACATTCAGATAAATTGACAGTTTTGTGCGGAGTAGTTGAGCACTCAAATGTCCTAGATTATAATACTTGAAAATTGCTAACGCTCTCAGATGATAAATGGAGAGCTATTCCGTACATGAAATGTTAAATTTAACTTACAAAGTAACGTTATTTATATCGTCACAGTCTTTTATCATTGTTATGCATGCTTAGATTGTGATATTAAAACAATAAAGTATACTTTAAATTTATTATTTCTCATACCGAATAGCCCCAATTTCTAATATGTTAATTGAACATATTTAGTATATTTATAATATAATATATAAACATTTTAGTTTCTTCCGTCAATATTAAATATTGTATTTACAATCTCAAATGATTAAAAAAATACTACAATACTTTTCAATAACATTTTAACTTTGTAATAAAATACATCAGATTAACCTTTCTTTAAGGGTGCGGTTTAGACGAAAGAGATAGCTATATAAATATTGGCAATCGCTAGTTCGAGTTAGATTGCTGTTGTGATCAATGAAAAATATCGTATTATAGATTAAAATAATCTTAAAATAAGCAGGAATTTCATTAGATAAATTAAAAATTATTTTAATATTTAGTTTGAGTGAAAAACAATTATGAAAAACAATGAAAATTGATCAAATTTATAGCAAATTTTAAAATATATTTTTGCTAATAAAAACTTGTGCAATGAAAATTTAAAGGGTTTCACTAAATTCTGCATTCAAATAACTTAGCAGACATGTCCAATTATTTCATTATATCTTACAATTTTATTTTCTAACTTGAACTTGAACACGAAAATTAACGATTTACTTTTTATTTTGACTGATACTTTATACTCGGTAGATGAAAATGTAAATATATATTCATATTATTAAATCCAAATTAATGGCTCTTTTTTCAAACGATTATTTCCATTTTACTGTATAGCTATCTTTTTCTACTAAACCGGAACCTTAATATATTTAAATGTTAATGATAATAGCCACTGTGTTTTCGAAATATATATCTGCAATTCAATAAAATAGTTGCTATTATCAGTGGTGATTGCAAACGTAACATTGTTAGTACAACTGAAATGTGTTTGTTGATTATTGTTCCGAAACAGACTGTCACTTAGTCACCTTTTTTTATTTATTCAAAATTAAAAACAATTTTTATTATTTATTTTATTAAGGGCTACAGAATCGTTGGGTTGAGAAATCGACTTGGACTCCATGACTCCGACTCCAAAATTTAAAGAAAAAAGAAAAATTATACTTTTATCTCACATAATATTACTATGTTATTTTTGTTATAATAGTTATCTAACTTTTTTTATGTGTTTTTTATATGTAGGTACTTTATTATTATTATTATTATTATTATTATTATTATTATTATTATTATTAGAATTAGAATTAAAAAAAGTCTATAAAAATTCAATGGTTAAGGCTATCACATGATGAAACTGCATTTTCACAATTAAATAAAAACACAATATAAATAGAAAATACGCAATGGTATTTTAGTTTCACTGTTTTTTTTTAATGTAGAAACACTGCTACAATTGTTTCTCCAACAATCATCTGCCTGATGATGCCACTGTATTGGCGGAACAATTGTAGCAGTGTTTTTACAATAAAAAAGAACAGTGAAACTAAAATACTATTGTGTTTTATTTACTTGAGAATTTTATATTACTAGTTTTAAAAAAATATACACTTTAAGCTAAATATAAAAAAAATGTTATGCAAATAATGTTAAAAAATGATTTATTTTTTTAAGATTAATGTGCTTTATATCTTCATTTTTTCATTTCTCGGTTGTGTGAAATAAAAGCAAATAGCTTAGCGAATTTTTTCATGCATGCTGCACACGCGAAATTATGGGACCGGATACCTGGAACATGTAATTTATGAAGGTGCATTCTTTTGAATCGTCATTGTCACTTTCTGTTTCAATACAAAGAGGCCATGCATCATAGCCATCAACCGACACAGGAGAAAATAAAAACGCATTAATTTTTAAATCGCATACAGAATTATTCATGCGATTAAAGAAATTTTGAAATGTAAAGAATTTAAATTTGTATTGAGAAATGTGAGGGTTCAAATAAGTTTGAATGATAAATTAATTTATTAAATTAAATAAGACAATATTTGGTTTAATTTTGTATTTGTGTCTGAACACATAAAAGTAAATTATACTCGGATCTACAAATCAATGTAGTTACTTGAATTACGTGAAGGTTTATGTCATTAATTGAAAATACAAATATATTCCTTCCTTCACTTTTTATATTTTTTTGCTATATGTACATTTCGAGTACTATGTACCCATTTTCAATAGCTAACTAGATAATGGGTACATAGTATTCGAAATGTACATATAGCAATAAAACATAAAATGTAAAGAAAAGAATATAACTGTTGTAACCTTTCCTTTGGTTATTGACGCCCCCTCAACAATACTCACCCCTTTATCCCCGATTAGAAACAATAAAATAATTATCGCATGTGTTAGATCAAATTTTTATTGAGACATGTGTGATAGTATTTTTCAAATTAGTTTTCAATTAGTCTACAAATCAAGATGTAAAAATTATTATGGATCACTGTTTTTCAATAAATTAAAATAATATTAAAAAACATATGTTATGAGTTAAAGCTCATTAAAGTCTATAATAATAAGTAGATGATGATGTTTTCATTTTGATTTTCTTTTGTTATTTATATGTATTTTATTTTTTATGAGGAATGTAACAATTGTTTTCTATAACCTCTCATTTCGTCTATTACATATGTTTTATTTTCTGATAAAAATTGGCATTACCATTGTTTTAACATGTCTTCGTAGTTTATTGAAAAAAAAAAAAACAGTGGTCTATAATAGGTTTTATAATATCTTGATTTGTAGACCCGAGTATAGTTTACTTGTATGTGTTCATATACTACTACAGAATGTATAGAGTTTAAATAATAAAAATTAATATTGTTGTTATTAAATGAAAACACACTTTGTTTCAGATTTTATTAATATTTAGTTGATACTGCAACAAATGTTCTCTACAATGAACTGCTAAAAAAGTTTAAAATTAATTAATAACTTGTTGGCAGAAAGACCGCTGGTATGCATATTGTAAGCATTAGTCCTGTATAAAGTTTTATATATATATATATATATAATCTGCCTGATGACGCTACTGTATATTCATTTAATAACAATAACTCAGTAACATCACCAGGCAGATTATTAATTAATTTATTAAAAAATAATTTAGTTTAAAGCTTTTTGGTAATTCATTGTAAATAATACTATCCAAAAGAACATGTATTAAATAAAAATCTGGTGTCCTAAAATAATAAGATTAAATAATCAACATATCTAAGCCAAAATTATTTCATATCAATAGATAATAGATATAAGAATAAAATACATTGAAAATCTTTATTTTAACGAAAATTAATCCATTTATTTACTGTGTTTATTAATTTGTAAAGATTTTATCTTTATTAACTAAGCTTTCCTTGAATGAAACGGTATGAAACGGTGCTTATATGGAATTCAGCCTCCAATTTCCGGTGGGTATTTCCCACAACCAGAAAACATAACTGTTATGTGTTTTAACTTAATTAGCAGCACATATATTTAGCGTTTAACAGATTTCAAGCATTAATCTGTCTCACATTTTCTTTCTTTGATAGGTTTGAATCATTCGGTTACGAAATTATAAAAGGTAGAGAAAAGAAAAAAAAAACGGAATAAATCGACGAAATAAAGCATAGTTTATCTCTCATCGATTTAGTAATGGTTAGTGACTGATTAGAAAGAATCTTATGCCAAAAAAATATATTTGAAAAGAGTGTAATCACTTGTTTGAATATTGATTATTTGCAAAGTTCGTTTCATATTTCTTACCTTACCTTACTTAATTCGTTTAATTTAATTTTTCTTTTAATAAAATGTTCAACCACGATTCATCTAGCGAATGCATAACTTTGATAACCATTTCGATTTTTCGAACCTCATCAGATCAATGTGTTCCAGGTGCAACCTTGACGAAGGCGGTCGAACGAATCTTTCCAATTATTAATTTTTTCATTGCATAATACTAAACACTAAATTTTTGACAGTTGTTTCTAACTGAAAAAACGCCGCATTAAATTTCCATAATCATTGATACAGTTATGAATGAATATAATTTGCAATTCATCAGGCGGACAATGAAGGCACCTTCCCAGCGTTTGCGTACGAATAAAGCAATTAACGTTTTATTTGACATTAACTTTGATTCCTATTGTATTTCGGGACCGTTAGATTCTTGGCCAGAATTGTTCGTTCGCTCGCTCGCTCGCTCGCCATTGACATAATTTCTCATTTTCCGCGATGCCGAGAGAAGTGTACGGAAAAATATATGCTAATGCTGCACCTATCGGATGCTAAAATGGCATAATTTAATTTAAATGTATGCTAAAACTGTTTATTTATCGAAATCGTGATCACAGAAATTACAAAAAAAAACTAATGTTTCAATTTTATTATAAGTGTAATTTGTTTAATTTAGCCAGAATTTTTGCTCGTTTGCCAATTACCAAGAGAAGTGTACGAAAAAATGTATACTAATGCTACATTTATCGGATGCTGAAATAGACTGATTTTAATGTATGCTAAAACTGTTTACTTATTGAAATCGTGATCACAGAAAAAAATTAAACGTTTTAATCTTATCACTTATTCTTTTCTTTTTTCTTTTAAACAATTAAAAGCTTTAATCTTATATAAGTGATAAGATTAAAACTTTTATTTTATTTACATAATGCACACTTGCTGTTGCACATCAATAACAGATTGCAACTGCAAATGTTCATTATGAAATTCAATATCTGTCAGGTTATTTTCCGAGAAGTTGTTTTAATGTGCATTTGTTTTAAAGTACTTACGTAATTTCACAGATGCAAAAGAGGAAATAATTATTAATTATTTTCCACTTTTTTATTTAATTTATTTTAATAACAGTGAATGAATACTACTAACGAATACTCTTTTCTGTTGTAATTTATTTAGTTTCGACATGTATGTGTAAGTATTCAGATTTATAGCTACACTTCAATACGATATTTCAGGCTATAAATTACTTAGTTTTCGCATAACTACTATTTCTACAAAAAAATAATTATTTTGAAATCCTGTATGCAGTTTATTAGCCCCTTTCATGTAATTTAAAGAGTTCTTTTTCGTTTTTAGGTTGTAGGAGATTTATAACCAGAAAATAGTGGACTCTGGACAAAAAGTAAAATAAAACTATTTTTTGTTTATTTTTGTATATTTACAGAAAAATGCATAAACATCAACGGATACATAATAAATTATATAGAAAATAATTGTGCCGTATTTTCAACGTTCTTCAAAAAAAAAAAAATGTAAATGAAGCACCCATTTTCAATTTCTAGGATGGCTCAACTGCTAGAAAATATGTGCTGTATTTCCAACGTTAATTAAAAAATCGTAAACGAAACGCTGATTTTCAATTCATAGGATGCCCCAACTTCTTAATATTAAATTTCTACTCATTTGAAGAAATATTGATTTTATTAAAGCTTACGAAGTAAAAGCATCAGTTATCAATGATATTCATAGAAAATTACATTAAATTTAAGCTGATCTACTTTTATAACAGTGACACAGAAATCAAGTATTTTATCATTAAAACACCATTATTCTAATTATAATTTGCTGAGATTAATTATCAGCCATTTAGATTAAATACTTTTGAAGTGATAAATATAATAATGAATGGATTTTCCATATTTCATTCGAAAAATACATGGGATTTATTTTTTATAAAGACACAATTTATCAGTAACTTAAAAATATTTATTATGAGTATATTGGGATGAACAAAATTGAATATAGGAATTACTAATTATACAAGACAGAGCTGTACTGATCAGGGATGAAATCCAGAATCACGTGTCTCTAAATAGCCTTATATTACGTATTTTTTTGTTTTGTTTTTTGCATTATTTATACATAATTTTTATTGAAAAACGTAATACAATTTCTACATATAACATACTATATTACAATGCATGCCGTAAAAGTCTGCCAATTAACAATCGATTAGTGGTCTTTCCTCCTTTTTCATTAAATAATTTCAAATCGAAAAAATGTTGCTTTATTCAATATGTTATTGTTATGCAACAGCAAGTGTCCATTATTGGACATTTGTTTTAAAGTACTTGTTTCAAAAAATACAGTAGCTAAAGATGGAATAATTTATTAATTATTTTCGAATTATTTTTATTTAATTTATAGGAATTTTTATTTTAATTTTTTTACAATGTAATGTCTTCCCTGTCCATAAAATACGCAATCTTAAAAATGATCTGTTTTTAGAACACATGTAAAGAAACCATTTATATAGTCAAACTTTCTGACCACAATAGTATTAATTTTATTTATGTTGGTTATTGGTTGTGGAGACTTTAATTATTTAAATAAAAATAAGTCGGAGAAAGGATCACTATTTTTATATTGAAAATCTTATTACATTATATAATTTTATAATACATATACTTATAATCATTTAGACATTGTAAGACCCCAGAAAATGGCTATCGACCGTCGGTCTTTCTGCCTAACTGTTTTTATTTAAATACAATGGTATTATTTAGTTCCTGTTTTTTTATATATTGCTTTATTGGTTGCCGTGAAAATGAAGAAATAATGAATTGATTTGTTGATTTCTGACAAATTAATTAATGCAAGGTCAGAAAGACCTCTGATCGATAGCCCAGATAGACTAACACATTCATGTAATGTAATTATTTATTTTATATATTAACAAATATGAAACTAAAGAACGACAGTTTATTTAAACTAATTTATTTGATTCTTATTAAAAACAATATTTATTTGTGATTGCATACTAAAATTTTATTAATTACATTTTTTAGAAGCTCCAATAATTTAGTTTATTGCGACATTCATGAATAAAAATTATCAGGACTTAAACGCTTCAAAGTAACAGTTCATATTTCTTTTTTTACAACATATCTAAGACTGTTTAGTAAATTTTTCATACTAAATTTACATTTTAGGTACTGTAATTTTACTTCTGAAATCATCATTTGCAGGTAATGTGGAAGAACAATTTTAGTTGGTTTCAACTAACTGAACTTCTGCTGTTCTGTAATGTAACTTAAATTGTAACAGTATATATAATTTTTCGAATAAATACAATTTAATATTATTATCCTCAGTAATTTTTCAAGATTTAACAATTTTTTTACTTTCCCCGGACACCTGTCTAAGGGAATGTATTGTGATCGCAAAAATGTTTGAATCGGCAATTCCGAGGTTCCCTGAGTACATATATACAAATATATATATATATATTTTTTTCAAAAATCAATGTATTTTTGAAAAAAAATATGTGTCTGTGTGTTTACGATAGCGCCAAAAAGGGCTAAATGGACTGAACAAAAACGTTGTATCTAAGATTTTTATAAAAGTTATGAGATCTGAAAAGGTTTTAATTACAATTAAAACACCTTAATTACAACTTTACTCTTAGCGTTTTATTTTTTACAATATTGATCACATCGAAGAATATTTCAAATAAATGTTGTATATATTGAAGAAATAAGAATTTTATATAATTTACTTTTTGTTGTATCATCTTGAGTTTTTGAGTTATACTCTTAGAGATTATTTATTTTTGTAATCAGATTTTATTTTATTTTTTATTCATTTATAATAAAATATTCATCAAAAACTTATTTGACAGAATTCGCCAGGAAAAATACTATGATGAACACATCACCATATATTTTTTTTTATTTACATACACAATCATCTTTATTGTGAAATTTACAGTTACACTAAGTTTGCAAAACAGTACATTTTTTATTTACAAGATGGGTATCGACCAGTGGTCTTTCAGCCGGCAGTACTAGTCCTTTCTTTTAGTTAGTCATTTATGTGTGATGATATGACTTCATGAATGGTGGATTGAACATATTTGAATTTTGGAGGGATATTGTTTTTTTTTATTATTTTGACGGCATCTTCTGTTTTCGCAAAAGTTATAATTTTTACTTTCTCCGCACCCCTGTCCAAGGGAAAGTATTGCGATCGTGAATATTTTCGAACCGCCAATTTCAACAAATATGCATGTTTTGAGTCCATTCCATCGAGTTTTGAAAAATGTCTGTGTGTCTGCTAAATAGATTAAACCAAAACTTTATATCTACACTTTCTATAACTGTGGAATGTTCTGAAAAGCTTTTGGTTGGAATCAAAACTCATTAAGTGCAACTTTACTATTCGCGATTTTTCATTTTCTATTTCGGATAAAAAATGATTTCAAATAAAACAAAAATTATAAACGGAAGAAATTCGTCTACCTTATAAATTCCCTTATAAATAAACAATTATTTTTAAAATCATTTTATGTTGGCTGTGGAGACTTTAATTATTTATATAATTATTTTAATGAAAAATAAAACGTCAAAATGACTTCAAATTGTAATAACGGAGAATATGTTGCCCGAACGAAAAAAATGGTTAATAAATTATATATTTATGGAAATATGTATGGAAATTTTATCAAGTAAGGTAAGAAATAACAAACTAAATTATAATATTCTTACAAATACTCGACTTTAACTTTAAAGAACAACAATCCATTTTCTTCATTTATTTTTTATTTACTGTTAAATGTTTATTGATGGACACGTCACCTTTTTTTTATTTTAAATCTTTTTGGATAGATCCATTGAATGCTTATTGGATTTTCCAAATAATATTCAAAAAATATATGAGTTTAATTTTTGTGCACACTCAATAAATCCGTAATTGCATATTGTTGATAAGGAAACTTGCGTTTTAATTAACAATAATTTAAATTCGAAATAATAGCCATAATTTTGATAGGAACATGTTTGTTATTTTAGTAATATTGTTTTAACTTTTGGACAGATAAATTAAATGTTGAAACAAATTCAATTTAATATGTTCTTCAACAGGGAGGAATTTCAAAATAAGACAACTCTAATATAGAAAATCAATAATTAACAGAACATCAAACACAGGATTAGCGGTAAACACATCATATGGGGGAGATCAAACCAATCAATTTTTATAGAAAATTTCGTAATCTGAACCAATGGATCGATTAAAATTAAACGAGCCATTAGCAAGTGGGTTTTTGTACTTGACAACCAACATGAAATCAAAAATACAGACATTATTATTGGCGCAATATTCGGGGTTATTTCCTTTCGAAAATGTTACATTTAACATGTACGTTATTAATAAAATTCACATTCTATGAATAAATTTTTATTACTAAAGTTGCTTGGACTGTGATAAATACAACGTAGACATTAAACTTAACATGTCCCTTACAAAATAGCCTCGAATATCTTTCAATTAGTTTCCATAGATTTGTATATATTTTTGACATTTGTCAAATTCCAATTAGTTTTAACTTTGAAAATGACCGTAAGGAATCAAAACACGTGCCAGGCAACTGAAAATAAAAACATGGAGCAAAATAAGTGCTTAAATTTACCCAATATGGACACTCAATTATATTTGACAATTAGTCTACTCAAAATAATGGAAATAATTATTTGCTTCAAAATAAAAACAGTTTTAACTAATGAATATTAATGTTCTGTATTGATTTTGGAGAATGTTATTAATTCTTTTATAGTTTATTTTAATAGTTTTTTTTATTTCTTCTTGTCCGAAATTAATGGTTCTGACTTTTAAGCACTATTACAATCAAAGCAATTACTTGTCGAATTTAACTTTTATAAAATATTTTCATCAGACAGACATGAAAACATTCATGTTTGTGTGGATCGAAACAAATGTAAAAAAGTTTACCTCAATAATTTTGTCAAACTTAAACCTAATAAGGGTATTGAAGATGCTTGTTATCTAAATTAAAATCCACTTTGTGTTAACTTTGTATAACACAATTTTATTTTATGTAACTTCAGTTTCGAAAAAAAAAAGATGTTTCTGATAACAAAAAAAATGTTTTTCAAGTTTCACATAATTACTGTAGAAAATACTACTACAGTTGTGTTGATACACTTCAAGTATGTGATACAAAAAATATTTTATTTATCAAGAAGCTAAACAAATAGAGTTTCTTCAGGTAACAGACTCAACCCAAGATTATATTTAGTTTATCATTACTGAACACGAAGAAGTTGCTATTATGATCGAATATGAACTTTGTTAATGTACCTGAATTTTAAATTTTGAAGCTAATTTCTAATTATTTTTTAAGCCCACGCAGATAAATTCTGCCAATTATTTTAGTAATTCAATATAAATTAAAACAAGAAATTATAAATATCGAAAATTAACGTTAGTCTTGTTTGTACAATTAGTATTTAAATTTTAAAGCTACTTTATAATTATTTCTTAAATCTCATAGATCAATTATTTCAATTGTATTAAATATTTTTAGGTAAATAAGAACACATGGCACGTTTCAATTATTAAATTGAAACGAAGAATATAACTAATTTATTATTATTATAAAATTTCTTCTTGTGCTCTTTCGGGTGTCGAAGTTATTTCTCTTCATTCTCCAGTTCTTTTCTGTACCAATTTGTTCCATTATTTTTTGTTTTTTGTTATTACCTTTACTTCTGTGATCTTCTTTTGTACTAATTTATTAATATCTTTAATCACTTTCTCACTTAACCCGCGATGAAAACCATTTTTGAATTATCTTTAATTTAAAAAAATAACATTTGTGAAGCCACTTGTGTTTTTTTTTTTAATCAAACATAATTTATTAATTATTTTCTTTCTAGTTGCTCTTTCATTGATGACTTACCAATTTCTATTGAAACAACCACTTCCTGGTACTTTCCTTTAATTCAAATAAAACTGCAATGTGAAACATATAGTTGAAATGTTTTATTCAATTTATAATTCTATTCAACAAACTTTTAATAATCTTCAGAGATTTTTTTAATTGTATTCATAAAAATTGATTCATGACATCTTAAATATATTTCCCATTGTTAAATATATATTAAATGATTTAATATTTTTGTACCATTTGTGCAAAATGTTTTTCTCCACATATTTAGGGCTATTCTGTACAGAAAACGTTAATTTTAACGTATTCTGTATTTAAATAAATCCACATCCTATGCATTAGATTTATATTTAAAAAAACTGCGTAGACTGTGATGATATAAAATAACATACACGTTAAACTTAACACTTCCCTTACAGAATAGCTCCGATTAAGTTCTCTTCATTTATTATCAATTTTAATAATTTTATATAATGCAGTTATTTCAATTAAATGTGAAACAGAATTGACACATCGTGAAGTAATATTGATAAAAAGGGAAATCTATCGACATATAGAGAATTGTAATTTAAGATTAGGATAAAGGGAAATGGATATAATGACCTTTAATTGAAAAATCCGGTATTTACTTAAGTATTCTAAAAATATTTTCTCATTACTTCGTCAAGAGTTAATTGAGAAATAAATTGAATAAAAATAATTTGAAAATAAATTATTCACTCTTTGGTTACTGTGGCATTTTGACTTACATCACATAAGTACTTAAAACAAATGTTTAATAAAGGACATTTGCTGTTATCTATTAATATTAATTGAGAATGTTTTCAAAGAAGTATGTGTTATTAATTCAAAATTTAATAAGTATTTAAAGTTGTTCGAACGCAGAATATATGCTTATAAGAAGATCTTCAGAATCGATAGAAACCCATTCGTGCGCGAAAAGTGCATTCATCCTCGCGGAAACCGGCAAGTTCAAGTGCAAAAGCAAGGGAAGCAATAAATCGATCAAATCACGCTCCGATAAGACTCCCATCCTCGTCGAATCCGATTCCGACATCGCGGGTTCGAGCGTAATTTATAGTTTCGGCGGACACTAATTGCTAATCCGATTAGATCACCAAACCCGAAAAGCCAATGACTCCAGCGCGACCGAAAGCAAAAACCCAAACAAATTAAAATTCTTACCTTGTTTGATTAGACTAGAAAATAACCCACTAAGCGATAAAACACTAATCGTTACCGAAATCCCGAAATCAATCACAAATTATTGTCATTATCGCACACGTTAATCCGTTTGTATCCTACTTAATTATTTTCCACTTCGGATTAAAATTTTTCTATTTCGTGTATTTCGACGGAAATTTCAATTTTTTCGAAGTGCGGGACGTTTGGCGCGCTAATTGGTTGGATTGGTTGGAGTCGTGCTCATGGCCACGATGTGATCGTCACCTGTTCGACGTTGAGTAGGGACTGCTGGTCGGGTTGTAAAAGTCTGCCATGCTGAAGAAGTGAAGGTTCATCAACCTCTTTAAAGTGTGGATGCCGCTGCAGGTATCTTGAGAGGGGATGTACCGTTAAAGCTTCAGCAATCGAGGTATAAAGAATCGTCAGGTGCTTCTTGCGCCTCTCTTGTCGATTCGGATTTAGGGTACGCAACCGTTCGTACTCCCGTCGGTCATTACGTCATTAAGGGCGTCATTGTTTTGCGCTGACAATTGTAACTGTCAATTCTGGGAGATTTTTTTTTCTTGATTGTTGCGTTGCTTCGGTGTAATTAATTGACCGAGAAACAAAAAAATGTTCACGATTATCATTAATTTTTTTCTTACTGGATCATTGAACTTAAAATATAACTTTTTTTAATACTTAACATTTCATCACTCTAATATTTTTCAATTGCGGCTTCAGCTTGTTTCAATTAAACTTTGTTTTTAAACAGTTCGTTTATGGAATGGTTATTTTGCACTATTTTGAGAAAAGACTATGTTTACAATTTCCATAACAGTAATTGTTAATTTAGCCATTAATTTACATATTACAACAAATTATTATATTTATTATATCAGAAACGAGTATTGTAGAACTTGGTATCCCACAAGATCAATGTTAGGGCCATTATATCAATTTATGAAAATAATTTACCATCTTCGAATCTGTGTTCTAAGTATTTATTTATTAATAATATATATTTTTAAAATATTTCTCTTCCTTTATTACATGTTAATCAAAAATTACCTAAAATGAAAAGGAAACACATAATGTACTCTAAAAACAATTTATGAAATGTATTAATCACAATGTTAGATTCCTCAACAGTAAGCTAAGTTTAAGATACTTGGGACTGAAAGTGCACAAACAGTGTATCGTTATATACACCTTTCCAAGCAGCATTTATCATGCGGCAGTACTATGCTAGATACCAGCTGCTGACAACGGTAAGCTGAGTTTGAGATACGTGCGGCAGAAATAGCAGAAAACGATGTATCGTTACATACTTCTCCTTAGACCGCATTTATACTGCACGATGCAGTAACGACATTAAACTGAGTTTGAGAACTGAAGGTTCAAAACACAGTGTATCATTGTATACATCTTCTCAATCAGCAGCACGATGTTGACAACAGTAAGCTAAGTTTGAGATTCGTGCGGCTGATATTACAGAAAACTGTGTCTTTTTATTTAATTATTCTTAGGCTGCATTTATGATGTGGCACGTTCATTTATGTGTGCATTAAATCCTGGAAAAGTCTAGAATTACGACAAAAAAATAACTTATTCCAAGGCATGATGCAGCTTGCATTCAGCTGTGGTCTAAAAGAAATCAAAAATCACATTTCTCAGCCAGCATTTTATCCAATATCTCGAAATCATTTAAGGTAGCGGTTTATTAGAAAACGATAACTATAGAGTAAAACATAACTAAATCGTATTAAAAAATAACCAGTCCCTAGGATTAAGTAATATTTGTACTTTTATTTATTATCTGCCAATAAGAAAAAATAGTTAATTTTTGGGTATTACGTTATTTCACTAGTACTAGTTAGAAAAGAAAATTGTAAGATATAACAAAATTGATAGGAATTGATTGTGAAGTTATTTTAATGTAGAATTTAGTGAAATGCTTAAAATTTTCATTGCAGTTGTTTTGATTACAAAAATGTTGTATAAAAATTGACTTTAAAAAAAATAATCATAAAAATAATGATAATTGGTCATAACTAATATCATTGTT
This sequence comes from Philonthus spinipes, assembly GCA_963082785.1. Lineage (NCBI taxonomy): Eukaryota > Metazoa > Arthropoda > Insecta > Coleoptera > Staphylinidae > Philonthus > Philonthus spinipes. The sequence goes on along the minus strand of OY720306.1, from coordinate 18,476,083 downwards.
TTTATGATTATTTTTTAGAAAAAGCAATTATTAAAATTATTTTAAATTTATCTGCATATTTTTAGATTACTTTATTGCATAAAACAACATTATCCTTTGACCAAGACATCAATGTGACATAAATCAATGACCATGAATTATTATATAGCTTTCTTTTTCTTCTAAATCGCACCCCTGATCTCTGGTGCAATACATACACTTTTTAGTATTGAATGATTATGCCATTAAATATTGAAAAGTGCGTTATAATAAATCTTAATAGAGGTGCACAGCAGGTTAATGCTACAAACTGCTTAATTAATCAGCTAATTAGTCAAATAAGCTCCATTAGATAACTGGGAGTTCCTATGACTTCTATTTGGTCCATTAAGTATATTCCAATTGGTGTCTCGAAAGCTTAACAGTTACTTGGATTTCTGCGAGTTCGTCGTCACCTCGAATGCTGTTCGTCAGTTTGGTCATCATACAAATCAACTAAAATTAATGAAATTGAAAAAGTGCAAAAAATAGTGTCAAGTACATATCGTAGAAATTGTGTATTTATGAACAACATCCAAAACTCCTCACACATCACTTTGAATACAAATCTAATAAAATCGAAAAACTGTAAAAGAAATATTAATGTTAGAATTATAATCTGGCCACATTTCTACGATTCTAGATGAATTACAACTTTAATATGTAGGTAAAAAATTAATAAAACACACATCAAGGGCGTTGAGTTTTTATTCCGTAACTAGTTTCAACTTAGGACAGTCACTATCAAACGGTCAATTGACGGTTATTAATTTTTACTTTCTCCGGGCCCCTGTACAAGGGAAAATATTGTGATTGTAAAAATTTTAGAATCACAATTTCAAAAAATATGCACGTTTTGAGGTGACTAATAAAACATGTAATAGTTCTAACTGGGGTGTATACAGAATTTATTTTTTGAAAAAAAAAATAAAAAGGTAATAATTAAATAACGGAATTTATCTATACATTGTATCTGTACTGCGGCATTTTTGTTAGTTTATATTTTGTACAATGTAATTGATTCATATTCTGACGGGGAAGTCCCACTCGCGCTTAGCCTCAATTTTCCGTAAACGCAACATTATACATAAAGAACTTACTTTTGTACAAGAATAATTTTGTTGAGATTTCAGACGGGGAAGTCCCGAACGAGTTTGAACTCGAAATTGTACAGAATTAAAAATTAAGCGAAACTAGTTTAGTTTATATAGCGTAAATGTTATTATTATGGCGAGGAAATCCCGCACGCGCTTGAACCAAATTAATGTGAAATCGACTCATAAGCGAAAATCTTATGCGTGAGAACGAGTATGAGTTTGCAAAAATGTGGGAGCGTTCATGACCATATTTGGGCAGAGGGGATAAATCGTAGAATTATCAAAATTGGTTTCAAAGAGAGAAAGGAAAGAAAAATCGGGATTCGGGAGTTGATTGCGGTGGTGAACAGACGTGGAATAGGAATTAAATCAAAAAATTCAAAGTAGTCGTGGCTCGAGCGGACGTAAAATAGAAATTAGATAAATCAAAATTAATTGTTAAATAAAAACTCGAGAATTGGTCACGGTAGCATGTTTTAAAGTTATACAATCGGCAATAATCGTAAAAAAATGGAAGTCATGTAAGTAAGTTAAAAATATATTAGCAAGAAGTAGTAAAATCAAACTTAAATGAAAATTGATTTAATTTGTTTTTTTATATATATTAACTGATTAGATGATTTATGGAGATATGTAATAAAATAATGTTTTCTAAAATAAATGCTTGAAGTTTGTACCCGTTAGTCTTTTGCGCCTGAAAACGCAACTGACTGACTTGGGCCGAACTTATCAGCAACAAAGAATTACACAACGAAGGGAAAATGTATAACATAAGATACACCTAATCGAACGAATATATCGAATTCCATATCTCAAAAAAAAGAATCAAATTAAAAAAGTAAGAAAATATTAAAATAAATATACTTTAATGAAGTCATGCTCCGAGGTAGGTTATTTTAGTGGGTTTTTTCCAACCTCTCGAAGCGAATGCGGAGCAGAAGCGCGTACGCCCCACATACATTTTTTTAGTTTAAAAGAAAAATGCATGTGGCCCTCTAATTAATTTATTAAAACGATAAGGCATTAACATTAAATGATAATGTATAACAATTGTCAAATGAATTATGCCTTAAATTAATTAAAACAGGTGCTGCTTGCATATAAACTCACTCAATGTCTTTTATTTATTGTCCTTTCATTTATCCTTTATAAAGAGTAAAGCAACACGGTAAGTACGAAAATGCATATTTACGCAAATATCGAACCTGGTAAAGAATTTTTTATTATACTTATCTGAAAACACGTTGATTCCATATGCCTCTAGAATGATGGAATCGTCACTTTTTCAGGCGACCGCACAGAAAAAGTTTGTTTGTGCGATCATTGCGTGCACTAACCGATTTCCATAGCAACGATGTATTTTTCACTTCTGTGTTTCACTGACGTTTTATTTTCCGTCTGTGAAATTCGTAAATTTGTTCAAATGTACACAGACTTAGAATATACTGATATTGTATTTTGAAATAAAGTGCTTACCAGATCAAATTCCGAAAAACAGGTATTGCATTTAAATTTCTTTAGAATTAGTGTAATTATCAAATAATTTAAATATTTAGTTTTATATTGTTGTTTTCAGATAAGTATAATAAAAATAGCGTTCATTACACGTCCAGAAATGGATTTTTCCGTGCTTGCATGACTTCCCGTGTTCGGCTACGCCTCACACGGTCAGCGCGCACGGAAAAATCCTTTTTTCTGAACTCCTAATGAAATATACTATTGGGTTACTACACACAACATAACACAACGTAAGTATGAATCAAATAATATATTTGCAACAGAATAACACAGAATATGTCGCGCGACATATTTTTGGGGGCATTTTTCCAGTTATTTTAATGAGTCAGGTTAAATGGTACACAAGGTATAGTATATGGAAATAATATCAAGCCGTTGTAAGGGAGAGAAGTAACTTACTAAATTGTGATATTCTTCCAAAAACTCGACTTTAACTTTAAAGGACAACAATCCATTTTTTTTTCAATTAATCATTTTTCATTTAATATTAAATATTCATTCAAAAACGTATATGAATGAATTCACAGGGGTAAGTACCATGATGGACACATCACCATTTTTACCTTTACATTAATAATACATGTATCACTCCCAACACAATATCAAATTTCACCGATACCTTATCTAAATCCATCCTAACCCACTCCCCAATTATCACAAAAAAAACCTACAAATAGGGGGTACTTGTAGGTACATTCTAGCATATTCAATGTTACATATAATGTAAAGTTAAAACTTCTACAAATATCAGTTTTCAAATAATAAATAAAAATATAAATTATTAATTTATTATAAACTCCTGGACAAAATTAACGCACCACTTTAATTAATCTAAATATTTACAATATAATCACAAAATAAAATTAAGTAACATTGAAATAATAATGTGTACCTACAAATTTGTGGAACACGACCTTATTTTTTTCTTTAAAAAATAGTTTTTGCTAAATGCATAAATAAGTAAGCATAACTTCAAATTGAAAAAAGAAACAGTACTTCAGAATAAATGCTCTACTTCTTATCACTGCAGTCATGCGTCGAGGCATGCCTCATATCAAATGTTCAACAAAAGCTTGCGGAATATTCTCCCATTCTTCAATAACGGCCTCTATGAGTTAGTTGTGATTAGCAACAAGGTGTCTACGACTTCTAATCTTTCTTTTGAGATAGTCCCATAGATGCTCTATAGGATTCATTTAGCTAACCACTCTAATAAAGAGATATTAACACCATTTAGCTAGCTAATAACCTATCTAGTCACGTGGGGACGACCATTGTCCTGCATGAGTAAAAAAATGACCCATCAAACGGAGCAAAAGGCATTACATGTTTGATAATAATGTTGTCTAAGTAATATTAAGCATTCATAGACCTCGTGCGTATAGGAACCAATTCCGTATGAGCATCGAAGTAAATTCCTCCCCAAAACATTTTAGATCGACCGCCAAAAGATACTTTAGGAGAGATATTATAGCTGGCAAACCTTTCTCCTCGCGTTCGCCTGACACGCTCACGTCCATCTGGAGGTTTAAGGCTAACTCTAATTTCATCGGAGAACAAAACCCGTTTCCAATCATTGATGGTCCAATTCTAATGTAGTCTTGCAAAATTTAACCTCTGAACTCTGTATTCTCTGGTAAGCAAGGATTTTTTTAGCTCGTCTTCTGTAGTTCAATCCTGCTTCGTGTAAACGTCTTCTAACCGTTCGAGACGATATAGCGATATTTGGAACATCTGCTAATTCGTTTTTTTAGCAAATTGCTGGTAACTCTCCTGTTTCTGAGATCACGTTGTCTCGAAAAAAAAAAAAAAAGATCATCAATTTGATTAGTGCAACGTTTTCGCAATTGTTCTGGTCTTCGATGGTACGAGCCCGTTTCATTACGTCGTCTAACTATGCAAATGATGCTCGAATGATGCAACATATCGCATTGAATATCCTTCATCCAGGAGAGTCGATGCTCGCACTGTTACCTCCATTGACAAATTTCTTTGGCGGTTCATTTTTCTTATTTGATTTACTCTCAAATGAACTTCTAAACATGCATGTGATTGCTTCTCAGAGAAATATTGCTTTAATCAGCACTTTTTAAGAAAATATTTATACAGTTTTAGTCTAAAACGAGGTTTAATACGAATTTCTGTCAAAACAAGTTATTATGTGATACTAGCCAGCTTAAATAACAATTGCCACTGTCAAGCAAGATCCATAGTAGACCATGGATTTCGTATAGTACGTTATCAATAAATAAAGATTATCGAAACAAAAAAGTGGTGCGTTTTGTCCAGTTTATTTCATTAATTTCTCACTTATCTCGTGGTGAAACAATTGAATTAAATAAGTAAAATCTAAATTAAACACTTGGATTGTTTCACTATAATAGTGAAATAAACGAAGTGTTTAATTTAGATATTAACTACTTATTAATTTATTTTTGATATGCGTTATTCCACTATTTCGATGCCTTGTAATTCAAGGTGTACTAAGGTAAGTATTATTTTTTTCATTATTTATCAACCTGAAGTATCCAATAAATTTATTACATATTTACGGTGAAAGAATCAGCAGAGGCGCTAAACGCAGTTTTGGTCGTAAAATGGTAGTGGGCCTTCTATATTTATTAATTCTCTATGGTATATGGTTATTCGATAGCCATTTTTTGCATGCCGAAACAGTACTGATTAATGATAAATACTTTTCAATTCCTTCCTCATTTGTAATTTATTGTAACCCTTAAAGTGTTTATAAAAATTAGACGCCCTAATAATTCTCTTCATTGCCTATCCAATACTTTTCTTTCTGAAACTTGCAAAATTGTCTCTTTTAAACACAGACCTGAAATCTTTTCCATAAAATTCGCTACGAATCTCTTATATCAATTACCTTTATATCATTCGCCCACAATTCATATTATCAAATTAAGAGAACTCAGACAATGAGATTTGCAATAATGACTATTAAATAAAACGAGAAGGATTGAATAGAGAAAGGCAGCAAGACCGAGGCTATTTGATATCGAACGTATAACAAAAATCGACGACGAAGTTGGCATTGGAAATCTAAAGTCACACGCGCACGCGTAAAGTACTGGTTGTCATGTTGACACTGTTTAACCGCAACCAGCATTTCACGCGTATGATCTTAGTACAGACATGACTCGAGACTTCCAACGCCAACTTCGTCGTCGATTTTTGCTATACGCTCGATACATTTATTTTAACTGAACTTTCAGAAATACATATTTTCTACAGGGTGTTTCAAATTCGAGTCTCACCATGGGGATCTTGCTTATTAAAAGAAATAGAAGGTAGGTTTAAATTCGGAATTTTTGCAGAATTTCATGCTGATTAATATTCCGTTGAGAAAACTGGGCTAAGTTTCTTTCTTTTCAAGAAAAATAAAAAAAAAGTTAAAAATGCAATTTTCTTTTTTATTTATATCTTCGTTATTTGAAGCAATAATTCAATACAATGAAGACATTCTTATAGGTGAGAGTCGAATTTGAAACACCCTGTATATACATGCAAAAACATGTTTTTTTTTTCATAAAGATTTTTCATGCAATATATTTTTTTAGAAATAACAAAATATAAACAGGGAAGCTATTAGTTTACAGAAAAACTGAAATAATTGAAATGTATTCAGAAATTAAAAATCGGTCTGAAATGATGCTTTGTTCAATTTTAGAATCGAAGTATAATTATTAAATTAAATATAATTAAATTTGCAAAGTAAATTGCATTAGCCCCGACTTTCATATAAAAGATCCATTTAAAATTAATGTCACTTTTGACATATTTCTATCATTGCAGTTTAACTTGATATTTTTCATAAATCATAGCTAATACAATTAAAGCGCGATATTTTAAGAAAAGAATCAATATTTATTAATTATACAACAATTTTAATGGTTAACGAAGAATTATCTTTCATAGATTTTAATTTTCTGAACACATTTAAATTTTTGTAGTTATTCTCTAAAATGAACATGGAAGAATGAATTTGCATAAAACTGTTTTTACATGATCGTGATCGTATCAATAAATATTGTAAATATAATATATATATATATAAATATATAACTAACTAACCATCTTTATTCAAATGTGTATATGTATGTACAACAATATTCAAAAATTAGAATTATATTCTGTAGATGAATCGGCTATCGACCGGAGGTCTTTCAGCCTGTCTGTCTCGTTCTTGTCGTTGTATATCTAATCGTCATGATCGCTAACGTAATTATCAAAGTCCGCATTGTTGGATGAGATGAAATGATAAATGGTAGATAAGGGAAACTTGTATTTTGGGGAAATGGGGATAAATATATATTTATAATCATTTCATAACAGTAGCATTCATAACAATTGAATCACCCCTTCATACGGACTTATAGGACAACATTATCAATCATGACCCGTTTTTTCACATATTAAGACAAAGACAGTTTATTTAAAACTCAGGCAGAAAGACCTGTGGTCGACAGCCATTTAACAATTAATTATTTTTTGTGTGATATACATAATCAATGTTTGTTACCTTATTGTAAACTTAATTGTTAATAAAGATTGTTATATATATATATATATATATATATATTGTAACATGAATTAATACGCTTTTGCTTTTAAAACAGCCATTTCAATTTCGTTCAATTGGTATCGATGATTGATTTTGTTCCAAATTTAATTTAGATGCAGTTTAAGCAATTTGGTTTTTTTTTGAACAAACAAATTGTGTGGTTTGTGTATTATACAAACAAAGTTATTTATTTGTTTAAATATCCTTTAAATTAAATTAACATGTATAACGAAGTAGAAGCCTCAACCATCAAGAATTTAATTTGTTTGTTGTTTAGTACTATTTTATAAATAATTTTTAAGACTGTTTCACAAAATTAAACATATTTAATAAAATAAAAATAACCTTTAAAAAGGATATAGGCAATAATGAAATTTTTAACACACATAGGAAACATCAGGTTGCCTATATTAACAACATAGTCGATTTTAACGATCTATACAATTGAAACCTTCGTTTTCAATTTTCAATTTCAATATACTTCAATTAAAATTATATCGTAATTATATGCAAGCAGAATAAACTGTGGCTAAATATATATTTTGTTTTCTTATCATTTAAGACAGTAATTTGAATAAATATTCTATTAAAAATTAGCTTTCGATATATATAAAAAACAGTAAGTTGGTTTAATTCTATACTTAATTGGTTAAAAAATGATTAAGTCAAAAAGTAATTAAGTACAGGGTATCCTACAAAAATAGTCATTAAAACTATTTTGATAATTAATGAATTGTAATTTAATTTTACCGGTTATGAAAGCTAATATGCTCCCTTTTAATAAAAATATTTTTAAGTTTATATTACTACTGTTTTTTTTTAATCGATATCAACTACCATATTTTAAATATATTATGACTTATATACAAATATCTTTATTCGGACAAATACCTACATTTTTACAAACATTAATATTAAGTATAAATAAAAGTGTTTGTTCTGGGCTATCGATCAGAGAACTTTTTTTAAATTGTTTTCAATTAATTAACCTTCACTATAATTAAAAGTATAACCGTGTGTAATAATGTGTGGATAATTTCAGAATTTCTGTACGATAAACTTATATCACTTAGAATAAACAAATAAGTCGAAATTCCAAAATCATCCACACATTATTATCTTTAATGCAAACATTTATATTTTTGTTTATGGATTGTTTTCAAATTAATGCCTTTATTTATCACACAGAAAATTGGTGATGTGTCCATCATGGTACTTTCAATCACATGAGTTTTTAAACGAACAGTTAATAGTAAATGAAAAGTCATTAATTGAAAATTTTAATTGTTGTCTTTTAAAGTTAAAGACAAATATTTAGAAGTTATTTTGTTATTTCTTACCTTTACACTGTAAACAATCTTTAGGTCAGTTTAAATATGACTGCATTTTGACGTTTTATTTCAATAATTAAAATCTCCACAGCTAATGTAAAAAAAGATTATAAAAATGATTGTTTATTTCTAAGGAAATTTGACAGGTAGATAAAATTCTTCCGCTTATAAAATGAAAACTGAAGGTCCTAGAACAAAAGTTTTATAACAAAAATTATTTATGTTTTCAAAATCTAAAACTTCTATTTGAAATATTTTTCGATCTGAATTAAAAAGTTAAAAATCGCTAAGATCAAAATTCCACTTAGTGAGTTTTTATTGTAACCAAAAGCTTTTCAGATATTTCTACCATTACAAAAAGCTTAGATATAAAATTTGGGTTTAATCTATTTAGCCGTTTATGCGCTATCGCGGAAACACTCAGACATTTTTCAAAACAATTCCATCGAGTTTTGAAAAATATCTCAGATGACCTCAAAACGTGCATATTCGTTGATTTTTTTTACGATCACAACATTTTTCCTTGGATAGGGGTCTGGGGAAAGTAAATATACAAAATGATATCTTATGAGTATAGGCGAAGTTGAGTCAGTTTAACTTGTTATTGATCTTACATTTAACCTACGAAAAATTAAACATAAATATAATTCCAACATGTGAGATAAGGTACAAACATATTTACCTAAAATATAATCGAATTTTCTTATTCCCAGAATAAATGTTAAGCCAGAAAAGATGAAATAATTACAACCTGAAAATTTTTTAGGGTATCTTAATAAAACGTTATAGGGTAATCGAGAGGACTGCATTCTAAACGTCGAAAAAAAAACTTGTTTTATGAAATTTTCAAAATAAAAATACATTAAAACGACTATTCGATACCTATTTGTAATACTAATTTATCTTTAATTTTAAAAATTTTAATAATTTTATGGCATATTTAGAGCGTGTAAACAATAAAAAAAAACACTTGGTTGATCTAATAATTTCGATAATTAAATAAATTAAAGAAAAAGAAACAAATTGCTGATAATTTTATAATCTCATTTATTTTTCTAATATAAAACATCTGTATTTATAAAAAAATTATCGCTAATTAAAGTACATACACATAAATCTAATACACATTATTTTTTCGTATCTGATACAGATTACTCCTACTTAATCTATAAATATATGCATATATTTCACTCCCTGCCGATACAATGTACATAGCTGCTTTCACACCATCACAGGGTTCATCACATATCCAACATACGCTCTAAATAAATCGAATACAACTGTTTTCTTTTTTAATTAGTATTGCATCTTCAACAAGCTATATAAGAGTGCGGAGATATAGTCAATATTTGATCGGAACAATAAATTAGCTGCCAAAATCTTAAAAAAATGTACCTCTGTGTATTTTTTTTTCAATTATTATTACTTGTATTTTATGAGACACGAAATCCGTGATATAGAAAATTATAACTTATATACATGTCTCATGGTAGCTAATATGTTAATGCACTGAGCACAATGGACATAAAAATATTGCATCAAATTTACATTATTGATAATTTAGAAGAGTAAAAAAATGACCGAAAACCATTATTTGGGAATGTATTATGAAAATATTTATTTGATATATTACGTTAGATTACATACAATGCATTATTTTTTTAAATAATAAAGATTTAGTAGTAAAATTTAACTTTTTTAGAATCACAGTAGTAGTCACAGTGAAATTATTTAAATAGGACAAAATAATTATTAAGTATTTTCTTTCTCCTAATATTAATCTTTAATGCTGATGCAAGATTATTTATAAACATTTTGTTCAGTGGGAAGAGTAACAAACGAATTGTTTATTAAACACGAAAAGCCAATTTTATTAAATAAATTAATTATAAATATGTAATAATATGTATAAACTTGTATCCATCTACCAAATGTTGGTGTAGGATTATCTGTATGAAAAATAATAATATTAGAGATTTCATTAATTTTATAAATATGTAGCTTTTTTAATGTTTTTTAATGTTTTTTTTTTTTTCTATTAAAATAAATTAAAGCTTTCATTAACATTAAACTTAATCCATAATTTTGGATGAGTTACGTAAAGATCAATAATATAAATGAAATAATAATGCTTTCAGTATAATTTTCTTTAAATGATGTTTACTCAATTAAATAAAATGAATAACTATGTGATATTCTTTTCTTTTTAAAAAAATCTTTTGGTATGTTTCACTTTTATTGATACAATGAATATACGTATATACATACATATAAATTTAAACTGAAACAAACAATTATCTAAACAATGTAACAAAAATGATATATTATTTGTTAATAATTAAAAATTAAATTGTAAGTTATTTATTTTCTTTTATTGGTTTCTCATACATATTGTAAAAATGATTTGCCAAGTGAGAAACAAATAATTGGAAATAAATAATTTTTATAATATGTTTCATCAAGTGATAAATTATAAAGAAATAAATGAAAATAAACAATAGACATGGATTATTCGTAAATATAACCAAGTCGTATTATTTGCATGGATTATTTATTTAACATGGATGATTTGTAAATAAAACCAACCCGTTTAATTTACAAATTAAACAATAATGTCTATTATTTATTTAAAAGATATTGTAAAAATGTTGTATAAAACGATAAACGAGAAGCAAAAAATAATTGAAAATAAATAATAAAAATCGATATGTAAACACTATCAAGTCGTTTTATTTATATTTAATTCGTGCCTATTATTTATTTTCAATTATTTGTTTCACTTTCAGAGTTTTTTTATCTGAAGCTGATTTCGGTAAAATAAATTGGAACTTTACTAAAACTATCAAAATATGAGTACTTAACCAAAACTTGTTGAGAATCAGTAAAACTGCATGTGTTAAATAATCCAAGGGATTTTATTTTGAAATAATCCATGTCTATTATTTAATTTCGTTAATGTTTTTGTCTAGCTACGCTTATGATGACGACCATTAATGTGGAACATACCAAATTATTCTTAAAAAAAATATTACGTAGTAAAAAAATATTTCATCAAGTGTCGGATAAGAAAATAATTCAAAATATTATTAACAACATTTTCGTCAGTTAAGGAAACTAAAAGAAGCTGGGTGTGAAATTGTTGAAAATTGCTTGAAGTCTTTTTTGTTCACAATATACATTCTATGTGTGGCACGGTTTGGTTTTAGCGATCCATCACTGTATCTATCCAAGGCACAAATTTCTGTATGTTGGTGTAGACGCCTGGAAGGTGTTCCCGTCCGCAGCCGATTCCCCAGGACACTAAACCGATTAAGGTCCGCCGGCCGTCGACAGTCATCGTCAGTGGGCCTCCTGAATCGCCTTGACACGAATCTCTTCCACCCTAAAATCCAAAAAGAAGAATTAATTAAAGCTTTTTTTTATATACAAACATCTTTAAATTTATTATTTATTTGACAATTACAATATTATGTGTATACAATCGATTTATGCTTGTATCGACCAGAGGTTGTTATGTCCTGTTTTGAATTAACGGCGATATCGAATTAAAATATCTGTGCTTGTTTGCTGAACTGTTTTAATTGTTCGCAGTAATATTTAACAATTCATTACTGCGAACAATTAAGGATGTTGATGTTTTAATGAAATGTTTAGACTTCGTGGGATTCAAAATTTCGAGAGGAGGGGTTGATTATAAGGGTTACGTACACTTCTGTGCAATAACATTAAGCAAACAAAATATGTTACAGTTTAAGGAGGACATAATAAGTTTCCTAGTTACGAAAAAAAAATATGTAAATGTGTCAATTTCTTTAATGTCAAAATGTTGCGTCATTGAGAATACAATTAAAAATTCGAATTCTAACTAAAATACAAGAATGTTTTTCTATTAGAAAAATTGCTAAATTGATGAACATCAGTAAAGATACGGTTTCCAGAGTTAAATAACGCTGGGAGCATAAAAAAGTGTTAGAAGAAAAACAGGATATGCGTGTCCCAGAGTTTCTTATCGAATATTTAAGGCTAAACTCTTTTGAGTCTGCAAGAGCCGCAAAGGATGTACAAGATTTTCCAGGTTCTCGATCAACACTATGCAGGAGAGTTAAATCGTCAGATTTACAAAATAGTGTAGCAGCTCTTTATTACTGCAAAGGAAGAAAACGAGCAGGCCTTGCATTAAATTATGTTTACAGAGATTGGCATTTTGGAAACGTGTAATATTTACAGACGAAAAAGTTTTCAAATCCAGCAACGACGGCCACATTCGTGTTTATAGACCACAAAATTCAAGGTTCGAAGAAAGATATGTGAGCGCAGTCCGAAAATCAGGAAGATTCAGTATCAATGTGTGGGCATGGATTAGCTGGAAAAGAATGGGAGTTTCTTGGAAAGTTTATAGACAATTTAATGTAGACAATTACAAATTTTAGAAAATTTTATGATGCCTTCCGTGGGACATTTGTACCCCAACAACAGTTTCATCTTCCACATGACAATTGCCCGGTCCATACTGCTAATATAGTTAGAAACTGGTTTTAAAATAACAATATTGAAACATTACCATGTGTTGCAAATAGTCCAGACATCAACCCAAATGAAAATATATGGGGCGGAATGATACAAATCTTATACCAAGGAAATTTTCACTCTGAGAACTCTGAGAACAATTATGGGAGGCAGTACAAACTACCTGGGAAGAACTGGCGGACGATCAATTTATCCGAAGAACTTACATCATTGAGTTCCTTGGCAATTAGATGCAATAATTGCTAGAAATGGTATCATAACCCGTTATTATAAAAAAAAGCTTTGTTGTATTTATTAAGAGCGTTTTTTTTTTTCTCGAAAGGTCTTAGTTTTTTTTAATTAAGGTTTCAAGTTTGGTATTTTATCATTTATTGAAACTGCTGCTAGGCAACAGATATATGAAAACACTTTGTACACTTTTCTTCACTTATTTATTTATTAACAGATGTACATTTCGATCACCATGTGATCATTATCAATGTTTTACAAATAATAATTGTTTATTGATAATTTCAAATCTTCACGAAACTCACATTTAATTAAGTGAATTAAAACAGACCCTAATTACACAACTAGAATATTGTGAAAAATTGTTATGAGACTTGTGCTTAATTTTATTGCACAGAAGTGTATATTTTTTAGATAAAGTTTATTATACTTTGATTTAACTCTTATATTTACTTAGAGTGTAAAACATACAGAACTAAATTGATCGGCAAAGTAGTCAAAAATTTTCTGCGCACTATTAATCAAGGTACCATTGTCCTCAAATAAGCTTAATATTGTAGAGATTGAAGAATTTGAATTTATAAAAGATGTATAGAAAGTGCCGGGATAAAATAAGTAAAATAATTCGATAAAAAAGATCCAATCGAAAAATATCTTCTTGTAGAATTAAACAGAGGAAAGTATAAGGATTTTTTTGCGGTATTATGGACCCTTCATCCTGTAATTCGAATTATTTTAACTCAACTTAAATATTAGGTGTGCAACTTAGTTCTCTCTGTTTTTTTATGAAACTACAACTTTATTGTGAAAACATGGTTACAAATGAATTCAAAATATTTCTGGCAGAGCTCGACTACCATTACGGTTGAAGTGTTGGTCTTTTGAGGCTATGCACTAATCAAGCCATTGTGAGATGACTTCATATGAGCGGAATTGCTGATTAATCAGAGCACGTGCCTTCGAACGGAACAAGTAATAATTGGACAGCGCTATATCTGGGGATTATGACGGGTGTGGCAGGACTTTCCATTTGAGCGTTTCTAAGTAGGTTTTAACGGATTTGGTAACGTGAGGCCGAGCGTAGTCATGTTGTAGAATCACTTTTTCGCATGCAATTGCTTGGAAATGGCTTTGTACGGATCCTCATCGAGCAATGCCTCCAATTCAGCATCTTCGAAGGTTTTTAGCCTTCCTTCACGCGAACGGTCGTCAACATCGAAATCACCGTCTTTGAAGTGACTAAACCAATCGCGGCACGTTGAGCAGCATCTCCGTAAACTTTTTGAAGTTCTCGATGCGCTTCAACCGCCGTTTTCTTCGAATGTGGCTCAAACTTAGATATTTTCACACAACCAAAAGTATATGACGCAACAACAAAATCAGGAATATGTCATTGTGATTGTTTATAATATGTCTAAGATTGATTCATGACGTTTTAGTTATGTCAGAATCAACCAGCACTTACTAGTGGACCCATCTCTTGAAAAACAGCGAGAATTTAGTTGCGCACCTACTATGAAAATTTGTTATAACATGGTGTTACTTTTAAATATTTATAACTAAGTTTTACTGAAGGTCGCAATAATTGTTGTATTAACCCCAAAAAAATATAGAAAAATTATGTGAGTATGATAACATAACATAAATAATGGAGCACGAAATGTATGAATAGCAACGCTCAATCGTTTTGGCGGTATAGTGTCGCGGCGAATAAAAAATCTCGAATACTTCAGAGGAAAATATGAGCGATTTTTTGGTGGTAGTCTCCACCCTACATCCTAAGTTTGAAGTTAATTTAACTGAATTTGAATTTGAACTTGTATGCTCATACATCTCAATTCCTTAAATTTCTCCAGCATGTTTTATACAATTTACTTCTAGTTAGGATCCTTGTTGTTTTCCATAATAAGATTAGCAAATGATATCCATGCATTTTTCTCAGTTTGAACAAATTCTTGATCTTTCGTTATTTTTTCCTATTTGAGCACCGACAAAAATTCATCCTTTAATTTTGAATTTAAGATTGCGGGAAATTCTCTACAAAGCTATTTGGAACGATCTCCATCTTTATTTAAAGCTTTAACTTATTGTTTTATTAATCGTTGTTTAATATGCAATGGAGGTAATAAGATATTTTATGGATCAACAAAACTTTCATGTAGAACATTGTATGATCCAGAAGTTAAATTATCTCTTCCCATCTAGTCCTTCCAATATTGATGTTTACTTCAACAATCCCACTCACACAAAAATAAAATATGGGTATTTCGTATAGCTTGACTACTGTCCAAGTATAAGTCTCAACTTTCAAATCCCCACAAGTTAGTTTGAAAATTCCAACTATGATCTCTCTATTTAATTTTTTCAAGCATTAATTTAATAATTTCGTAGCTTTCTGTCATTTGCACAGAATGGACAATGAATCAATAAAAAAACATTAACATTGTGCAAGAGAAAAGCTTTAAGGCTTCCTTTAGAAGAATCAATAAAATGCTTCCAATAATCGTGATTGTATGTGCCCTCAAGTTTGTTTGTTAGACTGAAATTGTCGGTGCAATAAACTAGACAACTACTTTTTTAAAAATAGCCTGAAAATACGATATTTTAACGTATTCTTCCAGTAAATCTTTACGTTAAACTTTGGATGCTAACATTTGGAAAAGATCCTTTACAAAGCCTAAGTCGTTAAGTTCGGTCTTTGAAAATAACTGCTGTTGCTTAGAAACACTCGATATTTTACTGAAATGTGTCAGTAAAATATCGAGTTGTTTTCATCAACGTCAGGTTTAGAACTACTTGAAACAACTTGTAAATTTGTTGGTTATCTGGTATTGGCACGTTTGGACCACGTGGCACTTTTTTTGCGTTATATCCACGTACTTTACACATACAGAAGAAGTAACAGTCATGGTGATTTGTTGGCTATCGCCAAATCATTGATATTCCAACGGGTAGGGATTTCTTTGTTCCATTACACCAATGCTTTACACACTCTACAAATCTTTTAGTTTTACAGTTTTCTTTATTGTAGAAAGACTGTTACAATTGTTTCGCAAGACAGTAGTATTATGAGACAGATTATTAATGACTGTATTATACGTTCTGAAATGCATACAATTAATCTTATTCACAATTAAAAATTAATTATAAAATCGCGTTACGTTTAAATATTTATGAGTATTGTTCTACACCATCTATAAAAGTTTATTAAATATTATAATATATAGCGATGTGTGTGTTAAATTAACAAACAAAAAATATGTAGAAATTGTGTGAGTATGATGAAATAAATAACGGAGCACGAAATGTACGAGTGGGAACGCTCAATCGTTTCGGCGAATAAAAACAATCACCACTTTTATTGGGGTCGATAAAAAATGTCTTCTTACAGAAGTCAATAGAGGAAAGTATAAGCGATTGTTTCCGCCCTCCGTCCTACGATTGAAAATAATTCAACTCAACTTGAATGTTACGTTTCGCCACGTTTTAAGTGACAAATTAATTAAAGATTTTTCGATTAGTTTATTTGAAGTCATAGGTCTATATCAACAAGTTTTCTTTTTTAAGGTCATCTGCAATATAGTACATTAAGGTACGGGTAATAAAATGAAGAACACACAGAATGCCACTCGGCCATGAAGCCAACATCACATATTTATATTTTTAACTAATTCAAAGTCGAAGAGAGGAACCATCATTAATACTCATGTAAGATGAATACTTTCATTCGGTATTATAAAAATATAGTTTTAATGCTGTGGAATTTAATTAACTGAACAATATTTATGCCAAAAAATGGACATTTTCGACGAAAATATGTATATATGCTAGTTACGATTCCCACATTTTATTTATCATAATAGATAAGCTGAGATTACACCGGCGCCCTATAAGCTTTCTTTGGGAACATCTTGCATAATTGTAAATTAAGAGTTGTTAATTATATTTGAATTGAGACACATCGTGCGTCGAAAATAATGCTTTTTTTTCGCTCGTACGAAAGATATAACTTATTCCTAAAGTCTTGAATATATTATTCCATACATAACCATAACCCTAGAAGGAGTAATACAATTGAAAAAAAACTGCGTTTTCTGATTAATAGGAGATTCCCATTCAGATGACAAAAATAAGCCAAATTTTGATATTTTTCCGGAAAACAGTGACTGCCAGGTTTATTTTTTTATAAATACATCTATAATTGTACATTTTAAATTATTTTTTATTATCATGAAGATATGATATGGCGGCCGGCACGACAAATGTCCGGAGCGATATTTTAATTTTTGTCTGATATCTAGAAGATCAAATTTTCATCAATAAACAAAAGTGAAAATAATAGAAAAAGGATATATTTAGCGATGACCATACTTAATTAAAATAAATTAAATAAATATTATTTAAAAATGAAAGAGGAAATAATTTATTCATTATTTTCAAAAGCGAAAAGTTTACCGTTTACGATTCATGGAATGAAGAAAACCTAAAAACAATGAAAAGGTAAAAAAATATACGAAATTACGGACAGTTGGAAAAAACGTATGTTTGTTTTTTAAAATTTGTTCGATTTTCAACCCTTGTAAAATATCTTTAATTGTAGGGATTATATATTAGATTTTTTTATTTACGTTTAAACTATTGTATCAATGAATTTGAAATGTTGGCTTATTATTGAACACTATTTTCTACGTTTGCCTTATAATTGGCCAGATTTCATTGGTCCAATAGTTTATACGCTGGGTATCACATTGATTCGAAAATTCTTGTGTCGCGAAAACGCATTTAAAGATTGGGAAAGAATTTTATTCATATTTTATATGAATTTAAATAAAATAACAGTTAGATGGAACCTGATATTAATTACATGCCGTATCCTGTACATTATATCTCAGGCAACCCTGTTATCACACTTGCTAATTGTTACACATTATTGCACTGTACTTTTACAATGACACGAGTTTGTCTATTTAGGATTTTGGTAGCGCTTACTAAGAATTCGGGGTTAGATTTTGAATATTAAAAAGAAACAATCATAAAAACGTTTGTAACAAATACAAATGTGTTGAGAGGATTTCTAAAACCTGGCTTTTGGGTGATCCCTTTTCGTTGTATGTATATTTAAGTAACTTACATCTTTATATCCAGCACACAAGAAAACATCGTGTATCGTCTCCCTCCTGCCGGCCGCCCTGAACCATCTCTGGCACCGTTCGTTGGGAATGACTTCGACGTCGACTTCTTGCAGTACCGACGGCACCGTTGCCTGTCCGTGTCGCGTCCGTCCCCATCCGGCCACCGTTGCCATTTTGCCCGCGAGTTTCAACTGAAAACGAAAAACATTTACCACTCGTCTAATTGCATTCGATCGGCCTGACCCAGAATGTGCCAAGAAATGGGAAAAGGAGTGCATCTAAATTATTGACAATAACTGTATCTGTAACACGACCCATCATTACGCTACTTAAGTATGGGTTTTAAAGTAATTGCACGTGTACTTTGGATGTTGCTCTATTTATTTACTTTTTTTAAATAATTAATTGTGAGAAAATTAGGACAACAATAATCCATAAAGAGATATATGCGCACAAAAATTACTTCTTGAATTTTACATTGTAAATTTTTACATTACAATATACAAGGGGTAGATCCAAAATATTTTTTTTAGATATCTGTCCCTCCTGTATTGATTTTTAAAAGAAGAATTAACAAATTTTGTTCCCTATAGATTAAAAACTTAAACTCATTTAATTTATGGGAAAAGGGTTGTGAAACTCGCAAGGTCCTCTCTTTTATTAGACGTATATTTTGATCTGTTTGATCTTTTCTGGAACCTTTCGAATGATGCAAATTATTTGAACTGTTTCGTCTGAACGGTTCCGTCGGTTTGATAGGATCGTACATATTAATCGGCTCAAAATATTGGAACTCTCGAAACTAAAATGTGCAAAAACTGGTTATTAATATTTTGTATTTAATTAATTGTATAACTTGGCTATTGAAACTGATCGATTGGATCTAGTTGTTGAAACACTGCTCAATCTTGTACTTGTTTGAAAAAGCTTAACAATTTAATTAAATTATATTGATATTCCTTTTAAATTATATTTTTATCTATGAATTGTAGAAATTTAAATATACAATATTGAGGTATAATTAAATTAACTAAATATAAAGTAGAGAAAGAAACACCTTTGATAGGATTTGAACTCACGTCCCTCGATTTTTTTAAAATTTATTGTTATATATTTACAAAAAATATTTACACTCGACATTACTTCCATTTCTAGTGGAGTTAGCGCTGTGTATCGTCCTCGAGTCCATCACGAATGTCTGTATAAATTGAATAAAAGTGGACTTAAAGCACTGAATGGAGATTTGATATCACAGGTCTCTGTGGTATAGTTGGTAAAGCAATCGACTAAAAAATGGGGACATGGGTTCAAATTCCATCAAAGATGTTTCTTTTTCAATTTATATTTAATTAATTGAAATTATTCCTCAATGTTGTACATTGAAATTTCTACAATTCAAAGTTTAACAAGCTTATTCGATTCTTTAGTGTTCGACCTAACCCATCACTTATTTTTAGTGGAAAGAAATGTATAGAAAACAGAGCCAATTACAATTAATTCTATATATTTGTAATGTAATAATCAATATGCATGGAAATTGAAGATTCAATTTCCATGCATATTGATTATTACATTACAAATATATAGAATTAATTGTTATTTAATTTCCCGAATCTTGGTGGTCTTCATTTTATGGTATTTTTTTTTTAAATTTTTAATGTAATGACAAAGAAAATACTTAACTTAGTCACTTAGTGACTAGTTTTGATCATATGATAATTACTAAGTATTGTGAAATGACACTTGACTATGTTTTTCAATTATTTATTTATTTATTTATTGATACAATCAACGGAAACTATATTCCAATAACAGATTGCAATTATGACATTAGCTTGGATTAATTAAGGTTTATTTATATATGTTTCAAACCAATGAAACAAAAACTAATAATTTTATCATTTAAAATTAAATCAAATCATTATTTCGACTTATATTTTTTTAATAAATATTTCACTCATTTATATATTTATTTAGTGACATTAATCTATCCAAGCAAAGCTTAAATTAAGAGCACAATAAAAAACCCTCGCCTAAACATTTTGTTGTTGTTGTTTATATATTTTTGCAAATTTACCTGTGGTGAGGGCAAGCAAACAGGGATAATGTGCTGCTTGAATCTGACGTTTCTGTCCAACTTAACAAGGGCCACGTCATTCTTGAAGTCACTCGGGGAATACGCAGGATGGACTTCTTTGCGTTCGACGGCGTATTCCTCATGAGATAGTCTCTCGTCGGTATCTCTCACATCCCATTCTCCTAAACGGACGCGGATGTTTCCATTTGTCGTCCTGAAAACAGAAAACAAACAATAATTTTATAAAGTGATCTGTTTTAAAAAAAGGTGTAAAATTGCAGACAAACCCGAATGATATATTGATGTATTGGTATAATCTAAAATTAACATTAGGCGCATTGATCACAGCCAACAATACTTTAAGTAAATTTTATAATAGAAATGTTGTTAAACGTATAACGATTTTAAAGTGATCGTTATTTTTGCAAACATACAATTTTCTCCGATTGGTGTTCGCGGTCAAACAAAATCATTTCCATTAAAAAAAATAATAACGTAGTCTTCCAAATAATTAGCTCGTTCTTTAGAATTGTTTGATTTTTGTTACAAATATTGGTATCAGATGAACTTCGGTTGTAGGTTCGAACAAACGGCATTCATATAATCACATTTGCACACAAAAAATGTCAATCATGTTAAATGTTGAAAATTCAGATGAACGAGCTAATTGTTTGGAAGAATACGTTCTCTTGAATGCAAATGATTGTGTCTATATTGCAATGATTTTAAAATTGATGGATTTTAAAGGGGTAAGTACTCGCCCGCCGAACTTAGCGAACCTTTAAAATTTCCGTTATAAATAATCGACCCATTTAAAAAAAATCGCATTTATTAAAGTACAAACCCAAAATAAAAAATCTTTGTAGCCACGAAAAAAAGGAAGTATCAAAGTTTTTTTTTTAAGTATCAGTTATGAGTGAGATAGCTACTGTAGAGCATAAAGTTTTCGGAGTAAGTCGCAAATTGTAGTGCAGCGGGCATTTCGTACCAAATTCGATAATGAACCACCAACTGGAATAACCGTTAGAAGAAGAAGGATGTCAGACATATCGAAGGAAGTTTTGTTCGCAGTCTAAGTTAGTTTACCCATAGAGCTAGTAGAAAACTTTAAATACCACAGTCAATTGCACGGAAAACACCTCGCTGTACGAGGCTTTTTAAATGAATTCTTTATTAGCGCTTGATAGGTCACAGGGGAAGTGAAGACCTGGCTCTACACTTCTCGCCATCAAGATCTTATGATTTTTTATGGGGTTATGTTAAGGAAGCTGTTTACGTCCCGCCTGTATCAACAACTCTGAATGCTGTCGTACATCAAACGGTGGACATATTGAACATTTATGATGTATTAAAAAAAAAAAAACTTCCTCTTTTCATGGCTACAAAGTTTATTAATTTTAGATTTGTACTTTAATAAATAATATTTTTTCAAAATGTATCCATCATTTATAATAACCCTGTATTGAAGGGTTATATTTCCAAAATCATTGATGATTCCATTCGTCAACCATTTTTTTAATCGAATTCATGAATTTTAAACCTAAGGTCAATAAATATAACCTAGGGTATATTTTTTAATCTAACCTAAGCTGTCTTAACCTAACCAAACAAAATTACTTCAAATACTACAAAAAAAGAATTTCAAGTAATTCTGCAAGTTTCAAATTATCCATCTAAATTGACATTTGGATTTTTCTTCATGATATCATTTAAATTTCGATAATTTATTTTCGACTGAAAAAGTCACGAAGTGTGTTTTGAAAATATTGGACATTTTGTTCGCGATATTTATTTTGTTAGAGAATTTTCATTTTTAGTTTATTCAGACTATTTGATTTAATGCCACACACTCTTCATCACTCTTAGACATGATGTTGATTAAAGTAAGATAACTTTTTCCAAAAATAAGAGAAATTGTTGGAATTTAAAGAAAATGAATTGATAAGGATTTGTCTATATTACGCCCAAAAATCATTCAAATAGGAGTTTTGTATTTGTTTATACAAATTCCCTAAGTTGAAGATTTTTTTCTTTAATTTTTCAAAGGCCCAATTTATAGCAGGTGTGCTGTACGAAAATAATTTGCTCTATATCGCTGAAATTTATACATTTTATACTTAATTTAATTTGGAATATGATGCTATAATTTTAAGTAATTCCGACAATTTCGATTTTTTTTACCAAAATCATTTTTTTCCCCTTGGAAAATATTTATTTTGATAAAATTTGTTTTTTTTTCTAAAAAATATTGCAAACTCTATTGGTTATTTTCAAAGGAGTGTGGCATTTTTAGAAGAAAAAAAAAAAACATTTCCGGTTGATTATAAGCATTTGAATTTAGGATTCCCATTTACAAGGAGTCTTATAAAGGAAGTCTCATAATGGTCTGACTTTTTAAATTGCGTGCCATTTTTTGGTGGCGAACATAGAGGATTAATCTTTGACAACTGGTATCAGGAAGTATTGAGGTTTAGTCATGAATAATTACACGATCGAGTAACGCATAGAAATTGTCAAAATTCATTACAGAAATGGTGACAATTTTGCAGAGACCATTCCAACAGTCCGCGCGTCTTTAGAACATCATCTCGCAACACTGTGGTACATTTAATAAAAAAATGAGGTTAGTTGTTCAATTCTAACCTAATCTAATCTAACCTAACCACGAAAATAAATGTCGATTGAAAACATAGCCGCAGTGAATGCGAATGCTGACGAAAGTCTTTCCACCTCGATTCGCCATCATGCTGAGCAATTGAACGTTTCAAGATGTTCTGTGCAGCGATTTTTGACCAAAGATCTGCATTTTCATGTTTACAAGATCAAATTAACACAAAACCTACAACCAGCACCATACATTCGCCAATTGGATAGTAGAGAATCAACAAATCGATGGTGAATTTTCGAAGAAAATCATCTTCAGTGGTGAGGCGTATTTTAAACTTAATGGCTACATGAATAAACAAAACTGTCAAATCTGGAGGGCCGAAAATCCACAAATCATCCAAAAGCGTCCCATGCATCCACCGCGAGTCACTGTTTGGTATGTATTTTGGGTTGGAGGAGAGATTGTGCCGTAATTTTTCGATTATGATGCGTGATATGATAACCAAATTATTATTGAATACATTGAACGGTATATTCTTGGAAGACATATTTTTTCAACAAGACGGCGCAACCCGTCAATCTGCGAACGAAACAATGCAGTTATTGGAGACAAAATTCCATGGTCGTGTTATTTCGCGCCGCTGCAATGTGAATTGGCCACTAGGATCGTGCGATTTGACGCCATTAGACTTCTTTCTTTCAGGTTTTCTAAAAGGAAAAGTGTATGCCAATGATCCACAGACCATTCCGGAGCTCAAGGAAGAAATTAGTCGCACTATTAATGAAATTAGTCTGCAATTATGCCAAAATGTTATTGGAAATGTTGTCAAAAGAATGACCGTTTGCAAATAAGGTCGAGGCGCTCATTTATCGTTTATTGTGTTCCACGCATAACCTCCATGTTTGTACCTTATATTAAAATAAAAAATATTAATAAATTAAAATGTTAGGTCACTCTTTAGGAACGATTTTAGCGAGACGATCGACGTTTTCGAAAATTACGATTTTTAAAGTAAGATTTTTTTGCTTATAGATGCGACCGAATGCTGAAAATGTCGAACTTTAAGAATAAGATTTAGGAAGGACTTTTTATATTTAACCTAAATATGATTAAAAACAGTTTTAAATTATCTCGCAGTTGCAGAATATTAATTAAAATAAGGCATCCCTTTTACCCTTTAAATAGTCCTTCAAATTAATGTCATTTGAATTTCGATGATTTTTTTCTTCAGAATTAATCTGAACATCTTACAAAGACTGTTTAAAATTAATTAAATAAAAATGATTTGAAAATAATTAATAAATTATTTTCACATTTAGCTCTGTGGTTTTTGACTTACGTTACGTAAGTACGTTAAACAAATGCACATTAAAACAACTACTTCCCTGGCAAATTTGTTGCATTATGTAATATTTTATTGACATGCAACAGCAGATGTATATTATGTAATTCAATGTTCGGCGTGGGTATTTGCCCGGGAAGTAGTTGTTTTAATGAGCATTTGTTTAACGTACTTACTTACGTTACTGTCAAATATCACAGAGCTAAAAATGGAAATAATTTATTAATTATTTTCAAATCATTTTTATTTAATTTATTTAAATAACTATGAACAAGAGAATGAATACTCTTTTCTAATTGACTGCTGAAAATGTTTGAAATAGTTTGCAATATTTGTCCTTCCCATTAGTCAACGCCTTGCAATTTTATCCACAAAAATCGCAACCAATTCCCATATTCTTGATATCATCAAGCACCTATGCATACCTCGAAACCCTGATATAAAACCCAAATTAAAATTCCCCACATCTACAATCCATCAATTCATTTTATGTATACATCCATACTTAGACAAGGGTGTTACCAATCATGACCTTAAAATAAAAAAATCAAGAACTAGACAAAGACTGCCTGAAAGACTTTTGGTCGATAGCCAATTTGTGAATTGCATATTAATTATTATACAATTAATATTTGAATATATTGCTGTAAATTTATAAATAAAGACATTTGTATATTTATGATTAAAATGAGGTTTTTGTGTTTGTCTGCTAAAAATCCCAAATGTTGAGAATATTTTTGTTCTTTTTCAAAAGCACAATTTGCACGTCCTCTATACTAAAACTATTTGTTCTCTGTTGCATAAATTTATGCAATATTTTTGTGTTATTTCGCAAGTTTAAACTTTCTGTCAAAATCCAACATAAAAACATAAAATATTTACATTTTGATGAAAATTGTTTTCTCTCGATGGATGAAAAAAAAAATAGAAAATTCCCAAATGCTATTTAAAATTTAAATAAGTTAATATTTTCTCTTTAAGTAGTAATACAAATAAATATTAAATTTAGCATACATCATATGTATGTCGCGTATATTTGATTAAACTTGTAAGATTAATCTTGAACAATAATTTAGGGCGGGGATTAGAGCAATGCTTCATAACAAAGCTAGATAACATAAATCAACTCACGTAGCGACACAATGTGCAGCAGTAACGATCCACCTCTCGTTGAGCAGCGCCCCGCCGCAGGCCAACTTTTTGCTCAGGAATCCAGTTTTAATCAGAGCGACCTGCCAGGGGTGCGACCCGAACCCAGTCGAATGTCCGCCAACTATCCTGTTGCTCCTCGTATATAGCTCACCGCAGCCTGAAAAGTCAACATTTATATGAATAAAATTTTACAGGCACGATTTTAAAAGAAAAATTACAGCCAGGAGGTGCGTGTACAAGATTTCGAAAATTAAGTATTTGCAGGAAAAATCGTGCTCCGCTATTGCGCTCCGCCACTAATTAGAAGTACCTGTTGCGTAATGGAGTAATCAGACTGTACAGGTAAGCATGCCTGGGACGGGTTAGGAAACGGGGTGCAATGAAGCGTTGAGTTGGGTTTCGGCGAAATCGTGGGAGTGTTACATTTTCTCCGTGTGCGAGGAAGAGAAGGTTTTTTTGTTGTTGTTGTTGGTTTTCTTTTCTTGTTGTATGTGTGTGGCAGGAAGGAAATCCATTCCGCTGGTTAATTGGGGTTTTGCAAAATGGCGAATCGTTTGTTATTGGTTTGGAATACAATTAGAAATTTCGGTGCGCTTAGTAAATATCGGAAGTTGTTGTTCGCTGTGCAATGATATATTATGTGCACACAGAATAGTGATAGGAAATACCTTCGTTGGCAATTTGTATCAATATTTGTTACACTCATAAAATAAAGAAAAATACAATTTATATAGACGGAAAGATTATTGATCGGTGGACATTTGACATATATCTAATAGAAAAAAAAAGGATTTATTCACATGGTCACAGTTATTGAAATAAATCAAATGTAAAGAATCTGAAAATAATTAATAAATTATTGCATAAGACAATTAAGTGAGATTGTGCGTGGAAATCGTGTCCGTCCGTCAATGTCCTCTCGATCATTTCCACTGGAGATCTCAGCGTGGACGGTGCTATTGATCAATTTAATTTAACAAATTTGTAATTATATAAAACAGAGCTGTACTGATGAGGGATGAAATCCAGAAACACATATCTGCAGATGGCCTTATATTACGTACTTTTTTGTATCAATTATTTTCAATTAAAAAAGTTTCATTATACAATATGTTATTGTTATGCAACAGCAAATGTCCATTATTGAACGTTTGTTTTAAGTACTTATGCAACATAGGTCAAAATACGACAGTAGCTAAAGTGGGAATAATTTATTAATTATTTTCATATTTTTTATTTAATTTAAAAATGTAATTATTTTTTTCCAAATTATAATATTAATCTTATAATGTAACCACATGTGTTAGTTAAAACAGATTTTTATATCATATTATCGAAATCTTTTCTCCTCTAGAATGCATATTTTTGTTCTTTAATATGTTAGCAATAAAAGTAACCACAAGCTATAAGTTATGTTATTTCAGCAAATTGAAGAATTTTATTTGATAAGTAATGACACATGTCAAGAATTATTTGTTTCTATTCACTTGCGCCAACAAAATGTAAAATAAAAAATCAAAAAACTCTAGATGAGAAAAGTTATCGATCATATGAAATAAAAATCTATTTTAACAAACATATGTTATTACATTGTAAGATTTAAATTATAATTTAGAAAAATCATTAAATATTTATCAAATGCCCACCGACCAATAATTTTCTGCTTATATAAATTGTATTTTTCTTTAATTTATCAGTGTAATAAAACAAATACGAGTTGATACAAATTACAAATACACGGAGAAAAGTTCTCGATCGTGTGGTATTTAAATTCAAATTCTTAGATAACCTTTAAACGTTCGTGAAAGCTAATAAATATATTTTCTTTCTGACAATTCCCTATGTTTTAATCAATAAAAGCATTATTGTAGTGAAAATATTTTCCAAATTTGACATTTCAAGAATGTATTGTGTGTAATGTAAGCGATTCAGGTTAGGGCAAGATTGTTAAAGTGTTATCTTGTAATCAAAGTTTCAATTTGTAGCTTCTTTTAAGGGAAATGTGACAGTAATGTAATAATTCAATTAACTCATTTTTCTATAATTAAATAAAAAATACATTGCTTTCTTTACAATTTTGTATATTCGTGTTTTTAAATTTTGAGAAAGTTCTAACTTCGAAGAATTCAATGAACTCATTTTTTTATAATTAAATTAAAAATACGTTCCGTCCTTACAAAATTTATAATTATATTCCTAAATTTTGAGAATGTTTTTTTTGAGAAATATATTTTATGTGTTAAAATTTATGTCACATTGACCATCGATTGACAACCTTTATACAATTCAGCGATAAAAATCCCATGTTGTTACAAGCCTACAACTCTTTACTTGTTAATTCTTAAGGCTTCCACTTGGTTGTACATATAACTTAATGAAATACTTTAATTTTGTTTCGAAAACTATTTTTTTATTTAGTGACTATAGTTTTGACAACATTGGCGTGTCATTATCAAACTAAGAGTTTGTTTTGTCTATGACACAATGTTTGATAAAAAAATGTTGTGCAAACAAAGTTAAAATAAATTAAATAAAAATTATTTGAAAATAATTAATAAAAACCGAATGAAATTAAAATTTTCATTATTCTCACATTTAACTCTGTGACTTTTGACAGAGCTAAATGTGAGAATAATGAGAATTTTAATTTCATTCGGTTTTGATTTGACTTGAATTAATTTGGTTTAATTTAATTTAAATCGATTTAGTTTTAGTTTGATTTAATATAATTGATTTAATTTCACTGGTATAGTTGAATTAATTTAATTGATTTATTTTAACATCTTTAAATTATGTAAGGCAGAGCTGTACTATCGAGTGAAACATCCCGAAACACATGTCTGCAAGTGGCCTTATATTAAGTAACGTTATTTTTGTTGTTTTTGCATTAATTTTTTTCGGATCAAAATTTGTTGCATTATGCAATATTTTATTTGCAGGTGTACATTATGTAATTTAATATCTGGGGTGGATATTTGCCCGGGAAGTAGTTGTTTTAATGTGCATTTCTTAAACGTAATAATTTATTAATTATTTTAAAATCATTTTTATTTAATTTATTTAAATAACTGTGACCAAGCGAATGAATACTCTTTTCTATTTACAAAGTTAAAGTGTTTTATTAAGTTATACTACAAGTCTTTAATTTATTTCCACAGAAATGGTTTAAGCGGCAATTTAGTTTTGTTAATTGTCAGTGTCATTACTAATATGTATGTTAATTTATTAGAAGAAAATTACTTATATTGACTTTTAACTTCTTGCATTGCCAAGAAATAATTCAACAAATATTATATTGCAGTTTGATAAAGTTGAAAATAATTTGGATTATATGAAATAAATATGAATAAATTATTAAAAATCAACGAATAAAACACAGATTAGATTGAATAACATTGAATTTCATACAATATGAACTACCAATGTCTAAATATTAAAACCATTAATTTGGATTATTTTAAATTTATTGCCCCTGTCTTGTGATAATATTGATAACATTGACTGCATACCATGTATTTTTCTATAAAATACATTGTATAATTATTTATTCTGTTAGTTTAACATTTAAGTATGAAATTAATAGATAGTCTGTAATTTAGATATTTATAAACATCAATAATTATTTATGTATTTCATTAGCCGAATTTAAATTTAAATATATGTATTAAATTATTTTAGGTTTAAAATTAATACAAAATTAAATAATGTTATATAATTGAATAATTTATTACCAAATTGTAATACTAAATATTAATAGTTTATGAAAAATCTACCAATTAAATAAATAAAAAATGAAAATGACACACATAAAATTGATTAATTTTAAATTTTCAACCAGTTTCGGGTTATCAGTCCATTTTTAGGAGAATTAAAATTTAATTTAATATATATATATATATGGAAGCGGAGGTCCAATAACTTCTGCTTCACCCGCATATCGATCGTCATCTTTTCTTTTCTCTCCATTCCTCTTCCTGAATGGCATCGTACGGTCTTCCTGTTTTTCTTCTATTAATTCGCATGTATGCTCCTTTAAGTCATCTACTCTCTTTCATCCTCATACGATGCCCATATCATATCTTGTCTGGTCTCTATTCTTTCTGTTGTAGTGTACACTCTTTTTTTTTTTTCGTCTTCTAATTTCTTCATTTTGAATATGTACCAGGCGTGATACTCTGCTTGCTCTCCTAAGGTGGTCCACTTCTACAGTTTCAATCTTCTTTTTATTTCTGGCTGATAAGTACCAATCCTCTCTTGGATCTACGTTTGCGATTAGAAATATCCCAGTCCGATGTTCCTTCCTTTGATATGATGCTTCCCAAATATTTATATTCTTCGCTATTTTAAATGTTTCTCAATTGCAATTATTGATCTTCTTCCTCTCTTTATCCTATATAAATATATTCCGTTTTCTGTATGTAAATCTTCATGACCCACCTTTCACACTCGTCTTTTAGTTTTCATAACATATAGTCGACATCCTAGTCAGAATTTCCAATGATCACTTGGTCGTCCGCGAAAAATAAAATTGTTGTTGGTTATAGAATTTTTATTCAAGAGAAAAAGATATTGTTTTGTGGGGCACGCAAAATAATGTCGGTCCCCGTATTCACCAACAATGTGGAAAAATCCCAATAAAAACCATCACGAAACTAGTCGAGAATATAAAGTTATTCAATTTAATCTGTTTTTATTTATTTATTTATTTAATTGGTAGATTTTTAATAATCTATTCATATTTATTATTACAAAATGAACTATCAATGTTTAAATATTAAAAGAATTAATTACATTATTACGTAATATTTATTGGTGGATTCATTAATCTATGCTCATGTATAGCTGCAAATATTAGATAACACTTAAATTCTCTTTATTTATGTATTTATAATTAGATTTAGATTTATTTATACATTTTTTTTCATTTATAAATTCATTCTAATTATAATTTAAATGAAACACCTGAGACATATATTTATGTTTGTGAAATAATTTTCTTTTTTAATATTGCACTATATTTTATATAATGGATAAATTCCGTAAGTAAAGTAATAATTAATTATTAAAATATTAAGTGCAATACAGAGCATTCTCTCAAAAAAAAACGCATTGAAAACAATTGTATTTTTTATCAAGCGGCATGAAATTAACAAATAATATTACTTACTGCAAAAATAGGACTGTATTAATATAAATAGAAAACAGAATGTGGAAATAATTTATTAATTATTTTCAAATCATTTTTATTTAATATAGGACTGTATTTTTTTATAGATTCTGTTACAAATATTAAAGAGAATAATTTTCTTTTAGTTTTTAATTTCAAAATATTAAATTCGTAAAATAAATCGTAAAAATTAAGTTAAAGTTTTAACATTAACATTATTCTCTTTTATATTTGTAGCAGAATCTATAAAAAATACAGTCCTATTTTTCTCTATGAATATTCTTGAAATAGATTGTTTTATTCCACATACTCTTTAAAATATTGATTTTTAAGGGTAATGTTTATGTTATAATTTCATTCTTCACTTCTTTAAATATTTTTTTTGTTAGAAATAATTGGTATGTGTTTGTTGCCAGGATTATGAGTTTCTGGAAAACAATATAATTTGGGTAATTTAGGATTTTTAATTTTCAATTTAGATAGATATACTCATATTTTTTTAATATTATTACTTGTATATTGCTCTAATCTGATTTTAGATCATAAATATTTTGTTCTTTTTATTTTTTTTAACTTGATATTTGCTCTTCTTTCTGCTTTTTGTCTAAAAACTTTTCTTCTATTCTCTAACTCTCGTTTGGCTAATTTTGTAAAGAAGTGAAGAAAGGAATTATAATATAAATATTACAACCAAGAAAACTTTAAGTATTCACCAACAAAAATCTTCAATACTGATTGTAAAGCTTATGAAACATAGATTTGTTCTACAATAATTTGAATTAATAACTAACTTTATAATTTTTGTGAAAAATAATTGTGTTTTGTTTTTGATTTCAGAAATATACTCTTTGTTATACAATTAACAGATATCTCATGCTGTATAATATCCCACAGCTGTATAACTCCATAAATACCCTCACTTTCATATGAAATACACGAACCATTAGGAATTAGACTAAAATTTTAAAAGTTAGGTAAAATAATGCTTTATTGTCAACTAATAAACGATGAAAGTTTAGTTGAAAAACAAAACAAAAATTAATATTTTTTCAAGAAAAAGCTAATAATGGATTGCATCTCCAACCGCAGCTATACATCCTCCTATGGGGTATCTCGTTCGATGCAATTTTTGCTCTTCTCTGTACTTAAAAAATAAGTGTAAAAACATTTAAAATAAAAATCTATAAAAAGTAAAAAAGTTTATTTGAAATATTTTTTAGGCATGACATTCTCCTTGTTCTCCTAAGATAGTCCATTTCTACAGTTTCAATCTTTTTTTTTTATTTCTGACTGATAACTGTCAACCATCACTTGGCTTTACGATTGCGATTAGATATGAAACTTTTTAAGGATTTTTATTTAAAATATTTTTACACTTATTTTTATAAGTACATAGAAGAGCAAAAATTGCACAAAACGAGATGGTTTTTACTTTAGAAGTGCGAAAATTGCATGTAGCAAGATACCCCATAGAAGGATGAATAGCTGCCCGTGGGGTTGCAATCCACTATTAAACTTTCATCATTTCTTAGTTGATAATAAAGTATTATTTTACCGACGTTTTAAAATTGTAGTCTAATTCCTAATGATTGGTGTATTTCATATAAAAGTTAGGGTATTGATGGAGTTATACAGCTGTGGGATATTACAAGCATGAGATATTGGTTTATCGAACCTTGTCTCATCCATATTTGTCTGATAATCTATAAAAAATAATCAGATAATTTGATAAACATTCTGTCTCTAAAGTGTCTCATTTGATGTGTTTCACTATTATGCATTTTTGCAAGAATTCTAAACAAAATATTGCAAAAATGTTATAAAAATAATTATGTTCTTTTACTATTTCAAATCATGACTTAAAAACGTTTTACTCACAAAAAACGACTGTAAGTCATTATTTGTAATAGCAAAAACAAACATAATTTTTGTATTAATGTGTTTGCATTTTTTTATATATATTTAACATCTTTATTAACACACAGATATATCCATATACTCTTATTATTATTATAATAATATTTGAACTTAAAAACATAAAACATGAAATAAGGTGTTACTGTCACTGTAAAATAGCTATCGACCAGAGATCTGCCATGGCATTTGTTATTTATTCAATTTAAACTAATAAGAAAATGATTAGAAAAATATTTTAGAAAAAATAAATATTAAATTGATATTATTCATTAATATTAATTTATTACTTTTTATTGCTACTTAAATAACAGTTTTAATTGTTGTTAAATAATATTATGATATTATTTTTTTACATCTTTTTAATTAATCAATTTAATCATAAAAAATCATTTTGGAAATAGTTAATATTTAGCAGCAATGCACAATAACATCAATATTATTTAATAATCATTAATATTACTTTTTAATGACACTTAATTAACTAGTTCACTTGTTATTAAGTATTATACTGGTTTTAATATTTAAATCTATTTAATTAATTCGCTCTCTGATTAAACACTTTTCTATAAAAATAAATTATTAAAGAAACAAACAAATGAAAACCAGTGGAATGTACCCCACGAAAAAATGCAGGTTATTTCCACATCTGTACAGTAGATCTAGTTAAACCTTAGGCCCACTGCGGTAGCTCTCTTGTACCATAGTAGACAGTAGATTTGGATTAAGTGGGTTCGGTGTATGAGTTGCTCTCCCACCCCAAAATTCTTAACACTTGGCAAATCAACTGTTATTTAATTAAGGATTAAGAATTTTGGGGTGGTAGAGCAGCTCATACACCGGGCCCTCTTAAGCCAAACTTTATGTCCATTGTGGTACAAGAGAGCTAAAGAATATACTCCTATTAAAATAAACAAATTCATAATTAAACATTAAAGAAGAACATAAAGTGCATATTTCTTACAAGCCGTGTGCATATTTCCGGATTAGAACAGTTATTACGTATTAGTTAGTAACAGTTACCCATATAATTAAAATCGTGTTTTATCGTGTCTGGTCGATGGTGCTCCAGCAACGGCCTGTCGTCTTCGTGGTAATAAGGCCTGTAGGGCGGCCTGTCGATATTATTCGACTCCGGGTGATCGGGATGGTCTGGTTCCGGAGGAAAATACCCAACTAGATGAATTGTGTCTGTTACTGGTGTGTTAGTTAATACGTTAGTGAATGTACAGTTGTTTGTTGATATGTAATGAATTCGTCTGAATTTTAAATACACAATATTAATTAAATGATATTTTACACAATGAACTGAAAGTGGAAAAAATAATTATTTCATTAAAAATAATGTTAAATAAAAACAGTTATTTGAGAATTTGCTTAAATATTTATAAACCTATAAAGAGATTTATATAATAATTACATTAAATAATTAAAAACGTATACATTTATTTATTGTGGAGGCTTCTTCTTCGCTATATATGTTTAAACCAAGAAGAAACCTCTTTAATTAAAAATAAGTAAGTTTTAAATTATTTAAATAAGTATTCAATGTAGTTTCCCAATAAAACTGCAATGTTGATTGATTATTAAATCTCAATGAAAATTCAGTAACAATAATGAATAATTACGACAACAATATTTCAATGTATAAATTCAATGACTAAAAAACATTGCGTTGAATGCTAATTGTTGAATTTGAAAAAAAAAATAAGGCCTTATTTGACATAACATTTATAACTGAATTATATTAATAAATAATTTGACTGAAAATCCATTTATATTCAATTTGCTGTTCATGGACCATAAACTGAACATTTCTCTATTTCTACGCAATCTACACATCGAATGAATCATCATTCAATCGATTTAGTTCACAACTGAACACATTTATTATCTATTTAAATAATAAAATATTTTAACAAGATTTCGTTAACCGTTGTATATTCAATTTTTATGAGATTCTAGAAACCTCATAAAGAGTTAATGTTAAATATATTAATACATATACTAAATGTATATGTATATATCTCTATAAAAGGACTTAATCTAATAACTTTATGTTCCTTAAAGTTATTATTAATTGTGAAAATAATAATTATGTTTCATCTAGACCATTGTTAAAAGTATTTTAAGAAATATCACATTAATTTCGAGAACACGTAAGATAAAAATTGGATTAAGTTGAAATTTGGAAAATATTAATTGAATTTAAAATTTACATTATGTATTTCAGAAAACAAACATTTATGTTAGGATTTTATGATTTTTATTTGAGGAACGATAATTTGATAATGACAATAAAAACATGTATTTCAGAATTGATCAATTGTTAATCAAATTAATTATATGCATTCCAGAACTTAATTTTTTTCTATAAGTCATTTTGGAACTACTGAAATACATTTCATTAAATTGAATTTCAAGTTTACATTACCTATTTCATAAAATGTAAAATTGTGTTGAGATTTTATGATTAATATTTGAGAAACCATAATTTGATAATGACAATTATAACATATTTCAGAATTAATAAATTGTGAATCAAATCAATTATCTGCATTTTAGAACAAATAATTATATGTATTTATAATTTTGCAACTTCTGAAATGCATTTCTTTAATTTAAATAACATATTATTCTTTCTAATATGATTCGTATACACACATAATCATTTTTATTCTAAAATTTATATTAGCTATATTTCAATAAATTTTACAAATCATTATTCATAGAACGACTATCGGTATTTCAACCAGGAATCCTTGCCTTTATGTCATGTCACTTTGTTAGTCGTTGATGAGTGATATGATTCATGAATGAACAATAGTTTCAGTATAGCGGAATTTGGAAGGGATGTTTTTTGTTTATGTTTAAGGCATAGTTGGTTTAATAGGACTTGAGTTACGTGATTTATGGTAAATTTATGGGACAATTGGTTGTCTTAAGAATTTTTGGTGATTCTTATATTTTCCAAAATATTTTAAAAATCAGAATAATTTTTAAATTTATTTATTTATTTATTTAAGGGAATATACCATTTTTTACAAATATAAGACATAAATGTAAAATGCAATAAATTTATATGTATTACTAACTAATTTTAAATACAATAGTAAATACTTTGAACGCAATTATAAACGCAAAAAGAAAAATCCTTAACAGTCACCAAATTTTGCATTTTTTTTAATTAATATATCATTAAAATAAATTACAAGTTATATTTTCTGAAATATTGTTTAAATAGTGTAGTAATTATCAATAATAAAGAAATCAAAGAAATTATTGGACTATGTTCAAAATAAACTTTAAAACATTTTTAATGTATCGTTGAATTAAACATAATATTAAAAATCGCTGTCAACAACAAAAAATCAGTTGGCACAAAACCAATTCAATGTCACGCTCTAACGACACGAAATTTCTATTTCAAAATTTCCTCAATTTTTTTCTTTCTGCGCGCAATACCGAAATATTGGAATTAATAATCCTTACGTAACGGCCGCTGTTCATCCGGTGCGGCTTCGAGGAAGGAGAGAAAAAAATCGCACGCGAAAACCGATTTTGCGAAAATTAATCGCGGAACAATGAAAGGTGAAAGTGAAAGCGGGAATCCTGAAATTGAAACGGCCCGCGCGGAGAAATTAAAAGTCTGCTTGTATGGCGAATTAGCATACGCTGAGCTATATAAAGATGGGACTGATAGCTATTGTTTTCTGTGCGGTTTAAGTGTATCGTTTTCCTTAATGAAATTAATCCGTTTTATTATTGTATTTTTTATAGGTCAATTGTTTTTTATTATTATGTGCTTTCACTTAGTAAAGGATATTTTCGGATTAATTTAATTGCGTTTATTGTTTGTATATCGTTTTCATCCAATCAAATAATCTGTTATAAACCATCAAAAAGAAAGTATATTACTAATAATATTAGCAATCTATTTGTACTTTAAGGTTTTGTCTTAGTAGAAAGAGATATAAAGGGTGTTATGTACAAAAATTGTCTCTTATAAGAATATTTTGTCCTATGATGATTTTTGAAAAACTTCTTTATTTCGAAAATACAGGGTGAAAATACAGGAGTTTTACAAAAGAAATAACCTTTTATTATCAACACTTTTATTATTAAAAAGTAGATACTCAATCTACAATAAATGTTAAAAATGACTTCCTCCAGCCCGGATAAAAACAATAAATCTTTTCATCATCGACTGCCGAACTCTTTAAAATACACCAATGTCGTTTAAAATTATCCGAAATTATACGATTTCGCAATTCTTGCAAATTCTCCACTGGACTTCAGATATACCCATATGAAATAATCCACGCGGTTTAAGTCTGGATGTCCAGACTGAACCAACCAGGTCATGCGTGTAGCCCACCTCGATCAATCTAGCGATCTCCATATTTTGCTGTTAAAAATGACGAGCAATCAAACTGAAATATGATACTGCACCATCGTGCCGCGACATTAATAATCTTGTCCAGAAAGTCAGGTAGCATTTCTTCCAAAAAGTTGCGATACTCCTCGCAAGTTAGTCTTGCTCGTAGAAATATCAATTTAGATACATTCAACGAGAACTGACGTTGAAAACGATTTTTAAATACCTCATGCGAATTTTCATCTGCCTATAGATGGTTATTGTGAAAATTTTTACCAGGAATTGAGGGTTTCGAATTAATGTTAGCAAAACTCATTGACATGCTACACGTGGAGGAAAATTATCAACATTTTCCTGAAACAGTTTAAGAAGAAAAATGACAGTACTGGAATAGATTGTGCTGGACATGATAAAGGAAGATCCTGGTAGTTATACGCAAAAAATACGAATATTAAATGTAAGTCATTTATCATTGATAAACTCATTGGCGTACTAATTTAATTTACAACAATAATTTCAACAATTATCGAATATGATTGGCGCAAATTTTGTTCACTGTATATATTCGAAAAAAGAGAGTTTTCAAAAATCATAATTTTTATAATCGACAAAGGATTATGGTCATGTTCATGGACTGATTGGAGAATAAGACTAAGGAAGTCATGCACAGCAGCATAAATGATCCTAATTAAGATGTAAACTGGTCAATACTGCTGTCTTAACAAAACGTATTTTCCAAGCAGCTCAAGAATACGAACCAAAAAAAAGATATGTTACCAGATCAGATAGTGCTCAGGTGTAATGAGGCATTTAATAGCCTTATCCAGTTTGCTCTTTTCAGGCATCATCTTCTCGGTATGGTTTGCAGTAATCGTTTAATATTGGTGTTAATAGCGAGGAAGATAAATCAATGGATGAAATTTCAGATCCTCTGGCAATAAAATTTATTTGCGAACCTGCATCGTGGAGCAATACTTAAAAAAAAGTATATTATGCGACCTCTTTGGTCTCTATTTTGAGAGACCGATGACTCTAAGGAGAAGCTGTTTACAGAGTCTGAAATGACAGATATATCAGAAACAAACTATTGTATGCATCACTTAAAGAACTATTATTTATAGATCCTAAAAACATTCCTCTTATTATTAAGGAAATTAAAATATTTTGACATTATGAGACTATGTGGGTTGAAATCGTCCATTAAAATATAAGGACTTTACACTATATGTGCATTTCGAGCACAACATTAGAAAAGTAAAGAAGGTTATATAATATAAATATTTGTCCCGAGTCCAAAAATGATAGTTTTCGTCGTCGGGAAGATGTTGCCCTATGTCGTTTGCGCATAGGGTACACTAACCTGACCTCTTCGTATCTCCTAACCGGCGATGATCAACCATTATGTCAGAAGTGTTGCGAAATGTTAACTGTAGAGAATATCTTAATGGAAAGCCCTGCCTACGCAAGTCAACGCGATAGGCGTAGAGTTGGATTTTTATTCTTGGGTAAAGGTGTAATCACCGATTTCATTCATGACTCTGGAAATACACTCTCCAATAGACAGGTGTTAATTATAATATCATATCCCTCAATACTAATTAAGGCATCATCGACACCATCAGATAGCCACGTCTCGTCGACTGCAAACACAGTGTAATTAAAAAGAATTTGCCGCAAATGGTTAATTTCAGGCAATAATGAACGTATATTAATATGCCCCAACCTCATTTCAATGAATATAAATATAAACTAGATATTTATGAAAATATATTAAAAAGTTTTTTCCTAGCGCCTTTCCCGTGAAAAAAAAAAAAATGTTTCGTACAAAAAGTTATTGATTTAAAAATCTTTATGGCGTAAAATTATTTTCAAACACACAGGGTGTCCCAATTTTGCGGTATAACAAAAATATTTGTTTTTTTTAATAGGACACCCTGTATTTATTTAACTTTTCTAATGACATTTTTCAACCTCTACATTGTTGTCTATTTAGTTTTTTTTATTATCTTACAGTGTTGCCAATTTATAATTTTTTTTTAAGTATCATGCATAAGAAAGCTCAACTTTAAAAAAATCGTAGCGACCTCGTTTTTTTAAGGTAAGAATAAATTTTAGCAAATATCTCAGTGTGGTTAATAAGCAACGTTTTATTAATAAGCAATTTAAATTCAGTAGTACAGGGTGTTCAGAGAAACATGCCAATCTTTGCAAATTTTAAAGCGGTATAACCCATTTTATTTTTTAAATGGAATGCTCCCTATTTTATGTCATTATTCGAAAGGTCTAGTTCTTCACTTCAATTTGATGAGGCATATCTTATGTCTAAACCCCATAGTTGTTGAAATATTCAATATTTTTCACAAAAGTATGCATTTAATTACATTTCTATGCACTCTAGTAGGCCATGTTGAGACAAAACAACTGTAAAAATGTAAGTAAAAGTCAATGTGAGATGAATAAATACAGATAATACTTCAAAATTATTAAAACAAAAGAAACGATACTACAGTAAATGTTCAAAGTGTTTTCCATTTTCATTTAGGCACAAATTAATTCGCCGCTGAAAAGACCTATTCATTCTTCCTAACATTTCAGGTGAAATACTTGCAAAAGCATTAACAATTCGTTGCTGCATATTCATTGGGTTTGTTGGTGCTTCCTTATAAACAATTTCTTTTACATATCCCCACAAGAAGAAATCAATTTTTGTTAGATCCGCAGATCTAGCAGGTCATCTAGTGGGTCCATTCCTACCAATCCATTGGGTGGGGAAAATACCATCAAGAAATGTCCTCACATCTCGCGAGAAGTGCGCAGGTGCCCCGTCTTGTTAAAACCACAGCTTGTTTCTTGTATATTGAGGTATATGAGCTAATAACCCGGGTAATACATTTCGCATAAAGTGCAAATACATATGCCCATTTAGATGGCCTTCGAAGAAATGTGGACCTACCACATCGTTTCCAATAATTCCTCCCCAGACATTCAATGACCATCGATGCTGATGATCAACTTGTCTCATAACGTGTATTTTCAGTTGAATAATAATGAAAATTGTGCCTGTTGACAGATCCGCTGTTATGGAACGTCGCCTCATCCGTGAATAAAACATACTGTAAAAACGCAACATCCTCCTGCATTTTTAGTCTTGCCCAGATACAAAATTCGGAACGAAACTGTAAATCAGTATTACTCAGTTCTTGATGTAACTGAATTTGATATGCATGATATCGATTTTTCTTCAGAATGCGTTGTACTGACCTCTCGCTTATGCTGGTTGCTTCACAGATGTGTTTTTGACTCAAGTTGGGATGCTCAGTTGCTGTTAAGAGCACTGAAAATTGGTTTTCCTCATTGGTGATAGGTTTTGTTCTTTCTTGTTTTCTGTAATGTACACTTCCCATTTCAATAAATCTATTGAGCAGGTTCCTAAAACTTTACTCTTCCGGATGTCTTCTGTCGGGATAACGTGTCGCGTAAATTCTAGCCGCCAATAAACAATTTCTATCAGTCTCCCCTAATACAAAAATCATATCGAACTAGCTCGTCTTTTTCGAAATTCATCGTAATTATATGCTGTCCACTTTTACCATGAAACGAAGAATCACTTTACAAATCACAAATTAACGATTCGAATTTCGACATAATCAAATGCCACACTGACACTTACATTACATTTTGACAGTTGTTTCGTCGCAGCATGGCGTACTACAGTGCATAGAAATGTAATTAAATGGATACTTTTGTGAAAAATATTGAATATCTCAACAACTATGGGGTTTAGACAAAAGATATGCCCCATCAAATTGAAGAGAAGAAAAAGACCTATCGAATAATGACATAAAATAGGGAGCATTCCATTTTTTTAAAAAATGGGTTATACCGCTTTGAAATTTGCAAAGTTTGGCATGTTTCTCTGAACACCCTGTACTACTAAATTTAAATTGCTCATTAATAAAACGTTGCTTATTAACCACACTGAGATATTTGCTAAAAGTTATTCTTACCTTCAAAAAACGAGGTCGCTACGATTTTTTAAAGTTGAGCTTGCTTATGCATGATACTAGAAGAAAAAAATGTAAATTGGCAATACTGTAATATAATAAAAAACTAAATGGACAACAATGTAGAGGTTGAAAAATGTCATTAGAAAAGCTGAATAAATACAGAGTGTCCCATTAAAAAAAAAATATTTTGTTATACCGCAAAATTGAGACACCCTGTATGTTTGAAAATAATTTTACGCCATAAATATTTTTAAATCAATAACCTTTTGTACGAAACATTTTTTTTGTTTTTTTTTTACGGGAAAGGCGCTAGGAAAGCCCGACACACTGTTGCAGGGCCCTGTATATATATATATATAAATATTACTAATCATGAAAAAATCACACAATCCTCCACAAATATCTCCACAATAAACGAAAAACGATGTCTATACATTAGTAACACCATTTTCCAAGTCGATGGTCGAAAATTCACTACTCACAATTGTGTCTTTAAAAGTACGATCGAACTATTTATTGGCACGAAGAAAGGCCTCAATTTTTGATAAGATCTTCTGGAATGACGAGGTAGCCGTCCAGTGTGCTCTCCCACAATTTCCATTATTGGGCGGTACAGGATCATGGTGTTAGAATGGTAACAATGCAGTCTCGCGCATAAGTGACCTTGTGGTGCAAAATACTGCCACAAATCTTATTGGGCCATTTGTCCTACACGACACAATGAACGCAGAACACTATATGCATAGGATAACATCAATGAGATTATTTTTATGAAAGATGGCGACCTACCACACTTTGCAAATACCGTTCGTGCGTTATTGAACGAGCAGATTCCAGGACGCAGGCTGAGGAGAAGTCCTGCAAGAAGTCCAGATCAGACTTCCTATGACTAATTTTTATGGGCATAGGGAAATGATGAGTTTTACCAGACAAAACCTTGCACATTAGAGCAGTTAGAAACACGGATTCGGTACGTTATTAATTATA
This sequence comes from Philonthus spinipes, assembly GCA_963082785.1. NCBI lineage: Eukaryota > Metazoa > Arthropoda > Insecta > Coleoptera > Staphylinidae > Philonthus > Philonthus spinipes. The sequence goes on along the minus strand of OY720306.1, from coordinate 18,434,018 downwards.
TCGCAACCGATTACAGAAGACTGTGGATTTCATATCTGTCCGTTTATGATGATTTGTTTTTTCGCCACAGGCGCGTATATTGAATTTTAAGGTATGCATCAACATTCTTATATAACACTTTGTCTATGATATTAATTTAAATAATTTAGTGCTGTTAATATAGAATTTATTCGCCTTTTTCAATAACTAGTTTACTTACCAGCCACTTAAAGAAATTTTTAAAAATTCAGGATTTTTTGTCAGAAGCATTAAAACTATTTTATAATTTATTGGTTATATTTTTTCTAATAATACCATTGCACATATGTTTTTGCGTGTTATAAATTTGTTTACATCTCTAGATTCCTACAAAATCGCAACCTTTACACTTGCATGTCTCTTAGTAGTCATCTTTAAAACTACTTTTTTATTATTATTACTTTCCACACATAACGCAGTCACATTTTAATTCATACTTTATTTGAACATATTATTATTATTATTATGTATACTGCACTTCATTTTTTCTATTATTTCCTTCCAATATATGGAAGGAAATAATAACGCTTTTTCTTTGAAGTCCTATAATTCACACTTTACATGAAAAGCATTAAATTTTACTGTAATTAATATTGCGGATGTGCCGTGTTTTCTCTAAATAAATATCGACAGACACATACAAATTGTCCTATCGTGTGTGTTCGGCCGTCGCTTCATTTATTTGTTACACGAAACGCCAATTGAGCGATGCACTTTCTTCTTCAATGAAGACAATCTAGCAAGAGAAAAGTTACGGGCCGTGCTCTATTAATCCGAGTAATGTGGCAAATTAAGTGAAACCCAGCCGTGGCGATCTTTCCGACATTTCAGTACGATTCAATCCACAACAGGAAATTGTATAAACGAAATAACAAAAAAAAAAATATTTCACATTGTAAAATAGGTATAAGTTTGAATTTATTATTTTAATGTTGTAAGTAATTTATGTTAAAATATTCTACTTTCAAAAAAAAAAACGCGAAACAACCGTTTCATAGAGTAATGATTTTTTTGTCTGCGTATTATTTCTTCAGAAACTATGATTTGAGATTCATTTCATAAGAATTTTATTCGAAAAGTCTTCACATAACTTAGTTTTAAACTATTAAAGCAATTTAAGGGCGTTAAATTATAGTAGTATGTGATTAATAATTGTAAAATTAATTTAATTTAATAAAATAATTAAATAAATAAATACAAATAAATGGAAACAAAAGAAGATAGGAAATATTTATAACAATCTCCTCCTATATTCCGCAAAGAAAATGTTAAGTTTAACGTTTGAGTTATTAAAAAAATTCACATTATATGCATATATATATATTAATAACCTGCTTAGACTGTGTTGATAAAAAATAACATTTAACGTTCATGTTAACATTTCCCTTAGAGAATAACGCCGTTTTATTTATATATTGAGATTGATGTGAACACATATATAAAGAGATAAATCCTTTAGTTTACATTATAAAATTATATATTATTATGCTTTATAGTAGGAAACAACTATTTTTTCTTAATTTGCGCAAAATATAATTTTGAAATGTCCATGAAGTATTTAAGTTGATATACATGGTATTTCAAATTCTAGTCACAATATGGGGATCTCGCGAATTAACAGAGATATAGTGTAATTTTAAATTAATCACTTTTACAGAATTTCTTGTTTATTATACTGTTGAATAAAAAAGTGCTAGGCTTATTTATTTTCGAGAAAAATGAAAATGAAAAACTGAAAAATGCGAGTATATGTTTTATTTATATATTCGTTATTTGAAGCAACATTTAAATGCAGTGAAGAAATTAAAAGAAACTTAGCTCAATTTTCTCAATAGAATATTAATCGGTATGAAATTCTGCCAAAGTTCCAAATTAATACCTAGCCTCTATTATAATAAACTTGATCCCTCTGGTGAGACTCATATTTGAAACATCCTGTATATATTTGACATGTGTAAATTGAATAATAACGAATTATTATAATTATAAGAATATAGAAAAAAATCTTTCTGCATTAAAATGAATACTGTCAATATCCTTTTGTTTTAATTTGAAAATTAATTGGATTTAGTAATACATATGACTAAAAGCAAACAAATCGGAAGAAACCTTATATAGACAAAAAAATGGTTACAATTCTGTAAAATCTAAATTATTAAAAGTAATAATAATATTTTATTCTCAAAAATGTAATTTTATGGCTGACTATCAGAGCAATTTAACTACGCAAGTAGACGAAGACGTTTTTATAAATGAATCTACAGAATCTGAAATGATAGAAAAATTGGAAAAGAATATACTTGTGATGCAATTTATTTTTTATAAATCGCAAAAATATTCTTTTTATGATTAACGATATTACAATATTTTGACATTTCTAGAATTTAGTGTTGTAATACATATGACAAGATACTTTTTGTGATATCTTATAATCCTGGCTTTTATTTATTGGTCATGTAAAGAGAATTGTGAAAATACTTTTATGAATTGATTTTTCTATAATAGTTAGGAGACATTATCATTCCTATATTTGAGAACTTATTAGGCCTTAACTATAACCAATATTGTTTTACGGTAAAGATAGAATTATCCATAAATGATTTAGTTTTGAGTCAGTCTTAAGGTAAGAAGAACAGTTGGTCTTAGGGTAAATGGAGCTTAAATTCAATTGATTAAAATTTTTGATTAAAACAATGAAACATTTTTTGCCTTTTAATAATTTACTAATATTTGATTAGTCGTAAGAAAAAAATAAATTTTATTAAATTAAAGCTAAAATTGTTCACAAAAAATATAGTTTTGAGTCTTGACTTAAAAAAATCACTGGAGTTTAGTCTAAATAGCTTAAAATTTGATTGTTTAAAATATTTCATTTAAACAAACAAAAAACATTCAAAATCCTTTTTATTTTCTTTAAAAATGTAATTAGAATTATACGCAACGTTGTTTTACGGTAAAGCTAGAATAGTTTCCAAATGATGTAGTTTTAAGTCTTGATATCAGAACATCACTTGAGCTTAGAGTAAATGAAGCTTAAATTGCTTGAAATATTCTATTAAAAAAGATATTTTCTCATTTACGTATTCACAAAGCTTAAAGTATGCGCACAATTGATTAATGCTAAAACAAGTATTGTTAAAAAATGATGTAGTTTTTAGTTAAGATCACTTCAGATTGCAGTAAATGAGGCTTAAAGTTAAAATTAATCTGTCACTTTTAAATTTTGGAGTAAAAATGATTTGAACGGCAAAGTTTAGAGCCCTGAAACAAACGAGTAATGGCTGAAAACCAAAAGCATGGAAAATTTGATTTTTAAATGGGGACTTTTTGACTGAGACTGGTTGAGAGTCAAAATTCTATCAGTTACAACTTTTGAAATAAAAGATATAGAAAAACGATCCGAAAGACGTAATTGTGGCTCTAATTACAGGTTATGGGATTGTGATTTATTATTTATCTTACAAATAAATAAAACGTGTGAAAAAATTGAAGATGGATTGAAGATAATTCCATGTTTCGATATTTTTTGTTTAGTTTTGTTATGATGAATAAAGTTTGATCTTTAAATGGGGACTTTTTGACTGAGACTTGTTGAGAGTCAAAATTCTATCAGTTACAACTTTTGAAATATAAGATATTGAAAGACGTTCCGAAGGACGTAATTGTGGCTCTGATTACAGGTTATGGGATTGTAATTTATTATTTATCTTATAAATAAATAAAATGTGTGAAAAAATTGAAGATGGATTGAAGTTAATTCCATGTTTCGTTATTTTTTATTTAGTTTCGTTTTAATGAATAATAAAATTTAAAAATGTTTAATCTTGAAAACAACTAACTTAACTCTTTCTCAACAGTTTCAGATTCGATTTTAAATTGAATGTAAAAAAGATTCTGTACGTTCAGATTGAAATATAAATGACTCTATATGACGTTAGTAAATCGATTTCAGTTCCACTATTGCTTATTACTCAAAAAAAAAGTAATGATAAAAATCTACATTTTATCTTGAAAACAACTGACTCAAGTCGTTTTCAACAATTTAAAGTTTTCAGTTTTTGCTCTTTTACGCGTAAAATTGTTGTAAACAAAAATGAATCATTTTCTTAGCTTTTAAGAAGCAAATCATAAACATTTGTATTTTATATTAATACATTAAAAAATAATATTTAAATTTTTGTATCAATGCTACGCGACATATTTTCTCAGTAAGAAGATAAGGAACATATATGTGAAGTTTTGTGGTTAAATCTATCCGTTTAAAATAATCATGAACGGTTGAACTTGATAAATTTAATATCTCATCTTGGAAGTTGTTATTCGCTAGTTTGCATTAATTAATGCCTTTATTGTATCATTAGCAGCTTCAACTGGTCTTCCAGAATTCGGATTTTTTATCTTGAAAATGCACCATATATTTTCAAGATCAACAATTCCGAATCGAAATTTTTAAAACTAATTTTGGCACTGGTGCACACTTAAATCTCTATACAAATTGGATAATTGTTTTTCCACTTGAACAGCATTTTTATATTTTATAAGAAAAAGGAAAATGTGACGAAAATACTGTTTTGACTATCCATATTTAAAAGGGTGTCAACCAAAGACTAGTAAGCACAATCAATCGTTTTTTTTTATAAGTATGCCATGTGATGTTTGCTATCAAAATACATTCGCTGTGGCTAATTGAATACTCTTTTCTATTGGTATCAAAATACATCTGAATATGCAGTTTAAATATGAAGTTAGTTGTGAAAAAATACAATTAAAAATATTTGTCGTTAGAAATTAGATTTGATTTTTGTCATCTTTTTTATATCAATTGGAATCAAAACAGAAACAAATATTTAATATCAACAACAATTAGTTAACTCAACTCGCTCTCAGTTTTGTTATTGAAGCTTGCATTTATAGAAAATTCGCGCACTCCCATTAAAATCATGAACTGATTTATTAGACTTCAAAATTTTGACTTGAATCTATTCCGGTTTCTGATATAATTAAAAATAAATCTTAAATCTTTCTGTTGTCACCATTGATCAAAAAGAGATAGATTAACGATTAAAACGGTTATAGCAGAACTCTGATCACAGGCTACAACATTTTTATGCTTTCTATTTCATTCTGGGGGTAAAAACAAAACAGTGACAGCTAATTTTTTTTTCTTAAAAGCATTCACTTTCTATCATTAGCAGAAGAAGCACGCATTTTGTAAACTTGTTTGACTGTATATTTGTTAATATTATGTTTGTTGGAGTTAATTGAAGTATAAAGTTTAAATATATGTTTATTTCAATCTTTACATCTATTTTCTATAGATTAGATCTCTGAACCAGTTGATCTCAATCAACGAGAAATACAGATGTTTCAATGGGAACTTTTGACTGGAAAAGCTTAGAATCAAGTTTGCAAGCAATAGCGAGTAGCAAAACATAAGTTTGTGAACAAAAATAAAAAAGTAACGACCTTAAAAAAGCATGGAAAAGGTTAATATTTTAATATAGACTTTTTATCTGTTTGAGTATTTAAACTCTATCGGATATGTTTTGAACTAAAACAGATAGATCAACGTTTTAAATATTCTAATTTGTTCTGACTACAAGCATGCAATTTATTGTTATAATCTTAAAAAAAAGGATGACGTCCAAAAAAATACAAGCAATAGCGAGCTTATAAACGCTTGCAACTGTCAGAGAATAGGCTATCAGTTTTATGAACAAAAACAAAAGACTACAAAAAAAGTGTAGAAGTTTGATGGTTCTATTTTTTTGGCTGGACGAGTTTAGTGTGGAGGTTACTGGCGATAGCGAGCCTACAAAAGCTTTTAACTGAGACACTAGATTATCATAATTGCGAGCAATAAATACCCAACCATGTCCACAGATATTTTATATAGCTGTGTTTTGCATCTCAAGAGTATTTGGAAATTTAAGTGTGATGGGCCACATTTTTCGAAAATAGTTGAGTGAATTTTTATTTTTCTAGCGGTTTGGAGTATCCAATTAAGAATATTATAATTGTAAGAAAAAAAAAAATAATTCCACAAAAAATTTGTAAGCACATAATAGAAAATTGTATTTGGAATTAATTTTATTTGAGACATTAATTTTCATATTACAGTTTTCATCCCTTGCAAAATGTAATTGGTCATTCTATCAAATTACAAAATATAATGACCATCTTCTCAAATTCCAATAATTGCGCTGAAAATATTGTTCATTGTTGTGCTGAAAACATACAACAGTTAATTGTATATTTGTAATTTATGTGAAGTTGAGTAATTAAATTAATTTAACTCAGTTATATTTCTTACTTCCTGATTTTATGTTTAATACTATATGTAAATTTCGTATACTATTTAATCATTTTTATTATACAATTGATACAATTAGTTTTGCTTCTATTTTGTTATATATCGTAATTCGCACTAATGAAAAATTCTTTGTCTTTGCATAACTATTAGGGTATACCAACAAAGTCAAAGGTTATCATTTGAAAATTAAAATTAAGAAAAAAAAATCATAAGATTAGAAAAATTGGATAAATTAATTCTTATATAATAGGTCAAAGGTTTATACAAGGATTAATGTATCAATTCGTTCTAATCTTATGGGATTTGATTTATATTTCGTGTTTCAATTTAATTTTTTTAAATGATAACTAATCCAACATTTTTTTTTAATTATTGAAGCTTATAATTTGTTTTATATCATAATTAACAAAAAAAATACTTTGACTTTATTTATAACTTTACTATAACTTTAACCGCGTTGTTGATGTTATTCAGTTAGAGCAAACAAAACCAAAATGTTTACATGACAATGAATTTAGCCATTATTTCTCTTTTTATGGTATCTGATTTCGATTTCGCGTTTCATTTTTTAAATGATAACTTATACAATAATTAATTAATCGTTGTAGCTCGTACTTTGTTTTACATCGTAATTCACAATAATGAAAACACTTTGATATAAATATGCAATTATAAAGTCAAAACAAAAGTGTTTACATAACAATTAATTAAGCTATCATTTCTGTTCTTTTGATATCTGATTTAGATTTCGTGATGATTAATTTAATTAATTATTGAAGCAAAGTTTTACATTGTAATTTACTTAAATTTAAACGCTTTGACTTTGCTAATATAACTGTTCATTTATTGAAACAAAATAAAGTTCTTGCATAACAATTAATTTATTCATTATTTTTATTCTCATCATATTGTTTTAGATGTCCTGTTTTAATGTTCTGTGTATATATTTTTTCTTGTAGTATTCCTTGTTTTCTAACTAAACTAAACCAAATTTCATGAATGACTTACTGGCATTGTTCAATACTCCGTGTTCGGGTGGGTGGTTGGATGCGGGCGTGTGGGATTCTCTGTCGACGCAGCAAGCCCAAATCATCCCTCCGGAGCACAGATCCAAGGGCCTACCTCCCCCCAAAACGCAGCTTATGCTCAGGCCGCATTCATATTTGACTCCCTTGAAGCGGCACGATTGCGGTATCACTGGAAATGGAAACGGAATTCAAAGTAAATACATGTTGCTCGTTTTCACACTCCGGCGAATTTAATCATTCCCCGGGATGTATTGTGTTTCGCATAAGGGGGGTATTTCTTGTTTGATTTCTATAAAGGAAATTGGAACGTTTCTTTGTTGGCTATGATAATACTAAATGGGTTTTTAGGTAAGAATTTGTTATATTTAAATATTTGAGTTATGTGCGTACAACAATGTTATAATACGAGATATCAAGATATTGAATATCCGAAACATAAATTAACTATAACATATTCGCTACCAACAAGTTTTTTTTTTGGAAAATGTCAAAAAAGTTTTCTTTATTTTTAAGTTTTATTTTATAAAATGAGTGAAAATATGTTTATTAAATTCATTTTGATACGTTTTTAGACGAAATTATGGGTTTAAAGTAGATACTAACTATCAGTTATAGGTGACTGACAAAGCGATCCGTTAAAATTAAAGGAAATTGAGTCACTAAAGCAGTTTAAATCTGCGGTATACAATATTTTGTTTGAAACTCGATCAATTGTTATTTTGAAGTTTTTAGATAAAAAAATGTTTGTTTCTTTTCTTTATTGCATAAATTGTATTCCAACTGTAAATTGGTTTAATGAAATGGATTACTAGTGATGGCCATTTCGGTTTTTCAAACCTCATCAGACAAGTGTGTTCCATGAAGAACACATCAACGAAGAATTATTTTTTTCCTTTTTTGGTCTCGCATACGCGTCTATATGGCCAGCTCTCGGCGGTCTGAAGAAAAAGAAATTTTATTAACGCCTACAGCTTTAATTTTGAATCCTTTAAAACTGAAATGATAAGATCATATAATTGTATATTATTAGTTGCTATACGTTCATTAATACAATAAAGAGTTAAAAAATTAATTTGTAAAAGCTTTTTAAGAACTGTCGTCTTTGAGTATTATATGAGAAGAAAACATGATTTAGAGTCACTGAAACTTTTCCACATTCACACAAATCACTGCTAGAAACCCCAATTATAAATAAATGAGATCGAAAGAGGCCATGACCCAACTTTAACCGCGTTATTGATGTCATGAAAAATCTAGCTAAATAAGGATGGTTTATTATTATTATTAACAACAACTGCATTTTTCCTCGCCATAAAAGAAAGATCACGGAAGATGGAATACATTATTCCGCAATTAAAAAAAAACGACTTAAAACAATTTAAAAAATCCCTATTAAATTATTTAATCGAGATGGAACCATATTCTCTGCAAGACTTATAGTTATAAACTATATATATTAATTTACTAATACATCAAGTATTTGGGTATATGTGTGTGTATATATATGTAATTTTAATTAACTATTTACAAAATATTTTGATCTTAATATCTTACTTGCAGAGCAAATGAAAAATTCATACAGCGAGTTCATAAAAACATTTCAATGGTGTTTCTTTACTTCATTCCCTTTAAAAAATCACCGAAGACAAAACAAGTTTAAATTTAGTAGCAAAATTAGATTTTCCAATGCACTTCAACAAGAATATAAAGCACTTCAAAACCCTAAACGGATATGTTCTACCACGAATAACATTGAACTATATGAACGAAAGAAAAAAATCCGTGATAAGAAAATTAAAATAGAAAAAATCGTTCACTATGATAATTTATTAAAACCAGCTCCAAACTTAAATAAGAAACTATGGTAAATCGTAAATGAAAGTAAGCAACATACTGAACATAGACCCACTCACACCATATCAAATAATTCAATATACACAGACAATTGAGATATCGCAAACGAATTTGGTAAATATTTTATAAATTCCATTGATAATATTTTAAATAAACATGCAGTAAATATACACGATCATTGTACTGTATCTAATGTTTGCACGAAATCAATGTTATTTAATCCAATAGTACCTATTGAAATTGATGCTATAATCAAACAACTGAAAAATAAGGCAGTCGGCTCTCATGAAATTCCAGTTATGTTAATTAAAAAAACCTCGAATATTGTGTCTCCTATAATATCTACAATAATCAATAAATCAATACAAGAAGGGACCTTTCCATCGTTATTAAAATCAGCTAAAATAATTCCTATATATAAAAAAAGAAATTTAAATGATATATCAAACTACAGGTCGATCTCTATTCTAAGTATATTTTCAAAAATTATCGAAAAGGCGGTATTTCAACGAATTATGTACTTTTTAAATTTAAATAATATTCTATGCAATGCGCAACATGGGTTTAGAGCAGGGCTGTCAACAGAGAGTGCAACAACAGAAATGGTACAATACACTTACAATCTTCTGGACCAAAATAAAAAAGTTGGCGGTGTATTTTTTGATATGTCGCGTGTATTTGATGTTATTACTATAAAATTTATATCTAGAAAGTTAGAACCAATAACTTCTAACTTTCTAGATATAAATTCTATGAAAGGCATCATTAACAATTGGATCGCTTCGTATCTTTCAAACAGTTCATTTAGAATTCATTATAACTTTAGAATATCTGAGTTGTTTTCAATTAACAGAGGAACACCACATGGTTGTGTTTTAGGGCCAATCATTTTTATTCTCTATATGAATGACCTCCCTCTAAACATTAAATCCAGTACTGTTTTTATGTATGCAGATGATACTACTATTGTTACCCATGGAAATAACGATGAACAACTGGAATTTAATATAAGTTGTGTGTTAAATGAATTTTACAAGTGGTGCACAAAAAATAGCCATCATAAATTTCAAAACAAAACACAATATGTCAGTTCTCCACAAAATATATAAAAATTCAACGAAAAACATTTCATTTTGAAAACTTGTCTCTTTCTTCCATAGATAATTCGAAGTTTCTAGGATTGTTTATTGATAAATACTTAACATAGGATAATCACATAGAGTGTGTTGCTAAAAAAATCAATAGCTTGTATTATCTACTGTTCAGTCTAAAAATATACTAAACTCAAAAAAACCTACGAACGATTTATCATGGCATTATATACTCTCATCTATGCTATAACATTGCATGTTGGTGTAATTGTTCAAACATTGCACGAATTTTTGTTGCACAGAATCGTATTATTAGACTCCTGTTTAATCTGGAATTCAGGAATTCTTGCAAACCTACATTTATATCACAACGAATCTTAACAATCCCATGCATTTATATCTATAAACTTTTGCTCATGATAGACAGAAATATAAGATTTTTAAAGAATAACAGTTCTCAAGATAAACCATACAATATAGAAATAATTTAATTCCTGTAAAACGTCATTTACACGCATTTTATGATAAGTCGTCAGAACATGTAGGTATAAAATTATATAACTGCCTACCAAAAATGATAACAGAATCTAATTACAAAAAATTTAAATCTAGTCTAAGGATAATTTTATTAGATAATGCATTTTATGATATTAATGAATTTACAATATTTTGCAGTGACATGTCATGAAATATGTGCTTAAACAATTTTATGGGTTTACTCTTTTATGTGTATGTATGTGTTCATAGATTTAGATCTATTTTATAGTTACTATGTTTAATTCAATTGTCGACATATGTAATGTTTACAAATTGTAAACTTTTTGCATCAATAAAGTATCTATCTATCTATAGAAATGTAGTACTTATTTAGTTCTACGTTGTTATTATTTGTGTATACACTTATTATTATTTAACCTGACGCTATTTATTTTGTACAATATTTGACACTTTGAAAATAAAGACATCATAATATTTTAGTATTATTATTATTATTTTATTTAATAATATAATATTGTAATTCTTCTTTGATTTAATTTTAAATTTTAAATTAAATTCACTTTCTGTGTATGATTTAATTATTAAATAACCAATTTATAATTTGAAACCATTAGATATTTAAATAATTAAAATAATTAAATTCATATAAATAGAAAAGAGTATTATTCATTCACTTGGTCACAACTATTTAAATATATTAAATAAAAATAATTAATAAATTATTTTCACATTTAGCTCTGTGACTTTTGACTTACGTTACGTAGTTGTTTTAATGTGCATTTGTTTAACGTACTTACGTAACGTAAGTCAAAAGTCACACAGCTAAATGTGAAAATAATTTATTAATTATTTTTAAATCATTTTTATTTAATATAATTAAATTCATGTTAAGCATATTACAATTTTAATGTGTTTCTTATTGTTATTGAAAGCACATCTAAACAAAAAAAATAGAAAATATGGGTCAATACAGCCACACAAAACCAGACACTTTTGCAAATTTCCGAAAAATTACAAAATAATTGTCGATTTCACAAAAAAATGGAGACAATAATAATAAACCCAAAGACGGCGTTCGAAGAAAACATATGATTACCAACCAACATGTGCTACTTCCATTGTTGTTCTGTTCCTAATTAAATATAACATCGGGTACTATCTGAGCCATGAAAGCATGCGTGCAGCAATCGTATTGTATAAAAATTCATTTTCGAGTTTCACATGTGTATATTAATATGCATGTATGTGTCAACTGTGCGCATATTAAGCAGCTTTCTTCGCCATAATTGCGGATCGGTGATTGATTTTAGTCAATCGTGTCGTTAATGAAAGTGCTCGGGTTTGATTGATTTTATTTAAAATCTCGTGGAGATAATTACGATTCTTTTATTATTATTTTTTCGTATATTTTATGTTGATTTTGTAAAGAAATGTTACTTTCATTTGAATATATGTAAATGTATAACAAACTAATATCATAATAAGAAATCTCATATTAGATACTAAAAAAAAAAATATGAATAAAACAAAAACGCATATATTAAACATCTCACCAATCTTCGCTTGAATAATATTCTTTATTAAAAGTAAATAAAGGTGAATCAATTTAATTTTTAATTTATAAATTGACATATGTTTATAAAAACAAATGATAATATACTCATTTTTAAATCAACCATATTATTAATATCATCATAAGCCCTGATAATACTCCCCTATATTTTAATAAAAATGCATATATTCTCTGATCTGACCTACACATATGTTGTTTTAAAAGTCATTAAAAACCGTTTTTTAATTTCTAATGTAAACTTTTTCTAATGTAAACTTAATTACTTTTAAAGATTAAAAGTGCTAAACATTGCAAACTATCAATTTCGATTCAACCTACTATAACTAAACCACCTAGATAAATTTATTTCAGAACTTTTAATAAAATGTTCAACTACCATTCATCTAGCGTATGAATAACTAGTGATTGCCATTTCAGTTTTTCGAACCTCATCAGACTAGTTATCCATACGCTAAATGAAAGGTGACTGAACATTTTATTAAATGAATTTCGTTTCCTGTTCTCATAAACTGAACGAACCAACGATTCTGTTGTCTATCTTGTAGACTTTAATCGCTAATGATGCCACATGAAATTAGGCGAATTATTTTAGAACTTTTAAATTGATGGTGTTCTATGATGGTATGAAGTCATTTCATATTACTGTTAAATTATGTATATTATAATTGTATGGATGTCACTTATTATAAAAATATCAAGAACAAATGGGAAGTTATTCTTGAAATTTTTAATATATTTTTTATTTTAATAAACATAAATTTGAAATCACTTTTTCGTTTTAGATACTTAAAATGACATATTTAGTAGACAATCCAGAATCATTGTTTCGTCCACTAAAGGAAGGCGAACTTGTCCTGTTTATGAAAAACAACGAAAACGAAATTCATATTTAGTAATTACTAATATTTTTCTATTTTGCCAAACACTAAAATTTAATATGTTACACATCATATCTGTCGAAAGTCTTGGATTACGATTCCATTTACTCGGATTTCTCTAAAGCATTCGAAATGGTATTTTATTGAATAAATTTGAATATATGGTTCGGAAGTAATTTTAATAAAATGGTTTTGTAGATCACAAGAAGTGCGTATTGATCGTGAACTTTCACACAGATAACTGTAAAGTCTGGAGTACTACGGTATTTTTTAATTAATGGCTTTACTTGCCACATTAACTCTAGTAAGGTTCTCTCTCTGTGCGGATGGTTTAAAAATTTTCAAAAGAATACGTTCTTTTGAGAACAAATAACAAAGGAATTGGATAGCATAGTATCGTACACTCCACGATACTATGCTATCTAAAAATAAATAAATTAATAATTTTCAGTTTTTTTAAATGTTTTTTTTTATCGAGTCAAAACTTAAACACTGAGTATAATAATAATATTAGACAGAAAGAATTAATTAATTTTTGTGTGATATACATTATCAATGTTTGTTACGTTATTGTATTGCAACTAATAATATTTATTAACCCCCCATCACAACAAGAGGCCCAATATTGAGCCTAGGGGAATACCAGAACAAGGAAAGTAAGATTTGGATATAAATTATTGACTGACACATATGTTTATGTCCAATCAGATACGAAGCTATCAAAAGTAAAGGATTCAAACAGAAGCCAAAGTTACCCAATTGATGCAAAACTAGTTTGTGGTCGACTTTTTCAAACGCCTTAGTGATATCAGTATAGATAACATCAATTTTCCCAGAAGAATACAAAATATTAGAGAAATCATGAGTAGTAACAGTTAGATTAGTGGTAGTGGAGCGCCCGGGAATAAAGCCATGGTGATGAGTGGATAAGTATGGTGCAACATGACTATGACTATTTGTCTCTGCGAATTTTGATTAACCGTGTCGACATCTGCGAATCAATGGTAAATAGAAACAAAATGGATAAAAGATCGTGGTCGAAGCGTGGTGAAACGGGTTAAAGACAACCAAGCCCGGATTGATGGCCAATAATGTTATGGTGTGTGTATGGTAGGATTGGAAGGAAATCGTCCAATATGAAATTTTGGAACCTGGCCAAACGGTCGACTCAGCTCTCTACTGTCAGTAACTGATCAGATTAGACGAGGCAATTTTAAATAATCGGCCAGAATTGGTCAATAGAAAAGGTGTTGTGTTCCACCATGAAAACGCCAGGCAAAAACTGACAGAGCTTGGCTGAGAAGTTTGGATGCACCCACCGTATAATAATAATAAATGTTTATTAACGGCAACGCCATTTGCATAATACAAAAAAATAATGCAAAGAATAATATATACAACAATAAAAAAATAATTATAATAATAGCAGTAACTGCGGTATTCAATTGTACATTGTTAACATAAATGCGCCAAATCAACAGTACATGATAAATAATACTACACATTCGAGTAACACTATAGTCTAAATTTAAATGTGTTATGTGATGTGTTAAACAGATCAAACCAATAAAATTTGTTAAACTCGTTACCAAGTCATGGTGTTCATCGATGCCGATGCCGTGCGATGATAATCCAAGTAGAATAAGGTGTTTGATCTGGTGCTCCTGACAGGTATATGAATATTAACCGTGATCAATAGCTCTGGAGAGTTAATGTGTCCGTTTAAAATGCGATATAAAAGGGATAAATCAGCATTAACTATACGAGTCTTTAACGAGGTCAAGTTAAGGGAATTCATTACTTGGGTGTATTCTCCCCGAGTGTGAGGCAGCCCTAACTTATACTCCATACATCGCAGAAATTTCCTTTGGACGGCTTCTAATCGATAATCTGAAGTTAGAAATTGGAGTCCAGATAGACGACGCGTATTCAATATGAGATCTAAACAGTGAGCAATAGAGAGCCTTGATGCATTCTATGTCCAAGTTTCTGCTGACTCGCTAAACAAATCACCATATTTTCATAGCACCGTCGTACTACCATTTGTTTCGGTCTCTGCAAAACTCCCTTGATGGAATAAAAATGGCTAACAAACGTGCAGTCGAAAACTATGTCGAGAAGTTTTCTCACCGATAAACTACAAAAATTTTATAATGATAGAATTATGAAGCTACCCAAAAAATGGCAAAAGATCATTGATAATAATGGGTAATATATACTTAAATAAAATTGATTTTCGTTTTTTATAAAATCCATTCAAAATGATTTAAAAAATCGGAAAATAATTTTTAAAGTACCCAATATTATCATATTTGTCTACAGTAAATATCATTCAATTCGAATGAAGCATTCAATTGTTATTGATAAAATGAATATTTTACTGATATATAGATAAGTTCGGTTAAATCATCATATTTTGGTCCTAGGAACCTGAGGTTTTCTCGACATTAGCAGAACATTAATTGCGAGTGGGAGTAAGGGCGGGGTAGTATGAAAAACAAACAGATTAAGTAATTACAATTTGGTGATGTTAATTGATGGTGTCCGAAAAAGGTTAGTGGTCGATTCTAGATAACAATGGGTGGTTTAGCGGGCTAAGATGAATGTTATTAAGATTTTTATTATTTGTTTTTAATTTGGGCCGCTTTTAAGAAGCTGTATTGTCTAAAGTAATGTTATATCCACTTGTTATTGTATGGTTAGCTACGGCTCATATTTCTAGATTGTTGTGTCCTGCGTCCGAAATATATTCATTGACCCTGGTTACTATTTTTTTTTAAATTGGTAGGTTGGTACACTTGATATCTATGTTACTTATTCGAATAAATGCACTCCAAATAGGGGACTCAGTTTTGTGTTCAAATAATAAGCAAGTTCATGATCATTTTTTTTAATAAATTTTGTTGAAGTTGTTTTCAATATTGGGGAAGTATAATAGTTTGGCATATTTTCTATTGTTGGATTCTTTAAAGTTGACCAAATGGGTAGATTTAAAAATGTTCTGTTTATGTATGTGTTTATATATTAACCTATCAATGGATTTAACATTATAATTTAATTTAATTACAATATATTTAATAAAATTAAATTTTCTATCAAAAATTGCAATTTTTATTAAAAATGAAAAAATTAATATATTAACAAAAAATCTATTGCTCCCATTCTTTTGATATGTTTATTGGGGATAATGTAATTTTATTGGCTTTGTTAATTATGTTATTGAAGGCAATAGGAAACCGACACATACCCATACCCAAATCTTTAACTACCTACGTTAAAGAAAAAAATAATAGTAGTAATAGAATTCAATGAAAATAATTACTATGTTTTTATCACTTTTTATTAATTATATATATATATATATACATAAATATATATACATAAATACTTTTTTCTAGTACAATATAAACTGCCTTTTGAGGATTTAGGTCGGCGTGGGGGTTCAGGAATAAGGGGTTATTTACAGGTATATTTTTATTTACAGATTACGGTTATAAATTATGAAGGGTATTGAAGAGCGGCGAAAACAAAATATCTGTTTGCTCGTTAAGGAGATTAACGTCGGGTTTTTTTGAATGTTTTATGCCTTTTGTACAGTTATGTAGAAATTTAACATTTTTAATTTCTGGAAATTTATGATTATGTTCCAATAGATGATTGGAAAAGGTGCTATTATTATGTTTAAATGTGTTGTCCCGAATATAATAACGTAAATGTTGGACAAACATTCATTTCCGTGCCTTTAGGAAATGAATATTTGTTCAACATATACGTTATTATATTCGGGACAACTCATTTTATACACCCCCGATTTTTTTGTACGTGTCAATTTTGTCCTTGGAATTAAACAGTAGAATGTATAATTTCCTATTAAGTTTTAATGCAACTCGAAGACCTCGTTTTTTTTTTGAAAATGCGTCCAATCTTCTCTGTATTATTTTCGAAATATGTGAGTGTGATGAAGGATGAGTCAGAAGGGTTTGATGCTTTTGGGTAGATGTGGTTCATTGCTTTCTGATATTGTTTTTTATTTATTAGATTTTCAATCATATGAGGTGGGAAATCATTCATTTTTCCTATTTCAATGATTTTTCCGAGTTCTCTCTTTAAGTTTTCTTGGAATAGTGGAATGGAAAGGGCTCTATGTATCATTGAGTGGTATGCGGCAAGTTTGTGGAATATATGATGGTTAGAATTAAAGGGAAATATTGAGTTTACAAATGTAGGTTTCCTGAATATATTAAATTCCAAATTATTGTTTTTGCGGAGGATGGTAAAGCTTAGGAAGTTTATTTTGTTGTTTGTTTCTGTTTCCATAGTAAACTTGATTTTTGGGTAAAAAAATATTTATTAAATTAAGGAAATGGTCTAATTGTCTAGCCGTACCATTAAAACATCATCCACGTATCTATACCAGAACAAAACATGTTATTTCGGGTTTTGTTTAAAAATTTTCCCTTCGATGTCTGCCATGAATATTTCGGCCAAATGGGGGCTTAACGGTGAATCCATGGCTAATCCTGATGGTTGTCGATAAAATTTTCCATCGAATTGAAAATAATTTTGGCTTAAACAAACCTCGAAACCACTGTACAATTCCGATCTGGTGAGGATGTTAAAATTTGACTTATCTAGAATTTCCTTAATTAATTTTAGGCAGTCGCTAGTAGGAAAGTTCTAAAACATGTTTGATACAAACATAGTAATTATTTTCATTGAATTGGATATGGATTACCACGTAGTAACGGTCGAAACCATCGTGAAGTAGTAATAGAATTTGAAGACATAAAAGTAATAAATAATACAGTTTGGGGCTATTCCGTAAGATAAATTTCAATTTTAACGTATACGTTATTTTTATCATCACAGAAAGTGAATTTAATTAATAAAATACTCATTAAACTTAACATTTCTCGCATGGAATAGCCTCGATTGCTTGTATAAACAAAATTAAAATTTTAATTCTTCAGACACCCCTAGAATTCTTTACTTAATTTTTCAAATCGACTTCTAAATGAACACAATATCACTCCCATCAAAGAAATACTTTCCTTCATATCTCAGCAATTTACCTCATATCCCATAAACGTAGGATCTATAAATTCCCCACATATTCTTCATAATATGATTATAAGTTCTAAATGTAAACTGCCCTGTGCAACCCTTCATTAATTAATCACTTCATTTCACAACATTCAAGACAGTTAAATGACATACATATCTGATAGGGACTTTTGACATAAACTATTAACGATCATCACTTTTTATTCGTATATTTTGACAAGCACAAGAATAAAAAATCGAACGGAAAGACAATTGGTCGATTACCAATACAGTATTACAATATATATTCTAATATTTTATGTTATATGTAAATTGTAGATTGTTTTTGCCAATACAGATTATGTATGTATATAATCATTCACAATGTAGAAGGTGGTCTAAACTTTGACTATAATAGAAATTAGCTAATGATCTCCATTGGTTAATTTCTAGTATGTGAACAATGTTATATTGTTACTTATTCCCAATAAAAATATAAAAAAAATCACAAATATCTTCTTCAATACACATCTCTCTAAAATAAATTTAAAACATATTTAAATATAACATTACTGAAATGAATTGATAAAGAATTATCAATTACTTATTACTCAAACACAAATCCATTAAAACTTTTATCCCCCAAACCAAACGAAAAATCCAATTTAAACACCAAACTGAATATTTATAAATCCGCTTTCAACTCATCCAACTAACTCCATTCAGTCCGCGGTTTCGATTGTGTTAAGCAAATCCGAAGAACGGCCGGGAAATAGGAAAACAAGAAATTCGGTTCGATCCGAGTGAGCTCTCCTCGGTATGTCGGAATCGGAGTGAAATTAGGTCGCGATTTAATCCAGTTTAATGAATTACTACAGGACAACAAATACCGTCGCCCATTACCAAATTCGACGCGCGTTTTGTGAAATCCAATTAATAACCTCCTGCGGATCCTTTTTTATTGTTGTTGGTATTATTAATTTCGTGAGAACGGGGAGCAATTAAAAACCGAAAGTGAATCTATTAAATTATTGCCCGGATTGTGACGGTTTTTTTCGTAATTGCCCCGGCACAATGGATTTTATCTCTTTTTTATCGAAATCTTGATTGCTTTGGTGTTATGAAATACTCTCGATTTTTTTAATGATTTTTATTAAAACAATCAATGACCTATTTATTTATTACAAATTTTAAATATGATGGGAACAGAAACCTTTTTTGCTGTGAGAATTATTACTCGAGCGGATTTGAACATATACATATCATATTATGACTTATGTTACATAAGTACTTTAACAAATATCCAATAACAGACATTTGCTGTTGCATAATATAATATGCTATTGTTATGCAACAGCAAATGTCTATTATTAGACATTTGTTAAAGTACTTATGTAACAAAAGTCAAAATGTCACAGTTTAGCTAATTTATAAATTTTTTTTTTCAAATTCTTATTATTTAATGTATATACATATTCAAAGCAGATAACAAAATTACAAAAAAATGATCGTTTTTTCTTCACTCATACGAATAATCGATACATATTATTACGAAAAATATACAATTTCTGTAAATAAATAGTATGAACAGCATATTCTTTCTCAAATACAAAATAATAGAATTTCCAAGAATAATGAAAAAAAAAAAAGAAAAAAAAAAGAAAAATAAAACAAGCTATGAAAACTGCTTAAAAGAATGCAGAAGGAAGAAAAAGTACCAAAAGATTGGGAAGTGCTGCCTTTTTTATAAAGCTGGAGAAAAAACTGAATTTAATAATTGTAGAAGAATCACCCTGATCGGATCTTAATAAAATGTATGAGAGAACGGGCAGGAAGACCTATAGTCGATAGCCTACAGACGACTGTTTATAAATTCTGTAATATACATAAACAATGATTTTTAAGTCTTTGGATTTTGAAAATTAAATAAAACGCAAAAAATTGTATAAGTGAATGAAACTTGGATCAATAAATCAATGTCTGCCATTTTGCAATTATTTAATTTAAAAATTTATCACGCCTACATTTCACGTAGTGCATTCTAAAAGTCCAATTTTGGCATACATTTTCCAACATTTCGGCCGGTATCATACCAATGATACGTGTAATGTTTTCTATCAAGGCAATAATGATTGTTGGAGTGTCTCTATAAAAGTAGTTTTGAAAATTAAAGAAAGGTCAAATTACATGATCTTGGTGGCAAAATGACTCCGCTAAAACGTGAAATTAATCGCTCATCAAATTCACCTCTAAATTGGATCACGGTATCGCGTGCAGTATGACATGTGGCACCGTCCCTTTGAAACCACTTGTCAACTAAGTCCGGCACATAATCTAAATAGTGCATTTCGGGGTACTTTGGTCCGAAGAGCAGCCAGGGACACGCTACTCTTCGGATCAAATTCGTCAGTTCTGTTTATTTACGTATCCATTGATCCAAAAAAAAAATACACCATTACAATTTTACTCTAAAGACTATAATAAACCGAACATTAAAAATTCAAATAATATGTGAATATAGCTTACATTGAAATATAAAAAGAATTTAACTGAATGCCAAGATTGAAAATCCAAGGAAGCAAAGGTAAATCTGATGCGAACAAAAAAAGAATTACAAACAGTATTTGTCGAGAGACAAGAAATGTAATTATTCCTAAAAGTAAAACATCAGAAGAGTTTACATCAAAATAATGTGCGAGACAAAGGTGAAGTCTTAGCCCATTGTTATTCATAATATATATATATATGGACCAATTTTTCATAATTATAAACCAAATTATAAAAATTTAAAGAATGAATGAAGTTAAAAGGGAAATAAATCTTACAACCATTGAAAATGGAAATTTGCTGATAATATTGCAGTAATAGCAAGCACACAGTAAGAAATACAGGAATACTTAATAAATGCCACAAGGTACTAAAATAATATGGTATAATAATGAATGCTAACATTACCAAAGTCATGGCGGGACAGAATATTAAAATAAACATAAAAATTGAAATTGATAAAATGGAACAAATATTTGGAAGTGATCATAGAGAATACAGGTAATAAATAAATTAATTAGACAATGTATAAGGAAGTATACAAATTAATGTACAGACCAATGCATTCGAAAGTGAAACGTATAACCAGAACACAAAAATTTAACAAAATATACTTACAAAAATAAATTAGGTATAATAGAAAAACGGGATTTATTCACTTGGTCACAGTTATTTAAATAAATTAAATAAAAATAAAGAGGAAATAAATTAGGTATACGTAAGAAGTTCTTGAAGAATAGAGAAAAATTGTAATGATTTGATTATTTTAGATATATTGAATTAGTGTGTACACAAATAAATATTTGCCAATATGAAGTAAATTATAACTGAATTTAAAAAAAAAAATGTGACAGCCAAACAACAGAATAACAGCAGTAGAAATGAAATATCTCATAGGAATTTATATATATATATATATATATATATAAATTAAGGAGTGACAAAATACCTGTAAAAATATAAGTAAAATGTATTGAAGAATATATATAAAAAAAACTGGCAATGTGGGGGTATTTACAGAGAATTGACAAAAATATGCAAACTAGAGAAGCAAAAGTGCAAGGGTGTAGTTAACGAAATACTAAAGAAGCTGCTCTTCTTTATTGTTTCGTTAATTACAACTTGAATCTTTGACGTACATAATATATAATTTTATAATTTTTTAAATGCTTTTATTTTCCAAATTAGAACAATGTAATAATTTTCACTGCATTTTCATTAATGACAACCATTTTATAGTATGAACTATTCTATTATAACTAAATGGTACAAGAACTTTTAAATTAATAAATAAAAAAGTCATTGTTGCAGTGGCCACTGACAAAATAATTCATTTATTAAGAGAATATAAATAATTATATTTTATTAAAAAATTATCAATTACTCCTTAATTATTAATTAATTCTTTTATTGAGAGAGAGAAATTGAGCAAACTTTTTTATATTTTTATTTTTAATATATTACTCTCAAAATTTCTTGAATTATTGAATAATAAAGGCTGCTGCCAGACGAAACGCTATTTTACATTTAAGGGATAAAATAACACTATTTACGATAATCCTGGCATAGGTTTCACCTCAGCCATTTCTCGTATGTAATTATATAAGATTTGACAGGAGTTATTGTTCGCCAGTGAGGTCCGTCAAAGCATTTAGACCCATGGAAGGTTTACACTATAGTAATGAGATATTAAAATTTAAGACATAATGTTTTTCTTAATGTTGATGTTATTGTATTTAAAATATTTGTATAAAATGGTGTGAGTATCGGTAATTGCATTATAAAGAATATTTTTTTTAACGAAGTAGGAAGTGTGGATTTTTCGTTAATTTTTGATTTTTCGTGTAATTAGTGACCAATAATATAGTTACTTGAGTTACGTGAAGGTTTATATCACTTAATTGAAACACAGTTATATTCCGTTCTTCACTTTTTTTAGGGACCAAGAATTATTAGGACAGGCTGGTATAATATGGTTAATATCTTCGTGATCTACTCCACATGTATATTTTGATGTTGATTAGACAGGTGCTTCGGGTAGTTTGTTCTTATTTGCATGATAGATGTTTCGAATCATCTTGGAAATATGGGTTTATCGATGTGGTAAATAGCCACTACTTTTTAATTTCTGCTTTAAAAAATAATTGCTGAAACGTTGCTATTATATTAATACACAGTATCTTTTTCTTATTAAATATTTTAATAAATTTGCAATAAATGACTTTTTGCATTATTTATTTATATTTATATATACATCTTTTTTTAACACAAAAATATCTAATAAAATCGCAATAAATTAATTTTTAATTATACTTAATTCTCCAATTGGTTGAGAATTTAATGATTTGTCTTATCATTACAATTTCACTCATTAAAAATTCTTACTGCTGAAATAAGTATATCAATGATTTTTATCACATAAATAAATAATATTAAGTTTTTGTTGTATTCCTAAATCAAAAAGTGTGTGGTTATTTAGCAGTGTATCAAAAACACATAAAATTTGGAAATAAGATTCAATAAATTATACCTCCAAAAAATATTGTAGGAGAACAGTATAATAGAGAAAATATTTAATGATTTCATTATTTTAAATATTTTAGAATTAGTGTATACAAAAACTTATTGAATATTTTATGTTATTTATTGTGAAAAGTCGAATTGAAACTTAGTTTAAAATTAAATTAGCTATGTATTAATTTCGTATTTTTTTTTTCCTAAATGTCAAACAATTATTTTCTGAATTATGAATATAATATAAATATTCGACAATTTTGAAGTTAACTAAAACTACGCTTTATATATTTTAAAATGATGCATTGGGAAGAAAGACTTTCGGTCAATAACACAGGACAGACTTTTTTATTTTCATTTATATAAACTCAATATTTGTTTAAAAAAAGTACTGAATAAAAACATTTGAATTGACAAAATTGATATTGATTTAATTTAGATATTTTACTTTCCCCGGACGCCTATCCAAGTGAAAGTAATGTGATCATAAACATTTTTGAATCGCCAATTTCAACGCAAATGCATGTTTTGAGGTCCCTTGAGTCCATTCTATTATTATTAGTATTATTATTAAATTTTGATTAATTATAAGCTAAATACAACATTTTATTCATAAGTCCCTTATGAAGATTAAGGCATTCGAACAACGAATTGCTTCCTTCGTCAAATTTCGATGTATTGACAAGATATCGAATTTTGTCGTAGATCGCTTTTAGTTTATAATAATAACCAATTTTTTCCCCGGACGCCTATCCAAGTGAAAGTAATGTAACCATAAACATTTTTGAGGTCCATTGAGTCCATTTTATCGAGTTTTGGAAAACCGTCTGTGAGCCTGTATGGTGTGCCTAGTTAAATGGAATGAACGTTTATCCACGTTTTTTTACTACAAGAAGATCTGAAAAGATTTTGGTTGCAATAAAACTCATTAAGTGCAACTTTACTTTTAGCGATTATTAAATGTTAATTCAAAAACGTATTTGACCGAATTCACTAGGGCAAGTACCATGAAGGACACACCGCTATTATTAGTTAAATCTAAACAATAATCAAAACGTTCACGAGAGCTTGGAGATGTTGTCCAATAAATCACTTGTTGAAACATAATATAAATATAACTTACTAAATATCACTCTTGCTTAAAAATGTACGAGATAATTTTCATTAAAGCTTGTTATCTATTCGGAATTTTTAGAAAACTTAATTCTTAGCGATTTTTTTTTATTCGAATAGAAAAATATTTCAAATAAAAGTTGTAGATCATAAAAAAAATAATAACTTTTGTTTTACAACATATAATTGTAGGACCATTCGTTTTCATTTTATACGCGTCTATCTGATAAATTCCCTTAAAAGTAAATAGTTATTTTATGTCAGAAAAACACTGTCATATCTCATACGTCTTTCGTAAACGCCTGCAGAATATATTCAATATGTGAAAATAGTGTGGACAAATTTTGTCAAGCCATTGTAAGGCAAGAAAAACAAAAAATATAGCACTCTTCTAACTATTTAGCTTTAACTTTAATAGACAACAATATATTTATCTATATTAAATAAAAATAATTAATAAATTATTTTCATATTTAGCTCTGTGACTTTTGACTTACGCTACTTAAGTACATTAAACAAATGCACATTAAATCAATATATTTAATAAATTTATCATTTAATAATTTTTCATTTACTATTAAATGTTCATTCAAAATCGTATTTGACCGAATTCACTGACAATGACACATCACCATTTTTTTAATGGTGATAAAATATTTTCATCGCTGGTTTAAATTATAATAGAAGAATGCAAAAATAAGTAGATAATCAATTATTTTTAAAGTCTTCTCTTATAATTTTTCCAATTATTATTTCATAAATGTCAAACATTTCTTCTATTCTATAATTAAAACTGTAATAGAAACATTCCCACTATCATTATTAAAGCAATGGGAAATTCATGCATCTCTAATTTGATTTCAAACTTAGCCTTACTTAAATGTCAAAAATTTGTAATTAAATTTTATTAATAATTAGTCAGAAATAAATTGTGTTTGTGTTTAAATTTTATTGATGTCAAATTATGACTAAAATTTAAACACAAATGTTTGAAAACATTAAACATATTGTTATAATTATTGTGTTATAATTTTTATATTTATTTTGTATTTATTATATATTTATATTTTATATATATATATATATATATATATATATATATATATATATATTATCAATATCTATTTATAATTTATCTATTTAGTTCAATTTTTATGGCATAATTTATTTGTTTAATGTCACTGAGATTTCCGTTTTTGATATTTTAATTATTTTTTTCATCGCTAGAGTCGACTACTTGGGTTAATTTTTATTTTGCAGTTTCCGCTACTGATATTAAAATATGTTATATATGTAAAATTGTATTATTCTATTTATATGTGATTTACAGTCATGCTATTTGTCATATTTTGAATATTGTTATTATTCTGTATAAAGGTGATTTACCGTAAATAAATGAATTGAAATTGAAAATATTTTCTATATGTAAAAAAATTATATTGCTTGCTACTTCGAAATCAAATCAATTGTTTATTTATATGTGATTATACTCGAATTATTAATCAAATATATTAAAATAAATTCGTTATTAAATATTCTATATATAAGGAAATATATGGTAATCTCCTCGAAGCGTGAATTCTTCAATATTATTATTTTGATTTATCAATTGACTATGAGACCATTCAAATACTAAATGCGACTGTCTGTATATAAACATTACTTTAACACTGTACATTTATTCTTCGTAATGGAATTAGCCAAAGTTACTGAATTTGAATTTACTTCTTTCAAAAAACATATATTTTTAAAGCATGTTCTACCAAGAGTACAGGGTATAACTAAACAATATTTTAAATGAGTCTCTAAAAGTTTTGTATAAACTCAATATAAATTACAATCAATTGCACATTTGTATAGTTTCAAGGCTATTAATAGATTGGAAATTTCAATGATTCAAGATTTTTATAAACTTTTCAGCAGGGCCTTCAATTTAAAAATTGAGCTGTCAAATATGTATTTTCATTCATGTACACTTTAAATATAACACTTATTAGATTTTTTGTATACCTGGCGCTGACACAAAAAATGTTTTGAAATGTAAAATTCCTATACTTGATCGCACCAATACCAGGTATACACATCTTTATTCCTGTAATATATACATATATTATACTTACTTGTTATTTATTATACATATATGTAACAATATTGCGAAATGGCTATCGGCCAGAGGTCTTTCAGCCCTATTATATTTAATATTATTTAACATTTGTTTGGTCCACTGTTTCCTAATTTGCATTACGATATTCAGTGCTTAATAGCTTTCAATGTTTTTAAAGGTTTAAATGGAAGACCAGTCTGTTAGTTGAAATGAATCACTCGTTATGATTTGTTATTTTATTAGTATTATTATTAAATTTTGATCTGATAAATTATAAGCTAAATACAACATTTTATTCATAAGTCCCTTATGAAGATTAAGGCATTCGGCCAACGAATTGCTTCCTTTATCAAATTTCGATGTATTGACAAGATTTCGAATTTTGTCGTAGATCGCTCTTAGTTTATAATCATAACAAAATTTTGAAAATTTTGTTTATAATTCTTTACTTTTAATTATTTGTATAAGTGTCTGTATTTTAAATATTAAAATATTCAATGTGGCCAGAGAAATATTGCAATAATGTGTATTAATTAATAAATATATTGATCTATTTTAAAATGTATAGTTTCAGTTTTATTACTACTAAACTATACATTTTAAAATAGATCAATATATTTATTAATTATTACACATTATTGCAATATTTCTCTGGCTACATTGAATATTTTAATATTAAAAAATATATATATTTAGTATATTTGTTTGGAATACATACTTCTTCCAAGCATATCAATTAATCCTTGATTATCACTGTGACTGCTCATATGCGACGACGATCTCCTGCCCAAAGCGTCTAGTATCATCAACTCCTGTGTCTGTTTAGCACTCGGCACCGTCCTCGCGAAATCCATACAGCACCCCCCGATCACAACAATCACAATCCACAAGAACTCACCACCCTTACCGAAAAAAACCGACATCTTAATTGAAACGTTGACGACGAACGAAAATCAACAGCACTTATCCTTAAAACTATACTAAGCACATGTGGGGCAGGAGGAGCACCGGCTTTCGACCATCGGAACTAATGTCTATTGGTGCTACAGACACATTGAGGAACTCGCCAAGACGTGCCCGCGCTATACTACTTCGCTACCGTCTGTGTCTGTTCCCGGCAAGTGAAAGCTCTGTTTTCGATGTTAATGAGGCGCTTCTTCTTCGTCTTCGCGATGCGATTCTGATATCGTCGTGTTGAACAACATCTACGAATTACTTTCCAGAAAAAAGTGTGCATGCATTTTAAGGAGGGATATAGTGGGGAGAGATCTATTCTTAGAATAATAAAAAGGATCGTTAAGGGGATTAAGGAATTGGATTATTTTGAGTTATTGGAAATGGGATGTTCTTGCTACCTGTGATACTTTTTTTTTTTTGAGGGATAGTGAGGATTAATTTAGTCCCTAATTGGCGTAACCTGCTACCTGTACATTTTTAGTAAATCTTGCATGGAAATTTGAATTTAAAGGCTTATACTTTGTAAAATTTTATTCCAGATTTTTAATGAGGCGCATGACGTTTGAGATTTTATTGCTTTTCAATTAGAGTAGACGCAAAGATCATAAATATACGATTCTATGAGAGATATCATCACTTACAAAATTTTGCCAGTAACTTAAAATGAGAAGTATTGTTAACTAACTAAGCAGTTAAATTAGTTTATTTAATATAATTAATGGTTTTAATGTTTAGACATTGGTAGTTCATATTGTATGAAATAAATATGAATAAAATATTAAAAATCAACAATAAAACACAGATTAAATTGAATAACTTTAAATTCTCTTATTAATTTCATAGTTTATTTAAATTTAATCTTCGTAAAGTTGGTTGCGAAGACTTTTAAATATTTAAATAAAAAGGACAATTTAAATAAGTTATTTAAATTTAAGAACTCCATCAAAAATTACTTAAATGCAAGACATTGTGGGAGGGCTGGATATAGAGTCATTTCAGCTGAAAAAAGATAATGTCATGGAGCCCGAAATCTTATTAAATGATTTATGTAAATAAATTGACCTTGAAATGAAATTTTATTACAAATATTTAACGAAACACAAAAATATCGAATGTTCACTGTTTTCCTCAGATTCAATTTGAGCAAGATAATTTTAAAAAAAATATTACATCAAAATCATTTCTAATATACACAAATATTTTAAGACAACTGATTTATGTGATTGAGTATTCTTAAATAATATAGCACAGACAAATTTGTTTAGACTGAGTACTAAAATATACATAGATATTTCATAAAACTAAATAGACTTTTAATATTCTCTTACGTTAAAAGTGCAGGAACCTTATATTGATAGAAATATAACGTAAGCTAATCTAAGAACATTTATCACTAGAATCAACATTGCACCTCATTTACGTGGTTAACGTTTCGATTATTAAATTAAAATTACAAATAGAAAATCACAAGGAGACATTCTGAATTCATACGCTCGTTTAATTTATTTATATTCTCGTGCCTTATTGGCTAATATATGAAACAATTGGAATATTCTCATCTGCTTGTCACATTTCATTTAGGAGTATGTAGAAAATATCAAACACAGTATTAATGTGTTTAGCTAACGTCTTCAAAATACGGATTTCTAATCGTCCGTAAAAATAATTAGCGATTCTTTTAATGAATAATTGATTCTTTCTAAGTGTAAATCAGTTTTATAAAACTATTGACACATGCACTTTTTCAGTAATATCCAAAAGTTTCTCATTGGTATGCTTCATTACATCAAATGAGTTAGCACTTGTGATACTGCAGACTAAAACGTATCCATAAACATTAATGCTCGATTAACAAAAGATATAAATAAAAACAGTTTTTTAACGTTATTTTTGTTTGAAATAGCTGAAATTAAATTCAAAACAAAGTGTTTTTAATAATCGAATAACGAGTAGAAGCCTTAACAATTAGTAAATTGATGAAATGTTTTATCTATTAATTGTAATCGAATATTATTTTTACAAAATTCAATGGTCTCTTGATGAATCTGCATATTTACATGTAAATGAAATCTCAACAGTTTTATTTACTGTAAAAACAGTATAAATTTATAAGACTTGATTTATTTTTAGATTACTCAATTAATTGAAAAGGCCCTTTTAACTAAAACAGTGGTCACCTTACAAAACACAGCTGATTTTCTTCTTATTGTGTAGTTTGATATTCACAACAACAAAACAGTTTTTATATTTATTTCGCACACTCTCGAAAAATCGGAACGGTATTGCCTTTTCACTCCAACCAATTGTAAATATTATAAATTGATTTTATTAACTTAGAATTTAGATCGCGTCCACGCGCCCGCACCGCACCGTCTTATCAAAGATATGTGAATGACGTCCGGTGCTCTAGCGAGGAATTGATTGTTGTTGGATTTTTTAAATTTTTTTATTGTTTTGATTGTAATCCGTGAGAGAGGCCAGTCAGTCTAAAATGTGCGGAAATAACGTCAACAACACGGATTAATTCATCGCTGTTTTAAAATGGTGTTAAAATAAACGCATCAAATAATCTATTTGTTCTTTGATTTAATTAATTAATTAATAAAATATTAAAGTAATTTGGAGGTAGTACATTGTGAATTCGTTTTGTGATAATAACGGATTAAAATGATTTTGTTGGTAAGTTAACTACAGAATTCAATTTTAATTCACATTGCATTTTACAAAGAATATGAAGCGACAGAAGAGGTAATAATCACTGAGCGCTTACGGGGAAATAAGCTTTTGGTTGGTTCACATTAAATTACAATTTCTATCCGTTGTTAGATAAGTTACCTTCTTATATCAGCATCAAAATATTTAAAAAGTCTCGATTTTGAAATGGATAAAATAAACAGAAAAGAGTTATATTAAATGTGGAAATAATTTATTAATTATTTTCAATTTATTTTTATTTAACTAGATAAAATAATCATAAATATATCCCAAGAAACATAACATTCCTTCAAGATAAAAACATCCTCCTCTTAACTTCAGCTTGCATGTACAGATATTTTTATGACGCATCATCATAAATACAAGATAGGGCACAAAGACCTCTGGTCGATAACCCAGACTCACTATAAATACATTTATTGTTTATAAATTCTATTGTAATTGTACAACGTAGTTGTCAGAATAAAGATGTTTGAATGCAATTACAAATACAAAAAGCACAAATTAAAACAAAATACATTTGGTATGTTTTCTAAAGCATTTATAAGGGAAGAAATAACGAAATTTAAAAAGTTTTAATTTCGTTACTTCTTCTCTTATATACTCTTAAACTTGGTTTCAATATTGAAGTGTACAAACCAAAATCTATCTTTACCTAAATCTCAGAGAGAGCTTGGGGATGCGTAAAGCCATAACAATAGGAAAATACATTGTCAAGATTTGGATTTCTTCAATACTAAAATTCCTTATTACCTGATCATATTATTCAGTCGGTACCTTTTGTAAACGACATTACAAAAGGTACCGACTGAATAATTGACAATTGACAATTTTGTAAAAAGCAAAAGCGTTTTTATGTTCATTTTGCTAAGAAAAAGCTTGGGGATACTTAGAGTAATAGCAACAAGAAAATATATCGTCAACAAGAATAAGATTTGGAATTTTTTAATCCCTTATGACCTGACCATTTAATCCTGTCGGTCTCATTTGTAATTTCAATTTTGACAATTCCGTAAACACTAAAAGCGTTTTTATGTTCATTTTGCTTAGCGGGTTCTTAATAAAGATTTCCTTTAAGACTAAACAAATCCAATGTATTTAATTTCAGAATTTATTAATAATGGTCATACATACAAGGCCCCGCAACCCCGGTAAGGCATTGATAATAAATTGTTTAATGATTAAGGATTACGATTTAAAAATTAAAATTACAGATAAAACGGGTACTAAATATTGGCACCATATTTTAACTGACAGTCTGATTAAGCAATTTATGTGAATAAATTTATCCTGCAATAGTAATTGATTTTCGGACACTCTTTTTCTTATTAATCACTTCGTGAAATATTTTCAGAAATGTGTTGATTTGTAAATTATTTTCACTTGGTTTTATTTCACTTATATGTATTTTATTTAATTCGGCTTAATGCCGAAACTAGTTGAATATAAAATACATATAAGTAAAACTAATTATTTTTGTTTGTTTTTTGCAATAAATATTTTCGATTAAAAAATTGTTGCATTATACAATTGTTATTATTATGCAACAGCAAATGTTTATTATTAGACATTTGTTAAGTACTTATGTATGTATAATGTCACAGTAGCAAAAGAGAAAATAATTTATTAATTAATTATGTTAAACTTCTTTTATTTAAGTTATTTATATAACTGTGACCAAGTGAATAAATCCTTTTTCTATTATTAAGTGAAACAAAACCCAGTGATTTTTATTTACAAAGCAATAATTTTTTTAATAATTTTCGAAATAAAAAATTCACAAATCAATAATAGCATCCAGGTTGGATGGTTATTAGTGGTGTACATTCTCGTAATTGACATATTATATAAACCAATAATAATCCACTGAATGGTTTTTTGAGTTTAAGTGAATAACAGTCTTTCAATTTGTGATTAAACACAAATTGAAAGACTGTTATTCCTTACTTCACAATTTATTGTGAAGTAAGGAATAACAGTCTTTCAATTTGTCAAGAATAATCCATTTTAAAAATAAACGAAACCGAAACTATAGACAAATTCCATTTAGTCAGGCTAATTATAAATTAAACAAAGACAATGTTCGGTATTGCCTTTTTATCAATTGTAAATTAATTCGTACTACAAATGTGATAATTTATGATTTGCTTGTGAATTAAAATATCATTTTCAGAGATGATCAAAAACAGAGCTTTTACAATAAAAAACTGTACAATTAAAAAATCTGTTGCGTTTCTATTTAATTTAAGATAAAAAAATATTAATTATTGCATATATTTATGTGAATATTAACAATTATTTTAGATTTTTTTACAATTTTGCATCCCCAAGCCAAATAAATGGTTTTAAATTTAATTCGAAAAACAAGGAGGTTATAAAGGCACTGTTATTTCGGAAGAGATTGAAAGCAGAGAAGTTCAAGACAAATGAAATACTAGACAATTTAAATAATAACACAATAGAAATGTAGGAAACATTAATTATAATTTAATCAGCTGAAATAGAAACGTATTACAAACCAAAATATAGTTCTCCTTCAGGGTAGAGAAACATATTTTGAATATCTAATTACGATCTTTGACAACATTATTTAAAAATATATATTTTAATGGATAGGATTGCATAACTTTCCTATAATCGTCAGTAACTATATTTTAATTATTGAAAAATTATTTATAAAACCATGTGTTCGAAAGGCCATGTTGTAAATCATGGCAAGATAATTTAGTAAGGTCAATAAAATATAAGAAGATATGAGGTATAAATAAATTAAATATTGCATTGGTGTCAAGTAGTGATTTTGTAAACGGGACCTGATTTTTTTTTTGAAAATCTGAAAGTGCCTGTTATCACGAATTATCATCAATGTGGACTATAAATCAAAATCGCATTTATTATTTTATATTTTACTCGAAAGTATGTATAATTAAGATTATTTCCTAAAAGTTTCATATTGATTGGATACAAATTGCTGAAGTTGTGCGAGTTTATGCAAAGTTAGTCGAGACCCTGGTGAACATCTCAAATCTTTAAACTCGATTATCTCGAAACAACTTTTTAAAAATCGGCGACGGCGATAATTCAACTTGTATTTATTCACTATGACTGCGGATTTTTGTTTTATATTCTAAACTATTTTTTTTTTTTCTAGATATTGATGTATAGGCACACTAGGTTCAAGGACACGTACGGGTAAATTTTATCGAGAGTCTGCAATACAATTGATTCAACAATTCAAGACAGCCTCGTTAGTTCACAAATAATAAAAAGATCTGCGTTACAGCTTATTAAAATTGTACAAAACCGAAGAGCAGACACACTCAAATTTGCACGTCAAATTTAAATATTGGGAAACAAATTAGCGACCACGATGATAAAATAAAGCCTTTAATCAATATTTCTAATTATTTGAATAAAAATATTTTTCCTTTCTCATACTTTTTTGTATTAAACTAAATATAATTTGAAAACTGTGTTCCATTTTCAGTAGTTGTAGTTTTTATAAAATTATTTTTTTTATTAATAAAAATAACTACTGAAGATGGGAACATAGTTTCCGAAATATCTTTAGTTCAATAGAAAAATGGACAACCATTATTATTTTTATAACTAAAAGTCTCATAATTTCTAATAATATTTATTATCTCATATTAAATATTTTTATGTGTAATTAATTAAAAATAGCTGAAAATAAATAGCGATACTTAATTTAAGTCAGTATTTAATTACTCCAATTAAATACTGACTTAAATAGAAAATAGTATTTACTCACTTGGTCACAGTTATTTAAATAAATTAAATAAAAATGATTTGATTGAAAATAATTAATAAATTATTTCCACAGGGCGGAAAGACCGTCGGTCGATAGCCCAGACAGACTAACACCAAATATTAATAATTACTTGTAAATATTTTAAAGAAAATTGTATCAAAAATTGTCTGAATAAAGGTGTTATAGTAGTAGTATTTCCATATTTAGCTTTGTGACTTTTGACTTACGTTACGTAAGTATGTGTAATGTGCATTTGTTTAACGTATTTACGTAACGTAAGTCAAAAGTCACAGAGATAAATGTGGAAATAATTTATTAATTATTTTCAAATCAGTTTTATTTTATTTAAATACTGACTTATTTAATTAAACCGAATAAATGTTGAAGTAAGTCATATTACTAAAATAATCATTATTTCTAATAATTTTTCTTATTACATTTTCAGTATTTATTATTTACCTTAATTTATATAAATGTAGCAAACAATTAGTAAACGATTTCAATTTCCCGGAATAAACTAAAGAATCTCCATCCCACGTCCCAGAATAAACAACCACGACGCAGCTATTAAAACACTAACCCATTTCTTATCCGCACCTTTATACAGTTAATAACGAAGATTATAACGAAAGATAATACGTAAACGATCCCGAGGTGGTGCTCGTGTATAATCAAAATTATGATGATGAGAACGGCCAGTAACGGCTCCGGATCCAACGAAAAGGAGGCCGTCGTCGCCGTCTTCTTTCATGTCATTGTTGTTTGCGCGTTTCCGGAAAAAGTGTCAAACAAGTAATTTAGGTCACGTGTAAAGAATGCACGTATTGTTATGATTTGCTACTCGTAATTGCTGCACATGTTGGGAAACGGAAAACGGCGGCGGCGCGTTATGAAATTTTTTGTCAACGTCGTGATTTGGTCGTTTCCATTTCGTCTTGTCGACGGGGAACGGCTCAGTTCGGTGGAGGGTAATTAATTTGGAAAAGCGTTTCGTAAAATGGGATGTGATTGCATAATCCGCAGGCGGGCATCAATGCGAAAGAGTTTGATCATTGAGTAAATTATTTGCTACATGGTTTGATTGTAAAATAACTTGATTTGATATATTTTTGATATTATCAAGTCGATGAAGTTTTATTTGGTAATTTTATAATTATGGAAAACATATTTTGTCTATTGATAACAATATTAAAATGAACGGATTAAGGGTGCGGTTAGACGTAAGAGATGGCTATATAAATTTTGGCAATCGCTAATTCGAGTTAGATTGCAATTGTGATCAATGAACAATGTTTTATTATACATTAAAGTAATCTTAAGATAACCAGGAATTTCATCAAATTTATAGAAAATTATATTTTGGCTAATAAAAACTTGTGCAATGAAAATTTAAAGGATTTCACTAAATTCTGCATTCACATAACTTAGCAGACATGACCTATTAATTTCATTATATCTTACAATTTTCTTCTCTAACTTGAACTAGTAAATTGGCGTAATTCGCGAAAATTAACGATTTATTTTTTATTTAGTCTGATACTTTATACTTGTTAAATAAAAAATGTAAATACATATTCATATTATTAAATCCTAAAGAATGGCTCATTTTTCAATCGATTATTTCCAGTTTACTATACGGCTATCACTTTCTATATTAAATAAAAATGATTTGAAAATAATCAATAAATCATTTCCACATTTAGCTTTCGTCACTTTCTACTAAACCGCAACCTTAATCAATCTCAACAATCAGAGGTTGTTAATAAAAAATATAATTTATTATGTAATTGTATTAATTAAATTTAAATCTTAAATAAAACGAAATTTATAAATATAATTTCTTTTTATTTAATTTGATTTAAATAACTTTGGCCAAGTGAATAAATATTCTTATTATTATTAGCCAGATATATTTCGCATACCACGTCCACAACACATTGACTGCAATTGAACTTATCACAGACCAAGACCCTGCTAGCACGAGAGCTAAATTAAAATACACAGAAGAAATGGACAATAACCACAAATGGCAAAAGATAATGGCTGATCGAGGGGCTCAAAGCTAAGTCGAAAAATCTCTGGTTAAAATGGTCGCTTACGAACAATGAAAAAAAAATTATATAAATGCAAAACTGAGAAAATGAGTTCTTATTCAGAGATCAATATTTTTTAATCACTTTCGAGCAATAATAATAATTATTTTATTATTGCTCGCAAGTAATTTCTTTGCGAGACATATGCACTGAATTACGATCAAATCTAAAAGCGAGAAGTGAAATGCTGGTATGAAAGAAAATCATTTTTATATTTGATTGTAATGAATTATGAAAATTTTATTTATTTTGAAAATTAAAAATCTGGTAATGAATATATCAGTATATAATTATTAAACGTACCATGAAAGAATACTGAGAAGACCAGTTGAAACAAAGGCAAAATGTTACCCAAATCAGTTTTTGAACAGTTATTTAGGGAAATGGGATGATATGGGCCAATATCTTTTAAGGAGGACAAAAAGTTTTCGGAGAAGCACAAATGTAATAAATTGAAGAAAGCAAGGGAAGAAATATGGTTGGTTGGAAATATGCAGAAGGTTGAAAAAGTGCTGAGAAAATTAAAGGAGCTTAAACCGGAATTCAGTGAATCTCTTAGTACTGGCTCAGTGAGAGGTTAAGCAAACGAGAAAGAAGAAAAAAGAGGGTAGCAAATGTTACAGTCATGAAGGACCTGAAAATTTTAAGGATTTGGTCAGTTCTTGATCCTGAGTATTTCTATAAGAAAATGGATATCAAAATTATAAACAAATATTTCCAGATTGAAATAGTTCAAGACACACATTTGGGGTACAGTAATCGTGTGATTAAGGAAGATCACAAGCTAAGGTCTTCTTGTGAACTGCTATCAAATGTGGAGTTTGTGGACGGTACAATAAAAATACATGTGAAAATAATAAATTTATACAGTTAGTCAATTAATTAATTGTTAGATATATTAAATAATTATCACTTGGTTTTGTTTTATTTAATTGTATTTGTTCGACTAGTTTCGGCTAGTTGCCATTATCAAGATTGTTTTTCCTTCAGCTATTACCACTTTGCAATTTACATAAGTAAGTACATTAAAAACAAACATTATTAATGTTATTAACATCCTGATGTTATTATTTAAATCTAAGTCGAGAATGATTTCTGTGAGAACAATTAAGAATGTACGTAACATTCGCGTCCGTCGCCGAGCTCGATCATTTATCCGGGGGATATGATCGAGCCTGGATTTAATTAATTTACATTTGTTTTAAAGTACTTACGTAAATCAAACAATCATCAATTTTTGAGCTGAACTTTAAATTAAATAATAATACATGTGAAAATAATAAATTTATACAGTTAATTAATAAATTAATTATCAGATATGTTAAATAATTATGACTAGGTTTTTTTTTATTTAATTGTATTTTTTCGACTAGTTTCGGCTAGAGGCCATTATCAAGATTGTATTTCCTTCAGCTATTACTACTTTGCAATTTATATAACGTAAGTACATTAAAAAAAAGGACAAACGTCCATTGAAAGAACTAATTCTCGGGCAAATAATCTGCCGGACATTATACTAAACAATATACATTTGCTGTTGCATGTGAGTAAATACTGTTATTCCATCATGAACTTTAAATGTTCATATTTAAATAAATAATAATACATTTAATTTTTAGAGATTGTTATTTGCTTCAACAAAGTTATTTAAAATAAATTAAATAAAAATTTGAAAATATTTTTTCATGTTCACTTTTGCCAAGTGAATAAATCCTTTTTCTAATGTTATTAATAGCCAGCAAGGTTATTATTTAAATCTAAGTCGAGAATGATTTCTGTGAGAACAATTAAGAATGTACGTGCATTCGCGTCCGTCGCCGAGCTCGATCATTTATCCGGTGTAAATGATCGAGCCTGGGCTTAATTAATTCACATTTGTTTTAAAGTACTTACGTAAGTCAAACAGCTACAGCAGCAAAAGAGAAAATGATTGATTAATAATTAATTATTTACAAATTCTATTTATTTAATTAATACTTTTAATATCCAAGTATTGGTAGTTCATATTGTAATAATAAATGTGAATTAATTATTAAAAATTTACAAATAAAATAAAATCACTGTGTTTTATTTATTTTATTGGTCGATTTTTAATAACCTATTAATATTTATTTATTTAACGGAATATACCATTTTGGAAATATAAGACATACATGTAAAATGCAATAAAATTATATGTATTACTAACTAATTTTAAATACAATAGCAAACACTTTGAACGCAAATATAAACGCAAAAAGAAAAAAACCTTAACAGTCACCAACAACTATTTTTTAAAGCTTATTAATTATTTTCAAAATTGTTATTTAATTTACTCCTCATCTTGATATTGTCTATATTTCTGTAATTAAATATCCATAAGTACTGCTATAAAGATTTGTAATAATTACACATAAATAAAACCTCAGGCGAAAGCGTAACGATATGTTCTTTTTTTCTGTATATTAATAAGGGCCCATCCTGGTTATTGTTTTCGGTTATGATTCTTTTGTTAAAGATCTTTTATTTCCATTTGTATGCTATATAATTAGTTACATAACTGCAACACAAATATTTTTGTATATTTTGTTTTAATTTGTTTTAAAAATATATAATTTTCATCGTATAATATAAAATAACAAACAAATTATTAAAAAAAAATATATGTGTAAAAAGAAAATACGTATGAAAACGAGAAGTGTAGGAAGCATGAAATATTATTTATTTAAATAAATATATTAATTTGTAAAACTAACCAAGTGTTGTTTATTTATACTTATATCTGTAAAAGCCTTAACAATTAACGAGATTAAACTGGGTTTTATTGATAAGTTATGTGAGATGTTATATGAGATAATCAAAAGATTTGTTTCTTGCTTCACTGTTTATTTATTTTTTAATGCTAGATGTACATTTCGAGTACTATGTACTTATTATCAATGGCGAATGGTTTTTATTTAG
Source organism: Philonthus spinipes (assembly GCA_963082785.1). Lineage (NCBI taxonomy): Eukaryota > Metazoa > Arthropoda > Insecta > Coleoptera > Staphylinidae > Philonthus > Philonthus spinipes. Next base: position 18,394,967 of record OY720306.1, on the reverse strand, counting down.
GCTGCGTTTGGTATATATATACAACATTTATTTTGTGGGAAATCCAAAAAGTAATCAGTGGTTGTCGCAATCAAGAAAGGGTGGGAATTAATATGAGGTTGTGTTCAGAATTTTAAAATCTGTCTAACATATTGTATTGTTCAATTTTAAAATTGATGTACAATTAATAATTCATTAATTACATTTTATTATGTATCAAAATCATCCCGTAATTAAATTGCGTTAGCTATGAATTTAATATAAAAGAACCAATTAACATTAACGTGACTTTTAACATATTTCTATGCAATTTAACATGGATTTTTTCATAAGTTATGTCAATCAACAGAAAATAGTTTTTCGACTTTATCTATATCGATTTTCTGTACACAGAAAAGATAACGTAAATTCAAACAGCGGGTGACGTGATGAAGTGTATAATGTAGGGTCTATATTTTTTAAGTGATTAAAAAAAAAACATTTTAATATATCAAAATTTTCACTTTAAATTAATTTAAATCCATTCAAACAACTAAACGCCCCCTTTTTTAAACACACTCATTTTGCAACAATGCTCTTTCCAAAAAACAATACATTCTTATTACATAACCTAATGGTGAAAATTTGAAAACAATTATCGTTAACACTTTTCTTGTCGCAAATTAAATAATGTCCCGATTATCTAACACGCATTTTTTTGGAGGCGAAACAATGTGAGATCATCTCGTTATAGTATTTAGGGACCTTTGCGAGACACAAAAGATTTTTTCGTCGTTATATGTTTACAATTGTAACGGCGCAAACAGAGCGTGCAGTTGCAAAATAGATAAGGTCGTTTGGAAAAATTGCGATTGTGGATGGGGAATGAGACGGTTTGCAAATGTTGAAATTGTTTAATTGTGGACTAGGAATTCTAGAATTAAATTTTAGGCCAATAAAGAATTACAATAAAATATCATTAATGAAAACACTTCTTAACTTTGATTTAAAGAAAACACTTAATTTTTTATAACACTTTTATTTTAATTCTTGGATCTTGGAGGCGTTCACTTCGTGGTACATTTTCAATTTTGCTGTAAAGAAAATACTTAACGTTTTTTATACCACTTCTTAACGTTGTATTTGTAAATAATGCAGTTTTTTGTAATAAATAAAATGAAATAAATATGATTCACAAATTTGCAGTTATCCAGCAGGATATATGCTCGGGAATTAATTGTTTCAATAAATGTTTGTCTAAAACTTACAGTATAAGTAATTTTTGCAGTTTGAAAAAGGGATTGATCGAATTTTATTGATCATTGCCAGAAATGTTCCTTGTTTAATTTCATTGTAACGTTTTTTAGTTTAAATAACCGTTATTTTTTATTTACAAATAGTGTTTTGTGGAGTTTCATTAAATAAAAATTTGAACTCTTTATTAAATGTGAGTTTTATGAAGATTTAATAGATAAATGAAAACAGTTTGTACACTTTTCTTCACTTATTTTATTTATTAATAGAATAGTTTGTAAAATATTAATAATAACATGGTGATCGAAACGTACATCTGTTAATAGATAAAAAAAGTGAAGAAAAAAGTTCACAAACTGATTTCATAAAGCCTTTAATTAATCTTCTTAATGCTTGTTGTGGACACTAATTATTTAAATAAAAATGGTTGTCCTTAATAATATAAGTCAACCTTTTTATATTATTAAGGACAACCATTTTTATTTAAATACATAGTCTCCACAATAAACATTAAGAAGATTAATTCAGGCTTTTATGAGATCAGTTGGTGAACTTTTTTCTTCACTTTTTATTGTTGTATGAAAAAGGACAACCATTTTTATTTATATAAAGTTTGAATTATCGATTTTTCCCAAACTTTGCTTTATATGATACATTTTTTTGACTTGTGGCTATAGTTTAGACAGATTCTGCTTTCCATTATCAAACATTGTACTTGTATAAATCGAGTTTACTTATTTGTACATCTTTGTTTCAAATTTTAACACGTTATATCATTTAGCAATTGGCAAAAACACTGAAAAATGCATTATATTCGTATTCAATATTGATAGTTTAAGAGTTTTATATTGCGCATTCGTTCATTCTCAACTGGAACATGCAGCCATTGTTTTATACCTACACCAATAATATTTAATCTATGCATTTGTAAATGTCCAAAATGAGTTCCTCTGCATAATATGCTTTAAAATAAAAATGAATTATTCAACGATCGGATATCGTTTGAAAAGACATAATTTGGACATTGACAATAAAATTAACCCCATAAAAAGGTCATATGCGATGATAGCAGGAGATCTCGGTGGCTAAATGTGTAGAGTCAGTTCTTCACTTCCCCTGCAGCCTATCCAGCCCTGAAGAAAGAATTGATTCGAAAATCTCGTACAGTGAGGTACTTTCCATACAGTTGATTGGGGTATTCCAAGTTTTCTACTAACTCTATTGTTAGACTTACTTGTACTGCGAACAAAACTTTCTTCATACATCTGACATCATCCTCAGACACACGCGGTCAGCCTGTGCCAATGGATTTTCTAGTTAATACCGAATTTATTACGAAATGCCCGCTGCACTACAATTTGCGATTCGCTTTTTGTAAGCTCAAGCAGGCAGAAAACTTTGTGCTCCAAAGTAGTCATCTCACTCACAACTGACACTTAAAAAAACTTTCGTGGCTACAAACATTGTTAATTTTATAACTAACTAACCATCTTTATTCAAATGTGTATATGTATGTACAATAATATACAAAAATTAGAATTATATTCTGTAGATGATGAATCGGCTATCGACCGGAGGTCTTTCAGCCTATTAATTTTATATTTGTACTGTAATAAATTAGATTTTTTAAAAATACGCCCATCATTTATAATAACCCTGAAATTTAAAACAAATGTTCAGTAATGGACACTTGATGTTGTATAACAATAATATATTGCATAATGCAATGATTGATCCAAAAATATTTAATAAATATAAACGAACAAAAATTAGGTAATACAAGACCATCTGCTTGTTAACTCTTCATCGCTTCTAGAATGCTTGAATTATTGCAATAAATACGGTATTTCGATTGGTTGTGGTTCTGGATATAAAATCTTGTTAAAAAAAGAAACACATAATTGGATGAATATTATATGAAGTAATCCACTAGGCAAGCAAATTGAGTTCTTCAGCAAATTTTTATTTATTTTCTAACAATATCGAACTTTTTGTAGATTGCTCTTAGTTTCTAACCTTAAGAAAATATTGTAATTTTTGTTTATAATTATGAACTTAATCATTTATCTTAATTATCTGTAAAAAAGGTTGTCGTTAATAAAACTAAAACTAATATACGTTCAAAACTTTTGCTTAGAATTCATTTACGGGGTCCGAAAATTTCATTGAATATCGCAAGTGGATGGCTTAATATGAAACAACGTAGAATCCTGAAAGCAACTTTCTCCTTTAAAATAAGATCAAATTTAGAAATAATGTACACGATTTATGTACCCGGTTCAACGGAAATGTGTCTCCACCAAAACAAAGAACTACGCTATATAAGCGTTGATTTACCTACCAGCTTTATTGCATATATACTGGGAGTGAAATAGATATACTCGCTTAGCCTATTATCGTTCAACTTACACATGAATGAAATGGAAGAGGTGCTTACAGACGAGTATGTAAGTAGAGTTGTAATAGGAAAAATGAAGGTGGGCATCACTAGGGTCTAACTCAAATATTGCATTATTTACATTATTTCATAAACAATTACCAACATTGAAAAATAAAATTTATTTTTCAATGCTGGCAACATTTTACGGTCAACCTCAAAGCTAACAAAATATTTTGATGTTGGTAGAACTGTTTCAAGGTATTCTTTCAATGTTTGTAGATTGGTATACACTAACAATATAATCTAAACAATCGTTATAAGTGTCGTCTTTTGAGGAGAGTTGCTCTTCTATTTAGGTTTTCTATGGTGTGGATGCTAGCGTATGCGGTTGACGTGGTGTTGTTGGTGAGAGAATTGGGAGAAATGATTGGGATGTTGAAGAAGGTTGAAAGGTATATGGATATGCGATGGATTTTTGTGAATGTAGAGAAGACGAAATGAATGAGATTTAGGAATAGAGGAAGAGAAGTAAGAATGAAAGATTTGACGTGAAAGGGATACAAGTTTAAACACAAAGCCCCATGTTTAAAGATAGTGTAGAATACAGGGAGCATACCAGATTGGCACAACTGAAGGGATTGATATATGGTGAAAAAGAAATGGGGAAAGTGGCTCGGAGGAAATGTAAATATTGCGTGCAAGCCTATATTAATGCACGGGGTGGAAGTATGGGGAACGAAAGAGTTTGAATGCATTGAATATATGTTCCTAAGACGGACAGTTGAGAAGTCAACCCCCAATTACATACTGCTGCGGAAAACGAATAGAGCGAGTATGTATGGAGACGCAATGGAACGAGTGGCATGGTATGGGATGAGGTTGAGCAAACTGGAGAATGAAAAACTGGCGAAAAAGGTGCGGAGAACATGTGTTGTGGTAGGAGAGAGCAAGAGTAGAACGAACAAAATTAATGAAGGAACAAGTGGATCTGAAAGTTTACTAAATTAGTGGTTGCGAAAAAGTGTGGCTTCGTGGATGAAAGAGAAATGGAAATATAAGGAAGGATCGAAAATAATAGGCACAATCCTGTTAGGGACTTGTAATCCGAAACCGGGTAGTGACTCTAATTTTCTGGGAATCCGGGACGATGCTATTAGTCGCGGTGGGTTAGTTTTTGTAAATGCGCCAATTGAGAACAAACTAATTTACCCTAAATTTATGTATGAGCATGTCCGGTTTAACGGTCATTTTCAAAAACTGTCATTATTGTATTTTGAAAAATGTGTTTCCTCCTACCCTTGCACATATCTAAATTTTGTATATATTTTTGGAAGTCAGTAGTAAACGAAGCGCCGAGGCGAAAATATCAAGCGTTTTATTTCATTTAAACATTTAAACAAAAATCTAAACGTGTGTCAGATCGTACGAAATTCTTTACGAGTGAAGAATTGTTATAAACGACGCCGATCTAACAAATCCTACGTATAGGAGCTGGCAAATGCATGGGAAATGGCCAGGGCACCTATTAAGTTCCGAACATACTATGCTGCAGAAAGTGGTATAAGCCAGGGGTAGGTGTGAGTCAGAGAAGAGAGGAATAAAGATATCGATGAGGAGAGAGTAAGGTGCTGTGTAGGAAAAGAAGGGATACATGACTACATTTAGAAAGGGAATGTAAGAAAATTGAGAGGAATGGACAAAAGGGAAATGAAAGGGCATAAGAATATTTACGAAAGGATGGAATAGGTTTTGATGTTAGTATGGGAGAGAAGAATAAAGGTGTAATTTGTTTAGTGGTATGTGAAAATGAAATACCAATAAAGGTATTTTTTATTTCACTGTATAACGATTTAAAAACGTATAAATATAGGAGCCTTCAATAAATTGTGTAAAGCGTTTATAAGTGAAACGTTAATATAATACCTTACTAAAATACGGTTCAAAAATCCAAGAATCTGTCTATTTTAAGTACGCATGTATTTATTTTCGCCGAAATATGTTTGGTTATATTTGGTACCATGTGAAATTTTACGTCGTAAATATCATTAATATTTTAGTTACGCTTGGATTTATACGACACAATAATTGATTTTTTGATTTTTACAATGTCTGATATTATTCAACAAACGAAGGGGATTACATTTTTCTGAAAGTATTAACCGTTGCGGAAATGTTAATAATGTAGCAGAAAGCTGTTGAAGCCCTCTCAAAACAACATTTGATTGGTACAAAATGTCCACATCAACAGATGAGAAACCCGTCAGTCAAATTAAGGAATTTATGCTTGCAAACCTTCGATTAACAATAAAAGACCTTGGTAATGATCTTGGTATATCAAATGAATCAGTCAGTGCTATTTTGAAAGACGTTATGTCTTAAACGAATGAAATCTCGATTGATTCCGAAGCGTCGTGTTGAAGTTTGTGAAACAATACTTTTTTACTATCAGGACCAGAAATGGATTATTACAAGAGATGAGATTTGGATATATGCCAACGACCCAGAAACAATCTATTAATCAAGCGAGAATATCGTGGCAAAGGTCAGGCCAGAAGAAAAAGTCGCTCAAAATTCAAGGTCATGTTGACAGATTTCTTCGATCAAATACGGTAGCTGTGGAAAGATATTTGCCGCATTTTTTGGCAAAAAAAACTTACTTTAGAGTTTAGTTTAGAAATCATATGGATATACATCAGGCAAATACGGTAGTTGTGGAAAGATATTTGACGCTTTTTTTGGCCACAAAAACTTACGTAAAATCAATGCAGTGTGCGAAGGAGCAAAGTAAAAAAAGTTATCTATCCACATATCTGGCCTCTTTTGGCGAAAAGCCAAAGGTGTGGTACACACCATTATGGTGTGGTGCATTATGAATTCTTTACTCCGGATCAAAATGTCAACAAGAAAGATTATTTGAGGGTTATGTGTCATTTGCGTAAAGCTTTTCGCCAAAAAGAGGCCAGATTTGTTTATAGATAACTTTTTTTACTTTGCTCCATCTCACACTGCATTGATTTTACGTAAGTTTTTGTTGCCAAAAAAATGCGTCAAATATCTTTCCACAACTACCGTATTTGCCTGATTTATATCCATATGATTTCTAAACTAAACTCTAAAGACCGCTCCGGGGACATTGTTTTGAGTTGATTGAGGAGATATAACCAGAAACGAAGACGGTGTTGAAGATCATTCGGAAAAATGACTATGACTTGTTTTTGAGAACTGAAAAAAAAAAACTTTGGAGTAAGTATACTGCAGCGAATACTTTAAAGGATAATCTATTTCATTTCTGAAAATAAATAAGATTTTTCATTAAATAACAAGATTCCGAGTATTTTTTGGAAACACTACAGAATTATTATATTTTTTTTTTAAATTCGTATTTATTAAAGTACAAATTCAAAAATAACAATCTTTGTAGCCATGAAAAGAGAAAGTTTCAAAGTTTTTTTAATACATTATAAATGTTAAATATATCAGCACTATACAAATTGCAAGTGATGGGCTTTGGTGGCAAACTACATGAGTGGATGAGGGAAGATCTCAGTGTGTGCGTATAGGAAACACTTATTCTAAATATATAGCTGTCACATCTGGGGTGCCTCAGGGTTCGTATTGTGGTTCTTTGCTCTTTCAACTGTTTATTAACGATATTGGGAAACGCATAAATAACAGCGAATATCTATTATACTCAGATGATCTTAAAGTATTTACGAAAATTGAAGGCGCAAGTGTAATAAAAAAAAACTGCAGGAAGATTTGGATTCAATTATTGAATGGTGTTCAGAGAATTATCTATATTTAAACTTGATTTTTTTTTTTCAAATTAGCTTCTATCGGGTGCGCATTTTTACCTATGATTATTGTATTGCTGGCCAATGTTTGACACAAGTAAATTTAGTGAAAGATTTAGGCGTTTTGTTTACATTAAAACTGGATTTTAGTAAACACATATCTATAATTTGTAATAGAGGTCTGAAGACAATAGGCTTTATTAGCAGATTTGGTTGAGAATTTTCTGTTAGTACGCTCAAAATGTTATATTTATCTTTGGCAATGTCTCATTTAGAATATGCCTCTATTATATGGTCACCCTATTCTAAAAGTGCTATTCACAAAATTGAAATGTTTCAAAGTAGATTTTTGAGAGTGATAGCTTTTAGAATGGGGAGAACTTTACAAAATTTTAGCCACACTGTGATGCTTAGATTGCTAAATATTGGACATTTAGTTGAAAGAAGACTATATTTGGATTTAAACTTTCTGTATAAGTTGGTGAATGGATTTTGGAGCTGCGGTACATTGCTCAATTATTTAAATTTTAATATACCTCGTAACATCGAATCGATGCATAGGCAGTTGTTTCGCCTAGAGTTTCACTCAACCAATTATGGATTAAATAATCCAATTAATCGTATATCTCGATATGCAAATGTAATAAGTGATAATCCACATTTTATTTAATTTGGTTCAACTTTTCCGTAGTTCTAAAAAAATTTATGTAATATACGTTTTTCCGATGTCGTTTTTAAATAATTTTATTTATATATATATATATATACTTTTTAATTTGTTAAACTGCTACTACAGTTGTAATTTATTCATTTTATTCACTTTGGGATTTATATAATAATTAATAACATGTAATATTTCTGCATTTATAATATTCGTATAATGGAGATTCCGTAAATAAAATATCTATCTATCTATCTAACACCACAAACTAGAAAATCCCTTAGCCGTTAGTTTAAGCAATTTCAGCAGACTAGTAAAACAAGAACTGGTCGAGCATGTGTGTATGAGTATGATGTCAGAGGTATTGAAGAAAGTTTTGTTCGAAGTAGAACCAGTAGATAACTTGACATACCCCAAAAATTCTGAGACGATGTTTGCCGTACAAGCCCTACCGATTACAATTTATGTAGACTCTCAATACTAATGACAAAAGAAGCGTCTCAAATTTTATACTTATGTGCCAGAAAATCCAAAAATGATGAAGGATTGCGCGTTTCTACATCGTATAATTTTTAGCTACGGAGCAATTTTCTGTCTTAATGGAAAAGTCAACAGTCATAATGTTAGCACATGGGGTTTGCAAAATCTACATTCAACATTTTAACATGAAAAACTTGTTTTACAAAGATTGTTAATTTTTTATTTTAACTTTAATAAATACGAAAAATTGCTCAATTATAATAACACTTGTATACTCAGTGATAATGCTTGATTCAGGCTATTTTTATTTTATTTGACCTTAATACATTGTAATAATAAAAATGAATACATTAATAAAAAATCTATTTATAAAATTATTAGTGCTGTATGAACTACTAGTTATATATATTAAAAAAATATTATATTTAATTTTATCGAAGTATTTAGGTTAGAGTTAAATGAAGATTTTATATTTATTGTCATTCTCGTTGAACCAAAAAATAAAAGAAAACCACAAAACAAGACTAAAATACCAAACAGCTTATTGTAGGTCATAGCTGTACCACTTATGATTGCGTGCACCGTAATTACCCTTTTGTCAGACACGTTTTACTATGTATAAGAAACGACGAGAAAAACAATCAATTTCCTCTAAAATTCACCTCAGAAATCCCAAACCCGATTCAATCCACTAATAAAAATATCATGTTCTTGATATTTTCACCTCATTTTCACATGTGCTCGCATTAACGTGTACATCGCAGGACGGTCTTCGGTAGTCAGTGAAAGCCAACGCTTTGTGTTTATTTGCTCTTTCACTTTTACCTCTGCACCAGTTAATACTGAAAGCGTATAGCGGAACATCACTTCTACATGCGGCGCAACAACAATAACTGATCAATGTAACAAAGGATTCAGTTGCGATATGTGTGTAGAATGTATTGATTTTTATTCGAAAATTGCCGCCTGCGGTGCATGTAATAAAGATTGAATGTATATTGAAAGATATAAATTTTCATTCTGAATATTTGTTTTGAATTTGAAATAATGTTATAACGGTGGAAGCAAGCAATACGCATTTTATAAAGTGTTGTTTGGATATAAAACAACTTTAATGCTGTTTTGTTTATTCTGTTTTTTTTATACACAAAATTTAGGGTATGTGCTTGCTGTGAAAATTTGTAGGCCTTTTTTGAGAAATGAAATTTTCAAACTTTGGCAATCGATTTTAAACATAACGTATAAATTATAACTTACTAAAAGTTATAATTTTATAATAAGTTACAATTTATATTTCAGTCATTAATGCCCGTTTGCACCGATTTTACTTTAAGGCCTCCTTAGTTAAGGGTTCCTTAAATTTTAAGGAAAGAATAGTAGAGATTGGATTGCACCGCTCATATAAAATCTCCGCTTAGTTAAGGTCTCCTTAGTTGGGGGAAAATCTAGTGGAAAGTTAGTGCCTAACTTCATGTCGTCTATTATTCTCGCTTGCTAACCTTGAAATCATAGAAAATTATGATTAATTTTAGAAAATCACAATTATTTGGGATAATTATTAACGTTATAAACATTATAGTAATCAAAAGAAACTTTAAATAATATATTTATTGAAGTATGTATACATTTCACCATTTTTTTATAACATTATCGTTCGCTTTCTCTACTTTATTCGTTATCTATAAATTTATAAGTTAGAATCAGCCGTACGTCAACGCTAAGGAAGCCTTAGTGAAGTTAAGCCGCCAACATCGGCGGCTTAAATTTAAGGAGACCTTAGACATCGTGCGCGCGCGGTGCAAACAAAATGTCATAAGTTAAGGATTACTTAGCACTAAGGAGTACTTAAACAAGGCGGTGTAAACGGGCATAAATTTACTAAAACTTAATTATACAAATGAGCAGATCAGGAATTTTATTCAATGTGTTTGTTATTTAATTAATGATTATCATACACAAAATGAGTTATTTGAATTTTTATATGTTGCTCTCACATTTCATTACAAATTAAAATATGGGATTACAAGATAACACAAGAATAAAATACGCTAAATTCCTTCGAACCTAAAAAATAACAGATCTTGTTAAACAAAGGACGCACCATGTATTTTTATAACTTTGTTCAAGAAGTAATAAATCAAACTCTTTGTTTAGCAACACGCAATCAAATTTATTGTCCGAAACGGTGTCGCGCTATACTGAATTTAATAAATTATATAGAAATACAGAAATTAACTAACATGGAACGGATGTTCTAAACCGAACTCTTAAAAGATTCTCACTAAAACGAAATATGATATTCGCGCTATTCTGTAAAGGAAATGTAAGGAAAAACACGAAATATTCTGTAAGAATAGTTTCGAAGTCATTCAAGTGGACTGAAATGGATGAAAATTATTATTTTTTAGGGAAACTAATTAATTCTAGTTGTTGCTGGTATCATAAAGAGCCTTCGAAATATTTTTAAGATTTGCATTAGTTACTGATATCACAAACACTATAAATTATCTATGTAATCACAAGCGAATATCTAAACCGGGAATTAATTTAATTAAATAGTTGCATGAACGAGGTTTTCATCGTTCTATTCTTAAAGAATGCAGCTATTTTTCCACTAGGATCATCTTTTTTGGACATCCATGACCGCTAGGAAAAATTCGATCTAAATTTTAGCCCACTTTACGAAGTCACGCATGTTTACCGACAGCAAAAAATTAAAAATCAAACATAATTTTAGTAGACTTTGCGAAGTTCGACTTTACAAGCTTGTGGATCGATAACCATTTTTTTAACAAGGCTCAGCCTCTCAAAGATTATTTCTTCATTCTTTAGCTGTATATTATTATAATATTAAACCAAGTAAGATATCACTCTTAATTTCCACATTTTTTTCCATGAAGACTTTTATGTGAAGATATGAAAATATCTGTTTTCCAAAAAATCATTAAAATCCACGAAGGCTCTTGATGATACTCGAAACAACGTAGACTATTTAGTTTTCCTAAAATAAATATCATTTTCATGCATTTCGGGCCACTTCAATGACTCCGTGAAATCACCATGGGATTTTGGATGCGTCTGCGGTTAGACGGAGAGTACAATCTTCGCAGAAAAGATACAAGAGCGCGATTTTCACAACTACATTTCTAATGATGTAGCTATATTTATTCATACAACATATATTAATCTTCATTAAACATGCGTAACTGTCAGCAAAAATCGCAAAATATTGGCAAATTTTGCAAAGCCCATCTTTACAAACGTGTGTATCAAAAATTATATTTTTGTTGTGCTTCTTGCAGATTATTCCTCCATTATTTAAATGTAAGTTGTTATAATATTTTTAGTATACATGGAAAAGAAACCTATCTTTTTTTGCAAATTTTGTTCATTTTTTTCTCTTACAGAAATCAGAAAGGCTCTTGATTATGTTAAAAAAACGTAGATTATTTAGTTTTCTCCAAAACTAATTTTGTTCGCCTATTTCGGCAACTTGAATGGTCCTGCAAAATTAACACGATGGGAAAAGTTACATTTTTGCATTTTATAATTCTTCAATAAATCCTTGTTTTTTTTTTGTGAATAACACAAATTATGCATATAATTAATTTAAATAATTAAGCGCATTATCTCGAAGCGATTATGTCGAAAATATGAAAATATCCTTTTGTTTATAATATGCACGCCGAAGAGTGACTGAAATTTTCCTGTTATTATAATTTCAAAAGTAAAAGCCAGGATCCTCCGTGTCAAAACAATTGAAAAATAAAATTATAATTAAACGCTGCGAAACTGAGCGCGTATGCATCCTCTGGAATAAAAACTCGTTATTGTTTCACAAGCCCGTCTCGTTTGAATCTAATTTATTTTTTGTATTTTGCACGCCGCTACATCTCCATGATAGATTTGGACATCACATGAAAATGAATTTTTGTTAGTTAATCCAATTATATTTTTAATGTGATTATTCTTAAAAAAAATGTGAAAAATTGTAAACTAATTACTGTTCAAATTATTGTTTATTACATATACACACATCTTTATTCAGGTTATACAGATAATACAAAAGAATATAATATTAATAATTGCAATACATGTAGGTGTTAGTCTGTTTGGGCTTTCAATCACAGGTCTTTCTGCCATGTTATGAATTTTTGATGATTTCAAAGAAAATATCTAGCTGAACTGTCCTGTGGGCTTGCACAAATGAATTGATGAATGGTGCTGGGAGTATATTTTTTTATTTATGAAGAATATTAGGATTACGAAAAAAAATAACAGAATTTTGTAAAAATGCTTTTATTATTTTATTAAATTTACGTAATTCAGTTATACAAATATAGGAGTGTTATATTTGACATTTTCTATGGTTTAATTAATACATTTTTTCTTGTCCTTCTTTTTTGTCTCAGTTAAATTTTAATATTAACTTACTTGAATTCATTGAAATATATTATATACAAATATCTTTATTCAAGGACTTTTATATTACATTAATTGTATAATACAGCACTTTAAATAATTTTGAGATTGTCTTTTCATCCCTGAGGTCTTTTTGCCTAAAATATGTTAGTTAATTTAAAAATTCATATCGCCAATTATGGTTTGTATGATCCATTAAATAGAATTGTGAAATTTTGTATTATATTAAATCATATTTTGATATATTCGATAACTCACTCATTAGATATAACATAAGTTTAGAATGTATTTAATTAAAACAAAAGTTTTTTGGTTTTACAATATTTAATAGTAGATACAATAACTTTAGTTTCACCTAAGTTATTATTTTTTATATTGTTTCTATTATTATTATAGACATTTGTTAGTTCTGTGCATATTTTATGTATAGCTGTAGTAATGCTATTTAACTGTGATGTAAAAAATTGTACCTCCACCCACCCATTAGTGTTCTCAACCTGGTTTTGTATAAATATACCTCCACTAATATTGTTAAATCATTACATCAACTACCTGATTATGATACTGGGTATCGAAACAATTGTAATAGCAGCGTATCTATTATTAAAAATTGTGAAACATAATAAAACTTGTTTTAATAATAATAATAAATGTATTACCCGCCAGGAAAGAGTAGCCCAATTATAGGACAATGCAAAATAATTTTACATTATAATGATAGCAAGACAAACAAGAATAAAAATATTAATAAATACCAGTACAAATATCGATAGGAAAACGAAAATAAAATATACAAATAAAGATTACAAATTCTAAAAAGAATTAGTAGTGTTAAAATATTGATGAAAGCGTATCACAGAATATATCACAATCATAAAACCGTTTGTTATAAATTCTACACATTGTACTAATGGGAGAACGTAAATCAGACATATTTCGATTGAAGTGAATATAGAATGTTGGTTTCTGTTGCCCGTTGAATACTGGAGCATGAAAGTTGATCTGCCTTAATATATAAATAGAAAACAGTATTCATAATAATTTATTAATTATTTTCAAATCATTTTTATTTAATATGGCTTAATATATTTCTGCAGTCAACATGGCTGTGTAAAATCTTAAACAAAAATGAAATACTAGCTGTATGACGTCTTTGTTGAAGGGACTCAATGTTGACAATTTTAAGAAGCATAGTGTGATCAAATCCTTGAGGAGGATAATGCCCAAGTAGTTTAAAATGCAGAAATTTTGCAAAGTTTCTTTGAACACTTTCAATTAGTAACATTTGTTGTTGAGTGTAAGGAAACCAAATCAAAGAACAATACTCCAGTTTAGATCGGACGTAAGCGTTAAATAAAGATTTCAAAGCTATATAGTCCGCAGAATTGCGGTGAATAAAACCTAGAGCCTTAAAAGAGCTGGCCGCCAGTGTTTGTATATGGTAATTAAATGTAAATTTATCATCGAACCACACGCCCAGATATTTAAAGGTACGCACTTTTTCTAGCATATTGTTATCGATCGAGTAATTGAATGTAATGTATTGACTTTTTTTGGTATACATTTACATTTGTCCGAATTTAACAGTAATTTGTTAGATACACACCAGTCTGAAACAATATTAAGCTGATTTTTCAAGTGTATACAATCTTCAGGCGTACTAATAAACGAATAGATTTTTAGGTCGTCAGCATATAGTAGATGTTTGCACTTAATTACACTCGAGAGGTCGATAATGAAAAGATTGAAGAGAAGAGGGCAGATCCTTGTGGAACCCGCGAACTAGGAAAGAAAGAGTTCGATTTAAAGCTCCTTTAATTTAATTTATTCGAAATGGAATTAAAAGTATTACTATATTTTTATACATCTTTAATGGCATTATGTCAGTAACAGTTTAGGCTGGTTGTTTCAATTGTGGCTTTTATTAGATATGCCAATCAGTGAAGAAATGCATAAACAAGTAAAATATCTATTTGTTTAAAATCGCGGTCATTGAGTGTTATGTATAATACTAATCAAGATGTACATATATTGGAGAATGCTATGAAACTTAAAGATTGTGATACATGTAAAATATTTATATTAAAAATGATGAATGAATCTTGACAAAAAGTACCAAAGAAACTGAGTTAACAATGTACGTATTAGAGACATTCCTGTTCTTGTTAGGGAAAAATAATTGTATGAAAACAGAAAACGCATAATAGTAATTAAGTAATGTTATATCAAAATGTTGGAAGATTTTTTAGCAAAACAAATTCGTTTTATAACAGTATAATTTTTTAATGTTTTTTTTTTAATTGTTTTTAAAATATGTTTTCATTTATCTTAAATGTATTTCCATATACATCCATAGATTTTCATATTAGTCCATTCCTTTTTCTAATTATAAAAGGCAGAGTTATACTGACGAGGTATAAATCTAGTTCTTTGCATTAAATATTCTCAAATCACAAAATGTTACATTATGCAACATGTTATTGCTAAGCAGCAAATGTCTATTAATCGGTAAAGTATAACCTATCCTAGGGATCACTGTCTCGTCGACATAATAAACCCACGCAAAAAATCAAACCAAACTTTACTGCAGATCCTGGTTATGTTCAGTATTTATTATAAATAAGAACTATATAATAGTTATATTGATCTTTTTATATATGGTTTTAGATTATCAATTCATTCAGATATATTTCCGTAACTAGTCTTAAAAAACCTCCTCTATTTAAAAATAACAATAAAAGCCATATTATCAATTATCGACCTATATTTATTATTAATAGAAGGTTTAAACTTTTTGAATCAATTATACCAACATAATTATATTCCCAAGACACTCTAATTAGTTCATGTAGTGTCGGCATGGTTTTATTAACAATTGACATTAATAACATTTTTATCACATCTCAATTCTTTACTAATATGGATGTGGAACGTAGGCAAGGAAATACAAACAATACAAACGTAGATATCTTTTTTAATAACGCCATACAATAAAATTATTAGGGATCTAATTAAGGCTGAAGGTTAGTTTACATAGTAAACGTTGATTCTTTTTTTTATTTTAGCATGTAATTATTTCATGCTTATTTTATATTGTTTGTTCTTTTAGTACTTCAATTTATTATATTTTCAATATTTTACTTATTATTTTTTATTTTCATTAAAAGATTTCATTTTTTACTTTACAAATTCCATTTTAATAATAATTTAAAAGTGTGCATCCATAGAAACCTCAACATAATCCCTAAATACAAAAACCCGCCGAAAACCCTATACAAGTACATATTTTCCTTTTAACCAACTTTCCCACCTTGATATCGAAACAAACGCAGTTTCACACCTAACCCCGTACAGAAAGACTTATGGTCGATAGGTCGATAATGAAAAGATTGAAACAGTTTTTATTGTTTTTGTTAAAAAAATGTATTAAATTTATTTATTCTATTCCTATTTTCAATAAAGATAATATTGTAGTAATAATTTAATAAATTATTATTATTGGTTATTTAAAAATTGATAAACAAAATAAATTCCAATATAAACTAATAGTTCACATAAAAATATATTCACTATATATTTCTCAATAAGTTTCATATTATAAATACAATAAATCCTTATTGTTTTCATAATTAATACATACTTTAAGATAACAGTAAAGCTTACTTACGGCCCAGTTCGTCGAAAAATCTTGTTTTTGGTGGAAGACTGATTGTTTCTTGATCAGAATCTGAAAAAT
Source organism: Philonthus spinipes (assembly GCA_963082785.1). Lineage (NCBI taxonomy): Eukaryota > Metazoa > Arthropoda > Insecta > Coleoptera > Staphylinidae > Philonthus > Philonthus spinipes. The sequence goes on along the minus strand of OY720306.1, from coordinate 18,378,282 downwards.
AAAAAATAAATAAAACATTAACAAGTAAATTGAAACATTTATATTTTAGTGTTCATTATAATTTCTTTTATTAGAAATTGATTGTTAGGGGAGAAGAAAGATCTCCGGTTGATAGCGCAGGACAGACACACCTTTATTTTAGTGTATATACTCAATGTTACTAAAAATGTAATTGCCTGAATAAAGTATATATATATATAAATCTTTATTGGCGGATTATTTTTAACAAAGTAATAATAATATATGAATACAATAAATAACTAACATAAAAATAAATTCTTCTGTCAGTTGGCTATCGACCGTTGGTCTTTCCGCCTGATTTTGTAGGCGTCTGTCTTTGTCAGTTGCTGTGTCAAAAAGGTTTTGATCGCTAATGTCGTTCATTGTCTTGTAAATTGAATTTACTCGTCGTGATCACTAAAGTCATGAAATGATGAAATGAAATCATGAATGGTGATGGTGAAGCGTTTACGTTTGGGTGAATAAAATATTTGTATATATTAATTGTTAGGCTGATACTTGGTGAAATTCCATTTTAGTATAATATTAAATGAAAAGATACTTTGACTCATTATAAAATTTACTTTTCTTCCCTTCTTCACTATTTTATTGTATAGTCAGATTATATTTCTAATACTACGTATGATGAAAAACAAATTATTCTCATTTAATTTTAATTTTTTATTGAAATAAATAAGGAAACAAAAATAGAATATAATCAATAAAATTCTACCATTCTGCTTTGCATTGCCTTTTATTATTATATTAGGTATTGTAAAAAGTGATCCATATTTTTTGCATGGAATTGATGGCTTTCATTACCATAGTTAGAATGATTTTAGGTTAAATATGCGCCGTTTTGTTCGATTACTTGTTGCCATTTTGAAGGTAATTTCATTATGCCTCTCTCATAGAAGACCTCGTCCCTATCGGCAAAAAATGAGACAGTCAATTTTCAGAAGCCTTTCTTGAAGCAAATTGTTCACCGGAAAAATTGTTCACCAGGGACAACAATAGATGATAATAACTTGGTGTTAGGTCCGGATGCATAAGAACCTCCCAACTAAACTGCTGGAGCTTCTGGTGAGTCACTATTGATGAGTGTGGCCTGGTGTTATCCCGATGGAACATCATTTCTCTCCTATTGTGCAAAGCGGGCTGCTTCTGGGCGATTGCTTCCTTCAGATAGTGCAATTGTTGAAAGTACGTTTCCTTGTTAAGAGTTTTGCCATTGGGGACCAGCTCATGGTAGATAATTCCCTGCCAATTCCACGAAACACGCAGCAAAACCTTCTAAGCCGTTAATTCTGGCTTGGCCACCGTTCCGCCGGCTTACCGAGATTTGACCACGACCGTTTTTGTATGATGTTTTCGTAAGTGATCCACTTTTCATCACCGATTCATAAATGGGTCGTTTTGTTGCAATTTGTACATGGAAATTCGATCCATGGAATTTTTCTGCGTTAACTCGTGTGGCACCCATACATGGAGCTTCTTTTTGTATTTATTAAAATGGTCACAAATGGTTTATTGTGCAATCTTAAGCTTTTGAACAATCGAAACTGTGCACTGTTTCCAATGGATCGAATTTCCATATTAGAATTACAACAAAAACGACTCATTTCTGAAACGATTGGTGACTGGTAATGAAAAGTGGATTACTTACGACAACTTCAAGAGAAACTTGACGGTCGGACTCTATAATGCCAATGTTTTTATCGATGCTTTCAAGAATTGGCCTTCCATGAAATAATCCTTACAATTTATAAAATTACTGAGACATTTAACCCTCTGAAGTTTAAATTCGTGATTCAATATTTTGTTCATAAAGTAATAAATGAGAACATAAATAATTGATTACAGTTCTATTCCTTACTTTATTCTTTTATTTTAATACTAGTATTTTTTGTATATTTATTTATATATTTTATAATTTGTATTTCTTTAAATTAAATCGTTCTGTAATTGGTTATTCTTTTGATTGTTGAATCATCAAACACTTGGTCAAACATATTTTTCACTGGTAATAAAAAATACACTAGGTTTTTGTTTCGCAGAAATATAAACTTGTTTATTCACTGACTAGTTTTGGTCAGACCGTCTGAATGAAACCAGTTAGTAGATAAATAAGTTTATATTTCTGCGAAACAAAAACCAAGTGTATTTTTTATTATCCTAAATAACCAGTAATTGTTGGGCAATAAAGTATATTATTATTAATATTATACATTTCGAACACTATGATTACATTTTCAATAGAAAACCTATGATTATCCATTATCACTTATTTAAGTCACTCAATTTGTAATGTATATGTATAACTACAAAAATATATTACAAATTAAAAAAAATCATTTAGTTAAAATATTTAATAAAAACAAAATTAAAAATATTAAATATTTTGAGTACTAATTACTTTTGATAATCACAAATTGTTAAGTGATATTTTTAATTATCAAATAATCTTGTTTCTTACTTCTTTATTTCTCAAACTATGTGCATAATTCAACTACTATGTATTCTATTATGAATTAGATTTTTTTCTTCTTTGTTTTAATAGTATCACTATTTTGTATCACAATAGTATACATAATTTCATACAATTTTAAGCGTATAATAAAAGTTTAATTCAACAGATCCTACCAAGTAAGAATAATACAAACTCTCTCCCATTCATTTTCTCCTTCATCCCCACTCCTGTATAACCTATTTTGCCATAATTTATACAATCCAGACCCCATATATTTCAACCCATCCCAGTATTCCTTAATCTTCGCTGATGACACAGCCCTCATCATCCCTGCTCCCACTCTTCAAGTTGCACAACGATCACTACAAAGTTCCTTCGACTCGGTACGAGTCTGGTGCTCAAAGTGGCGCATTAAAATTAATCTTACTAAATCGAAACTCTTTATTCCATTCCACAAAATTACATCACAGTCCCCCCTCAATTTCCATCAATTATACCCTAGTCTATCCTTCAAACACCTGCAGATACCATCCTACTTCGACTCCAAACTCTCCTTTAAACCTCATATCCTTTAATATAAAATTAAAATTCAAAGCAGGACCCGGGATTTCAGATATCTTACGTACAAGCAACAAGGTATATCCATTAAAACTGCCACTCATATATGCAAAGCTATTTGCCGTCCTCTGCTCGATTACGGTGCTGTTCTCTTCACTCAACTCATTCCTTCCACAATGTATCACCTCCAAGTTGCCGAAAGATCCTCCCTAGGAACCCTTACCAAACTCAGGCATCCCAATAATCCACTTCACAATCCCTCCAACGAGTACCTTTATGAATCCACCCAAATCCCACCCATATACCAGCATATATTAAGTCAAAAAGTTGCCAATAATTCTGATAACCTACCACTTCTTACAAAATTCTGTATTCCCCGTAATCTTAATATCCTTCCCAAATACAAACACTACAATCATCATTCATCAATTCATTTACGCAAATCATCAGGACAGTTCAGCTAGCTAGCATATATTTTTCCTCTAACTTCATCATAAATTCACGACAGCGTAGAAACCTCTGGTCGATAGCCCAGACAGACCAACACCTACATTGTAATTATGTATATTGTTACATTGTTGAAATTATCTATATAGTCTGAATAAAGACATATCTATATATATATATAAGTTTAATATCAACAAATTATCCCAAATAAATTTAATGCAAGGATATGTTTTTTTTTATTCTTAAATGTATATATACTATTTCTAACAAATTCTATTCATTGTAAGACTTCAGACTTTATAAACGTTAATATCAGAAATACTGTTTTTTATGTATATTAAAAATCTTTATTTCTGAATTTTATAATACATATAAATATCATTTACAAATTGTTAAATCTCATAAAATGGCTATAGATTATCGGACTTTTCGTCTGTCTCTGTCCAATTCTTATCGTTTTAGTTAATCGTCATGGTGAAATGAAATTGATGAATTGTTAATGAGAGATGGGTATATTTAGAATTAATATTCTGATTACACGGGATGCATAGGTGTTTGATAATGAGAGCTATGCAGGGATTTATGATGAATTTTAAGGAGAGGTTTTCAAGTCTATGTTTAATGGGGGTAATTTTGCACATTTCGTAGGGGGGTGTATACTAAGGATTGTGGAGAGGGTTATTATGTATCTAATTCATGTAAGCACTCTAAGGGCACTCGCTGACTTCTAGATTTCTTAGGAGCGAGGATTGTATTGTTGGATAGCTGCGTATTCAAGCAGGGGTCGACGTATCATTTTGTAAATATATATTACTTTTTCGGTTGAAATGCCTTCGTTTTTATAAGTTATTGACTTAACAGGTGGAGGATGGTGGGATTGAGTAATTATGATTAGTTATTTGAGCAGGGGTATTGCTATGTCGGTGATAGGGGATAAGAAGGTGCGTTTTGTTGGGATTTTGGAAATTCTCTATCTAGATATCACGAACATAGATGTTGTATAGATTTGGGGATCCTTGTGGTGGGTCCTGTTTAGGAGTAAAGGAGTATGAATAGGAATTACAGATTTGTTAGAGAGGAAACTATTTAGGATGTTGATTATGTGTCCTGATATTCCCAATGCGCGACACTTATACAGCACACCCTAATGCCACACTGAGTCGTGTGCTTTTCTTATATCGATTAATCAAATGTCGAATTAATTGCCTTCAAGATGTGCTGTTTGGTAGTTGGAGGTGAGGATTGTTAGGGGTAGGGATGTGCAACGATGTTAAATGAATCTAAATTGATATAGAGGTATATTGTCTTGGATCTGGGATGTAATTTTCTTTGAGATGATGGATTCGAATAATTTTCCAATGACCGGAAGAAGAGTAATTGGTCTATAACTCGAGACAAGTTCAGGATCGTTTCTAGATTTATGAATTTATAATCCACCCCCTCGCTTCCATTCCTCGGGTAAATGTTGGGATTTGTAAACGGAGTTTACACGGATAATATATTTGTGGACGGGATCAGGAAGCAATTTTAAGATAAACCTCGGTATATTATCATAACCAGGCAACGTATTTTTTTCTTTGTTTCAAAATATTCATCTTTTTTTATGTCATCTGGAGTTGGAGAAGGGATTTTAATATATAACTTGGATCAGTCATTTACGTGATTTAGTAATGTGTTGTCATTGTCGTTATTGTCCATCATAGTTTACATCTCTTTAAAATAATTGGCAAAAATATTTGCAATGTGTAGGTCATCACTAACAGTCTGTTGTATTGTTGGGTCAATGATTTTATAAAGTTTAATCAGTTTTCGTCGATTTGCTCAGTTTTTTATATTCCATTAATTTCTTTACAACATTTTATCAAGTGATCAGTTTTATATTCTTGTATTAGTCCATGAATATCCTGAATAATTCTAATATTTCGTCTTTAAGTTATTATCGTTTGTGAGTTGTATGTCTCTGTATGGTTGTCGTTTGGATCCAATAAGTCATAGGATGAATTTCGTGAGAGGATTTTTGTAGGGTTTCTTGGAATATGTAGGAGTGTGTTTTAATTGCATTTGACAAGAATTGAAAAAATAGGGCTGAGGATTCTGTGGTTATTTCTGGACGGGATTCAATGTATTCTATCACGTCTTTAGTTACTCTATCCATGTTAAAGTCTTTGTATATATATGATATTTATGCGGGATGGTGATGGGATGGGTTGAGGCAATTGAGAAATTTATGGAGAGGTGGTCGGAGCCGAGGTCAGGATTTATTTTTATATCGTGGATCTGGTGCATAATATTGCTGGTTCACAGAAGGATATCGGGAGTAGAGTTTTGGTTATTAAGATCTGTGTGAATTCGGATGAAATTAGAATTGGGCATAAAAGAAGATAAATGTTTATTCTTCGACTTGTTTCAGTTAAAGTCGCAAATTATAACTGCATGATCATATAAAGAGGTTTTGGTAAATATCATATCATCGATGGGACAAGAAGGATGGATATATACTAGGAATATATATCGAGTAGGAAGGTAGACATTTTAATGATACAATGAATGCACTGGTTTGGCAAATTATTTGTTACGCGCGGATTGGCTTTATCTAATTTAATTTGAGGCCTTGTGGCGACTACTGAACGACCTCTAAGGTTATTGAATGAGATTGGATATAATCAACATCCTGCAACATTCCCAATCAGTCAGTGTGTGAGTGGAAACGGTTTGTTGGATTTTTTTCTACGAACATGCTAATATTATGAAGGAAGTGAGAGACCAGGAGGGATTTTTTGGATAGATAGTTAATTTTGGAATAGATGAAATGTGTACTAGATATTTCTGGTAATTTGTGAGAGGCAAATGTGGTCTTTGAGAAAACGTGAGGAATACTCTTTGGTGATGTTTTGTCAAACATAACTATAAACATTTTGTTTCGCGAGAAGTTAACATGCATGTCTATTTGGTATGAGTCGATGAAGAACTGTAAATATTTTTTTAATGGTCCTTCTTTGTTCGTTACAATCTGTTCGTTAATTTTGGTCGTGTATATGCCAATAATGTGGTCATGTAATGTAATTGGTATATGCAGTCTGGAATTTACTGTAATGTTTGTTTTTTATATATATATTGAAAATCTTAATTTCTGTAATACTCAGAAATATATAATTTTATAATACATATAAATACAATCATTTGCAAATTGTTATACCTCAAAGAAAGGCTATCGACTGTCGGTCTTTCGGCTGTTGTTTTTTTTTAAATTAGATATGATATTATAAAAGTGTACAAAGTAGTCGAAATGTCGATATAGTTTATGAAAAAAGAAGTGAAATAGAAATTATTAAACCTTACGTGCTTACTAACATATTTTTTGGAATTAAGGGAAACAAAAAGAAAATAATTAATTTATAACAATTGAATAATTAATTATTTTCCCTTTAGCTACTGCAAATTTTTGATTTACTTAAAGTAAGCACAGACAAACATCATTTGAAAGCACTACTTCCCGGGCAAATACTCCATCGGATTTTTAATTGCAAAATGAACATTTGCTGTTGCACACATAAATGATTGCATAACGCAATAAATTTTAATTCGAAAATATTCACCAAGTGAATAACTAGCCTTTTATTTTTTATAAGCCTTTTATATTATTATTATTATATACCGTAATATCGATTTAATAATTAACCTAGGGTTATTAAGGAACAAGAATAATTATTCCTTTGATAATAGTTTAAGAAACTGAAGCTAGTCAGAATAAAGTGTGACAAATTATGTGTTTTTTAATGACCTTGTGTTAGTGTTAATTATTGCAATATATTTCACCGAGTTCTAGATGAGAAAATATTTTTTTTAATCAATTTATTGTTAATTAGGTTCGGAAAGTGATTTTAGAAAATTAATATTTATTGATTGTTTTGTATTTAATAAATAAATTTATTAAATAAAATTAAAAATCGTTTAATGAAATAATTAATAATTTTTCCGTTTATTAAAACAAATATTATTTCCATATGAATGTATTAATTAATGGTCCATTATTATAAATTTGATATTTCTCGTAATTAAAATTTGTTGTTATAAACTTACCTCCAATATGATTTTCCGAACCATAAACATAATTAACCAGCACGATAAACAACACTAATTTGCACAAATAGTTCAATAGCATTTTAACAACACAAATTCGTGAAAACACGGAAAATTAAAACCACCGTCACAGAAATCCACCACAAGCGATTTAACTCGTACCATGAGCGATTAAAGGCCAACCACCGATCGAAAGGAGGAACGTCAACTAAGAGTAAAAACGGAGCCGGTCTCACATCGGAGAAATTTTATTCTTAATTTTTAGACCAGTGGCTATCTGAATAACAACACGCCTGCTTTTTGTATCATTTCTCCTCTCATCTCGCGGCCAGGCCTTTGGAAATCCGGTCTTAGAGCCGGGCATCATCGATGATGTGCCGGACAACTTTCTTATTAACAGGGTTAAATGCCTCTTATTCCTCGCGCATATTCCGTCTTTCTTTTTTCGGGCAAGAGTGTAAGTGTGTGGAGATCTTCGTGTAGAAATCAAAAGTTTTCACGGCCGTATTACACAATAGGACGCGGATGTGGATGTGGTCTACTTTGTTAAAGCCTCTTTTTTTCTATAAGGAGTAATGTTTTTTTTTTTTCTTCTTCGGATCAGTGAAAGCTTGCGTAATATGCGTTTTTATTAGTGCCTTTGATTGGGTTTTAAGGCGCTATTAAATGAAAATTGTAAAATGTTAATTTCGTGACACAATATATGGCGCATCCTAAATATGGATTAGAAAGTGAATCCTAGTAAATTGTAAGTTTTATTACAATAAATTTAAGAGATTATCAATTAATTAAATTTTAAATCCGATTTGTTAGCACAATTCTTAATTAATTAATTTTTTAATGAGAATTTTTAGAAATACTCGTTATTAATATTAATAAAAATCGTATTCATTAAAATCATAATTAAATTCAAGTTATTTCGGAAGAAAAGATCTTAACATAGTTTTAAATTTAACTCATAATTTGCAAAAATTATAAATATGCTAATATTTAAGACGTTCTTCATTGCCACTTAGCTGTAAACTCAGTCCCGGAGATTTTTTGCTACCACACTTCCGAATAATCTTCGAATTGATGTTTTTTAATAAATAGAGTATTCTGGTATATAAAATTAGAATTCATGTTCGGTTTACAAAATTTGATATGGCTACCGACGCCATTTCAATTTCTTAAAAATTGAATAAAAAAATAGCATTTTATTTAAAATTTCAAAAATGTTATAATATTTAAATATATTTTGGAAAATAATAATACTTTTACAAACATCCTTGAATCACCATTCATCAATTCATTTGCCCAAATCATCAGGACGGTTCAGCTAGCTAGCATAGATTTTTCTTTAACTTCATCATAAATTCACGACAGGGCAGAAAGACGTCTGGTCGATAGCCCAGACAGACTAACACCTACATGTATTGTAATTATTTATATTGAAATATATTGATAAAATTATCTATATAATCTGAATAAAGATATATATATATATATATATATATATATATAATAACTCTTGCTTAATTTCTTCTTAAATCTTCTTTTTTATATATGCAATCTTTATTCAAAGATATATAGAATGATTCACGAGGAAACGTAACTATTTTAAAGATATGTCCAGGAAGTAAAAGTAAGCAAAATAAGCTCATATGTTCAAGTGATTTGTTTCAAAGATATTTTGAACAATAATAATTTATATAATTAAATGAAAATGGATGGCTCAAATTAAAAAAAAAAAAAAACAAGTAGCATTAATTCACATTAAATTTTCACTCTGCCACCCACTTCAATACACTTCTTTGTGCGTTTGTAAATAGACCCAGAAGACAGTTTCAGTACTAATGATTCGCTTTAATTAACGCCGCAGCATTAAGAATGCGATATAGTAGTGCGTCCCTTGTATTCATAGCATAAACTAACGACTTCGTCCTCCTCAAAAGACAAAAATCTAGAAGCCTCCTCTGACAATCCAGCGATCGCCGAAATTGCTATTTAGAAATTTCTCATATTATCTGCATAATGAGGAAGAATATTCGTCGTATTTCCTCTAAATGGTCTTTCAAAAATATAAATAACCAACATAGTAAGGAAGACGGCCATCCAACACGAAAGGGCCAAACAATTGATCATTTAGAATCCTGCACTATATATTAATACTACAAATTTAAACAATCCTTAAATTATAATGACGTAGGAGGGAGTAGGGGAGTTGGGGTAGAGAGTATAGAAGTAAATGTATACATAAAATGAGTTTAAAAAATATAGAGATAAACAAAGTGAAAAATATATTCTTAAATTTTTGAGGCATTTACTGCGTGGTACATTTCCAATATTAGGATAAAGAAAACACTTAATAATTTTTTTTATACCGCTTAACAATGTATTTCATTGTTAGTTATTTTACGTGTTTATGTCATTGTAGTGTTGTTAATGTGGTGAAGTGAAGTGATGAATTCATGAAGAATTATACTAAAGGAATAAACATTTTATTCATTTTATTAATTCGATTTAATCCCTTATAATGTTCAATAATTAATTAAAACGTCATCAACAGGTCGCAAATACCCATTGCATTCAACAAGGAACAAATGTCTCTGTCTGTTTGTATGTGTGTGTGTGTCCTGTGGGGAATGAGCGATGGATAAACCCGACTTCATTTATCTTATAATTCGAGGGCTTGTCTACCATAGTGCTTATTAATCATTTCCGTTTTGCCGCCCCCTCCCCGGGGGATTAACATGCAATATTTCGGCTATAATTAAACTCGGCGCATATCGGGAAATTCGATGACACTTATCAACGGGAGGGAAGGTACCTCACGCTGATTATCAACTAGCTCAGGTTGATTTAAAGACGAAGCAACTAACCTTTAAAACACAATTGGTTTTTAAATAATTTATTTACAAAAAAAATAGCAAAAAAAAAAAAAAAAACAGAGAGAGTAGTCACACAGTGTACATGTAGGTAGACCTGATGTAGCGTCGGCGTCTGGATGGAGGCGGCGTTCAGGCGGCAGTTCGGCGTCCTGTGATCGGCGTCGGAATTCGGCGTCGGAGTCCGTGGGTTATTGCGTCGGGGTTGGATCCAGGGGCAGGAACAAACACTACCCTCGTAGTGTTGACGTCGAAGCGGTTGTACTGGCAATCTAGGTGCTTGGCGTCGGTGTTGACTGCAGGAACGACGGCGGAACAGCTAACGTCGGCGTCGGGCTGAGTTTCCTGGAGTCGGCAGGTTCCTGAATTGGACTGGATCCGGCAACAGCAAAGGACACTACACTAGTAGCGTCGGTGTGGCGTCGAGACGGTTACACCAGTAACCGTGAAGCTCGGCGTTGGTGGACTTCAGGAAGCATTGGTCCTGGAGTCGACTTCTTCTGGCAGGAACGACGTCTGGAACATCTGGCGTCTGCGTCGGTCAGAGTTTCCTGTCTCAGAGAGAAGGTTAAATTTTGAGGAACAAAAGTTCCTCATGAATCCACATGCTGCCCCCTGTACAGCACCAGAGTGGACTGAAGATCTGGGTGGCTGCATCCCGTATTTAATCGCCGAAAATCGTCTGGAGTAGGGATGATTTTCGAGGACCACGTGGCCGTTGGCAAAGAATTCACTGGAAAATAACTATCGTAAACAAGATAATTATTTCCAACGAATTCTTAAATCCAACCGTTAAAATGCAATTTGAAAGAATTACGTTAATCTGTAATCTCTCTTCTTTCAAATTGCAACGGCGGCCCGTGTCCTCTCCCTGGGCGTCTTAATCTGCTGCTCGGGCCCTAATTGCTGCACGATAATCCGGAGGGCCGGGCGGTGATCTTCTATCCTCGGATCAGGTAAATGTTGACCCGTAGGTTAATCCGCGGCGGTCGGCAGGTAAAGTGCTGGCCAAAACTCATTTTATAAAAGAAAAAATTAAAATTAAAAATTTTAATTTTGTTGACGACGATTAAAATTAATCGCCGGTAACAAACGGCCCCGTAAAATGAGTTCTGCCAGCTGGATTTCGAGATGTTGTCTGCTCCTGTCCTGTTTACGCGCACTAAGCGTCCGGGGAGAATCACTATCTATCTAACTATTTACACTTCACTATAAACTATTTGAACGTCTTTTCGCGGGGTAAATGCACTTTAACAGTGTCCGATCATAATGTCCAGGGGGGCTTCCGTTGCGGTCGTGGGAGGCGGTGAAATCCAGGTCTCCTATCCAGGGAAGATTCCGATTTCCAGGGCGGTTTCCAGAGTCCTTTAGCAAAGTCGATATGTTGTCTGTTCCGGTATTCAGGGCAAAGTTCGCGATAATGCCATTTCAGCGTTTTATTCTCGGGCGAAGTTCGCTTCCAGGGCGGCTTTCGCCGAGGCCTTGGACCTAGCCGGGCTGCTTGGCGAGTTCTGGACCATAAAATCCTCTTATCACACTTCTTGATCCTGGAGCAGGTGTGATCATGTTCGGTATAGGCGAATGTATCGAGTTTTTCATTTCTTCCTAAGGCAATTTGTTGTTTCGGGATTTTCTCGACCTCGGGATGGATACTTTCTACGATGTAGCTCTCGGGCATTGGTGTAACGACGGTAACGGCTTCGGAGACAACGACAGGAATCGAGGCAGCTTCTTCGCAGGCTTCCTCGTTCAGCTCGCATTCCTGCGCCAAGTTGTGTGGATACACAACGCGGGTTTCCTCGGGCGTCAGGCCTTCTACTTCTTCCCATTCCGCTTCTTCTTTCAACTCGCATTCTCGTGCTAAGTTATGTGGATAAACAACGCGGGTATCCTCGAGCGTCAGGTTTTCAGCTACTTCCCATACTGCTTCTTCCGTATGGATCTTCGCAAAATTTACGCGCTCCCAAAGAGGACATGGTGTGACCACAAATGTGCCCTTTTTATTGGCGAAGACGTATAGCAGCACTCGCCGAAGACTTTCCCACGTTGTATAGCGCTCCTGCAGCGTCTTCTTCCATTCGATAATACCCGGTCCGTCCAGTCCGCTCAGAGCGTAGTCCAGCTTGAACCTATTCGGCCATTTCCTGTGCCGCTCGAAGAATCCATCGAAGTACTCGAAGTAGAAATCGGCACATTCTGCTTCAAATGGTAGTTTTCGGGACATGGTTTCGGCTGGCTGTCGGCCGCGTACGATCTGTGCTTCTCCTCCTCTTTGTGTTTTAATCCTTCAAAGGTTAGTTGCTCTCTCATGGGTGTGGGCTTTATTCGGCCACTAGGTTGGGCGCCATTTGTCAACGAGAGGGAAGGTACCTCACGCTGATTATCAACTAGCTCAGGTTGATTTAAAGACGAAGCAACTAACCTTTAAAACACAATTGGTTTTTAAATAATTTATTTACAAAAAAAATAGCAAAAAAAAAAAAAAAAACAGAGAGAGTAGTCACACAGTGTACATGTAGGTAGACCTGATGTAGCGTCGGCGTCTGGATGGAGGCGGCGTTCAGGCGGCAGTTCGGCGTCCTGTGATCGGCGTCGGAATTCGGCGTCGGAGTCCGTGGGTTATTGCGTCGGGGTTGGATCCAGGGGCAGGAACAAACACTACCCTCGTAGTGTTGACGTCGAAGCGGTTGTACTGGCAATCTAGGTGCTTGGCGTCGGTGTTGACTGCAGGAACGACGGCGGAACAGCTAACGTCGGCGTCGGGCTGAGTTTCCTGGAGTCGGCAGGTTCCTGAATTGGACTGGATCCGGCAACAGCAAAGGACACTACACTAGTAGCGTCGGTGTGGCGTCGAGACGGTTACACCAGTAACCGTGAAGCTCGGCGTTGGTGGACTTCAGGAAGCATTGGTCCTGGAGTCGACTTCTTCTGGCAGGAACGACGTCTGGAACATCTGGCGTCTGCGTCGGTCAGAGTTTCCTGTCTCAGAGAGAAGGTTAAATTTTGAGGAACAAAAGTTCCTCATGAATCCACATGCTGCCCCCTGTACAGCACCAGAGTGGACTGAAGATCTGGGTGGCTGCATCCCGTATTTAATCGCCGAAAATCGTCTGGAGTAGGGATGATTTTCGAGGACCACGTGGCCGTTGGCAAAGAATTCACTGGAAAATAACTATCGTAAACAAGATAATTATTTCCAACGAATTCTTAAATCCAACCGTTAAAATGCAATTTGAAAGAATTACGTTAATCTGTAATCTCTCTTCTTTCAAATTGCAACGGCGGCCCGTGTCCTCTCCCTGGGCGTCTTAATCTGCTGCTCGGGCCCTAATTGCTGCACGATAATCCGGAGGGCCGGGCGGTGATCTTCTATCCTCGGATCAGGTAAATGTTGACCCGTAGGTTAATCCGCGGCGGTCGGCAGGTAAAGTGCTGGCCAAAACTCATTTTATAAAAGAAAAAATTAAAATTAAAAATTTTAATTTTGTTGACGACGATTAAAATTAATCGCCGGTAACACACTTACATGGAATATCCTTCTGGGGAAATCACATTAATATACACTTTATGTAATTACCGTGTCGATGCTTATCTCAGATAAGGGCTAAATGGATATTACTGAATTTAATTTGAATTGGTAAATCGTGTCAGTTTTTCAACCTTAGATTTAATAGATTGTGTTTTTTATAATTGAATTAATTTTCCTTAAATTATTATAGCAATAAATATATAAAATTTTCCTGATGTGGGTGTATTATAAAATCATTTTAGATTGATCGATAACACTTGACAAATCTGGAATTATTTTTTTTTTGTTGTAGAAAAAAAAACGATTCAATTTTGGTTCCTCAAATTTCCCTAGTCCTTGGTAAGTAGACCACTTAGCCAATATCCAAGTTTATTAACTAATTTCATTAATTTAAAGTAACATGCATTACGTATCTATCCAGTCAGTTATATAGATTTTTTAATAAAAATAATAATCTTTATTAGCATTTGTTAATATCTTTATTAATATCTGTTAATTGGCTATCGACCAGTGGTCTTTTCGTATTTTTTGTGTTTATAGCCAAAAAAAGTACAATTTCTAACGGTCTATGTCAGAAATCATTGTTGATTATGTACGTAATTTATCTGTCATTGATGTGGTGAAATGATGCAATAAATTCATGTGTTGTACTGGGGTCTATATTTTTCTTACATGGGATACATAAGAAATTAATCAGGTTTAAGTTTGCTGGATTTAAGGTGAATTTGTCGGTCAAATGACACTATTTTCACGAAAGCCTCTTCATACGATATGGTGATAATTATCGGGGATATGAAAATAAATAAATAAATCCAAATCCCGGCTCCTCACAAATTTCATCTCCAACTTAATCCGCATCTATACCCCTCCTACTTTAATAATGAACGTCAACCAATCCTCTACATCAGACGTTTTTTTATACACTCAAAACCTAAAACACCTAATCCAATCAATAACCCTTATTCCTGATCTATGATTCGACCTTCTATCCATTCAATTCCATTTAGATTTAATCCAAAACATACCTTCATTAACCCCAAAATTAATATAGATTTTTTTTAGAATTTCGTTTTCCTTGTTTTTCATAAACAGGACAAGTTTGCCTCCCTTTAATGGACGAAACAATGATTCTCGGTCGTCAATTTTGTAGACCCAAATCGTTGACGATGCCACTTGAAATTAGGCAAAATGTGGCGCTTGCGTCGTCTTTAATTTATTACGACCAAAATTAATAGTTGACTAAACAAACTACAACATTAATACCGCCATAAAAGACGTCTTCCACTTTATGACAAAATGTGCCAACATAAATGAAAATGATATATTCAATAATATCCTAATAGATTGGGATCTATTAAAAACAACACGCCCATAATAAAAAAAATCTATAAATACCCTCTCTCTAATTAAATCCTAAAATTAATCAAACATGAAATACAAATTTACAGATAGATTGTGTCTATCTGTCTACACTACTGACCTATGGACCAAATTTAATAAATTGAGTAAAGACATCAAACAACTTATAAAACAATTCAAAACGGAGACATAGTTGACTGCTTGCCACAAAATAACCCAAGCAACCAACATACTGGACGGAAATAAAAATAGAGAAATTCACTCTCCATTATTATTGATCCAACTACAAAAGAGACAATATGAAATAAACGAATAATTGCAAATTTGTAGATTAATTTAAAGACATATACCGACCAACAGAAGACGCTACATTTGACAATAAATTCCAACAACATGTAAACGACTAGTACAACATTTTTCTTACCTCAAACCAACCATATGACGCTACGGACGATTTGACAGAAGACAATTATTTTCAAACTTTGCTTGTAAGAAAAAACGCTGCCCCGGGACACGATAATATAAGACGAAATATCCTAAAATCCTTCTCACTCGAAATCCATCAATACATCATGGAAATCGCAATACTTCCCCCATCATGGAAAAATGGTTTCATCATTTGCATCCCCAAACAACACCATGATTATCTCTCATATCCAGCTACCAACCGGTCATTTTCCTTCCAATTATTGGCAAAATCTTCGAAATCCTTAAACAACAAATTGAGACATTTTTTTTTTTGTTTAAGGATCCACACACATCTCCTTCCAACCTACTAATTTGGATTTGTACCTCAAAGATCAACCATCTTTCTCCTCTCAATCTTTATCTCAAACATACAAACAGCACACCCTGAAAATCACTCATCCGCTACCTTATTTTTAGACATAAAAAAGGCCTTTGACTCATTATACTAAAATGGTCTATTGTACAAATTTTACTCCCTTAATATACACAAACACCTAATCCACATTCTAAATAACTTCCTATCAAACATGTCGCTTCATGTGAACATGTAATTCACCCCAGAATAAGGTGAACTCTAAGGGTCACCTCTTTCTCCTTTCCTATACATCTTCTTTTCTGATCTATATAACCAAAACCCTACGTATTTCAACCCCGCCTCTATATTCCTATATCCTAAAATATGCCGATGACATAAACCTAATCACCAATGCAATCAACCTTGTTTTTTTTTTTGAGGAAACTGCAAATTTATTATGAAAATATGATTACAAATGAATCATTTAAAATATTTCCCATCGCTAGTGACAACTTTTTTCTATCTTTCTGGCAGAGTTAGAATACCGTCACGGTACAAATGTTCGTCTTTTGAGGCTATTCATGAATCAAGCCATTTTGAAATGTCTTCATATGAGCGGAACAGCCATTCAACGGAACAAGTAATAATCGGACGGCGTAATATCTAGAAAATATGGCGAGAAGGGTAGGACTTCCCATTTGAGCGTTCCTAAGTAGGCTTTAACGGGTTTGGCAACATGAAGCCGAGCGTTGTTGTGGTAGAATCACTTTTTCGCATGCAATCGCTTGAAAATGGCTTAGCGGGTAACTAAATTTAATTGAAACACAGTTATATTCCTTTCTTCACTTTTTATTTTTAATGCTAAATACACCTTTCGGGTACTATGTACCCATTATCAATAGTTAACTGAATATAAACAAAAAAGGATCTACAATATATACCTAGATAATATTACGGGTAACTCATAATGTTCAAGCAAGCATTTGGCACGGATCTTTATTGAGCAATGCCTCCAATTGAGCGTCTTCGAAGGTTTTTTGCCTTCCTTCACGCGAACAGTCGTCAACATCAAAATCACCGTCTTTGAAGCAAACGAACCAATTACGGTACGTTGTTTCACTTAGGCAGCATCTCCGTAAACTTTTTGCAGTTCTCGATGCGCTTTAGTTGCAGTTTTCTTCGAATGAAAGAAGAAAAGCAACACTTCCACACAACCAAAAGTGCATGATACAACATCAAAATTACTAATGTGTCATATGTGGTTCATGACGTTTTTGTTATGTCATAATCGACTAACTCTTACTACTGGAACTTAGTTGCGCACCTAATATATTGAGTCGAGCTGGCCTGGGGATTTCCGGATTAGCGTGAGCAAGCTTTATGTATTTCCAATGACTTCAGGAAGTGCATCTTTTCACTCTTTCCAGCAAAGTGTATTTCGAGAGTCCTTGCCAAAAGTGTGATTATGTTCAATCAAATATTTAGCAAAGGGCGACATGTCTGATCAATAATGGCGAAAAGATCAAATATCCTGAAGTCACATTGACCTTTACAAACGCCTCATGTATGTTTGTAAATCCCTGACCTGTGAGTGTGGTTTGTTTTTATTTCTAGGTTGAAAATGTGATTTCAGATTTCGTGAAGTGTTTAATAGCAACGGTGATGTGTTTTTCTAATGGTTATTTGAATCAGAGGGAATACTTACCAAAATATATGACGGGCTTGTATATGATATTTTTTGTTTGTACAGATTCTCTGCTTGCGGACAGTTACTCCTTTAATTTTATATTTAATTTCAATATAATAGACCGACCATTCACTTTTCCTCACATATTATTGCAAAATCTGGACATTGAAAATTACACGTAGAAGTAAAATTCACACAATAAAAATGAAATACTTAAAGACGGCCAAATGACATCACTGAAAGTAATAGCAAAATATATACCTTAAACCAAGAATGACTTACAAATAATGCATAAAAAATAGTAATATAGAAGATTTAAATAGATGGACTGCTCACATGTTGATGAGAAACTTGGACATTGAATAATATAAATAAAAGTAAAATCCGGTGGGTGAGCGGTCAAGGCGCTGGTCTTGGAAATTCACCTGCCGCGGTGCTCGGGTTCGAATCCCACCGGGGCAAGAGATATTTCTAACGAAATATACTTGTCCCGGATCCATGGATGTTATGTTTGTCCTCATCTTAGGTTAATGACAATATATATTCATAGACAATTTCGTTAGTGGCTGAATGGAATTTACCTATGCCAAAAATGTCCCTCATTTTCATCATTCCTTAACGCTAATATCCTTTCAATCATCCTTCCTTTAAAAAAAGTAAAATCTAAGCAATGAAAGTATTTTTTTTTTTTGAGGGAAGTCAAATAGATAACAAAATTATATAAGACTAATTAGTAATGAAAGAAAATAGTTAGTCCCATAAATTGCAAGGATTAATTTATTAATAATCGAAGTAGACTTGCTATGAATAGAACAAACTGCAGATATTCTATAGAAAAAACTTAAGCGAATTGTCTTACAATCAACATTCACATATAATTTCGTCCTATTCATTGCAAGGCTTTTTTGATTGATTAACAATCAAAGAATAATTTTATCTTATCCATTGCCAGATTTATTCGATCGATAAACAATGGTCTGATCCATTACAAGGCTGCTTCGATTAATTATCAATCTAAGAGTCATTTAGTCCTATCCTTTAGAAGGCTTCATCGATTGAGGAAGATTTAACTCCTATCCATTACAAGGCTTCTCCAATTAACTAATAATGCAAGAGGCTTTTTATCCTTTCCATTGCAAGGCTTGTTTGATTTATGAAGCATTTCATTCCTATCCATTACATGGCTTTTTCGATTGATAAACAACTGAAGTGACATTAGATGTTATCAATTTCAATGCATCTTCGCTTGATTAATAATGGAAGAAGTATTTAATGCTATCCATAGTATGACATCTTCGATTAATCTTAGAATATTTCATCCAATCCTCTACAAATCTATTTCAATTATGAATGAATTAAACAATTACTATCCATTGCAAGACTTTTTCGATTGATTGGCAATCTAAATAGCATTTCATTCTATTCACTTGACGGCTTCATCAATTCATTAACACTCGAAGAAGCATTTCTTACCTTTCACTGCAAAGCTTATTCAAATGATTAGCAATCTAGAAAGAAAATTGATAAACAAAGCGCTAATAACCTTCCTTCGTACTTTATTTGTTTTCCCAAATGTTCATTTCGGTTACAAAGTAACCATTATCAATGGATTTCACAGTAAATACCAAACAGAAATATAACATGATATATAAACAGGCGGATTATAATCGGCGGAGGGGTTAAAATACGAAAAAAACATGAATTAATAAAAGGCCAAAGGGATAAGGCTGATGGTACAGGCCAGGTAAAGAGAGGATTAGGGAAAAAAACACAAATTAAGGCAATACAATTAAATCTAACAGGGTGTTTTGAAGCGGACTTAAATCGAAATTCATAAGATTATTTACGTGTTTTTTTTTTTTTTTTTCATTTTAATGGCTTCCAGCATGTTTAATTGATAATTTGATGATTGTTTTAGTAATTTGATATTATTGATTGTTATTTTATGACCGGTCTCTAATAAATGGTTAGCTACTGCGGATTTTTCGTAGTTTAAATGTTTGGCATGTGCTAAGTGCTCTTTAAATCTGATGTTAAGGTTTCTCTGCGTTTGACCAATATAAACTTTATCGCAATTAGCACAATTGATAGAATATATACCAGCTTGGTCAAGATCATCTGGTTTGTTAGAACTTGCCGAAGTTTGGAATTTAAATAAAACGCGGGAGTGAGGTTGTACTTTTTATATAATTTATTGAAATGATTTTCTGACTTAGGGAAATAGATTAATTTTACGAAATTTTATTTGTTTTAGGGGTGATTGGTGTAAGTAGGGTGATGTTACGGAGATTAATTTTAAATTCATGTTTTTTAATTAATTTGTTTATGGTGTGTGGGCTGTATTTATGGTTTCTTGCTATATTATGAATGATGTTGAATTCCTTTTCCCTATTTTTCGTGGATAACGGGATACTGAAGGCTCTGTGGATGAGGAAGTTAATTGAAGCTAATTTATATTTCATTTGAGCAAAGGAGTCTGCGTGGAGATAATTAAAAGTGTGTGTGGGTTTTATGTATATTTGAAAATCTAGAAAGAATTTCATTCCATAAATTGAAAGGCTTTTCCGATTAATTTACAATCTAAGAGGTATTTGCTCTCAGATTAAATGAAATATATTTACTCTTTTAGCACTATTCAATTTACAAATATTGGTGAAAACATTTTAAATATATTTAATTTAATCATTCAGATTAAATTAAAAGGTGTTTAAAACAATAAATATATTTAATTTCATTATTAAATCTAATAGCGTTTTCAATATTGTTTTTATACTCTGAAAATTTTGAAATAAATTAAATCTTCTCAAGTACTTTTAGAAATTTAGAAACATAATATTCTCATTTCGAATGATAGATATTTCGTTATTATTCATTCATTACAAAACCATTTAAGAAAACTTTTTTTGCTGAAGGGCAACGGCGAAAGTTCGCACGCGAGATTAAATTTTGATTAAATATTTATTCAAGCTTTTTCTGCTCTCTCTCTCCCGGCAGTGAAATTAACGCTAGCATTGTAGCGAATTGCAAGGGCGCGAATTACACGAAAATCGATCCTGAACTTTTTTCATCATTCATGGAAGCCGAACGGATAATTGCATCGCCCGGAACCGTGCGTGGCCTTTTGCAGTCCGTGTCGCAACCGCTTGTATAGGAGTGATGTTCGTGTTCGTTTAGTTAATTGCGGTTGTAATTGGGTTTTCTGACAATGCTAGGTCGATTCGGAATTTTGTTGTTTTAGAATTTGTAATAATATTTATTATTCAAACTTCAATTATAATTAAATTTAAATGGATTGATATTTATTTGTTAAAAATCTGTATTCACGTTTTGTAAACGCGTTTGTATTGATTAACTATTTTTATTTGATAGCTTAATTAAAAATAAATTGGTTTAAATTAATTTTAATAATAGAAAAAGGATTTATTCACTTGCTCACCGCTATTTAAATGAATTAAACAAAAAGAATTTGAAAATAATTAATTAATTAATTATTTTCATTTGTTAAAGTACTTATGTAACATTAGTCATTGTGTCACAGTAGCAAAACAGAAAATAATTTATTAATTAATTATTTTTAAATTCTTTTTATTTAATTTATTACATTATTTTGTTAAAATCTGTATTCGCTTTTATATAAATTAATTTTAAAGACACATAATTATCGCTTATTTCTTAAAATTTGCAATAAATATGATGCATATTTTTATATCATAAAAAATAATTTGCCAGTCTTTGACTCAATACGATTCGTAATCAACTGCCAATTAATTTAACGTTTCGTTCTGTATTGTGTTTTACTTGTCTTATCTTGTATCATGTTTAATAATCATTATACTGTTCCAATATTTGGTTGCTACACAACATGGTCATCATTCTTGTTAATTAGAAATGTATTGATGATTACCCCATTTTTATGTTAATTAATTAAAAAAATATATATTATATATAAAAAAATAAACAAAATAATCTGTCAAATACCCTAATTTTGAATTCTCTTGAAAATGGGCTCATAACTCGAAACTAATCGAGAATTTAAAGTTATTCAAATTAATCTGTGTTTTATTTCTTTTATTGCTGTATTTTTAAAATTCAATTTATAATCTATTCATATTTATTATTGTGAAATGTATTTTGTTTTATTTTATTCCAATATATATATATATATTTGTTAGGACTTGTATACAATTAAAAAATTGGATATTGACCAAAACAGTTTTTCAACCTATAGAGAATATTTAAACGTTTTTAGTAAACTATTTAGTTTTTTAGCGAGACTAATCCATTATCGAATTATTAACAATTTCGAAATAAAGAAAAGTTTTCGTTTTTTTTTCAATCATCCATGCACAAATAAAGTGCGAAACGGATACCGCAATACGCGCATGAATCACCTGAGTATCGAAAATAAAAGTAAAAGTAAGTGAAAATTCAAACAAAAGCAGGAATGGAAAGTTTCGGAAGAAATCCTTTTCTCGCGGGGACAGAAACACACACACTCGCAAAAAAGCGACTTTTCAAATTCTTACCAATTATATAATTATCGAATCGGGAATCTCTGAACTGTATCACTAGAAAGTGACGTATTAAAATATTTCGCACAGATCCTTGCGACAATCGGTGATAAAACAGAACGGCGCGCGCGCTTTCACCTTTTCCCAAAAAAATAAACGATAATAATAATAATAAAAGTAGCTATTTATAATAATAATAATCCCAGCGTAATAAATCTTATTCTCTTTTCGATCTCCAATTAGTTTCGAAGAAAGAGCGAGTCGAGTCGGTTTTTGTTTTGTTAATTAATTGGATGTTTGGTTTTAGTTGTGTCGGTGGTTACAAGATGGAGTTATTCCGTTACCGCGCGTTTGGGTTAAGGTTAGAGCAGTGACATACTTTCTCGAAGAAAGGTCTCAGTCATCACGAGGAATGCCGGGAGAAAGCAGAAGCCGCACGTACACAGCTAAAAAGCGTGCCGGAAACGAGCAATGATGCAATTACTGTGTATTATATTTTTATGTTATCTTTAAATAAACAGCAATTATTTGCACGGTTGTTGTTTTTTTTTCTGCATGTCAAATAGAAATATTGAAAATTTATAAATAAAATCTTTAAGCTATGAATTGTAGTTAAAGAGTGTATTAAATAAATACAATATTAAATGGAGATGGATAAAATTTATATCTTCGATCGTATCGGCAAAATTAAGCACATGATAATTTTCTTTCAATAATTTCAGTTACAGTTGCCTATTTAACAATAAACACCAATTTATTGTTGGTTATTAACTTTAGCTGCTTAAAATTATTCGCATTGAAATTATCAATTACAAAATTTATTCAATTTTACACAATATTAATTTTTAATATCAATAGCCAATTGACATGTATTAAACATAAACATTGTAGATTTTGTAATATTTATTATTTATTTTGTATATTTTTGATATACATTTGTTAATAAAGATTGTTACAATTATATAATTTTAAATTAATATAACGTTCATAAATGGATTTTTTCCTTCCACAACACAAAAAATATAATAAATGTGAATAAACTATTCAAAATCTATAAGTAAAACACAATTTAAACATTAAAATATTGATTAGTTTCGGGTTATTTTAAATATAATTTAAAATATTTTTTTTTATTTTAAATTCCCTTTAAAACTAAATAACCCGAAAATAGTCGAGAGAGACAAACAATATCTCTATTAATAATATATTAACAATAATATTCTATAATATATATTTGTAGTACATAACTTATTAAATTCTTTGTTTGTCTTGTCTCTGTCAAATGGCAATCGGCCTGAGGTATTTCTGTCTAAACTGGTCGATTATTTAAATTTATTGAATTTAAGAAGCGTTTTTATTTTGTATTATATTTTTAATGGATTCACTTATTCATATTTATTATTAAAATAATATTTATTTAAAATTACTATTTGTCAAATTTAGTAATCTCCTTGAAAATGGGCTAATAACCAGAAACTAATCGAGTATTTATTGTTATTAATCAATTGTGTGTGTTCTTATAAATTGGTTGATTTTTCTCATATTACTCATATTCAATATTAAAATTATAGGCGCACACAGACACGCAGACATTTTTATTCAGAGTATATAAGTAATGGAAAATATATGTAATAGGGCAGAAAGACCTCCGGTCGATAGCCCATGACAGACTAGTAACCCATCGATATGTATTGTAAATATAAATATTTGTAAAGAATTGCAATTTTGCTGTCCGAATAAAGATGTTTGTATATATATATGTAATAAATAATTATAAAATATCGAAAATTCTAAATAAGTGTTAGTTTGTACAGACTATCGCCCCGGTCGATTAAGTCTTTCTGCCCTTAAATGTTATGTATTTCAAATTTATTTAATTTATTTATTGGAAACAATCAACGAAAAATAAATCCCAATTACAGCTTTTTAAAGCATTAAGTGTTTGGCAAAATGGAATAAATTCAGTAAACATTTATTGTATAATTTATTCAAATATTAAAAATAACAAAATATGTTTTTTATTCACTATACACAATGATAAACATTTGCTGTGTTCAAACAATAAAAGTGAAACCATAAGATAAAATAAACCTACGTTATCTTTATCGATCAATATGTATTTTAAAATATTTTCCGGCCATTAAGCAGACGCACCTTGACTTCTATCAGTACTGAACTTTTCACGGCAGACAAAAGAACGCCGTTCCGGAATCGCTCCCCCGATGAAATTAAATCTGTTACACTTTCTTTTCTGTTATTTCCCACATTATGATATCGCCTGTCATCTGAAGACAATTTACTTAATTATTCGGGAAAACGATGGGGATCCCATTGTAGTTATTTACTTTCTTGAGATTTGTACGTAATTAAGGAAAATTTATGAAATTATAAAGTAATAAATTGTGGGAAATGAAAGTGATTTTTTTGTGTTCTGTGTTTCATGTTCGTGATATTTTAGCATGTTATTTATGAACAGACGTTTTACATGTTGTAATGAACAATGAAAAAAAATAACTAAACTATTACTAACATGTTGTGTAAATGAAAAAAAAAACTTAAATAGTTTATTCTGTTATAATATACAAATATCCTCTTTATCAACATAATAAATTTTATAGCAATATTATTAGAAAAGAATATTAAGTCGATTTTTATTTTTCGGCGATTTTGAAATCAAGCTGATCTTGCTTTATAAAATGTCTTAAAAAATGTCTTAAAATGTCTTATAAAAATGTTATACCTCCTCACTAAGGTGGTTTGCATATGTGGAGTTTGTTTTCTTTTGCTCGAAACTGGATTTGTGTTCTTTTATTCTATTCAAATGATCTTCCTGTTTGTCCCGCATTTGTCTTGGGGCAGTCTTTACAATTTAGCAGATAAACACCACTTTGTTGAGTTTTTGTAGTTTTGTCTTTGTGGTTTTTTATAATATTTCCTAATGAATTGTTTGTTTTAAAGGCAATATTAATGTTGTTATTTTTTAGAATTATTGCAACTTTCTCACTCGTTTTGCCAGTATATGTGATAATTTTGTAGTTGTGTAATGATTTATCCTTTATAACTGGATAAATTGAATTAATAATTACACTTCTCTGCTTTTTTTGATATTATTTTTTCTTTTGTTGATTTCTGAAAACCATTGTTAACAGCAATTTGAAATATATTTTTTAATTCCTTATCGAAGTTATTTTGTGTCATCGGTATTGTTAACAGTCTATGTATCATACTGTGAAATGCTGCTAATTTATGTGATATTGGGTAATGATTTATTAATTGTAGTGTTAGTATGAATTGGTCTATGATAAATTGTAAAATCATGCCTATTGTTAATTTTTGTAATCGTCAGATCTAAATAATTAATGGAGTTATTTATTTCTACTTCTTTTGTAAATTGAATTTTGTTGTGTTGTGAATTTATTTTGCTTAAAAATGTATTTAATTGTCTAACTGTGCCGTCGAATGCTAAAATAACATCATCCACGTGCCTATACCAATAAATGCATTTATTAAAAGCAGACAAGGAACGGAAAATATATAGGACAGCGAAAATGGTTACGAGAAGAGATCGCGACCCTTAATTCCAACAGAGATATACTGTCAGCTTATTTAAAGGTATGTCACAGCGAGTTAACAAATAGATTACACAATGTTAATAATAAAATAAAATCAAATAAAAGATCGAGTAAATCAAATTACTTGATCAAAAAGAACAATTCAAAACGACAAAATTAAAAGATTAATAAAACAAAAACATAACTCAAGTCATCAAATATAACAGAATTGTGAACAACACAGTTTTGCCAGCAAATTCATTAATTTAACAAATGTCGAATTTAATAATAGTCAAATTCAATTATTACAAAAAGGATTTAAATACAACGTAAAAAATTTTCAGAATGAAAAACAAATAGAACTACTAGCTATAGAAACAGAGCTAGCATTAACTAATGTTGACAATTACCTCACACAAACATACAAAATTGCCGATTATTTAAAAAATGCAAACAACAATAAAATTATTAAAAATAATCACAATAACGAATTTAAAATTGCAACATCAATAGTAAAACTATTACAAATACATAATATAATATTCACAAAAGCAGACAACGGAAATACAGTAATCGCATTAGATACAATAGAATACATTAATTAAGTTGAAACTTTTTTCACAGAAAATTATATTACAAACATACAAAAAGATCCCACAAAACAATACCAAAAAGAAGTTATATTGACATTGAATAACCCAAGTACACTGTTTTCAGTCAAGGAAAAACATTATTTGAAAACTATAAATCCACAGGCTCCGAAATTACATGGATTCATTAAAATTCACAAAGAAAACAATCCAATTAGACCTGTGGTTTCATACGTTGGTGCTCCATGTACTCGTCTAGCGAAGAAATCAAATAAAATCATACTAGAGCATACTCAATTTAAATCAAAATATTCCATTAAAAACAGCATAGAACTAGTGAATAAAATAAAAAACATCCATTTACCTAACACCGCAAAACTCGTGTCGTTCGATGTTAAAAGTCTATTCACGAACGTGCCTCCAACCGAAGTTTTTACAATTATTAAAAACAGGCTAATAAATAACTCTACAAATCCCTTAATACGAGAGGAAATATTGAACCTCCTAAATATTTGCCTGTCTCAGAATTATTTTCAATTCAACCCACTAAGCCCTTTATTGGCCGATATTTTTATGGACCACTTCGAAGAGGGTTTAACTAAATTGCCTGCTTTTAATAAATGCATTTATTGGTATAGATACACGGATGATGTTATTTTAGCATTCGACGGCACAGTTAGACAATTAAATACATTTTTAAACAAAATAAATTCACAACACAACAAAATTCAATTTACAAAAGAAGTAGAAATAAATAACTCCATTAACTATTTCGATGTGACGATTACAAAAATTAACAATAGGCATGATTTTGCAATTTATCATAAACCAACTCATACTGACACTACAATTAATTTTAAATCAAACCACCCAATATCACATAAATTAGCAGCATTTCACAGTATGATACATAGACTATTAACAAATCCGATGATACAAAATAACTTCGATAAAGAATTAAAAATTATATTTCAAATTGCTGTTAACAATGGTTTTCAGAAATCAACAATAGAAAAAATAATATCAAAAAAGCAAAGAAGTGTAATTATTAATTCAATTTATCCAGTCATAAAGGATAAATCATTACACAACTACAAAATTATCACATATACTGGCAAAACGAGTGAGAAAGTTGCAAAAATTCTAAAAAATAACAACATTTATATTGCCTATAAAACAAACAATTCATTAGGATATATTATAAAAAAACAACAAAGGGAAAACTACAAAAACTCAATAAAGTGGTGTTTATCTGCTAACTTGTTAAGACTGCCCCAAGACAAATGTCGGACAAACAGGAAGATCATTTGAGAGCAGAATAAAAGAACACAAATCCAGTTTCGAGCAAAAGAAAACAAACTCCACATATGCAAACCACCTTATTAAGGAGAACCACAATTTCGATGATAATTTCACAGGGAGGAAAAAGCCTAAAATTAAATATTATGGAGAATTTAGAGATAAACAAAAGAAAATTCAACGGAGATCTGCTAAACGACCAACTAGACGTCACGAATTCACCACTACTTAATTTGAATTTTTCTAAAAATCCCGCCCCCTCGTAAACTTATAAAACTTTTTGTGTATATATACCCGGACAGAATAGTGTATTATATCATTTCTTCGCCTGAAGAAGCCACAGTGTGGTGAAATAATTGTAGCGATATTACAATAGACTTTGAAAGACTAAATAGTGTTATCTAATATAAGTAATGCAATAATGTCGTACTCTTCAGTTGACGATTTCAAATAATTAGTCTTTTCAGAAAAATAAAATGAAAGTACTTGGCCACTTACATTTTTTTATATTCTTTATTGTGTATTCATTATATACTTGATAATTCTTCTCGTTTTTGATTTTGACGGTCGCAAATTTACACTGACTTCTGCCGCTTAAGCTAATATTTCTTCTGGGATATTAGGATTTTCGTCTACATTTTGAACGAACTTTCACTGACTGAAATGAAACTTCAAACACTGCTGTAGCGATGAAGTTGTTTTGTTATTGCAAGGAAAGAGTTCAGACAGAAACATTTTCCGTGAAGTGGATTGAAAAATTGACGGTTCCATTATTCATGGAATCGAACTGTTGTCATGTAAGTATTTGTTATTATCAATTTAACTTAAACGTTTAGAAAACCCGCTTAGATTGTGACGATAAAGAATTATGTGCACTTTAAAAATAACGTTTCACGTATAGAATAGCCCCGATTGTCTTTAATGAATAAATCTTTCCTGAAACCGAAAGAAAATTAAAAAAAAATGTTTAAAATAACTGAAAAAAGAATTATTCAAGGTGGTTGAAAAAGGTGTGATAATCTTCAAGTAGTGTGGTTAATTTGAGATAAACAATTTCAATAATTAAAATATTAGATTCTTCTTCATAACGGCTTAGTCTTTGAATATTTCAACATTTTATTGAAAATTCGTGTTATTTTTTATATAAATTGAATAAAATGAACAAAACTTATATTAAAAAGCACGTTTTAGTTATAAACAACAATATAATTGATACTTAACTTTTCTAATAGAAATTAACTAATGAACTATACTTGAAAAATATTACGCTTCTTATGGCCACTTTATATGCTAAAAACAGATTACGAAGGTCATTGTAAAATTTTCCCTGCTTAAAAGTTATATTCATTGAAAGAATTTTCAGATAAGATTAAATTATTGTTGGTTCATGCAATATTGCGTCATCCAATGTGTATCACGTTGTATATTATATTAAAGAAATATCATAATTAGTGTTACAAAAGTAGTTATGATCGTCGCTTGATGTATTTCTCTGAAAAAGCACATCGCAAACAAAATGCATATTAACAAACACCGAGCTTTACGAACCCACGCCCGGCGCCTCCACCCAACATTTCCAACCTACCGCACTTCCTGAAACATTCATTACTCTAACACAATCATCCATCCCACTCCGAAGATGTGCCCCGAGCGCGCATAGATCGCGAAGTCCGTGCGTGGGTAGGCGATGGGAAGCTCGGGTGGAAGATTGGCCGATTCCTGCCACCGCGCGCCGGGACAACATGGCCACCCACGTCTCGGCCGGAAGCTCCCGAAAGCTCACGACCGGCCAGGATATAACCGAAGCTCTGTATGGATCGACTTAACTGCAGTAGCGTGCTTGAGCCAGGTATCCTTGTTTCCACATTGCACCCAAGAAGAAAGGGCCGAGGCGTAGTGTGTGTTAGTGCGTTGCGTGTTTTTAATTTGCTAAACCGCTCGAAAGGGAGGAAAAACAGGTACTTGTCTTGTTTTGCGCTTTTTTTGTTGTTGTGTTTGCTTGATTTTCCGCATCGATGGGGACACGAGCTTTTACGTTGCGTCGCGACACGACGCGCCGCTTTTCCATTCATGATTAGAGCTCAATAGAGCGGTGTTAATGAAATTCATCTGTTGAGATAATATTTTTTTTTCCACTAAAAAGCTAACATATTTATTAAATGATATGAATGATGAAAAATAAAATTGTATTAAGATATATTATATGTTGTGACAATTTTTTTTCTTCTACTAAAGGGTTAGAAAATTAATAAAGGACTAATCAAAAAATAAATACAAATTGTATCATCTTTTAAGAGAATAAAAAAATGTCTCTCATAAAAAGTTAGAAAATTAATGAATAAATGACTAGCAAAATAAAAAAAAATATATTAAAAAAAATCTGTTAAGACAATAAAAAATAGCACAAATTTTATTAGAAAATGTATTTGTTGAAACAGTAACAAATTTTCTCTATTAAAAATTTACAAAATTCATCAAGCAATGGCTAAACCAAACACAAATAATTTTATTAAAAAAGCATTTGTTGAGACGAAAATGTTTCTCAATTAAAAAGCTGATAAATTCATCAATTATTTCCTCGAAACAAATAGAAATTATATTAAAAAAATCACCTGTTAGGGCAATAACATATTTTATCTATTAACAAGCAAATTAATAACATTGTTCCTAAAATAATGGCTTTTAAATTCATTTAAATGTAATTTTTTATAAATTCTAGATTACAAAAACTTGAACTTCGTAACATACGTTAATTTTAAATATTTATTGTATATATATAAATATTCAAAATGAACGTATGTTACGAAGTTCAAGTTTTTGCAATCTAGAATTTATATTCATCTTTATTTAGACATTACATACATTTATATTTGCTTAACAAAAATAAATATTTTGTTAGTCTATCCGTGCTATCGACCTGGGGTCTTTCTGCCCTTAAATATTTATTTAATAATATTTATTATATTACATCAGTACATTAAATCCACTTGGTTGAAATTGAACCAAGTGAATTTAGTCATTTTTTTTTTCGAGTCATGTAAATTAATAAATACTAAAAAACGATTTCATATCCTTTTTTTTTCACTTTTTAAGTAATGTGTAAAAAATGGGAATAGTAATTAGTAAAGAAGGGATTTAAAATTATGAACAACTTATATTGAAAAAATAATCTCTTAAGACAATAACAATCTGTTTCTACTAATAAGCTAGAATATTCATAAAGAAATTACTATGATAAAATAAATTGTAGAAATAAAATAAAATACGTTTCAAAATCACATCAAGACATAGAAAGATAAATTGACTCTGATCAATTCAATAGACAGTTTAACAAAGACGACCAACGACAAAAAAATTGCAAAAGAAGATAAAGACAATTAAATATAAGACAGACAGAAAGGCCTATGATCGATAGCCGATTGATAAGAAACCTTTACATTTTCAAAATATTTTATATTATTATTAGTATTATTGTAAACTCAAAAAACTTATCACTAAATATAAGTAACTAACTACATTTCAAAATTACTTATGACAATGTGATTTCTAGATTGTGGAAACTGCTACTTCTTAACGTAAGTTAATTTAAAAAAATTATATATACACACATCTTTAATCAGACTATACAGATTATTTTCACAATATATATATATATATATATATATGTAGGTGTTAGTTTGTCTGAGCTATCGATAAGAGGTCTTTCTGCCCTTTAAATATTTAATTAATAATATTTAAATATTTATTAAATTGGATGACTAAATTAAATTTACTTCGTTCATTTCCTCAATCATCTAGTTCAAGTAAATTTAATCACTATTTATTTTATTAATGCGATAAATCACCAATAAAATACGATGTTATTTTCTTTCTTCCATTATTAATTAATACGTGAATAAAAAGGAATAATTATTACCGAAGGGAGGATATCATGTTTTAGAACTAGAAACATCGAGATTATTTCTAGAATGTTTGAGCTTAGAATAAAAAAATAACAAATTGAATCAAATTACTTCTGAAACATTCGGGCTTAGAAATTAAAAGAAGACTTTTAAATAAAATACCTTTAAGTTTGTTTGTCCACTGTATTTTTTATTTGAAATGTGACTATAGGTTCAACCATCTCGTAGACAGAATAAGATTAAAACAATAAAAAACAAATTGATTGAGATAATTTCAAGCATATTCAAGTTTAGAATGGCTTAAAAATACAAATTGATTGAAATTATTTGAAGAACATTAGAGATTAGAATATCTCAAAAAATATATTTAAATTTAATGTACTGATCTAATATAATACGAACAAAATTTTACCAAGTGATTTATATGAGATCGTTTTTCCTATATCAAATATTTATTTATATTAAATAAAAATAATTTGAAAATAATAAATTATTTACACATTTAGCTCTGTGACTTTTGACTTACGCTACGTAAGGACGTCTTTTCTATTTATTTAATTAAAAAACAATTTATAACGAAATAGATCACTGATAAATAATTTGAAATATTGGTTTCGCAATATTTTTCAATTTTGTTTGCAGCTCTACAAAAACATAATAATTGAGAATATTTATAGAAAATTCGAGCTTAAAAGAACGAAATCGTTGAGAATATTACTAGAACAATTGTACTTAGAAGAGCTTAAACAACATCTTGAGATTATTTCTGGAATACTTAAGCTTCTATATATATATAAAAAAACAAATAGTTAAGATCTCTGAAACGTCCATACTTATTATATAGTTTTTTTTAGAATGATTGAAATTATTTTTACAACATTGAAGCTTAGAATAACTTCAAAATAGAAAATTATTGAGATTATTTCTAGATCATTCGAGCTTAGAATATGTACAGAAATATTAAAATCATTTGAATTTTTACAATATTGAAGCTTACAATAGCTCTAAAAAATGATTGAAATTGTAGAATAAAAATAAACAACTCTAAAAAATAAAACTTTTGCCTCATTTCTGGAACATTCGAGCTAAGAATAGCTCAATAAATCAAATTGATTGGAATAATCTTGAGATTATTTCTGGAATATTTAAGCTTCTATATATATATATATATATATATATATATATATATATATAAAACAACAAATAGTTAAGATCTCTAGAACATTCATAATTATTATATAGTTTTTTTTTAAATGATTGAAATTATTTGAATTATTTGTACAACATTGAAGCTTAGAATAACTTCAAAACAGAAAATTATTGAAATTATTTCTAGATCATTTGAGCTTAGAATATGTACAGAAATAGTAAACCCATTTGAATTTCTACAATATTAAAGCTTACATTAGCTCTAAAAATTATTGAAATTATTTGTAGAACCAAAATAAAAAATAAAACCTTTGCCTTATTTCTGGAACATTCGTGCTAAGAAGAGCTCAATAAATCAAATTTGATTGTGATAATTTCTAGGACATTCGAGATTAGAATATTTATAAAAATATAAAATTATTTTGATTTTTATAACATGCAAGCTTAGAATAGTTCCAACAATTATTGAAATTATCATTTGTAGAACATTCAAGCTCAAAATAACTCGAAAACCATTGAGATAATTTCTCGTACATTCAAGTTTCAATAATTCAATACACAAATTGATTGATATAATTTTTAGAATATTCATGTTTAGGATAGCTCAAAAAAAAGATACAAATTCATTGAGATTACATTCGAGTTTAAACTTGATTGAAAACAATTGAGATTATTTATAGAATATTTAAATTTAAAATATCTATAAAAAAAAAATCATTTGGATTTCTATAACTTTCAAGCTTTGAATAGTTCTAAGAAATGATTCAAGTTATTATTTGTAGAACATTAAAGCTCAAAATAACTCGAAAAAAGTAAACTTTTGTGATTATTTCTGGAACATTCAAACTTGGAATAGGTCAAAACACAAATTGATTGAGATAATTTCTGGAATATTCAAGTTTAGAATAGCTATAAAAAAAGATACAAATTCATTGAGATTTCATTCGAGCTTAAACTTGATTGAAAACAATTGAGATTATTTCTAGAATATATAAATTTACTAAAAAACAAAATCATTTGGATTTCTTTAACATTCAAGCTTTGAATTGTTCTAAGAAATGATTGAAGTTATTATTTTTCGAATATTCGAGCTTGGAATAGGTCAACACACAAATTGATTCAGATAATTTCTAGAATATTCAAGTTTAGAATGGTTTCAAAATAAATAGATTTATTGAGATTATTTATAGAACTTTCGAGCCAAAATTTAGTTGAAAAAAATATTGAGATTATTTCTAGAACCTTTGAGCTTAATATAGCTCCAAAAATAACAAATTAAATCATATTATTTCTGAAACATTCAAAGTCAAAATTAATTGACTTTTAAATTAAAAAATTAATAATTGTCTGTCCACTGTATATTTTACTTGAAATGTGACTATAGTTTCGACTATATCTTGTAATCAGTATAAAATTTCTTAATTATTGATGCTTCTAGTTTGTTATGCATTGTAATTCAATTTTAATAAATGAAACACCTTTTTACTTCGTTCGTATAACTCAGATTATTGAAAAAAAACAAAAGTCTTTTGGTTTGATTAAGGTTTGTTAATGTTGTCGAAACTATAGTTATCAATGAAACTAACCGAGTTATACAAACGAAATAAAAAAGTTCTTTATTTATTAAAATTCAATATAAAAGGGCAGAAAGACCTATGGTCGATAGCCCATGACAGACTACTAACACAATTGTACATTATGTTATAATGAATTTTGTAAAATTTTGTTGTCATATTGTCTGAATAAAGATGTTTGTATATTCAATATAAAATAACTTGAGGAATATTAATTTAAGTCAAAATCCGTTTCACAAAATATTTGGTTTATTCCGACTAGGTTCGGTTTCTAGGCATTATGAAGGATTGTGGTGAATAAATCAAATATTTTGTGAAAAAAAAAGTAATTTTTATTTAAATTAATTTTCTTTTATATATATTTTATCATGTTTCACCAAGTGATTAATGAAAAAATTGTTAGAGATATTAGAGAATCTTCTTTGAATCTGGTTAAATTTTTCTATAAAAACACAGTTATTAGACAACTTTAAAAAATGTATAATTTATATTTATTCAGACTATACAGATAATACAAAATATAACAAAAAATGTTATAAATATAACGTAATATAACATACATGTTATATTGTTTTGTATTATATGTATAGTCTGAATAAATATAAATAATACACTTTTTATAAGTTGTCTAATCACTCCATTTTATTAAAAATGGTGTTAGTTTGTTGTTTTATCGATCAGAGGTATTTATGTCCAAGTAATTATTAAAATACTTTCTTAAATCAAAATGATTTAAAAAAAATAATAAATTATATCCACATTTAGCTCTTTGACATATTGACTTACGTTACGAAAGTACTTTAAACAAATGCACTTTAAAACAACTATTTCTCGGGCTAATACCCCGCCGGACATTGAATTACATAATGTACACCTGCTGTTGTATATCAATAAAATATTACATAATGTAACAATTTTTGATCCTAAAAAAATTAATTATATATATACAAACATCTTTATTCAAACAATATGACAACAACATTTAACAAAATTTATTATAACAATATGTACAATTGTGTTAGTAGTCTGTCATGGGTTATCGATCATAGGTCTTTCTGCCCTGTATTAATTTATGGTGATTTGCAAATTGAAACTATGCTACCTAGCTGAACTGTCATGTATGTATGAGTTAATTAATTGGTGGATAGTGACCGCGGGGTTGTTGTGTTTTGGGAGAATATTAGGGTTGCGAGGAATGCAATATTTTATAAGGAAGGATTAATTGTGAGAGTTTTGAGCAAATTTTGTGGAGAAGGTAAAATTTAATTATTTTCAAATAATTATTATTTAATTTAAATAACTGTGACCTAGTGAATGCATACTCTTTTCTATTTATAAATACATTTTAATTAATTATCATTACTACAATAATATAATATCCCTTAAATTTGTTATTGAAGGTGTATATTTAAATATGTTTTTATTTATTGTCAATATTACAAAAAATTCCTTTTTTATGATATTTTCATTCATTACATCCATTGAGAAAATATACATCAAATAAAAATAAATGAATAACATTTATATTTCGTTTACGCTCCGCCTGAAAACCGATAAATCATTCTTACAGTTCATCATGTTTCCATCATTAATCACAATATACTTCTAAGTATTTAAACTGCTAACCATTAATCACAGCGTGAAAGCATCAATGATAGGTTCATTTATTTTTTACAGAATTTTGCTTTTTTGTTACAACTATAATCGTTATCAATAAAAGATAAATGAAATTAATTTATTTCTTATACATCAATGTCGTATAATGAAAAGTTTTCGATTTTATAATAATAGCACTTTATAAATCACAGTTAAAACACTTATTACAGGATAATATTAAACATCAAAAAATAATACAATGTAGATGATAACATAGTTACACAATTATTATTGTATTTACCGTCTTAGCTGTCCAAGAAATGTACGTAATGATAAATTAATAATATCAACATTTAAACAATGTATATTAAACAAATTACAAGAGGAAAGTAAAGTTGATGAAGATCTGTGATTTGTCTTATAATTTGGGATATAAAACATTTTTGTATTTCTAGACGTAATACAAGGTACAAAAAAAAATAATTTGATTTAGCAAGTCCGTATCAATTATATAACCGTAGATAAGTTTGAAAATGAATATAATTTGCGCAATTATACGCCTGAACACCAGAGAGGGCATGTTAAATATACTTAAAAGATACCTGTATTCGAATCCTTGTTGAACATATTAACCGTCTTTACGGTAATACAGAGCTTTTAAAAAAATTCTTTATACTTTTTCAACAAGTTCCGTATACAATGGTTGTTGAGGATACCAGATTATCGACCCATTTTCCAATCTGCTTCCAATAAATGCATGGTAAAATCGTATTAGAGGAAGCCCAGAACTAAATGATTTGGCATTACGAAGAATGTAGCCCAGGGTTTTGTATGCACAATTGCATATGGCTCTAATGTGATCACTGAAGTCAAGTGACCTATACCTAAATCATTAAATTTAACAACGCAAGCTAGGGGTATATTATTAATTATTAATTATTTTTTTATTTCGAGATATTTTCATGTCTTTGCATTTTGCAACATTAAGTTGCAGCCCATTGTAAGCACACAGAAACATAAATTATTTAAGTCTGATCGAAGAGCAATACAGTCCTGACTTCAATTAATCCTTCGAAATATCTAAATATCATCTGTGTACATTTGAATTTAAACAATTAACAATATCTTTAATGAAAATCTTGAAAAGCAATGGTCCTAATATTGAGCCCTGAGGCGCGACACAAGAAGATAGAAATGTTGAAGATTTACACCCAAAAACTACTACATAGCTGGAA
This sequence comes from Philonthus spinipes, assembly GCA_963082785.1. Taxonomy (NCBI): domain Eukaryota; kingdom Metazoa; phylum Arthropoda; class Insecta; order Coleoptera; family Staphylinidae; genus Philonthus; species Philonthus spinipes. The sequence continues at coordinate 18,341,115 of OY720306.1, read as the reverse complement.
CGTCCAATTAAATAAGAACTAAGCAGACCTACTAGATCCTGACCGAAACCGCATGCCTCCAGTTTTTGCAACAATAATTCGTGTGGAACAGTATCAAAGGCCTTGCTAAAACCAGTGTAAATTACATCAGTTTGCACGCGGTTGTCCAAGGCCTCCGACACGTATTCCACGAACTTGCAAAGATTTGTAACAGTAGACTTTCCAGTACTAAAGCCAAGCTGTTTGGGAATAAAGTAGGTTTTGACATGTGTAGAAATAATATTGAAATTCATAGATTTAAACAGTTTAGCAAAATTGTTAATCAGAGAAATTGGCCTATAATTTTCAATGTTTCTCCTGTCACCTTTTTTAAAAACTGGAGTAATATTTGAAACTTTCCAACATGACGGAAAGGTGTTTTATTGCAAGATTAGGTTGTAGATATGAAGTAGCGGTTTTGTAAGGATCCGGAAGCAATCTCTTAAAAATAATACTGGAAAATTATCAGGGCCACATACAAAGTTCGGTTTAATTTTCTTGGCTGCAGCTTATAAATCAGTCTCGGTAAATAAAAAGTTGTTAATATAATTTACATTATGGGATATGTAGTAGAAAACTGGGAGTTTACCGTATTTGGATTTGTTCCAGAGAAGTATGTAGCAAAAGAATTGGTAATGAGCTCGGGTGTATCACAGATTCTATCTCAAAATGTCATTAAAACAGGGATCAACCGGCTACTGCCCTTATTAATGAAAGACTTTTTTAGGGTCATATATAATATTATTTTCAACTTCGAAAATATAGATTTTGTTAATACATGATTTTACTAAGTTCCTAAAATAATTTAAGCGAATTTTTAAATAATTGAAATTTTTATGGTTATACAACTTTCTATAATGCTGCTTCTGTTTTATATTACGAATTGTCTGCTTGGAAAACGAGAAAGGATATTTAGTTTTCCGACTTTGTTTTTTAGGAACTGATATCTCCATGTACGAATTTAAAAGTTATTAAAAGCAATACATGCCTCATCTGGATTTGATTGATCTATTACTGAGTTCCAGTTAGTTTCTGTAATAAGATTATACAATTTATTGATTTTTTTTAAGTTAAAATATAACTGATTTGACTTGAATTCATAAACTTTTGTTTCACATTTGACAAAGTATGTTATTTCAATTACGGGATGATATGGATCTTTCTGAACTAAAGGATGATTGCTTTTAACAATTGATAAATTTACAAGATCTGAACATATTATTAAATCTAATAAACAATAATTATAATTCTTTATATTATTAATTTGTACAGCACAATTAAACTTTAGAAAATTTATAAATGAATGAAAGTTTAATTACAATAATAATACAGATTTTTTTCCAATCGATTATTTAATTAACTGCGATTAAAGTTATTGCAAAAATTAAATAATAACAGAACTTTTCAATACACGATGGTTTTGGCCGTTACTACGTGGTAATCCATATTGAACTTTTCATTAAACTATTATTATGTTTCTTTTACTCCGTTGGTAAAAACTATTACTTAAAAGGGTATTAGTGCTTTATTCAATTTAATGTATATGTTAGAACAACATATATATTTTTTGTAATATTGATATGTTCAGTATATATTATTGAAAAAAATAAGAGTCCATAAGACATGAATATTGAAAACAATTATTTAATATAAATTAAGCATTTTAAAATCCTTTTTTGTTATGTTATTTTTTCCTATTAGAATTTTTCGTATTATTAATAATGCATTGTGAATAGTTTGCCCTGACATAAATTATTCATAAATCCCTATGTATGAGTTGGAAAGGATTCATTTGACAAAGTATGTTATTTAAATTGCAGGATGATATGGATCTTCCTGAATTAAAGGATGGTTGCTTTTAACAATTGATAAATTTAGAAGATCTGAACATATTATTAAATCCAATAAACAATAATTATAATTCTTTATGTTATTAATTTGTACAGCACAATTAAACTTTAGAAAATTTATAAATACATAAAAGTTTAATTACAATAATAATAAAGATTCATTTCCAATTAATTATTTATTTAACTGCGACGAAAGTTATTGCAAAAATTTAACAACAACAGAACTTTTCAATGCACGATGGTTATGACCGTTACTACGTGGTAATCCATATTGAACTTTCCATTAAACTATTATTATGCTTTTTTTACTACGTTGGTAAAAACTATTACTTACAAGGGTATTAGTGCTTCATTCAATTCAATATATCTGTATAACATATATATTGATATTTTCAGTATATTTTTTTAAAGTACTTAAAAAGAAATGAATATTGAAATCAATTACTTAATATAAATTAATCCTTTTAATATCCTTTTTTCCTACTAGAATTTTTGGTATTATTAATAATGCATTGTGAATAGTTTGCGCTGACATAAATTATTCATAAATCCCTATCTATGAGTTGGAAAGGATTCTGGATACGGGTTGGATTTACATATTTTTTGTTCTGGAAAATAAGGGACGGAATAATTCCATAAATTTGAATTCACGCCACAAAATCTTGAATTTTTTTTATTCAATTTGTCTCTTAAATTATTTATTAGAAGTACCTTTATGTAAATTATCGATTTATTGAAAAAAAAAACTACATAGATATTTAAATAATAATTACATCTTCTCTAAATTAGTTTAAACATGTTTTTTTTTTATAATCGTGTCTATTCTGTAAAGAAAATGTTAAACTACACGTGTACTTTATTTTATTATGATAACATTCTATGCTGCTTTTTTAATAGATATATATACATTTAATGTGAATTTATTTAATAACGTACACGTTAAACTTAACATTTTCCTTGCAGAAAAGCCCCGTTTACATGAAATGTATTTATTCTGATTTTGTCACGTTTTATTAATATTATTACAAGACTCGATGTAAAAAAATGTATAATAAAATTTAGAATCCTCACAAAAATCCGGCATTCAAAAACTCATAACATAATCCTTCCAATACATTCCTTGATATAAAAAAGTGTGTTATGCCATTATCCCAACGAATTATCCATCAATCCCAAAATAATCCGCAAAACTTCTCACCGTAGAACTTTTAAACCTTCTCTAATCCAAAAAAATCCAAAAATCCCTCCAAAATTCCATCACCCGCAATTCTTGATTCATATCATTACTCATACTCACATACGCTACAAAAGTCAAGTACTGCCGACTGAAAGACCAATAGTCGAAAGCCATTTTATAATAGCAATAATAAATTGGACCAAGACCAATTACAGAGAATGAAATATATTAAATATAATTTATAAATCGCCAATATTATATATATATATATATATATATATATATATATATATATATATATAACAATCTTTATTAACAATTAAGTTTATAATAACGTAACAAACATTTATTATGCATACCACACAAAAATTAATTAATTATTAAATGGCTATCGACCACTGGTCTTTCTACCATCCCATATTATTTTACTACATTATTATAATTATATAATATTTTGTCTTTGGTGTTTTCTTTATCTTCGCTTGTTGGCTACGCTTGGTCAACGGGAACTTGATCTTAAAATCATTGAAATGTTTAATTTGTGCCTTTATTCAAACTTTAGTTTTGCAACCTTTTATCTTATTGGTTTGAATTGAGTGAGCTTGATCCAATCAATACTCATTGACCATTTTCAACTGATTATTAAATCGTCTATTCTTTCAATATTGTTAATTCTTTTTTTTTTTTTCTAATTTCATTTTTGTGAAGGTTAAGTAGAATAACAATGTTTGCCATTAAATTTAACTACAGTTTGTATTTAATTTTGTTGTTATTATTATGTTTAATTTGTTTAGTTTATAAAAAGTAATATATTGTAAGCGATTGAATGGATCAAAGTAAGAAAAACTCCAAGCAACTTTCGAAAGTTAAAGTGTCTTCTTTGTTGTTAGTTTAGAAAGCAATTCATTTTACTTCCATCGGAATTTCCTTTTCCCTTTTCAAACTGTCATGCCATCAAATATACATTTCAGGCAATCTCCAACGTTGTTGGTTTTTATTGTCTTTCCTAAAAGCGCTTTATTTTCCAACGGTGACATTTTGCGTTTACGCAGAACTTTTCTTTTTTACATTCCTTCCCTTCAAGTCGACGAATAAATTTCAAGCTTACGTCGGATTGGCTTTATTTTCACTGCGGTTGAAAACGATGACATTCAGATAACTTTCTGTTTAGAGTGAGGATTTTATTTCATTTAACACAGCCCTATGTTTAATATAAAAAGAAAACATGTCAGGTATTTTCAATACAGTAGATAGTTTTGTATGTTTTATTGTATATAGCAAATTAGTTTTAAGATAAAATAATAGCCATAACAGCCAACGCTGGAAAAAAAGTGGGAAAAATAATAAATAAAATAATACGATTATGAACTGGTTATGGGTTAAAAATCAAAGAATATATAATAATTAATAGCAATATTAAATTCATTTATTTTGTTCTAGATTTTCTAATACTCAAGAAAATCTCATTGTTGCCAAAATGGTCGACTTTTAGCTCTAACTAACGACATTATTATAAATTCTAATTATAGAATTGATGCGAGAATTGATGCATAATTAAAAATAATCGTTTTCCTTTTTATCGTCGAATTCGAAAGTGTGTACATTTAAGATTATTTCCTAAAAAAATGCATATTAATTCGAAACAAATTGCCGATGTTATACGAGTTAGTCAATACCCTAATGAACACATCTCAAATCTTTAAGGGGTTTTGCCTACCTGCATAGGTTAAAAAAATATTTTTTATCGCAGAATTTGAAAGTGTCTTAAATAATAATTCAGTGTTTAACTTTCTTCAAATGGTTTATTTTTACCAGATGTACATTTCGGTCACCACATGACCATTAGCAATGGTAACCTTATATTGTTATTGACAATTATCAATAACAATATAAGGTTACCATTGCACAGGCCCTCAAGACCTTTGAAACAGTCGACAAAATTCTAAATTGACGACAAGTGTATGTCAAATAAACTGGTGTAATTGGATATTATCTATCTTGTTTCGTTTTCAAGAAAAAAAAAATCTCTAATTTTCGTTTCTTTTTTTCTCGGCCTTGCAGGTAAGCATCATTCCTTAATACGTTAAAGCAACACGATTGCCGATTCATGGAACAAGTATATTTATTAAACGTTTTTATAAATTAATTTTAAATAAAATTGTTTGATTTTTAAAATTGTGTTTATTTTAATACTACAATTGTTTCGCAAGACTTGCTTGCTTATTCAGGTGATTAATATGTTATTGTTCTATAATATTAAATATTTTTTTATAATAATAAATAAATCATATTAACATCAGTGAATATGGACTGAATGTCACCTCTATCAAACAATATTTATTACAGTTAGTAAGTTATGAATATTATTATATAAATAGAAAAGAGTATTTATTCACTTGGTCACAGTTATTTAAATATATTAAATAAAAATTATTTAAAAATAATTAATAAATTATTTCCACATTTAGTTCTGTGACTTTTGACTTACGTTACGTAACTACGTTAAAGAACAATAACAACTTACGTAACGTAAGTCAAAAGTCACAGAGCTAAATGTGGAAATAATTTATTAATTATTTTCAAATCATTTTTATATAATATATGAATATTATTATTCTTCTTTATTTTCAATATTTCGGGTTGAACATAAAGAATAGATCGTTGTCGTTAATATAATCATCATATTTGACTAAATAATTGGAATCAACTCCTTTCTGTCATACAGAAAATCATGAAAAATTCTTAAAATAGCTTCATTGCCTGTTAAATTTTAAACGAATTATTTCCTACATTTTCCTAATCGCGCACAAAAAAATATTTTATTACGCCAATAACATCTATCTACTCGATCTATATTTGTTTAATATTTTCCACAAAATCTTTATGCTTCCTATTTAAAGACATTTCTGTAAAGGCTATTTTTACTTTATTGACAATTTTGAGAGGAAAAATAAAAGTGAAATTGCGTCGGATATTTACACTAGAGGCCATTCATTTTAGTGGCGTCTGATTTATAGATATATTTGCGACGAACGTTTAAAATTAACGAACACATTAAAACGGTGAATGTGACCGTAGGGATTTGGACATAAACATAAACGGTGTTCACTAATTAAAGTTTGGTATTTATGAACGACGTTGTAGATTTTATAGATGTTTAATTAAGTTAAATTTAGACGAGAAGATTTAGACAGTAATATAAATATTTTCTTGTATAATTTTCTCATTAATATAATGTATTTGCTATAAGTTTTCTTTCCTAACGACTGAAAAAAAATAAATAAAAATAAATCGGGCTATGATTTTTATAATTTCTTTATTTTTTTTTATTTTTGAGGTCCAGTAATTATGATACATCATAATTACGTAAATATTAATTAAAGTATATGAAATTGTATTAGGTGCGCAACTAATTCTCAATGTTTTTTTTTATGAAACTGCATCTTTATTGTGAATATATGGTTACAAATAAATCATTCAAAATATTGCCCATCGTTAGCGACAATTTTTTCTCATCTTTCTGTCACGGTAGAATGGTTCGTCTTTTGAGGCTATCCACGAATCATTTTGAGATATCTTCATATAAGCGGAACAGCTGATTAACCAGACTATGTATCATCAGTGATAGTTTCGTTCGGTTTGAAGAGCTCGTAATAAATGACTCAATTTGTTTTTAAAATTTGGTATTATTTGCTAATAATTGTTTGGTTAATTTCATTATTAAACGAACTACAATTATAGACTTTTGAAAATAACGCATTTTAAACTTATAACCTAAAACAGTTAAACAGATATTTAATTTATAATAAGACTTACGAAATCGTTATTAATTAATTTCTCATTTAACCCGTGGTGAAACATTTTTGAATTAATTCAGGATCATTTAATTGAAATTAAAACACTTGGTTGTGAATGTACATTCCTCTCTGAAGATGACCAATGGTCGAAACTAGTTAAATAAGTGAAACAAACCAAGTGTTTTAATTTCAATTAAATCATCCTGAATCGTTATAAAATGTTATATTTGCATTTAGTTTTGTAATTACAGATATAATCATTTTTAAAAATATTTATTCTTACATGTTAATTGATTTTATAGGAATACAAAATTAGGATTATTTGAATTTCTCGCGCCAATAATCTAAATTAAAACGTTGCCGGATCATTTCAGTGGCAAAATGCATCAGTGAGATCGCTCGACTCACCACGCGCTGAGAATAGGGTCGACGCGATTGCACAGTTTTTTGGTGACATAAAATCGAGTGACATTATGCATTAGTGACTCATTGCAGCGATGTTGAGAATAGGTCACTTGACCTGACCAATTACACAACAAAACCTTCGCAGCGTGAATATTCGGCCGAGCCGAAGACGTAGATGCCTGATCGGGCAGTCCCCATGCTTTTGTTCTCTTTGGGTTGGTTGAATTCATGAAGCATTCTGTGCTTACCAATATTAATGAAGGTTTTTTTTATACTCGAAGGTACATATTGTCAAAACTCACATCATTATATCTTGAAACTTGCTGAGTCCGATGATGGCCGAAATATTCATGATTCGATTTGAAAGTGAATTATCTATACTTTCGAGAATCCTAAACGGGTACGTTGATGACGAAATTTTACCTTTTAATGGTTTTAATGGTACAGTCGGACAATTAGACACTTTTTTTTAAATACAATTAGCACAGAAATAAAATTCAGTTTTGAAAAGAAATATAAGTTAATAAATCAATAAACTTTTTAGAATTAACCACTGAAAGTATTAGAATTGACAACAAACACGATTTTTCACAGACTTAATAATAAATAGTAGATGAAACCACCTCATGAACCACAAATTAACAACATACAACTACATGATCCACAGATTAATATCCATACCAATATCACAAAAAAATTATACAGAATAATATTATAATATTATTATATCTAAACATTTTGAATATTTTTATTATTCTGTATAAAGGTGATTTACCGTAAATAAATGAATTGAAATGAATAATTAAACATAATATTTTAAATCGCACACAGGAGCGGTTTCAAAAAATCTATGATACAAAAACAAATATATAAAAAATAGCTAAAATCTATTTATCCAAAAATTAAAGAAAATATTATAAACAAATATTCATCAATCACATATGATGGAACCATAAGTAACAAAATAGCAAGAACGTTGGAGAAATTTAATATAAAAATTGCATTCACCGCCAATATCAACTTAGGACAATACATTAAAAACAATTAAGATAGAACGTGTCGAACTTAACAGAGTGTAGTATTTACTAAGATGCCATGACTGTCCAAAATAATATGTCGGACAATCTTGAAGATATTTTGAGACCAGAATAAAAGAGCATGTAACTTGCTGGAGAAACAATAAAACCCAATCAACATTCGTCAACCACCTGATCGAGATGAACCTTGTTTGCGACAGAGGTTTTAAATTCCTATTCCGCGAAAGAAAAGGAATGCACCTCAACCCTGTGAAAAGCTGCGAAATTAATAAAAGAAAATTCACCGGAAACTTACAAAAGGAACAAATGGAAGTCACCAACTCACCCCTACTCAATTTAAATCTTGTACCCCCTACCCCGCCATAACCTGATAAGTTTTACGTAATGCACCATTTCTTTGCTTGAAAAAGCCACAAGGTGGCGAAACAATTACAGGAACTATACAATAAACAATTTTAAACTTATAAAATTGCTTTTAATTCATCAACTTATAAAATCATAATAATATTACTAAGTAGGCTAAAAGACCACTGGTCGATAGCCAGAATGTATGTATATATGTATGTATGTGTGAAGGCACTGTGCATAGGCCTAAAAAGCCCCTAGCCTCCCTTCATTATAGGACCGCCTTCCCCTACTACAACCAGACTGCCCCATGGAAGTAATCCAGTATCGCAGAGGCGGGCAGGTTTCAGAGTTGGAAATATATTGTGAACGTTAGTGTATTGTTAGATATATTATTGTAATTGTATATTCCAATCTCTGAAATACAGGTGTTTATGTATGTATTACTAAGAAGGGTGAAAATATATTAAGTATTAATAGAAACGAGTATTTATTCAGTTGATATTTGTTTTAAAGTACTTACGTAACGTAAGTCGAAAAGTCGCAGTAGGTAAGGAGAAATAATTAATCATTCAGTTGAGTAAATTAATTAGTTTCAAATTCTATTTATTTGATGGAATAATTTTAAATTCTCGACTAGTTTCGGGTAATCAACCCAATTCAAATCATTTTTATTTAATATAGTATTATTTATTATTACAAAGGAACAATCAATACCAGGCAGATATTAAATTATTAATTTTTATGTACTATACATTAATTACATGAATATTAACTTAAATGGATAATAATAATGTGAATAATAAAATAAAATATAAATATAAACCGATTTGCGTGCTTTACTTTACTGCACTTAATTTATTTAGTATCAGAATATATATTTCGATGTCATTATCAATAGTTTACATTTTTTAAATGTACATTTTATACTATAATAATAAGTGAAGTAAAGTTTATTTCTGCTTATAAAAATTACAGGCAAATGTAATGTTATTATACTAAATAATGCTTCATTACTTAATTTTCTTATATACTTTTATAACATTTACCATAAAAATCTTTTTTTTTTTTTCTTGAATGATAGCAAAAAAACAGTACGAAATGAAACAATATCTATTATTATTTTATGGATATCATTTTCGATATACATTGTATATCGATTGACTCTTCAATGTTGATGTTAACCGTTTAATGTTCAATATAGGCCATAATAAAGCCATTTCCCATAAAACGGTACATAAAATATTCCGCGTATAAACTTCGGTTTACGCGGCATATGTATGTACATACACAGCGCGTCCTGAATTTATGTAATATCCGTAATACTGGGATAACGTACGAACCACACTTTGGATTATTTAATCCTTAAAGGATTACCAAGTTTGAATTAAATGTTTACCGTCGGAGTTTAACTGGCGTTGCCTGTACAGATATAATCCGTGCAATATTGATTTGTTTTTTTTTATCCAAACAGGAAATAAAATAAGTGAAATAATCTGTTGTAGAAATAAATATTTGGTATACTTTGTTAATAAATGACAGTAAAAAAACCTTTATTGGCATTAGTATATCAAACTTAACAATAATAAATAAACATATCCATTCTTTATAATAAATTAAAGACGACACAAGCGCCACCTTTTGCCTAATTTCAAGTGGTTTCGACAACGATTTGGGTCTACAAGGTAGACGACCGAGAATCATTGTTTCGTCCACTAAAGGAAGGCGAACTTGTCCTGTTTAAGCAAACAAGGAAAACAAAATTCTTATTTAATGAAATTTAAAATTAAAAACTTTAAAATAAATTCATTCATGTAAATATCCATTCTTATCATACATAACTATATACATTCATGTCAAAAGAGAAGAAGAGATGTGACTCTTCTTCTCTTTTCAATCTGACCACGATCTTAAACTTAGTATTAATATTTAATTTTATTAATTTTTAATTTTAATTATAATCAGGTCTATTCCGTATGGAAAATTTTAAGTTTAACGTGTAGGTTATTAATTAATTTCACATTCTATGAATACATATTTATTACAAAAGCTGCTTAGGCAGTGATGATAAAAAATAAAGTACTCGTTAAACATTTATCCTACGGAATATAATGGCATGGAAGAACACATTACATATATACGGTATGAAAATAAATCTTGGAAAAAAGTAATAACAAAATTTTAAAAGAAATATATACTCTAAATATAACAGTAGAAGTCCCATAGGAATGATTAAAAAAATAAATGTATTTATTAAAATTAAAAACAATCACTAAAAGCAATACATAGAAGATTAAAATAAAAATAAATAACCCATTCGATTTTTAAAATGTATTTATTAAAATTAAAAATAATCACCAAAAGCAATAGATAGAAGATTAAAATAAAAATAAATAACCCATTCGATTTTTAAAATGTTGTTTTTTAATCATTTTAAATAATATGGTGGCACAATAAATAGTCCAATTTCCAAGAAACGAATTCCATCGTCTGTAATTTTACTACTAAACGTCTTTACTCATGTAACATTTATACATAATTTAGATAATTATTTACAATGTATTTGTAGATTTATATTCACATATATTACATGAAATAGCTAACGACCGATGGTCTTTCCGTCTAAATTTTATTATTCTTTGTAATGAAAATACAATCAATAAATCCCTTTCTAAAATATAAATTAAAAAAATCCTATTATTTATAAAAAAAAAATGTATTTTGTGACATCTTTGTATATTCAATATGTATGTTTCTTTTTCCTTTTTATATTTCGATTAGTCTCGTAAAAAGAAGAAGGGAAAAAGGTGTGCGGTCGTGCCGTAAGCTTCCAGACAATTTAACATCAAAAGAGCTTTGATTTCGATAAATACCGTTCCGAATGAAAAAGGCAGCCTTTGTGCACTCAAGTAATCCTGGAAACGTTTTCTGTACACAAAGACTTCTAAAGGGTACAATGCAAACAAACAGATTTTAAATGTAAAGAAATATTACTTCTTGATTTACATTTATAATTATTTATTTTAAATACTTTTTTATTAATACCGTTATTAAACCAGAAAACAACAAATTTATTTATATAAATTAATTAAAAAAACATCGATTCTGTAAAGATTTAATTAATTAATTGTTAAGACTTGTACTTCGTTATTCGATTAATTAAAACACTTTTTAATTTTGCGCAACTGAAATGTGTACAGTCACAACAGTTTCGACGTCATTACCAAACTAACTTTTACCACTATTTTTTAAAAAAAATTTAATTATACAAATTTAAAGAGTGTTTTCATTAAACTATAAAGATTTTATTATTTCATTAATGCTAAATTGTGATAAAAGTCTCCACAAGCCAAAAATAATTCGTTAAAATCCTTGTATACGATGTTTGTTCAATTGAAACCCATCTTTAGCCCAGAAAAAAGTTATTTGCAAATATATTTACAAATAGTTACGACTAAAATTAAGGCACATATTCTATTGTTTCACCAACCATTTAAACCCTGCTTAAGTAATTATTATTACTGGTGCTCAAAGAATTATTTTATGGCATTTTGTACTTCTTTATCCGAGCGAAAACCACTGAAAAAGGCGTTAAAAGGTTTAACGCCTTTTTCGTTTCGTTAAAAGGTTTAACGCCTTTTTCAGTGGTCTAAAGATGTGAAAATCGCAAGACGATAAATCGGAACTGTAGGGTGGTTGCTCTTATATCCCCTATTTTTATCTCTGTAGATTTTCTTTCACTAATCTGATAACATGAGGCCGAGCATTGTCGTGCAGCAGAACGACCTTCTCTGGACGTTTTTGTTTTTGTTTTATTACTTGTTGAAGCTTTTTCAAAGTTTCATTATACAGGTTTGCATTTATATGTACTCGAGATTATGTAAACTCCATGAGCAAGGGTCCTTTATGATCGAAAAAAAAAATGTTAACATGACTTTTCCTTTAAATTTCTTTGGTGGCGAGAATTTGCATGTTTCCATTTCATCGATGACAGGTAACTAGATGGTTCAAAATAATGACACCAAGATTCGTCGCAAGTAATTATTGACGATATTTTATTCCCATTTTGCCCATATTCCGTGAGATGTTGGAAAGGTAAGCTCATTCGCCAGCTATTTTGATCCTCTGACAAAAGGCGAGGAACCCATTGAGCACAAACTTAGCTGTAATCCAGTTTGTGTACGAAAGTATGGACAGATCCTATACTCATCCCAACATTTCCTGAAATTGCTCTGATTGAAATTCAATGATTTTCTCTAATCAAGCCTTCAACGCATGACATATTCATATCTGTTGATGCAGTAATCAATGCACCTGGTCGCTGCTCATAATTCGTCTCCGTTCTTCCACTCCTAAATTTTCGAAATAATTCCTTGACAGTTGGATATGCAACACATGCATTCCCATACATTGCTTGAATTCGTGTATGAGTCTACAATCCTTCGCACACAAAAATTGAATGAAAGCACGCTGGTTATAATTGGACGGATTATTAACAACAAATACCACTTTGAAGTCTCAATACCTAAAATCGCTGTTATATGCAAATAATATGAAATGATCAGTGAGACGTTTACAAACACAACTAACATTCTAATACGCACGTTGAGCGATTACAGGTGTTTCCAATGCTAACCTGATCAAAGATGGGTTTTAATTGAACAAGCCACTTACAAATTTAAAAGTGTTCTTATTTCGGATCGTTGTTAAAAACATTAATAAAGTACAAGAGTTATTTACTTAATTCTGGATTGTTATTAAAGCCTTACTAAAATTGCTATGAAATTGCTAACGAATTAACTAATGCTTATTAGGACTAAAACAAAAGTAAGTGTCTTCTTCTCCTTACTGCTGTCTAAAAACAATGATTTTATGAAGAGTCGCCCTCTTATCAACTAATAAAAAAAGTTAAATATAAGCTATATTAAAAAAATTATTCCATAGAGAATTTTATGTTTAATTATTTATAAATTGTGGCAAAGCCTCAACAACCCAAAATTAATTCCGTATACTTCTGTTATGTTAAAATTAAGAGTTTTTTCCTTGTTTAATGATTTAAATATATATCTTTATAAATCCTATATGAACTAATTCTGGAGACTGTTCTTTAATTTTAATAGAATGCGTTTCCCTGCTCTCAAACTTTTTTGCGTTACAATTATTTAAATGTTATTTATTGTTTTAGGAATATAGTTAGTATTACTCAAATAAATGTTGAAATGCTGAAAGACCAATTATAAGGAATTTCCGTGGACTTTAATAAGCTGAATGAAAAACTTGGCTGTTAGTCGAAAGAGACTCATCAAACTTTAAATATATTTTTTAAATTGGCTGTTGCGGTCTTTTATTATATACAACCCATTATACATGCCAGTACAAATATTGTATTATTTTCTAGTTTTAAATAATTATTAAAGAAAACTAATGAATATATTTAATTAATCTTTATTAACAAATATGTTTACAGTAACGTAACAAATATTGATTATGTATATCATACAAAAATTAATAATTTATAAATGGCTATCGACCATAGGTTTTTCTGTTTGAATTTGAAATGAACTGTTTTTGTGTTAATAAGTGTAATAACGGATCATGATTGATAATGTCGTTCTATAAGTCCGTATAATATAAGTGCTTCTGTTATGAAATGATGCAATGAATTCATGATTTGAGAAAGACGGAAATGTGCGATTTTCTAATTTCGGGGAATATAGAGAGGCTGCAACAGGTCAAAGTGGATGGGATTTGAGGTGAATTTTGTGGCAAGGGATTGTAAACGGAGTTGGATAGGAGTGATTTAGGTGAGGTGATATAACCGGATGTTTCACGGGTCTTGTAGAGGGTTTTGAGGATGACAGATTTCAGTAAGCACTCTTAGAGCCGATCTTTCTGCTATTTCTAAATTAGATAGAGTTATAGTGCGAGGATTACGAAAAAGGGCTGATGCGTATTCAAGCAAAGGACGGAAGATAATTGTATAATTATGTACACATGTAAATGAGAATTTGTAGAGTGCTGAGGGCTTTAAGTAGGGAGGAAGCATGAGCAATTAAAGCAGTATCGTCGGCGCAAAGGAGAGGATTTATTTACATAATTGGGGTTAGAATTGTAAATGTCATGGCCTAGGAATTTTAGAATTAAAAATTATCAGAATCATCTAATTTTAAAACATAAATTTAAATTTAGCGAATCTTGCAAAAGCACAATTAAAATAGGTCCGAAATTTGATTCACACCAGAACATCGCCACAAGTTTCGTATTTTTGGGAAAGAAATAATTTTACAAATATCGAACAATTGTTTAAAATATTTTTTTTGTGTTGCGAGTCGCTGTAAAACTACGTTCGAATAAGTGAGCGATTAAATGTAGGTATTCTTCACATTTTTTTTAAAGGTTGTGCGGTCTTTTATTATATACAACCCATTATACATGGAATTCCGAGTCTCATTATATTTCAACAGGAGGTAATTTTTATTATTGGGAAAGAGAGAAGAATTGTTTGTATAAAAGAATGAAAAAATAGGAGATAGGGAGGAATGAAAGGAGCATGAAAAACAAAAACAATATTGTCATTAGAAATCTAGAAATAAAAGGCGAGAATGTTAAGAGAAAGAAAGAGAGAATTCATGAAAGAAAAGTTGGAAATGGAGATATAAACTTGTAGATGTATTTGAATTGAAAAATGGAACAGTAATAGCGAAAATAAGTGATATTAAGGATACACTTTTATTGTATAATGGTAAATAAGTGGAGTCTTAAGAGAAAGGTAATTTTTGTACTTAAGTCATAAGGGTGCGATTTAGACGAAAGAGATAGCTATATAAATACTGGAAATCACTAATTCGAGTTAGATTGCATTTGTGATCAATGTACAATGTTGTATTATACATTAAAGTAATCTTAGAATAAGCAGGAATTTCATCAGATGAATTAAAAATTACTTTAATGTTTAGTTTGTGTGAAAAACAATGAAAATTGATCAAATTTATAATAAATTTTGAATTATATTTTCGCTAATAAAAATATGTGCAATGAAAATTTAAAGGATTTCGATAAATTCTGCATTCAAATTAATTAGCACACATGAACTATTAGTTTCATTATATCTTACAATTTTCTTTTCTAACTTGAACTAGCAAATTGACATAATTCACGAAAAATAATGTTTTTGTTTAAACTGATACTTTATGCTTGGTAGATAAAAAATTAAATACATATTCATATTATTAAATCCAAAAGAATAGCTGTTTTTTTTTTCAAACGATTATTTCCATTTTACTATATAGTGATCTCTTTCTATTAAACCGCAACCATAACAGCGAAGAATAATTAAAATTGTTTGATAACAGTTACCAAGGAAGAGGAAGATAAAGGAAACGTATACAAAATTTAAAGTTGAAGGCTCGATATGAACAACAGAAAGGTAGCGTGTCACGAAAGAGCCGAGTGTTTTACTGGGATAGACACAAAAAAGTTAATCTTGAATAATAATAATAAAAAAATGCAGTAAATAAGCGACTGGAGGGAGTTATTTAAATGCCACGTTCCTAGGACGGATTTGAGTCAAAATGCAAAGGAGAGAGGTGGAAATTAGAATTTAAAAATGGGTTGTTGAGAAAGATATGGTGGGATCAGTGGAAATATGGGCGAAGAAAAAAAAAGTGGGAAAATGTAAAACGGACTCTACTAAAAGGCCCGTCAAGGCAATAGAAGAGAATATAGTAAAAGATAGAGCAAAGGGAGAGATTATTGCGACGACAAGAGTCGAATAAAATAAGGATCTTATCGATTTTAATGAAGAAGTGAGAAGCATGGTATGGCTGAAATGGTATCGAGGTTCGTGGTAGGTGGAAATCGGGGCGGTGTATGTGATTAAAATCTGGGTTGATTTAATAGAAATGTTGAATACTGTAAAGTATATTTTGGTGCCACACACCGCACCTGACTTTCCAGGGTTGATTTAATATAGGAGTTACTTTTCTACCTCCTTTCTTACCTCAACACAGTTTTCGTTAACATAAACTACCTCGATTGGGGAAGGATATATAAGGTCTACCAGAAAGTTCTGTCCTTTTTTGAATTAAACAAAATACAGTTTTTCTTACCGCCAATTAACTTTATAAAATATAATAATTGGCATTATAATTAACGACTACAACCATCATAAGAGATATTAATATATATAATTGTTTCATCTTTGATGCGAAAAATTGAAGCAGTGCTTATTTGAACTCTTCTTCATTTTTTTTTAAATTTTATTGTCCGTTAAAAAATGTGTACGGATAAAAACAAGTGATAGTTGGAGGGTGCTATGTCTGGGATATATTTATAGAATTTCCTAACCCAGTTCTGTAATTTTTGATGAGTCCCCAGAGCAGTACCTGGTCTGACATTACTATGATGCAGTATAATGTCCTTCGTATTGAACATTTTGAGCCATTGTCTTTAAATTATCCAGTTGCTGACAATAATTCTGCAAATTAAATTTTTCATTCGGTTTTGAAAGATCATAGTGTAGTGACCATATACGAGGGTGGTTTGAAAAGTCCGTGCAAAGTCCGATAGATAGTACCACCGGAGCGTATCGAGGTCATGTTTCGTTAGTATCATCTCTTGAATGAACGCACACCAAGTTTCAGCCATATTGGTTTATTTCTTTGTGCGTGGCATTTGTGTAAATCAAGGAAGTCGAGTGATTTTTAGGAAATGAACGAAAAAGAATTTCGTGTAGCGTTTTGCCTTTCATAAAGTAATGTTTAATATTACTTTATGAAAGGCAAAACGCCTCAGGAGACTAAAGAGAAGTTTGCAAAGCATTATGGTGACTCTTCACCTTCGATTAGAACCGTTTATAAGTGGTTTCAAAACTTCCGGTGTGGCCATATGGGCACAACTGACGCGGAACGTTCTGGACGGCCTGTGGAGGTTACGACTCCAGGAATCATTCATAAAATCCTTGATATGGTGAAGGATGGCAGAAGAGTTCAGGTGCGTGAGATTGCTAGTGGTGTGGGCATCTCGACTGAAGGGGTACACAATATTTTGAAAAAAACATTTGGATTTGAGAAAGCCATCCGCAAGATGGGTGCCGCGATTGCTCACGATTAACGAAAAACGGAATCGTGTGAATTGTTGCCAGGATGGTTTGCAGCTGTTCCAGAAGAATCCGGGGGACTTTAAGCGTCGTTTCGTTACTATGGATGAAACATGGATACATTATTATACTCCTGAGTCCAAATAACAATCTAAACAATGGGTTACCAAGGGGGAATCTGCACCAAAAAAGGCGAAGACCGTTCCTTCGGCCGGAAAGATTATGGCGACTGTCTTTTAGGATTCGCAAGGAGCAATCCTCATCGACAATCTAGAAAAGGGTAAAACTATTACAGGTAAATATTATTCATCGTTATTGGACCGTTTGAAAACCGAGCTGTAAGAAAAAAACCCCATCGATTGGCCCACAAGAAAGTCCTTTTCCATCACGACAACACACCAGCACACACCTCAGCAGTTGTGGCCGCAAAATTAATGAAAATAGGATCCCAACTCGTTTCACATACCCCCTAATCTCCAGTCTTGGCTCCTTCGGACTACTATTTGTTCCCCAATTTGAAGAAATGTCTGACAGGACAAAGATTTCATTCAAACGAGGAGGTAATTGCAGATACTAATGAATATTTTGCTGACATGGACAAATGTTATTATTCGGAAGAGATAAACAAGCTGGAACATCGTTGGACGCAGTGTATAAACCTAAAAGGAGACTATGTTGAAAAATAAAAAAATAAAAAATATCCCAAATACGTTAGTACTTTTTATTTTTGCACGGGCTTTTCAAACGCCCCTCGTACACAAAATTCACTTATTCAGATTGATTTAAAGGTGGGTGGTGAAAGGTTCTTCAGATACACAATATGCCCTTTTCCTTACAATGTTGTAGTAGGTAATCCATTTTTTATCCATAGTTGTCAATCGGTTCAATACGGATTTGAGCAAGCAGAGATATGCATATGACAACTCAATCATCCAAATTCTTCTGACTTAATTTATGTATCTTATCTTGAATATTTCCATATCAGTGCTATCTTCCGAATATGGTCTGAAATGGTTTGTTGAGCTGAACTAAGCCTTTCTGCGATCTCTGTAGTTATCAGAATAGGATTTTGGTGCAATATGGTCTTAATAACATCAATCAGAGATTGTCGCCCAGAATGTGGCTTACCAGAAAGGTAGAAATCACCTAATTAATATTTCTCGTGCCATCTTGTTGTTTGGTGTACCTTTACCAAACACTGTCAACTAGTTGTTTTTGTAGTATTTCTTCCTTGTTGAAATTTGTGTCAGATGCACTGGTGTAAATGAACTTAATCAGTAGCCATGAAATACTATTACTATCATGGGTGATCCGGCACCCATATAGGAGTCATGCAAGCGACCTCTAACGGTTAGACATATATTACTGGAGTGCAGTGTATACAACAATGTACGAGGCAGATTAAGGCTTCTCGAAACAATGGAAGATATGATGGAAGAGGAATCTTGCCAAGTAACATTAGAATTTTTAAGATTAGCACAACCGCTTAAAAAATTTGAATCTGAACCGTGTGTGTATGTTATCTGGCACTGCACACCAGTCTGTCTGATAATTTATTATTTATAGTCTACCATCTAGTCAAATTTGTGATATTTATTCTTATTATGTGATCTCCCATTTATAGCATCGTCAGTGTATGCGTTTATATATATATATATATATATATATATATATATATTCGTTTGTTGTTATACGATGTAAGTCTGTGATTTTAGTTATAAGCACATATTAGGAAGTATCAATATGCTGTAATAAAAACGGTACGCAGCTAATGACCGTAGTAGTCGATACTGCAAATAGGCATGTGCTTACTTGTCGAAAATTATTGTCATAGAAACGGACAGAACTTTCAGGTAGATCTTGTAATTATAAAGTGAAGTTTCTATCCACTTTATAATTATATAATCCCAATAAAAAAAAAAAAAAAAAAAACGGTGGATTGAGTTGAACCCTATGTACGAGAGGTTTGTTTAGATATTTATTAGAAGTTTAAGAAAATTTTATTTAGAACTAAGAATGATGCTTTTGTCAAGGATGAACTATCTTTGGGATATTTTCTAAAGGTTTGTTAGCGAATTGATATTTGGCACAGCTTTGGAGAATGGCACATGAAATCATTTTTATCTTGAAATAGTACGATTGGTAATAGTTATTTTTGATGGATATAACAAATGTCAAGTGAGCTTTGAAGATTTCTATACCCTATAGAAATGTGTAACGATATAGCAAATCTGCTTCCGATCCTTTGACCACAAGAATTCTGGCCACATCGATAAAGGTGACTTTATCGATGTGGCCAGAATTCTGAAGAATACCCTGTCGACCTGTTTCGATTTTAGTATCTGTGTTTTCTTGTTTTTTTTTTTATTTGTTCCATCTTTATTGCACTTTTATTTAACGTATCATTAAATATATTGTTTGTGTTAAATTCATAATTAATTTCTTGATATTTCAATTTGAAAGGAAACTAATGGAAATTAACTCCTAATTTGTTGGTTTTGAAGCACGTCCTGGCGCACAATACATTTTAACCATGGTCCTAATCATGCAAGTATGCTTTTGATGTGAGATATACAACAAGCAAATTTATTATTGTAGATATTTAATAACAAATTTGATTGTATCTGCGTGGAAACGTAGATTTCTGCCTCAAAAAGATATCCAAATATTGACACCAGAGAGAGCTAAAAATCAAATTTAGAACTAAAATAAGTTATTATCTAGTTTAAAATTCCATTATGTTCTTATATATTGTTACATTTCATTATTAAAAGCTCTATTTCTTTTCTATTGATTAAAACATTAATCAATCGACTTCATTACACGCACCCAATCTCAACTCCAATAATCCGGTTAATTTAACAGATAAACGCAACACGGAATCTTTACAATCTGACATTATCCGGTAATTACAGTATTCTTCTCTTTCTTTTCAGACCCGCACAAGCAAGCAAGCAAGCAAGAAACGGACAAAATGAAAGCAATCATAGCATTAATGGCACTGTGCGTGTTGGGAAGGCAGACGCAGGCCTGGGGCGGCCTCTTCAATAGGTTCTCACCGGAGATGCTCGCCAACATGGGCTACGGGGGGCACGGTGGCGGCTTTAATTTGCCCGTAAGTATCGATTTTACAATCAAGCGATAATATAATATTGATGGCCACAATGGGGGATGTAACGAACCTCCGGGTGATTTCATTAAAGGGCGCCTTTGCACCTATTACATGATTACATCGCTAATTATCTTTGTTTGGGAGAGTATTGAGTTTGGTGATTATGAAGACATTTACACCAACAAAATTAGTGTTTTTTTTTTAATATTAAATCCATTGAAATTCAATTAAAATTTCTTTATTATAAATTGATTGTCATGGCTTCAACTGAGTCGTTATCGATCTGGCGAATTTTTACCAAAAGATGGCTTTGCATCTAGGGATTGTACCTATTACGTGATTACATCGTATATTTTCTTGATCTTGTATTAAGTTTGGTGAATATGAACCGATTTTCACTAGTAAAATTTGTTTTTTGTTTTTAATATGAAACTCATAATTGTTTTAATTACAAATTGATTGTGATTACTTTAACTGCGTCGTCATCAACCCGGTGAATTTTTACCTAAAGATAGTTTGGCATCCCATCCCCACTTCTTATCAAGAATAAACGAAAATAAGCGTTACTTTCAGATCTGTATTGCTATCTGCATTCCTTCTTTACCCTTGCCTGAAGTATACAACTACTTCAACTTCTTTATACGAAGTTATTATTTTTTGTGTTATGGGATGAAAAAATCCATTTACGGACCTAGTGTCCGACTCATCCCAACCGACTAAAAACCCCTCCTACTTGACCGGCGTCGACAGCCAAGGTCATTGGCTGGGATTTTAATTACATTAGTTTTATTTAATTTGCAGAGGGGTGGAGATGATGGAATCCTAGAGGAATTCGAAGTGGACAGTGAAGATGAGCCATGCTATGGAAGACGGTGCACAGCTAACGAGTACTGCTGCCCGGGATCAGTTTGCGTCGACGTTGACGGAGGTTAGTAAAACGAGGTTTAGTTTTAAAACGTCCGCCTGCACTGCCCTGATGTTTCTGATACTAGATTCAATATTAGTTATATATAAATCGTAAGATGACTTAATCTGCATTTTTGTTAGAGACCTTATTCTTTCAAATAGAGTTTTGTAATATGTAGATTTGATAGATTTTCACTTTCGGTGATATGAAATTGTAAGTTTTATATTGTATCGCGGTGAGAATCATGCCGTAAATTGGTTAGAATGAGAATGGCGTTTATAAACAGGAACCGATTTGTTTAAAATATGGTAGAGAATGTTATAAAAATTATCGATAGCGCAATTAACATTTGAAAAAATATCAATTTATAACCAATCAGTGCTCACCATATCATTTAATATAATATTATTTGCTTTGTAAAAATCATAACACTAATTATTATTTGTTGGAAATTCTGAAGCTTTCAAATTAATTCATACATCAAAGGAAACAAATAGAGACGGGTGATAAACATCTTCTGCAACAAGGGAATTATTTTCATGAACGGCTTCATATGTTAGCAACTTTAATTGCAATAAGAAAACATTTTAAAACATGTTATGTTTAACTACGGCAATAACCCAATGTGTCGCATAGTGAGATATAGTAATGTACTTTAGACCCATCCAAATTTCCAGGCAAATGAAATGTTTTCGAAGCGCCATAAAACTTCAATTCTTCCAAACTTTCATATTTTTTGTAATTCATATATTATATATAAATGACATTTATCCTTCATTAATCTTTCTGTCATTTGTTAATCATTGCATATTTTGTTTATTTTTCAATATTATTACTAACAATGTTCCTCAATACTTCTTTGCGTATTTTATAATTTAGTTACTCTAATAAACTTTTTATGTAATGTTAATTGTGTTGTGAAGTGAAGATTTCCGTAAAATAAATAAACTATTTTAATTTAGTGAGTACATATCTAAACGAACGTGGTAGTCATTAAAATAAAAAAAAAACATCTATACAAACTAAGTTCAAAAATGTTTTATTATTGCAACATGCACAAAGTTATTCAATGTAAGCTTTCCATTGTTACGTTTTCCCCTGACTTAATCATTAGAACAAATAACTCAGCTCGAGAAATAACTCACTGCACTATGTCAACCCCCATAACACAATAAATTAATTTCCGTAGTACATCCAATGGGGACAACACTAATTGTTGTTTATGGCTATTTACTTAGTAAACGGCGTAATTAATAACAATTTCCAGTGGGTGGGAAAATTACTTCATCGCGCTGATGTTTATCTCTGGAATTCTTGTTTACTGAATGTGTATTTATACAGAGTTGCGAATTCAATCAAACGTAAAATGTTTTCCTTCGTATATTAATCTAAACTTCTGGAAAGTTAAATACGTTTTCTCCGAGTTGTAAATTGCAAAAGTATGAGATATTTTAAATTAAACGTAAATATTTTTTTAAGGATGTGAAATGATTTATGTGTTGAATTAATTTCTCACTTAAGCTGTGGTGAAATGAAATATTTTTATGTATTACAACTTAAGAATGAATAGAATTGTGTGTGTTTTGAAACTAACCAAGTGTTTATTTGAACATTTTAATGAACGGATTTATTTCATCCTTAGTTGACGAAACAACGATTCTCGGTCGTCCACCTTGTAAACTATTGTTTTTGCGATACCACATGGCGATTAGTGCTATATTTCCAATTATATGATAAATTTAGGGACTTATAGAAATTAGTTTACAAAAAGCAAAATGAATATAAATAATAAATAAACTTAGGCGGAAAGATCATTGGTCGATGGCCATTTGGAAAATATAAGATGAATTTATCTATTTCCATATAGCAGTGAAACAAACATATCAGTACATAATGTGTTGTTGTGAGTTACGTGAAGAGATTCGAACAAAATTTATGGCCGGTGGTTATTGTGTGATGTGCCACTGTTAATTTTTTTGAATTGAGATTTTTTGTGTGATATAAATTCTCTCTAATTCTAATTTTTATGTTTCTTTTGGTTTGACCTATATAAACTTTAAATTGATAAATAAAGCACTAATAACCTTTCTTCACACTTTATTTGTTTTACCAAATGTACATTTCGGACACAAAGTGACCATTATCAATGGATTTAACAATCTATATAAACTTTGTTGCATATATTGCAATTAACTGCATAAATTCAGTAATTCAGCAGTGGCTCTTTAGACCAATAGTTTTAAACATAAATAGCCCTGCATATCAAATTGCAAAATGAATTTAAAAATAAATAACGACATGTCGATTAAAAATTCAATAGAAGCAGCCAACAAACTAAAAGGATTTTATTTAAAAGAAAACGACAGCTAATTTCATTTGACGTGGAATCTTTATTTCCAAGCATTCCCATAGAAGACACATTAAAAATCCTAGAGACACTCCTAATAAAAAATTATGTTCCGAAAGGTAAAATAGATTTATACATAATATTAACGGTGAACCTAAACGCATTCGAATTTAAAGGCAAATATTATAGCCAGACGTTTGGGACAGCAATGGGTAACCCGCTTTCCCCATTCCTCGCAAACATCTTCATGAACAATTTCGAAAACATCGCAAAAATGTCTTTAAATTATTTCCCTAAAATATGGATGAGGTATGTAGATGATATTTTCGCCGTAATAGACGTAGAATTAGATATTAAAGAAAACTTTACTTATGAACTGGAAATCAATTTTCAACTTTGTTTCTTAGATTTATTAATCATTAGAAATGATAATAAATTAGAATTTGATATTTTTCGCAAAACAACACACACACATTTAATTATATACATGCACAATCCCACAGCCCACTTTAACACAAGTTATCGACCTTCAATAGCATGATACACAGAGCATTCAATCTTCCTTTATCCAACGTAAATAGATAAAAAGAATTAAAGTGTATACTAAATATTTCAGAACTATTAAATTATAATAAAAACACTATATATAAAATCATTAATAAATACAAAAGACAATTATATATCCAGTTCATAACAAGTTTAAAAATACCACGAAATAATAATAAAATATGTAAAGTTAATTTATGAGCCCAAAATCAATAACCAACTGAATAAACTATTTAAGAAATTCAATCCAACGCTAGCATTTTATTCACAAAATAAATTAAAAACTTTATTGGGTAACACCTATGAAAAAATGCGTGCCACTGCTGAATTCCGGAATTTATGTAGTTAATTGCAATATATGCAACAAAGTTTATATAGGCCAAAAGAAACGTAAAAATTAGATTTAGAGTGCATTTATATCATACAAAAAAATCTCAATTCCGAAAAATCAGCAGTGGCACATCATACAATAACCACCGGCCATAAATTTTCTATAGGTGATGTGCAATTGTTTCAATTTAAATTTTTACTAGGCAATAGAAATGAAAAAACAAGAATCAAAATTGTTAAACTTCGACCTGAGCCCGATAAATAACCCTCTATTAAGCCTATTACCTGCACCATAGTTAATCCTGTTGTCAACCAACCCCGAAAAAAGGACCAACTAAACCTTAATCTTTTAAATTCCCAATTCACTAATTGCATCCCGGTTTTTACGTATTTTATACATTTTATATATACAACAATTTGTTTGATTTAGGATCATACTTTGTTAGCTATTGATAATGAACACATAGTGTCCGAAATGTACAAATAAACAAGTGAAGAAAGGAATTCAAAGTGTTTTATTTTTAATATCAGTATATACATAAATAACAAACAACTTCCTTCAAATATCTAATTAGTCCCGGATTTTACCACCAAGATTGGATGTCCACTACCTGGCAGTGACAAAGCTACAAACCCCAAAGAAAAATTGAGAATCGCATAAATACCTGGAATAAAATAGACCATTTGAATCCATAAAAGCTTATAAAGAGAGAACTTCTCAATTATCCTTTGTCAGTAAATTTATTTTCACATGAAGCAATCCTACACCTGCGTGTGATTAGATCCCATTCGCGACAATATATATATATAGACGAAATACTAAAAAAGTGCATAAACAAGAAACTATTAATCGGATATAGAAATTTGAAAAGAATAGAAATTTCAAAAAGGGCATTCGCTGGCGAATTAGTGATAATATCTGGCGAGGAGAGAGAAAGAACTTCGAGAAAGCCTAAATTAATAGAATAAAACACACTGAAGGAATGTGGAATGAAGATGAATAAAACAAATACATAGTTAAAGTTAATGAAGATAGAAGAACCAATAGATATGAATATAAAGATAGAAGGCATGCGCATAGAACAAGTAAAGGGTCCGCCAATAAGCGCGCTTGATCTTTAAAATGAAATAACGCAATTTGTGTGAGAGGTATAAATGAAATTTATTTTTTGTTCGAAAGATTATTCGAAGGCATTATGTATTGAAAACAACATCGTTCAAATGGCCACCGCGGCTTCGCTTGGTGGCGTGCATACGAGAAGTCCAATTTTCAATGACTCTGGCGCACAAATCGAGCTGTATTTTCATCGTATGTTGACTTTGAGGTCATCAGTGTTTTGTGGTTTGTTTACGTAGACCTTCGATTTAAGAAAACCCCACAAGAAATAGTCTAGTGGGCTTAAATCGCACGATCTCGGTGACCAGTTGATATCGCCTCCGCGCGAGATATCCATTCCTCGGAAGCGCTCATGCAAAAGATCCATTGTGGCGCGCGCTGTTTGGCTCGTAGCCCCGTCCTGCTGAAACCACATATCCTCGACATCCATATTGTCGATTTCAGGCTAGAAAAAGTTGGTCATCATGGATCTATATCGTTCGCTGTTTACCGTGATGGCCACACCATCGTCGTTCTCGAAGAAGTGCGGCCCGATGACGCCTCCGGCCCAAAATCCACACAAAACAGTTACCTTTGCTGGGTGCATTGCAACAGGACCTCCTGTGGTTTTTTCTCGGCCCAATAACGGCAATTGCTCGAAACGTTGCTCGAACCGATGAATGATTTTCGTAATAAGTTTAAATGATGTGCACATGTTGCTCGCGGCTGAATTTGTTCATGGTGATTTATGAAGATACACTGTATAATAACAAATAGGTTAGACAACTCTACCATAAACAACATGACCGTCATGAGCTATCAAAGATCGAGCGTCCCTATTTGACGGACCCTTTAGATACTTTTTTAGATTTTTAGGGGTACAAATAATAAGAAATAGAATTGAACAGCAGAATGCAAAAAAAATACAATGAAACTGTAACACGAAATGATTAAAACATTTAATGAAGAAGGAAAGATCACGCAAAACAAAAATAAATGTATACAAAGCTATATTTAGACAAGTATTAATATTCGGATATAAAACGTCATCACTGACGAGGGCAAAATACAAATGATAGAAATGAAATACGAAAACTTAGAGGAGCCAAAAAGATGGATACAATGAGAAACAATAAAATTGGAAAGGACTTAGAACCGCTGGATAAATTTATAGAAAAAGACAGCTCTTGCGAGGAACAGAAAGCACAACGCCAGTGAGACAAATATGACAAATTATTAGGTCATGCAGACGATTTTAGAAAAACATGGACAAAAAACAAAAATGAATTGGTAAAATTCACACATATGAATAATTAAATAAGTCTACTTACCCATTATTACCATTATGGTGGATGGGGATTTTGGATTATATAATGGCGCATGAGGATGATTGGAGAGCGAGGAGCCATATCCCAAAGATTCTTAATTGAAATATTAATATTATTAAAAATATTGATTACTTTCATGAGTACCAAACAAAAATGTAACAACACTAATGGCTGAAAATGTCGATGGCCATTTAGGAATAATAAAATATATAAAATGTATTGTATTATACCTAATGTAAATTTTGCAATAAAGATAATTGTATGTGTTTAACACTTACAACACCTACTCATGGAAAAATAAAATGTTATTTATTGTAACAAAAATTTAGCCAATCTTAAAAAATATAACACTGGGGCAGAAAGACCTCCGATCGTTGGCCCATGACAGATTACTAACCCACCAATATGTATTATAAATATAAATATTTGTAATTCTGCTGTCTGAATAAAGATGTTTGTATATAACACCGTAATTTTATTCTTAATTATAGACAAGATTATATTTGCCCAAATCTGTAGAGTCTAGATCAAATGATAATTATAAGCTCTAAAAGCTTTTGCCGAGTAATTAAACTTGCATATGGTTTCGAATATCCTGTTGGAATACTATACATTTCCTATTAAAGAATTCTTTCCTCTAAATGAATCATCCAACTGATAACAGTACACTTCAGAATTGATAGTTGTGTTGCTTGATAGAGGTTATATTTTTTCAAGATTAAATTTTTGTTACAATAAAACCTTGTTAGTGTTACATTTTTGTTAATACTCATAAATATATATAATCGAAAGAAAAACCACTCTACCCAAATTTAGGTGTGTGGCCGTATAGTCTATTTATTATACACAAATTTAGTCCACTCTTTCTTATTTTGTGCGAACCGTTTGGCTTCACTCAGTGTCGTTCCTCTTTTGATCAAGCTCTTTTCCACTGTCTTCATCCACGTAATCTTCGGTCTCCCAATCTTTCTTCTCCCTTGCGTTCATGCTTCCCATCTCACTTGAGCAGTATTCTTTATCCTTAGCAAATGACCAAACCAGGAAATTTGTCTTCTTTCTACGAACTCCTGCAGATACTTTATAGCTAAATCTTTTCTGATCTGATCATTTCTAAGTCGATCCCTTCTGGTTACTCCTTTCACTCTTAGATATTCCATTTCTGTGGCCTGCAGTCGACTTTTCTGTTGTTGTGATAATACCCAGGTTTCACATCCATATGTTAAAATTGGTCCATACACTGCTTTATATACATTCATTTTTGTTTTGTTAGTCACTTCCCGTTTATTAATAAATCCTTTATTCAGGACGTAGAAAACTCTATTGGTGTTCTCAATTCTCCCATTTATTTCGCTATAATTTTCACTATTCCCTTGAATAATTACTCTTAGATACTTTATTGCATCTACCTGTTCCAGGGTTGTTCCGTTAATCACAATATTTATTCTATCCATTTCTTTACCTACTACCATTACCTTTGTTTTTGTCGTATTTAGTTTCATTCTATTCTGTGTTAGTACTCTGTTCCAAACCAGTATGTTTTCTTCCAGATCTTTTGTATTCTTGGCCATGAAGACTATGTCATCTGCAAACCCACATTCTCTTATTTCTATTGCCTGTAAATTTCTATGTCCTATGAATAGTGTTATTACTTTTTCGTATGATGTCGTCCATATATGTGATGAATATTAGCGGACTGAGTCCGCCTCCTTGTCGTACACACAGTTTGGTCTTAAAACTCTGTGATTTCATGTTCCTGTAAATTACCATATTATTTGTTGTACCATATATCGATTGTATTACTGTAGTTAACTTATTATTGACGTTTCTTTTTCGGAGACTTTCCCATATATTTGCCTTTGGCACTCTGTCGAATGCCTTCTCCATGTCAATAAAGGCCATGTATGTTTTCTTGTTGTTCATTATTGTTTTGTTTATAATTTCCAGTATAGTAAATATATGGTCCTGAACGCTACGCCCTTTTCTAAAACAGCTTTGAGAATCTGACAGTGTTGGCTCTACAGTTTGTCTTAATTTTGTCTTTATTACTTGTTCGTAAACTTTTAACGCAGTGCTTAATATCGTTATTCCCCTGTAGTTATTACAATCCTTTTTATTTCACTTTTTGTAATGACAGTATTAAACCTATCATCCAATCATCAGGTATCTCTTCTTTTTCCCAGGCTTTTCTATATAGTTTTAGGAAGACTTGAGTGCCCAATACTTCCATGTTTTTTAGCATCTCGGTAGTTGTTTTATCAATTCCTACCGCCTTTCCCTTTTTAATTTTCTTGATTGCAGAAACTAGTTTTTCTTCTGTAATATTTTCCTGCTCATTTTCGATTTCCGCCAACCGCCTAAAGTTTCTTTCAATATCTTCATCATTATTTTTATCAGACGCTAACAGCTTCTCAAAGTATTCGTTCCATCTATTCATTATTTGTTTTTCTTCTATTAATATATTCCCGCGTTCATCTTTTATTGCTATATTGTCTTTGCTATCATTATTTCTTAGAATTTTTAGAGCTCTATAAAACAGTTTTTGATTTCCTTTGCTATCTTTTTCAAGTCTTTCTCCAAATTCCTTCCAAGTTCGTTGTTCTGTTTCAAGCACTAGTTTCTTCACCTTCTGTCTTTGTTCTTTGTATTTGCTATAGTTTATTGTTGTTTTGTCACTTGAGTAAGTTTGCCACTTTTGCTTCTTAATTTTTACTTCTTTTTTAATTTAATCTGTCCACTAGGGTGTTTGTTTTGCAATTTGACATACTCTGTTTGTACCACATACTTCTGTTGCTATTGTAAGTAAAATATCCTTAAACTGTTACCACAAGTCTTGCACTGTCATATTTGTTTCCCTCTCTAACAGGTATTTCATTTTTGGTGTTAACATTTCCTGACATTTTTTTGCGGTGTCGTCATCTCGAAGTTTGTACGTTTTTATGTTTATGTTGCTACCTTTTTTAAGTTTTGTGACTCCTTATATACTCATAAAAGTAATAAAACTCTCACAACTAATGTCTACTTTGAATCATTTTTTTTTGTAATTACTAGTGATGACTTCAATTTTAGATATGGAACTCAATCATTAAATCAATCGCAACATAATTGCGATTGATGGATTATGTTTATTAGAAATCTTAACAGATTATTTAATCTTAAACAAACAAGGAAATTTATTTTCGTTCCTTTTCTTTTGTAACAACTTCAATTGTGACACCAATCGTCAGCTTTAGAAAACGCAATAATGTTTATGTTTATTAGAAATTTTAATAGAATAAGGCTCTTGCATAGTCTGTTTTATTTAAATGTAACGAAATTTGGGGTGTGTTTTTTTTTTCAAGAATTTCAAGACTTATTTCAAAAGAAGGGGATTTTCATCACTGAATTTTCGAGACGTTGCCAATCGACTGTCAATATGAATCATAACTTGTCAAATTAATTTAGAATTTTTCTAACATTTGAAAATTAAATATTTATTCTATAATTACTGACGATTATAAAAAAAAACGAATCAATTTAATTGTTATGGTGGGCAGAACAATAGATCTTACAGGTCGCAGTTCACATGAGGCTAACTTACGTCGCACTAGCCCCGTATAACCTAATTGTTATGGTCCTTAAAATAACCAACAAATTAAAAGCTTAAATTACAAGATAACACAGATACAATACTGTCTTAACCTAAAACCGAGAGTTTGTATTACACACATTAAATTCATGAAATGTCTATTTTGAAAGGTTGCTTTAAAAAAATGCTTTAAAAGATTTTTATCCTTCTTATTTTATTAGTTATTACGTATGACAACTTCAATTTTGACTGAAAACGTCAGCTTTACTAAACAAAACGCAATAATGTTTATGGTTATAAGAAATCTTTTACGAAGCTCTAATAAAATCCCTGCTTTTCAATACCGCATGTTGTCCGCGAGGAATGTCCTGAGCCGAGAAACGGAATTGTCATTTGTGTTGAACATCTTTCGCGGAGAAATCTTGAAAAATGAAACCTTTCCCTTCCCCGATGTTTTGGATGAAGATTCGAGAAACCTACTCCGAGTGCTTATAGATCCAATGGAAAAATTCTTCACTCAAGACAACAACGCTTTGAAAAACGATGAAATGGGAATTGTTCCGAAAGAAGTTTTAGACAAATTATGGGTATTAGGAGCATTTGCACTTCAAGTCCCTACGGAATTGGATGGGCTAGGATTAACGAATACCCAATACACGAGGTTGGTTTCGATTGTTGGTAGCCACGACCTTAGTTTGGGAATCACTTTAGGGGCGCATCAATCGATTGGATTTAAAGGGATTTTACTGTACGGAAACGAGGAGCAAAAGAAGAAGTATTTACCGCGGGTGTCAGGAGGACATTACGCGGCGTTCTGCTTGACGGAACCCAGCGCTGGTTCTGATGCGGGCTCAATAAAAACCCGCGCTGTTTTATCAGGGGATGAAAAACACTACATTTTGAATGGTTCGAAGATTTGGATCAGCAACGGGGGAATAGCGGAAATCATGACTGTTTTCGCCCAGACTAAAATAAAAGGTATGGATAAGGATAAGGTTACGGCTTTTATAGTAGAGAGGAGTTTTAATGGAGTAAAAAGCGGGCCTCCAGAGAAGAAAATGGGGATTAAGTCTTGTAACACCACTGAGGTGTTTTTTGAGGATGTAAAGGTTCCGATTGAGAATGTTTTGGGTGGCGTGGGCAATGGGTTTAAAGTTGCTATGAATATTTTGAATAATGGTAGATTTGGAATGGCAGCGGCTTTATCTGGAACAATGAGGACTTGTATTAAAAAAGCGGTTGATTTCGCTGCCAATAGAACGCAATTTAAGGATAAATTACAAAATTTTCAAGGCATACAAGAGAAGATTTCAAAAATGACAATGCTGCAATACATAACTGAATCAATGGCTTATATGATAGCGGGTAACATGGATCGGGGTTCGAAACATTTCCACATAGAAGCAGCCGTTTCAAAATGCTTCGCTTCGGAAGCAGCTTGGTACGTATGTGATGAAGCAATACAAATAATGGGAGGCATGGGATATATGCGTGATACCGGCTTGGAGCTAATTCTTCGGGATTTACGGATATTCCGAATTTTCGAAGGAACTAACGATATTCTAAAATTATTCATCGCGCTTAATGGGCTTAAATACGCCGGCGTCCAACTTCGAGAACTTCAAAAGGTTTTAAAAAACCCTTTAGTCCGCAGCGAAGTCTACATCAACTTCGCCACGCGCCGCGTTGTGAAACGCTACAACTTAAACCCTTCCCGAAATTTCGACAGGATGGTGCACAAAGAACTAATCCCCGCCAGTAAATACACAGCCAAAATAATCAACCACTATTCCATCGAAGTTGAAAAAGTTCTTATGAAATTTAATAAGGGTGTGATTAATCAACAATCGATCCTCACGCATTTAGCGGAGGCAGTTATTTTAATTTACGGCAGTGTTGTGGGGCTTTCAAGAGCCACCGCTTCTCTGAATAAGAATTTAAGCACGGCACAACACGAAAAGGATTTAGCGATTGCGTTCTGTTTCGACTCGTATTATAAGTGTAAATACCATTTGCATTGTATACGGAACAAGAAGCATTTCGCTAACTACGAATTGAAATCGAAAATTGCAAAAACCGTTTTCGAACACGGTGGTGTTTATCATAATAATCCGCTTGGATTTTAGGCTTATATTTCAACATTATATTTATAGATCTGTATTTTAAACTATATAAATATTTTACAAATACATATATATTTTAAATATAAATAATTATTAATCATTAAAATTGTATTTAATCTGTGCTTTTTTACTTAGATTTCACTACCACTACCACTTCACTATGGCTAACAATGGATAAAACCGGCCTTGTTTCGGTGCGCATGCGTTTTATGATATACAGAAGTGTATAATTAATAAAATAAATCAATTTATTTACAAATTTAAAATAAAATCATCAAAATTTTCAACTTCAAACGACAGCATGAAAAAGGAACAATATTACTCAAATTAAGATATAACTAGACTAATAAAAGAATTACAATAATTGACAGATTTCTTAGCACGAAATTAAAAAATGAAAAAACAAAAAAATCAAATGAAACATATACAGAATGAAATATATGACTTAAAGGAATGAGTATGTATGCTTTGAGAATTATACTTTAGTAAAATCTGCACTAGAAGCTATAAAACATAATATAATAATGACAAATAAAGGAAGATTGAGAACGAAACAATAATTAGCAAGATCATAAAACTTCAATTATGTGTTTTTTTAATAATATCAAATTTAGGATATGTTTGGTTATTTTAATTAATATTCATGAAACATTATGAAGATATAAATCAAACTTTGTTCTTTTAGAATAAAAATAAAAGATACCCTATCTCTAATTTTCAAGACATTTTTAATGAAATTTTTTAAGAGAAAAGTTGAATTGTCATTTTCTACTTTTCTAAATTAAAAAAAAAATGGTAAGTTGGTAATTTTCGAAGAAATCTTAATAAAACTAGGTTAGGATTTAAAGCATATCATGCCCTTAAAAAAAAAAAAAAATAAAAATAAATAATGCCCCATTCCTAGCTCTTGAAATATTTTTAATTGAAGGTCACAACAAAATAATTTCATTCGCATTTTCTAGGTTTCGGAAATACACAAAATCGCAAATAGGTAATTTTTCAAGATATCTTAATAAAAATTTGTGAAGATATGAAGCAAAGAGATATTTTTAATTGAAAGTGGCATGGCAAGAATTTCATTCCCATTTTCTACTTATCGGAAACACAAAAATTCGTAACTTGGTATTTTTTAACTTAATGAAACTTTGTGAAGAAATAAATCAAGCGCAAGTTTTCGAAATATTTTCAATTGAAGGTCGCAAGAAAAGAATTTTATTCCAATTTTAGAATTTTCAGAAATAGAAAAATCGCTCGTTTTTAATTAATTCAATATAAAATATACAGGGTGAATCACCGAAATATTCGTCTTAGATATTTCCTGATTGTCCCATTTTACTGGAATTGAAATCAAATTTGTTATTTTAATGGAGACTTCCAATATATTATTTTTATTCTATTTTTCTTTAAATTATCTTTACAACAATTTCAAATTGTTAGAACCTTTGGTTAGTCGTTTTTTTAATGACCGTTGAATGGGGTTACGTAAAAAAGTATTATTTTTTTAGATGGAGGAATACATTTTTGTATGTATACTAATAAAATCCCTTCTTTGGGCAAACAATTTTTCATAATAAATATTTCTTAATTTCTAACGTCAAGGGAGGTATCGGAAACGGACATTTCGATGACTCACCCTATATAATTAACACAATTATTCTACAATAAAATAAACACAAGCTGTAATTTAGTTAAACAAGATAATTAAGATAAACACACGTTCTAACTATCAAATAAATAAATAAATGTTATTCATTTATCATATTAATTCTTTTACAACCAAATTCATTTCATGAAATATTGATTTATTTTGTGTTTATATTAAAAATTAAAATTTGAGGTGTGTAAGTTACGGTTTGTGTATAAGCCCATGAAATAAATCAAGATTATGTGCTACTGATCCGATTTGGCTGTTGCTAACATAAAAACCACTCGTCGTCCTCCACATATCCGTTTAGGACGCCAATCATGATCGATTGAAACGAGATTTTTTTATTAAATTAGTCAGCAATTAAAAAAAATAGAATACTTTATTTCACTATATACAAATGTGGATATTAAAATTATTTGACTTAATTAATTACTAAATCAATATGTCGTTTAAATTATATCCTGTATACTAGATGGCCAAAAGGATGTGACAATCTTCAGGTAGCGTAGTTAATTGGTAAATTTCTAATTGAAAATTTGAGTAAAACAACGTAATAACGTTGCTTATAACTCCACACCAACACACGTTTGATGTACACATTAAGAATATTAAAAAAACTATAAAGTAAATGTTGTTAAAACAACAAATCGCAGAATTTGTTAACTTGTAATCATTAGTATTAATAGAAAACACCCGTTGTTTTATATTGTTTTTTTATAAAATTGTATATTTTTTTTTTTATAAATTTGTTAAAATTTCCAATTTAGGTATAACTTATGTAATTTAAAATTTGCAAATTTTTATTTTATCGTTAAGTCTTTTCATATTTATATATTAAACATCTTTATTACTAAAATTAATACCATTTGTGCTATACTCTTAATGGAAATGTATAACTATATTCGGTGAATAGAAACTCTTTTTAATTTCCATTATTTTATTTCATATAACTAACTCATGTATCATGGTTTTAGCATATCTGAACAAATCCAAAATATACAAAACAAAAAATGTGCACAAATATATAGTGGTTAAATTACTTATTCGGGGCTAATTCTGTAAGATAAAATGTAAAATTTGAATTTATTATAATTAATAGAAAATCCACTTAAAATATGATACTTCTAGGATAACTATCATTTTATGTTGAACGTTCTCCATACAGAAGGGGCTATTCTGTATGGAGAACGATTGTTGGCTTTGTTAATGTTCTGATTATTGTTGAGAACATTTTTGCCGCTATTGGTGACCTTTTTTTCTAATCCTTCAAGTAGATTAAACTTTCTTCACTTTCAGCATATCGTAACTGGTACAATTTGCCCCATGTGATATCTTGTGGTGATGCAATGATCCTCTAAGCCTTCTTTTCCTGACAATAGTCGATATTTTTTGTTCTTTTTAACTTGTTTCAAAATGTTTCCCTGTTTGACCTTTATAAATTTCATCGCAATTGTTTTTACTGTTTGGTATAATATTTATACAATAATGTATAACGTTGCAAATTTATAGATTCTGAAACCAAATAAAACAGAAACTGGCTGTCTAATTTTATTCAAAATATTTAAAGAATAATACTAATTTTCAGACATGAGTATAATCACAACAAAAAAATCAAAAAGTCTCAGTAGCGAAAGGGAAAATGATTGATTAATAATTAATTTGAGTCTCGGGCAGCGTTTTATTTTGAAGATTACTCATCCTGGAAACCATAATTGTAGTCCTTGTGAGAGTCTTAGATTAAAATAAAATAAATTACATCATCGAAGCTGGCAGATGTTGATCATATAAAGTGATCCCGACCACATGTGTAAGAATTTAATATTAGTTAATTAATTC
Organism: Philonthus spinipes; assembly: GCA_963082785.1. Classification (NCBI taxonomy): domain Eukaryota; kingdom Metazoa; phylum Arthropoda; class Insecta; order Coleoptera; family Staphylinidae; genus Philonthus; species Philonthus spinipes. Next base: position 18,304,551 of record OY720306.1, on the reverse strand, counting down.
TTTAATTTTGTCACCGTTAACTTGGTGGTACATTTTCAATATAGTATATAAAGAAAACAAAATTACTTTTTTATACCACTTGGATTTTTTATTAATCGTGACTAGTTTCGATTTTCAAATAATAGTAAATACAATTCACTGTTTAACAAATATTTATATGCGACTATAATGCTTCGAAGAGGGGGGTGTAGGTTAAGTCGACCTAGTCGTTAATGATTGGGAGTCCGAAAGCGAAAGATGCTTTGTGGATTTCTGGCGCCTCTAATAAATCAATTTTGATCCCTATTTCGGCGAGATGTACAATTGAAAGTACATCCTCGCCGAAAGTATGGTTTTCTTCGTTTAGATGTTTAGCGAAAGTGGAGTTGTTGTTTTTAATCTATAAGATCTATAAAGTTCTTTAAGTCTCGTCTCGAAATTTCGACCAGATTGACCTATGTAGCACCCTCCGAAATCTGTATATACTGCAATCTTTTTATCCAATCTAAATGGTATAAAAAAGTAATTTTGTTTTCTATATATACTATATTTGTTAATTATATTATTTAACCATCCTACCAGAAGATTATCACACCACCTTGTATATAATTTAAATGACAAACTCTCCAATTCCCAACCGTATAATTTTATACCCCGCTTTTATTATTTATTTTCTTTTTTACGATAAATACAAGCACGCAATCCTTGATGTATTTCAAAGTCAACGTGGTATACATTTATCTTGATTTAAAAGTTTCCACAATTTTACACATTCATTTAGAGTCGAATACGGAGTTAAGCGGAATTTCTGAACGGAAATAGAAAAATCGATCCAAGGGAACTTATACATATTCATTTACTCGGATTGGTGGAGAGGTTTAAATACCATAGGTTATTTTATATACGAAAATTAAATAAAAAGTACAAATTCAGTTGTATACAATATCTTTAACACCTTATGGCTAATCCAAACATTTAATCCAAAATTTTACGATATTCAACTTTATCTTATTATTCAATGACATAGACTTTTAGATCATGACTCCAGTTGACAGTCAGACAGAGACTCCAACTGCATAATACACTAGAGAAAATTTCCACATAAGGATATATTAAATTAATAATATCCAAATGAACATGTTTTCCTTTGTATATTATTAATTTGGTATATCTGACAATAAAAATGTTTATATACAGAGTGATCAACAACGATTCCAGATTGATATGAAGGCAAGCAAATATGCACGTTGGTACAACTGATCATACGGAAAGAAAATTCATTAGATTGCCATTGGCATAGCAAACATTTTCTAATAAAATAAATACTTGGCCATAACTATATATTTAACTTTTACACGTCGAAACTGCTACGAACTTATTGTTCCTTATCTTAATTTCAATTCCTGATTTAATGTCGTTTAGTTTTTAAAAATGCAAAATACAACGCACGATGATGCTAGTGTCAAATACATTTACACGTTATTCATTTCTCCTTGGCAGAGATAAAACTCCTTAGTAAAATGAAACAAAGATGATTCACACATTTGCAGTTATTTAAATTACAATGAAATTAAACAAGGAAAATTTCTGGCAATGATCAATAAAATTCGATCAATTCCTTTTTCCTTGTTTTATTTCATTGTAAAACTCCTTAGATTTATCGGCGGGAAATTTAACTTGTCTACAATCAATTTTGATCATTCTGTTTATATGAAATTAAGTGAGTTATTAAAATATAATTGATATAATATTAATAATAGATATATCTTAACTGTGAGAAATCGATTCAGTTTTTCGTTTAATAAATATTGGTCATACATTTTCAATTACACATGTTAGAGATAATCTAAATGAAAACAAATATTACAAAATTAATTTAAATCATGAAAGAATCCCTTAAAACTAAAAATTAATTATTTACCTAAAAATTATTGTCCTTTCTCCTACTTATTATTTTTTTTTTTTTATTTTTTATTGAACTAGATATATTTCGGAAACAATGATTCCATCTTTAGTAGTTGAAATATATCTAGCTTAATAAAAAAATATGTAGGAGAAAAACGGTTACATATACAATTAATGTGATTGGCAAAAAGGAGCTTAGCATTAAAAGTTTCACCCAAATCTTTGATTTCTGTTATTTTTTCTAATGTGCTATTATTTATAATATAATGACGATGAATAGTATTTAATTTTCAAGGAAAAAGTAAGTGCATTACATTTTTTAATATTAAAAAAAGGACAACCGTTTTTATTTAAATAATCAAAGTCTTCACAACCTACATAAAGAAGATACAAATTTATTGCATCTACAAATTTATCTGTAATTGCAAAGATATGCAATTTGGAATACAAAATCAGGTATTTACGCGTTAAACTGCAATTATTGCGATAAGGTATATGTTGGACAAACTGAACTTGGATTTCTAAGAACATAAAAAATGCTTCTTAGAAAAGAAAGGCTACATTTGTCGAATACAACAACAATAAAATTTAAGGTCCTCCACACATATAATAAAGGTCTAAAACTTAATTTCCTAGAACAACTGGAAATACATAAGCTTAAATAGAAAGGTGTACTCCTGAATAACTAATTAAATATAAATTATCCCCCCCCCCCTACTCAATTTTTGATATTCGATATTAGATTCTTTCGTAAAATATTTTATTTGCTAATATTACTATTGATCATATCTCTTATGTTGTTATTTTTTGTATAAACTGTACCGTTTAAACCACCTTCCCCCCTTTTCTTTTACCTGTGTTTGTATATAATAACCGTTATTGTTTTTTTATAAATCCAGTGAGCATTTTTTAATTACAAATACTAAACATCTTTTAAGTAGTTTTGTTCACACGCATAACTTAAATCAAACTCATAATAATCCCCTTGTCGCTTGATGAGGCTAGCCAAATCACATAAAATTTGTTTGGCTTTCATTTGAAATTAATTATTTTTCGTATATCCCAAAAAATCAATACTTAAATAATCTATCCACAAAGTTTTATTAAGATACCTTAAAATAATTCTAAGCTGTATTTTTTTGAATTGTAAAATTCAGAAATTCCATATAAAATTGGACTTCTCTGGCTTAGAAATGAAAATAACTCAAGAAATACCGAATGGGTAAGATTCCATACATATTCTAAAAGAACAACATGCATGGAATCTTTCAACGTCGTTTCATTACGGATACCTCAAAAGAATTGCAAGTTGTAATTTTTTGAATGGCCAATATTATACATAAAAATTGCAAAATTCGTCTTTCTGGCTTGAAATAAGTCAAAATAAATACCTTTTGAGTTATTTTAAACTAGATGGTTATTTTTTTTAATTTTTTTTATTTGGGTATTTTTTCTTAGTTACATATTCAAAAATAGCAATATTAAAAGAATATTTTCACACAATATTAATAACTTACATTAACATAATTTCAAGTTGTTTCCGAATTGCCAAAATAGAGTAAATCCAAATAAAATCATCTTTACTCAAAAACTACGAATGGGGATTTTTTTGTTACTTACATATTCAAAATGGGAAATATATAAGGAAAATTGCCACAAAGTTTTATTAATATACCTTAACAGAATTTCAAATTGTTTTTTATTTACCAAAATAATGAAAATCTCAATAAAAACACCTTTAGTGCATTAAAATTGAAAATAATTCATAAACTACTGAAGAAGTATTTTTTGTCACATATCCTAAAAAAACATTATATATTTCTAGAATATTCATTAAGTTAGCTCAACGGAAGATGTATTTTTTTAATAGACACAATTCACATAACAATCGTATTTTTTAACTTATATCTAGATATAACTCAAAAACTACGCATATATTATTTTTTACATAGCCTGAAAGATTAATTTTTGAAGAATATTCCCAAAAAGTTTAATTAAGGTACCTTAACAGAAATTTTAAAATATTTTTTTAATTAAAAAAAAAATCATAAAAACACGTAAAAATCATCTTTTCTCATTTAAATGTAGTGCAGTGTTTTTTTTTTGTATATACTAAAAGATTAATATTGATATATTCTCACAAAGTTTTGTTAAGATAACTTAAAAAAATAAATTGAGACTTTTTGAATTACCAAAATACAGAAAATGCCCATAAAAAATCGTCTTCTAGGTTAACATTGAAAATAAGGCAAAAAGTTGACTTGACTTCGTTTTGTTTTTTTAGATATCCCGAAAGAATACTATTTAAGACATTTTTTTCGCAATGTCTCATAAAGTTACCTTAATTCAATTTCAAGTTATGATTTTTTAAATTTCAATAATTCAGGAAATTCTAATAAAATTCGACTTTACTTGCTTAAAAGTGAAAATAATTCAAAAACTATTTGAGCGTTTTTTTTATATTCTAAAAGGGCAATATATTAAGAATATTTTTACAAATATACAGTAAAAATATATTTGAAAAGAATTTGGATGTGTGATTTTTTGAATTTCCAAAGTACATACAATTCACATTAAAATCGTCATTGCTGATCTAAATTTGAAAAAAAAAAAAAAACTGAAAATAAAAATACTGGTGGGGTATTTATTATATATCCTAAAAGAGCAATATTTAAGAATCAATATTCCTTAAATATTACTATTTTAAAAAGTTTCATTAGGATATCTTAGAAAAAAAAATAAAAACGTAAGTTTTTGCAATTGACGCAATATCGAAATTTCCTATAATTAATAGTCTTTTGTAGCTTAAATTAAATTAACTTTTAAGCTAAAACTTATTTAGCGTGCTACAATTCAAAATATTTTAAGAGTAGTTAAGAATTATTTAAAATTCAGTTAATATAATCGACATTATTTTTATATATTGTAAAAAAGATTACACTTTCGTCGTTTTCAAGGAGTGTTAATGAGAATATTTTCTTCTCATTAATACTGCTTGAAAATGACGCAAGTCTAATAAAGAAAGAGTTTATTATTTTAAAAACTTTGCTGAGGGTTTTTTTCTTTCTTCTTTTATTCAATATATATGAATGAAATAATACTTACATTTGCTTCTATATACATATGTATACCATTAATCCCAACAAATTCAAACTTATCCTTTACCCATCACCTCTATATTCAAAATTAATATCAACTAAACTTTTCTCTTTCCTTCCCCCATCTTCAAATAGCTTGGACTTATTTTTGTCCCTAGGCTTACATTCAAACCCCACTCTCAAATAATAATAATCAAATTCTCCAACTTATACCAATAAAGGCATCTCAACAAAAAACACATGACAATATGTTTTGTCGCCCCCTTCTAGGCTACGGTGCAATTCTTTTACACAATCCTCGCCCTTCTACCCTAAACAAAATAGCGGAAGCGAAACGTTCAGCTCTAAGAATCATCACAAAATTCCGACATCCAAACAACCCCTTACACAATATTAACGAAAAAAATATCGGTGTTATCTCCTTATCCCAACGAATTACCCTGGAACTTTTAAACCTTCTCTGCATTAATAGAAATCCAAACATCCCCCCAAAATTCAAACATCTTCAATCCACCATTCACGAATTCATATCATCGCACATTAATGACTAACTGACATACGAAACAATAATTATTGCAATATTATGTTAATCTACTGCGCAAAAAAATAAATAATTATGCACAAAAAAATAATATTCACAACTTCGCGTTCCATTCAAACATCAATACAAATTCAATAATTATATATATACAAACATATTTATTAAGACAACATTATATAAGCTTATACATACATTTATATTTACTTAACAAAAATAAATATTGTGTTGGTTTGTCCGAGCTATCGACCTGGGGTCTTTTTGCCCTTCAATAATAATATTAAGTTTACTCCTTATTTCACTCTTCATTGATCATAACGCATTACTATCAATAACAAACTAAATTCTCTTCTTACACAAGTACGGTAAATAAACTAAAAAATGTATTAGCACTCAATCCATTAATCGATTACTCCCCTTTTTACTTTTTTTCTGTATTTTTATCCACTTGAATGATTAACGACGTCCCCAAATTAAAGCCTTATCGAATTTCTCCTGTGAACGCCTCCCCGACAATGGGCTTCGTCGGTAGCGAATTCACTCGCGATCCCGTCAACTTTATTATGAATTGATCGTCATTCATTTTACGCTTTATTAAAACCAACATATTTCCAGTCGGGTTAATTAATTCCAAGCGGGAAATTAATTATTATTTCATAGAAGGGGGAAAACTAATAAATTGGAAAATTGCGCGTTATGCTTTGATAAAGTAGCTGCAAATGGAATGACGTTCATAAACAAAAGTGCTTATTAATCATATTTTGTGCGTTATGAAATTAATGGAATTAGTTATTATATGCAGTAATTACGTGCAATAAATATACAACTAATATATATTTTTTTTAATAGTTAAACATGGGTGGTAATAATAATTTCACGAAATATTAGCTGTGATTCCAAAGTTACGAATGCGGTTCAAAACGACAGCAATTATGCAATTAATAATATTTAGTATAGAAAACACAAGAAAAGCTTCCATCCTTCTAGAAAGCACAAAATTCACAAAATCTTAGTTCTGATCCCTTTATGTTAGATTTGAATAAAACGACTAAGATGAAATCTCGTCCTTTAGGACAAGGAGCGCTAAAGAACGATTATATCCAAACATGAAGTATATATGAATTGACGAAATTGCATTTTACTGTTTTTAGACAGATTTTTACATTCTGAAAACATTTTAATTCCTTCAGTGTTTTCTTTAAAAGAAAACAATTTTTTTTAAAAAGTTTTGTAAGTAAAATCATGTTATTTGTTTCATAATGTATCGAAGGAACTCATAAATAAATAAATGGATGAATATATATGGGAAAGTTAAGAAGTTTAAGTAATTAACATTTCACTTATCATTGTTAAGATACTTATAGTTTTAGACAACTGTCATTGAGTTTCTTATTTAAATGTAAGAAAACAATAAAAAATTGAATTTCTATCGCGGATTATACCATAGATGCGATTAGGGCCTGTATTCCTGAAATTGATCGAACGTTTCGATCGTATGAAATCTGTCATTTAGATAGGAATTTACATGTGAATTTGACAGTGGCATACGACCGATTTCATGCGATCGATTTCAGGAATAAGGCCCCAGGTATGCATAGGAATTTTTTTTAGAATTTCAAAATCTGTCTACAATGTTGCTTTGTTCAATTAACGAATCGATGTATAATTAATAAATTAAATGTGATTAAATTTGAAAATTATCGCATAATTAAATTGCATTAGCCATGACTTTCATATCAAAGAACTAATTAAAACTAACGCCTCTTAATATATTTCTATTATTAAAATTAAAATGGATTTTTAATTTCCCCGAAACCCAGTCCAAGGGAGAGTAAAAAAATGCTCCAAACAAAAGTTGTAGATCTTGAAAAATAAATAGTTTTTGTTATAAAACCTTTCCTTTTTATTTTATAAGCGGAAGAATGTCATCTACTTGATAAATTCCCTTAGAAATAAACAATTATTTTTATAATCTACTTTATGTTGGCTGTGGAGACTTTTATTATTTAAATAATTATTTTTATGTCAAATAAAACATCGAACTGCGGTCATATTTAATACATTATTCGCAAACGCTTCCAGCTTAAAAAAATGAAAGACATTTTTCAATTTTATTCTTTCCTTTCCTATTAAATTTTCAATCAAAAACTTATTGACCTAATTCGCCGAGGAAAATATCATTATAGATACATCACCTTTTTTTTTCGTAAGTCATGACTAATGAAATTTAAACGTTTAATATTTTGCAAATATAATCAAAATTTAATAACTATTTATAAATTATACACCAATTTTAAAAGCTATTGAAGTATAACTTCTCATATATTATTAAATTCTGAACATATTTCAATTCTTCCAGTTTTGCTCTAAAATGAACTGGTAAGCAGGAAATTGCATTAAATTGTTTTTATATCTAAAATCTCTATTGACGCGATTAGGCGTCAATAGCTGGTATAATTATCTTTTGAGATATAATAAATGTATGGTGGATTCGGCATTACATTCCTTTATTACAATCGTAATTTTTTTCTACGAAACATTGTTATATAAATTCAAAGAGATCATATAACAATGAGTCAAAATAAGTATTACTTGATTGCAAAAATGTTTCTTTATTCCATTCCGAGCGTTGAATTATAAATATATTATAAAGCCGCTTCCTTTATGTACATTTTACATTTGGGATATTGTATATTCTCTTCTGTTCCCAAAACATTAATTAAATTATTTACATTATATTTTGTGTGCAAACATTTTATTTATCATTCCGCGACCGAAAGATTTCTCAGGACATTAGAACGTGATTGTGAAACAGGATAGGCGCGTATTCGAGCAGGAGTTGATAGATCATTTTATAAATATATACAGCAGTGGCTGTCGAGATACCTTGATTCTTGTATGTAAATGCTCTAAAGTGTCTCGCTCTCCTCTTTATACTAGTTTTCAAGTTTAGGGAGTGTTTAATGCAAGTAAGTTTGGAGTCTAGAGTTACACCTAGGTATTTGCAAGTGGGAGAGGGAGATATGGGGTGGTTATTAATTGTAATTTGGAATGGGAAATTATTGTGCCTATCGAAAGGAATAACTAGTTTAGTTTTATTGGGATTAATTGATATTCTCCATTTAGCGAACCAGGTTTGTAGATCATCCATCAGCCCCCACAGATTGTTAACAGCTTTTAATATGGTTGGAGCGTGGGAAATGAGAGCAGTGTAGTCAGCATATAGTAGCGGATACATAGAGGGAAATAGTTAGGGTTATGATTATATAGGTCATGGACAAAGATTTTGTAAAGTAATGGAGATAGGGGTGAACCTTGGAGCAAGCCTTGTTTGAGATTGAAGCTGTAGGATAAGGTGTTATGGATTCTGACACTGATGGAGCGACTCGAAAGGAAACTGTCAAGGATTTTGATCGGGTGTGATGGGACTCCTAAGGAGTGGCATTTGAAAAGCACTCCTCGATGCCACACTGATTTGTAGGCTTTCTTAATGTCTAAAAATTATATGGCTGATATTTTGCCTTCGAGGTGTGCCGTTTGGCAGCTGGACGTTAGTATTGATAAGGGAAGGGAAGATGTTCTATGAACCCGAACTGGTAGGGAGGAATTTTATATTGAACGTGGTATACATTTTTCTCAGGATAATGGATTCAAACAACTTTCCGAGTTCTGGGAGAAGAGTGATAAATCTGTAATTTGCTACAGATTCCGTGTCGTTTCCCAGTTTCTATATACAGGCTATCACACCCCTCTTCCTTTCCTCGGGAAGTCGGTGGGAAGAGTAAACAGAATTTAATATGCGGATAATGCAGGTGTGTATGGAGTCAGGAAGGGACTTGTTATCATAACCGAGCGAAGTGTTTTTACCATTGTGCAAAAGTTCATAAAAATCTTCCTCTTTTATATTGTCGGGAGTTTTAATTGGGACTTGATGAAATTAATGGTACTAGGAATTGTTTGTTTGTAGGAAATCTTTATCGTAATTGTCGTTATTCGTTGTCGAAAATATTTCACTAAAATAGTCGGCAAAAATATCCGCTATTTTTTGTTTATCTGTTATTGTTTCATTTATTCTCGGATCTTGTGTCTGCTGTATTTAATCTGTTTTTCTGTATTTGCTGAGTTTTTTAATCTCGTTCCAGAATTTCTTACCATGCAGGCTATTAATTTCCTGGCAGCTTTTTATCCAATGATCCTTTTTATATACATTTATTAATTATTGTATGTCTTTGTTGAATCTATTAAATTTAGTTTTCTAGTGAGGTTCCTCCGTCATACTAATGTCTGTGTCTTTTGAATTTAATAAGTCGTAATAAGTATTTGGGAAGGGGATATTTATGTTTTTGTTGGAATACGTGGGAGTATGTCTTTCAATAGATTCCGATAATCTCTCCCGTACGAGCGAAATGGTGATAGGAATTTGGGGTAATGCCTGGGAAATTCTCACTGTATTTTGTCATGTCCTCTGTCACTTTGTCAATGTTACAATCTTTGTATATGTAAACGCCATATTTTTCTTAATTTGCCCTATTTATTGTTATACATTGTTAATAAAAAATAAACATAGCTTTTTTTCCTTGTTCATATAAGTAAAAATTGTTTATTCAGTGTTCATAGTTGCATTATATCAATGTATCACTTCGGCATGAAAATGATCTGTTATTGTATTTGAAGATTAAACAATTTTTAGTTATACGAACAAAGTACAAAAACAGTGGTTTTACAGATGTATATTTACATACTAACTGTCTAATACATGATTGATCTACAAATAACAAATTAAATAGATAATCGATCAAATGTCTTTTAGTCTATTTGTATGTATTTCTTATTTTTACTATTTTTACCATGATTCTGTGTACACATTTTAAATGTATTTTTTTAACTCCTTTGTGTTTAAATGTAATGAATCCTCAAAATTGTGTATATAAATGCTAATCTGAAATAGATTAGCATTTAAATACCATATGATCGAGAACTATTCTCCTCTTGTTTGCTTTGAATTTTTTATTAAAAAAAATATGTTGCCAATGAAAGAAACCATGCACTTTAAGTATTGAAATTGAAATATAACCTATTGCGCGTGGTTTTATTATTCTAACAAATTGAAGAATTTGATTTGATAAATAATGACACATGTGACGTTTTATTTGTATTGACTCACTGGTGCCAACAAAATGTAAATTAAGAAAGAAAATAGTGATGAGTCAATCATGGTACTTTCCTGGTGAACATTTAATAGTAAATTAAATATTTTTAAATACAAATATGACAAAAAAATATAAAATTTATTATAACAATATGTACAATTGTGTTAGTAGTCTGTCATTGGCTATAGATCATAGGTCTTTCTGCCTTTGAAAATATTAATTGTTATCTTTTAAAGTTCAGGCGAATGTTACAACTTATTGTGTTATTTCTTACCTTTTAAAATCATTACAAATGTTCCCACATTATATGTAATTTTTATAATATTTTTCTATTCGTTCACAAAAGATTTATTCACTTTAATTAAACATAAAAATAATTGTTTATTTTTATGTGCGGTTAAACTGTGACATGTGAGATATTAATTTTGTTAAATAGGTAGCCAAACTAAATTTATTTTAAATTACAATAGTCAAAGTAAGTGTAGAAAATGCCTACCGCCACTATCCAGGCAACTTTCACTCCTTCGCCTAACGCAAGTAAAAACATTTTGCAACATTCTGGTTAATTTCATTATTTTTTATTCTTTAATTCTCTACTGCAGGTGAACCAAGTTGTTAACACGTACTTGATATTCGAGTTTTTTTAAAAAATGGCCACAAAAAGAAGTCGCATAGGAGGAAATTAATGTTCAGTGTTTAAACTGATAATACGGTCATCAAAGAATTCATCTAATATTTCAATAGTATCTGCAGCAGTGTGTGCTCTTGCTCCGTCTTGATAGAAATATCCATATCTTAATTCTTCATCATCAAGTTGTTCGATAATGGGGGTCAGAATTTCATCTCTATTCCGTTCACCTGTTAGGGTATCGTTAAAAATGGGTCCTATTACGCGTTTGCGACTTATGGCGCACCAAACGCCAATTTTTTGGGGATGTAGGGGTTCTTCGACATAAAAATCCTCGGGTTTTGCAGCACTCCACATCCTCATATTTTGCGAATTAACGTACCCGCTTAAATAAAACCATGCCTCATCTGTGAAAAAGGTTTTATCAAGGAGATCGTCATCAAAGTTTTGAAGGAACCATCGGCAAAATGTAACTCTTCTAGAATAATCAATTTTGTGTAGTTCTTGTACGCAAGTTAATCGATAAGGGAACAAATGCATATCCTTCTTTAAAAATTTCTAGCAGGTATCATTTGATACTTCAGTTAATTGTGAAAGCACACGAAGTGAAGTTCTAGGTGAATCTTCTATTATTTGTCGCACATTTTCAATTAACTCTCGAGCACGTTTGATTGACAATCCAGTGCCTTCCTTTCTACCAACACTTCCAGTATCACGAAAGACTTGTACAGCACATCGAAGAGTACATCGAAAACAGTAATCGTCAACGGTAAGATTGGGAAATTGATTTCGAAATTCCTCCATACAATCGGGAACAGAATACTGCCATTCTCCATCAACTTTTCGCCCAGTACGAAAATAAGATTCAATCATTAACGTTTTATGTACCTTAGAAAACATATTTACGATAATTAGGGGTTATTAACAACTGACTTGTCAACATGACAACTAATACTTTACGCGTGTGTGTGTGATTTTAGTTCAGACATGACTTTAGATTTCCAATGCCAACTTCGTCGTCGTTATACGCTCCATACTATTATACAGTAGGTTAAGTGAAAAAGTATTCCATAACCATTTGACTGAACTTCGCCTAGAATGCGAATAATATAAACATTTATTATTAATATATGTTTATTTTACTTATGGTAAAAAATAACACGTGAAATAAACACAATGCAAAAGTCCTAAAAAAATCATCTAATGAAGAATAATAAATAAGACGGTGGGTCGATAGCCCATGACAGACTATTAACACAACTGCACATATTGCTATCATCTTGTCTAAATAAGACTCAAAATAAACAAAATGCATGAGCAGAATCAAATAGATTATAATCATAATCTTTGGTTCTGCTTTTGCATTTTGTTTATTTTGCGTCTTATTTATTGTTCTTTCCAACCATTCGGGGCTATGCCATACGGGAAATGTTAAGTGTAACGTGTACGTTAAGGTTTACCATCACAGTTCAAGCAGCTGTTGTAATTGAAATATAGATATTCATAGAATGTGAGAATAATTAATAACGTACACGTTAAACTTAACATTCCCCGCCAGAATGGCCGTACAGAATGTCTACTTCTTCGGCACCTTTTACTTATAATTTTCTAATTATAATAATCGAAATGTATTTATTGATTTTCATTCCATTTCCGCATTACAACCGCAATCAAATCCTCTGGCATTAATCCCCGATGGTGTAATTGCACATTTGTTCCAGTAGTTGGAACATGCTTATTCGCTTACGGTAGACGAGTCGGGGAATTGTGCAGGAGGGACAGCGACTGCGAATCCGGATTGGTCTGCGCGGAGGCGGAACAGGGCGTCTCGACGAGGGTCTGCAGGCCCCCGGTCCAGCAGGACAAACAATATTCGGAGCCCTGCAACATGTCGAGCGAGTGCGACATTTCCAGGGGCCTCTGCTGCCAACTGCAACGCCGCCACCGACAGGCACCACGCAAGGTAAACAAAATATGAACACGATTTTTTTTTAAATTTTAATTTTTATTCACACGAGCACCTCGTGCTGTGTTTCGAAGGGATAACGAGGGATGCCTGTTTAAAATTCATGAGGAATATGTTATTACAATGTATGGTATTTCAGGAAAATGATTTTCGAGAGCGAATTATGTTGGCTTTAATACCTAGGGATATTGATATATGATAATGATATCAGCTCTGTCGTGATCTGAATAATGTATTATTTTTTTACTATAATATATAAATACATAAAATTTGAACTTCAGTAAATATAAAGTCGGATTCCATTTTAATAGTCACAAAGTAATGTGTAATTCCAGTGCCTAGTAAATATACAGGCTGGAATGTCAGAGTGGGTAAAACGAAATCTCGGAGACTACTTGGAGTCCGCACGAGAGAATTCATTCGTCTACGAATATCTTTATTGAATATCTGAATTAACTCCTATTAGTCTCAAAAACTATAGAATCCCTATATATTCTGAATTTGTTCAAAATTTTCTTTATTCATAACTATGTCCTAAAAAAGATAATAATTTTTTTGCATGCAATATTATATCTTCAAAATGGTCCTACAGCATCATTTAATTAATTAAGTTAATATGGAAAATTATTGATTTTCGTTAATAAAACTTCAATAATTCTGTTTTTCATCACTGCAAAAAAATATTTACAATATCTTCCCTTATTTAATTTTAATTTAAATAAGTGCAAAAGTAAGATTGGTCTTTGTTTCGATTATTATTTAAATTATTATTGTAGAAAGCACACTAAGTAAATAAATTTGCAACTGCATACATATATTTAAAGTTATGCACGAATTAATAAATTAATTAATTTAAAATTAATGTCTCTAAATTCTTTCTTCGAAGCATCATCTGAAATATATGAAATATTATTACAAAGTAAAAAGAATATATATAAATCCCTTGTGATTATGCTTAATTAATTTCTCACTTAACCCGTGGTGAAATATTTTAATTTAATTTAAATTGAAACACTTGGTTTGTTTCACGTATTTATATTTTCTCCGACTAGTTTCGACCATTAATCATTTTCAGGGAGGAATGTACATTTTTTAACAACTAAATATATATACAAATTCATGCTATCATAAAATCAGGTAATAAATGCGGACGTTATAGGATAAATCCCTTGTGATTTATTGCTACCATACATCTTCTGTAAAGCCCGACATAATGATACTTTATGTAGAAGCTATGGATAAAAACTTTTTTTTATATATTAAACTCGTAAAAATCCACACGTAATTTCATCGCAAGTAAAATTTCCCAAAGAACCAACTTTTTTTCTCCATTCTAAATTACATTACATCCGGCGAAATAAACCTTGATTTTTCAAACCAAACCAGCTGCAACTTTTCCGCTTTATAGTCCACTTCCGTCGAGTGCAAATGCATTTCCCGATACTAACTCCACATTAGCGTCGCTGTGTGCATTACTGTTAAGAGAATTTCCACGAGCACGAATTACTTGCACCATTAAGGGCGCTTTTTCTACTGGAATCGAATTTATCCCACGTCTCGTGAAAGAACTGGGGCTCGCTTCATGCACCGCCTTGAAAATTATAAGGGTAGGAAAGTTATGTTTTTCTTTTAGTAATTGTATAAGGAAACTAGAGCGAGTACAAAGCGCGCTTCTTGAATTGTTAAGTGGAATTTATAATTTTGTATTTGAATATTATATTATATTAGTAGCATTACTAATACGATATAATATTAAAATTTCTTAGATAAGTTTCTCACTTATTGCTTAAATTCTGAAATTAATTAAAATTTTTTACTTTCCTCGAACCTCTATCCAATTTGAAAAGTCGTATTAAAAAACAGATTTTACGTGCTACAAAAATTCAATAGAGTATTGTCTAGCAAGGGTGGTTTAAAAATAAGACATTTTTCCCGAAACACAAAAATACATTATTTAAAACCGCCGGACTTTAAACCAACTTAATATAGATTTTTTAATGAACATGCGTTAGTTATTTATTTATTATTCACCAAGTAAAATCAACAAAGATTGTTACATCTATATTACAATAAGTAATTACAAAATTATCCTACCAGGGGAAAAACTAAAAGGTATGAATTCAGCGCAACCGAAGTGCGGCTGATCTTCCATTCAACCCATCATATTAGGTTTAATATAATCAAACAATAAAAAAATGGTTATATGTCCATCATGGTATTTTCCCCGATGAATTCGGTCAAATAAATTTTTAATTGAATTTTTTATAGGGAAGGAAAAATTATTAATTGAAAAAATGGATTGTTATCTTTTAAAGTTAACTGGAGGCACTTGTGAATGATATGATGGTACTTTGACGTTTAATTTGTCAAAAATAATTATTTCAATAATTAAAGTCTCCACAGCCAACATAAAGAAGATTATAAAAATAATTGTTTATTTCTAATTATCAGGTACATCAAATTCCTCCGCTTATAAAATGAAAACTAAAGGTCCTACGATAAAAGTTTTATAACAAAAATTATTCAAGATCTACAACTTTTATTTGAAATATTTTTCTATCTGAATTAAAAAGTGAAAAATCGCCAAGAGTAAAATTGCACTTAATGCGTTTTGATTCTGACAAAAAGCTTTTCAGATCATTCCACAGTTATAAATAGCTTAAATATTATGTTTTTATTTAATCCATTTAGACGTTTCTGCGCTATAGCGGGAACACACAGATATTTTTCAAAACTCGATGGAATGGACTCAGGGGACCTCAAAACGTGCATATTTGTTGAAATTGGCGATTCGGAAATTTTTATGATCACAATACTTTCCCTTGAACAGGGGTCCGGGGAAAGTAAATATGAATTAATTACGCTGTGTCAAAGTCGGATTTGAAAGGTCGTATTAAAAATAAACAAATTTTACATGCTACAAAAAAATCAATAATTAGTTGTCTATTCCATTTATTTATTTACTTATTCAGTTAATACTCATATTATGATATAAAATGTTACATAGAATATATAAAATATAAACGATAGAATAAACATTTATTATAGACAATAAATGACAGTGTTTGCCAGTCCTGAGAATAAATGGTAAATGAGGACAGAAATACCTGTGATCGATAGTCTTTCTGCCCTCATTTATCTAATTTACATTTTTCATGATTTGACATTATGGTAATAACATGACAGTGGCAAATACAGTTCTAAATGTAACTGAAAATTTATTTCCGGCAATTTGCATGTACTTGTACACTTTTACGACATCCGCGGCGAAATTTATTCGCAATTGAAATGCAGGAAACGGGCTGTCTCCCCGACGTTTTATGTTATTATAAAAAGCCTCCGGAGCTTTCCTGAATTATTTCCGGGCTCGAATAATGTAATTTTCTTCTCCGAGTTACTTCCCTCGAGTATCCTTGAACCCACTCGATCATAAGTTGTTTCATTTGTGAGAATTTAGTACATTAAGGCCCCAATTCTACACAATGTCTATTTGTTTTCATTTACACTGGAAATGTTTGTGTTTTCTGGGGTGAAATGAAAATAAGGGTAATCAACAAGTGAAAACATGATTATCAGAATACAAAATGAACCTTATTAATCATATAAATGGAAAGATAGCACAAAGTGCCATCTTTTGTATAATTTCAAGTGGTATCGTCAACAATTTGGGTGTATCTCTGGATGAATCTCGGTCGTATACCTTGACCGAGATTCATTGTTTCGTCCACAAGCTACCCATATGTTAGATAAATGGTGGTTGAACATTTTATTAGACCTTCATTAAATTATATATCTTAATAATAAAACATTTATTTCCCAACATATTCAGTCAATCGTTATTATGTTGTTATTTTGTATTATTCCATATTCCATATTCCATATTCTTTAGTAATTAACTAAAGAATATGGAATAATACAACATTTTTACTTTATCTCATTAATTTTCACCGCTTCCAGTTCGTTATACATCATTATTCAATTAATTAAAACACTTTTAACTATGCATAACTGATTCTTTTTAGTTTCATTTTGGGTAACAGATAATATATTTAATAAAATGTTCAACCACCATTCATCTAGCGTATGGATAACTGGTGATCACCATTTAGTTTTTTCGAATATCATTAGACTAGTGTGTTCCTCTGAAAAACCGAAATGGCCACCATCACATCAGATGAATGGTTGAACATTTTATTAAATGAATTTCGTTTCCTGTTCCCATAAACAGGACAAGTTCGTCTTCCTTTAGTGAACAAAATAACGATTGTTTTAGATGTCACGTGAAATGCGGCAATAGATGGCGCTTGCGTTATCTTTTCAATTATTATGAAAGATAATAAACTTTTTTATACCACTTACAATTTATTTATTTTTGTAACTAGCTTAATAGCACTGTAAAAACAAACATATATACCTAGGTTTCGTTTATTGTTATATTAACTTTTATAGAAAATACTCGAATCGCAATGTTTATAAATTGTCTTGAATTATAAAAGAAAAATATTTGTCAAACGTAAAAAGTCTAACTATACTAAATAAAAAGTTTAAATAAATGTTTAACTCAAAAACAGACAATTTAATGGGGAATCAACAAATATATATATATATATATATATATATATATATATATATTTCGCTTATTATAAGAGATAGAGGGTGGTAGGTTTAAATTCGGCAATTTTGCAGAATTTCATGCTGATTAATATCCCGTTGGGAAAACTCAGGGCTAAGTATCTTTGTTTTCAAGATAAATAGAGAATACTGAAAAATGCGATTTTCTTTTTTTAGTTATATCTTCGTTATTTGAAGCAACAATTCAATACAATGAAGACATTCTTATAGCACTTTTTTTATGATCTAATCGATGGCGTACTAATTTTACTAATAGCATGTTTCCTTCCGGTACAACCAGAAATGATAGAAAGACGAAACGTACCGTCTGGATATTCGTAGTCTTCGAATTGTTGCTTCGTTGCTTCGGGTAGGAGATCTAGGCTCCTATCCGGAAAGCGTAAACTTTTGTCTTGTACCTATAGCTTTTAAGTGCTTCGACGAGTTGTTTGCTGTTGCCTATTTCCTCTAGGCACTGATTTCGAAAACACCCCTATCGTAGAATCTGTAGATTCGGTTGAATTAAGAAAAAAAAAAACATAACATTTTAATAAATTTATTGTTCCTATCTTTTCAGTGGTAAATGCAAACGTTTTTATGCTTATTTTAATCCCCGCTAAATATTCATCAAAATTTCAGTAATCAATCATCCAATGCCAATAAATGTCTTTATAATTTTCGTTTCATCGATGTTCTCTCCGTTATTAAATCTAAATCATGCCACATTTCGATTTGGCCTTAATTTAAATTTATGGATGTAATAACGCCGGGAGTCCGGATATTTGCCATTAAAATTTAATCTAAACTTTAGGGCACCGATTGGATGAAATTAATTAATGGCAATTACGATGCCAGTCAATCAAACGATTTTGTATCCTTCGATTTAATTCATATTGAAAATTATGACGCAATCAATTAAGTTTTAGTTTACAATAAATAAATAAAATATTAATCAATACGCTAAAATAAAATTATTAATACAATAATAGTATACATATAATGTTAATAGCTTTATTTTATTGAAATTTGTCCGAACTATTATTTCATGTCAATGCTTTGCAGTATAATATGAACGAGAACTATTCTCCTCTATTGTGCTTTGATTTGTTTCTTTATTTTATATTTTGGTGGCACGAATGTATAAAAATAAATAAAATATCACAAGTGAAATTATTTATCAAATCAGTAAAAATGTGAAGTTTGGTAGTAAAACTTCGATACGAAAGGAAAACTTAATCCTTGTCTACTTCTGAAATGTAAATGGTATAAAGAGAGAAAATCAAGAATGCGATTCCCTCCAATTGTGTATTGAAGAATTCCTCGCTGCATTTCTCGCCATTACAGTTTCCTACGATGATTTGCGCTATGCTGTTAGAGAATATGTTCTAAAATTTCTTGAAACATGAGCTGTAAGTAGAAGACCTGCTGGTGGATGACTTTTACTTTTATTGCCAACATCTTTTTTTAATAAAAAGATTCAAGAATGTGTTCTAAAGTTTCATGAACATTGATCTGTAAATAGAAGATCTGGCGATGGTAGACCATTTTTTACTTTTATTGTCAGTATCATTTTTTAATGTTTAATTTAATTTACTTACTTATTTGTGTATTTATTTTTTGTGATGATTTA
This sequence comes from Philonthus spinipes, assembly GCA_963082785.1. Taxonomy (NCBI): domain Eukaryota; kingdom Metazoa; phylum Arthropoda; class Insecta; order Coleoptera; family Staphylinidae; genus Philonthus; species Philonthus spinipes. Next base: position 18,285,046 of record OY720306.1, on the reverse strand, counting down.
TGTAAATGCTTGTCGTTTTATAGAAAGGAGATTTTCTATAAAATGACAAGCATTTACATAAATCATCACAAATAATAAATACACAAATAAGTGCAAAAAATGAGAAAAGTTCTTGATCATAAGGTATATTCAAGTTATCAGTTAATTCTTTTCTCCATATTAAATACTCTCGAATTAATTGTGAAGTTATTTGTCATATAACAGCAAATATCCATTATGTAATCCAATATTTGAAGGGGTATTTACCCAGAAAGTATTTGTTTCAATGGATATTAATATTTTTAAGTACTTGCGTTATGTAAGCCAAAGTTGCAATAACCAAAGAGAAAATTATTATTTAATTTAATAAAATGTTCAAGATAGAAGACCTCTAGTGCATAGCCCAGATTGTGTAAAAATGTATGTAATTTTTTGAATAAATATATTTGTATATATAAATTGTTCAATCGCGATTCATAGTCATCACCAGTTATATAAATGCTAGATTGAGGTGGTTGAACATTTTATTTGTTTCCTGTCTCATAAACAGGACAAGCCTTCCTTTGGAGGACGAAAAGAATCGTTTTGTACTCTACCTTGTAGACTCAAATTGTTGACGATGCCACTTATAAATTAGGCAAAATGTTGACGCTATTATTCCAATTATAAAATTATCTAATTTTTAACAAATATTTTCAAGATTCTTTTTATTTAATTTATATGTTCCTAAATTTCATTTCGTTTAAATTTATGTAACATGAACAGAATGAATGCAGTTACGGTTACTGTTACGATTTTGTGGGAGGTACACGAACATAGGCCTCGTTAGGCCCCTAACGTTTGCATCCTGTACCTTTTCAAGATAGGCTAGCAGGTAAACCACTGATTTCTGACTATTCCTTATCCATTATAGATATTCTACCGGACTTTAGGGCATACTTTGGCGGAATTTAGCACTTATTAAAAAATATTTCTTCTTGCTTTTTCACTTTCGTTACAATATGTTTCGCTGTTTCGTTCTCCAAAGTGCATCCTCTACAATAAAGGGAATATTTATTGACATTCAATGACGAGAAAAAATGAAATATTGGTTGAGTTTACTTACAATTTATTTTTAAGTTTCATTACTGATATTCGAGTGTAAAAAACCGTTGGTTAACATAAATTACGGTTTATGCAATCCAATTCCAGACAAGTTTTATTATAGCAATTATTATTAAACCATTCTCTCAACAACTATTTACATAAACCTCTCCACTTAATCCTAAACCTCACCAACTCCAACGAAACGCTCGTAAATAACTCAAACCCGTCTTAATATTCACACACTCGAGTGCTTCCACCGTAAAATAATTAAAATTTACAACCCCGCCGAAATACAAGCAATCCCGTTTAATGGATTTTTTCCACGCGGTCCATTATCCTTTAAAAGGCATTCCGCGTTCGGGGTGAAAAGGTCCGGCGTAAAAGTTCCCAAACATGAAGGCAATAAATTAAAACAGGAAACCTTTTGTGTCGGTTTAACGAAGCGTTATCATCTCTTGTTGCGTGCACAATACTGGGGGTTATATTAAATAAGGCGAGCGTCGTATTCTCTCGTGGAAAATCGAATTGGGTCACACCGTAAATGGATGAAATGAAGGAAAGGAAATGGAAGGAAAGGGAAGTTTCGAAGGGAATTTGTTGCGGAAGTTATTGTTATTGTTTGATTTGGAAAATGTTCTTATCTCCAAGCATATAATAATAATCATTGAATAGATAGTAATATTTTATGAGCTGATTGTGAGAACTGCTCTTTTATTGATTAAATAAAAGTAATTTTCTTTCTCTTAATTATAATACAAACATCTCAAAATATACATATATGTTAGTACATAAAATAAAGAAGTGAAGTAGGAATATAATATAAACATTACTATTATCCATACAAATAAATTGTACATTTATTTATATACTCACAGAATTGTCAATTAATCACAATATTGTAATTATATTGTGATGAATCATCATATTATTATTTTGTGACACAATAGAGGCTAGTTTTGTCTACCAAAGTAAATTATCACGATAATTTCAAGACAAAAAGTCTTGAATTTGTCGTGATTCAGAAGAAAAAAATAATGCTGGCTAGCTTGGAATATCCTGTATGTTCACACAATTGAATTTTGAGAGGAGGGTGAGAAAGTGTTATTAACTTAAATATATATCGGAAACTATATTTCTATATTGAGTAGTAATTTCTGTAAAATATCTAGTTCTACAAAATAAACTAGAGAAAGGAAAACTATTTAATTTAATCTAAATATAGTGATATATCAATAATGTACTGATAAATGAAGGTTATTAGTGTTTCATTCTACAATTAAATTTCATCTTCACGTAAGTCTCTCAATCAATTTTATATTAGTGTACTAAATTTAAACGGAAAGTTTAGTGTTTTGAGAATCAAAATCATCTTAAAAATAAATCTGGCTCCGTAAATAAATTAAAAACAATGAAAATCCATAATATTTAAAAAAATCAACAAATTGGAGAAAACAAAATATTTAATGGATAAAACCTGCAAAATAGAAACTTTATTTTAATATTGTGTTTAAATACCTTTTCAAAATGTCTTACCAATGATTAATGACTGAATTAGTTTTGAGTTTTTTTTATGATAGATGAATATTTCAAATCACAAGATGGTATTTATTAAAATCTAGTCAACAAAACCACTTAATTACTATATCAAAATAGGTTATATTTTATTATTTTAGAGATTTTATCTACTTTCTGTATTTTCTACAATTTGTTGATTGGAAATTGTGAAATTAGTGAACATCATTTAACATCAGTATAAAAAACGTATATTGTCATATTTATCATTTAAATCATATTCCCTAGGAATATTTTTTTAAGTATTTATCCAACTTGAAAAACTATATTACACACAACGAGTGTCTTCTTTACCGTCGACTGAATAATTACTAAACGCGATTCCGTCTGGTCCGTAACTTTAATTAAAGTCAATTTGCAAGCAATTGTAGTATACTTTCAGCGTTAAAAGGTACTCTACGTTCCACTCCACAAACGCTCGTTTAGGGCCGAATGAAGGAAACCACCGGGGACGTAATTGCACGAAAGGCCATCCAATTAAACTCCTGCTAATGAACATAATTTCTTCATTGCGCTATTTACGCATAAATACCTTCATTTCCAGTAGAGCTTTTATGATAAGACATTAATTATTACTTTATTCGTTTTTATAATGGTGTTTTTTTGTTAGTAATTTTGCACGTAATATAATTAAAATTGAAAAAAATTAAATATATTCATTCATGTTTCGTAATGTTTTTAGTGCGTCACACTTTTCTTGTAAAATTTTTAATATGTAATTTGGAAATGGAGATTCCGTTAATAAAGTGAAAATTGAAATTATTTACTAATTTATTAATATCAATTATCCTGTGTTGGCAATTCAAAATCCTAAAATTTGTATATTTTAATGTTTGATAATTTACAAAGTAAAACATAAAAAGAAACAATACTTCAATAATTTACATATCACATTTAATGAAACGTTTAGCCACCATTCATCTAGCGTATGGATAACTAGTGATGGCCATTTCGGTTTTTCGAACCTCATCAGACTAGTGTGTTCCATGTGCAATATTAATATTAATATATTAATATTAATCATAATAAATTAAAGACGACGCAAGCGCCACCTTTCGCCTAATTTATTATAATTTACATATCGTTGAATAATGGGCCAAGACATAGGCGTTTTTTTTTATTTTCTTAAAATCTTTAAAATTTTCTCCCTCAACAATCTTTGAGTAACTTAATTATTAAACCCAATACATTTAAAAAATACACTTCACATATATTAAAAACAAAGGGTAGAAAGATTTATCTTCGATATCCCATGTAAGGTAATATCGTTTTTTTTTTTTAATTTTATACTTTAGTTATGCCATTTGATCAAGACTTTTCTTCTCTAGAATCCTTTTATTTTTTCATTAAAAAAATGTTGGGAATACAAGTAGCCACGCAATTAAATTTATGTCATTCTAACAAATTGAAGAACAACAATAATGAATTTAATCTGTAGCATATGTTCAAAATATTCACAACGCTATTGTCAAACGCACTCACTAAATGTTCCGGGTCATTCATTAATACTGTTTTGGTAATCGAGAGGCCAAAGCTTGTAGGGAAATATTTTAAGATCTTTTTTAAGAATTGATTGGCATGTTTCATATGAAAGGTCTACTTGCTGTGAGCCTTCGGATCGATTTTTTGGCCAAGTAACTTATTCGTTCTTCTATATTTGCGACATTTTCATACGTCTGTTTCGTTCGTGTACTACCGCCAGGTCTTCTATTTACAGCTCCTATTTCATAAGATTTTAAAACACATTCTTGAATAGCATGTCACAGATCGTCGTAGGAAACTGCAATAGCGAGAAATTCAGGATAAAATTCTTCAATACGCTGATGGAGGGAATAGGCCCATTCTTGATTTTCTCTCTTTGTCCCATTTCAAAAGTTGCTTTCAACAAGGAAAACTTTATGTTCTGTAGTAAACATGTTTACTGATTTTATGAATAATGACACATGTGACTTTTTGTTTTTGTTCGCTGATGCAAAAAAAAATAAAGAAAAAAAATCAAAGCACTCAGGATGAGAAAAGTTCTCGATCAGTATTACTTTGTATATGGCCGGTAATAAAGATTTAGCCTTCTATCTCTCTTTCTCGACAATATTTTCGCGCAATTAAAACGATAATGGGTCCACTAAAATGTGGAATTTTATTGACTTTCTGGTAGCTTTTTGCATTGTATAAATTGCAATTAAGATCGGTGAGACGCACACATTAAAGAGTAGTCGAAGTATTCGAGTCGACGAAAATGGGAACTACTGACTCGAAAATTTCACTGCAAATACATAGGAAAAAAAGACTCACGAAGATTTTCATCATCACATAACAGTAAACACGAGTTAAAGCAGCAAAAATCAGTAATTTTCAAATCATAAATTATTATTATATCTTATTTATTCCCAACTTCGGACTCTTGAGATAATCATTCAATTTATGAAATTTCATTGATGTGAAGTGTTATTATTATTTTCGATGGTGTTTTAACAGGTGATTAATGAAAACACAGTAAAAAAACATTAAAAAATAATCTTACTTATAACTGATAATTTATGTTGTATGAGGATTTTGTTTCAGTTTCAGATTATCCCATTCTCATATTATGTTATTTAATGCCTTCATTTGTGTTCTATTTAGTAATTTAATGAGTTTTCTTACATTTGTAAAAATAGTTGAATTCCGTACATAAAGATAATAATAATAATAAATACAACAAAAATTTAATTTACGATCAGCATGCTCGCAAAGTTGAACTTCACAAAGTCGAAAAAACTATACTAGAATTTTAGAATTTTTATCACGTTCTTGGAAGTCCAGAATCATCAATGAAATTATAGCTGCATTGTCGAAGAATCCAATGCTAGAAACCTCGTTGTTTTATCATTTGAATAAAGTGTGTATTCTTATTTAATTAATACGCATAATGCAAATAAACTAAATGTGAAATTTTCTATTATACATATACAATAGCATGTTAATACTTTATGAAATTATATATAAAAAAAAATATAAAAATATAATAAATTATACCGTCAAACGGAGTAAAGCGGATCAAAATTTAACGTTTTCAAACATGTTTGCTTTGTTAGGTAACTACTTAAATTCTGCAAAAAATATATATTAATTGTGCATTCTTCTGCTCTCTGATACACCCATAAAACTAATGGGTGTATTAGAGATACACGTACATGAGGCACGTACCATCTCGAATTTATTTTTTTAGGGTGATCCCTAATTTTTAGGGTGGGGGGTAAAGTGAATCACCCATAATATTTGCTTGCAAAACCACTTTGAACGCATCGCGGGTAAAGCGGGTCACTGATTTTTTTTAAACTGTTTTCATTGAGGTTTTCATGGAAACCGCAGGAGGGAGAGAGAGAGAGACAAAACCATGTGAAATAAATGTAGAGTCGGATATTCACAAACATTTTAATGAAAATAAAATAGTTTTCTCTTATATAAATGACTGAAGAACTTCAGACTCCTCTAATAAAAGTGAATCGGAAATATTTTTTAGAATGAGAATGCTCCCCTCCTCTCAGCATGTCCAAACACTTTCTTATATATTTGACACTTCTTCGCGATCGCAACATCTTCAACTTCTGGGTAGACAAACATTATTTGTTTGGTCCCTTTCTTTTTTCTTAGCACATTGACTGTGTATTCATTATTGCGATTTTCGGATTTTATTTTACCAATATATAATTATTTATTTGTTTCGAATTTGATGATGACGAAATCCCCTACGCTTATAGTTTTGGTTATATCTTGGAGCTCATCTTCTTTTGACGTTGAGGGTGAATTTTCTTTTTCTTCCTCTCCTTCGGAAATATTTTCTTCAGAAATTCCGTTCAGCCCTTCGTCATCGTTTATTTCTATGTCTTGTTCCGAGTGGTTGTCATACTCGAGTTCGTCTGGCTCCGATTCAATTAATGTTGGTAGAAGATCAGCTGCTCCAATTGAACTTTTCTGCTGAAACATTAACTTTTTTACCTCTTTTTGGAGCCTACTCATATCCAGATCGCATCTGATTGAGATGTATCACAATAGTATCGGACCACGTTGTTTCCATTGCTCTTTCAACATCTTGTTGTTCTTCCTGTGGTCTTATGCAAACAATTTTTCTCAAAACTGCATCTGGATTAAATGGAATGATGCCACACGCCTTGAATCCTGCCTTAACATTAGCCGTTGTTCTGCCTCCAACTTTTTCAATTGTTTCATACAACAATTTTGAAAACACTGTCTTCACTGTTGAAAAATCGAGGTGTTGGATTTTTCAACTTCCATTTTTCTAAGACATCGCGCCATGCGCATTTGAATAGGCGGAAGAATGCGACATCTAAAAGTTGAAGGAGGTGTGTAGAATTTGGTGGCAAGAGAACAAATCTAATGTTATTATTTTCGCATTTCTCAATAACGCTGATAGTAAAATGACTACATAAATTGTCACCAATAATAACCTTGGGACCATCTAGATTACGCATGAAAGGTAAAGCAGTTCTTGTAAACCAATTTTCAAATGTGCATGAATCGAACCATCCACTTGGAGTATGATTATATCTCGAACCTGAAAACCCGCCTTCTGTCCACCCAGGATATAAATGCTTCGTTTTATATACAATATAGGGTGGTAGTAACTTTCCATCACCTGATATGGCAAACATTACACTGGTGCTAGATTTGGAAGTGTCTATTATTCTATGGGCATGTTTTACCCCACGCTTAACTACAACTTTCATAGAACCCTAATTATCAGATAAGTCCGTCTCATCATCATTGATTATGATAGACGGAAATACATCGTTCAAAGTATTTTTCAATTCACTGAAATATGATTCTATAATTTCATAAGAAACAGCTGCTCGAACTCGTTTTGTATTCTCAGCTAATTTAATAGTTAAATTTGGATGCCTCAGCATGAAAGTTTTAAACCAGTCTAAACCGAGTAAGTTTTCACGGAACCTTGCCTCCCGTTTTCCATTGCGATTTAAATATTGCTGTACCATATACCTAACATCGTAAATTTTCATCCGAAATCCCCATTCGGCGCAAATTTCAATTTACTTTATTAACGGAATCTCCATTTCCAAATTACAATTATAATTACATATTAAAAATTTTTATAAGAAAAGTGTGACGCTCTAAAAAGATTATAAAACATATGTATAAAAAAAGGCAAATTACCAATCACAAATTACGACAAAATACAAAATAAAAATAATACGCATCAAAATATTTATTTATCAATCCCAAACAGTTCATTGTGAAAACAAAATGCAACCGGCTTATTCCTATCTTCAAGTGATAATAAAAAATATAGATAAAAAAAATAAAAAAAAAACTATGTAATATGAATGAGATGGGAAATATCCATGCGGCGTAAATGGGCTGTGAAAACTGCAAATGAAGAAGTGAAGAGCATAAAGTTTGAAATCAAAATAATTTTAACCAATTTCTCCCATCGATTCAATGTTGTATAAGGAACTACAAACTGTTCGGATGCTTGTCTCAAGCTAAAAGTTCCTCGACGTACCGCTGCCACTGTCCTTTTGAGATTTTCTATATCTTAATTTTGATTTCCACGCGGTCCAATCTTCTTCCGATAATTTCGAGGCATCCTTACGTCTGAAAGATAAATTCTGGATTTCAATAAACCCTGATCCACTTTACCCGAATAAAATACAATTTTTCAATAAAAAATCTGTAAGTACATAAATTTCTGGTCTGTAGAAAAACTAAGGTCATGACTAGATTGCGGAAAGTTCATTACATAAACATGTCTTGCAACAAATTCACAGCTGTTTCCACTCACCTTGTACAAACCGTTTGCTTTCACCACTTGTGGAAAACTCTAAATCTGACATCAATTGTTTTCAATTAATTCCGACACACACGAAAAAATATATATTTTTGACCGGCTAGATTACCTCCATAGAGAATTGTAGGTTTTGCATGTAAGCCTTAATGGAAAATTCTTCCGAACACCCACGACAATGGGGATTTTCTTAATTACCATCCAATGTTTAGATTAATTCAAATAACAATGTCCACTTGTTAGTCATATATTGTTCGCAGTTTCATTCAACTCAGTCCGCACAACATCATTTTGCTATCGGATACGGACCATTTAGGAAGAGTCTCGTATGTCTCATTCCTTTTTAGTTTTACCATAAATTGTTGTGCTTGTTAGCTAATTTGCCTCGAACTATTTCATTTTCCGTTTCATGATGTATTCCGAAAATGGTCAAAACACGTCAAAACAAGGAGCATAGGACAATTTTTGCCAGCAAGTTGTCCTAAAAGTCTCAAATAATTCCTCCATCCTTGGGTAGGATGCATACTATAAAAATATCCTAAAATAGAATCATTTGAAAAATAAATTGCCCTGTGAAGCTCTAGAATAGCAGTTTTACAGTCTTTAACGCAATTGTTGAACAGCTTAACTTGATTTGTTATAAAATATTGACACTTACAAAAGGCAAACTGACCATTGCTAAAAAAATATTAGTTTCATAATAGTACGACAGTTGAACTTCTTATTACGTTAATGTACCTAAAAATTATATTTAATCTGCCCATTCTCAGCAATCTTATGTAGCTTAATATGAGATGGCTAAATTTGCATTTTTAATGTGCTAGTATGGCTGGTAAGTTCAGATTCCGAAAATATTGTCGTTTTATTAATTATGTAATTTGTACAAATAATAGAATTATTTTATACGAAGAAATGTAAACGTTAATTTCGATCTCACAATTCAAAAGTACATTTAAAAAAAACGGCTTTCATTATGATAAAAAATAATAAAGTTCACGTTAAATTTAATATTTTATGTACGAATTTGTCTCAATTATCGATGGAGTTATTTCCATGAGTAGCGAAATTTACAATAAATAAAATTTTGAATTTATTAAATGAGAAAGTCTTAATTAATTAGATTTATTGCAGTTAAAACTGGCATAAAAATGTTATCAACTATGTCTACTCTCTTGTTAGTTAAGTAAATATTTAGTGAACAAGAGCATGTGTGTATAAACTTGTATATTCTTCATCTGAAGATTAACAGGCTGCGTGCCATCGCTTTTTGTCGAAATCTTTGCTCTGAACCAAACTGTTTTTTTTTTTATTACCACCTACAAGTAATGGATGAAAGATGTGGTTATCTATTATTTTTTACAATTTCAATTAAACATGCCAGAAAAAAAACACTTTTTTATAAAGTTATAAAACAGCTACTACTAGCATTCAATAGTGCGAGGCCGTAGCTGAGGCATAAACATCATAGATGTTTGTTCTAGCGGACATCGGTGATCGTCCATAGGGAAGATCCGCCAGCGGTTGCGGGTGTCCGCCATGGTGTTCAACCTGTTAATAAAGCGCTAAAATTACCGTGTTTTTCATTCAATTAACTGACAACAGTTATAGTCATTACTCCATTATTTTTTAATACTAAATGTACATTTCGAGCACTATCATGCAAAATTACTTATTGTAGAATTAAATAAAAAAAAAACATTTTTTTTTCACGTTTAATTGTTCCAAATTTATTAATATCAACCAAGTTTTCACCAAAATTGGTAGATATAACCTACAAAAACTATCTCCTAACCCAAATTCCAAAGAAAAGGACGTTAAAAAATCACTACAATTCTTAACGAGTTAGTTCTCTTCTTTCGGAACGAACCTATTATCTTTAATTAGTCTACTTGGAGGAAACGTATTTGTTAAACCTCCCATAAATATCAAATTAATTGACATGCATAACCATATAAAAGAATTATATGTGTTTGTGAATAGAAAGAGAAAGCGATTACAATTACAAATATACAAAAATAATATTATTTATTCAAAATATTCTTGTTTTAACGTTCTTAAAATTCGATATTAATAACTGGTGAATTGCACTTTGAAGCGATTGAGTGATGAGCCAGACACCAAAGGTACTCATCTAGAATTAAAATAAAGCTGTAAAGTAAATAATATAACTCTGTTTAGTTATTTAAGCTACTCAAGCATACAGTTAATTATGCAGTTAATTGTGGTCACTTTGTGTCTGAAATGTACATCTGGTAACAAATAAAGTAGTGAAGGCAGGATTCTAAGTGTTTTTATTCAAGTTATCATCATCTTCACGTAACTCATTCAATCCAAACATTTAATTGTTGATTTTTTTTAATTATGCCTACCAGTTCACAGTTTTCAGAAATAATAGATTTTAAATTAAGAAGAAATACTATATTAATTATATTGTATTGTCATAATAATTTAGCCATGGAGAGGTTTTGAAACCTTAAAATAATTTCAACTGCATTCCTGCTGGGGAAAAGTTTACAGTATAATTTATTACACAAAAAAGTAATTAAAGTGACGCGACTCAAGTTTTAATTAGTTGTGGCTTTTGGGACATTTTACAACTTTCTGAATAATTTAAGTTATATATGCATACATCACTATTAAAACTTGCAGAACGTAATAAAGTTGAGATAATTGTTGCGAGACAAATTTTTAATGTCCCCAAATCTCATTTAGTGAAATTAGCAAGAATTATTTATAAAAAATAATATAATTTTAAATTTGTTAGTACTGTTTTTATATCATAACAGCTTAAAAGAAACATTCTATTAAAAATATGCATGATAATAACAATAAGCGCCCTTTTCTTTCAGAGAAAACTATTATCAAATAAAAATATAAACTATATTATGAGTTGCTAAAACATATGTGAAACTGATGATAATTAAATTTATTATTACATTTATTTAAAATTACTTAAATTTAAAAAAATGAAATTTTATACGAATGAATAATAAATAACTCTAAGTTTTGTAAACCAATGTTCGGCAGGGTATTAATCCTAGACCAGAAGTAGTAGTTTTAATGGATCTTTATCAATGAAATTATTACTGCATTGTCGAAGAATTCAACGCTAGAAACCTCGTTGTTTTATCATTTTAATGAAACTTGTTTTCTTATTAATACGCATAATGCAAATAAACTAAATTTCAAATTCTGTTCTTCATCAGAAACTTACATTGATAAAAAAGCAAAAATAAAATTAAATTAAATCAGATAAATTTGAAAATTATTAATTTAAACCAATAAATGATTAATTATTTTCCCATTAGCTACTGTAATTTTTGGCTTACGTTATGTAAGTGAAAAGTTGCAATTAAAATAATTTTCCCTTAAGTAAGTAAGATTGAATAATTAATTACCTAATTGTTATAAATTAATTATTTTGTATTTCTTATATTTAATTTAAATAAATGTAACCAAGTACTTGAAATGCTCTTTTCCATTATTATGGAATAATAAAATTTACATTTTTAAAAACATTAAATTTGCATAATCCTATGGAAGTGTTTGTCCTGGGCTATCGACTTTTCCATTTTAAATATTTCTCTTTAATATTTCTAAGTTATAAATCGATCATTACTTTGTAAAACCAGTGCGAGAATTAAAGTGACACCCCTTCATATTTTGCGCTATGTATAAAATATATTACTACGTTTATATCATTTTCTTTTTTTTATTTCAGGTATGCTCCTACTTCAAAGACCCGTTGGTGTGCATAGGACCAGTGGCTTCCGATCAGATCAAGAACTCGATCCAGCACACGGCGGGCGAAAAGCGACTCACAGGTCTCGCAACTTTCAAGAGACCCATGCACTAAATCCCCAAACATATCCAAAAAAGAAAAACACTTGCATTTTAGTTAAAACTGTAAACAAGGCGTAAATCCTACTTAAATAAATCAAGCACTCTAGGTAGGTAGATAGGTAAGAAATGGAGTGACTGGCTTCTCCGACGTGATTAAAAGAAGAGAAAACATGTATCAAAACATATCAAAACTAAGTGTACTTGTCTACATTTTACTAAAGAAAAATTATAATTAAAAAAAAGCGTACACTGAGATTTATATTAATAATAGTATTATATTTTAAAGTATATGCAGGTATACTTAAAAACGAATAAAAGTACGAGAGTTATTTTTTAAAAAGGGTAAGGTATAAAAAGAAAACATATCATAATGGGTAAGGATTTAAAAAAAAGAATTAATTAGGATTTAAGCCTTGCGATTTAAAAAAATGATTGTAGTGCAAGTTCTGTAAGTGTAAAATATTGCAATTACTAGAAATAAAATTAAGCTATGCGACCAAAGAAATTAAAAAAAGAAGTCTATTTAAACTTTTATTTTACCTGATGATAACGTTTTTAATTATATTTAATCTTTCGAGCCCTCTTCATTGCTACACTTCACGTCGCATGCCTTGATTTTTCCTCGAAACCAAAGACAAACAAAAAACCCTAGAAAAAAGTAAATACTGTATAAATATAATTTAATATGGCTGAGGTATTTATAGTACATAAGATGTTTTTGAAACAATTTTCAAATCAGGCCTAGAAGTAGACACAAGTGGAATAAAACAAAACAAAAAATGATAAATGTAATAAAATTAAAAAAAAAATAAACATATCCTAGGTTTAGGTGCGTATTCGCAAGAGGAAGATAAACAAGAACAAAAAAAACATATATATACTTATTTTTGTGCTTCGTAGTGAGGACGCACAAATACTTACTATTCGAAATAATATATATTTTGACTTTTGACTTCTAACTGTGATGTTTCTTTGTGATTTGCACGTTGGTTTTACGAAATTCAAAAAAATGCTGGGGGATTTTCTCTGATCAACTATTAATGTTTACATGAAGGATTTTGGTAAATGGCGTGCAAATTTTGTTTCGTTTAGTCGAAAAGATTGATACATATCATGAATACATATCAAAATATTGAAATTATTATATTGATGTTAACTATATTGTCATCTATATTAATTATTAATAAATGTATGAAGCAAAAATTATAGTATTATTTATATTCTCTCTACAGCAATTTACAAAATTTTTTAAATATTTTCAGCATGAATTAATTCTCACGTTAATGGTTTCCATACAAATTATGCAATTTGTAATCGTATTTAATTATTGTGTTTGATTTTGTTTTAATCATTATAAAACTTCCATTTTAAGATACAAATGTTATGTTAACATTGAAATAAAATATACATAATCAATATAAAAAAAGTATATTTGTTTCAGGTATCAAATGATTATATTTCTTTAGGTTGCTTTATTACAGCAGATAAGTCGTTGTATTAAAAAATAAGCAATTACATTTGCACCACCAAAAAATGCTCATTTTAATTAATATCTCTAGCTTCTTGAAAATTCTCTATGAATAAATTGTTTGAGAAAAATTCCAAAATTAAAAGGAAGAAAGCTCTGCCGGGAGACCGGACAGGACACTTAGAAGTACTTAAGCAAATCCACCAGGTCATCCTGTTCAAACCAACGAATATCATGTCCAGGAGACTCGAGTTCGAAAGATCGTTTAAGGTGTTGATTGAAGAGTCTTAACGGCTTCGTAGAAAGTGAATGAGTTTGGCCGAGGAATATCAGCTTGGCACACGGATGGTGCCAAGAACAACAGGGACAATGAATTAGGTACCTATGGTCCTAACTACAACCACAGGGGCTTCATGGTTCTGGGTAAAACACTCACCCTTTTGCAAACGGAAACAATTGTAATTGATTGCACCAGGGAATGCCTTTTCTTAGTTTGTGATTTCTTACTGTTAATAATGTAATACAAATGAAATACAATTTAATATACAAATCAACAACCCACTGAGCACATATTTTAGTAATGTTTTTTCATAAACATAAAAATAATGTTACAGCGTTGCTACAACGTTATTTTTCAGTCTTAACATTTCGGATGGGCGGAGGTTATAACCCTCTATCGACGCTACTGCATGTTTTTTTTTTTTCAGACTAATGATTCCAAAAATCAATACACAAGTAAACACGTAAAATATAAAAACATGAAAAACAAGTGTTTATATTTTTGAAATATACACAGGCAATTTCACTAATATATATTATTATTTCATGATTATTATTACATGATAAATAAATAAAAAAATATTTGAAAATAATTAATAAATTATTTCCACATTTACCTCTGTGACTTTTGACTTACGTTACGTAAATACGTTAAGTAAGTCCAAAGTCACAGTGCTTAATGTGGAAATAATTTATTCTTTTCAAATCATTTTTTATATAATTTATTTAAATAACTGTGACCAAGTTTCTATTTATATTACACGATACCTTATAATAGTGAGAATCAGAAACTGTAAAGTTAAAGGTTTGAATGAATTATTTTAATATTACTTATTTGGTTCTAATGATATATATATATATACATATATATATATATAATCAGTGTATTAATCTTAATTATGCTGGCAATGAATCAAGAACTAATTTGTATTCATTCGGTGTAAGTGGAGAAAGGTTAATCGTTTCTTTTTTTATCAAGTTATACTTCAATTCCAACCTCACTCAATCCATTTAAAATCTATTACAATTCCTTATTTTTATGTGAAGCAATAAAAATAAAATGTTATGTGTTATAGGCGTTCACTTTATGGTATAATGTAAACGCACGTGTATAAATAAATCAATTTTTGGTCACTAGAGTGAAATGTTCATTTTTTCTTAAATGCTTCTGAAGAATTCAAAACCTAATTTGTAATATACACACAGTATTGTAAAATTTATGTTAGGAATAATACAATACATTTTACAAATAGAAAAGAGCATTCATTCACGTAGTCACAGTTATTTAGATAAATTAAATAAAAATGAATTTGAAAATAATTAATAAATTATTCTAAACGTGAGAATAATTTATTGATTATTTTCAAATTCATTTTTATTTAATTTATCAATATATTTTATATATTAGTATTCCTAAATGGCTACCAACCATTGGTTTGTCATCCAGGAAAAAGTTGTAAAACCACATTACTTCACCTTTTTAAGTGAAGTGAGGAACAAATTATTTTTCATTTTATAAAGCCAACTTCATAGAACTCATAATATAAACTTGACTTAAAAATGGATGTTTAATATGTCGATTGAGATTATTCTTAGTTAACCAAACAATAGAAAGAAATTACAGTCACTAGTAATGATCTAAATAAAAGAATTTGAAAATAATTAATTAATAAATTATTTTCTCTTTTGCTACTGTGACATTATGACTTATGTTACATAAGTACTTTGACAAATGTCTATTAATAGACATTTGCTGTTGCATAACAATAACAATTGTATAATGCAACAATTTTTGAATCGAAAATATTTTATTTTTTAATTTTTTTGTTTTTTGCATTAAATATTTTCGATTCAAAAATTGTTGCATTATACAATTGTTATTGTTATGCAACAACAAATGTCTATTATTAGACTGCTCACTGCTCAAAAGTTTATTGGTTATATCACAGACAAACACATATTTTGTCTGTTATATTAACTAGTGCAGCACATTTCGTTTGTTCTGCACTAGGCGTTCACTTTGTCGCACAGTTTAAACACACGTATATAAATTTAAAAAAATTGAACATTACAGTTAAATGATTATTTTTCTTAAATAAATTCGTACTATAAATTTATTTTTCAGAGTTACATTAAATAACATCACAATATATTAAGATCATTACAATCATTTACAACTGGTTAAGCTTTAAAAAATGACTATCGACCATAAATCTTTTTGCCTGTCTCCGTCCAGTTCTAATATATTTTATGTATTTTAAATAATTATTTCCATTTCACTTATTTAGTAATAATGGCATATAATCAGTTAAGTAATACTTAATAAATTGAATTGTTGTAAATGTTTGTAATCTAAATTATAGGAAATTTCAATTTAAATTCCAATTTACAACAAATAATACATAATAGATTGTCGCCCAGTTGACCTTACAAATTCTTGAGAGCTGAGATTTCGTCGTGATAAAATTCAAGGCTTTGATAATGTTACATTTCTATTGTTTGGCAATACATTATTTTTTACAAATGGAATATCGCTTGCTAAAAAAAATTACTATTACATTTCTTGCTGCTTACAACGTCAATGAATTATGTTTGTACTATTATTATGAACAATTATACTTAAAAAAATAATAATATAAATTTAACCCATTTCTCCTTTCACCATATTGAAAACGCTTGATTTGTATCAGTTAATACATTTTAAGTTTCTACTAGTTTTAATATTGCACCACTATTGAAAATTTATGAATGGTAATAGACCGAAAGTAGTTGGATATTACTTTTTTGAAAAAAAAAAAATAATAACAAGAAATAAACACATTTTAAGGTGCCCTGATTCCAATAAATCCATTTCTGAATAAAACTATGTATCTTTTTATATTAATACTATTAAGAACAGAGAAAAGGGCATAGAAGCTTCGATTCGAGTTCCAGTTCGAATGAAATGAATAAAGCAAACTAGATAAAAATAAAGCCATTAATCAAAAATAATACCTGAAAACTTATGGATCAAACTGCCGAAGAATATATAATTGATTATAGAATGATTGTAGTGTAACATTGGTTCAATCAACAGCATATGGCCCTATTCACTACATCGATGAAACGAGTCATCAATATAATTGCACGGCATCCATGAAATGTCACAGGGCCGAAAGATTTCACTAAAAAGTCTGAACTGTTACGGTCGGTAATTACCTGGTGAAACGATCCTTTTATTTCTCACCAGTGAGTCATTTCACAGAAAATGTGAATTTTTTTCTCGCTCCACCAATTAGTACTTAAAATTATTACGATTAGAGTTTGAAGTACTAAATTGTGAAACAGGAAATAAGCCACCCAAGGGACATATTTATAGACCAGCTTGATATTACCTGAGCGTATGTAACAGTAAATTTGAAAGACACTATCCATATGTAGCTTACAAATCATCTGAACTATTAGAAGTTATAGTGTGAGAAAAACACCTGCTGAAAAGATTGCGAGAAATGTTTAGAACAACAACAAGCTGAAACAATAGACAATATACAAAATTAAACTTTGATATATATTGGAGCAAAACCAACTAACTCAAATGCTAAAGGCATGGGCTGAAGAGAATTATTCAATTGTATTCCATGAAATAGTAAGTAAGTACTAAGACAGTTAAAAAGTATCGTATGACTTGGTATTATATACAATAAGATTTAAACATCCTCCTGTGACATCTGTGACAATTTATAATCATTTCAATACGATGTATTAAAGGGTTTTGTTAATTAACACTGAAATGATGTATTATTGCAAAAAAAAACTCCAATACTTCTTAAAACGTTCCGTTTAGATCATTTTAAACAAAGAATTAACAATAAAATAATGCATTATTGTGAAAAAAATAATTTCAATATTTCTTAAAACATATCGATTGGTTCATTTTAAATAAACAATTAACAATAAAATAATGCATTATTACAAAAAAATGAATTTCAATATTTCTTAAAACATACCGATTAGTTCATTTTAAATAAACAATTAACAATAAAATAATGTATTATTGCAATAAAATGAATTTCATTATTCAGGCCAAATTTTATGTAAGTGCCATTTCTGCAATAAAGTATCACCAACAAAATAATATTGTTATTAAATAAAATACAAGAGAAAACAACGTGATTTGTTTGTTAAACACATTTTCAAAAATAAATATTTTTTCGAGTAAAACTATTCTAAACTTAGTTAATTGTCATAATTGTTACATTTAGGATTCTGAAAATTCATATTTGATTTTCGGAAAATAAAGGCATCCATTATAATATCGAATTTTTAATTTGAAAGCGTGGCAGGTCAAGCAGTTTCTGGTGCTGAGATATAATAAACGAATTCTTAATAAAAAGGATAAATTAAAAACACTTAGCACTTAATTTATTATTTACACAACTAATTTCGCTTTTTACAACATTATCAAGAGTGGATTACAGAAGAACCGACTAGCTTATACACCTACATAAATTAAATGAATTTGTTGTGAAGAACCTATAGCTTCAATAGGATAGTTCCCCTTTTTTCCGACGATTAAAGTTATCTTCTTCGTCGGATTTCTTTTTATGGGTTTATTTAAAGTCAGAAATCTATATTAACAAGTCTACACCCACCCGTGCATTGAAAATAGTGTTTCAATGGTACCTAAAAAAATCAACAGACTATAAGGAATAAAAGTCATGAAAACTTGACAGAAAAGTGCGTATGACCAGTACATTACAAGCCTTTGCCTATAATGCCATTTAATAAATAACTTTATCTTATTTAATTTATCTTTTAATTAAAAAAATATTCAATAGAAAAAACTTTGTTTTCTGCTTTAATCAAATTTTGCGAATATTTTCGGGCATTTTTTATACCCATTACATATCCGTTTAGGTTTAAAAATAAATTATTTTCCCCAATCATTCACAACCAAGAAATATTATCAAATAAATTAATTCTCTAACTGAATTGTTTAACACCTAGCATATATAAGAGAGATGTGTAGTGTCTTGCTTTTGAAAGTCCTCAATAATGAACACGATGCGTGAATGGGCACATTCAGGGAACTGTAGCGCTGCAGCGCTTTACGAAATCGATGTCGCTGAACGGTGCAGCTTTATGTGTGGCGCTGCAGCGCTTTATCAAGCGGTAAAGCATATATTTTTTCCGCTGGATTCTTTTTCAAGCCGTGTAGCTGTAAACAAAACCGCCATATTTTCGTGAGCATCTTTAACCTCGAAAGCATTTTCAGGGAACATCAAGCGCTACATGTCTAAAATTCCCCTGAATGTTAAATTAGTTTGAAGGCTCCAGATAGCAAAACGCTTACATCGACAGAAGGATTTCAATGATTTAGAATTCAATTATTTGAGAAAATATCTTGCTTGTGGATGACAATGCATGGACTTTGAATTTTAGTTAAAGGAGACAAATGAGATGATTGAAACGAGAAGAAAAAAGCGATGGCAATATAAAAGAAAAATACGGACAGTCAAATAAAAAAAATTGGCGAAGGAGAATGGATAAAATGCTTGCAAGAAATTAAAAAAATAGACAAAACTAATACATGAAAATGTTGTAAAAAATATCGTACAGATTTTTATGATTATTTAAATTCGTTATTTTTTATTGTTATTTATTTATTATTTTATAAACGACTGATTAATTTAGTTATTTATTACTACAATTATGGTACTTGGAAATTGAGCTAAAAGGAGTAAAATGAGTTAGAAAATATTAGACGCAGATATCCAACGAGAATATGAAAAACGAGGACAAAAAATGAGAGAAAGTAATGAAAGACAAAGTGACCATACAATGTTTGTAAGAAAACAAAAAACAAAGGATGGAATAAATACATAAAAACTTGAAGTAAAAAATGATAATGATATACAAGCGACACCCGAAAGTATAAGAACCTTCTCACAATTATGATTTTATTTGACTAATAATTGGCTGTTTTTCAAACATCTAAATAATCAATAAAATCAGCATAAATCTCATAAACTCTCATAAACAATATATAGGGCTATGCTCATTAAAATAAAATCCTCATTGTATAACAAAAGTCTTTTTCATGCTGATATTCATTTCAAATTTGTTTATTTAAATAAAAATACTTGTCCTTTCTCCTACTTATTTTTTTATTTCACTAGATATATTTCGGAAACTATGTTTCCATCTTCAGTAGTTGACGTTTTTATAAATATAAATATGTTGTTAAGGTATACAACGCAATATTGATAAAATTAAAATATTTAAAAAATCATGTTAACTATAAACTAATCTAAATATAATTATATATAATGTGCTAAAATTTATGAATTAATAAGATCTAAAAGGGGATTATTTAACGAACTAGTATCAAAATTTAAAAGATTATCTATGTATTTTTTCATTTCAATCGACTCCAACATGTTTAATTTTGATTCACGTGAAAATTCATATTTGTTTATTCATATTTTCATACTAATAAATTATATTACTACCGTAAACTACTACATCGTCTGCAAAAATTGGAAAATTATCATTAAAATGCATGCAAAAACAATAGAAGAGTGAAAAAGAAAATATGCAAGCATGATATTAAAGCATAATAATGATTTATACACTGAAATCTGAACGAATAAAAACCTTTTTATAATGAGAATTTTATTTCAATTTTTGCAGACGATGTAGTAGTTTACGGTAGCAATACCAATTATTAGTAATTTTTCAATAGTTAAAACTTTATCTATAATTATTTTCTCTACTTCTTTATCCCTTATTTGTCTTAGTCTACCCCTTCTTTTCTTCAAGCCTTTCATTATTTTCAATGGTCAAACCTTTGCCTATAATTATTTTCTCCACTTCTTTATCCCACGTTTTTCTTAGTCTGTTCCTTTTTTACTTCTTTATGATCCACGCTTTCCTTATTCTCGTTGTAATTTTGCTGTTCTCTATTCTTTGTCAACTCATTTGTCTCTTTTTAATGAGCTCCACCATTTCTCCTACAACCAGTTTTTTTCTCTAATTTATGTATTTTAAGCCCTGATATATTTAATGACTTATAAAAATTTAATTTCCAAAATCTTTATTTGAAAACTTTTCATTTGGGTTGCTTTGTTATTTATTTCTTCATTGCAATCTTTATTTTCATAGCATGAAATTTCTGTAACGTTTCATTAATTCTATTTATTTATACCTCACTTTTCCCATTCAATTGTACATAAATCCCTAAGTACTTGTGGTTATCTACTGTTTTCCAATCATCAGCTTTATTATTATTATTTTTTCTTTCGTGTTGATATCTTCAATACATATTATATATTTCCATACTAATCAATTATATTGTTCGTGTAAAATACCACATCATCTGCAAAAACTCTCTCTGAGCCTTGCTGATGTTCAAGGCTTTTGTCTTTTATTACAAATTTAGATTATTTTGTTCTTGACTGTGATAAACACTGAGTCAATTATTGTAGTCTATCCTGTTCTAATCCATCATTCGTTTTAATTAGTTTAGAGTTGCAGAAATGCCATATTTGTCTTTATATTACAAATATTATTTTTTGTTTTTTAATGTATTTATTTAGTCGAAATTACAAGGTTTTACATATTATTTTGTATATATATATATATATATATATTATTTTGTTAACTTTGCTTCATTGTATTTTCTCCTATTTTTAGCCCTTTATTTCTTCGCCTCGTGATATATATATACAATTAGAAAATATTGTACATCGGTCAATAAAGATTATTGTAATCTTCTTTATGTTGGTTGTTGAGACTTTAATTATTTATATAAAAATATATGTCCTTTCTCCTGCTTATTTTTTATTTAAATAAAAATTATTGTATATATAGTTTAGATATTTTATTATTTAAGTAATAAATATTGTATTGTAATCGTAGATTTTTTGTGTATAAGCTTGTGGTCGATTTAGTGCTTTTATAGTTCTTGTTAAATTAATCCTTTAATGTTTAATTATTTATTACAAAAAATGTTAAATATTCATTTTACGGATTATTATTTATTTACTGTATTATTATTATATTATTAACTTGTTGTTATTATTGCTGAATTTTTTAATGTTCCTCTTGTTTTTTTTTTAGTATAGATTTGGTAGAATTAAAAACAAAAATAAATAATTTACAAAATTTATTTATTACATTGATGCATCACCATTCAAATAAAAATAATACAGCAAATCACAGCAGCTAATTAGCAACATACAGTCAACCTAATTCCATACATGTGTTTTATTTACATTCGAAACTCTATACATCAATCTAATCGAGTAGAAATTTAAAAACAAAATGATATATTACAATATTCACAGTCATAGCGACAAAATTGAATTTGTCAGCCAATAGTCTAGCTTGCTTAGTTGCAGAATGGGTAGTTTGGACAAGAGTGAGCATCTACTCCAGCTGGCACTTGAGCGGCGGCTTGTGGGGCGTAGCCGGCGTTGTGGGCTGGGGCTGGGGCAGAGTAAGCTTGATGACCTTGAGCTACAATAAAAAAAAAATAGTTGATATTATTTTTAATTTCATTACTTATTTCCTAGATGTACAATTAGCTAAACCTTAAGTACATCGTTGATTTTTATGAACATTTCAAGCCATCTCGATGGTATGAGTGATTGCATTTTACAGATATTTCTAGTCCATTTTTCAATACAATCAAACAATTGATCTTGTTTGTGAATTTTTGATGCACTTTGGTTTTCCTCGATTGTAAAGTTCAGCAAAATTAGTACATAATAATTAATCAGTTTGACTTTATTCGTATAGCTGAACTTTTTATTTGTGACAATATCAACCTGGTCAATTTACCAAAATGAATATGTTTTATTATTATCAATTATGATGTCTAACATACTATAAACGTCAACAATCTACAAAATTAAATACAAAATTGGAGTTGAACAGAAAGACTTCTGGCCGTTAGCCGATTGCTGTTTTATTTGGTTTCAAAATTCATAAATTTGAAATTTTACATATTATTAAGGCAGAAATATCTCTGATGAGTAAATCAGAGATATTAGTAGAATTGTATTCAATTAATCTTTAATTATTAAAATAAAACTGATTGTCTTTTCTCCTACCTTTCTTTAACAATTGTCTAAATAAAGATATTTGTATCCATATTATCTTATAAATATTAAAAAAAGAATAACAAAGATGTTTAGTATATTATAAATTGATTTTCTATACCATTGAAATATAATTTGTTATCGTGACTTTGTTCAAAGCCAATTTTGTATAAAAAAATAAAAGCAATGACTGATATCACATATCATTACAAAATTTATGAGTAATTGAAATATATTTAGTTTGATTTCGCCAGAAAGTAACAATATTCAGTTAGGAAAATAAAACAATTATTTTGATAAAGACTGAACAGTTACGATTTATAAAAGCATCAACAATAAATCGGTACCAAGTCTAAGAAGAATTATTTTCATAAATAATGTAGCAGAATAAATACTGAATTTTATTTTTTTATTTCGTATTCAATACAAACTTTGTCTTCGTAGCATGAAATAGCTTCTACGTCTTTTTTATTAGTCTTGTATTTATTTTAGTTATTATTTTTTAATTAAATTTAATAGCACAGACAAATATATATTTTGTCTGTGTTGATAGTTAATTAACAAACTTGAATATTAAAAAGTTTTAAAATATTCACAAATAAATTTGCGTCAACTTTAAAATAATATTTAACGTGAACGTTACATTTTTGCAACATTATTTTGTTCGTATTGCTTATTAAGATTATTTCATTAAAACATTCTTTGTAAAATTATTAAAATTTATATTTTATATCTCACCTTGTCCAAAAGCACCAGATTCGGCAAGACCTTCACCGTGGTAATCACCATCTCCAATGTATTCACCCTTGTTCAAAGCCTCTTGTTGGTTATGAGCTGGGGCGGCGTTCCATTGTGGTTGAGCTGGGGCGGCATTCCACTGAGGTTGAGCTGGAGCGGCATTCCATTGTGGCTGAGCTGGGGCAGCATTCCACTGGGGTTGAGCTGGAGCAGCGTTCCATTGAGGTTGAGCTGGAGCACCATTCCATTGTGGTTGAGCTGGAGCGGCATAAGCTTGAGCGTTTGGAGATCCAGACAAAGCTACAGCCGGGTTTTCACAGTTGGGGAAGTTGGGGCAGGCTTTTGGGTCGATTCCAGCTGGGTACAGGGAAGCTGGCTGTCCACCGGCAAGAGGTCCATTCCAGGCGGCGTAAGATACGGCCACGGAGCAAGCTACTACTACCTATAGTAACAAAGCGCAATCAGCACAACTCGTAATCCGAAATAAGTTATGTATAAATCCTTACCAGTTTTACAAACATGTTGATGATTTGCTGTACTAAAACACAATGATAGCAGAGACAATTTTACAGTATATATAGCGCGACGCCACCGCACCCTAAATTACCTGTTGTGTGTAAATGTAACAGTATCCATTTTAATAATTTAGAGGTTACTCGCAATTCTTCGGCGAGTACGGTAGTTGACTTTCGGCCAGGTCCTTGCTTGTTACATGGTCAAGTTTTTTTTTTGGGACATTCTCGCGCCGGCACCATGCTTCCACATTATGATAGGCTTATTATGTCAATACAAATGCGTTTCCACTAAATGTCGATCAACTTTATTGAACTGCTCTCGTTAAGGCGATCAATTAATTAATTAATTAAAAAAATAATCAATTTTTAGTAGTTAGTTATAATATATTATAATAATCAATCAATGGTTTGTAGGAGTTTATTTGAATAGTCCTTCAAATTTCAGTTTTTAATATTTAAAAAAAATCAGAATGATGAAAATATTATTCATTATTATGAAAATGAAATATATTTATTTTTTAATAAAAATAAATTAAATAAATAAAACAATCAATCTAAGTTAATCATTAAACCTTTTGATTTCGGTATGAAGATAATAATTAATTTTCTTAACTAGAAAAAATCTAACTTCTTTACGGAGATTAATTATGATCACTGTGTAATCAAAAATGTGTTACATTAAAATAACTTCTTATATTTTTCTGTATATTTCAATTAGAGTTGTATTGTTTTAAAATAAAATATTTTAATTTATTTTACGCTCATACCTCATCTCGTCATCCCTTATAATGGACTTGTATTATAAAATGAAAAAAAAAAGATTCGTTCCTTACTTCACGTTTTATTTACAATAGCTAAATGTACATTTCGAGTACATTATCAATAGAGAATGACTTGTATTATTTCTAAATAATATCAGTTGGTTTGTCTTATGCTAAAAGTTTTTCTTTATTCTCAACTAGTTTCTGTGAATTATGTATAAAAACATATTAAGATTATATATTAAATAAAAACCAAGTGACCAAGTGAATGAATACTCTTTTCTATTTGTATATTAAGTTTAACTAAGTAATTTTTACAGCATTGAGAAAAAGGATTATTGAATTTTGGTAATCATTTGTCAGTAAATTTCTTTATTTAATTTTAAATTTAATAACTGCAATGTGTGAAACATATCCCATTTTATTTAACCATATTATGTACAGGGTGTCTCAGCGTGCGCGCCGAGTAGCTTTACGGCTAAATGGTTTATTTTTTCAAAATCAGCTTTCGCAGGCCTATGTAGGTCTATTAGGACCTCATTTTAAAATTAGTATGAAACATACAGGGTGTCCCATAAAAGCATGGCGTATCATAGTTATATTTTTTCTAATGGAATGATCCATATTTTATATTTTTTTCAGATTCTACATCAAAAATAAAGGTAACTTTTATAATATATTCATATGCCTAAACCTAATAATTTTTGAAATATTTAAATATTTTTGGAAAAATTGAAGTTTTTGTAATTTATTTTTTCACATAATTCCTGAATATGGTATTTTACAGAAACTAGTTTAGAATAAAGAAAAACTTTGAACATAAAACAAACCAAGTGATTTTATTTACAAATAATACACGTCTATTGTAAGAATATTTTATATGAGAAATAATTAAATTATAAAGTTTATTTATTATGTTTGTTTCCTTAATTATGATTATGTGTTCTTTATTAAATGTTTTATTATTTACACATTTATTAAATTTTAGAATTAATTTAAGTTTTTGTAATTACAATGAATTAATTCTATGATAATTTTTTAATGATTTATAAAAAATTATCATAGAATTAATGTTGAATAAAACTAAAATATACATGAAGCTACGTAAAATAAAAGCCTTTAAAATTCAGGGTTTATTTCATTTATTCATTAATTATTTATTTGAATAAAACACTTTAAACTTTGTTTATATAAAACTAAATTAATTTGGTGTTATAAAAACAAAGTTGAGAGAAATAAAATTATTAAATTTATAAACAATTTATAAAAAAGCCATCATTCATCAACCTTTTATCCAAACGCTAAATGTTGCATTTAGCGTATGGATAAGTGGCGATTGACATTTTTTTGTTTAGGACTTCATAAAACCAATGAATTCCATAAGTACAATACTAAAGCAAGTATTTGTTAAGAATGCAGCAATAAACGAAACATAATTTACCCAATATGCAGTGAAATTACAAAACCTGCATTAACATTCTGCTCTTCGAAAGGAAACGAAATTAACTCATCCCATAGAGAAATTCAAACGGCATTATATAACACAAGTAACCTAATTACATAAAGACCGTGAATTAGAAAAATCGCATGCAAGGTTCTCCATATAAAAGAAAATAGTCCAATCGCGTGATTATAATTATTTAAATATTTCATATATTGGAATTATTAGAAAATATTTATTTTTTTCTTTGGCCATATTTTGTTAATTAATTATAATATCTATTGTTCAATAGAAGAATAATATCAATTACAAGAGTCATATTAATTACTAAAAATTGATAATATTTTTGAATGTAACACTGTTTCTGAGTTTTAATTATTTTTACATTTGACTACAATTGGTTCGATATGTTCTACATTGCATTATTCGCAGGAAGAAACTACAGTATAGAGAAACAAATGTACAGAAATACAGTAAATAATTGTAATAAAACACTTTTTTTAACTTTGTTTGCATTTGACAAGTGTTAATTGTTGAAACTATAGTCACTAAATATAAAATTCTGTTATACAAACAAAGTTAAAAAAAGTGTTTTATTATAATCTTACACAATGTATAGCGAAGTAGAAGCCTCAGTGATCAGTAATAAATAATTGAGAATCTGAAACATTGCAATGTGTATTTTTTTGCTATTTGATTTTTCAGTATTAAGTTTATTACAGTAGACGAATGATTCGTAACATATGTCAAAGTTACACATGCTCAGTGTGGATATCCATTTTACTATAAAAAATGAAAACTGTCAAGTGAAAAATGAGACAAACCTTTTGGGAATAGTGTTGGATAACCATTTAAATTGGCACCATCACTGCAATAATAAATAATTTCAAAATTAAATTTGTCTTGCTATGCTTTATGGTATATGATTTATTTACATTAATTACTGTATATATTTATTATTCAAAAACGTGCTATAAGAATAATATATATTATTAACAATTAAGTTTACAATAAGGTAACAAACATTGATTATGTATATCACACAAAATTTAATTAATTGTTAAATGGCTATCGACCAGAGATCTTTCTGCCAAAGAATAATATTTAACCTAAAACAAACCGAATGTTGATACTCACTATTTAGAGCATATACGCATACTAAATCGTAGTTTTTAACTTTAAAAATAAATATAAATTTAATAACCACAAAATAAACCATACATATTCTACACGGAATATAGACAGATACCAGTTTCCTCAACATGAGCTATAACCTTACGAAACATCGCCTACATATCTCGTATTGAAAACGTTTAATGGATTACCATCAAATCTACAATCATTAACCACGGAATATTCTTTTAAAACTAGCGCTAGAGAATTTCTAATCGATTGAGGGTATTATACTTTGTCAAATTGTACAAATATAGAATATTTTGGCCTTAATTAAATGTGAGTTTTGTGAAGATTTGAAAGATATATGAAAACATTATGTACATCTGTTAGTACATCTGTTAATAACTAAATAAGTGAAGAAAAGTGTACAAAGTGTTTTCATATAATTTTTGCCTATTTTTTCTGACGTTTTCAAATAGCACTGTTGGATAATTTATTGTAATTTGTATTGTATTATAATAATCTATGTTGCTGAATTGAATAAAGAATTATTATTACTATGAATAGACTTAGAAACGAATAACCTAAACTTTATTATCAAAATTCGTGCTCTGTTAAAAATATTTCACAAATTGAGTCTATTTTGTGATCGTCATAATGGACGAATCGAGCAGGCTATTCAAGCCATTGTGATCATCAACCGCAGAGTTCGTAACGAAGAGACAGAATTTTGTTGCTGTATCTAGCAATATTAATGAAGATCGCGATATGTCCTTCCATCACCGATCGCAGCAATTGAGTCTGTGCTGGAGTAAGAAATGAAGTCGGCGACTTAGTACAACGTCGTCTTTCCAATGAATGGGCCTTAGAAAAATTAGATGAACATACGCATTTTCATCGAAAAATTATCTTTAGCGATGAGGCACATTTTTTGGATCACTGGATACGTACAACTCTGAAGAGCAGCCATAGGCAGTTCAACAGCTGTCATTGCATCATTGGACCATACATCTTCAAAGACGATGATGACCGTAACGTTACGGTTAATAGAGTAAAGAACTGTTCAATAATCAAGGACTTTTTTCCCAAATCGGAAGAATTGGACTTGATTTGCATATGGTTTTAACAGGACGGTGCCATATGTCACAGTGTATGTCATACCACGATCCAATTGAGAGGCGGTGAGTAATTTATCTAACCTTTTGGCGCAGTGAATTGGCCAGAAAAATCGTGCGATTTGGACGCACTAAACTATTTTTTTGGAGGTACGTGAAGTCACTTGTCTATATGAATAAGCCAACCACCATTGATGCCTTGGAAGAAAATAATACACGTATCATTTATGAGATACAGGCCGAAATGTTGGAAAAGATCTGCGAAAATTGTACTTTCAGAATGTACCTCTTGAAATGTAGTCACGGGACACGTTAAATGAAAAAATCTTTAAAAAGCTACTGGCAGACATTGAATTATCAATCCAAATATATATTTCTCTCATTTGTATACATTTTTAGGGTTTTTATTAATTTTTGAAATGCAAAGACTAAAAATAACCGTTTATAACTTAAAATCACAATTACGACCACATTTTAGTTATACTTGAATAAATTAAATGTTAAAACAATTAAGGCAATGATGTTATTTCAAATTAATTTCACATTTAAGATACTTAAAACCTTTACAGGCTACACTAATAGTTGAAATAAAGCTGTGAAATGTACGATTAGTAGCATGATAAAATGTGGTTTTGTTTCTGCTTATTGCTTTGCGTTTTATAACATTTACAATACGTAAAGTAATTAATATTTATTCAACTGAATAATCAATTCAACAACGATAAACTTTATACAAAACTAAAATATAATATTTCAGCCTTCGTCTTTCAAGCTAATTAACATTAAAATACAACAACTCGTTTTAAAAACGCTTTACTGGAAAAGTTCTATCAATTTTAAATATTTAAGGAATTTCTTACAACATTAATTTGTTTTTGAGGTTGAGAGGACAAAATTAAAGATAATGCGCATTCCAACTTAAACCTAACAAAGGCATAAATAGAGTATACAACGCTCTAACATTTTAAAGATTCAAAAAGGTGTAACATCCAATACCTTGAATGAACCGCTGACATTACCCTAGGTCTTTGAAAGCACTGATTTATTTTAAGAAATTATTATAAATATTATAATAAATAATAGTTTTAATAATTAAAGCTTGGTGGTTCATACTGTAGTTTTGAATTCGCTTCTAAATAGGCTGACAACCCGAAACTAGTCGAGAATTTAAAATTATTCAATTAAAATTTTGTTTTATTTTATTGGTACATTTTAAATAATCTATCCATATTTATTATTACTGCATAATCGAAGTTAATTATATTAATCAATTTCATTACTCTTTTTATTCAACATTTATAAAATAATTTATAATATTTCAAATTTAAGAATTTTTATACCAAATATAACAGCAAACTGAAATAATCTCTGGTCAATAGCGAATTATAAAATAAGATAGTAATTACAATGAAATTAAACAAGGAACATTTCTGGCAATGATCAATAAAATTCGACCAATCCCTTTTTCCAACTGTAAAAAAATACTTTTATTAATATAGTAAATAAAAGTGATTTGAAAATAATTAATAAATTATTTTCACATAAGGCTCTGTGACTTTTGACTTACGTTACGTATGTCAAACAAATGCACATTAAAACAACTACTTCCCGGCAAATACCCACGCCGGACATTGAATTACATAATGTACACCTGCTGTTGCATATCAATAAAATATTGCACAATGCAACACATTTTTATCCGAGAAAAAACAACAAAAGGAACGTTATTTAATATAAGGTCATCTGCAGACACGTGTTTCGGGATCTATTCCTCGTCAGTACAACTATGCCTTACATAATTTAAAGATGTTAAAATAAATCAATTAAAATAATTCAAATACAATCAGCAAAATTAAATCAATTATATTAAATCAAATTAAACTAAATCAATTTAAATTAAATTAAACCAAATTAATTCAATTTTCAAATTATTTTTATTTAATATATTTAAATAACTGTGACCAAGTGAATGAATACTCTTTTCTATTTATTTACTTTTATTAATTAATGCCAGAAAATTTCCTTGTTTAATTCCATTGTAATTTAAATAACTGCAAATGTGTGAATCATCATTTTTTTCATTTTATTTAAGGTAGTAATGTTTTGTGATTATGCACAAAATTATATAATATAAGTAATATACTTCGCGGTTTCGTCCTTCAAACATCACTCTCTACAATTTGACGATTTGAAAGACTGTAGCCTATTGTGTCGTCCCTTTCAGGGTTTAAAAATTGTATATTTTTGACCACAGTTCTGTATATTATACCATGGCTTAATTCATATTTTTGTATACTTGCAACACATATTAGGTTTTTTAACAGCCGAATGTATTGATTGACTGATCTTTCATTCTGATACCGACGAGATTCATTTGAAAGAATGTAGCCTATTGTGTCGTCCCTTTCAGGGATTAATAATTGTATATTTTTGGCCACAGTTCTATATATTATACTATGGCTAGATTCACATTTTTTTTTGTATAATTGCGACACATACCAGGTTTTAAAAAAAAAAAAATAATAATTATTTCCACCCCGACACCAATTCGTAAAAGGGGACATCGATTATATATATATAATTATTTCCTTCTTTTACCATTCCATTAAAAAACATATTCATTAATATTTCTTAATGTATGAATAAGATTTGTAGGAATTATATTGTGCAATTTTTTTACGCATTTAATTGTAATCATTTTTTACTTTCATTTTATTACATCATTAATTACCAACATGATCATTTGTAAATTAAATTACATTTCATTACACATTATTGGATAAATTATTCAATGGTTTCAATTAACAATTCCGACTTTCATAAAAATAAATGGCACATCGCGATTGTGTGAATGAATGTGTTTTAACTAATTCGAAATATTAACTGTAAAGTAGTGTTGTGAGGTTGTTATGATGATGTATACGATAGGTCATGAATAAGTATGAAGGTGATAAGATAAATTCGTTATTTACGACAATTTTGTATTTTAATATGAAACGCGAGTGTGGGTTTTATAAAAATAAACTAAGGGAAGTGATTAATTAAAATGTTTACTTTGTTACAGGCTTGTGTTTGTGTTTTAAGTTAATTATGAAAAAAAAAGTGACATTATTTTGTATTGTTGGAAACCCACATGAAACCTCTGACAATCCATAAATTCATTTGAGCGAACACGCAGGAAGTTCAGTTGATAAATTCTCGCTCGAAAAAAATCTGAAAGATAGGCCAGACAGATTAACATTGAAATGTATAATAATAATAAATCATGAGCGGAAAGACCTTTGGTCGATTGCCCAGACAGTCCAAAACCGACATATATTGCAATAGTTTATGTAATATAGTTTGGTATCATTTATGTAGTCTGAATAAAGATGTATAAATATAATAAATTATTTATTGGCCTTTAAAAATATACAAGTCAATAATAAAACAATACACGTTGTAAAAAACAAACCGACTTAAATCAATTTTCAATGTTAGATATTAAAATTAATTTAAATATTAGATTTGAAAGCTAATTATAGAAATGAAATGGTAAGGAAGAGCCTTCCATTAATTTCTTTTAAATAAAAAAATAAATACACATACGTAGTATAACTATTTTGAAAATATATATAACCATTAACGTAAATTCTTCAACATAAATGTTTATATAATAGTAGAAAAGGATTTATTCACTTGGTCACAGTTATTTAAATAAATTAAATAAAAAGAATTTGAAAATAATTAATTAATAAATTATTTTCCCTTTAGCTACCGTGACATTATGACTTAAGTTACATAAGTACTTTAACAAATGTCCAATAATAGACATTTGCTGTTTCATAACAATAACATATTGTATATACCAGAGGCTATTACAGTAAACATTTTATAACATCAAACAGAGCAATATTTAGTTTTAAGTAGAACATTGGTCGTGACTGAAGTTTAGTAAAAAAGGGCAAATTTTAATATAAAAAACAAGCATTGTTCAATTAAATAAAATCCTCACTATATAATTAATGTAACTTTACTTCGTTTCAAAATTAATCAACTCTAGAAACCGATCGTGCCGAAAAAAAATATTAAGAAAGCTGTATTTAATAGGCGCCAGTATGGGAATTGCGACACAAACCATGAGCGATTTTTTTGTTAATACAAAAAATGAAAGCAATTTAAAGCATGTAATTACATTAATAAATTGCTGTAATACTAATCTTGCAACGAAATTATTTGATAACTCAATAAAGAAAAACGATAATGATACAATAATGATGTATATTTATAGTTTCAATTGTTGTAATTAAATTATAAAAAAAAAACTATACCGGGTGTTGACGCAACCAGGTATACTTAGAGATTTTACATGTAAAAACAATTGTATACAAATTCCTTCTTCCCAGTACATGTTAGAGAAAATTTGAAAGATTTAAAATGTTTTCAGAATTTTAAAATCAATGAAAATCAATAATTCATTAACTTTTAAAATGGATGAATATTTAAAAGTTACATTATAACTGTTAAAATTCATTTTGTTTAAATTACAATAGCAATGTAAATTTTCAATCATAAAATGTGTCAATAGTTACATTTATTTAAAATCATTTTTAGATGAAAGTCACTGAAAATGTATTTTAATTTTGTAATAATTAGCAAATTTAATTAGATCTAATTTATTAATTAAACAATTTTAAATAATATAAATTGAACAAAGTATCATTTTAGATAGATTTTTAAATTCTGAAATGAAATTCTGAAATTCTAAAATGAAGTGAGAAGCAAGAATTTGTCTAAAATTGTTTCTGCATGTAAAATCCGCGATCACGTAAACACCCGGTATATAAAGTTAATATTAGAATCGCTTGTAGAAGCCAACGAAAATATGAAAAGACGTGATCACGTGAATAAAAAATATAGTCAATAAAAAAGGATTTGCAAAATTTTTCTGTTTATAAATTATAATCAAACCGGTTAACAAAATAATCACAAATAACGTTCTGTTAATATTAAAACACCATTAAATGTTAATGTAATACAGCGCTTTTTTCTTGTAAACTTTAATCAGTGGCCTTAATAGCTTATAGTTCAGTTAAATATGAAATTTCTTTTTTTATATTTATAATAATTATTTATTAGAGCATTCATTCAGTTTCTATATTATTTAAATAATTATTAATTTTGTGATTCAATAATATTGTTAGTGTAAATGAAAAAATAAATTTTAAAAACGTGTCGTTTATTTCCAACTACACTCTTACAAAAGGTGAGGTGAGGTTTTCATCCACCTTTTGTCAGAGTGTAGTTGCAAACAAACGGCACATTTTTTTAAATTTATTTTTTCACTTAATATATATTAATTAATCATGAATTCATCGCATCACTCCACCACATTAATGGCAGTCAAATTACCTTTCTATTTTTGTGTACTGTAAATTTTCATATGAAATTTTATATTTTTTATTTTCTTTTTTTTTTTCTTTTTTTAAACGGGCATTATTTTTTCACTCTTTTATAATAATAACTGTAAACCGTTTTTACAAAGAAATTATAAATAGAAATATTATTTAAGAATAGTATTATAAAGTTTTTTTATTTGTGAATTGTCTCAATAATGATGTTTATTTATGTTTATTAAATTTCTGCTTAATAAGTAACATAATATTGTCAATGAAATACATTTTTCAGCAACTTTTACCATGAATTGAGGTAGCCAGGAAGCCAGACTACTTTTTGAGTAAGGTAAGTGATTTTCGAAGGTGACAGAAATGCATTTACTAAATTCCTTCACGGCGAATTAAAATTAATAACAATTTATTTCCCGAATTGAATGAACTAAACTATATTAATTAAAATATAATTAAATTATAATAATTAATTACATTATATACAAAGTTCTACACATTTCTATTTAATTATAAACATTATTAGAAACATTTTATTTAAAATCAATTACTATTTATACAAATATCTTTATTTATGAATTTATAACAATATATTTACATATTAATTGTAGAGATGGACAAAGTCGATCTTTTGTCACTGCAAAATGAAGTATATGACAATTTTCTTAATATTATTTATGTTATTATATATTATTAATCTTCAATTTATTGTTATTTATTAACTTTAGCCTACAGTATATTGTGTTTTGCCACTTAAAATTGATTACTCAGAAATACTTGATTACTAAATTCACTCGATTTTGCCCAACACTAATTAATTGTATAATATATAATTAATGTACAATTCACAAATTTCTTATCGACCAAAAGTCTTTCAGCCACCTTTTTCCAGTTCTCGCAGTTTTTTTAACACTTTAGTAACCTAAGTTACCTGTTAAAAATAATATTTAATTGTTTATTGGTTGACACTGCAACAAATGCTTCACAACACAATTCTTCATCAGGCAGATGATTTTTTTTTCAATTTAAAGGTCGTCATCGCTAACGTCATTGTATAAGTCTGGATGATCATCAGGCGTTCGAGATATGCATAGGTGCTCGATGCTATCAGGAATGCAAGGAATGGTTGCGAATTTTATGGATGAGTTCAAGGCGGTGACTAATGGGATGGATGTCATATAGGAATGAATTCGAAAGATTATATAAAGAATTATCAGGCTGTCGTATTTTAATTAATATTGTTAGCAGCGCGCGCTCTGCAACTACGAAATTATTAAAAACAGCGGGGCGAGGATTATGAATTAAAAAAACAGCTTATTCAAGTAAAGTTCAACAAATGGTGGTATACATTTAGACAGTGGTTTTTGTGGATAAACCTTCATTTTTAAAGGTATGAAAGTGTCGATCTCGATTTTTTATTTAAGTTTTAATGAGGCGGAAAATCTCTCATTATTATAATTTAATTATGAACATTATTCCCTTATTTCGATTATTTTACCAAATTACACAAATTATTATAAAGTAATATTATTGTACATTTGTATTTGTATAATTGTGCGTTATATGAAGCTGAGCAACTTAAATAATTGAACA
This sequence comes from Philonthus spinipes, assembly GCA_963082785.1. Lineage (NCBI taxonomy): Eukaryota > Metazoa > Arthropoda > Insecta > Coleoptera > Staphylinidae > Philonthus > Philonthus spinipes. The sequence continues at coordinate 18,249,270 of OY720306.1, read as the reverse complement.
TACTTTATATTCTTTACATCTCTGTTTTGTTTTAATGGCATATATTGTAAAATGTCATGTCATTATAATTAATTATTTTGCAATTCAAATATAGGCAATTATCTGTCTTAAATTTTCAATCACAAATTTAAAACAGATAATTGCATAAATATTAGAAGATAGGTATCATATACATTTATTAAAACTACCATTCACCCTAGCGAAATTCCACACAATTAATACTAAATTTTGTACCAATTAGTTATAAAAATGTTGTTACGATTTGAATATTTATTGAAAACAAAAAAAAACTGATTTCACTTGTTCCATATGAATAGTAAGCAGCATGAAATTGAACTTAAAACATAACCGACAAAAGAAAAACGTGCATAATTAAATCTGATATGCATAACTGGAATCAATAAGCAAACCAGTTTATTGGCTCTATTTTTTTTTTTTTTCTTCGACATCTTGATCATTTAAGGGATTTTTTAGTGCATATTTTCAAAACACACATGTGTAAGTTGTTTATCAACACTTAATACGTTGCTTATCAAATGCCAAAAAAATCGTTGTATGATTATTGTGTATGATCAATCAGTGAAAAAAAAAGTGTTTATGCTTTGTTTTTTGTGATACGAATTATTCATTGTACTTATTAATATTAAATAAATATAATCATAAATAAACAACTTTGCATTTCGAAGATTTACGATTATTGTCAAAATGATTAAATGATATTTTTGAATAAAACTTTTAGTTTGATAATAAGATCTGCAAATAAATTTACAGTTGCAGAAACTAACCTGAGATATATTTAATTTATGCCTAGTACATATTACAATAATAAATATGATCATTATTGTAATTTGTATTATCGAAGATATTTTTTTTGAGTGCGTGAAGTTTCTTGATATAATATAATATAATATAATATAATATAATATAATATAATATAATATAATATAATATAATATAATATAATATAATATAATATAATATAATATAATATAATATAATATAATATAATATAATATAATATAATATAATATAATATAATATAATATAATATAATTTAACATAATATACTTTAATAATATTTTATTCATTTCTTCACTTTTTTTATTTTTATCACTATATATACATTTCAAGCACAACGTAGTCTTTATCAATAGCTTTTTATTTAAAATTGACAAATAAATAAATAAACATGTAAACAAAATTGAATATACAAATGTGATGTGTTATTAAAAATTAAAAGGTAATTTATTGAATTAAATTAATTAATTTTAATAAATTGTTATTTAACGGAGTTAAGTGATAATTCAAAAGTTTACTAGAATTTTTGTACATCACAATTGCTTCTAACATATTTAGTTTTAGAGAATTTAACATTAATAAAATGTTAAAATTGTTTAAAGAGAATTTATGTCCAAATATTATTATGTGGTTAGCAATTGCGGATTTTTCTCAGTTGTAAGAAATTATACATTGGACAAACAAAAAGAAACTTAAAAACAAGATACAAAGAACACATATATTATTCAAAAATAAACAACCCTATATATTTATTTACGCACAAAATGGTTCTTGTCTTTCAGTCGGCAGTCCTTGACCTTGAAAATGAAGATGTCAAGATTATGGACGCCTGAATAGGTTTAAGATACTAAAAATAGGAGAAATAGGACAAATTTACTATGAATTATCAGGACCACCTTTCTAAATTTATATTCTTAAAGCCTTTAAGAAGTAAAAGAGTGGAAAAAGTCGTTTATAATTTAATTGATATTATCTGCATTATCGGCCTTGCTTACTTCATAGTGATAACTCCAGGGAGTTTGTGAAAAATGTAATAAAAAAAAAAAAACCTTGCAGGAATATTTATTGCCAAAATAGTTCATGATAAGCTTCGCCACTCTTAAAGTCAGGGATCAGTCGAGAGGACTAACCAAGATATCCGTAATATCTTAATAGCCTGAATAAAAGAAAATGAAACATCAAAATGGTCAGAAGGATTACGATTCGTTAAATTAAAGAAAAATAGATATTTTCACAGAGGAATTCAGCGAAACCATCATTTGGTGTTTCAATTATTAATGGCTTAAATGATACAGGCAAACCATTGCAAATAGTTGAAAGGGTGCATGTTCTTTATCTTTACAATTTCAGAATAACGCGAGAAATCTTACACGAGTATGTAATAAATCTTATGAATTTCGTATGAAAATGTAATCATGTTAAAGGTAAACAATTTTTGTTAGAGCCAACGGATCTCCTTTAAAAATGAATAGCCAATGTAAAGTCGTCATCATTCTAAAATAAGAGGCAATGGAGAACAAAAATATGTTGATGCAAACAATGAATGTTCTTTGGAGTTACCTAAATAACATCAAAATGGTCACAAAGCAAAGTTACATTTTAATGAAAAAGTCTATTACTTTACCATAGCAATATACGTTTGTCTGTAGTTTCAATTCATTCTTCAGTGTAAAATGAAATTGAACGTCAAACGTCCACCCAGAGAATATAGATCAAAGTCTAAATAAAAATAAGGAAGAAGACTTTGTCAAGTAATATAATAAACATAATATTTATGTATTAAGCATTAATATAATACATTTTAAGGACAACGAAACTCGTTTAAAATTAATAAACAGACAGCGGTCTGAAATTATTCACAATTAAAAAAAAACAAGCCGAATTTCTCAAAAATTGAAGTGGTGTAAAATGTTTAAATTACGTTTCCTGATGTCGATTGAGGACGATTGGCACTCCGCAATGGTCAATGTATTAAACGAAAAGGAAGACTTATATCAACTAGGAACTGTATCCGGACTACTTGATAATCTTTTTGCGAGAAATGAATTTCAGGTAAGTGTCTAAATACAACAAAATACATATCGTTTCTTGTTTTGCTTTGTTCTTTATGGAACCAAATTTTCAAATTAAAATAGAAAGAAAGTAGAGTAAAACACATGTTATGCGTTATGTCAATTTTGTGTAGTTAAAGATATAGAATATAATAAGTATTTTACTGTACATAAGTTATAAAATATATTTCATATTGTTATTTGTAGCCTTCTCGGATGAACAAACTAACACCTTCAGATTTTCCAAAGGGATCATAATTTACACTGCGCACAGCTTTAGCAATAATTCGATTTCTGTGCTGGAAACAGGAATTCCTGTGCTGGAAACAGGAATCGAATTCTTGCTAAGGCTTTGTAAGATGCAACTGCCGCAAGAACTACGGCATCAGACAGTGCAATTCTGTTTTAAAAAATGTAAAGTGCAAAAGTAATAGTCATTCCAGCATATTGTGTAGAAATAAACGTTTGACAATCAGTCTGTTTTATTTAAGGAATCCTTTTATTAATCCTATTATCGTCCTCCTTCATCGTCCCTGCAAATTCGACGTTATTTAAGCAACAAATCTTAAGGATCTTCATACATTTCTTAAATTGGCCACCGTCTAATGCGTCTTTATTTAGAGCACATGAAAGACAGTATACATATTAAATTAAACTTGTAAATTAAATGCAATCGGTTTAGTGAATGTAATTTACAAGTATAATTTAATATTAACAATGCTTTACGAAGTGATTAATGAGAAAACAAGTGTCTGAGACAGTATTATTATTAAATAGAATGCCCGGCATGGGTATTTGCCCGGGAAGTAGTTGTTTTAATGTGCATTTGTTTAACGTACTTACGTAACGTAATTGAAAAGTCACAGAGCTAAATGTGAGAATAATTTATTAATTATTTTTCAAATTATTTTTATTTCAGTATTATTGTTATTGAGACAGTCGATTACTTTACCATAGCAATATGCAATCAGAGCTGTTAGACCGAACAATAAAGTGAAGCTACGTTTTTCTTTGTCGGATACTTTCAAACAATTTGCCTACCTACAATTTCTTCTTGATCTTCTTTAACGACTTTCTTACTGAAGCATCATAACATAGAGTGTGTTTAATGAAATACAATTCTCTCTGTATAATATAATTCGTATTTTCTACAATTATTTATCCATCATTGGTATTTCTGTCCTATGTATTATTTCTTTTTATTACATATAACTAATTTTAAAAATAGAAAGTGTGTGACAATATAATGGTCATGGCAAACTGTGGTGTCCCATTAAGCCGAAATAGAATTCGTTTTACAGGAAAGTATTCGCAACAAGGTTGTCATAAAAAATATACATATGAATTTAACAATGATTACTGCGCCGTTAGGCAAACTGGGTGTGGGTGAAATTTTAATTAAGATTGAAACGATTTAATTCGCACGGTGATCAATTTGGCGCGAGAGTAAAGTAAGCCGTTTAAAAAATCCTGTTCCTTGCGGGGGCTACGTATAAATAAAGCCGACGTTCAGAGAATTGAGTCATTATCTTAAGAGATATCACGAATGGTTTTGCAATGTGACCTGATGTAGAAAACTAAATGGCATTTATAGGAATTGCGGGTGCGTTTATTTAATTAGTGATTTAGTTTTGATACGTATAGTAAGAGTAAGTGTCGTATTAGAAATAACAATTTAGAAAAATTAAATGAGCAATATCGATTATTTAGATAATTGACTTATATAAAAAATACAACAGTTAATGAAAGTTTAACTTGAAAATACCTCAATTGGGTTTTGAAATAGTACATAAAGAAGCACTTGTATAACTTATAATTCTTGAAAATATTCACATGGTACATTCCCCGGTGAATTCGGTCAAATGAATTTTTGAATAAACATTTGACAAATGAAAAGTTATAGAAAAATGGATTTATTCACTTCGACTTATGTTACATAAGTCATAATGTCACAATAGCTAAAGGGAAAATAATTTATAATTAATTATTTTCAAATTCTTTTTATTTAATTTAAATGAAAAGTTATTATTATTAGTCCTTATACCTTTTTGGGTATCGGTTTGTCTTGTTTTAATAGTTTTTCACTTTTTGCTTCCACTTGTCTCTATCCTGAGTCATTCTCCATATCTCGTTCCACTTTATTCCTCTTCTCTCTGCTGCTGTTCACTCCAGGTATTTGCCGGTCTTCCTACCTTATTTTTTCCTTCGATTCGTACTTCGTATGTTTTTTTTTGTGATTATATTCTCGTCTAGTCTGTGTATGTGTCCCAGCTATCCCAATTGTCTTTTTTTCTATGTCTGTTTCAATTGGTTTCAGTTCACTTCTTACATCTGTGTTTCTTACTTTGTCTTTCCTTGTAATTTTTTTTATCTTTCTTAGGAATCTCATCTCTATTGCGTTAATTTTGCTTCTGTTTCGTTCCGTTAGTATCCATGCTTCGCTTGAGTATAATAAGATTGGTCGTACCACTTTTTTGTATATTTCCGTTTTTATTGTTCTTGTTACTTCTTTTTTTTTTCCTAGGAATAAGATTTTTAATGTGTTGTAGATTCTTCCTCCTCTACCTATTTTGGAGTTGATTATAAACATTTTTACGTTGTATTTGTTTATGTTATATATTTTGGAGTAATAATTCGAATGCGTAAATTTAATCTCGTTTTCAATAATCCCAGGACGCAAGTGTGGGTAGAAACAAAAGCAGTGTCACGGACACTCAAGGCGAAACAACTTTTACGAGGCCAATAAGACGAGATCGCTACTCCCAACAATAAGAGCCTTGACCCGAGACACTAAATCTGCATTCTTTGCTATTGTATTGAGAGGAAATACGACAATTTCCTGGACATTTATTATAGGAATTATAAATTTTGTCGTTTAACATTAGCATGATGTGAAAAATAGAAATTTTATTCTTGCTAATAAATAAAGTTAATAAAGCACGTAAGAAAAGTAGATACCTAGAAAACCTCAAAAAAGAAAAGCAGCTTAAACAATTGAAACAACTTTTAATTATTCAATATACGAGTTTTTACAATTTCAAAAATGAATTCCTCATCTGGCATTTGGTGAAACTTAGTATAATTTATTTAAGGTTATTTATAAAACACTTTAATATTTTTCACGTTTTTTATGTTCTATTTTGACTTTTGACACACACTTTCTATTTAGACTATTATTTCTTTTAAACTAGTCAGAATAAAGTGTGCAAATTTTAAAACAACAATGTTTAAACATTTTGTAGTTGATGTAAAGAAAGTTGAAATAAATATTAACAATTTATGTCAACTTTTCCAGGACTTGAAATTTTGACTTACGTTCATTAAGTACTTCAAAACAAATGTATTATACAATAATGGAGACTGCTTTTGTGTAAATATTACATATTGTATAATGTAACAATTTTTTTATTCGAAAATATTTTTAATGCAAACAACAACAAAAAATTACGTATTATAAGGCCATCTGCAGACACGTGTTTCGAGATATCATCCCTCGTCAGTACAACCCTACCTTTTATAATTACAAAGCTGTTAAATTATATTAATCGAACGTCCCATCATGGCTAACATCTTCGGTATAAATGACAGAGTTCGGTGGCGAAGGAGAATGCTACGCGCATTCTTAATTGTTTTCGGTAAAATATGTTTTCAGATTCAGATTTAAATAAAGTATCGCTGGTTATTATTTGATTACTTTAATATTTCTTAAAGAGGTGTGTACATTCTCTTGCTAAACCTAATGAATCACTGTTTAACAAATCCTTATAATCTGGCGAGTTTCTTTGTTTACTGGAAAAAATCATGCATTAACTCTATTTTCATGGATGATAAACGTGACGATTTAGAGAAGTATAGTGTTATTTATCTTCAGTCCGCAATCATCCCAAACATTATGGTAAATTAATGAGGTGATGCATAGATATTATATGTGCATAATAACAAAAAACAAAAGCAATATGGCTTTTGTAATGGTAGGTCTAGTACATCTAACCTATGAGCATAATCTATTGAAAGCTTTGGAACACAATAAATGAAAGATGATAAAAGCGCCATATTTGGCTTAATATGGTGGTTAAATTGACATGATCTACATTGCTGGTTATCTTAAGAAACGCAAACTTTATCGATTTCATTCTCAATCTTGTTACAATATTTGTTTTAATTCGTTCAATTATGTTTTAACGATGTCATTTTTGCACAGATTTCACGAACGCGTTGTTTCATATTGCCAACTGTTATCGGTTGCTCTCTTGTATTTGTTTAATCCCCATAAAAAGTAGTCAAGAGGTCTTGATGGCTAAGGAATACGATTACTCGACTATTTTATCCACGGCGTCATCATAATCAATAGGTTGGGTTGTACGTTATGACTTTTATTTCAGCTTTATTATAATATGTATCTCAAATTTACTTTTAGACATGTGAATTAAACCTTTCATAAATGGCTCAAAACAAATATTTTTAATATTTTATTTAACCAAGAAATAATTTTAGCTTAAACGTCTATTTTGATATATAATACACCATCTTGAAGCTTGAAGCATAATGTTCACTCTTGACGTGTATGAAAGAAAAACACAATAAAAGGGAACGATACATCGTTTAGAGCTGTGATCATATTTATTTGTCTATTAGAGACGGTGAAACTTAAAATAGAAAATCGATCACCTAACCAACCTATAGGCTTGCCTATAATTGCTTCGACATTTAATTTAATTAGCTTCATAATTAGCTTCATTAAAATGTACAATTTAATAATAACTTCAATTTCTCTAGCAGATGCTCGTATCGATGGCGTACTAATTTTACTAATAGCATGTTTCATTTCTTCTGGACTATCATCAACTTTCTTATTTCTTATGGGCTCCATATTGTTTTTTTTAATGAGATTAAAATCCTCTATTTATTCTGATTACAATGATATAACACATTATAGCTTTATTATAATTAGTTATCTTCTTTTTTGGAATTTTCTTTATTGACACTAAAGAAGCACTCTTTTTTAGCAACTAGATGGATGACATTCTGTCATCGATTCTCAAAATTTAAAATTAAATATTACTATTTATAAAATATTTAAATCGTTCAATTTTTATTACCAAGAGTGTCTTTTTATAAATATGTACCTAATTTTGTAGGGTTTTAAGTGATTTAAAGGCAAAACAAAGCTTAAATATGAGACCCCAATGATCCTTTAGAATAAATGTTTGGCCAAATGTGTATAGTCAGAACATAAATTAGGAGATTATAAAACATTAATAATTTCGTCTCGAGGGAATTTGTATATTACAATAAATAATTTAAGAAACACCTTTGAATTTCTGTTGCTGCTAAGGCTGTTCTTTGAACATAAATTAAAGAAATATGTTTTGTGTTAATTGCTGTATTAATATTAATGTTGATATTCCGCATATTACATTTTTTTAAATAATTTTTAGTTTGTAAAAAAAACATTATGTTAATTTTTGTTCCATTGCAACTATTGATTACTTTTAATTTCATAGCATGCGTGATTTATTAGTATTAAAAAATATTTTGTTAAGACTGTGTTTATTTATCAGAATAAAGATATCATCTGTGGTATCATTGTAATCTGAAAAATTTGAGGATTTTAATCTGATAAAAACCCAATATAATCTTTCACTTGACTTAAGAATTATTAAATAAATAATATAGACTCATTTTTAATAAAGCAACAGAAACAATCATAGCAGATTTTTTTTAATGGTAATTTCGTTGTGAGTATATATAGCGTATAACATGTTTATCGTGTGTAGAACAACTTTAATCTACATATAATTAATGTTATTCTACAAACGATAAACATGTTTGTACAGCCAAAACGAAAGGTTCCACCGAGATTTGAACTCGGATCGCTGGATTCAAAGTCCAGAGTGCTAACCATTACACCATGGAACCGATGTTGAAAACGAAATTTGTTATCACAGAAATATGTAGCACTTATGTCCTTTTCAATTTTATCATTTCTTAATCTAAATTTCATTGTTAACAACCATCATTAAGTTGTCGTTTTTACAACACATAATGTTTTTACAACATTATAAATATATTCTAATCAATTATTTATCAACGTTCGTTCCTTAATATAAACTTTAATCGGGGCTATTCTGTATGGAAAATGTTAAGTATAACGTTTGCGTTGTTAATTAAATTCATATTTTATGTTTTATATATTTATTACATAAGCTGCTTAATCTGTGATGATAAAAAAAATCATACACGCTAAACTTAACTTTTACCTTATACGATAGCCCCGAATATAACTAAAGTAAAAATTAAACGTATAACTCCAATTTATGCATGCATTAATTTTATGATTATTATATCTTCGGACGTCGAATGAAGATATTCTCACCAAAAACGCTATATTCTGTACAATATACACGGTACATCAGTTCATTTTAATTAAATTCTAAATCAATTCTAAACCCAACGTGAAATATATTCAATTACTGCTAAATGAACGAATCCGGGAAATGTAAATAATGACCGTAACAGATTTTTGTAATTACAAGTAAAACAAATTGAATAATTGAAAAAGGAAATAATAAATGCGCTTAGCATTCGCGTCCGCTATCGACTCGATCGTTTCCATCGGCAATCGCAACCGGGACGGTAGGTTTGACTAATTTAATTTAAAAACTTTGTAATTATATAAAGCGGAGTTGTACTGACGAAGGATGAAATCCCGAAGCACGTGTCTGTAGTTAGCATTATTACGTTTTTTTAATTTCCGTTCTTTGCATTAAACTTTTTAGAATAAAAAATTGTTGTATTGTAATATATGGTTCATAATGCATTAGCAAGTGTTCTTTATTGTGCATTTGTTTTAGAATACTCACTTAATTAAAGTAAAAAATGTGGCAGTAGCTAAAGAGGAAATAATTTATTAATTATTCTCAAATTATTTTTATTTATTTTATTTTAAATCTGATATTATTAGAAATAAAATAATTAATTCCACAATTATACAAACCACCCGAGAAAAAGTGTGTCCAGGCAAAAACATTTCTTCTTTCTCAGAGGTGAGAGCTGTAATTTTCTCTCCTTAAGAAGAGAGAGGAGAATAATATTAAAATTTTTAAATGTAATCACTTTGTAAATAAGGGGTTTTCCAATAAGACTGATATGATTTCTTTAGAAAAAAACACTTATTATTAAGGAAATTCAAATGTTTTTTTATTTAATTAAGTTCTAAGTAAAACGTCATTCAAATGGCCTCCACGACTTCTTCTGCAGGAACGAATTCGATGAACCCAATTTTCGAGAACTTTTTCCACTAAATCAAGTCGTATGTCATGAAAGCACGTTCAATATTGACTTGTATAGCTTGAAGAGAGTCTGGTTTATTTCGAAAGACCAATGACTTCAAATAACCCCACAAGAAATAGTCTAATAGTGTGGAATCACAACTTCTTGGAGGCAATTCAATATCACAATTTCTTGAAATAATCGAATCTCCAAACTTTTCTCTCAATTATTAAATTGTTGCATTTGCTGTGTGGCATGTGGCCCCGTCTTGTTGGAACCAAATGTTGTCACGATCAACTTCTTCCAATTTCGGCCATAAAAAGTTGGTTATCATCGATCTTTACCGTCTCCATTGACAGTAACGGTGTTACCATCTTCATTTCGAAAGAATTACGGACCGATGATTCCACTAGACCAAACACCACACCAAATTGTCAATTTAGGTGAATGTAATGGTTTTTCTTGAATAATTTGTGGATTTTCTTCGCACCAGAATCGAAAGATTTGTTTATTTACCGTACCACTCAGATGAAAGTGAGCCTCATCGGAGAAGATGATTTTCTTAAAAAAAATCGTTATCGTTTTCAAGTTGTTCCAAGGCAAAATCAGAAAATTCATGACGTTTACGGTGGTCCAATGGCTTCAGTTCTTGAGTGAGAATAATTTTATACGGATGCAAACCCAAATCCTTTTTCAAAATCCGCCAGATTATGGTTTGAGACAGTTCCAATTGTTGAGAACGTCTTGGAATCGACAAATTGCGGTCTTTAGCAACACTGGCCTGAACGGCAGCAATATTTACATTACTTCGAGCGGTTCTTTGTCTTATTGGCACTTTAACATTATGTAAAGAAAATGTACGCTCACAATTTTCAACAATTCGGCGAATAGCGAGCACACTTGGACGATTATTACGACCATAAAATGGCAAAAGCGAACGAAAAGTTGCAATTGGAGAACGATTATTTTGATAATAAAATTGAATAATTTGTAAACGTTGCTCTTGTGTATATCTCTCCATGATGAAATTGTAAACACTACTGAATACAATGAAAAATAAATGACAGATCATGACATATTACAAATGGCCGAAACGTCACTTAAAAATCATATCATCCCTATTGGAAAACCTAATAGAAAAGAGTATTCTGAGAATAATTTATTAATTATTTTCAAATAATTTTTAATTAATTTATAATCAATTTGTTTATTATTTCTTCTTTGCACTCCTATTTTTTTTAATGTATCTTTACAGATAATATATGAAATATGAATTATAGGTATACAATCTATATTTATTGTAAACACGTTTTAACAATTTATAAATAAGAAAGATAGAAATTAACAACTGATTATTCAAAATATTTTTTAAAAGAATTTACTCACTATTGTAAAAATAAGGTGTTTTATTACTGTTACTATTACCATATTCATATTTTCGTTTTTTACTACTAATCGATTTTTATTAATCTATTATTATCTGAAATTGTGGTCCGTAATTTGAGACAAAAAAATCAACGTTCTTACACGGTCCATTAATTTAATATAAACATTGCCGACCTTTGAATTGTTCGTAAATTGGATTGGTATTTAACGAAATGTGCAATCGTGATGTTGCAATTCTCAGTTTTTAATCTTCGAGACTTAGGGAAGAGAAAGTGACGTAAGTGAAATTTCAAACGCTTGAGATTTGCAAATGTAAATATCTGGAAATGAAATTCGTCACGAATCCAGTTGTATACAATCGTAAGTAGTAATAACCGAGAATAATCGATTAAAAAAAATCAGCACTTTTGTCATTTTTTAAAATATCTAGTTATCCTTTATTTTTATGAAATTTTTACAAGTAGCTTTTTATTCAGCTCGTAAATCTGCACTTCTTTGCCATTTTATCCGTTTTTCTATCTCTAATAGTTTCCGAGATCACCATAGAGAACACAAACAAAATCTCAACCTTTATAATAAACAAAGTTAATTATTTGATCCCAGAGCTTATTGTTACAGTAAAAACACAAGAAACAATAGCGAGCTTGATTCAACCCAGGCATATATCGTATGAGATATATTATTAGGGCAAGAGAGTATCATACTCATTATTAAAAATTATATGTTAATTTAGATAAATGTTAATAACGATATTTATTTTCGCAATAAAAAAATGTTTCGGGTATTAATTTCAATGTAAAACCAATATACAATTTAATAAATTCCTGATATTAAAGTATATTAATATTCGGGCCTATTTCCTATGGAAAATGTTAAGTTTAACGTGTTCGTTATTGAATAAACTCGATGAATACATATTTATTACAAAAGTTGCTTAGACTGTAATGATACAAAAATAACATCCACATTAACTTAACATTTTAAGGAATAACACCGATTATCTGTATATTTTTTATCGGACTAGTTAAAGTCAAAAGTTTTCAGTGGGTCGATTTCTATGCACGCAAGTTTTTTTTTTTAACTATTGATCTAAATATATACAAATATATATGAAAAGGGAATAAACAATATGAAAATTACTAGAAATTAAATATGAATTGAAGTAAGAAGTTACAAAGGTTACACAAAGTTTCACAAATTATAAGAGAATTAATTTTACACGTGCCTAAAATGAACTAAAACAGAAGGAATTCAAGTAATTTTCTATGAAGGGACTGATAAGGTGGTGGGGAAAGTCTCCGGAAAAGAAATTTAAAAGGGATGAACAATTGGTTTCGATAATAATTTTAATGTTCAGATATAACAGATAAGAGATTTTGCGATACATTTAATAAGAAATTCCAAAACCGATCGTGGATCTGGGATCACCCTTTTTTTAGCACGTTCGTACAGTTAGTATTGTTCTTCGATCAAGTTATATTACTTTTTTAAAAAATTTTAGCCAATAAATATATATACACAAGATCCATTGACATCCAAAATACTGTATATTCAATCCTTGCATTTTTGGTAATATCTCTTTAAAAATTAAATAATTGTTAGCAATACATAATGTTCATATCGCTTTCAAACCTTACACGAAAACAAAATTTCAAATTTTTAACCCAAAATCAAAAACCAATAAACATAAAAAATCCGGAATTTGTAAATTGACATGTAAGGATTGTAACGGTGTGTATGTTAGCCAAACTGGTCGAAATTTTGAAATCGGACTTAATGAGCATCTTTCCTTTTTTTCACCAAAAATTGTTGGACAAATCATCGTTTACCAAACATTTGATCGTACTTTTGGTGAAAAAGGTCGCAAGATGAATTTCCTTGAGTCATTAGATATCATTAAAGCCCGTAAAATTTTGGAAATTCCAGTAATTAACGACCAAATTGAGATAATATGCGTAATTTAATTTGATTACACATTTTTAAATTGTATAAGACATAAGTCTTTATATTAAGTAGCATTTTTTTAATCATTTTTATTTAATTTATTCAAATACTGTGACCATGTGAATAAATACTCTTTTCTATTGATGCTCTAAGTTTGATAAATTGTTGAAACTATAATCACTAAAATAAAATTAAAGTTATGCAAACAAAGTGAAGTAATATTTTTATTTAAAAAAATATAAAAAAATGGGCGGTAATTACGTTTTTTTATTTGAGCGATTTTATATTAAATAAAGATTGCGCATTTATCCTCACAAAATGCGCTAATTGTAATGTAAGTTAAGATAGATTTCTTATAATATCTAGATGCGATAGACAATACAAGAACTCTATCTTAACTTGAATTTACAATGAACGCACTTAACTATATGTAATGATAAATGCGGAAGCAGCAGAGACAAAATAATAGAATAAGCGAAAATTATTATAATAAGAATTGTTTTATAAGAAATACGTAATTCATTTGCCCATTTATGAAGGATTCAATCCAGCTCAATCGTAAAATCGACGCTCAGTTAAAAAAAAACATCAATAAATATGTAATAGAAGCAAATATACAAAACGGTTTAAAAAATTCCCGTATAATTGGAAATAAGATTTCCAAATTATCAAAAGTATTAAACATTATGCCTTCACCGTAATCCAAAGGATTCCCTTCCATACGTTATTCGATTTATCTTATATTTTTAGTATTGTATACCCATATTATTTTATTATATTTTATATAATTGTACTTTTTTTTCATTGTAAACAGTTATGATATTTATTTCGCATCATCCGATATTCATCCGCTTTCCATTGCTTCCCTTTTCGTATTTTCTAAACTTATACAAATTGGATGGTCAATTAATAATAAAATATAATAATAAAATTATACATTGTTTCTAAATTGATTTTGTATTTTTATAAATATGTGTGTAATATTACAATAAAGAAATTCTAATAATTAACGACCAGATCTTGAATTAAATAAAATAAAATGAAAGAAAGATATTTTCTTGCAGTTGGAAAAAGGGATTGATCGAATTTTATTGATCATTGCCAGAAATTTTCCTTGTTTAATTTCATTGTATTAAAGAAATCGTCATTCTGCTTTAAAAGTGCTTCTTTCGTTACTTTAAATTAAAAAGAAGTTCAACGACAAAACCATGACAAAGACAATTAGACATTATCAATCGTGACCCCAGTAGGCAATCAGAGATATTTAACTACGTAATAATTAGTGACAATGAAGGAATTTTCTAAAAGAAAGGCAAACGTCAAGTATATAGCCATTTGGCAGATAATTTTTATTTAAGGATATATCTTGTAATTTGTTAATTTCAATAATATTAATCTGAAAATGTATCAGTGAGAAATTAAGTAGGAATGATATAACTAGAGGAGGATATAGGGAATTGAAAAGCTTCTCACCCTCCTTTGCTCCATTATAATGAAAGTTATAACAGAATTACAGACAAATGATGTATTTTACGTGAGCCATTAGTTTTATTAATAGTAATGAAGTATTCATTATTCAATTCATCAAATCAGCTAAAATACATTTTCTATGATACAATTAAAAATTGCATTGTACAATTATAAATATATCAATTTAAAATCTCCGTTAATTTGTCGACTCTAGTTATGCTTATAGATATAGAACAACTTCTAAGTTCACAAATTGACAAAAATATATAATAATGTATCCATGTTACAGAATGAAAATAGTTACAATTTCAAAATATTAAATTACCATTGATGTAAAGTCGCACATTATTTACCAGCACATTACATAATACACATAAAAATGTATACTGCATGTATATATAAAGTGAGATAACATTTCTTTAGAAAATAATAACGGTGAGAAACAATGTACCAGTAACATTTTCCAGCGCCCATAAATACGACCATGAGTCTCCTTTACTTTTACCCGTTCGTAAAAAATGCAAATGGCAACGGTCGTATATAAACACGCCAGGCATTCCTGAGTGCAATCACTTCTTTCCTTTGTTGCTAACCATTTGCGAATATGTCGTTGTTAAATTCGGTGGGTAGTTTAGTTTTCTTCTAAAAAAAATAAAAATAAATGAAGAATTGTAAAAAAGAATAATGAGTTTAGTTCTGTGTGCTTTAATGAAATATTTATAAATAATTATAAATCAAACTGGAGCATGTATAAAAATCAGTTATTGATTGTTTTCGGCTAAAATAAAGTTGTTATTCTTTATTGTAAGTAATACGCTTTCAAAAAATTATTGCTTCAATCAAATATAAAGAGTAATATATTAGAATTTTTAATAACTAGGTGCAGCTTCTATTTCATTTTCCACAGATGAAACAAAAAAAAATACACAATTTGAACCTTTAATATTGTAATTTTATATATAAAAATTATAACTCTACAAATAGAGGTTATGTATTGCTTAATTAACTAAAACATTCTTTTAACTTTGAATAATCACATAATTAATTTTATTTTCGATTCGTTTAAGCTTAATGCTATTATCAAAAATAAAATTATTTTGATCAAGTAAACAATGTCATTTACTTTATTTTATAAAAATATATTTTTGAACCCACGCAATTTATTAAATATAGTTTTAACTATAATGCTAATAACTTCGTTATACATTATTTTTCATCTAAATAAAACACTGTAAACATTGTTTTTGTAACATTATATTAATATTATTATAACTTCAACAATTTTAATTATATTAAGCAGTTAAATGACCTTGAAAATAAATTAAAAAATAATTAACCATTTTCCATGGCCTCTTACATATGAATGATAAACAAATTCTTTCTACAAAATTCTATTCTCTTCTTCATTCTTAATTCTTTGTTAATATATATTCATTAATAATCTCTTCGAACTGTTGTCTTGTGGCCTTGTACTTCATTTAGGTGATTATAAATTGAACACTCAGATTATAATAAATAAAAAAATATAATTAACCATTTTTTGCCAGTGCCACGTGACATAAAAAATATATTCTATAAAATTTTCTTTTTCATTCTCAATTCTTTATATTAAAAAAACACTTTGATTGAATATATAATACTGGGACAATTACTTTTCAATGAGTTCATTAATAATATCTCTGAACTGTTATAATTTCACCATCTACTTTTTCATACCATATACATTATTTGTAATTAAAACAACAGTTGTTTAAGTTTCACAAAATTATAGAGACACTGGTACAATTATTTCGCCAATAAAATAATTTTTGTGAAACTTAAACAACTGTTGTTTTATTTACAAATAATGTTTTATTGAGTTTCATCAAGTAAAAGCCTCAACATCGATTAATAAAAATATACATGCCTGCAAAATGAATTGGAAGTCGTTGCCTCGTGTTTTAACAGTTTCTCGTTAAACATCAAAATATGCAAATTTAGTTCAAAATATTTAAATTTGTCACGTAGAGGTATTCCATTAAACCTATCTATTTAAAAAGAGAGTTTTTGTACACAATTCTTGATGTTTATTTTGATAGTCTCCTAACCTTTGATCATGAAAACCGTTTACTAAAGGCAATGAATTTCATTTGAAATGAATTGCAGCATTTCTTTCAATCAAACACAATTTGAATAATTTAATATTTTTACGACATTATCAAGGCTAATTTTTTTATCCATCATTTCGAACGGACAATTCCTGTTAATTTTCACAATTACTTAGAATCATTTGTTGAATGTTGCTATTTTCAATAAGTTGATTACATATGATGGTTTTATTAGAATTTAATAGAAAATATCCACTATTCACTAAGAATCTAGAACCAGAGGTACGTTTACGTGGGATTCGCGTTATCGAAAGTAAGATAAAGTGGAATAAAGTGAACACTCAGTTCTTAATCAGATGGGACTCCCTAAGACCTAATTGAACGTTTAAATTTAACGAGTTTTTCGAGTTTTCATGTGGGATGATGGTTAAAATTTAAGCATAGTACTAGAATATACCCCTTACCCCTCTCTAAAAAGACAGTTATTAAGGGTGGTTTGAATTTTTCATTAGCAAGTTTCAATGTCATGTCCCCCTTGAAGGTAATGCTGGACAAGCTACTGTCTAGAATTGCAAGTAGATTAAATGTTTCATGTTTTTCCTTGATAACACTTTCTTATATATTTTCAATAATCATAATAATAAAACAAGTGGCCTCAATATGAATCAAAATGTTGGTTTACTCCTTTCTTCTTGAAGAAATGAATAAACCAACATTTTTCATTTATTCATATAAAACACTTCATGGTCACTCAAACAAATTTATAGTCCAAATATGAATAATTAAAAGAAAAATTTAATACAAATCCGTGTATTTTTTATACTTATTAAAAGAAATAACGTAATTTTTCTACTACTCAGAACTAAATAATCTTCACAAAAATAATTACTACGTGAATTTGTGATTAACAATAAAACACGTTTTGTATAATTTACTTTACTTGATTTATTTAAATTTAATTTAATTTATTTTACTCCTTTCTACAAAATGATAAGCATTTACATAAATCCAGATTTATTAACAAATGTATATTTCGATCACGAACAATAAACTTTTTTTGTAAACCATTGAAAATTATCACTTAGTAAATAGAAATGTACATTTGGTACTAAATAAATCAAGTGAAGTAAATTACACAAAACATATTTTATTTGATACTCTTTATTAGTTTAATATTTATTTATATATTTTTATGCAATATCCATTTTACAATATACATTTCCTTTACAAAAAACTAATAATTAAAACCCAGAATCTAATTGCTATATTGACAATTAAAAGATAAATATTAACATATATTGGTTTTCTCATTAAATATATACTAATTTAGAATAATAATAATATTTCTTTATTCTACACGAGTAAAAGAATTATTTATATTATATCATTTTCCCTGACTATAAAGGTTTTTACTTTGTTATACATTGTTGAATATATTTATGTTTCATTTTTCGTAGGTTAAGTGGAAGATCAGTAACAGTTAACGCTATCTGAACTTCGTCTATACTCATAAGATTTAATTTTATATTTTTTTCTGTTATAAATAAAGGTATTATTATTATTAAAAAAAACTCTGTCTATTACTTTGATTGTATAACAATTAATTTATTTGGTAACTATAGTTTCGATGCATTCACGTATCATTATCAAACCATACTGGTTGATTTCTTATATCCATAATTCATTACCGAAAAAATTGATAATTTTACGCGAATGTATCGAATCTATAGTTAATAGTAGTTAACTGTTATACCAACAAAGTAATAGACAGTGTTTTCATTTATACGAATTTGTTTTATATATATATATATATATATATAAAATATGATTATGTTGTTCTGCAATTGGCTATCGGAAAGAGATTTTTCTGGCTACTAATTTATACATATTTTTAATAATTTTAGATATTATTAATATGCAGCATTTCGTTTGCATTGGCCATTCCTCAAAAGTACGCACAACAAAATCAAAATTACGATTACGATGCAAGCAATAATTATGCAGACCAACAATATACGAACGCACAACATCAACCACAGTATCAGGCTCAACCCCAATATCAGCCACAGCCTCAATACCAACCCCAGCCTCAATATCAGCCACAACCTCAATACCAACAACCACAGGAACCACAATACGACGAGAGGACGAAGCATGCTTTAAATAATGGGGAATACGTTGGAGATGGGGATTATCATGGAGAGGGTCTGCAAGAATCAGGAGCTTATGATACACGTAAGTATTAAAAGAAGAAAATATTTTAAAATATAGTGTGGAATTTATTCGCTACTTATATTTTCATATTATCAAATTTATTACCAAATTTATTTGTTATAAATTTGGTAATATGAACAATGGAGAAAAATTACTTCCAATATTTTTAATTTTTAATCTGTTTTCAACCATATAAAATATTGAATAGTTTTCAGATAATAATATAATATGAGAATTAAATAATTCTTTAAAACTGATTTAAAATTTGAACATTATATAAAACGTTATAAGTGATTTTTTAATCAATTTATTAAATATAAACTTTGCTAGACAAACTAATAGAAATATGTAATAATAATTATTTAATTAGGCAGTAGATGGCGCTTTTTGTTACCTTCTCATATTAAAATAATAATGATTATGTCAAAAATTAACAAAAATGGATATATCTTGAAAACTATTAGGTTTATGTGTAAATTACATGGTACTTTCTGAAAGACAATAAAATTTCCTACGAGATAAGCTTATTAGATTTAAGGTATACCATTTAAAATAAACACAAAATTTGATCTTGAACCTGTTTCTGGAGATACGTTGAATTATCAAATGATCTTAAAATTTTAAATTCCTCTTAATAGTCTAAAATATTTACTCATTAGTCTAATATACTGATACAAAAATGCATTTTGTTTTTGCATTTGTTTTCATCCATTTGAAAGTTATGTTTTTTTTTCTATTTCGAATCGTCAATTTTTCCAAAAATATTTAAATATTTAAAAAATAATTAGCTTTAGGCATATGAACATATTATGAAAGTTAACTTTATTTTTGATGTAGAATCTGTAAACAATATAAAATATGGGTCATTCCATTTGAGAAAATATAACTATGATAAAAATATAAATAAGACACCCTGTATATTTGAAACTAATTTAAAAATATGGTCCTAATAGACCTACATACGCCTGATACCCTGTATATGAGCATATTTATCCGAGGGGATAAGGGGTTGACTGGTCCCCGAAATAATCACTATATAAGTCACTCACTACAATTACAATTAGCAGGAAATAGAAAATTATAAATATTTTTTATTTAAATTATCAACAATATTTGACAACATATATGCCTCAATTATAAATATATTAAAAACATATTTCACAAAATAAAATTAATTTTCTTTAATATTAATAAAGAATTATTTAATGTACTTCGAAAGTCGTTAAAATTACAGTAGCTAAAAAATAAATAATTAATTAATTGTATTAATTTAAACTATTTATATTTTAGAAAACAACAGTCCGCAAAGCAATTACGATTACAGCAATAGCAATAATTACAATGATAATAATTATAATAGTAACACTGGTGGAAGTGGTTCACAACAAAGATCTCAACCAGCTGGACCGGACCATGGATATTCTCTGGAGATATCTCTCGGAAAATGATACCACACAAAAATTTATCGACTGTATGTGAAAATAAATGTATTTTAGTTAATGAACATTTATTTTTTTATTATGAAATTTTATTACTTATATTGATAAAAAACCATTAATATAATCTTATTATTTTCACCATTTCTATGCAGTTGCTTTGTCTAATTTTAGCACGTTTGTAATAATAATAATAACGTAAACCTCACACTATGTCTAATATGTAAATATGAATATGAAAACATCGAACATGGTCAGAGTATCTGTAAGATTCTGACCCCAAAAACTATATTGGGACTAGGATCTTACTAACCTCACAACAACGTAGCTAAGACAATCCACAAGGAATTATCAATCTGAAAATACGAAGTGTAAATACGAACAACGTAATATAACTATTAAATTCGATGATTTTAACATTTCTCTATATAAAATTACAGATTTACATTTAGTATTATTGAGTTATTTAGTGTATACACATGCTTAATCATGGGACACCCAAAATTGAATTTCGACACTTTCTGTTGTTTAATTTTAAAAAATCTGTTGTCGAAGCTCATAAAACACTTCTAGAAAGTTATAGTAATATTGCTTCGTTATATCCCAATTGTTGGTTTCTCTATCGACGATTTTAATATTATGATTTTGGTGTCAATGATAAGAAAAACAATCTGGTGGATCAAAGACAATGAATTGCAAGACTTATTGTAAGAAAGCCCAGTTAAAACTCCGAAAAAACTTGCAGACAGTGATAAATCAACTGTTTCCATACGTTTGCGTATAGTGGGAAAATGGAAATAATCCGAAAATGTTCTCCACAAATATTGACTGAAAATGCCATTTCGAACCGATTCAGTATGGTGAGAGTAAGTTGCACCCTCAGACAAAACTTTGAGAACTGGAACAGACAAAATACAAAAAGACGGGTACTACATTATGGAAAGGATGCACATAACTTTGTAAAGTGTTATTCGCTGAAACACCTTTGCAATTTCTTGGAACTGACCCTAGCAATCCAAGTCCAACACCACTTAACAAATATTGTGTTCAATTTTTGGCGAAACATTTTTTATTGAAGATGGTGAAATATATATGCATTTAAATATTTTTTTAAACCAATTGCTACAAAATTTCAATGCATACTTAATCAAATTATTATAAACTTCAAAAAGTACTGAATAATTATAAAAAAGCTAATTACAATAAAGCAACATTTGAAATATGTCCTTGAAACTCTAGTTTATAAATGGTATTTATTTGATCTTTACTTGATGATAATATTGACATTAATTTTAAACGGTTTAATAATTTGATTTATTTATTTGATTTTACATGCATTGACATTTTATAACAATTACTATATTGAAAATCCACATTTTTATTCATCATTTTCAAGAGAATCATATGAAACAAAGTAGAAAATACTCAAGAATGCCTCTAAATACAAAGAAAAATATAAGTTATAAAAAATAATTCCATTATGATCATATGAATTAAAAAATGTAAATAGAAATTAAATTAAAATAATGTATTGGAATTGCCAATGATGCATCTTCATATATATATATATATATATATATATATATATATATATATATATACTTTGTACTTTATTTAATTCTAGTATTCTTTTAGAAAACAAAAGTTTAGTATTGGGGATGGAATGCTAAACCCTCTGGTTATGCCAGTGCTTACAAGTGATACATATTTTCAATTGTCTATTATTTTGGATGACGTTAGCTCTCTTACATTGTTCAATTATGATAATTATGCTCTGAATTTGTTAAAAAAACTGATATTTTTAAAACTATTAAAATTTTTTTATATTAATTGTTTTAATTATTAATGGTTTTCTACATATACAAAATTATATATTTCAATTAATAAGAATTAATTCGTTTTTTTTTAAATAATATATGCATTTTATTATATACAACCCAATATACGTAGTATATGAAAATTTAATAACATATAGCCAAAGATCGTAAAAAATATTTTCACCATGATCAATGATGATAATTAACCATATAATATTTAATAAAGTATTATTCAACTGTTTTTATGCTTCTTTCCATTGTTCTCTAATTTTAACAGAAATGGACGAACGTCGTCCTTTCAATATTTTTATTACCACTAAATTAAGTATACAATAATTGTATTAATATAATTTATTTTATTAACTATTCCATCTTCATAATTATCGACAAATTTATTAAATTAAATAAAAATAAATTTAAAAATAATTAATTTTCAATTGTTAAAATTTAATAATTAATTAATTAATTTTGCTTTAGCTACAGCAACTTTTAAATTACATAACGGAAGTATGTAAGGAAAAACATCCATTGAAGCAACTAGTTCGTTGTCAAGTATTTTTAAATTACTTTTTCTTTAATTTCATTTAAATAGCTGAATAAATACTCTTTTTCGATTATTATCAATTTAAATAATAATACAATGTATACTTTTCTCGGAACTAATGGTAGCATTTTTTGTAAAGAGTCAATTTTCTTAATAGTTTAATTTCAAATGCCTGGTTTCTCAACATTTCTTAAGATGAATGAAGAACTGAAGCAGATAACATTAGCGCTAATCATAATTTTAATCAGAAGTCTATTAATTGATTGACGAGGCTGATAATTGTTGAAAGTTCATAATTACTTATATTAAATAACACTATTTAGTCTTTCAAAGTCTATTGTAATATCGCTACAATTGTTTCACCACACTGTGGCTTCTTCGAAGGCGAAGAAATGAAGCAGCCACAGTGTGGTGAAACAATTGTCGCGATATTACAATAGACTTTGAAAGACTAAATAGTGTTATTTAATATAAGAAGTCTATTATTTTCTTATAATCATGATTGGCGATATACACAAGAAAATAATACAGTTTTTAATCATAATTGAATTATTTTCTTATGTATATCGAAGTGGTGTTTAAAATGGTATTATTAAAATAAGCATTAAAAGGGAATACGGTCCAATATTTATATTGATAAATTTATGTATTTAAAATATATGTTTTTTTATAATAACTTGTCAATAGGCATTCCATCTTCATATATTTTTTATAATTATCTATCATAAGCTAATATGTATGGAAAAACCGTACTACATTCACAACCCTCACACAATTATGGAAAATGAGGACACAAAAATCTACTGGAATCGAATATTACTTGCTGTCTGCAATAATATTCGACTGGAGTCGAGTCGAGTCTGGAGTATTTACAGACAATCCTACATAATTTAAGAGATCAGACATCGTGCTGCCAAATAAATATAAATAACAACTAAACACAGTCACCTTGAAAAATTAAAATACTATCTTTATTGATAAATTTGTGTATTTAAAATATATGACATATTTTTTAAAGATAACTTGTCAATCGGCAATCTATCTTCATATATTTTGTTAGAATTATCTATCATAAGCTAATACGTGGAGAAAAACCCTACTACAATTACAGCCATCACACAATTATGGACAATGATAACACAAAAATCTACTGGAGTCGAATATTACTTGCTGTCTGCAATAATATTCGACTCCAGTAGATAGGATTGTCTATCCTACACAATAAAAGAGATCAAACATTGTGCTGCCAAATAAATAACAACTAAACATAGTCGACTTCGCTATTAAAACACTCAACATCCTAATGAGTAAATACAACTATAAACATAAAAATACTTACCTCTGAGCGAAGAGTTTAACTCTGAGAACTGGAACGAGTAACAATAATTCCAGTAATTATTGGAGCTGCAGGAGGCCTATAAAGCTTGTTACTTGCCGCAGATATATTGTAATAAAAGATGATTTTAGGAGTTTTGCAGATGTATATAACATGTTATATCAGTGTGAGAAATAATGTATGTGTGATATCGATGTTTGCTGGGTTTAATTCATTTCTTGACAGGAATTCATTATGTGCTGCTTAATGAATAGGATTTTTTGGCATTTATCAATTTGAATTGCTCAGAATGCATCTTTTAAAAAGTTTCTGATATAATTTGATTTTGGCCAATACTAATTAAAACTATAACAAATAAATTCGTTATTTTATAACATTGTTTAAATAAAATTAATTAGATGATCATAATTTCACCCAAACTGAATATTAAACTTTAATTTTCTATAAATGATAGAAGAAGAAAATATATTTTGCTACTTAAAAAAACCTCTAAATTAAAAACAGAAACTAAGCTACTTTGAATTCTTTTCTGGATGTCGAGAAAATTATTAATAATAAACACCATATTCAACGGTTTACTTTTTTATAGTACTTCAAATTTATATTACAGAATTAAAATAACATTCGTTTCAATTATTTTTAAATTTCTCTAAATTTAAAATCGTGAATTATAGAATTTTATTAATAATTTAATAAAATCAGAACTTACTTTTTTTAAATTATTAATAAAATTCTATAGTTCACGATTTTAAATTTAGATAAATTTAAAAATAATAGAAACGAATGTTGTTTTAATTCTGTAATATGAATTTGAAGTACTATAAAAAAGTAAACGGTTGAATATAGTGTTTATAAACTTCACAATCCTAACCCAGCCCAATTAAATAATTCACAACACCTCAAAAGTTGCATGAGATTTTATATTTTTCCTAATGTGTCTATTTTTTAGTTAAAGTTGTTTGTATCAATTCTAGCAATTGCACAAAATAAACAGACTATCTCCCCCTCCTTCTAGGCAAAATCTACATGTTACATGTTGCTAACGCTAGCGACTGGGGATCAGCGACCACTAACAATGACTAATAGGAAACGTTATCGTATATTAAATTGACATTACTGCTTTCCATGGGTCATTGGGGAACGGCAGGTAGATGAAAGAAAAGGAATCAACAACCCCCATATGACTTTAATTCCAAGTACATTAGAGAAAAGAAAGGATATTCGGTTATTAAGTCATCAGTAAATAAACATTTGGATTTTTGTATTTGGATTTGTATTTTTAGTCTTATGGCTATATCGTTTAGCGTTGTTAATTGGTGATTTGGAGTAAAATACGTCTAACCAGCAAAGAATAGGTGAAGCGAACAAGATGAGATAGGCGATTAAATTAATGAAGATATTTTCAAAGAGGTCATCAACGAGGCGACCTCCTAAAGACATTCCAAGTAGAGGTGGCTAACGTGAAAAAAAAAAGAAATAAATAATTGCACCATCAGGAATCATCAGTGTCAGAAAGGTTGGAACTATGAACGATCCTGGAAGCGGCTACCAAAAGATAAAACCTGGATATCACCAAGAACGAGGATATGTCTTATAAATTGCCATGAAACGAACTTGAAGCCGACCTATTAGGATTGCCTTATTAAATAATAATGGTTGTTTGATGGAAATAATAACTGACCTTAGGTTCTTGGATTTCTTTTGCCTCGTTCACTTAAATGTGATGCACGCACTAATTGGTCAGAAGAAGGAAAACAATAATAAGTTGTGGGTAAATAGGTTTTAAACTTTAATGAAACATTCAGCCACCATTTATCTAACGTAATTTGGCTGAACGTTTTATTGAATGTGAATTTCGTTTTCCTTGTTTACTTAAACAGGACAAGTTCGCTTTCCTTCAGTGGACGAAACAATGATTCTCGGTCGTCTACCTTATAGACCCAAATCGTTGACTATTCCACTTGAAATTAGGCAAAAGGTGGCGCTTGTGTCGTCTTTAATTTATTAAGTTTAACCTGTTTTACAACGAACAAATGTGTGAATTAGCGAAGCCAATTATACACTTGTTGTCCTTTCGACGTTTGTAGCTTAGGAAGCACGGGAAGAGCAACTAATATAAAACAACTGGTCCAAACAATAAACTAAGTAACTACACATACAAAAAGACAACCAAAAAAATACAAACAATGAAAAAAAAACGGTGATGAACATAGCAACACACAAGGGCAACGGCATCGACAGGTGCGATGGTCAACTGAGAGACAGGTAAACTGGACTTCTTCGCTAGGGGTGAAAGCTGGCCTTTGTTGCACGATTATCGATTTGCACTTCTTGGATTACCAAAATCCTGGCTAAAAAGTTTCATAAGAAACCATAATCAAAAGATTATCCTTTCTCGTGAAACGGACTGGCTCTAAATGAGGTAAAGAGCGTTTGGGATAAACTCATTTTAATTACTTTCGAAAAATTAAAATTAAAATTTGAACATGCTGAAAACCTACTAACAAACAAATTATGTTGTACTAGGTGTTGAATTTACCACAAATATAAAACAAGAACTTCTGCTAAGATTTGTGCTTTGAATATCTGGCATCAACATCATAATATCTGGGATAATGGCATTCGCTGGCGATTTGACCCTAATTACATTCTTTATGAATTTAGATATATTTAAAATTAAATTGGTGGAAGCCCAATAGATAAACGCGTCAAGTCGACTAGAAAAACATCTGTATTATTTTTGTCCACAAGAAGATCCGGCAGACAACGTGATGAAATTTCCACATTATCCGCCAAAGAGACCATCCCGAAAATTAAGTATCATCGAGGCGGTGAGGGTTAAAGAGGCCAAAGAGAGGGCTGAAAAAGGAGACATAATGGCGATCCAGACAGGGTAACGATTGTATGATAGAAGTTTTAGTAGGTATGCTAACTAGAATTGGAAGCAGAGTCTCGCACTCCCAGCAGAGATCAGTGCATCAACGCATTTCCTCCTCTCGACACAAAAAAAAATAATATTTGACTCATATGTTTATACGCCTACAGTGCCCTGTCTGTATACTTACTATTACCCTGATAATTTTCTTCGCTTGCTTTAGGAGTCAATAATCGAGTTATTCATAACTTTGTTAGCGAAATTTGAAATTGATATAATGTTTCACATTTTAATCCCCTTTAGTTTGATATGTATGTAAATAAAACACATAAAATATATAAAAAAATAGTGTTTTTTTGTATTTTATAAATATCTCTGTTTAAATGTACATATCAATATTTTACAAACAACTAAGTTTGTCAGCTGGGAATCTGGCTTGACTAGTGGCAGAATGGGTAGTTGGGGCAGGAGTGTGGGTCTACTCCAGCTGGTACTTGGGCAGCGTGTCCGTGTGGGGCGTAAGCACCAGCGTAAGAGTGGGCACCGGCATAACCGGAGTTGTCATGATGAACTGCAAATTATACGAATTACAACTTTTGTATACAATGTATATGACTTTAAATAAGGGTTATGAATTGAAGTACAACTCTTGATTATGTCCACTTGATGGACGAAATGTACATTTAGCAGTACAAAATAAATTATTGAAGAAAAAGGATAATTGTTTTATTTTTACATTAATTCAATTCATTTTCACGTAATTCAAAACTCAAAAAAATATGAATTTGATATTCAATTACAACACTAAATAACACGTAAGCTTACCTGGTCCAAAAGCTCCGGATTCAGCAAGACCTTCACCATGATAATCTCCATCACCGATGTATTCTCCTTTGTCCAAAGCGCTTTGGTGTCCATTGTAAGCACCGTTATCACCATTCCATTGTCCGTTGTTGTGGGCATTCCAAGCTCCAGCATGAGCTCCATTCCAAGCTCCAGCATGAGCTCCATTCCAAGCTCCGGCATGAGCTCCATTCCAGGCTCCAGCATGAGCACCATTCCAAGCTCCAGCATGACCATGGTAAGCTCCATGTACTGGAGCAGTTGGGTTGGCAGCTACGGCTGGGTTGTCACAATGAGGGAAATTTGGGCAAGCTTGTGGGCTCACTCCAGCTGGGTACAAATCAGCTGGCTTGCCACCGGCGAGTGGTCCATGCCAAGCAGCCATGGATACGGCCACAGAGCAAGCTAATACTGCCTGTAATAAAAAATAATAATCAATTAAAATAATCCATAATTAATCCTAAACGTACCAGTTTTACAAACATGTTGTTTTTGTTTAAAGCACAAGAAGCACAATGAATACCCATTGGAAACTCGTGTATTTATACCGATTAATTTGCCGGGCCATCCCCGCCAAAAATTGTAAAAGTACAAATTTCAATCATGAATATTGATTTCAAGTGTGAACGCGAGAAAAAATGATAATAATAACGCGGCCTTTGCTGTCATGGAATTCGGGCGATTAGGAAGTGCGACATAAGATTGGCCATTTTATAATTCGTTCGATTTTAATGAGACGTTGCGTTTGCGATATTAAATATTTCAAATACTTTCACGCTTCATTTAAATTGTTTTGTAACTCACAAAAAAAAAAAAATGAAAAAAAAAAATACAGGTGTGATACAATTATGTGTTTAAAGTAATTAATGATTCAACAATAACCATATGAATTAATATGGATGTGTGTATTCGCGCCAAATATCGCATTTTTTTTTTTTTTTTTTTTTTTCGTATTTTGTATGGATAACTAATGTTCATAACAGTTGTGGCATTAAATACAACCGAAGGGTAATAAACCGAAGTATTATTTTGTTAAAAATCGAATGCCGAACGTGTGTAATTATGGGCAATAAAAGATTATTCTTTGTCGAGGGATTAAGTTATAAACGTCCCCTTTTTTTGAACCTTTTTTCGACCCCAAACACTTTTCCCGTTTGTTTTCTTTATTTTTGTTTTTTTATAAATCTTCTATGTATAAAATATTTATTTAATTTTTAAAGTCCAACTCTGTGTTTTATTGATTGTTTTATCCTCTATTTTTTTAATTCTTTGCCTCGTATATTGAACACTGTAAATTTATTCTAAATTAAAACAGAGTCCTTTACTAAATAACTGTTTTTTGTTCAAGTACGTTCGTCGTATCTAATACTCATTTAATTTTAAATAATATAAAAGAGTATTTATTCACTTGGCCGGCATGTTATTTAAATTAATTGAACAAAAAGAATTTCGAAAACAATTAAATAAATAATATAAAATTATATAAATGAAAAGAAAAGTAAAGAAAAGCGTAATTTGTATTATGATTTTTCTTTACTTTTAATAATAGAAAAATAGGATTTATTCATTTTTTATTTGATTTTAAATTAGGTAAAAAGAATTTGAAAATAATAAATAAAATATTCCCTCTATAGCCACTGTCACATTTCGACTTAAGTTTTTAATGGTTGAAGCTGTTACTACAGGAAATTTCATTTTTGCCTGCCAAGGGGATAAATTGAATACTACATTTTAATTTTATAAGAATTTATTGTGATATGTTGGATGGTTGAAGCCATTTATTTAAATCAACTCGTGTAGGTGATATGAGAAAAGTGTGTTTTAATTCTCAAAAAATTACCTTAGTTAATGCATTATCATCATCAGCAGTTATTAGATTAGCTTTATTTAAATAAGAAAGCAAAAGCAAATAAAGTTACAATAAAGTTCATCGATTTTTGTTTTCAAATTATAATAATCATTAAAATTATCTCTCGAAAAATCTATTGCACCAAAATATATATAACATGCTGCACTGACTTGTTGCAACCAAGGATATTTTATTAGGATGGATGGCGCAAACTGCATTAATCAATCGAAATTATATAAAATGTAGTGTAATATAATTAATGAACGATACAAATAGTGAAGTAAGAATTGAAAGCAATAACAATACCAGGTATGTCGGTAATTCGTTTCCGGTTTTATTAACAAAATTTGCTACCCATAAGTATGCAATGTTATGATTTGATATATTAGACAACTTAATTCTATTGACATTAAACTTAAAAAAATGCAAGTTCCGCTAAAATAAGAGCGTATAAATGTATAGCACTTTGGGCCTGAAACGTGTATTTAATGCATGTCATTACTTTTCTTGTTTAATCAAAAAAAAAAAATAAGCCGCTGAGAGTTATCATTCATTAGTAGATGGTTATATTCCAACCATAAAAGTATGCGAGTCGTGATTTCAACAATTCTGATTTTAACGTTCAAGACAAAAACGTGCCGGGATGAGGAAAATTTTTGAACATACGGAATTGCAGACACGAATACAAAAACAATTTGTTACGAAGCTGCTTTGTTAGCTGCAACTATAGAATAGCTCAGTTTCTTAGAAATTAGCGTGAACATAAAAAAATAAATATGTTTCTGACTCTTTTCTTATTGCAATTCTGCCTCGACTCCTCTTTGATGTCTGGTACTCTTTCGCACAACTTGCACTATAACTGACTTCACGTGTTTTACTGTGATTTTTAAGTTTCAATAGATTGTCAATTTACAATCTATTGAAATAGATTGTCAAAACAAAACTTTGTTTATATAACACGAAAATATATTTATTATGACTATAGTTTCAACAATTTACACTTGTTATTGTCAAACTAAAAGTTTAGTTTGATAATGATAATGACAAGTGTAAATTATTGAAACTATAGTCACAACAAATATAATTTAGTGTTATACAAACAAAGTTTAAAGTGTTTTATTAAATTGATAAACAATATATAACAAAAGCCTCAGTTATTAATAATTTCAATGGATTGAAAAATAACTAGTCTGAGTAGCTATACAATATAGTCGTCAACTTTAGAAGTATAGTAAAAATGAACGAATATAAACCAAAATATATGTTTGTATCTGATAAAATTGAAGTGATTGAATTTAGAAAAAAAATGTTGTTCAAAAAATTATCTACCACCAAAACAATACTTATTGACTGTATCGCGATTGATTTTCGAATGATCAATGGATGTGTCTTCGGGGTTGCAACTCCTGGGAGAAAAAGTAATTAAACTCATATGCCCTTCGTTCATGAACCCACTGAAGATGCCGACCGCAGTTGTCAGCAAAACGTTTGGATTAAACTCGACCAGACCACAGCCTAATAGCCCGGAAATAAAAAATCCAATTATACTGGTCATAAAAGC
This sequence comes from Philonthus spinipes, assembly GCA_963082785.1. Classification (NCBI taxonomy): domain Eukaryota; kingdom Metazoa; phylum Arthropoda; class Insecta; order Coleoptera; family Staphylinidae; genus Philonthus; species Philonthus spinipes. The sequence continues at coordinate 18,217,787 of OY720306.1, read as the reverse complement.
CTACACAGTTTATATTTCTAAGACAACCTTTATTTGCAGTCATATGGAAACTCACTCCTGAGTCCACATACCAAACTTGAATCTGATTTACCTATTTCATAAACAGCATTTAACGCAAATTTCTGTTTATTTGAACATTGGAGTGGTCAAACTGCTTACATCCATACCACGATATGTTCCTACCATCGGTATCATTTCTGCTATTACTATACTACTTTCACAATTGTTGAAAACATTGTTTTTTGTTTCATTCTGAAGTACTTGCCCTTCTTCATACGCTTTAAAGCTTCACTATTTCCTGTTCTATTAACTGCAGCTCGTTCCATTTCAAGAAATTTCGTTTTTACAGCATCAACTGACAAAACCTGCCCTTAATTTTTGATTGCCATTATAATCCGGGAAAAACGGGTTGGAAATCCTGCTAACATCAAACTAGCTACCAATTTATCATTGATATTCAAACCTGTAGCTTTCAATTTATAGGTTAATTTCGATTAATTGTATTATATAATCTTCCACGTACTCACATTCATTTAATCTATTCGAAACCTCCTTACATAGCAGACATATTTGTCGAAAAAGAAATTTGTCTTCGTAAATCTTCCCAAGTTCCGTCCACAATTCTTTTGTTTTCTTGGCTGATTTTATGTGTACAAACACCAATAGATCGATTATAAAAATTGGCTTTGCTTTCGCACATTTTCCAGTATATGCTAACTTACGTCTATGCAGGCACTCAATTCATCTATAATAAGCATATTCCGAACTGAAAACGACCAGTCAGCATAGTTCTTTCGGCCTTTAATCTTTGGAATACTTGATAACACGTTCATTGCCACACTTAGCTTTCTCTTTACTTTTCAAACAATTAACAAAACCCAATTAATGAGCCTGGTGTATGGAAAATGGGATTGTGGGCCCATAACCTGAAGTAGCAGACTCCTATTGCAGTAGATAGATAATTGTCGATGAAAACTATTCTTAGAAGATGAACATAGAACTTTAAAGAATAGAGAAAAATAAACATCCTTTAAAGTTCTCTGTGTTCATCTTGTAAGAAGTTTTGATCTACAATGGTCTATCTGCTGCAACAGGAGTCTGCTACAACATTTTTGTAATTCTTTAAAATTATTCTTTTAGACAAACTTTACGTATTTGAAAAATAGATTATTAAGGGAATATTGTTTCATAAAATATATAATACCGATAAAACATTTGCAAACATGTTGAATATAAACTTAGCAACAATTTGTGAACGATTACAAACGATGAGAAAAATAAAAATTGGAAGATGGGTGCCACAATAATTAAATTAACGGGTTTTCTAATAGAAAAGCGTGATTTATTCACTTGATCACAGTTATTTAAATAAATTAAAAAGAATTTGAAAATAAATAATAAATTATTTCCTCTTTAGCTACTGTGACAATTTGACTTATGTTACATAAGTACTATAACAAATGTCTAATAATAGACATTTGCCGTTGCATAACAATAACATATTGTATAATGCAACAATTTTTGAATCGAAAATATTTAATGCAAAAACATTTTTTTTTTAATTAAAATAAAAGTTACGTAATATAAGGCTATCTGAAGACACGTGTTATGGGATTTCATCCCTCATTAGTACAGCTGTGCCTTACGTAATTGCAAAGTTGTTAATTAAATTGATTAAAATTAATTAAAACGCAAAAGAGGAAATAATTTAAATAAATGGGTTTTGAGTTCACGTGAAGTGTTAGTATCAATAATAACACACGAGTTTTTTCCTTACTTCACTTTTTATTTTAAAGTGAAGTAAGGAAAAAACTCGTGTGTTATTATTGACGAAATAATTTATTAATTATTTTAAAATTCTTTTTAATTTAACGTGTTTTCTTTAACTATCAAACGGAAAATGAATTATAGACACACCTGGGATACAATAGATATTGTGAAATAATAACCGCATATATTGCATTGCTATATTCTCAACTGAAATATTTTATAAAGTAGTATATTTTAATTTTAATCGTTAAAGTTATTTACATTTACTAAATAAATAAAAGTCATTGAAATAATCTAAAATTTATATAATTAATTACTACTCTTGTTACAATTTTCACTTGGCAATGATCAGGTGTCAAATCAATTTACATTTTTTGTTAGATGAAAAAAAAAAAGAATTTCATTCTGTTTCGAATATTGATTTGATAAAAAAATGAATTTGCATAATGACCTCAAAATATCTATACGTTTTATCAAATTTGCATACATTTTTTTTAAAAATAATACAGAAAATAGTTACAATTAATCAAACACGTAATAACTATTAATTTTCATCATAAATTTAAATAAACGCAATGCAACGAATTAAAGGTATATATACCTTTATTATTATTAAATTGTTTTTATTGTTTCCAGCAGGAAAAAATACAAATCGGCAACATCATTATTTCAATACATTCCATTAATTAACTACATCATATATATCGCACACTTTTTCATTATTAATATCGTTTAACCTTCGATAAAGATCTGTAGTGAACTAAACAGAGAAACTGACGCGTTTCCGTGAGTTTTTCTTTATTAAAAGTAAAATGATCTTTTTTACTATTTGTTTTTTATGGAGTTCGCTTCTAGGTATGAAACTTATTTTCTTAATTAAAATAAATTACTTCTTAATATATTTTATTTCAAGCTATGTGCGATCGATGCGTGTTCTTACAGAAGTGTCTTCCGATTTGCACTCTTTCAATCATGAAGAAATTATATAAATATAGAAAAGGAACTGGCGATGCACATAAGTTGAGGCGAACTTTAATTTTTCTAAATGTTCAAAAGAGTAATTTATTCTTTCCGAGCTTACTAGTATCACACTTATATATACAGTTTAACAGGTTAACAAATAAAACTAGAAAAATAATAATATAAAATTGAAATAAAATTACAAGTTAATATAGTGATTCTTCTATGGGTTGGTTGTGGAGTATTATCTCCAATTTTAATAAAATAGTTTCATTAAAAAAATCAAGAAAGCAATAAAATAAAATCATGCAAGCTTTCTAGAAGTTAAAAGAGTAATTTATTCTCTCTCTCTCTCTCTCTCTCTCTCTCTCTCTCTCTCTCTCTCTCTCTGTCTCAGACATGATGTACACGGAAAACACAATTCATTTATTAATTATTTTCACTTCACTAAACTTGCTAGTACCACATTTTTGCAAATTGAAAAGAATTAATGAACAAAAATATATATGTATGAATGCAATTCGCAGTGGAACTGCTATGCAACAACAAATATCTATTGTGTAATCCAATGTCCGGCGGGGTAAATGCTCGGGAAGTAGTTGTTTCAATAAATGTTTGTAAAACTTACAGTGTAAGTAATTTTTTGCAGTTGGAAAAGGGATTAATCGAATTTTATTAATCATTTTCATTTCCTTGTTTAATTTTATTGTAATATTTTTAATGACATAATCAGAAATTTGAAAAATAAAGACATCGTTTGAAACAAACCATATATATTACATATCATACAAAATTTGTTTCAAAAATTTTCACCAAATACTAAGTGAAAAAAATATTCAAGAAATTAAACGCAATTTTATTACTTACAAATTTATTTTATTTATTGGCTTACTATAATGCAATTTATATATTTATTTTGAGACTCAAATGTACAAAAATATAGAATAATGAAATATATTTTATAAGCTTGAAATTAACGTACTAAGGGGCAGTACGGGTAGTTTGGGCATTTATTTGGGTCAACTCCTTTTGGTATTTTGGCAGCTGGTCCATTATGGCTGTATGCACTGGCATAATTTTGTTCACCAGCGTAGTTGTATTTATTATCATAATGTACTAAAATAAATAAAAAACAACATATTAGCAGAAAATATTAACATAATATTCAACAACAATTATAGAAATAGAATTATAGATAAAAATGTTGTATGGTATAATTATTGTTAGTGAAGTTATAAAATCGATTTTTAGATCAATTTTGTTGCTGAAAAAAAAAATAAATAAAAATTGAATTAGTGTATCTTAACTGTTCCCTATTTATTATCAAACATTTAAATTTATTATTATTTAGTAACTTAGCTATTTAAAATTGTTCATCCATAAATACTAGTTTGCTAATATTACTAGATTTTTGCACATACTAATTATAATTAACAAATAAGAGGCAAAATATTAAAAATGAGCAAATAAATCTTGGAGGAGTTCACATCGTGGTACATTTTCAATTTTGATGTAGAGAAACTTATCTTTTCTATACCATTATTACTCTTTTTCATTATATACCACTCTATAATGAAAAAGAGTAATAACAATTATTATAATTCAGGATAATTTAATTAAAATTAAAACACTTGGTTTGTTTCACTTATTTATATTTTTCCGACCATTGGTCATCTTTAGGGAAGATCAAGTGTTTTAATTTTAATTAAATTATCCTGAATTAATTCAAAAATGTTTCACCACAAGTTAAGTGAGAAATTAATTAATGTGGTAATACAATGTTAAGTGTTTTTTTTTACATGAAAATAAATTATTTATTCACTATTGCAAAAGACTATACTATATATATGTATTTAGATATTTAGATTGTTATTACCTGGCCCGAAAGCTCCTGATTCAGCAAGACCCTCACCATGGTAATCACCATCTCCAATATACTCTCCCTTATCTAAAGCGTTTTTAGGATCTTTCCAGCTACCGCTATTATCATTCCATTTGCCATCATTTTGATTTTCAGCGTGACCTCCATTCCATTTTCCAGATTCACCACCAGCATAAGTTGTAGCGTATCCTCCATTCCATTTTCCAGATTGATCACCAGCGTAATTTATAGCGTATCCTGCATTCCATTTTCCAGACTGTCCACCAGCGTAATTCGCTTTATGGCCACCATTCCAGCCGCCAGCATAAGCTCCATGTTGTGGAACGATTGCATTTAGAGCTACAGCTGGGTTATCACAATGTGGGTAATTTGGACATTCGTGTGGGCTTATTCCTGCTGGGTACAAATCAGCTGGCTTACCACCAGCGAGTGGTCCATGCCAAGCAGCCATGGATGTGGCTACAAAGCAAGCTAAGGTGACCTAAAAATGAATTATTATTATTCTTTTTCATCAGACATCTGAGTCGAAAATGTCTATATTATTGAATTAATGTTGTGTATAAGCTAATATTTTTATTTTTATCATAAATAAATGTTAATTAGTCAACTAAGTTTTCCAAAATTTCATACTGATCGAACAAGTAGTTCCGCAGATATTTAACCGATTCCATGTTTTTTTAATACCCTGTATATTAATGTAATATAGAAAAAAATCGTTTACTACTACAATCAAAACTAAAAATGGCACACCTATGAGATATAAATAAATCAGTAAATATATTTATTTAAATAAAAATATATGTCCTTTCTCCTATTTATTTTTTATTTAACTAAATATATTTCGGAAACTATGTTTCAATCTTCAGTAGTGAAGTTTAAATAAATAATACGTTATTTAAAGATTAATCTTCGAAAATGGTAAATAATAATAAAATATAAGATTTTTATTAATAATAATTATTTAAAAAAATGCGGCTCGGTAACTAATGAAAACAAATTAAACCCATTTATTATTATCTTTGAGAAAAATAATAATACCGTTGTATTTTGTAATAAGATGCACACATACCAGATTTGCAAGCATGTTGAATTATTCACTTGTGAAGAATACACTGATAATATGTGCATTTTTTCAATATTTATATTCACTCGCGTTATCCCTCCTTCATTCTTCTATGGATGTGTAAAAGTGTTTTTTTTTTTTATTAAGAAAATCAATACATTTCATGTGCAACAGCAAATGTTTATCTATTCACGGCTTTTGCCAATCAGGAATTTGGACCAAAAGGAAGTGCGATACAAGATTTCTTATTTTGTAAGGTAGTTTGCATGAATAATAAAATTTTTCCAATCGTCTATTCGTGTGAATATTTCACATTAATTATATCGACATTATTACCAACATCTTTACAATATCTATTTAACAATAAATATACCCATACTTTTATGATCTCTTACACATTTATGTTTAGTAATTGGCCACCGAAGAAATGTAGGTATACTATAAGTATTATAGTGAAACCTTTAAACAAAACACTTCAATGCCAAACATAAGCCTTATAAATATCTAAAAATGATTACGTATTTATGTATCCATCATGGTGAAAGTACCGATGAAATCGGTAAGATACGTTTTTGAATGAATATTTGAATATTTAATAGTAAATGAAAAAATATAATTTGATATAATGGATCGTCTTTTAAAGCTATAGCCGAGTATTTGGAAGAATATTACAGTTTAGTTTGTTATTTCGTATATTACACTGGCTTCACGATATTTCTCCACAATATTTTTTTATTTCTTGAATATTCTGGAGGTGTTTGCGAAAGATGTATGAAATATTTTGACGTTTTTTGAGATAAAAATAATTATTTAAATAATTAAAGTCGCCACAGCCAACATAAAGAAGATTATTAAAATAAGTGTTTATTTCTAAGGGAATTTATCAGGTAGACGAAGTTCTTCCGCTTATAAAATTAAAACTGAAGGTTCCACAATAAAAAGTTTTATATTTATTGCAAAAAATATTTATTTTTTCAAGATCTACAACTTTCATTTAAAACATTTTTCTATCCAAATTACAAAATGAATAATTGCTAAGAAGAAAGTTGCACTTAATGAGTTTTCATTCCAACCAAAAGCTTTTCAGATCATTCTACTGGAATCGCGGAAACACACACACACAGGCATTTTTCAAAACTCAATGGAATAGACTCAGGGGACCTAGAACGTGCATATCCGTTGGAATTGGCGATTCGAAAATTTTTACGATCACAATACTTTCCCTTGGACAGGGTCTGGGGAAAGTAAAACAAAGATTGCTAATTTTCTGCTCTTGAGGTGAGCTATATGGTAGTTGGAGGTATGAAATATTTTGACGTTTTTTGAGATAAAAATAATTATTTAAATAATTAAAGTCGCCACAGCCAACATAAAGAAGATTATTAAAATAAGTGTTTATTTCTAAGGGAATTTATCAGGTAGACGAAGTTCTTCCGCTTATAAAATTAAAACTGAAGGTTCCACAATAAAAAGTTTTATATTTATTGCAAAAAATATTTATTTTTTCAAGATCTACAACTTTCATTTAAAACATTTTTCTATCCAAATTACAAAATGAATAATCGCTAAGAAGAAAGTTGCACTTAATGAGTTTTCATTCCAACCAAAAGCTTTTCAGATCATTCTACTGGAATCGCGGAAACACACACACACAGGCATTTTTCAAAACTCAATGGAATAGACTCAGGGGACCTAGAACGTGCATATCCGTTGGAATTGGCGATTCGAAAATTTTTACGATCACAATACTTTCCCTTGGACAGGGTCTGGGGAAAGTAAAACAGAGATTGCTAATTTTCTGCTCTTGAGGTGAGCTATATGGTAGTTGGAGGTGAGCTATATGGTAGTTGGTTGCTAGTGGGGGGGGGGATAGTGAATCTCTGAATCTCTGTTCAATGAAGCCAAATTAGTATACGGAGGAATATGGTGATCAATATGGAAAATCAGTTTTTTTTTTCAGGATAATGAATTTAGAGAGTTTTGCGATTGCTGGATGCAGAGTAATAGGAGGATAACCTGTAACTTGCGTCGATGTAGTTCCCTTTTTGTGGATGCATGTAATTATACCCCGCTTTCATTCTTCTGGCATGGTTTGTCAATGATCACAATCATGTGCTGTGTTTTTACCTTTATGTAGCATTTATAAATATTCTTCGTCTTTTATGTCGTACCTCCAATAGGTGGATTGTTTGAAGGAGATATACCAGAAATTTACTATCTCAAATGTGTAATATAAACCGTCTCTTTTCATGGTATTCTTCTTATTGAAATTTTCTGCGAATATGTCGGCTATTGTCTGGTCGTTTGTAATCGGTTCATGTGTCGTCGGGTAATGTAATTGTTGTAGGTAGTCTATCTTACTGTACTTATTCTGATTTTTTAACCTCGTCCCCGATTTTTTTACTGTCAAATTATTAAGGTCTTTGCATGTGCTAATCCATAAGCTGTCTTCGTACTCCTGTATATATCATTGTTGAGTTTATTTTATTTTGTCTTTACAGTATTGTCTGTAAGTTAGATATCTCTGTATAACTGTCGCTTGTATTTCATTAACCTAAGGATGAACTTTGGCAGGGGGTACTTAAAGGGGGTTATCGGAATTTTTTTTTTTGATAGAATTTGCTAGAATGTTCACAAATAAGCATATGGAAGTCTCGAGTCATGTCTGTACTAAGATCACACGCATGAAATGCTGGTTGCGGTTAAACAGTGACATGTCAGATATTGATTTAGTTAAATAGCTAGCCAAACTAAATTTATTTTAAATTAATTAATTAGTCAGAGTAAGTGTTGAAAATGTCCACCGATTTGTTACCAATCCAGTGCCTTCCTACCAACACTTTCAGTGTCACGAAAGACTTGTACAGCACTCCGAGGAGTAAGTACATCGAAAACGGTTATCATCAACGGCAAGATTGGAAAATTGATTTCGAAATTCCTCCGCACAATCGTGAACAGAATACTACCACTCTCCATCATCTTTTCGCCTATTACGAAAATAAGATCATAAACGTTTTATGTACCTTAGAAAACATGTTTACGATAATTAGGGGTTATAGACAACTGACTTGTCAACATGACAACCAGTACTTTACGCGTGCGCGTGTGATTTAGGTTCAGGCATGACTTTAGATTTCCAACGCGTCGATTTTTGTTATACGCTCGATATTTATGTTTTCTAATGTGAACTATCACCTGTCTGTCACTTTGTTTATATCACGATCTTTATATTTATACGTGATTTTGGTAAGAATGGGAATTGGCGGAATAATTGCAAGGAAGATTTTAATTAATAATTGATCGAAGCAAAATTGGGCATTAATTCTAAATCATTCACAAGATGTCTAATATTGCTGGCGACTAGAAGAATATCTGGAGTAGAGGATTAGTTTTGTGACATAAATACAAATGCGCATATAAAAGAAATATGCAACTTTTAATACCATATTGGACGTTATTAGCAAACAAATTGAACAATAATCGGACATATTGTATTATGTCAGGTAAAAAGTGAGGAGTCAATGTCAATATGTTATTATGAAAGTTCTTGCTACACAGCTCCATTAATAATAGACTACAACCTTATCAGATGCTTTAATACCTGATGCCTCTTTTCCAAACCACTCCACCAATAAATGTGTATGACTCAATTTTACAAAACTAACAGGTTGGGCACCGTGGTTGACACCGGTGTTCGCTAGCGGAGCTTGCCTGTGGGCCTCCAAGATTGGTCGAGAATATATTTATAAAGGTAGGCCTATCGCTCGGCTCGTAATGTTATTCGGTCTCCGAGGAAAAAAAGTACGATGGACACCGCTGACGACAAAGCTTCCCACTCTTATTCAATTTATTGATTAAGTTTACCATCTGTTTATAGTGTTATTATTTGTATTCTTGAATTTCGTGATAGTTTTTGTGTTTTTTTATTGAGTTTTTGATATTTTATTAAACTAAAAATAATCTTATTATAAAGGTAAGTGAAGTTAATGATATTATACAAATATTTTAATTTTTTATGAGTTTACAACAATTGAATTAATTCAGTGTTCCAAGAATTAAAGTAAAATAAAACCAAAAAAAACGCTTTATAATTTAATACCAAAATGATTTACTTTTCACCAATGATTTTTAGCGAAATATGTGAAAAACGTTGTATGAATATAAATTAAATAAAAATGGTTTTATTGCATTTCTAACAGAATATAATATATTTAATAATTTAATTAATTTTTAGATATCATCAACTTATGCTGCTCCACTTTGCAAAATTAATCATCAATATTCGAAGGTGATGGGTGTTAAAATAGCTTATTTTAAATTTCCCCAGAATGAATAATTGCATAACGTTCCGATTGAACTTTGTAATAGTAATGTTCTGTTTAATCCAAATACATCAATTTAAGTTGGAAACATGTTTCGAGGTTCACTTAAATATTAAATATTATCGGTCTGCATTTTTATGGCATCCAGTTTTTTTAAAATAAATTTATGATATAATATATTAAAATAATATTACTAATAAGTTAAGTTTAAACATTATATTACATACTTTTACTTGTATGTTGTTATTTATTTATTTATTTTATAATAAAATTAAATTGATATTAAAACATAATTTCGTTCCTTTTAAATAAATCACAATAAAATAATCTGCATAACTAGTAATCCGTGAAGTTATCGTTTAATCGGATGACAAATCTTTTTGTATAGGGAAATAATGATCGTACTTATTGAAAATACATAAAACATGTAATTGATAATTTTACCATTAATGATACACTATTTAATTCAAATCGATTTATACAAGCTTCGGAATTTCTTGGCTCATTCATGAACGATAAATATTATTTACTACACAAAAAGTTTAGAGTTAAATAACAAATACTTTTCTAAGTGAAAGAAATATATTATTGAATTTTAAATAATTGTTATTGTAGTAATCTCCCTGAAGAAAGAGATATGAAACTCCGGAAACCTAGAATTAAATGGCATTAACGGTTGAATTTGCTGTTTTCTAGTATAATATTCGTGAAATGTACATTAAAAGCTTACAATTTAAACACACAGCTTCATCTAAGACTTAATTCAAGAATTTTTACACATTAAAGTTTTAATTTCTTAATGTGGATGTGTAATTTACAAAATGTATACATTTTACGAGTATAGTGGCATTCGGCTGTGGTCACCTGTGACGTAACAAGCCGAAACGCGCGTTTTCGTCGATAGGCCCTCTATACATATACTCGACCAGCCTTGATGGGCCTCGGCGATCACCGGTGTCCACTCGAAATCTCAATGCGCCCAACCTGTTAAGGATTCTTAACTTTATTTCAAATGAAAATGGTAGTCCTTTCTCATACTTATTTTTGCATTTATTTACACTTGACCAGTTTCGATTGCATAGGATTCTATCCAATTAGCCACTAACAAATATTTATAACTTACTTAGAATACATGGTAATCTTTTCCGAAATTCCGTTCGACGAAGTGGACGCCCTAAATATTAAAGAATTAAAATATCAGTCTGTATTCATGACATGTTTGAAGCGTATTTATTATTTTGTTGAAATTACAATCAAAGGCTTTTCAGTTAACTTTTTTAATGTTAAGTAATATGGAAATAATACTACGATATTAAGAAAATAAAATAAACATTTATTTATTTTGTCTTATAAATTAATTTAACATTTTGTATTCACATTTTCGTTATGATAATACAACTATGTTTGTCAGCTGAGAGTCTGGCTTGACTAGTGGCAGAATGGGTAGTTGGGGCAGGAGTGTGGGTCTACTCCAGCTGGTACTTGGGCAGCGTGTCCGTGTGGGGCGTAAGCACCAGCGTAAGCGTGGGCACCGGCGTAACCAGAGTTGTCATGATGGACTGCAAATTTTATAAATGATAATTATTATATTGTCTATCTAAATTGTATTAATTAAATTGAGATAAATTGTATTGGATTCTTCTTAGGATGAAATATGTGAAGTTATTTATTACAAAATTAAATAACTGGTATTATTTTCGCGACCATTTCGTTGAGTAGTACTAGAAAAATCTAAACTTACCTGGTCCAAAAGCTCCGGATTCAGCAAGTCCTTCACCATGATAATCTCCATCTCCGATGTATTCTCCTTTGTCCAAAGCGCTTTGGTGTCCGTTGTAAGCACCGTTATCACCATTCCATTGTCCGTTGTTGTGGGCATTGTAAGCTCCAGCATAAGCTCCATTCCAAGCTCCGGCGTGAGCTCCATTCCAAGCACCAGCATGAGCACCATTCCAAGCTCCAGCATAACCATGGTAAGCTCCATGTACTGGAGCAGTTGGGTTGGCAGCTACGGCTGGGTTGTTACAATGAGGGAAATTCGGGCAAGCTTGTGGGCTCACTCCAGCTGGATACAAATCAGCTGGCTTGCCACCAGCGAGTGGTCCATGCCAAGCAGCCATGGATACGGCCACAGAGCAAGCTAATACTGCCTAAAACACAAAAGTAAATTTAATAAATAAAAATAATTCACATTTAATTCTCAACGTACCAGTTTTACAAACATGTTGATGTATTTACTGTACGAGAGCACAATGCCTTCGAATCGGAACGCGAACTATTTATACGAAATTCTTAGTTGACCCTACCACGCAAATTTTGTGGATTGTAAAAGTATTAAATTTTATGAAGCGATTTGCTCGGTGCGGTTCGTAATAAATCTCAATCAAATATTATTAGGCGTGGCCTTCGTTTAACTTCTTTGGAATTTTGGGCGGTTCGGAAGTGCGACAGGTGATTGCATATTTTAAATTATTCCGCATTGGTAAACAACAGAATCGAATTATTTCATTTCACAATGATTTTAATTGTGTTTTTTTATATTTTGATTGAACAAAAATAAATAATTATACATCGATAGCAGAGATTTTATAATCTTGAAAATACATGTGGAATTATTTGTGTTCTAATTAAAAATAAATAATTGGGTTACTTTAATGAAAAATTAAAGTAAAATAAATAAATACTCTTTTTCTGTCATATAAAATAGTTTATCATCCTTTTTAATAGTTAGTATTAATATTTATATTTTATTTCTTTCTTCAGTTATTTAGTTTTAAAAAATTTTTCGAGCTCTTTATCAATAGTTAAAAATAAAATAGTTATAAAAAATATAGTATAATAAAAAATATAAATACTAATATCAAGAAAACTTCACGTACTCACCAACAAATATCATCTTTTCTATATTTAACTTCACTACAGCGTAGAGAAATAATTGTAGCGAAATTAAATATGAAAATTACTTTATTTTATTTTTCATTAACAGGTTGAGCGCCATTGTGGACATCTGTGTCCGCTGGCGGAAATTCTCAATGGGCCACGGCGGTCACCGGTGTCCGCTCGAAATCTCAATGCATTTCAACTTAGCTGGACCAAACCTATACAAATATATCGAATTCATAATGTTTTTAACTCCGCTACGGCTTCGCACAATTTGACGCTGGTACTAGGCTGCTGATGGCTATTCTAATTTTATAAAAAAATAATGTTTTACTGAAGACATATTTATTGGATACCGGTATTCACCGCCGTTTTTCTGGCATTTTTTGTCAAAATTATAGAAAATAATAAAAAGCCCTATCTAATATCCATTACTATTAGGTGGTAATAAAAAAACATTTTTTTTGTTCAATCTCTTAAATTAATCATAGATTTTCCAAATATATATACGCCTCAGTCAGTTTAATATAAATATATATTAAACTGACTGATGCGTATATATATTTGTAAGAATTATTTCTCTACACAGTAGTGAAAATAAATATAAAAATGAAAATCACAAATGTTTTATTTTATTTTTCATAATAATAGAAAAAGATTTAGGCAGAAAGACCAATGGTCGATAGGTATTTTATGATGTATTTATCAACAATGATTGTAAATATTAAATGTGAAAATTCTATGTATAACTTCGGAAATAAAGATGTATATATATATACATATATATATAGAAAAAGAGTATTTATATAAATTATAAATATATATATATATATATATAATTATTATAAATTTATATAAATTACACCATTTTTTGGAATATGTATCCCAATTACATCCTACTACCCCTAGCTAAATTCTAATAATTACCACAAATGCAGAAAAATGGAAGAAAACTGGATGGAAGACATACTCTCTCGGTGAATTGTAATTTATTTATTTATTTATTCACTATACGGTAGACCATTTACAATTTAGCTTAAAACTAAGAAAACAGACATTTTACTTAAATATATACATTATGAATAATAAAAAGTTAACATTAAAATTTAAAATTATAATACACAATTAACAAATACACAAAATTATTACAAACGTTATAACAATAACGTAGATTAGGTTTGTGTTTCTTTTAGTTTTAATTTGTAATGTCTTATTTATTCTAATCCTCACTGTGATATTAGTTTTAAGTTTATTGTGATATTAGTTATAAGTCATTAAAATGTGACTGACAACACAAAATATGTCACATTACACACGAGACCGGCCAATGACCCTGGCAGTCGACGCCGGTAAAGTGGGAGGGGTTTTTAGTCGGTAGTTTCGCGGACAAAATCTGGGAAGAGCCCGACACAACGTCCGTAAATGGAGTTTCCCCTTCCACAGCAAAAAAAAAAAACAATAAAACAAATCATTAGCTTCGCAAATAGGTTTTAAGAGATGTATACTTCCCTGCAAATAAATCAAAGTTGACCATATTAGCGTGGCGCAGAATACGCACCGAACCCGAATTTTTCCCATAATCCGTACTTCTGATGGGTACGTGAAACGTGTCATCATTACGCAGCATTCTAGCTGGAACACGAATGCCAATATTTTCAAGTAGATCCGGACAATCTATAATCCTAGCGATAAATGGTTAAGTGTTCGAATTTCATAGATTCATGAAGATCCTTAAGCTGCAACTATTAGTTCGGCCATTTGACTTTTATTATCCATTAACATTTAGCATACAAAAATAAAAATAATATTCTGCATTTTTTAGCAGTCAATTATAATATAGAAACTCCGTTAATATACGTTATATATAATTCAGAATTAAAATTCACAACACCCACTCCTACACCTGCAGCCCTGAATAAAGGCAATAAACCTTTTCAAAGCCCTTCTAATAGTTTCCAATAGGAAATTTGCAAAATTCCAAATATTAAATACAGACTTAAAATCCTTTCCTTCAAATTCGCCACCAATCCCCACATAGTGTCTATTATCAAACACCTCTTTATCCCTCGTAATGCTATCATTAATCCTAAATATGCCCACCCTTCACTAACAATTCATCTCAACTAATTTTGAGAATTTAGACAATGACGTTAGGAATCATGAACAAAATAACAAGAGCTTAACAGAGACAGACAGAAAGACCGACGGTCGGTAGCCATTTTTGAAGCTTAACAAGTTGTAAATAATTATAATGATGTAATTATTGTTATGTAATTAAATTTCACACTCAGAAATAAAAATTTTCCATTATTTTTATTTAATTGTTCACAAGTAATAAATTATTCCATTAAGTTATAAGTAGTATAGTATTTTTCAAGCTCTAGTGCTGAGCAATAAAAAATAATCTCGAGTACCGCCAATATAAAATACAATGCCTCTTTAAAATTGTAGCCGCTACTGCACTAGAAATGATTTATAGGGGGTTGGTTTCAGAGGGTTTCGACCTGCGAAAAACGTTTCCATATTTTCGGTATTCTGACAGGAAATATCTTAAGTAATTTAAACAAAATATAATTCTAAAAATGGCAATGTGTCCGTCACTGCATTTTCCCTAATATTTAATAAGTACATTCATCTTTACAATTAGCTATTCAAGGATGTTTGCGCGTAACTTCTTTGCAATGCTTTTTAGTTCATATCATTTTAAATTTAAACAAAATAACTAGATCACACAGACAAAGGGTTAAAAAATATTATATGTCAAATAACGAAACACATTACTTTATTATTATCTACAACGTTGCCTTATAACATTTTTAAAATTGTGTATATTAATATTTTAATTGTCTATATCTATATCTGAGTCATCACTGTCAGAGTCTTGTGTATTTATAATAAATTGATAATTTGAATCAAACGTATTATACTCTTTTTCTATACCTATTGTATGTTTAACACATCTTGGCCACTGGTCGGCAGATATATTTTTTATTTCTTTTTTGACTAAATCTATTACTGATTTATTTAAATTTGGAGTTACATTATTCTTCCGCATATTTGGGGTTATATTGGACAGATGGAGTAATTTGAGATATTTAGTGTTTTGTCTAAATTCGCGCCATTTCTGACATATGAAATATGACCATCTATAAAAATACCACGAATTTTAACGGTTGATATTTGACATCTGTAATTTTCCATTGTTACAAAATGCTCCGGAATATTTCTGTTTAAAATCAAGAGCAAAGTTATCTCATTTGTGCACAGATTAGTGTTCATCTGATTGAAACTAGGGCTTTGCGTAATGTTATTACTGATATGGGTTTCTCAGCAGCAGAATTGAATATTGTACCAAAAAGTACAATTGATCGAAAATATCGAGGAGAGAACACCACTCGACTGAGAAGGCCACCTGTTTTAGGTCGACAGGAGGAAACGAAAATTGTATCCGCAATCATATATGCAATATCTGTTGATTTCCCTTATCACGAATGGCTCTACGCAAGTTGGTTCAGGAATACCTTAATAGGAAGGGCGATGCCATTTCACAGTTTAACGACAACTTACCAGGTGTTGACTGAATTCAATATTATGCAAAAAAGTGTAGAGATATCACGCAGCTTTATCAGTGCAGAGCATCAACACATGAGTTTGAGAAGATTGCTTATATTCCTGCAGGCAACATAATTAATTATGATGAGACCAATTTATCTGATTACCCAGGCAAAGAGAAAATTATTGCAAGGAAAAGCGTGGAACATATGAGACGGAATAGCGATTCGTCTAAGATTTCTGCTTCAATCATGTTTGCAGGGACTGCTTGCGGATTTCTGCTGCCATAGTACGTTGTATACAAAACCAGAAATCTTTATTTTTAAAAAGAAATCACGTTTATTTAATTTTCATCTATCAGATCAAATAATTAAATATTTTGTTTAAATTGAAACAAAATCAATATTAGTAAAAATCTCAAATTACTGTGCCATATAATCCCAAATGACAATACATTTGTCGTGACTGAATGATAAAAACCTATGTCAATATATATATATATATATATATATATATATATATATATATACAGGGTGGCGCAAGATTCCGATGAAATCTAATATCTCAGTTATTTAGAGATTTATAAAAAAATATTACTGACATAATTTGTAGCTACTGCAAAACTTCACATTTTAAAATTAGTTTCATGTATACAGGGTGTCCAATAATCACGTGATGTATCAAACATATGATTTTTTAAATGGAATGCTATATTTTTTATGTCGATTTTAGATTCTACGCTTGAAATGAATCATTTTTGATATACGGTTTATTAGGTCAATTTTTAATATTTTAAAAGTTAAAAACAATTTAATTTTGAAATCAATAGAAGTTTAGTCTTATTTTTCAAAATTGAAAAACGATGTAAACTTTCTGTAAACGCAATTTATTTGAAAAAATACTTAATAATATTAGGAATAATCGTTTGTTACTATAAATGAAATGTTGTGTACAGAGTGAAACAATACGCAAAATGATTTTTTTTTTTTCACTTAAATGGAGAACCCTATATTTTTTACATTATTTCGATAGAAAATTGGCTGATCTTTAATTTTTGTATAATAAACTATACCCCTATCTGTTACAATTTTTTAACAACTTCAATTCAAAGTACAACATTATAAGCTTCACTCATAATTTATAATTTAAATAGGCTATAATTAAAAAAAAATCATAATCGTTTTCTGACATTTAATAACATATTTGCTTCCTAACCTAAATAGATATTTAAATGACAATCGATATTTAAAGGCGCATGTAAAATATAAAGAAAGTAGTTGCTCGACGATTATTTGGCGAGTTATAATTGTTATTGTGACACATTTTTTTTTTAAGAAAAAAATTGTAAAATGTTTGAATGCTATTGAATTAAAAAAATGATGTGAATGCGTGAAATAAATACATAAAAATGTTAATACTAACGAAATATAATGATATAAGTATTTTATTATTTCACTTAGTATCTATTTTCGGTTTTTCAGTTAACATGAATTGTTTAAATAAATCGATTTAACAAGCATATAAATATTTTTCGAATAATAACGAAAAATTATAGTTGTAGTTTTTAACAATTAAATTAATCATTTATTGAAGAAGTATGTTTAACAGCACCAGTATTACAAAATATAACGTAAAATGTACTTTACTTACTAAATATGATATTAAGCGTAACTTTCACAACTAAATAAAATAGTTGTTTTGGTGCGGCCTGCTTTGGTTAAAAATTCTATACCAAATTTGTATTTGAGACTAAATATCTCAAAAACGGTAGCTATTTAATATGTTGTATAAAAAATGAAGAGTGATCAATTTTCTACTAACATGGCATAAAAAATTTAGGGTGTCCCATTTAAGTAAAAAGAGAAAAAAATAATTTTGCGTATTGCTTCACCTTGTATATAAAAATTTGTTTTAAGAGGAAAAAAGAGTATTTCTTTTATTATTAATTATTTTTGCATTTGTATTGCGTTGACAGAATGTTTATTTTATTTTTCATTATTGAAATATCAGGCTCTAAACATCTATCGATTTCAACATTCATTTGTTTATAACTTTTAAAATATGAAAAATTGACCAATTAAATCTTACATTAAAAATGATTATTTTTAAAGGTAGAATCGAAAATTTTCATAAAAAATATATTATTCCATTTAAAAAAAACATATGTTTGATACGCCACGTGATTATTGAACACCCTGTACAAATGAAACTAATTTTAAAATGTGAAGTTTGATAGTAGCTGCTAAAAATGTCGGTAACATTTTTTTGCATATTTTTTTATAACTGAGATACTGGACTTCATCGGAATCTTACGCCACCCTGTATATATATAATATAATATAATATAATATAATATAATATAATATAATATAATATAATATAATATAATATAATATAATATAATATAATATAATATAATATAATATAATATAATATAATATAATATAATATATGTATTAAAACTAGAAACATAACTTATATATTTATTATTATTTTTACAGCGAATAAAACTAAAAAAAAAGATAATTTTATTCATATTTTTTGTCTTGCTTGCATATAAATAAAATAAAATCGCATGACTTTCTTTAATACAAAGGCAAAGGAAGTAACATTAATAAAAAAATTAAGTGTTTATTAATTAGTTGATGGAATTAATTTATCATAATCAAACTAATTTGCATACAGGATTTTCAAAGATTCCAATACCAGTTCGTTTTTTTTTACAATAAATATTGTGCAATAATGCATATAATTTTAATACTCGTAATCATGATATAATTTCGAATGCCCAATCATCTGTCGCACTTCCTCACCGCACAAATTCCGAATGAGCTAGAGGTCGTCAATCAAGGCCTCATAAAACTTCCCGCCGAATCTTATTTACTCCAAATCCATAATAAACCGCACTAATTTGGACGAAATTATTTTAATTCACAAATTTGTGGTAGGGTTTACTGATGGTTTCATATAAATAGTTCGCGATTGAAATTTGAAATCATTGTGCTCTCGTGCAGTAAATTCGACAACATGTTTGTAAAACTGGTACGTTGAGTATTAATTATTAATTATATACACAAACTTTTTTATTGAAATAAATTGATTGTACATAGACTTCTTTATAAAACTTACACTTTACCAATTATGGCTAGTTTTTCCTACACGGTAATCAATATCAAATCAATCACCTAAATAAATATAGTTGAAGTATGAATAAATTATATAAGACTAATTTGAAAATAAATAATAAATTATTTCCTCCTTAAGTAATTAAAAAAGTAGTTTAATGGATATTAGTTTTATGGCATTCACGTAATGTAAGTCAAAAAAATCGTAGTAGCTGACTTTTTTGACTTACATTACGTGAGTACTATAAAACTAATATCCATTAAACATTTTTTTTTAATTACTTACTAACGTAAGTCAAAAGTGTCGCAATAACTCAACAGAAAATAATTTATTACTTATTTTTAAATTCTTTTTATTTATTTTATTTAAAAAATTGAAAGAAATGTGAATAAATACTATTTTCTATTTATGAAAATATATTTTATATATAAATGTTTACAAAATACAATGAATTTCTTGTATTTTAGTAGCAGTATATTCGTGATACATTTCAGAATTAATTTTAATTAAAATTAAGAACATATATCGCGAACTAAATACTAAATACTACTTCTAAATACGAGAAATTTATTGCAAATTTTCAACATTTATATCTACAACATATCTTCATGTTATTCTATCTAGGTTTTTAATATTTCCGCCCATTGAAAATTATTTTTATTGATTAATTATTTTTGTATTACAGGCGGTATTAGCTTGCTCTGTGGCCGTATCCATGGCTGCTTGGCATGGACCACTCGCTGGTGGCAAGCCAGCTGATTTGTACCCAGCTGGAGTTAGCCCACAAGCTTGCCCGAATTTCCCTCATTGTGACAACCCAGCCGTAGCTGCCAACCCAACTGCTCCAGTACATGGAGCTTACCATGGTTATGCTGGAGCTTGGAATGGTGCTCATGCCGGTGCTTGGAACGGAGCTCAAGCTGGTGCTTGGAATGGCGCTTATGCTGGAGCTTACAATGCCCACAATAACGGACAATGGAATGGTGATAACGGTGCTTACAACGGACACCAAAGCGCTTTGGATAAAGGAGAATATACCGGAGATGGAGATTATCATGGTGAAGGACTTGCTGAGTCTGGAGCTTTCGGACCAGGTAAAGATACTTATTTTTTAGTAAAATTATTTATCAGAAATTTACAATTGTATATATAAAGTTTTTATTTTATAAAGTTATTTGAAACTAAATATAAAACATTGCCAAGCGATATAAAGTAGTGACCATATTGCCTCAAATTATATTCATTATCAAACACTTGCTCGATAAACAGCTTAACATATTGCAGCCGAAATTACTCGAGAAAATACTCGAACATTTCGTTGAAATTAATAATAAAAAACAGCTAGAACAGTCAGTGACAAGAATAGTCAACCACTTGCTGGAGAACTATATTCTTTTGTTCTTTTTTTATTTGAGAATTTTATCAATAATTACTTGAAATGAAAAAAATTACATATTCAATAATAAGTAGCTTATTCAATAATATTACATGTACTCTCAAGATTTCTCGAGCTGACTATGCACTCGAGGTCTTGAACAAATTACTCGAGCAGATTGTTTAGTTTTCAGGCAACCATAAAAATAATATAATATAAATTGGGTAGAAAGGCCTATGGTCGATGGCCCATTTGAGAATTTATTATAAAAATATTTATTTATCATATTATGTTAGAGTATATGCATTAGATTATTTTTCCAAGATAATAAAGGTTTAGTAGTAGTAATATAAATAATCGAGCGAATTCAATGATTAAATCTTAATTGCTCGTATGATTCCATCACTAAATCCATCGTAGTAGTATTTAGTGATGGAATCATACGACATCATAACTAGGGATTGATTGATTGATTGATTATTTTCAAAATTATTTTCCTATGAAATTGTTTAAATAACTGCGAATTTATACAATTAAATATATTTTTTTTAAATGATTAATTTAATTTAATTTTTAATATATTTAATTTTTTCTCTTTAATTGAGGCAGTCTACTACATAGTAGTAAAAAACTGTTTTATATTATTGTTATAACACTGAATTAAATTTACGCGTAAGTAATTATAATTATTATAATTTTTAGTTCATCATGACAACTCTGGTTATGCCGGTGCCCACGCTTACGCTGGTGCTTACGCCCATCATGGACACGCTGCTCAAGTTCCAGCTGGAGTAGACCCACACTCCTGCCCCAACTACCCATTCTGCCACTAGTCAAGCCAGACTTCCAGCTGACAAACATGATTGTTACAAAATTTTGTGACGTATTTGTAAATACACACATGTAAATTTTATTTATAAAATACTCAGAAATATATTTTTATTATATTTTTCATAATATTTAATTCTTTCATTTATAAACATATCATAAATAATATACGCGATGAAATTTCAAATCAAATATTTTATTGAAACAAAGAATATATGCCTTAAATTATATGTACCACATGCATATGTATACAATTTTAAGGATACGATTTTTCTTTTATCAATGATTACTTAATTTGTATTAATTGGGATAAATTAATACTTTGTGTCACAAATGTCGATGTGATGGTTTCAAATTTTAATAATATTTTGTACAGTTTTTGAAACTTTTGGGGTATAAAAACGATTTCCCAAGTAGTTAGACTTGGGAAATAGTTTCTATAGCCCAAAAGCTGTAATCGTCAATATTAGATTATTTTACACTTAATCTAGAATTGATATAAAAATGCCACCTAATGATTACAAAATAATCAGATTCCAGACATAAGCGCCCTTTGACACCTTGATGCATTGCTGTACCTACCACCCCCCCCCCCAACCTTCTCCACCACCAAGATTCATTAGGCAATTTTAAGTCAAATTAATATCTTGGAATTACTTCAAACTGCCACATTGTATTGACAAAAAAGTTAACTTCGAATGAGACAACTAGAAATCGGGGGGAGAGGGGGGGCTTACAACGCATGTCCATTTAGAAACATTTTTATTTTTGTCAGTCAGCCTTTGACGTTTTGAAGTCGCATTTCTTAGCGAAAATTTCAGATTACTTGCCAGATGAAATTGTTGATATGATTATGTGTGTCGCGTTCGCAAGGCTTGCAAGGCGGCCTTCCTGCGCTTTTGATTCCGTACGCCACAAGGTTAACGATGTGGTTTCAGCAAGATGGTGCGGAATCATTTGGACGCCGCATATCCACCAAAGTAGATTGGTCGTGGGGGGCCTGCGCAATGGCCACCTAGATCGCCAGATCTAACGTCTCCAGACTTTTTCGTCTAGGGATGTGGTCACATTGAACACCTCCTAAAATGATCTTCTTACTCAACGAAAATTTTACCTAAAACTGATCCGTACAAAAAAATAATAATTTTGACATCTTTCTCTTTGAACTGCACAATTTCATTTCGAATTTCTATTACCCTTGTACCTTTACAGACGTCAAAGTTGTGGTGGTGGTAAGTAGATTGGCTTTTTCAATTCAATTTGTTTAAACTTTTTCTCTGTAATCATTAGGTGGCATTTTTACATCAATTCTAGATTAAGTGTAAAATAACCTAATATTGACGATTACAGCGCCACCTGTTGCCCATACAAAAAAAGTTTCTGAGTAAAACCTACTTAGTTTTTTTCACACTTTCCGAATTTGCAATAAAAAATGAGGGTTCCCATTTAAGATTCAGAAGTTACCCCTGTTATTCACCCCCCTGGGGGGTGAGGGGTGAAATTGATAACAGAATCTAATGTCCCCCTGCAAATCACTAAACTTTGCATTAGACAACTTTTTCGATTGGGCGCACTTGTTTCGATACATTCCACCTGAAAGATTAAAATGGGACAGCCTGTATAATGTCAATAATTATTTAAAAAATTATTAAATTTTTAAACCATATAGTTCAAAAATAAAATCCGACATTTCTTTTGCATCAACCTAATATATATAAATGGTTATCAACCATTTTGTCTTTCAATCGGGAGAAAAATTATATTCATATATAATATTTGTGAGTCAAAACAAAATCTGTTATCGTAGAATAACATTATTCTCGAGAATAATATAAATCTATATAACAACTTAGCTTATTCTATAGATTCCTAATATTTTAGTGATGAGCTCATGAAATAAATGAGCGATTAGATTCTCATTTCACTATTTTAAACTCCATAATACACTATTTTGTAAATAATTATTTAAATAGATCTAAATTTAAATTTTGAATCATTTCATTTGTAATCATTTTAATATACAAGAATTATTTTTTAAAGTATATTAATATCATTATACATCTGTTTCATTTTAATTAACAGTGCCGTTTAAAATGATTTCTTATTATCTCTTACGCTACTTTTACTTTATTTTTAAATAACACATAAAAGAAAATTAGGACTTATTCTGTTCTAAAATTAAGTTTGCTTATTTTTATTTGTCAAATTAATATGTTAATATTTTTTAATTTTCTTTCAAGTATCATATAAAAATAAAGTAAAGGTAGCTTAAAAGATGATGAAAATTTTATTTTAATTTATAACACTATTAATTACAATTTAAAGATTGAAGAGAGATTTATTAAAATAATTTTTCATTTGAAATTTTCAAAAGAAATATTACATTGCAGTAGTTGATGCAAAGTTATTTATAAAAAGGTTGGCACTGTTTCATATTTTTTGTTTACATTTTATTCTGGGTAATTTCTGTTTGATTATCATAGGAATGATATTTATACGAACATTTCTTGCTGAAATAAGCATTCAATTAAATCGCTTAATTCTCATTCACGTATGCAAAAATAAGCAATCAACATAACTTACACTGAAATCACCTTATGGGAGCTTATCGCTATGATGATGCTAAGCAATATAAACACGTGCAGTAATCGTTACATAGAAATGTCACTCACGTTCACAGTTTGGCAATAAAAATAGTAATTCCATCCATTGATAATAATAATAATAATAATAATTGTATTTTCAATAAATAATTTACTTGCAAGAAATGTTCGTATCGAATATCCCTCAGACATTGATAAATACTTATAATTGTTAAAAATTTTTCAAGTAAGTTTGCTTTCGAAAACTTATAAAATTATTTCGCATTATCCATGTCCTTGGGATATTACAACTGACAATTTCCAAAAACAGTTGTAAAACAGTTTGTTTTCTTAATAAATTTGCGTTAATTAGTAATAATAGTAATAATTGCAAGTCAAAGGAAGGATAATGGTGAAACAAACCGAAACTAGTTAAAATAAATTGTAAATACTGTAAAACAGTACGGAATCTTTTATTAATAACCTTACGTCAATTAGTGAAGTAAGGATGGAAAAATCTAATTGTGCATTTATTTCATCAAAGTTATGCTTGAAGTTAATTAATTTTTTTACATTTTTGAGTAAATTTTGATTGGGATGTCTAAATAAAGCAAAAATTTATTATGAAAATATAATAAAAATATATTTATGAGTATTTCATAAATTAAATTCACATTTATGTATTTACAAATACATCACGAAATTACGTAACAACTATGTTTGTCAGCTGAGAGTCTGGCTTGACTAGTGGCAGAATGGGTAGTTGGGGCAGGAGTGTGGGTCTACTCCAGCTGGTACTTGGGCAGCGTGTCCGTGTGGGGCGTAAGCACCAGCGTAAGCGTGGGCACCGGCGTAACCAGAGTTATCATGATGAACTGTAAAATTTATTAATTATAATTATTATATTCAAAGAATTGTATCTAAATTTAAATGAGGTTTAAATTATTGAATTGAGGTACAATAACGTTAAATTCTTCTTCGGGTGAAATGTGTATATTATAAAATTAAATTACTGGTATTCTTTACTTTATTTACATTATATTAAGTAGTACTAAAACAAACTAAGCTTACCTGGTCCAAAAGCTCCGGACTCAGCAAGACCTTCACCATGATAATCTCCATCTCCAATGTATTCTCCTTTGTCCAAAGCGCTTTGGTGTCCGTTGTAAGCACCGTTATCACCATTCCATTGTCCGTTGTTGTGGGCATTGTAAGCTCCAGCATAAGCTCCATTCCAAGCTCCGGCGTGAGCTCCGTTCCAAGCACCGGCATTAGCTCCATTCCAAGCTCCAGCATGACCGTGGTAAGCTCCATGTACTGGAGCAGATGGATTGGCAGCTACGGCTGGGTTGTCACAATGAGGGAAATTTGGACAAGCTTGTGGGCTTACTCCAGCTGGGTACAAATCAGCTGGCTTGCCACCAGCGAGTGGTCCATGCCAAGCAGCCATGGATACGGCCACAGAGCAAGCTAATACTGCCTGTAACAAAAAGTTAAGTTAATGAATAAAAATAATTCACAATTGGCAGAAAGATCTTTGGTCGATAGCGTAGACACACTAACAAAGATATATGTTGTATATATAGTGAGAATTTTATTTCATTAAACTGTCTTGAATTTATGACAGTTTATAGTATTGATGACATTTAACTGATTATTTAAATTTAATGCCATTGAAAGTGCTTGTTCAATGAAGTAAACTTTTCACTGTGTAAATGTATAATATAATAATAATAATAATAATAATCTTTATTAACAGATCTATACAGAAAAATGTACAAAAAAATAATAAAAATTACAAAATCAATTGTATAATGTATATCTCTTAAGTGGCTATCGACCAGTGATCTTTTAGCCTGTTTTTTCGTATTTATGTCCTTGTCTGTATAATATTTTTGCTTAAATAAATATAATTTATATAATTCACACTTATTCCTCAACGTACCAGTTTTACAAACATGTTGTCGAATTTACTGCACGAGAGCACAATGATTTCAAATTCGACCTGCGAGTATTTATACGAAACACCCGAAAGACCCTACCACGCAAATTTGTGAAAATTGTAAAAGTATATTCATTTCAATAATTGTGCGGTTTGTTACAGATTTCAAGTATACATGATGCGGTCAGACGTTTGAGACGGGTCCTTGGTTCGCGGCCTTTGGTTCTTTCGGAATTCGCCCAGCCCGGTTGGGAAGTGCGACAGGTGATTGCGCATTTTTAATCCACTATTGCATATTTATAAACTGTCGAATTGTATAACGGCATTCGCAATGATCAACGGACGATTGAGTTTAACGTCATTCGTGAATGTATTGAAATAATTTAATTAATTTTTACAAATGAAATTGTAAATATAGAAAGAATTATTTGTAATCATGTGTTCAACAAACGAAAAAATATTGATGTATTATTATTGATATAAAAAAACTTTAAAAACATTATCTTCTTGTGTAATTTTAATGACCCTCACATCAAAGTCTCCTCGAGCAATTACAACAAATATATGTGATTTATTAGTGTTAGTGCTTTTTATTTTTTAATAATAAAATAATTGCATTACTTTAATTAATGTGCAATAAATCTTAGACGCGTTTCAAACTGCAATCAACATTGAATGGTTAAGGTAGAGGTGAATAATTCGTATTTTATTAGTATTATGCATAAATAATCAACTCAATTGCTTTATCATGCATTTTACAGTGTACCACGCTCTAATAATACTGAATCATTTATTCAATATGCTTGTATTGGTAAGAGAAAAAATATGTTACACCTACCATTACCTCGTGATAAACTATTAATACAAGTAAGAGTCTAAACATATGACTTTTAATTCCAAAATAAATTATAATCACTATAGAATGGACCTTGAAAGTAGTAATATGAACAATCAAAGTTGAAATATTAAATTATTTATTTAATTTGAATTATTGATATTAATTAGTTTAGTTTTGGAAAGATAGTGACATTTACCTTATTTATAAGTGCTATATTAGTTGAACATTTTATAACATAATTTAGTATTTTAAATACAATTTTATCAATCAATATATTATTATATATTAGGGTGAAGTGAAAATGGATGAATATTTATTTTTTAGGAAATTGCTTAGGAATAGCAAAAAAATTTACCTCTTAGACTAAGAAATAACATATAAAAAAACTGGGAACTCTCAAATAATGTTTTCCACTGCCCCAAGTGACCTGAGTAAAGAATGTACCTAATTCCTTTCTATAAATTTAGTTTATTTGGTAATAAATTTCTTCATGCGAGTTTTAAAATATAACGGAATAAAATTGCTTGACATAGAAATGCCAATCTGATATCACATAATGATTTGGATTGGCCCCATGAGCCGTCTACAAATAATAGTGGTGTTTTTAAGTTTTGGTAGTTTTCCATTTTTTTTTTTTTTTGATAAAACAAAACATACATTAAATTAAAGCGAACGAAACTACTACTACCCAAAAATATCTACCTTTCTCTATTCAACATTGTTGAGAGTAAACTATTTTCTTGAAACGTATTGTGCTTTCGTCTCAAATTTTGGCACCAATCGGCGTGATTTCAGCTTGGCATGGATATATCCATCTCGGGCTTGTTGACTACAAACGGTTAAAAGATACATTTGTTACCAATTTAACGCATCATTCGACATTTTGTGTATGGCACAGGAATTTAGACAATTCAATTTGAATCGCATCTCTCATTTTTCCCTCGTTTATCATATCAGTCAACTCTTCTTTTGAATATTTTGTAGTCATGGGTGGTTCTGATAATTCAAAATCTCGCCAAGATACTAATTCTATATACTCAGAGTCCTGAAAGTTTAGTAACGGAATCTGAAAGGATCGAATATCGCCGGGTGTTTTTTGCTGAAATTTAATTTTCAAAATCCTTCTAATCGCAAGTTTTCTAATGTCTTTTCTTGTATCACACATCATTGCAATTAAAATATTTTCTGGGTGGCCGAAGTATCCATTACGTTGAATTATAGGATCGATTATATGTTTTTTGTCATCGCTGAGATTTCTTGACAGCCGAATTAATTCTAATAAATTATTAGCACCATTGAGCAGTTGCATTTTATTTGAAACCAAACCGGAGCATAAACCTTTACAACATATTCTGCTAACACTTTTAGATTTTCTGATGGCGTCTCAGTGGTAATATATAATCGCAACAGCCAATTCGCCATTGTAAGCCATCTAGAATGGCTCATCTTACCAGGGTTTGCGTTAGCCAAGCGAAAACTGAAAGGTACAGATGCCAGTTACTAATGCTCGACATATTTGTAGCAGATATTTTTGGTCTGTACTTAAACCACTGTCATCGATTTCCTTGAGGTTCCCGAGTATCGGAAGAAATTTGACTGTTTTAAGTTTTTCACAATCAATTAACATTTTACCAATTGATCCAAAACACCCTCATAGCCCCGTTGTGGGACCATCCAATTTCTGGAAAAGCTATAGCAGAGGAAGTTCCTTGGCATGCAACTGACATATGAACCACTGAAGTGGTCTAGGAAAATGCACTTCAAGTTGCCTGATAACACAACCTTACTGTCCCGTATTTACGACGGTTCCATCACATCCAACTACCACTATGTCCTTCATATCCACACCTATGTCTTCTAGATATGATGTAATACTTGTTTTTATGTTAGTAGCTGATCCAGATTGCGGTACAACATGGCCTATGTATTTGGAATTTAGTTCTTGTACTAAGACATAATGTTCTTCGGTAATGGTCTTTCGATATGACTTGCTTCCCTTGTTTTCTAAAACTAATGTTTTATCCTTTCGACCGTCAAAGTAAAGTCCTTAAAATGATACCTTGTTTTGGTCTTGCGTTGAAATATCACATTGATTTTTTTTTTTCGCTCTCTTCTTACCTTATGCCTATCAACAACTCTTGAACTGTCTACTTGAGAAACTATTCCAACATCTTCTAAGACAGCAGTAGCGATCATGGCTGCATTTCTGTCAGAAACGTTGGTTCTTTCACATACCAGAGCTAGTGAAGGTAAATTGACTCTCATTCGATCCGATTTGCTTCTTTTGGGGGAATTAGGTTCGAAAATCTGAGGACTCGGCGATTCTGATGATATATTACTGTCATCCGAGAGCTGTGAATCATATTAATCTACTTGTGAAGTTGTAATATTCTTCTCTTTCGCACTACGTTTCAAACTTCTTTGCAGCTTTTTACCCTTTCTTTCTTCTTTTACAACGATTTTTTAGTCGCAACCATATTAACTGATCCCATAATCATTTTTCTTTCAGTCCTTTGATCTATAAGGAATACCTGTTCACTTCTAGGAACTTTCCTAGACTTCTCACAACAACATGGTTAAAATCTTCGCATTTACAGACGGATATATCAAACAGGCTTAGAATTGTTTTATTTTCACATGATAGCCGTCTTTGTGAATTCGCCCTTTTAAGGGCTTTAAAATATTTCTAAAGTTTTCGTGGTAGTCGCGATTTTTTTTTCACGATTCTATTATATGAAACCATAGGAATAGACGTCATATTCCATAAGCCGATTATTTTATTTGAAATAATGTCACTAATTTCAGATACTGTTTTAATTTAAGAATCATATCTAAGCCAAAGGAAATGGTTCATCACATTTTCATACGTGGGTAAAACATTTTCAAAAGCATGTTTCGGTGCTCCAAACACAATACAGTTCACTGTTGTTCGAGTTTTTATTCCCGATGACGCCGATGTCGAAGCCATGATTTTATTACTTAGAATTTTTTTTTAATCTTTTTTTCTTTCTACCGTTAGGTGTAAGAATACTGATAATTAAATCGCTACCGAAAAAGCGTAGTTTACTTGTAGTTGAATCACAAAAAGGACTAAATTACGATACGACGAAATTGCAACCGTCATGTGGAAATTGTTGAACATACAACTGTCGTTTATTCAGTAAGTGCCTGTGATCCTCTATTTATTAATCTTGCGTTTGAATAGTGTTGTATTTATTTTCGAAGTTAGCTCCTTTTCTCGCACCTAGCAATAACGCTTATATTTCGGAAAGTATGTTGTGGTCCTGGAGGACTTATGAGACACGACGAATATTATCGTCGTGTACTGGTGAAGTAAAAGCGAAATAATTCCGGGGAAGTTGCAATATAATTGCTATATTTACACGATTTATATAGGTATATATATTACAATATTACAGATTTTCCGATGTGTGGAGGCACCGGAAGGAATTGAAATATCTTAATAAATTTTGACAGGTTTATAAGAAGATTAAAAAGCAACTATTCTTGACTATTACGTGCTGAAGAATCACATTTCGATTTTTCGCTCCACCCTATTATATATACAAGGTATCAGATTTACGAGCTCTATCATGGGGATCTCTATTTGAAGAGATATGAAGTCGGTTAAATTAGGTCAAAGTTGCGCATTCTCGGGCTTTATAAGATGCTGTTTTAAAAATTACAAAATTCTGACTACTTCCGAAAATATCCAGAAAAAGCGAAATTTCGCGAAAACGTTTCTATTTTTTTTAGACTTATTTGAAGAGATAATTGAAAATAACTGACGCATTGTCGCACATTTTCTCCTCTAGAATATGGAGTAGTTCGGTCCATCATCAGCTGTTTTCTTATGGGTGGCATCTTGGATTTTTACATTTTTAAATTCACCTCGTTTTTCTCGTTACCATAATGTATCACACATTATGATTTGGACTTCCAGTTTGGAGGAAATATGAAAAATACTTTTATTGCGAATATTGTAAATAACATACACAAATTGAAATATGGTTTATCAGAACAGATTATTGACAATTGGCATTTCAATCTTGTTTGTATTACTTCTAGAAACATTGTTTAATTTTTTTCTGAAAGAAAATTGGGAAAAAAACACGCCGTTTGAGAAATGTGACACTGTTCATGTTCCTAGAATCAACTATCAGAGGAGGATGCAGAAGCCAGAAATAAACACTTCTGGTTATACAGTCAAAATTATGCTAAGAAATTCTTGAGAATGCCCTGCAACTACTATATAATTAACAAAATACTGTATACTTTAGATCCTGTGCTAACAGGAAGAGACCGAAATAAGTCAAGAGAACGAATCCCTTCCTGAAAGAAACCCTTGAAATGCTTCTTCCTGGCCACCCTGAGATGTCGATCAATTTGCTACTGTCTGCTGGCCCGAGTAAGATGGCTGAATCCGAAATTGACGAAAAAAGCAGCGAAGAAGAAACATGATTTTGATTAATTCCAATACATTTCGTTTTTTTACTATTTCGTTGCTTTAGTTAATGTAATCACGTTCAAATACTAAGCATAAGAAATAAACTGTTAATTATCCATCAAATAACTCCTATAAATTTAACAAAAACATTCTATTTTAGATTGTAAATATTAAATACCTGAAATTTCTTTCAAAATTGATGTGGAGTTTCCTATCCTTGAATATTTCAACGAATATTCTTTTAAGTAAATATTTAAGTTATTGTTTGTATGAATTCTTATTTATACCTTCAGTTAAAATTTAACATCGGCAGAGTTATACAGAAATAACAATTAATTAGTTTACAAGATTTCTTCATTGCCCGTTTTAATCGCATTAATTTTTGCAGAAATTTTTAAGCTATATGTAATCATTTTATAAGACTTTTAAGAGGGGCGTTATGTTTACTATTATCATTACTTCATTATTGTTAGTCTTTTTTTATTATGTCCCATGAAAAGTTTTATTACCGTATCAGCAAGACAAGACTTAATAAATTAAAGACGACGCAAGCGCCACCTTTTGCCTAATATCAAGTGGCATCGTCAACGATTTGGGTCTACAAAGTAGACGACCGAGAATCATTGTTTCGTCCACTAAAGAAAGGCGAACTTGTCCTGCTTATAAAAACAAGGAAAACAAAATTCACATTTGAACGTTTCATTAAATGTGAAGACAAGATTTACTAAAATTGCGTTTAAACTTTTAAACTTCATTATCATCGTTAAAATTAATTATAAATTCAGTCAAATAAATGGGTTTTGAGTTCACGTGAAGTGTTAGTATCAATAATAACACACGAGTTTTTCCTTACTTCACTTTTTATTAAAAAAAAGTGAAGTAAGGAAAAACTCGTGTGTTATTATTTATAAATTCAGTGCCTAATTACGGAATCAAGTTTTCTGCAAATAGGAATTAGATCGAGAGATATCTATAGAAGCTCCATCCAATTGTTGGAGTAGGCGTTCATGATATTTTGAGATGAATATCCATCGGTAATCAATGTAAAGCAACAATTTTATTTTTGATGATCGAACGCATTTCTTTCCGTTTTCGTGGGACCTGGCAACTTGATTTGAGGTATGATTTTCAATATTTCCAAATTAGTGAAGTTAATCAGCATCAGCAAAATTTGTAAAATATTATATTTGTAAGTGTCAAGACTTTAGTATAAGTAACTTGAAACGATAACAGTGTTTATAATTGATCCATCTCGTTGTTCGACATCCACTAATATCTCACGAGTTTTTGTGAAGGTTTTCGTCATTCTAAATGTATACATGACTTATTTTAAGTTCATGATTATTGCAAAATTGTAAGGTATTTTAAAAAAAACTAGATATCAGAAATAACAATTAAAAATCTTATTACTTTTCGTAACTTGTTATTTGTTTAATATTTAACTTTATTTGAAACGTTTTGATCCATTCGTTTTTTTATATATCGAAAGTATAACAAAAATCGACGACGAAGTTGGCATTGGAAATCTAAAGTCTGAACTAAAATCACACGCGCACGCGTAAAGTAATGGTTGTCATGTTGACATGTTTTCTAAGGTACATAAAACGTTTATGATTGAATCTTATTTTCGTAATGGGCGAAAAGTTGGTGGAGAGTGGCAGTATTCTGTTCCCGATTGTTTGGAGGAATTTCGAAATCAATTTCCCAATCTTGCCGTTGATAATAACTGTTTTCGATGTACTCTTCGGCGTGCGCTACAAGTCTTTTGTGACACTGAAAGTGTTGGTAGGAAGGAAGGCACTGGATTGGCAACAAAACGGTGGGCATTATCAACACTTACTTTGACTATTGTAATTTAAAATAAATTTAGTTTGGCTACCTATTTAAAGAAATTAATATCTGGCATGTCACTGTTTAACTGAAACCAGCATTTCATGCGTGTGATCTTAGTACAGACATGACTCGAGACTTCCAACGCCAACTTCGTTGTCGATTTTTGTTATTCGTTCGATATACTTACGACGTCTTGGCAATCAGGTACATATTTTTTATTACAAATTATATTTCGAATTTTTACTACATTTCCTTTCACCTTCAATTTTAAGTGAGGCTCCTTCAATTCTTCAAGATCATCCTGGAGAAATTTAAAATATGCATCCAACCCAATTTCATACAATACAATTTATGAATATAGTAAAATATAGAGCTTGTTGTGGAGACTGTTTTTTAAATAAAATTATTATACTAGGGTTAGTACTGAGAAGTAGAGCTACCATCTATACCCAATAATTATTCAAACCCGCAGCTTCAGCTAAAGCCCGCAGAAATTCTAAGTATGTTTGTTTCATGGGGAATTTGATTCCTTCGACAGTGTTGCCACAATTCATTGATATGCATTAATACATAAGCTATGAATTAAATGACTCTAAGAAAAGAAATAGGGCTGGTTGAATATTTCACGCAATTTCATTTATGAATATTGTATTGTTGTTTACAATGCTAAGTTGAACATCGATACTTGCATTATCACTTTTAAATTAGATAATAATTTAATAAAAAAAGTTTGGTTCTATTATTTATTTTATTTGTTTTTAATCTTCTATAAGCTGGTTGTGGAAACTGTTATTTAAATAAAATTATTATCCTCTAACTGTACTCAAACTGAAACTTCGCATTTTGATGATAGAAACTTAGTCCCGATTTAAGAGGTATTAGAAAGGTGGATTATTTTACTTTTTTATATGTTTTCTCCAAAAATGAAAAATGAAAGAATTTGTTTAAAAATATAAAATAAATACTTTATTTTCTTTTATACACATTAACACAGAAAAGAGGCGAATCGACAACAAGTTTGTCAGCTAGTAATTTGGCATTGCTTAATGACAGAAGGGGTAATTTGGACAAGCGTGAGCATCAACGCCAGCTGGCAATTGCGGGGCGGCGGCGTGAGCTGGAGCAGCATTCCAAGCTCCATGAGCTGGAGCTCCGTTCCAAGCACCAGCTTGAGCACCGTTCCAACCACCAGCATGAGCTCCATTCCATCCTCCAGCTCCGGCTCCGTTCCAGCCACCAGCTCCAGCACCATTCCAGCCACCGGCATGAGCGCCGTTCCATCCTCCATGAGCTGGGGCGGATGGGTTGGCGGCTAAAGCTGGGTTATCACAGTTGGGGAAGTTGGGGCAGGCTTGTGGACTGACTCCAGCTGGGTAGAGATCGGCTGGTTGACCACCGGCGAGCGGTCCGTGCCATTTGGCCAAACTGACAGCCACCAAGCAAGCAAATACAACCTGGAAGGAAATTAATAAATTGATTTGAATTATGTTTAAATTGTACATTGCAAGAATTATGTTAAATTATGACAGATTATAGGCACAATAGACTCCTTACACACAATATGGATATAATTTGTAGGTTAAGATAAAATGTTATATTTTTATATCTACATATACTGCCTTTAAAAAAATCAGAACACCAAGAATTTATTCGACGATTTTTTTAATTTACAGAATTTGATGACATAAACTGTACCGTTGATCAAAAAATCTATTGGTTTGGTTCTTATTTAATGGTATTTTTTATTGATTACACCATTATGAAGAGCTGGTGATTTTTTAATGTAGCTGCTTCTAATATATTAGTAGGCTGCGACAACTTTTACGTTTCAGTTTGTAAAATTGTAAAAGATGCCCCTTGTTCATCGTTATACACAATAATATTTTTTCAAATCATAAAACTTCATGTTTGATTATGACAAAACCAAAATCACATAAAATAAACAAATTTTATACGAACAAAGTAATACGCCTTTTATTGTGAAATTAACATATATAACGAATTACAAAATTACAGATTTTTTTGATTATTACTTATAATTTTATTTTTAGACCACTTAATTCAAATCATCAAAAGAAGAAACACGCATTTTGTAAACCTTATAATGTTTTTAAAATTTGTTCTTTGAAGATCATGGAAGTTTATGTATTCTCTTTTTTTTTCAATCCCACCATTGGATCTTAGAACCAGAAGTATTGAATAACCGAAATATTACAGTACTTTGAAAGAAACAAATTGAAATATCATTGAAGGAAACACCTTCGTTTCTTTACAATCGCGTAGGCTATTTACAAGGAAATTAAAGAGATAAATATTACAGGAATAATTTTAACATACTAATACAATTCATTAATTCATGCACAACAAATTATCCTTTATTTAAATTATTTCATCACTCTTAATGCACCACAATTTTGATTACTTGAAGTTGTGTTTTAATTTACTCAATCTTTAAATACATTCATTAATAATATATTTTTTGTTATCTTATTTCTCCAATAAAAAAATTCTATTCGAAATTATATTTTAGAAATGTATATCTCGTGATTTAAATAAAATAAAATTGAGATGATTCACACTTTTGCAGTTATTTAATAAAACATAAAATAAACATAACATAAATAAAACTCTAATAAAACTAAACTTAGTTTCTTACTACTACAATATCTTTATTCAAAGTTATTTGTTTTGCATATATTTACAATATATTATGGTATATTTGTTTCTTTCTTGCTTGCTTGAACAGGCTATCGACCTATGGTCTTTCCGCCAATAGTTTCTTATTTTCATTGTTCTTATAATTTGTAAATATTTATAATTGCATTTTGTTCTGTATATTAATTATTAGGTTATATCCGTTTTCATCCATTATCGTTACTATTATTTTTATTCTTTGTTTTGTTAAAAAATCCTGTAATTGGATGTATGTCCGTGGGGAAATAAAAATGATTATTATTATCAATCCCGAATTAATAATACTTGGAGTTTTCTAAAATTGCTGTATCTTTATGGATATTCATTAATAATCTACATTTTTATTATATTATTTGATAAAATAATAATGATTAGGCGAAAAAGACTTCTAGTCGAGGGACAATTTCAGAAATATACAAAAATTTCTAGTATTCCATTATTATTCCAATTATCTTCATATTTTATGTATAAAAACAAAATAATATTTTATAAATAATTATGTTACGTATATACAATAAAAATTGAAATAACTGTATATAACACTATAAGTAGTTATTTTGGTTTTAAATATTTCTTATATATTTAAAGAAATTAAATATTCTCCATTATAATATTTTTTTTATTTTTGTAAAGAATATTTAATTAAAGAATATTGAGGAATATTAAAAACAAAACAAAATATCTGTTATATACAGTTATTTTTTTTATTTTGAAATTAATATGTAACTGTAAAGTGGTAGCCTCCATAATCCAATAATTATAGTTATTTATAAATGAATATGAAAATATAATATAATTAGATAGAAACAATCAGTATATAACATTATAAATATAATAAATTATAGCGACGCAAGCGCCACCTTTTGCTTAATTTCAAGTGGCATCGTCAACGCTTTGGGTCTACAAGGTAGACGACCGAGAATCATTGTTTCGTCCACTAAAGGAAGGCGAACTTGTCCTGTTTAAGCAAACATAAATATAGTTCAGTAAATTGGCTATAGACCAACGGTTTTTGCGCCTAATATAAATATTATAATATAAATAAATAAAAGAATTAAGATGGAAAGACTAATAATTGATAGCCATTTGAGAGATATAAATTATGTATTTGAATTTGAAATATGTATTATTTTTTTTTATTTGTAATTAATCACTTCACGTAAATTAAAAAACTATATAATTAAAAATCCCTTAACTCACCAGTTTTACAAACATGTTGTCGATATGTCGATGTACAAATGCACAATGACTGCAATTTCAAAATTAAACTATTTATACGGAGACACCACACCCTACCTCGCCTATTGCAAAGAAATGTAAAAGTGATATGTTTAAATAATTGTAAACCGTACATGCACTTATAAATTGTCGGGCGAGTCCTTGATAAACGTCGCAGTTTGAATTAGTTTTTTTGTGTGTGTGTGTGACTCCATCAAAATATTGTAGATGCTGTTTTTTTTTATTTCGCGCACGAGGAAAGAGAGTTATCGGTTGTTAATTTATTTTTATTAATATTCATGCCAAGAATGCGAAAAGAAATATATCAAGGACGAGTTTGCTGGATGGGAAGTTTGGTGTTCGCTTTCAGGGAATGAGACAAAGAGTTGTATAACAACGAAATGTTATGATTAAGAAATTTGAATATTTAAATTTGTGCAATTTGAGATAACTTCTTTTTTTGAACAATTAATATCAACATAAATACATCGTTAATGATTTCGATGATATCTGGAACTCAACAATTCTTACAAACCTTAATTTCTGAACAACAATAAAATATTGATTTGTTATTAGTTCTATAATATTTAGAAATCAACAATTCTTACAAATGTTAATTACTAAACAAGAAAATATTGTATATAAATAAAGTTTCAATCTTGAGAAGTTATAAAATAATTCATCCGTTCTATTATTTAACTACGAGGCGTCTTGAACTAGAGACAGAAACCTCGAAAACACACGCTCCGTTCCATATATTTATTTGTCTAAAATTATGTAGAGTAACACAATAATGAAAATTGTTGACAAATAGAAAAGTAAAGTTGTTTAATGTGCATTTGTTTAACGTACTTACGTAACGTAAGTCAAAAGTCACAGAGCTAAATGTGAAAATATTTTATTAATTATTTTCAAATCATTTTTATTTAATTTATTTAAAATTATTGACACTGTATGATTAAGTTCTCGTTTGACATATTTTTATCTATATATAATATTTAAATAAAGCACTTGGTTTATTTCACTTTTTTCGTGATAACTAAATTAATCATAGAGTAAGTATCGGTTCAGCAATACTTACGACAATGTACATAAGAAATTTAATAAAGTTCGTGAAATTCAAAAATCATATTTCTTTATTCTTTTCTTTATAAAACTGATAGAATTAAATATTTTTGTAAAATGTGTGAAGATGACCAGTAAAACTAGTTGAGAAAAAATATAAAAGCAAAACAAACCAAGTGTTTCATTTAAATATTATAAGTATAGATTTTTGACACTGGTTAATCAAACATACCGCGTTTAAAATGTACATTTTATATTCAATTTCTTTATATTAACTTTAGAGTACATCCAATTATTTCGAATTTTTTCGTCTTTCCTAACTTATAAATCGGATTTTCGTAAGTCAATATTTTATTAATCCCATTATAATTCATTTTAAACACTACTTGTAAATTCATAATTTCCCTCCAAATATATTTTATTACCCATTGTGTGATTATGATTGCTCCGACTTTCTCGATTGTAACAATTGCATTATTTCGTTAAATACCATCGAGTGTAATTTTTATGTTTACAGCCTTAACAGAAATGCCAGGAAATTAATGAAATTTCTTCATGGGCCGGCCGACGCCCAGCTCCAATTTTCGACAAATCATCTATTGAATGCCACACTGTTATTTGTTTACCAGTACGAATCTAGTTTAATATCAATTTTATGCGATTTTTAGTATGCAATCATTCCAAAGGTTGAAATAAAAGCACATGAAATTGTAATTCACTTAACATTAAATACTTCTTCTGGAAAATGAATGGCCCTGGATCTGAAGCAGTATTGGCCAATCTTAAAATACAATCATTAAATAATTACTTTACTTTAGTTAAACAAAATTATTTAAATTATTAAACAATTCAATAATTTTGTTTATTTGCTGTTATTATTTATTATTTGCATTAAATAAAAGCTATTTCATTTCCAATAGTTTATGCTTTTTTTGTTGAAACTTGTTTAGATTAATTCTAAGGGATAGGCTTTAGAAAGTTGTAGTTGCGATTTGGCTGTAACCAAAGACCCATATTGTTGGTTGAATATAGAAGCAGATGAAGTAGCTTTGTGTTTAGATAAAGTAAAACACTCACGTGTGTAGTTTTAAAATTATTTTTACATTATTGTGAGACAATAACTCACAATAAATGTTTCGCTACATAGAAGTATCATTAGGTTAATAATTAACATCGTCACCTGCTGACGATCACTAATATCTTCATCTGGTGATACTAACGAAACATTTGTTTTGGGACAGTAATAATAAAAATAATTTTGAAACTATACACGTGAGTATTCTACTTATTTTATTAAACAAAAAGCTACTTCATCTGCTTCTATGTTCAACCAACAATATGGGTCGTTAGTTACAGCCTAATCGCAACTACAGCTTTCTAAAGTATATCCCTAAGAATTAATATTCTCATGATTGAGTGATCTATATAATCTGCTCCTCTATTCAACCAAATTAATTGGTTTGAGCAAAACCCCAAATATAACTTTCTAAAGCTTATCTCTCTATAATTGATATAATATGTAATGGGTCATACCTGGTATGAAAGTAAAATTTTAATGTACGATATTGTTTCATTTTGTTTTTTGTATTCGGTTGGGTGGCCCGTGCTGTAAGGACCCACAGCCAGCGGGAAAAATGCGTACGTGACGATCGTAATTATTCTTTTTTTTTATTTATTGTATCAATTTATTATAAATTCTACCCAGGCTTTGCTTACAGACAATTTCAGTGAATTGTTGTATGTCAAGTGTGAGTAGCAGCTCAGGATGAGTTTTTTTAAGGGGTTTTTTATCATCCCAATATGTAGAAGAGCTGATTTGCGTCTTCCCCAAAATACATTTGATATCAAGTGTTTATTGTGTAACAATAAGACAATATATCACCACCTTCATGTCATTTTTTGTGTGTTTTAATTATCTTTTACCTTTTTTTACCTAGTTTAGGAAAGTCACAACATAAAAAAAGGACATTCGCGTAAGCAACGGATCTGTTTTTTTTTATGGTTACTATACAACACGACATGAATTTCTGTCAGAAACAGGTAGGGTCCTAACCATTACAAATATCATTAATGTGTGTTTGCATTGCATTATACAATTCCCTCAAATTCTAATCCGTATATTTTCCGTCCGTAGAAAACAGGATTTTCACAAAAACCTTTCGAATATGATCGTTTTATCTAATCCACGATTTTATCAA
The DNA here is from genome assembly GCA_963082785.1 of Philonthus spinipes. Taxonomy (NCBI): domain Eukaryota; kingdom Metazoa; phylum Arthropoda; class Insecta; order Coleoptera; family Staphylinidae; genus Philonthus; species Philonthus spinipes. The sequence continues at coordinate 18,177,212 of OY720306.1, read as the reverse complement.
GAGAGAAAAATATAATTTTAATGATGTTTAATAATGACACGGAAATATTAAAACTGCGAAATGAAAAATAACAATAAAAACCACTTTTGACATTGGATAAATGCACACGATTGTGAAAAATTAAATACAATTACACAATAAGTAATCCGTTATAAGTTTCTTACTTAAGGGTGATGCCTAGATGCAAGGCCGATAAAAAACGTGAAAATTCGGGATTTTTTTCTGAAATAAAAACAAGATAGATAAAATCCAATTACCCCAGTTTATTTGGCATACATTTGTCGTCAACTAAGATTTTTTCAACTTCACTGAAGGCTCTGAGGGCTCATGACGCAGCTCCCCGCAGAAGACCTTTTAGAAAGGACGTTTGCAGTAACTGCTCCTGGAGATGCAGAATGCATTTGAAATCAAACATTTCAATTGCGTTAAGAATGAGTAAATGCTGTTTTGATCTTCCTGTTTTGAGAAAAAAAATGTTTCCTAAGTAAAAAGTGCTGTTTCAGGTATAAAAATCTATTTTTGATCGGCTGTAAAAAATAGAAAATAAATAATGGGCAAAATCCGAACGACTACTCAACCGCTCCCCTATTTACGAAACTGATCCGACCAACTAGCTACCATAATAGGTTTTTGGTTTTTAGTTAGTATTTCATCATAACCTACGAGTTCAACATTCCGTCCGTATATATTTTATTATTATTATTATTATTATTTTTTTTTTTTCATTTTCCTTTCTAAAAAAATAATAAATTTAATTTAATTTGAAAGAATACAAATTTATAGTAACGTACATAATTATTTTTATGTCAGCTTTGACATATATAATGTACGGTTTCATCATAACAAGCTGGGGATGAGAGCCAGTGTTCCATGCATGCGGTTTAATTGGCTGCTTGTGGTATGCAGCATAGTATATCATGGTATTTGATTCATCCGCTGAACACCCAAGGATTACATCCGCCGAAAGGAAGTACATTCAGAAAAGTCTTGGCAGAAGTATATCCAGAGAAACGGTTAGTTTGTTATCGAATTACAAAATTTTTTGTTAGTTTTTCCCAAAAAAATTAAAATAAATAGATATTTGTAAAACTATATTAATATTATATATTTAAAACAACAAGATGGATTTTATAATAAACTGTTAGAATTAATTATAAAAATACAACATTTTTTTCTAATCAATATTTAGCAATAAGGGGAGCGGTTAAACCACGAACCTATCTCCTCCGTTACGTCTATTATTAAAGTATTACCATCAATGAAATATCCATATTCAATAGTATTAGGTTACATGAAGCTTTCCAGTTTTTCATTCCTTTTTAAAATTAATTAATAAATTGTATTATACTAAGCTAGCAAAAATAGTTTAGAATACGAGACAAAAGCCGCAATCACGTTGACTTGTTACCGATTTTGAAAATGTGGTTTCAAGATAATCGCAATTTAAAATTTGAGATAAGTTCACTTCTCGACTAACTTTGCATAAACTCGCATAACTTCGGAAATTTGTATCCAATCAATATCAAACTTTTTAGGGAATAATCTTAAATTTTAAATTCTGCGATAAACAAAAAAATTGATTAACAAGGCATATATTTATTATATATATTTGCGTATTTTAAGAGTTATATAAAAAATAACAAAATTAATAACATAATAACAATTAAATACAATTTTTAATAACAAAACGGATAATTCGGACAAGAATGAGCATCAATCCCAGCTGGATACTGCGTGGCATGTCCATGATGGCCATAAGCACCAGCATAAAGTGGAGCTGCGTGATGGACCCCGTGATGAACTGTGAAAATATACAAATAAATAAACAAATGAAATAATTAATAAATGTTCGATCAAACATCTTTATTCAGACAATATGACAACAAAAAAATACAAAATTTATTACAACAAAATATACAATTGTGTTATGGGCTATCAACCATAGGTCTTTCTGCCCGATTTTATAATTTCATTTAATCATAATATAAACATAATATCACTTATGTGAAACAAAAATTACACAGTTCTGCAGTCTAACGAAGAAAAGTAATTCATTTGAGATTATTTTAAAATCAATTCAGCATAGGCTAGCTAAGATTTTTCTGAACTCTATTAACAGAAGAAAGTTACTTCCAATTCTAGATATGTAACGCGCATTTTAGAATTTCGGTTGCTTCATCTGAAAATCCTTTTGAAAATAATATTTCTCAACTTGGTTTAATGATACAAGCTGATAAATTCGTGTGGTGAAAATACGCCTAGGTTACAAATAATATTATTAATCATTGAATTTTGGTGAGACAAACCAAGTACATTCAATTATTTTGATATAATTTTAATATTTAGACATTGGTAGTTCATATTGTATGAAATAAATATGAATAAAATATTAAAAATCAACCAATAAAACACAGATTAGATTGAATAACTTTAAATTCTCGACTAGTTTCGGGTTATTGGTCCATTTTCAAGAGAATTTAAAATTTGTTTTATTAAAATTTCTATGGATATTTACATGAATGGATATATTGATTTTATAATTTTTAATTTTATAATTAAAAAATCAATATATCCATTCATGTTAATATCCGATTTTTTTTATTTTAAAATTAAAAAATCAATATTCATCCATTCATGTAAATATCCATAGAAATTTTAATAAAACATATATTAAATTCTCTTGAAAATGGGCTAATAACCCGACGAGAATTTAAAGTTATTCAATCTAATCTGTGTTTTATTGGTTGATTTTTAATATTTTATTCATATTTATTTCATCAATTATTTTGTGTATGTATTGTAGGAGAGGAAATAGATTTACGGACGGGTTTTGGCCAGGAGGATTCAATTATCATCAATGTTATTATATTGTAAAAATGAATTAGAACTTCTTACTTCGGCAGTCATGGGTTTCGGGATTTATCTCTCATCAGTACAACTTTGCAACTTCAAGGTGAAAATTATTAATATACAGTGCGTGTACAATGAAAGTGTTGAATTTGACTATTTGACACCAGAACTCGATTAGTCTATATTGGCAAGAATGTCACGCGCCGCGATTGTGATTAGGACAAACTTCGTGCTCATCTGGCTTAATGTATACCGTACAAATGACTATGCTGTATGAAATCCAAAGACAAGCGACTGCGAAAAATAAGAACTGTTAGCGAAAGTAAGAAAAAAACATTAACTTAAAGTTAAAAGTTTTTCGTGCGGTATAATTAATTTTTTGGAGATTTTTCCGAATTTAAGACGCAAGAATCGCGCCTTCGATGCCATTTTCTGTTCAAATAAAAGCCTTTAATGAATCCGTGCAGCGCTTTATTATCGTAAACCCAAAAGAAAGGAACAAAATCATTTAAACTGCTGGTGATTATATTTAAAACACGCTCAGGCAAGTCGATTAGTGTTATCCCATAACTAAATGACTATACAAAGTTATATATTTTTAAATAGAATATCCTATATATTATTACATATTTGGATTCTTCGGAGAATTCTAGCCACTTTTTATATATCCCCTCCTATGCCTATTTTCAACTGTTTGCCAAATATTTTTTAATAATGTTATGTCTATTTTATTCTTATATTTTCACTTTTGTGTGATGTGTTACTGTAAATAATGGTTTGAGCTTAATTATGTCCCATTACAACCGTTGCTATGTATTTTTTCATTTTTTTTTAATGGTTGACATAGAATAATGAAATAATTGATTGACGTAAACAATTGATTTTTTACACTATCGGATGTCCCCTTCAGAACCAATAAACTTTTTTCCGATTTTTTTTTTTTGTTGTTGTACGATGCATATTTTGCATTTTGTTTGGATTTATCTTTGCGAATATTTTTGAAATCTTGATAGATGGCGCATCTATCAAGATTTCAAAAATATTCCTCAGATAAAACTTTATCATTTTCAGCGTAGAATCTGGATATGCAATAAAAATATGGATACCCGTTTAAATTTTCAAAGTTAACAACCTTATGGTGGCAGTGAACATTTTTTAGGGCATCGAATGTCCCCCACGAAACCATTAAACTTTTGTCCGAAAAGTATTTTTGTACGATGCATATTTTCGATATATTCCACTGGATGAATTAGAATTGGTCGCCTTGTATATGCTTAAGAGTCCTGTCTGTATCAGTTTGAATTGTGAGAGTTTACAAAAAAAAAATTATATGAAACAGTACTAATTATCAAAAGATACATATAAGCAGTGTAACTACGTGACTACGCAGGAATCAAAATCTGATTGGTGTGATAACTTCCAAGGGCAATTACCAATTTGCGCTTATCATCATTAAAATTATTTTCCTGACAAATAGCACTAAAGGCAGTGCTATTTGTCAGGAAAATAATTTTAATATCGCTAAAATCGGAGAGATCGTATTAATTTTCTTTGAATAAAGCAGGTTCTTTACTTCATAAGTTTGCCTTCATTAGTTTGACTTATAAATCGCGGCAAATTAAACTAAAAATACTACATACGACTTTGCTTCATGTTAATTATTACCTGGTCCAAACGCTCCAGATTCAGCTAAACCTTCTCCGCGATAATCACCATCTCCTGTGTATTTACCAGTGTACAGTGGATTGCTGTGAGCGTGCCATTTCCCGTCGTCGTGAGCGCCATTCCATCCACCGGCGTAACCTCCTTGGCCGTGACCGTGACCACCGTTCCAGCCTCCATGAGCAGCTCCGTTCCAAGCATCATGGGCTGCATATCCGCCTGAATGCCCGGACGGATTTGCAGCCACAGCTGGATTGTGGCAGTTGGGGTAATTGGGGCAAGCGTGAGGGCTCACTCCAGCTGGATACAAATCCGCCGGCTTGCCTCCAGCCAGAGGACCATGCCAAGCGCCAAAGGATACATTGAAAATGAATGTTAAGACTAACTGTAACAATTATAAGTAATTCAAAATCTAAGCTGAAAGATCAATGACGGTTAGCTGTTTAATTTAAAAGAAAAAACAAATATAAATAGAAAATAGTATTTATTCACTTGGTCGCAGTTATTTAAATAAAAATTAATAGAAAATAATTAATAAATTATTTTCTCATTAAGCTATGTGATATTTTGACTTACATTAAGTAAGTACTTTAAACAAATTCACATAGAAAAATAATTCTCGGGCAAATACCCCGCCAGACATTTAATTATTTATGTACAGCTGCTGCTGCATATCAATAACATATTGCATCATGCAACAAATTTTTGATCCGAGAAAAATCCAATGTAAAGCATAAAAAAGAACGTTACTCAAAATAAGGCTATCTGCAGACATGTGTTTCAGGATCTATTCCTCATCAGTACAGCTCTGCCGTGCATAATTTAAAAATGTTCAATTAAATTAATTAATTAAATCTACTTTGTTCAATCAAATTAAATCAATTACATTAAATCAAATCAAACTAAATCGATTTAAATTAAGACCGATAAAGCTTCTTTCTCTATTCTTATACATTGAATAAAAAGAAATTATATGATATAATAAACAAATTGACAATTACTGCGGCCATATAAACAGATTGCATAAATGACAGGGCTCCACCATGTGGAATCTGGGGCCGCTCCTACTTATCTAATTTTAAAGAGAAATGGAATGCGTTTTATAAACTATATGAAATTATTATTATCCTTTATATCTATACAAATTGGCCAAAATTTTACAAAATGGAGGCAATTTAAAGACAAAAATCCATTTTTATCAGATTTTTTGTTTCTTATAGTTTGAAATCTGAAATAAAAAAATAATATTTTTACTTTTTTAATGAGAATAGGTGTGGATCTAATAAATTTAGTTTAGAATTCATAATTTCAAATCCGATGTAAATCGATTAATCCGTTCGAACGGAATTCTTCACTGAATTGTAAATAAAATGATTTCGAGAAAAAAACTGGTTTAACGTTTCCGTAATGGATTTCATTGATAATCATTCTTTCCTCGATTCAACGTTTAAGAAAACGTTAAATTGGAGATTTTTACATTACCTTAACACAACTTCTACCGCACATTATAATTATTATGACATGTTGAATCCGGACAAAAATGGCTGATTAAAGATTGAACAAGTTTTCTTTTTTTCCTAAAATGCGACATTTAATGCGAATAGGTATATATTTGGGGTTTCAATCAATATTCATAATTGATAAAAAACGTTATTTTTAAATGTAATAGAGTAACTAAAATATGTTTTTAAAACAATCAGCGATTCCTGGCGTGGAAAACACACATTGTTTTCAAATTAAATAAAAACCATTAAAAGAAAGAAATCGAGTTTTGCGCGAACCCAGGGCGTGCAAGCGCTAAGGATATACTTTTGCAAAAATGGACTATTTGCCCACTAATAAACTAAATTAATCAATTCATTGTAATTTAAATAACTGCAAATGTGAATCATCTTTGTTTTATTTTATTTAATTTTATTTAAAACTGCTTTTTTTTTCGCACGCCAAGTCCATATTTTTTGTTCGGAACCGATAAATCCGCACATTGCACGGGTCCTTCACCCAGCGCGACCACTTTCATCTGAGATTCCGGTGAAAATTGATTAAGAACTAAGGGCTTACAGGGCAGAGCTGTACTGACGAGGAATTAATCCCGAAACACGTGTCAACAGATAGCTTTGTAATTGTTATTTATGGCTTCCTTGCATGAAATATTTTCAACTTAAACCGGTAGTACTGGTATGCAATAAACAAATATCTATTGTGTAGCTGTTTCAATAGATATTTGTCAAAAGTTTAGAGAGTAAGTAAATTTTGCAGTTGGAAAAAGTGATTGATCGAATTTTATTGATCATTGCCAGAAATTTGCCTTCTTTAAATTCATTGAAAAATAATCAAGTTATAATCTAGTAAAAAGAAATTCTTTCCATTTATATTGAGCAATCATTACTTGTTTACCCATAGATATTAACGTAATTATTAGATTACGTAACTACTAACATATAGTTCGGTACAAAATAAATAAAGTTAGTAGTGAAATATAATACAATAAATAAATTAATTATTAACAATAGAAAGAGAGTATTTGTTCATTTGATTTTTAATTAAATTTAAATTAAAGTAAATAGAATGTTTAAAATAATTAATTTAGTTTCTTTACGTAGTTCAAAAATTTGCAGTAACGAAAGGAAAAATAATTGATTGGTGATTCCATTATGTAAATTATTTATTTTCAATTTTCTATCATTTATTTTAAATAAATTATTACTTTTAACCAAATAAATATTGAAAGAACAGATTTATAATTACAATCCGTTAGCATCGTTTTAAGAGGGTTTCATTATAAGGAAATTTAAATTAAATAAATTTAATAACTGAGCACAAAACTCAAAAATTATCAATTTGATTTTTTGTTCGATGGAGTCATTCAGTTTATAGGGAATTTCGTTGAGCGATGAATATTAAGAAATATTTCTTAAGCCCCCGGCTTTCGTATTTAGTAAACGAGGTATTTGTGCCGACAACAGCACTGATTCGAACTTTCTTATTATTTATTTATCTATTTGTTTTTGGTTAAAAATTGCATCTTATAATCATTTCCATAACCCCACCACCTATAGTATAATTGTTATAAGGTATATCATCCCCATCCTGACTTAAAAACCGCGTAAAAAATCAAATTGACTAATTTCAATGAATTAATCGCTACTAAATAATTATCTAATACTTTTTTATGGTAACAAATTTAATAAATCTTTAATTAGAATACTGTACATGAAGCTGATATAGTTTTGTTTTACGTATTTATGTTTATATAAATATTATATGTATTTTATTAAGCCATGAGCACATCTAATTTAATAAATAAATAATATAAAATTATTCCTATATAATAATAATAATCTTTATTTCCAATACAACAAAACAAGAAATACAATGGTAACAAGAGATTATGCGTATACAGTAAGTAGTATTAGAAATCTAATGGCGCAGTTCAGTCTTGGCTAAGTACCGCAACTAATTTACAACTAGACCATTCAATACAAAGTTTAAATCATCAGCGAATACAAAATAAAGTTAAGTTTAGACACACTGACAAGTTTCGTTCCTCGAAAATGTACAACTTTAATCATCTGTTGATAAAAATAAAAACTCAAATTATATACCTAACTAATGATTATCTATTTTAATTATTATTATTTCGTCAAGATGAAAATATTCTCAATATTATTCAATATGTTTCACTTCAGTATTAAAATAAATATTCATAATTTTGTAATGTGCTGCGGTCAGTTCTTGCTTTAGTTTGCTTTTTTCAATTACATCACAAGCAAATTTTCTCTCTTCTGGTTTTTGGCGTTAAAGAATTTTCATAATTGATTTGTGTAAAGTAGATTCCGTCAATAAATAAATAAATACCTTTCATTGAAAATTCAATATAAACACATATTAAATTACAATAATTAGTAATAATTAACAATTATCTAACGTCTTTTGACTACATCACTTCGACAATAGGCAAAATATGGTGTTTTACAAAAAGAGATCTTTATAAGTGATAATTTTATAAAACTCCAACTGGATAAGCCAAAATGAAAGGGTTATTACATTAAATCTCACGATATTTTTGATTTTGTTATTAATCGTGTTCGGAATTAATTCTTAATTTTGTCGTATTGGAAATACAATTGTGTATTACTTTATTTACGGAAAAAAAGACTAGATTATTATTAGAGTAAGTTTGCAGCCCACTATATAAACTATTTTAATTTAATAGCGTAATACTTAAAAACAAAACAATAAAGCAGGCTGTCTTTTTAACTTAAATTAAATAAAAAGAATTTGAAAATAATTAATTTACTCAATTTAATAATTAAAAAAATATTTTTCCTTTAGTCGCAGGACTTTTATCAACTAACGTTGCATATATGATTAAATCGTTTCTGATTGATTACTTTGTAAAACATTTCTACTAATATATATTTTATAATTAAAGTGAATTCAATTAAAAAGTATATAATACGTTACATAGTTCTTTAAAAACAAATATCCACTAGAGCAATTACTTCTACGGCAAATACCTCTACATTCATTGAATTACATAATAGACATTTGTTTTTGCATAATAATTGAATATTGTAATGAAACATGTTTTTTTTTTAATTCGAGAATATTTAATGCAAAGAAAAAAAACGTTATGAAATATAAGGCCAACTGCAGACACGTGTTTCGAGAAATATCCTCGTCAATACTGCTCTGCCCTATAAAAATTTTTAAGTTGTTAAATCTGTATCGTGTCGCTCGGGATGATGAAGAACAAGGGAGTCTTACAGAGGTAAACAGGAACAAACACCAGGAAAGCACAAAAGTTGAAACAAGAGAACACGGAATCTCGCATAGAAATCAACTTGACATACAAAAAAATATAGCTGGCAGACTCGGAAAACGGAGAATTTTTTTTAATAAAAATAATATAATAACGAATACTTTAATTAATAAAATATTTATGATTTTCAACACTTTTTTATTTAATTTCACTACAATTGTTTCGCTACGCTGTAGCTTCTTCAGGTGAAGAAAGTTAATAATAATATTTACCGTAATATTTAGAATGTATTCAATTTATTCTAAATAACTGCGATCAAATAAATATACTCCATTTCTATTATTAATTATATTTGTCTAAAGTGCACAATGCTATTATGTCAATAAATATCAAACAATCTACTTACAATCTTTCTAATCATCTTAAGAATCTATTTAGAATAACTACTGAACTCTCTCAAGAGATTGAGTATTTATAATCTTCTCCCTCTCTTGCATCAGCATAATCCATAAGCTTTCGTTACTACAAAGAATTGATGAAATCTGAACAATTTTGTAACAAAATTCATCGGATGCGACCTTGAAATTACACCACAAACTTGCGGTCAGCGTATTTGCTACATAAAATTATAACAATTTTGTCTGTTAAATAATTTCGCGTTACTGGGAATTACGAAAGGTTATGAAAGGTATTCAAAAAAGGGTTAATGTATTAAATAACAAAACAACGAAAAAAATAATTTCTATAAATGATAAATAATTGTGTCAATTAAAATTAATTAGAATTCTTTAATTTTGTCGGCGTTAACTTGATGGTACATTTTCAATATCGGATATAAAGAAAACAAGATAATCCAAGTGGTATAAAAAATTACTTACTTTTAAAAGACGATGCGTTTAGATTTATAATAGTAACACTTTTTCATCGTGCCATTACACTTTAATACATAGAAATCATATAAGCATTTTACTTGCTTATACTAAAGTCGTCATTCTGATTAGTTGATTGTTGAAGCTTCTACTTTGTTATACAACGTAATTCACAGTAAAAAAATACACTTTATTTTTGTTTTATTATTATCCATTCTGATTGGCAAGAATTAGTAACGGATTTACTTCATGTGAGATTTTGTAGCCAAGACAGTGTACACGGGTAAAATTATATTTTATAACACGTAACTAAAGAGTCACAATTTATACAATGATAAAGAAAACAATTACATAACCAATGCCAGTTAACAGTTTATTTTACTATGACACTCAAACCAATACATTTACAATTTTCAATATCTTGGTGGCGGAGCTTGACGAGTCGTAGAGTCGCGAGTACTTTTGATAAGATAAAGTAAAAACCCACTGAAGAAAAATGAACATAAAAATTTTACCAATATAATTTCAATTCATTATTCATACAACCTTATTTATTAAATTCAGGTTCAGTTAAAAATAATCATATTAGCTTAGTTTCTTATTATGTATGCAAATCTTAATGCTATATGATCGAGAACTTTTCGCCTTCGATTTTTTTCTTTATTTTACATTTTGCTGGTACCAGTGAATAAAAAAATAAAACGTCACATGCATGATTATTTTTGAAATCAGTACCGAACATAAATTTTTCTTTGTCGATAGCTATTTCCGAAATGGGACAAATAGAGAAAATGAAGAATAGGTCTATTCCCTCTAACATGTATTGAAGAATTCCGCGCTGCGTTTCCTGCCATTGCAGTTTCCTCTGTTTTATAAAGCTTAATACAACAGTAGCTGCACTGTGGCTGAACGGCTCGACGATATTTGTTACAACTTATACTATAACTTTTACAGTTGATTCCATCTGTAACATTTAGTGTTGCTGACAACAACAGGTAAGGTAATTTCAAATCAAAGAAGAGATGCCGCACTTATCCAACCATTTAGTGAGTGAACATTTGATGGTGATTTTAAGCTCTATTTACTGTAAATTGTACTTGCCATTATAAATAAATGCATTTTTGTTATTCTTCAATTTGTTAGAATAAAATAACCTATATCGTGTAGTTATTTTTATTGCCAACATATTTTTTAATAAAAAAGCAAAACACTCTAGAGGAGAAAAATTCTCGATCATATTGTATATATTTTGATAGGAAGTTCAGAAATGGATTCTTCGGAATATTTCAACAAATTTCCTGTTTACATGAATTTAAAAAAAGAGAAATTACGAAAGATGTTTTAAATTAACATTTTTGGCTCAGATACTAAGCTAGCTATGGAAATGAGCACCCAGAATATTCGAAATAAAATAATTATAGCTGATTGGTATAACACACGCGGCGGAAACCATAACTCAACGCGGTGTAACAAATTGTAAAGTACAGGCGTCGTCTTTTTATCATCAGTTATTTGACTGGACTTCCAAAAAAACAAGATATTATATCGTTTCCCAGTTCTCCTGTCTCCGTGCCTTCTTGATGCAAGCAGCCTCCAAGCAGCATGCTTCGATCCTAGAGTCAGTGATCCCACAAACTAAATGTCTACTGATCCTCACGGAAACTATGGAGGATCTACAATATATGAAAAAGAATTATACTTGCTAGGAGACAGTTAATGAGTGCCATAATAAACTAAGGCAGGTCCCACCGGATTTCTCCTAAGAATGCTCAACATGGAGGCATTGACGTAGTATGGCCGTCTATTAGAGTGAGGATTCTTTCGTTCTTCTCTATCTGAGAAAGAGAAAGAAAGAATTGTACTTGCTGGGGCATAGTTAAGGAGTGCCACAACAAACTGAGGCAGGCCTCGATATTTACCAAAATCGAGATCACTTGGATGAAAAGGCAGAGTAATGACAATGGGAACAGGAACGCTGGCGAATTGGCTGATGCTCCTATGTAAAATGCTACATGGCAATATTCTAAAGAAATTTAGAAGTAGATGAGATGAAACAAAAGGCTTCGTACTTTCCAAGGAAACTCTATGGTGTCACAATAAGAGAAAGCCAATCATTACTTATGGCTATCCAGAACAAATATTAGTAACCTCACGTTTACTTGGGGTCGGTGTTTCCGTTTACTCAGGCTGTTTAATGTCTTCAGTCGCCTATGATCCGATCTTTGTGCTGTTGCCAGTTGGCTTTTCTCCACTCTTACTTTCGGTGCTATCGCCTTTGGTCTGTCTTTATCTAGACGGGTGTTTGGATTTTTGCAGGCATTTTCACGTCTTCAGTCGCCTATGATCCAATCTTTGTGCTACTGCCAGATGGCTTTTCTTCACTCTTACTTTTCAGGCGCTGTCCTCTTTAACGGCAAAAATGCTAGGTTGTTGTTCTAGCCACCCACTTAGCGATACCTGTTCAAATCCATAATTGATTTTCGACCCAGCTTCATTCAAGAGACGATATCCACGGAAATTATTATTTCCAGTGTTGGTCCCACCGGATTACTCCTAATGATCCTCAATGTGAAGGTGTTGAGGTCGTTTTGTCCCTCTATTAGAGTAAGGATTCTTTCGTTCTTCTTTTCTTTGCTCTCTGGACAGTAACCGACAAAAACTCATTGCGCGGCATCTCTTCCACTTTAACGATTTCCAGTTCGGCACCTTCCCGTGGCCTGAGTTGGTCCTAGAAGCCCTTCAGCCTATCCACCGTTCCCCAGTTTGTGCAGGTTATTTCAAACCTACCTGGACGCTGGTGTGCTTGTAGAGGGGCGGGTCTGAAATTCCCTTTCCTTTCTCTCATCCCGGACGGATTTCTGCACAATTGTAACCTGACCCTCTGCCATTAGGCCTTCCTCCTTTTGTTTCGTTAGTCCCACTTTCATAAGCGTTTTGCTTTTAGTTCAACCTTCGGTTTGTTTTGACCAACTTGAGGAGTCGTTCTTTCCTTTGTTTTTAATATTCTTTGGTATCATTTTAGTCCAACGAATAGCAAGGGAAGTAATCGGTCTCCTACGACAGAACTCCATATGTCATTGAAACCTTGAGTTCGGCATACTCCGGAATCCGACTTACTATTACCAGGCTTTCCCCTAGTCACGAAGCATATGGGCATAGGCTGTTCCACCATTAGCTTAGAGATTATATTTTATGTGGTATCACACCACTTGACACGGGCGGTTAAGCCGAATTCTCCCGACTCAGTGTCCACGAGACATGACTATATTCAGCAAAAAGCCCAGTATATTCTACAATTAGGTTTGGATGAGTTATGTGAGGTTGAAGGTAATAAAAATCTTTCTTCGCAAATTTTATTATAAAACGAAATATATATTTCAATCACAAAGTGATCATAATCAATAAACATTTATTATTATTAAGATATTAATAAGATAATAATAACGTTTATCTGTTTTTGTTTTGTATATGGATTATTTGGATAGAATAGAATTGTATTATGTAAGGAATATTTATTATTTGAGATGCTTTTATTATCATTAAGTATTAAATGTCTATTAATAATGATTACTTTATGATTGAAATGTGCATTTGTTTTTTTTTAATAAAATTTCTTAACAAAGATTTTTTAATACTGCGTTAATTAAATTAATTCGTACATACACTTCTTTCTTAATACCGATAATATCGACTATAAATCATATTAAAATAATTGTCAAAAACATTTTGATACTAACAATACTAAATAAAAATCATGTTACAATAATTATCTAATTTAATAACAACGAGAAAAGTCCGCGACGCACATTAAGAAACTGACATTGACAATGAGGAACGTAAACAATACACCAAATATTTATACCAATCAAAAACACCTGCGTTTAATAGAGCATGTAATAAGTAAACTATTTATTATTTTCCAATACAAGGACCCGTTTTTTGCGTACACTTTTTTCTGTCCCCCATTAAATAACGCCCGAAATATTTATACGTCACGATTGTTCCTTTCGGCCTTGATTTTGGAATTCGGAATAGGTTTATCCACATTATGGATTCCGTTAAAAAAACGAAAGCGCTTTATACAACGGACTAATTTCATTTCATTTCAATTCGATTATTTGAGAAATATCCTATTGCGCAATATTGGTATAATTTATTGTGATTTTTTTAATGAATGTTAATTCGCAATTTCTATTCAGCGTGCTCCCGTGTATTAATTAGTGAAGATGGAAATTGAATAAAAATGTTGATTTCTGCACCACACCTGCATTTCCGTTAATCAACGCCGGTTTATCGAGTGGAAATTAATTGATTATTTAAAGTGATCCTAAAATCAACAAAAAAAGTAACTTCAGTTAGTGTGTTATAATAATAATAAAAACTTTATTGTCAAACAAGAAATGAAACATATATTTCAGAAAACGAAAGTTTTGTTTCATTATAACTTGTATTGTGCTTGTATTGTTTGTTTGCTTAAAACGTGAAATATTTTAAATTAATAAAATGAAATATTTTATGTACGGAAAGTTCTTTATTCGATAGCCCAGGACAGGCAAACACATAAATTTTATTGTGTACATTTAATGTTAATGTTTATCAAAATGTATGTAGTAGTAGTAAATACATTTATTGTACTCAAAAGAGTTACAAAAGGTCATCGACTTTTTGATTTGTGTAAATAAAAATTTGTCTATATATATGAAATGTTTTATAATTTCATTTCTTCAATATACTAGCCTACTAAATATTTATGCCGATAGGCCGGAATGGGTAGGACTCCGAGATGCAGACTAATGCAAGCTGGTTAAGTTGTAACAATTATTTTGCATGAAGTTATATCGAATAATATTTAAAATTTCTATTAGTAAATTACAGACTTGTAGGCATTAATTAAAATTATTTTATTTACGTGAAAAAATCCAAATTAAATAAACAGATGATTATGAACAGTAGCTGTTTCTGTCACGATGGTTTGTAGGCGAATGAATTCTCCTATGTGGACTTCGAGTAAACATGAGCTCCCCACTCCAATATTCCGGCCATTAAATTTAGTAGGCTCTGATTAAAGGTATTGGTTATTCTTAATAGGCAGGTATATATTCTTTTTATGTTGTATTAATTTATATTTCTAAAATTAACAATGGAAAATGGCAAACAATTAGGTCAATATAGAAAAATGATATTAAGCTCCAAATATAGAAGAAAGGTAAGGATGGTGGAAATTGGTAGATTAGTTAGGATATTTGATGTTTTATGTGGATTTTAAAACTAATTACAAATGTAAATAAAAACACTTAAACTTTGTTTGTATAACTGAGTTTTTCTTAGTTTGATAATGACAAGTTAAAGTTGTCGAAACTATAGTCACATTAAAAAACTCAGTTATACAAACAAAGTTTAAGTATTTTTATTTATGTTAATAACGATCTATAACGAAGTAGAAGCCTCCACAGTTAACAGTTTAATTACAAATGATTGAGTAAAGGAAACAAAATCGTAAAGATGGGGAGGTATAAAAAAGAAGCATGATATCGGGAACATTAAACAAAATAATAAGCTAAATGGGGAGTAAATTCAAAAATTGCACCCCTCAAGCTATATTTAGGTTAGGTTGAAGCAGCCATAGTAGTAGGCCATTTGTATTTCCACATTAGACCAAAGTGTTACTTTCCTCCTATATAAAACTCTAAACCAGTACGAGATTCGCCAACCCATTAATATGAGCCGTTTATAGGAAGTATACTAATTAATTGTATTTTAGGGCGGGATATTGACCAAGGAAGTGAAGAACTGTATCTTCTTCCTCCTCGTCTTTGTAGCTCCTGCAAAAATCCTGATGCATCATTTCCATGATTTCCATATGTTTGCCTAGGTGCCAGTGGCCAGTAACTATGTCTACTGCCATCCTCATATCTATACCGCTTAGCGCAAATAATTGTTCTCTCTTGACTATACACCCATAGTTCATAAAGTCTCATAAAGAGACACGTGTCTTCATTTTCCCAACTTTTGTTCACTAGGGTTCTAACACCATTCTTAAGTTTTCGTAGGATGGTTCCAACTGATGTACAATATCCGAGAGACTAAAGCATTTACGTACGAGCTCGTCAGTCAATACGTTACCCTTTATATTCTTGTGACCTGGAACCCAAATTAGGCTCACATTGCAGCGTCTAGCGAGCTCGTTTATCTCTTTCCTGCAGCTGAGATTTTTTGAATTGCAGCTATTTGGTGTCTTTAGGGCGGCCTGTCCGTGAGTATTCCTACGCTGATCGCCTGTATATCAGTGCTGATTTTCATACTTACCGTCTCGCGGACGGCCCCTACCTCTGCCTGCAGTGTACTACACGCGTCTGGGAAGGGGAGAGATATACCACCTCCATATATGTTATCTGTCTTTAAGCCATCCATGAAGACCAAGACTTTTTTATCACTCTATCCTGAATCCAGTTCTTTTTGGTAGGAATCTGTGTTTCCATGAAAACCAAGACTCAGCTTTTTACCACTCTATCCTAAGTCCAGTTCTTTTTGGTAGGAATGTGTATTTCCAGCAATTCTCTTTAAACTGTGCGTTCGGTTTTAACCGCCCAATATGGTTTTTAATAAGTCTAAATTCCCTGGCTGTTGGAATTCCAATCCACATGTCCGGTTATAAAAACGTACTTAAAAAATAGTCCAATATCTGTAACAGTCGCGATTGATAAATTATTTGAATTAATAACAAATAAAATTGAATCAAATTTTACAACCTTTCATTTCCATGTATCAGCATGAATTTCTAACTGGATCATCAACATCTAATCATATATTATTGGTGAATTTAAAGAAATTATTCATGTAAATTCTGTTTATACTAACTTTTCGAAAGCATACTACACTATCAATCATCGACTTTTAATAGAAAGGCTAGGTTTCTGTCGGGAAAAACTCAGTGCACTCGCATAGGCAATTGTAAGTCGCGTGTTATCGATGTTACTTCAAGTGTTCCACAAGGATCACACTTAGGTCCCTTTTTATTTAATATTTTTCTATAAATAATGCTCGAAATTGTTTTAAATATATGCTAATAATGCGGACACTATGAACATATACATGAGAGTTCACTCAATAGAATTTTCTGGAAATTGTCATGACGCTACGTTTACCGTCGCGGACTCGGCGGAGTGTTCTTTCCAGTTGCTTTTTCCACTTTCGTTACAACATTAACAGTAATTTATATCTTGGCCTAAAACTGTTAAATTTTAATCACTTATGAATTGAAATCTATTAATGTTAAAAATCAAATATTAAAATCAGTAGTTCTTTAATCATAAATAAATTTCTCATTCGTCACATAGACAAATAAGTTTAACAAATAAAAAAGTGAAACAAAACAAATGTATTTGAATTAAAAGAAACCTAAATCATTAATAGTTTTTTTTAAGATTTAATTACATTTGCCACAGTGTTGGCGAAACAATTGTAGGAGTGGCTTTACAGTATATTTTGCAAAATTAAAAAAGTTGTTTTTTTACAAATAGTTTACTAATTATGTATTCGGAAACTATATTTCTGTCTTTAGTAGTGTTCTAAAACTTGAATCCACTTTACTGAAAAAGGAAATATATAATTGGTAAAATTAAACGACTAGAGAAGAAGAATTCTATTTAAATAAATTTGATATTTTTTTACAATTTTTATTTACTCAAAAGTGTAGTAAATAAGCTACTTACTGTAGCTGCGATGTCTGAGTGGTTAAGGACTTGAAATCCATTGGGCTCTGCCCGCACAGTTTCGAATCCTGTACGCACCGTTGAATGTTTTCGAAGTTCTTTCATACTTTCATTTGCTATCAACATGCTTCTATCCATCATATTTTTGTCTTTTGTTATCGATATTTGAGTCTACTTCATTATTTATTGTTTAAATTTAAATAAAACCTAAGTTGTCTTGTTTGTATAACTTTCATGTTTATTTTAGTGAATATTAATGATTTTGTTACCCTTGGTTTTGAAGGAAGAATGACGATGAAAAGCGAGAATGATTCAAACTTCTCATTACTTAAAGAATCAAACTAATTGACAATAAAAATTAAAGAAGGAGAAATTTTTAATAAATATTCAATTAAATAAAATGAAACAAAGATGATTCACAAATTTGCAGTTATTTAAATTACAATGAAATTAAACAAGGAACATTTCTGGCAATGATCAATAAAATTCGATCAATCCCTTTTTCCAACTGCAAAAAATTGCTTACACTGCACGGTGTTTCCTATTGACGCATTCGTGAACACGAGTACGCGCGGGGGGGTATTTTTCAACTTTCAATATTAACGAAACTAAGTACACTATCATGTTCTCACCCAGAAATACAAAATCTCAAGATAATAACGTTAATACTTATTGAGTAATTAATTTATAAACATGAGTCAAATTTAGAAGTTAAATTCGAACGAAAATCGATACATTAATAAAAAATCATATCTTTGTAAACGCTTGAAAAAATATGTTTGCATTTTTTTGTTGTTGTTTAAACTGAAACATGTGCGCTTCAAATTATGAAAGATACACTTTAATATCTTAAATAGTTTATAAATTAAAAATTATCAAATGAATCTAATTTTAAAACATGAATTTAAATTTAACGAATCTCGCAATAGTACAGTTCAAATAGGTCCGATATCTGCTTCACACGAGAACATAGCCACAAGTTTCTTCTTTATGGGAAAGAAAGAATTTTTCAATTATCGAACCGATTATTTGAGATTTTTTTTGTCGTAAAAGAGTTCCGAATACGCGTCGATATGCTAGCGGAACGCTGGTATTAACTTCGCGCGCCTAGTTTTTAATGCGACTCGCAACACAAAAAAATTATATCTCAAAATATCGGTACGTTGAAAATTTCTTTCATTCCCAAAAAGGGGAAACTTGTGGCTATGTTCTGGTGTGAACCAGACATCGGACATTTGAACTGTGCTTTTGAGAGATTCGCTAAATTTAAATTCATGTTTTAAAAGTAGATAATTTTTATAATTTTTTATTTATTATCCATTTCAAGTACTCAAAGAAAATACGTTGAATAGTTAACGACAAAAAATCAAAATTATCTTATTTTAAAACATGAATTTAATACTATTTCTCTCGTAAAAACCTCTCCAAAAGGGGGCTCAATAAATGCAGTGAGATCATAAATTAATTTAAGAAAAGCAAACCCTCATCGAACTCATTAACCATGAATGAATAAATGTATCCACTGTACGAGTACTATCAAACTTCCTTCCTTCATCCTCCATATTTTCCTAGTTTACGTGCATCATTCCTCAGCGATTGATTATACCATTTCCATCAAAGCCTTATTCTATGATCATGCCATCATAATACGTGATTTTACTAAAATTTTAGCAACTTTCTTATTTTCAGTGTAATTCAATCTTTGTACGTGTCCACACAGATCCTGCTTTAATTATGCCAGAGAAGATTTTTAACACAAAGCTGAGGCGAGTGTTTGTAGTATTAGGTATTACACTTGATACAACCTTATCAATAAAATAGTATCTGAAGCAAATACAGTTTTAAGATTTGTTAACAAAACGTTATGGACTCGATTTTAATACTTTAATTGTTTGATATACTAATACATTGTCTTACTTAGACCACATCTTAAATATTGTATTATTTCCGTACATTAATATTAAAATAGACCATATTAAACAGGTATAATGAAAATTTCATTTTTTTCCAAATGTAGATTTGAAGGGGGGTACAAAAACTTGATGGCAAATCTTAATATGGCCAGACTTAAATCATGTTATAACCCCGATGTGATATTGTTGTTGTATAAACTCTTAAACGTCTTAATATAGAGTGCAGACTTCCTGAGTTTAATATCCTTACACGCTCCAGCGCGATCTACACACAATAGTGCATTGCGCTCACAACAATGTGGAAAAAGATATTTGTAACAAATACTATTAAATTATGTTTAATATTTTGCCGATTCCTTCAACAAGTTGCACAGTTTTTTTTAATACGCTACTTTTTCTTTTTTTGTTGTTTATATTTTTACAGTATTTCTGGGTTAATTTTTATTTAATTTTTAATATTAAGTGTATATTCATTAAATAGATTCGATAGATTAAATAAATAATTATAAACAAATCAAACAATTGAAAAAAAAAACATTTAACGGGTTTTTTATAGACTAAGATTCTGAATTGAAATCTGAACACCAAGAGAAATTATTAATGGGAAATATTTTAAATTATTCTGTGGTGAAATATTTGTATCTAATAATTATGATGTATTTTAGTAAAGATACTTGGTTATTCGTTCCACTATTATTTTATTTAAGTTCCTATTAATTTCGACGTGTGGTCACTAAAATAGTGAAACGAATAACCAAGTGTTTTAATTAAAATACATCCAAATTATTTAAGTGAAAATCATGGAATTTTTTATTATTGTTGTATTTAAAACTACAGTTTTTTTTATTTAAAAATCATTGGATTTGGAATTATTAGGTCATTTAAGGATAGAGTTTTATTTTTAAAAACTTTTATCTTTTGGATTTTATAACCAATTTATTATTTAATTATTTAAATGGCCCACAAAAGTCTAGCGCGTCTCTCGACCGGCTAGCCGCGCTTATAACAAATTAAAACGTTTATTCCATTATTATTTTGAATAATACGTAACAGTTATGGAATAAACATAACCTATGAATTCACTACTTTTTTATTATAATAAAACATTCAATACACTGTATCTTCTTGGCGATATGACACAATTATAAAAATCGTTAATTTAAACGTTTATTTTTTTATAATTAAAAATGAAATTTTCAAAAATAATTGCTTAAACCAAAAGAAAAATCAATTAGTTTATGTTTGTGAATTTATTTCTACCTTTCATCTTAAAATATAATTTAATTTCATAAACGTACATTCAAAAGTTTCGTTTGTGCCCGTGAATTTATTTGTACCTTTCGCTGAAATATTAAAAAATAATTGAAATAAAATAATTTTCAAATTCTAAAAAACAATTTATATTTTTATAGTTTTATTAAAATAATAAAGTAATAATTAGGTTCGTATTTAACGAGATTAAACAATTACACGATAAGTTCGTTCATATTTAATGAGATTATTTGATACTATCAAACAATAATTTCCTTTATAATTAATGAGATTATTTAAAATTTCTTAGCTAGCCTCAATTAATACAAAAATCACAAATAATATTTTAAATCACAATATTATCTTTTATTTCTTGCGGCTTGTTGAGTTTATTTCATTCCTTTACGTCAATAATCTCTTTTTTTTAGTAATTCTGAGTTCAGTGCAAATATGTAACAATGTCAAATAGCTCATAGAAAATGTGATCGTAAATTCGCGGCCTGGCAAGGACTGCATAAATGACCACAGGTGATACATGATCATTGACAATAACCTCCTAAAATACTATCACATTTGAAACCGCAGAATGTGGTAGGGCGGGACGTCTTGTATAAATACTCAAAAACTTCTTGGAGATATCAGTTTGCGATTCAGTTCCATAACAATACAACAACATGTTTGTAAAACTGGTATGTATTACATCCCCGCGAATTTGAATACTGGAAATAATTCAATTTTTTATTGAAATATTGAAAGAACGAGAAGAAAAAATATTGCAATTAATTATTAACATTTTAAAGTATAATTTAAAAAAAAATACTTTTTAACTTTGTACAACTGAAATTTATTTAGTGACTATAGCTTCGACGTCATTAACGCGTCATTATCAAATTAACAATAAAAAAATTAAAAAGTGTTTTCATTAACCGAACAACGATGTATAACAATCTAGACAGCCTTAACAATTAATAAAAAATTATATTTAAAAACATAAAAATAATAAATTTGTTTTCATGTTTATTCGGATTTTAAAACAATGGAAAAACATTTCAATTAATTATTAACATCTCAAAGTATAATTTAAAAACATAAAATTTAATTTAAATGCTTATTTCTTATTATCATTTATCTCTGCAGAACATGTTAGAAAAATTAGAAAAAAAGTCACTGCAGTAAATATTTACATTTCCAAACATTTAATTAAATTTAAATTATACCTCAATGTTGTACATTGAAAATTTCTACAATTCATAGATATATAATTTATGAGGAATAACAATTTAATTTAATCTCCAAACATAATTTAATATCATAAAAATTCATTTAAAACCTTCGTTTATGCTTGTGAATTTATTTCTACCTTTCATCTCTAAATATAATTTAATATCATAAACGTACATTCAAAAGCTTCGTAGTGCCCGTGAAATTATTTCCACATTTCGCTGAATTATTAAGAAAAGTAATTGAAATAAATATTTAAAACATCTTAAAATATTATAGAAATAAATATATCATTCGCAGCTGAATCTCTCGTTGGATTTAAAAAATATTTATTATTTAGTTAGTTTGTATTTCAAATATTACATTTTTTTATTAGAACAGGAGTGTAATTCCCAATTTTATGTTCAATATTAACAATCGCCCGCTATGAACGCGATAACTCATGTAATTAGAAAGGCTTATGGAGTTCTACGAGACATTACCACCTTTGTTTTCTCTATTCCAAATTAATATTTATTCTATATTTTTCATTTCAGTCAGTGTTAGCTTGCCTTGTAGCCGCTACTGCCGCCACTTGGCATGGACATGCTGCCTGGAACGGTGTCCATGGTCATGACGATGGCCAATGGCACGGACACCAAACCTACAACCACCACGATTTGAACAGCGGAGCCTACACTGGTGACGGTGATTACCACGGAGAAGGCCTTGCCGAATCTGGAGCTTACGCCAGCGGATACGCTTATGGAGCTCATGATGACGGACAATGGCACGGAGATCACGCTGCTTACAACGGTGCCCACAACAGCGGTGCTTACACCGGAGATGGAGATTACCACGGAGAAGGACTCGCTGAATCTGGTGCTTTCGGAGATAATCATGCCCATAATGATGGACACTACTACGGACACCACGATGCTTACAGCGGTGCTTTGAACAGCGGAGCTTACACCGGAGATGGTGACTACCACGGTGAAGGTCTTGCCGAATCTGGAGCTTTCGGACCAGGTAAATATTAAAAAAATCCCCACCTAAAACAATCTGCAAGAGATTTTATACGGATTAGTAGTAAATGACAGTGATGGCTATTATAATTGTCGTGGCTTAATCCTTGAATCAATTTAGAATTGCTTAATCTCAAACTTGCAAATATTATTTGTGAATTTAAGGATTGCTTGCAATTTAATTTACGATTTTGTCAATTATTTAATACGTTTTGATACGATCTGAGAATTAATACTCAATTTCGGATCAATCTTTGGCTATTAGTATGTGAAAAACTTTTTAACCCACATCAGAAAAAAAAAATTGCAAGAAAACAGAAATCGATAAATCAACTGTGGGGCGCAAACTGTTAACTATAAGCCAAACTAAATCTACTTCTAAAAAAGCATATTAAGTTATTTACGAAAATTTTAGACCAAAATAGTTTAGTATCCAAATTTTTGATAGAATTTGTAAGGTCTCCTTGTCTGTCATTGATTTTCCTTTTGGTTTATTCGATGTATGGTTTAATATAATTATTATCATAATCATAACTATTTCTTGCTGAAGATAATGAATACTATGAATAGTTAATTGATGCGAAATAATCGTAATTTATCTTCACACGATTACAAAAGGAATTCGTTTTTTTTTTATATATGAAATTTAATTTATCTTTAATTTTTGTAGCTCACCACGGTGCTGTTGCCTACTCTGGAGCTTACGGACACCACGGTTACGCCGCTGGTCTTTACGGACATCACGGTTACGCCGGAGCTTACGGCCACCATGCCGCCGCTCAATTGCCAGCTGGTGTAGATGCTCACTCTTGCCCCAACTACCCATTCTGCCATTAAACAGTATTCAAATTACAGCTGACAAATATGTTGTTTTAAATTTAATTTCTATACAACTTGTATATTATGTGTAAATAATATATTTTTTTACCAAAAAAACTAAGACTCTTTTATTCCTTTTTTACTGCAACTAATACTTTGTTGTAAACACGGGTATACAAAATATTATCTTATAAAAAATTTGGTGAAGAAAATTGAACTGTTTCAGTCGACTATAAAGAAATACAGACATATGTTACTTTTCATTCTTTTATTTTCAGTTTACTAACATTTATTTTGATATTTGTAGATCATTTTCAAAGGTTAAACTTATGTCTTATGTATACAGCAGATACATAAATCTTTAACTTTTTCAAATATTATTGAAAACTATGTATCTTGGTGCCATGGACACAATAATTTAAATGAATAAATAGGAAAGATTATTTGTTTGGAGTGTAAGTCAAAATGCCATAAAGATAAATGTAAAAATAATATTTTTTTTTTCAAATTATTTGTATTTAATTTAAAAGAATATTTATCCCACACCAACATAATTCATTAAAAACTTAAATTTACAATGGAAATAGAAATTATTAACTGCCTCACATTTTTAGACATTCTAATCATAAAAAAATACGTTTCTTTAAGATCACAACACATTTCCCTCGGGCAAATCAAATAGAAGACAAGAGTGTAGGTCACAAAATTTATAGGAAATTAACTCATACAAATCGGTACCTAAATGACAATTCACACCACCATCTTGCATAATTATCATTCGTAGGCAGAAATTACTCTTCTTTATGAAGAAAAACTGTTTGCTGATGAAGAACATTTCTCAGAAGAAATTTCGACTGTCAAGAAAGAAAATGGATTTAGCAACACCTTAAAAAAATATGAAGAATATGTCAGAAATAGCTACAACTTCAGAAAAAAAGGACGTATTATTACCATACACCAACATAATCAATATCAATGCACACCAAAAACTAATTTTATTCTATCAAAATCCAAAAGATTTAATTCCTTTAGAATCTCAAGGTTTATACGTGATTTCCTATCTAAAAATTCTTATAAGACATACAATGGTGAAATTAACATAAGATTAATTCTCTAATTAAAAGATATATAAAATCATCTCTGGTGTTTCTCATATATGCTCTTGAATATTTTGATTTTTATGTACGAAAATTATAAAATATAAACACTTGTGAACACAAATATTTCGCGCATTGATCAATCAATGCGCGAAATATTTGACTTAATTCAAATTAACTCAACTCAACTTTGACATAAATTAATACCAGCTAAGTAGTCTAACCATTTATATTGATTGACAATACAAATATTTATATCAATTAAACTGAATAAAAAAATGAAAATAATTATTTTACATAATTGGGTATTTAAATAATTGTTTTAATCTTCTTTATGTTGGTTGTTGGTTGTGGAGATTTTAATCATTTAAATAAAAATATATGTCCTTTCTTCTACTTATTTTTTATTTAACTAAATATATTTCGGAAACTATGTTTCCATCTTCAGTGGTGAAGTTTAAATATATTTAGTGAAATAAAAAATAAGTAGGAGAAGAACATATATTTTTATTTAAATAAATAATTGTTTTCCTAATATATGTTTATTTTATCCGACTAGTTTCGACTTTCGTCATTCTCAAGGTGTATACAGAAAATTGTATTTCCATAAATATTTATAATGCATTTTATATCGAAGAATTTTCAACGTCCAGATGTCTTCATACTCATTAACAACGTGACTTTCCTCGTTTATTACGAAATTCGAGGCCTTCTCGTAAATTCTATTCTTATCCCGCATATAATATTTTAACATCTGGCGTATTGAATTTATTTTTATGTTATGTATTTTTAAAATAATTAATATTGAAATTATGTTTCATCAAGTAATTAATAAGAACCAAATAAAAAAAAATATTATTTTTCCCTTTAGCCACTGCATTTTTTCTTACGTATGTAACGTAAGTACTTTAAAAATTACAAATATGAAAGAAATGCTTTTCGGAAAAATACCCTGCTATACATTTAACTACAGAATGGACATTTGCTGTTGCATCACAAATAATTGTAAAATACAGCAAATTTATTAATTTTTTTAAAATTAATTATATATGAATTCTTTTTATATTATTTAATTTAATATTGTTAAATAATACAATCATTACGTTTAAAAAATTGACATGAACAGGACAAAGACAGGCTGAAAGATTTATTATAACAGACAGTATTATAACATATGTTAAAATGTAAACACACACCTCATTGTACAAAATTCATAAATAAAGATATTTATATATATATAATACAATTATATAAGTTAATAATATTTGTAAAAATATCGTACACAAAACATACTTACATATTTAAATGTTATCCTAAAGGGCGAACATTAATATGCTCATATAAATCTTGTTTCCGTTAATGTCCAATAACAATAAATCAAAGAATTCAATTTGCCGATAAAAGAACTTCAAATAGACTTTAATTTATTTGTTAATTTAAATGTTTAACTTCATTTATTTATTTATTTATTTTTGTTTATATGAAGTTTATATTAAGTAACCCAGAATGATTTTTGGCTATTTTTATTTTGTACTCGAATATTCATCGAGTTGTACTTCCATCTCTTTATCTTTGAATTTATTTGGTTGTCTAGCTTATCTTCCCAATTTAGAGTTTGGTATTAGTCTTAGTCCAATAAGTCTTCCAATTCATAGTTTTCGGACTTTTTTGGTTCTCCAGGCCGTTCTTTGTCATTGATATCAAAATAATCACTTTTAAATGGTTGAAACCAAAATAATTCCGATATAACGGAGCAACATTACTATAAATTTATAGACATGTTTGATGGGGTTTGCCAGCAGATGTCTTCAAATCAAACATCAGTAATGCATTTCGAATATGCAATTTTGAGCGCTTTACATGATTAAAATCTGTATATACTAAACAGCTCAATAATACTAAATACATTATTCTTATTTTATATAGAAAAATATCAAGAAAATCTAATTTAAGAGTTACGTTAAGTAAGTACATTGATACTTTCCACCAATTTCCACCAATTAATGTCGCATCTAATATAATTGTTAATTTGTTCGATTTTATATTTTTTTAGTAATGTAAACAAAATTAATTTTAGTAAGAACCGATTAGCACCCAACTTTTTTTTTGTTTATATGAAGTTTATATTAAGTAACCCAGAATGATTTTTAGCTCTTTTTATATTGTACTCGAATATTCATCGAATTTTACTTCCATTTTTTTATCTTCGAATTTGTTTGGTTGTCTAGCTTATCTTCAATTTAGCATTCTTTAAGCTTCGAGACCATTCTCTATATGATTTATATAATAAGTCATTGTTACAATAATTTTTACAAATATTTAATACGCTTGAGTTGTACTGATAATCCAAAATCATAATTGAAAATAAAACAGAAATCTAATTAGTAAAAAATAAGGTAAATAAAAAGACTGATCAAGAAAAGAGTATATATGTTTTGTCGGGTCGTTATCGTTTTGACAAATTTTTACCTAATAATGTCTCCGCATCTCATCCTCATTCATTTCTCTGAAAAAAATCACTAAATTAGCTATCCCTTGGTGGATACATAGAACCGGGAACCTATTGTACCGCTAAAAATAATATACAAAGCTTTAGTAGCCTAACTCGTTCCTAACGAGTAGGGTTTTAATAAAATGTAAATAGATTTTTTTAATAACAAACTAAAAGTAGTAAAATATATTTTTTTCCTTTGTTGTATTTAAATTTAACAACAGGTATTTTCCTTTTTTATTTTCTTTAGTTCACAGTAGGTGCGGAAAATATATTAAAAAAATCATTGAAACAAAATAATAAACGAAAAATACAATATGTGATCACTAGTTGTTTAATTTGAGTTATGTGAAGAGATTTTAATCACAATTAAAACACTTTTTATTCCTTACTTCACTTTTATTTTTATACGTTAGATGTACAATTCGAGTGCTAAGAACTCATTATCAATAACTACTAATAAATTGGTTAACCGTTTTTTCGGTGTATATAAACCTAGCAAATTTGTTGATTTTTCTTTCTTTAAGGGATATGACATGTGTGGTAGATTTTATTTTTTGGTATATTTTGGGTTCATTAATTAATTTGTTAATTGTATATTCTTTGTAATCTAGGGGAAATGCTATTTTTCTTACAAGTGTTAATTCTGTTTTTATATTTTCTGTTGAAAGAGGCAGATTAAATATCATGCTGTTAAATGTTCTTGTTTGAAATGTGTGGATGAGGAAGTGTGAATATAATTAAGGTTGCCGTTTAGTAAAAAAAGATAGCTATATATTAAAATGGAAATAATCGTTTAAAAAAAGAGCCATTCTTTTGGATTTAATAATATGAATATGTATTTACATTTTTTACCTTCCAAGTATAAAGTATCAGTCTAAATAAAAAAATAAATCGTTAATTTTTGTGTATTACGTCAATTTACTAGTTTAAGTTAGAAAAGAAAATTGTAAGATATCATGAAATTAATAGGTCATGTCTGCTGAGTTATTTGAATGCAGAATTTAGTGAAATCCTTTAAATTTTCATTGCACAAGTTTTTATTAGCAAAAATATAATTTGAAATTTGCTATAAATTTGATCAATTCTCATTGTTTTTCATAATTGATTCTCACACAAACTAAATTAAAATAATTTTTAATTCATGTGATGAAATTCCTGCTTATTTTAATATTACTTTAATGTATAATACAATATTTTTTCATTGATCACAGCAGCAATCTAACTCGAATTAGTGATTGCCAATATTTATATAGCTATCTCTTTCATCTAAACCGCACCCTTAAATGTATGAGCTGGTTTTCTATATATATATATATTAAATTCTGTTATGTTATTTATTTTATTATTTGTTAGTAGTAAGAAAGGGGTTTGATTATTTTGTTGTTTCGTATGCAAAATTAATACTGGGGTACAACGTATTTAAACTAATTTGTATATCTTCAATATTAGTGTCTGATTTTACTATAGCAATTATATCATCTAAACCAGACGCTCGAACAATTGCGTATTTTATTTTTGGTTACATTTTCTAGATTATTCATAAAAATGTTTGCCATAAAGGATGATAGGAGATTGCCATTGCTGTACCGAATGTATGTTTATAGATTTTTTTGGTGAATTCAAATGCATTGCACTCCATCACTAGTTTTGTTAAGTTCACGTAAAAGTCTGTTTCCTCTAGTGTAATTGAATTTTCTGTAAATAAGTTTCTTAGTATCGTAATTGTTTTACTCGGGAATAATGCTTCTACATCAAAAAAAAAAATGTTTAATTAACATTACATGTTGTTATGTAATGTTTAAATATAGAAAAAAATTAAAATACAATAAATTATGGAAGCAGAATTTTAAAAAATCTGTTATGGAATAAAATGAATAATGCAATAAGTAGGATTTAAATTTTTAATTAAATAGTTTGAGATTTAAAACAAATTTTAATATGGTGGATAAGTGATTATAGAGCTTTATAGCTATTATCGTAGCACATATTTTTCTGCTATAGCAAACGAGTGTAAATTATGTATCGGAAATACTGTACCTCGATAATCACCAATTAATTCAACCGCACTAGAATTGCATTATTATAAAATTATGGAAATTCTATTCTAAGTCAATTTGAATTTGCTTTGTCTCGTTTTCTTTTTATATTGTTAATAATAATTTCATACAATTAGCATTTAAGAACGGTAAATTATTACATGCTTACATGTATTCTATTCATTTTTTTGCTATAAAAAGACATTTATTCAGAAAAAATTGGAACAATATATAGTAATAAAAATTTTAATCATCTTGCTTACAGCAACACCGTGTCGAAAGAATGATATTGATTTAGCAGCGATCCAATCATCGATCCATTTTCGCACTTCTTCAGTATTTTAAAGTCATGTGTCAGCCAATCCATGCTGCATCGATCTAAGCAAAATCAGAATTCATTATGTCAGGTATGTACGCTGGGTCCAAAGAACTTCTCATTCAAGCTGCAACAGTGTATCCTTCACAAGTCTTGCAACGTGTGACCGAACGTTGTCATGCAAGAAGATGACTTTGCGTATGTTACTCGTTATTTCTGATCTTTCTGCAACAATACGTCGTTCGATTCACATCGGTGGACATCTTTAATAACAGTTTTATTAGATGTTAGCAGTCTGCAATACACTTAACCTTGCTAATCCCAACATATGCACAGCAAGACTTTGGATTTGGATTACTCGACTGGGGTCTCGAATTATTATTATCAATCAGGCCCCAATGGGCACATTTTGTTCCCTTCCGTCTGCAGTTCCACCACTCTGGTGCATCCCGAAACCATTCCAAGTACAGGATGAACTTCAGTATTGCACCCGGGTATGTTCCTCTTATGTCGCATAATTCGAATGTTTTTTGTCCCATAGCTCTAAAATGAGAGAGGGCGCCACATTCCAGGAGTAAGTGTTCCGCTATCTCCTCGTTTATTTTACAGGCACGGCATGACTCTGACTGTTCTAGCTGGAATCTGTGTGTTTCCTGAGTGTACAGTGTCCAGTTAATAACCCTATGACATTACTAAAGTTTTTCCTTGATAGATTTATATTTTTTTTTTGGTTGAGGTTAATAAAAAGCTTCTCTATTTTGTTGCCTGTTGTCCCACTCCATCTATTGAGTATGATCAGTTCGGGAGTGGTGTTTTATCATTTTCGTTATGTCAGACATTTTTAATGGTAATGTTGGGGCTGGTCCCTGTATGCTTTGCTTTGCGGGCCATTTTGTTTCCTTTACTGCTTCTATGCCCGTTTGTACACTTAAGATGTAGGCTGTTACTGGCACAACAAGACTTTATGACCATGATTATTCCGCTTCCATGTCGATATGGATGTCTCTACTGGAAAAACCTATTACAGTTTATGTTTGGGATTGTCGTAGTATATCCATTTTTAATCGCCAGTCACAATACGCCACATAACATTCTTCTTTTTTGCTGGCAAGCAATGAGTCCGCATTGTTGAACGGATTCGAAATGGCATTTTCAGTCAAATCATGTGGTAGCAATTTTTTTTCCTTTTGGATGTTATCTATTGCATTAAAACATCTGAAAATGGTTACTTTATCAATTATTAATTTGTCGGAAAATGACTTTGATATGAGTTTTTGTCCAATAAGTCTTACAATTCATAGCCTTCGAACTGTTTAGGTCCTCCAGGCCGTTCTTTGCCAATAATATCAAAATAATCGTTGAAACAAAAAAAAAAGATTTGTAAGCCAATTTAGATATTAACCCATTACCGTCCAACCTTTAAAATTAAGGATACAAGTTCTTGGTGAAACGTTTTACTTAGAATAAAATAATTACGAAAATTTTGTCTATCCTATAAATAGGATACTAGGACTTATAATACTTAACGGTATTATAGGCAAAATCGTAGTAATCCCTGAAACTTAAAACGATTTATTATAATAGCTAAATAAAACGAACATAGTGTGATAAAGAATAAAACAGTCCTTAAAGAGTGTCACATCATATCTGACGTAAAATAAAATTCATTTAGATACACACTCTTGTCCCTGACACTTTCGCTTGTTTCTCTCTTTCTTCATGAAATGTCCTTTGTTATCATCTCTTAGCGATTCTATTATAAAATAAAAACGAACAAACATGGGACAAAAGCTTATTGATACTGTAAGTAAATAAATTATTTTAGAAACAAAAACAAAATATTTTTGTATTGTCCTATAAATAGGACGCTGGCCTATAATTGGTTAATTTAAGGAGGCAAATTTACATGTAATAACAAAATGATTAGGATTTGAAAAAAATATAAAAAAATATGTTCTACAGCAAATATTAAAAAAAATAGTTGTGTTTAATATAAAATTAAAACATAAATAATTAATATTTTAGCACACAATAACACTTATTGCTAAGTTAATCAAGTTTCATATTTACAAATTTTTTATATAATCACGTGTATTTTTCTCTTTGCAATTGTAAGAGTAATTTCACTACGAACCGCAAATCCCGCGTATTTACAATAATTAAAGATTCTTATAAAATAATAACGAACATTTTTGTGTATTACCAACGATTGGAAATTAGAATATATTGTCAAATATCCGCCTACAAGGCTAACTTTTTAACAATTTATCAACTGTTCATTATCGATTTTACCATTGGCAATAACCTCGCGTTTGTTGCAATTTTTGAATGAAGAAAGGCGAGGCTCTATCGTATATAAAGCCGAAAAAAGAAATCGATATCAGTATACAAAGTAATCACATACTAACAACAACATGTTCGGTAAATTGGTACGTACAATAGGAAATTATTTAATATAATTATTATAGAATTATAAGTTAAATAAAAATTAATTATCGGTTATGAGAATATATAATGTATATATTCACCATTAACACATGGAATATTATATACCTTTGCCGCTTAAGTAATTAATAAGAATCAGTATTGTTAAGAAATTATCAATGAGTTTGCTATTCAAATGAAATCATTAAAATATTTGGATAATGAATTCACTTTATCTTTCTTATACTTTTAACAGTGAATACAATATTAACATTTTTTTTTTCATTTAATTAAAAAATATTATGAAATGAATTTTACTAATCCTAAATTATCTTTTAACACACTATCTACTATTTATCGTTATTAATATTCCGTAAACTGAAGAAGCTACAGCGTAATTAAAGAAATGTAATAAAATACAATAAATAGTTGATAATCAGAAAGAGTTTAAGGCTGGCGTTTATCGTATGTAAAATGAAGCGATTTTGTACCAATTGAATTCCTACAACAAACAAACCCTGAATAATGAATTTCATCATATTATATATCAAAATAATCCTAAAACTCCACAGATTTCGAACGAGTTATTTAAAAATTAATCTGATTAATAGTTTAGAAGAAAATTACGTCGAAAGTTAGCACATTTTATGCAAAGAATGTGCTATATTTTTACTTATTAATATAATAATTGAAAGAAAATTAAATATGTCGTAATAATCTACATTGAATGTAGTTATGGTTCAATACATTTTTTCGTCAGAAAACAATGCTGTTTAGTTAGGAAGGTCGTTCCGAAAATATCATCAATTCCCGTGAAATTCGGTCATATTGAATAAAACCGGCAAGTTGCATATAGTTTTCTACATTTGACTAGACAAATATTAGTTCATTAAGTCTCATATAGATAGCGGTAAATAATATACTATATTTTAATAAATGTTATTTGCGTTTATCACCTTTAAATTATTTATAAAATTAACGTTATGAGTAATCGTTTAAATAATTAATACTGTGGAAAAATACAAACAAAGATTTTTAATTAATTTTCAAGAGATACTCAATAGATGTTTCTCCCCTATTCTTGATAATATTTGTGTATGTGTGCATGTGTATATATGTCTGAATGTGTGTGTGTAGAACCGCTTAGTGTTGTTTCACATTCAATGAATATGAGAAAGACAGAAATATCCAGTTATCTCTGCGCGCCGCGATTCTATAACACAGATGATCCGCATGCCATTCTAAAATAATAAACATTTTAAATAGTGTTCAGTAAGCAGTATACAAATATGAATGAAAATTTTTGCAAAGGTTTGCACGGTGAAAATGTATTATTATGTTTTTTTTTAGATTTATAAAAAAATTTAATGTTTAAAATAATTTTATTTGGGAGGATTGTAATAAAAGACATATGATGATCATAAATAAATCAATATAATTGTAAAATTTACGGATAAAAAATAATAGCATGACTGTAAAGGAAGCAGAAATATATACTTTCCAAAAAAATGTATATATGTTTCCTCTAAAATGATTAACAATCTCATGCAACGTTGTATTCAACTATTATTATTCTACACTTTGTGTAGAATAACATCTCAAATAAAGATAATTTTAATTTTTGGTTTATTTATAGTATATAAATATTGACCCTACACCCATATGGCTAGGAAGGGTGTGTGTGTATATATATGAATATATATGAAAATTGACATTGATGACTCCAATTTTTTATAGGAATTTTAAAATAAAATGGAATCCCGACCAGGGAAAGTTCTTGGAAGCTGGAATTGATCCAGCCAATATGTGTTAAAAAATAAAATTGAATAAAATAAATATGAATACATTATTAAAAATCAACCAATAAAACACAGATAAAATTGAGTAATTTTAAATTCTCGACTAGTTTCGGTTATCAGCTCATTATCAAGATACTTTAAAATTGAGTTTATTTAAATGTCTATGGACCGAAATTATTTTGCCTGCAACACAAGTTAAAAAATCAATATATCTATAAAAATTAATATCCATAGAAATTTAAATAAACTCAATTTAAAATTCTCTTAACAATGGGCTGATAACCCAAAACTAATTGAGAATTTAAAATTATTCAATTTAATCTGTGTTTTATTGGTTTTATAAATATTAATATTTGGGATGGTTTAATTCTTTTTGAGCCTCTAAGATATATGTGGGATCTCGACATTTTAAATTTTTTTTCGCGTCTATTTAATATAATTTCTGGAGCTAAGCAGTTCCTGTAAAATTTATCTAATTTTTGTAACATTTCAATCCATAATTCAGAATCTCTATAAATTTTTTCTATAAATATTGGATTTTTTTTCGCCTGTATATACAATAAAATGGCAAACTTTACTGTTGGTAATTGACAGCTGTCCCTGAACCTATAAATAAATTCAATTAATACAAAAGTATTTTAGTTAAAAAGTATTACCTGATAATAATAGTCATGATTTCGCTTTAGTCGAATTTCACCATCATGTAATTTTAAAAATGGAATTTTCTTTTTTAACACAGCCTCATTCAATGTTAAATTTGAATCTGCTACTTTCTTTGAACATTTGACTTCAACGATTTCGTCGTTATTTATTATACCTACAAAATTAAAAATTAGAATTGTTACCGGCGATTAATTTTAATCGTCGTCAACGAAATTAAAATTTTCAATTTTAATTTTTTTTTTATAAAATGAGTTTTGGCCAGCACTCTACCTGCCGGCCACCGCGGATTAACCATCGGGTCAACATTTACCTGACCCGAGGTTGGAAGATCACCGCCCGGCCCTCCGGATTATCGTGCAGCAATTAGGGCCCGAGCAGCAGATTAAGACGCCCAGGGAGAGGACACGGGCCGCCGTTGCAATTTGAAAGAAGAGAGATTACAGATTAACGTAATTCTTTCAAATTGCATTTTAACGGTTGGATTTGAGAATTCGTTGGAAATAATTATCTTGTTTACGATAGTTATTTTCCAGTGAATTCTTTGCCAACGGCCACGTGGTCCTCGAAAATCATCCCTACTCCGGACGATTTTCGGTGCTTAAATACGGGATGCATTCACCCAGATCTTCAGTCCACTCTGGTGCTGTACAGGGGGCAGCATGTGGATTCATGAGGAACTTTTGTTCCTCGAAATTTAACCTTCTTTCTGAGACAGGAAACTCTGACCGACGCAGACGCCAGATGTTCCAGACGTCGTTCCTGCCAGAAGAAGTCGACTCCAGGACCAGTGCTTCCTGAAGTCCACCAACGCCGAGCTTCACGGTTACTGGTGTAACCGTCTCGACGCCACACCGACGCTACTAGTGTAGTGTCTTATGCTGTTGCCGGATCCAGTCCAATTCAGGAACCTGCCGACTCCAGGAAACTCAGCCCGACGCCGACGTTAGCCGTTTCGCCGTCGTTCCTGCAGTCAACACCGACGCCAAGCATCTAGGTTGCCAGTACAACCGCTTCGACGTCAACACTACGAGGGTAGTGTTTGTTCCTGCCCCTGGATCCAACCCCGACGCATTAACCCACGGACATCGACGCCAAATCCCGACGCCGATTACAGGACGCCGAGCTGCCGCCTAAACGCCGCCTCCATTCAGACGCCGACGCTACCTCAGGTCTACATGTACACTGTGTGACTGCTCTCTCTGTTTTTTTTTGCTAATTTTTTTGTAAATAAATTATTTAAAAACCCGTTGTGTTTTAAAGGTTAGTTGCTTCGTCTTTAAATCAACCTGAGCTAGTTGATAATCAGCGGGAGGTACCTTCCCTCCCGTTGACAGAATATACAGGAAGCAACACTATGAACTACGGCTAATGGTGAAAAACTTTCTGGATGGTTATAAGTGTTTTCTAAAATATTCGGGATTTTCATTTATTGTCGAATGTGAAGTCATATTCGTCATTACTTTAGACATGTCCGCCATATATTCATTACTAAGACATCACAATCGAATTAGAATAACATTTTTTACTTTGATGTTTGTAGTGTGTGTGTTTTTTAAGAAATTTAAAATAGAAATAGGACAAAAATATTTATTTATTCAAGTTCTACAACTTTTATTTCAAACATTTTTCTATCGAAAAAATTGTATAACTCAAGAACTGAAGATAATAAAACAAAAAGTAAATAAAAATAATTAAATTTCTTCAAGACAAACATTATTTGGTGCGATCAATATTTGTAAAAAAACGGATAATAAAAAATAATAAGAGTAATGAGTTCTGATTCAGATCAAAAGTTTATTAGATCTCGCCGCTCTTATAAAAATCTTGGATTCAACGTTTGAGTTCAATTTTTAGAATCGTTTTTGCTCTATTGACGAAACACACAGACATTTTTCAAAAACGATAGAGTGGACTCAAAACGGACACATCCGTTGAAATTAACGATTTAAAAATGTTTACAATTACAATTATTTTCTCTTGAAAGGTAAAAATAAATATATATATAGGTATAGGACATTGAACATGAAATGAACAATTTGGAGTAAATGAAAATAAACATTTAAAATAAGCAAGTTAACATCTATTTGTGTTAGAATCGAAAGTACCATAATTTTGAAAAGGTTTTATCTGGATTGGTACGAAATGATCATTGTTAGCTATTTATTTTACAATGTCTACTGTTCGTTGACCCTCTTTATACGTAATTTATGTTTTTACACTAACCATCCGGAGAAGCTCCCAAAAAAACATTTTTTAAATTATTATTCGGGCACCAAGTATATAAATATTTCATACTTAAAATAACCATTGCATATAATAGTATTGTCTTAGTATGCATATAAAATAATGATTTTAGATTTTTAGAAACAGCAACAACAGTAACATCTAATCAAAACTACTAACTGTATTATATTGCTGTAAAGATAATGTGAAGAGGAATCTAATAAAAAATAATATATAGGGTGTTCAATTTGAAATAATAAAGTTGGTATCAATTCTTAGAAAAGGAGTCGGCTTGTATATATGAAAACAATTTTAAATTATACACCTTTAGTAAAAAATAAAAAAATAATAAATAAATATTTGAGGATCATTTCTGTAAAAAAGGTAAATTTTATGAATATTCAAATATCTATAAAAACTGTTACAAACTTATAGTAAAAATTATTACGTTTAATTTAAAATTTGGAAGATAACGACTTTAGGTTTCAGAAAAAATGTAAGTATGAAAATATTTTAGTTTGAAAAATCAAGCTTGATTACATATACAGTCAAAGTTCGAGTAGGTATAAAGCGCATACATATTTAATGAATCGTTTGCCATTCTGTGCTTTGCAATAATTCTGTGATTTCTATTTTTTTCTCTAAAAATGAGAATAAAAATATTAAACATCCATTGAGTAATTCGATGATACGACAAAAATCATCAAATATATTTATGCACTGTCTCTTTATATACTAAAAAATAACAAACAGCATATTCATTAATTTCAATAAAAAAATAGAACGCGTCAGCGTCGGTTGTCGAATACACACACATACACATATGTAAATTAAATAAAAAACAAACTACAGTGTTCTACATATTTCTCATTTAGTTCGCTATTAAAATCGAGAGGCATCACCTCCTTGACGATTCGCAACTATCTCTGTCATCGCATCATTCCTTTTCTAGTAAACGCCAGCCTTAAAAATTAACAGTTATCATTTTTAATATTGAAGAATTCAACAATAAATAATCGTTATTCAAAGAAAGAAAAATACAATTTGCTGTACTTTAATATTTAATATATATTTTTTATATTCTTCTTTTACCCCGACACCAATTGGTAAAAGGGGACATCGATTATATATATATATATATATATATATTCTTCTTTTCACTTTTTTGTGATTGACTATAGGTCATACTATTTACTATTGTAATTCCGTGATAATATTAAGCGAAAATCAATCAACATCACTGTAATGATTTTTTTCTTTTTAGGCATTGTTAGCTTGCATCGTAGCTGCT
This sequence comes from Philonthus spinipes, assembly GCA_963082785.1. NCBI lineage: Eukaryota > Metazoa > Arthropoda > Insecta > Coleoptera > Staphylinidae > Philonthus > Philonthus spinipes. Next base: position 18,138,803 of record OY720306.1, on the reverse strand, counting down.
TCAAGCGCTCCATGGAATGGATACGCTGCATGGAACGGTGCCCATGGTCACGATGATGGTCAATGGCACGGAGACCACGGTTACAACCAACACAACCTGAACAGTGGAGCCTACACCGGAGATGGCGACTACCACGGAGAAGGCCTCGCTGAATCTGGTGCTTTCGGAGACCATCACGCCCAAGACCAATACCACGGACACCAAGACGCTTACAACCATCAAGAAAACGAAGCCCTTAACAAGGGAGCCTACATCGGAGATGGTGACTACCACGGCGAAGGACTTGCTGAATCTGGTGCCTTCGGAGATCACGCTCATAATGATGGTCATGAAGGTTATCAACACCATGATGAAGCTTTGAACAACGGAGCTTACACCGGAGATGGGGATTATCACGGTGAAGGTCTTGCTGAATCCGGTGCTTTCGGACCAGCTCATCACGGAGTTGCCGGTTTTGATGGTCACCACGGATATGCTGGTGTTTACAATCATCACGCTCACGCTGTGCAATTGCCAGCTGGCGTAGATGCTCATGCTTGCCCAAACTACCCGTACTGCCATTAAAAGGGCGTTTACTAATATTAACATTTACGTGATTGTATTTATTTATAGAAATGTAAATAGAAGAATTTGTATATAGTTCATTTGGGAAATAAAAATATAAATGTATATAAAAAAATACATTTTTAATAATTCTTTTCATTACTAAATAATAAATTTTGAAATTAGTCAATAATTCGAATTGAACAATTCAAAGATCTGTGAACATCTAGAATGTTTGTTGATTTTCAATACACAATCAACTCATTTTCTCTTTCAAAAGTTATCCATTTTTTTAAAGAGAAAATGAGTTGATGAATTGAAAATTTACGAACATTGACTTGGAAGTGACACTACATTCACATTCAGTTTTCAAATATCAGCGGCCTCAAAAAGAAGATACGAGTACGGACTGTCTGAAAACATTGTACTGTAGTAATATCTCAGGTGGGGTATGCTTCTTAAATTTTGACACCTTTTACAGTAAGTAAAGTTTCTAATTGAGAGGCTGTACGAAAATATTTTTGAATTATATAGAATTTAAGCTTGCAAGGCAGAATATTCCTGGAGAGTACAATTTTGTTGAAACCTACCAAAATTAAAAATCGCTAAAGGGACATAGACTGTCCTAAATGCAGTGGATCTATATATGCTTAATAGGAAAATACGCTCAACAGAATATTTTACTTGTATACACATTGAACAACATGAAAAAAGATGAATTCGTTATCAAGATTCGTTGGTATTGGTACTAATAAGTTCAACAGTGAACTATGGTTTGATTTATTTAATAATGTACGAAAGTTTAAGTCAAGATGTTCGGAAGGTAGAGTCACTCTACCTTGTTTTTGTAAAACTCATTAATAATTTGCTTAATTATGTCACTCTATTAATAATAATAGTAATGCTTTATTAACGGACGAGCCTTTTATCAATATAAAATTTAAACACAGCAAATATATTCTCGAAACAATTGTAGCAGTGTCTCTACAATAAATATTTTTGTGAAACTTTAAAAAACCTTTATTATATTTACAAATAGTGAACAATTTTTATAATAAAAAGTTCCCAGTTGACATCAATTAAATAATAAATTATCATTTGCATATAATTAGTACATATTCGAATATTGAATGAAGATCACCTTACCGAATCGTTCAGAATTGTTAAATTCGAAATGTATATTGCAAATCGGTTATATTTAAATTAAATTGAATACCAAATCAAGTTTAAGTTCATCATAAAATTTATTTGATTGTAACCAAGTTAATAATGTCATGTATACAGCGACAAACACAGAAAATTCAAATAAGAACGGTAACGTAGCCATACTAAGCTAGAAATACGTTACAGTGTGATCAATATGTATAAACATAACAATATCAAATCGTGATGCAAGAAAAATCTAGCTTTATACAAGAAAAATACACCCACAATAACACAGATTTACAAGACAGCTTATTATGAATATTATATTAAAAAATGTATAGAGAGAACCCATTACATTGCATAAACGTCGTTAATCACACGTTTGTCACTTGTTTCTCTCTACATTTTTTGCAATTAATAATGGAAAACTATGTGAAAAATGCAGCACCGGCTGCAGCCTCGCACTTGCTCCGGCTATGCAAATGGGTAATTTCTTGAGGAAGAAAGGTGCGGTTGCTTTATATAAATGCCACAATTAGAGCAATTTTCATTGTGCGTAGTTAACACATATTGACAGCATGTTCACTAAACTGGTAAGTGACATTTTATTTAATGTTCATTTGCAATTTGTAAAAAAAAGGAATGGATTTATGGAGCAGTTGGTGACTTTTCATTTGCATATAAAAATAGTCATGAGTAATTCTTTGTTTCAATAAATACGGTTTTGAATTACATATAAAATATTAGTAATTGAGGAAATTATAAATGAAATAGAGTGTAATTATTGTATACTTTTGTTTCTGGTAAATTTAAAAAGTCACAAGAATAAAATAAATTATTTTGAACGACTTAGTACACTTTAAAAAGAGGAAAAAGAGGAAGACAAAAAGAAGCATAATAACTTTGTTTTCTTTAATCACTTGGCTTTATTTTATCTCAAGACAAACCTGATCTTTCCAATTTGAAATTCCCAAATCTAATATACTGCTTAATTCGCCTTTTTTGCAATGTGATCTTTATATAATGACCCACTTTTGCGAGATCCCACCGTTGATACATATCTACACCTATAAAGACATTCAGTTATATTCTTAACATCTTGCAAGGCTCGTAGATTTATTGTGTGTATTAAATCTTCACTTTTTATATTATTGTTTAACATCTTTATTGACAAATACCGTTACATTTTACAATGTGTAGTATACAATATTTACAGAATTATTTCAATTTGTTATGTAACTGTCATTGTCAAATGGCACTTTTTATATTAATTTCAGTTTTGCACTTAAAAGTACAAGCCATGTCTTTAAATAATTTTATTTCTTATGAAATATTGGATTATGTATGAATTTTAAATTATTGTTCTTTGTATTTTATCATTTATATAATCCTTAATTTGGCCTTATGGCTATTAGGTTATTAAATAAATAAATAAAATATAAAGCAAAATCCTGTTCGGATTGGGGTGGGAATGTAGAGAAGGAAGGAGGAAGAAAATAAATTTTAATTTGAGTTTGATTCTGTAATTGTACATGAATATGCCAATAAAGGTATTTTAATACAAACCAAAACTAAATGAAAAATTGCAAAAAACATAAAACAAAACCAAGTTTTTTTTAAAATAATCTTTAAAAACTAAAATAGTAAAGAAACCTTTTTAAAGGTTATGAAAAAAAAAATTGGGTTTTGTTTTATAGAAAAGTGTGTTTATTTTCTTGGTCAGAGTTATTTAAATTTATATTAAATAAAAAAACTTAAATAATAATTAATTATTTTCTCTTTAGCTGCTGCTACTTTTTGACGTACTTTTCAAGTACTTTAAAACAAAAATCCATTAGGGAATGATACCTAACTGCGTCGTTTCTAAAAATCGTTTTCTTTTTTATTGTGGAATTCGAAAGTGTGTACATTTAAGATTAGTTCCTAAAAAGATGGATATTGGTTGCAATAAAATTGCAGAAGTTATGCGAGTGTTTGCAAAGTTATTCGAGGTGTATTCATTCAACAGCGGCTTTTTGTCTTCTATTCTAAACTATTTTTTTCTATTCGTTGATCGTTAGAATTCCGCCTATTATTTCCTTTCTAATTTTTACAGTTTATCAAAAACAGGCTTGAAAACGCACTTTTTATTCAGTAAGCCGCGATTTTGTCAAACTTTTTCATCAAAATCAAACGATCAACGTCAGCACTTACTCATTCTTAATGCAACGCAATTGCAATTTTTGATTTCAAATGTTTTCTGCATGTCTAAGAGCCGTCACCGCAAAGGCATTTTTAAAATGGTTACGAGGAGCTGTGTCATGGGCTCTCAAGACCTTCGGAGAAGTCAAAAAAATGTAAATTAACGACTAATGTATGTCAAATAAACTGGTGTTATTGGATTTTATCTATCTTGTTTTGTTTTTAGGAAAAAAATCCCGATTTTTTTCTTTTTTTTTTTCGGCCTTGCAGGTAGGCATCATCGCTTAAAGCAACTACTTCTCGGGTAAATTCAGATATTGGATTACAATTTTAGTCGTAAGTCAAAATAGTCGCAGTATCTAAAGAGAAAATAATTTATTAATAACTAATTATTTTCAAACTATTTTTGTTAAATTTAGTTTTGCTTTATAAATAAAAAAGCCACGTTAAAATTAATTTTACATCAGTAAAAAATAAAATTACTTCGTTGCAATATAACTTTTTTCTTTCATTTTTACTATTTTCCTCAGTGAATTTTTTTTTCTTCCGCTCCCAGCTCAGTTTGAACACATTTTTTACAGCAGCTCAACCAATCACTCACATCTCTGTTTTGCAATCATTAATTACTCTCCCAAAAATGCCTTCTCCATATCTGCCATATCTTTCCCCGTGTATATATTTCTTTCTCTCTCTCGCTAACCACACCAATATGTTTCTTAAAGAATATTTTTTTATTTAATTAATTTGTTTATTTGTGATATGGATATTACTCAAGTACCCTTGCATCTTCCCACATGCAGTTAAATATCATCTTTACCGTTCCTCCATTTTATTCTTATAAATTTTAAAGTCATAAGGAATTTTATGTCTGAGAAAATATTACAATACATATAATATAATAGCAAAATGTTGTCATAATATATTCTAACATAAGTACTATCGACTATAAGACATTCTGTGGAATTTTATAAATAAAATAAATTGACAATAAATTATTTATTAACTAATCATGCGACATGAAATACAGACTTAAAGACTGAAGGTCAATATCCAGTTAAACAAATACATTTTATATAAAAAAATGTTGTATTAATGTACAAATTATCCTCAATTAATAAGTTTATGTATGAATTGTTTATCTACTGAAGGTCGGATCTGTATTTAACTGATCTACAAATGACACATAGCTTCCGAAATTAATAAAAAAAAATATCAAAATAATTAAATTTATTAGTATTTAATAATAACCAATTTTATTCTTGTAGTAAATGAAAAGCAATTTTTTATCATTTAAATCTATTAAATTAATTACAATTTCCTTAGTTCCAAGGATCGACCATTAACTATAAATACTTCATACTAATTTGGAAGATTGGAAAATAACTCGAAAATAATTCACCAACTAAGCATATATTACTTGTGACAATCTTCTTTTTCTAATGATTAATGGGAAGCATATTATTCTATTAATTAATGCAATTAAATTAACAGATTTGAGTGATAAAACTTTCTTAGTTCTAAGGATCGACCATGCAGACTTCATACTATTTCATGGATATTTTTTGTAGTTTTGGAAACTAACTCAAAAGGAATTCACCAACAGAATGGGATAAATTAAATAAAAAAGAATTTAAAAATAATTAAATAACAAATTATTTCCTCTTTAGCTACTGTGATATTTTGACTTATATTACATAAATACTTGTTTCGGGATTCATCCATTAACTAAAAATACTTCATACTGTTACATCTCTCGATGTATATGGTGGTGTTTGTACTCTTTGTACTTTGTACGTAGTTGTTTCGGCAAGAAGAAAATTCGATTTTTGAATTTTAAGAATATGATTCTATTGAAACTAACTGTACCGAAATATGATTAGTAATGAATTATTTGCAAGAAAAAATATGTGCAAGAAAAAATATGTGCAAGAAAATGAAAAAAAATCCCTTTCGGGGTGGGCATGGAGATGAGACAAGAGACATCAGCACATGCTAGAAAAACCGAAGATAATCCAGCGGAAGTCTGATTCGAGAAAACCGCCTACTTTCATTCTTTATTGGCGGTTTGTTATCATTTACCAGAATGGTGGTGGTATTCCTTCCCTCGGATATAGTTATTAAGACCGTTCGAAACTCCTCCTCATTTTAAGGTGTAAATTCAGCAATTACATAGCGAATTTTAGAAAATAAAATCGCTACTTAAACCAAGTGTTATATTTTTGTATGATTTATAACAAATAATCCACTTCAACACTCATTCATCTAATTTCAACATTCACCTTAATTTCAGGCAGTTATCGCCTGCTTCCTGGCAGTTTCCAACGCTTGGCACGGTCATGGAGGATGGCACGGCGGATGGAACGGAGGATGGCACGGTGGCTGGAACGGAGGATGGAACGGTGGTTGGAATGGAGGCTGGAACGGTGGATGGAACGGTGGCTACAACCATGCTTTAGACAGCGGTGAATACACCGGAGATGGAGATTACCACGGAGAAGGACTTGCCGAATCTGGAGCCTACGGCAACTACGCCGGAGGATACGGTTACGGAGGTGATGGCCAATGGCATGGAGATGGAGGTTATGGTGGATACCAAACGCCTTTGGACAGTGGAGCGTACACTGGGGATGGAGATTACCATGGCGAAGGTCTTGCTGAGTCTGGAGCGTATGGCGATAATTATGGATATGCCGGTGCTTATGGTTATCACAATGCTTTAGATAGTGGTGAATATACTGGCGATGGTGATTATCACGGGGAAGGTCTTGCGGAATCTGGAGCTTATGGAAATGGTAAGTTTTTTGTGAAATTGTATATTGAGGACTTAGTAGCTATAATAACTCATCAATAATCACTCAACATTTTTAATACTACTTTTCGCCAAATTTAGGATTAAGGCATGTGAAGTGTTCTAAATTATGATGTACGCATGTAACTCTTTGCCTCATTTTTTTATCAGAGATGGATAGATAAATTTGTTAATTCTGGTAAAATGTGTATTATTTACACAAATCATAATTGATGAAATACTAAATTAAACAAAAGAGAGACATATATATTAATTAAAATATAAAATATACATGAACAACAAATTGTATAGCGCAAATTAAAACTGTCTCAAACCAAGTACAAATAATTAATTGATAATGATTGATGAATTTGGAAAGTTCATATTCATTTTTTAAATACACGAAACATTTTTTTTAATATATAATGTATGTCGCTTAATTATGTCACTACACTGTGGCTTCTTCATAATTACGTATCCCATTTTATATTTAATTAGCCTCGTTATCTTCATACACTCTGTCCAAAATAAGAATGCACATCATGGGGATCTTGAAAATAACATCTCGGAAATAAAAAAAAATTTCATTGGATAAAAAATTAAAAGACGCCATTTTCGTCATTGCTTAAAAAGTGACAATGACAAAGTATCATTACTTATTTAATACATATTAAAATAAATATAATAAATGGAAAAGGAAAAATCCGAAATATTGCATTTTTCTGGGAAAAGGCTAAACGATAAACAATTATTTCTGCGATCAGCATGTAAACATACTCTAAACGGTGCAACTTTTTCCTAATATAAGCCATTTATCTTTTTGCAGTTTTCAAAATTGCCATTCTTATCTAGGACACAGTATATACAAATTGTTTTTTTTTGTGCTGTGGAAGGGGAAAATTCATTTACGGACGTTGTGTCGGACTCTTCCCAGATTTTGTCCGGGAAACTACCGACTAAAAACCCCTCCCACATTACCGGCGTCGACTGCCAGGATCATTGGCCGGTCTCGTGTGTAATGTGACACATTTAGTGTTTGTCAGTCATATTTTAATGACTTATAACAAATTGTTTTTATTGCGAATGTTATGACTATCTAAATCATTGCGCTGCTGATACTTATGAAGATAGCTTGTGTTTTTTTTTAGTTACCCTCATTTACCTATTTCTTGTTGAAAAGAACATTTTTTTCTTTAAATACTTTTATCACTCATACAATTCTATATCTGAAAATATATTTATTTCCCCTTAATTCTTTATAAAGAAAAAAGAAAAAGAAAATCTGGCGAAAACTATTTTCCATTTGATGATACAAAGATTTGCTAGAAAACATTATTTTTATATCCTGTCAGCGTCAATCTTAAATTATACCATAATGCATATTGTAAATGTATTATTTAATATTTTCAGGTTATGATGGATGGAACGGTGGTTATCACGGAGGTTACCATGGAGGATACCACGGGCACGCCGGAGCTTACGGCCATTATGGACATGCTGCTGTATACCCAGCCGGTGTCGACCCACATTCTTGCCCAAATTACCCATATTGTATTTAAGTTAAGAAATCTTTAAATCACAAATGTAATATACTTATTTATAGTTAATATATCGCTTAAAAAATAAATTATTAATGAGTAATTGATTGATTTGAAATCTGAAAGTGTATTATAGTTAGATCTATTAAGTTGTTCTATCTAATAAATACTAACTTTTATAGACCCCTTTATCCAGTCCCCAAAATGTTGATGGAAATGCAATACAATTTAGATGGATTAATACGTGAGACACAGCTTTTAATTTTTGGTGGAATTACAACAAAATTTGAGTATATTAACAAATGAGATTCAATCTCAGACTTTTAATGAAATTACAACAACATTTTAATGGATTAATAAATCATATCCAATCTCAAATTATTAATGGATTTACCAAAAAATGGTAAATTAGATGGATTAATTAATGAGATTTTTGGTGAAATTACTAACAAATGTACATGGTGCAGCTATTACTTTGTTATACATGTTTAAATCAATAAGGTATTTTTTTTTAATTAAACACTTTGTTAGTATCACGTACACAATTTATTTTTGTGACTAGTTTCGACCTATACGGTCATTTAAAAAGAAATAATAGAAAAATTACAAACTGTTTTTCTTTTAAATTACAAATCAGGTAAAATCAAAGCGGTGAGGTGAAGCACAATACGGCATTAAAAATGGGTGAATGGGTAAAGAGAGAATGTACATGGGTTAATAAATGAAATTCAATTGCAAATTGTTGATGGAATTATAACAAAATCTGAATAGGGGGTTGATGATTGATATTCAGTTCAAATTTTTAATGGAATGACAACAAATTCTAGTATTTATTAACAATGACCTTGATAAAATAAGGTCCAACATTCTTATATATGCAGATTATATTTTTAAGTATATAAAGAATTAACTCTGTGGATAACTGCAATCTGATTTAGAGCTTACGCAGTAAAAAATTGTAAATGTATATCATTTTGTAGATGAAGTAGCCCTATTTTGCAGACTTACTTCTTAAATAACTTCATTCTTGAACGTGTTACGGAGATAAAAGTCTTAGGTGTCTTATTACATAAGGATCTATCTTTTATTGCCCACTATTCACAATTGGTTAAATCGATTATACAAATTTTAGGTTTTATACGAAGATTATCAAAGCCTTTCAAAAATTCCAATACTACCATGAATTTATACACGCCATACGTGAGACCGAAGTTGAAGTATTGTTCACAGGTATGATCTCCGTTCTGTGACTATTATATCAAATCTATAAAACGTGTTCAAATAGCATTTATAATGTATCTCTATTATGTTGTACATTCTGCATACCCTAATGAAAATGTTAGCTTTGAAAACATGTTGGCCATTAAAACATTTATCCACACGACGCAAGACTTGTTAACTACCCTCTACAATTTCATTCACAATAATATTACTGCTCCCAATCTACTCGTTCAGATATTTTTTTACACAAACAACAACTGCCCCCTTGAAATTATAATGACGAATACAGTTTTAGCAATGCTGTAACAACATTAAACGTTATTTTTATGTTGAAACATTATTAAAATGTGTGCTAAGTAGATTGTTTAATTGTTTGTTTGTTTTTTAATTTTATTTTATTTGTATTACATTGTTAACAGTAAAAAGTCATAAACCCACCATTAGATTTTGTATGGAATTGATATTAAGTTCCAGATGTTTAATGGAATTACAAAAAATGATTTGAACCCCAAATCCTGTGGAATTACAGGAAATTATATATATATATTATATATATATATATATATATATATATATATATATATATATCAATATATCTGATGCCTAGGATGCCTGTTTAATGGAATTACAACAAAATTTGAATCAATAAAAGAGATCCAGTTCCAGATTTTTGGTTGAATTACAAGACATTTTGGGTAAATTGCTAAATGAGATATATTTTCGGATTTTTTGATGGAATTATAATAAAAATTGAATGGATTGACAAACAAAAATCTGGCTGGATAGATCAATTATTGATATTCAGGTCCAGATATTTAGTAGAATTACAACTTTTGGATGAATTGCATAAAAAAATAATCCAGACCGAAATTTTCATGGAATTATAATAAATTTTGGATATTTTTTATATAGAATTACAAAAAAATTAATGCATTAATAAATGGGATCCAATCGCAGATAGTTTTCATAGAATTATAACAATATCTGGATGGATTAACGATTGATTTTCACTTCCAGCTGTTTAATGGAATTACAAAAAATATAAAATGGATTACATAAAAAATTATTCGAGACCCAATACTGTGATGGAATTACAGGAAATTTTGGATATATAAATATAATCCTAGATGGAGTTTCAAACCAATTTAAATGAATTAATAAATGATATCTAGTTTCAGTTTTATAGTGAAATTACAAGAAAATTTGGATAGATTATTAGATAAGATCCATTTTCAGATTTTTTATGGAGAACAAAATTTGTATAAATTAACAAATAAGGTATACTAGACTTTTAATGGAATTACAATAAAATCTGAATGAATCGACAAACTAATTCAGTTCCAAACTTTTTAAAAAAATTCTAAAATTTGTAAGGATTAACAAATGATATGTTTTCATTAGAATTTTTTAATGAAATTAATAAATTTTAAATCTCATGGCAGATTTTTCCCGTTTTTTATTTTTCTCTATGTCTATTTTGATTCAATACTTACACTGAAAACAAGAAGCTAATTGTTTCCAGTAGTGAATTTTGATTATCCTTATATCTTTTTTGTCCTGCTCAGTGCTGTATAGTTGTTAGGGCAGTGTTTTTACCCTTACGGAGCACATTGAAATATTGTTCTTCCTTCATGAAATCATTTAAGGTGTTTAAGATGTTTTAAAGAAATTGTACGTCATTAACTGTCATAAAGAATTGATTTTCATGGTCATTGTTGTAAGACATTAATATGTCTGTTTGAAATGGCTAGCAAAATGTCAGCGCAGTCTTTCTCATCCGTAATAACTAAATTTGTCTCTTGGGTCTATGATCCTCTGTATAACATTTTTCTTTGGTATTTACTTAATTTTTGACAATACTGTTTTCCATGCAAGTCATTTATATCTTTGCAGGCTATTATCCAGAGGTCTGATTTGTAATCTGAAATGAGTCTGTGAATGTCTTTGTTTAGTCTGTTATATTTCTGTTGAAACGTGCTCTGTTTGTCCGAAGTCCCTGTATAAATGCCTTTTGTATTTTATTAAGAATAATATAAATTTAGGGAGAGGATATTTGAATGGTCATTTAATGCCTAGAGAGGTATTTTCCATAATGGTTAGGGATACAATTTAAAGGAAACGGGATATTGTACTGTACAAATATATCGAGCGTATGAGAAAAACCGACGACGAAGTTGGCGTTGGAAGTCTCGAGTCATGTCTGTACTAAGATCACACGCGTGAAATGCTGGTTGCAGTTAAACATTGTCAACATAACAACCAGTAATTTAAGCGTGCGCGTGTGATTTTAGTTCAGACATGACTTTAGATTTCCAATTTCACCTTTATCGTCGATTTTTGTTATACGCTCGAAATATATATTCTATCATTATGTCAGTTAATTTGTCAAAGTCATAGTTTTTTCAACAAGGTTCTGTTTTTGAGGAAGTAGGAATGGAGATGCATAGAAAAGAAACTGCATTATGGTCTAAATATATATCACGGATTAACATTGATGAATAAATGGTGGATATTACTTGTACAAAGAGAACATCTGGGGTGGTGGATTGGGTATGGTACATAATAAATGTGGGGCTAGTATGGATTCGGACAAAATTGGAGTTTGACATAAAGGAGGAGATCTGCAATAATTTGGCATTGTTTACATTGGAATAATCGATTATGATAACATGATGGTATAATAATGCTTTTGTGAGTATTGTGTCTTCAATGGAAGAGGTGTTATAGAAATAAACAAGAAATATATGGAGTTGGAATTGAGAAAGTTGGATCGTGCAACAATTTTCTACAACTTATAAGATTATAGATTAATTATATTAAATAAAAATGATTTGAAAATAATTAATAAATTATTTTCACATTTAGCACTGTGACTTTTGACTTACGTTACGTAAGTACGTTAAACAAATGCACATTAAAACAACTACTTCCCGGGCAAATACTCACGCCGGACATTGAATTACATAATGTACACCTGCTGTTGCACATCAATAAAATATTGCATAATACAACATTTTTTTTTTGATCCGAGAAAACTTTAATGTAAAACAACAAAAGGAACGTTACTTAATATAAGGCCATCTGCAGACACGTGTTTCGGGATCTATCCCTCGTCAGTACAGCTATGCCTTACATAATTTAAAGATGTTAAAATAAATTAATTAATACCCGGCGTGGGTATTTTCCCCGGAAGTAGTTGTTTTAATGTGCATTTGTTTAACGCACTTACGTAACGTAAGTCAAAAGTCACAGAGCTAAATGTGAAAATAATTTATTAATTATTTTGGAATCATTTTTATTTAATATATTTAAATAACTCTGACCAAGTGAATGAATACTCTTTTCTATTTATAGAGATTAATTAATTACTAAATACATTACTTTTTATGTACTCTCTATAATTAACTATAGGCCATCTTTTTTTACGCTTTTATTTTTTTGCGTATTACAATTACTCTAGCCACAAATTAAAAACTTTTTCATAATTTATAGGATCGAAAAAACAATACTATTAATTAACTAACTATTTTTTATAACTTTTATCATTACCTGTTGTTTGCAAAACATAATAAGCAATAATAAAAGATAATAACAATCTTCAATTGAGTCTCCATTAATCACTTGATACTAGCTAGTCATGCGCAAAACGATTTTCTTTCAATAAAACTGGTAAATTAGAAAAAACACATGGAACATTTTTTTTTTACAAAACGCGTCGACTTCGCAGAGCAATTTTAATAAGCATTAACCTTGCCAGCGGTGAATATATAAATAATGGCTCACTTTCTTTCCGCATAACAATTTAAATCGCCGATACGGCTATCTGTATTTTAACACAGTTTGTTAATTAGTTGCGCAAAAATTCAAAATGTATTTCATAAAATAAACAAATTTTTTATAAATACAAATATTCAAAAAACTTTAAACGTTAGTGTATTATTATATTTTATGTTCATTTATTCGGTGGGTATTCTTCTGTGAAATAAATGTCTTTGGCTTTGAAATCTTGTCAATCGGTCTTTATGCCTGTCTTTGTCCTGTTATTGTCGTTTTATTTAATTGTCATGATTTAAATTGATGAATTGTTAATAACGGGTGTTTAAATTTAGGATTGTCCTGTTATTGTCGTTTTATTTAATTGTCATGATTTAAATTAATGAATTGTTAATAATGGGTGTTTAAATTTAAGATAAAAGTTAGATTACGAGAGATACAAAGGTATACAATAATGGATTCTATGTGCGGATTCGTAGCGAATTTTAAGGAAAGGGTTTTGCTTCACTTTAATCAGTTATTTAAATTTAAATATTTTCACCACATATTAGGTGAAAAAAATCAAAGATATAAATTTAAGGAATTTGGAAATAATTATTTTATAACAGTGAATATAAATCTTTCATATTATTATTTATTTTATTGTTTCAAATACAAACTTTATTTTATTAAACATTATTTCAGCACATTTAAGGAAATGTTCAGCCACCATTCATCTAGCGTAAATTAGGCAAAATAATTTAATATGATTATTTATGATTATTGTTGTTATTGCAATAGATAAAAAAAATAGGATCTCACAAACAATACAAAATTACTTTATTAAAATTGTTAAAAACTTGTATTTGTACAGTTACAATTACTAAAATTAATTTATATAATTGTTTTAGATTTGTTAAAACACATAAACGTATTATCTAAACCGAAATTAACATTAAAAACACATTCTTCTTCAGCGGAATAACAACAAGGTGTTGAATCATCATCATAAACTCCAAGAGATCATTAAACTGAAAACCAAGGCAAACAAACGTTACATTTCGAAAAATTAATTCAATTTCAATACTCACCACATTTATTAAAGTGAAAATCATTCTGCATTTTGGATACACAGGCATGACTTCGTTCGGAGAATATAAAAACGAACCTTCGTTCGATGACCGTCATTGCCACACTGGTTGTTAGACTGCAAGCTGCTCGAGAGACCGGTTGTACGTTTAGAGATGTTGTTTATTCATTGAATACCTGCGATGTTTTGACCGAATTCATAAGGTTTATGGATAAAATGAAATAGCATAATGACCAATAAAATTAATGTAGGTAAGATTTGTTACAAAAATAAAATCAAGGACGATTTGTGTGAATAAGATTTGTGGTGTTTGTGTTTAGTTTTAAAATGAAATAAGAAATATAGAAATGTGATTTACGGCGAATCGTCTTTTAATTGGTAATAATAATTATTTACTTTTTATACATAAAACAACAGTTTTTCTTTGTTTCTCAAAATGTATTATAGAGACACTGCTACAATTTTAGTTTCATAAAATTTATTGTAGCAGTATCTCTACAATAAATTTGAAAAAACACTGTTCATTTATTTACAAATAATGTATTATGGAGCTTCATAAAGTATAAGCCTCAAACATCGATTGTTTATAATAATTATTGTTTATTATCCTCATTTACTTTAGGGCACATTTTTGTTGACAAAGCACTTTTTACACTTTTTTTCTATTGGGGAGGTTTCTACTTCATTGTATTATACTTGTTTAAATATATTAATGAAAACACTTCTTATGTTTGTTTGGTATAACACTATATTTTCACTTGTGAATGTAGTTTCGTAAAATTCAGCCTGTCATTATCAAACATGAAGCGTTTTATGGTAACATTTCTTTTTGAATTGATAAATAAAGCATTAATAACCTTTCTTCACACTTAATTTGTTTTACCAAATGTACATTTCGGACACAAAGTGACCATTATCAATGGATTTAACACTGATAATGAATGAATGGTACTCGAAATCTTTGAAAACGGTGAAATAAGAATCGTATTTTTCAATTTATTATTGGGTTGTTCGGAAAGTAATTTCGTTTTTTTTATAAAAATGTAGGACGATTTTCTTATAGTGAATTAATATTATGCTCAAATGAATTTGGTCCATTCTGATCCAGTACCCTTTGCTTGGCGGTAGCATGATTCAATACTCATAAAAAAACAACTGTGCAGAATCAATCACAAGCGAGCCTTGCTATGTCAGCTAAGTGTGAAGTTGGCTGCGAAAAATACAATTAAATCCTTTGGTGGGAAAAAAGAAATTACTTTCCGAAAAACCTAATTCTTATTTCATCAAAGAAATGACGGTCCTACTAAAGCAAGACAGGAAAATAGTCAGAGCAATAATCGATCTACTAACAGAAGGCTCAATAAACACACGAACCAAATAAATTTAGCTAAAAAAGCAACATGCAAATTCTGTTAAAAGGAGGATCCTCTTCAAATTTTGTACCGTTTACACCCTTAACTCATTATTAGGCTTAACAAAGAGAATCAAAGAGACGAAGCTTGTACAAATCATATGGAAAAAAAAATGAAATACATAATAGATATATTTAATGAAACGTTCAGCCATCTAGCGTATGGATAACTAGTGATGGCTGAACGTTTCATTAAATATGAATTTCGTTTTCCTTGTTTGCTTAAACAGGACAAGTTCGCCTTTCTTTAGTGGACGAAACAATGATTCTCGGTCGTCTACCTTGTAGACCCAAATCGTTGACGATGCCATTTGAAATTAGGCAAAAGGTGGCGCTTGCGTCATCTTTAATTTATTATAATAGATATTTTTTCAGAAGGAAAAAATCTACAAAGAGCTGTATGTCCATCCTTGGGACAACCTGTAGGTTTGTTTAAATTATTACTGCCTTCGGTTTTGAATAACCATTAGTGCATAAAAAATATATTTTAAAAGTGTTGACAATTGCAGAGGAGCATTAAAAAAATCATAACTTGTTTGTTTTTGGAGATAGAGAAATAAAATTTTATATGCATATTAAGATGCAATGATAATTTTAAATGTGAAATATTTTTCCATTTCACTGGCAATATGCTTCATGTCAAGCATCTACTTTACCTTGCAGTTGACCTAACAAGATAATAAAACTTATGCCATGCTAAGCCAGGCGCAGAAAGTTATACCCAAAACTCATTATAAGACTTAACAGTGATAAACAAAGAGACAAAGCTTGTGCAAGTCATATAGGAAAAAATAAGTACATAATAGTTCTATTTTTCAGAAGGAAAAATCTGCAAAGAGATAACTTGGAGGCATTTGTGGTGGTCCTGTGAATCAGATTATATGTCCATTCTTGAGACAACCACAGGCTTCAACGCCGTTCCAGCCTCCGGCATGAGCTCTACCGTTCCATCCACCGGCTTGGTCGGCATGAGTGTGAGAAGCAGAAAGAACTACAGCTGGGTTGTTGTGCACATCCTTGGGACAACCTGTAGGTTGGTTTAAATTGTTACTGGCTTCGTGTACTTCCACTTCACTGGCAATACACTTTATGTCAAGAATCTACTTTACCTAAAACGTGTATTACTTTCTCTAATTTAAATATTTTGTTTCATTAATAGTGTAGCAACATAAATTTCAACCTACTTTACCATCGCATAAAAATCTCATAGAGATAGTAGTGGTGCAGACCAGAACACACAAGCACGCATAAGTCTCGTCAGGGCCTTAATGCTTGCTCCATTTAGGATTTCTAAAAATCAGTCCTAAGCACAGCCAACATATCTAGTCGAAGTAGGCTAGCTGTATCGAGGTAGATAAATTCCTAATATTCACCATTTCTGGCTATTCTTCACCCAGTATGGATACTCTCTAGGACTTGATCGCTGCTCCGCGTTTTTTTTTTTTTTTTTCAAGCAGCACTCTACAATCTAGTTATTCTACAATCTCCAATCTGTGGAAGTGCTATAAGTTTGCTGTATCCAACCATCATGGCGGAAATTCGCTTTAAATTTTCCGCAGGTATTGAATGGCCGATCTTCTATTCGGATACATAAACCCTTTTGTTTGCAGCTTGAAAAGTCTGCAGCTTATTGCGCCATTATAAGAATTCTTTAAAGTCTTCTGTGTATTTGTAAGTTACAAGAATTCTGGCCTCATTAGGATTAAGTGAAGTTAACAAACCCCTTTAAGGGACACATTAATTGTGAATACATCAGGCATAGATTTATTTTTTTGTTGCTTTACCTTAGAAGTAAAATGGGGTTTCATATTCAATTATTCTGTTTAAAAAGAAAGCAAAATATAAAAAAATTTCAATTCTTTATCAAAAACCATCCCATTTCAATACTTTTGTGGCTAATACGATAAAAATTATCTGATTCCAAAAATCACAAGCAAAAATTTTGCATTTGCTGTATTTTATTTGACACATATTTAAAATGACAATATATAATAATTAAAATGGCATATAGACTCACATAATTATTTTCTTAGCATTACGCTCAAAGATTTACGATTAAAATATAGATGCCTTAAATAATAACAGCTACTCGTAGTTATCTAGATATATATTCATCAAATAGTAAATCAATATAAATAAAACCTTCGATAGTCTTTACACAACTTTTAATTTCTAAATATGTTGTCCGACGATAACTTTTTCTAGCTTTTTCGGGTAAAAAATATCTATTTTAATATAGTATTAAGTAGTAAAGAATACTCATGAGTCTTTTTAGAATTTTTTTCTTTATGCGTATTGTAAGTATATGCTGCTCGTGGAAAGAGTGGTGTGACTACATGCAGGCAAGAAACAGATAGACAAATTGTAGGTTTAATTAAAAAATGAAAAGTATAGATCAAAAATAATAGAAGATATAAAGCAGATTCTTGAGGTATATCAGAACAAATTAGAGATGATTTTGATAAAGTACCATATGATCGAGAACATTTCTCTTCTAAATTGCTTTTCTTTTATCCTATATTTTACATTTTTGATGAATTCATAGGTTTTTATCATTATTTCATTAAAAATCATGAAATTTCATCAAAAAATCATGAAATATCATCAAAGATCATGAAATTTCATCGAAGATCATAAAATTATTTAATCAAGAATTATTAGATTCTTTAATTTTATGATATTGTCAAGTTATATGGTTATATTACTTCGAGGGATTTGTATAAATATTATTTTTTTTAAGTTTTATTTAAAACTTAAAATTATTTTAAATGTTATGATTGTATTTTTGTTATTTCATAATTAAGTTTATTTAAAAAAATTGTTGAACAATTGAGGGGTTATTTATTCTATATTTATTATTGTGTTTGTTTTAAATTTTTATTTGTCGCTTTCTGAATTTTATCTAATCCGTATTTTTGATTTACCATGAACTTTGACAGAGCTGATTTTATTTTATTAAATTAGACATTTTTGTGTTGGCACCAAAGGAACTACCAGGAGTTTCAAAGGTTTAACTGAAAATGTATGTTTAATTTTGGGATACCTAGCTGTTTAATTTTTAATAAAAAAATCATTTTTTAATTGGACTATACATTAGTTGTTGAATTGAATCTGAGGGGTAAGGGAAGTAAAACTCGATTTTAGAACAAAAATATTAATTTATTTCTCGCCAAATCCGCACGGCATAACGACATGCACTGTCTAATATTAGCTAATTTTCAACAAACTGTGCCTTCTTTTAATTTCTTAATGGTGGTAGCCTACAAAACAACAAACAAAAATTAACTAATGTTAGAAGCTTCGTTAAATCACTTACCATTTCCATAAGCTCCAGATTCTTGCAGACCCTCTCCGTGGTAATCCCCATCTCCAATATATTCTCCTCTATCCAATGGATTCTGGTGGTTGTTCCATCCGTCATCGCCGTGTCCACCGTTCCATCCACCGGCTCCAGCTCCGTTCCATCCTCCGGCACCAGCACCATTCCAGCCTCCATTGTTGTGTCCACCGTTCCATCCACCAGCACCAGCTCCAGCTCCGGCACCGTTCCAGCCGCCGGCTCCAGCACCGTTCCAGCCTCCGGCATGAGCTCCACCGTTCCATCCACCGGCATGACCGGCATGGGCGGGGGCAGCGGAAAGAGCTACAGCTGGGTTGTTACAGTTGGGGAAATTCGGGCAGGCTTGCGGGCTGATGCCGGCTGGGTATAAGTCAGCTGGTAAGCCTCCGGCGATGGGGCCGTGCCATTTTTGATCAGCTACGGCAACAGCTATGAAACAAGCTAATACTACCTGGAAATAAGTAAAATCAATTAGTTTGGACTTTAACTTTGACAGACTGACGAGATTAAATTAATACCAACATACAGGCTGATTCTTGCTAACAAGCTAATACTACAAATTGAAAGACTGTTATTCCTTACTTCACAATTTAAATTGTGAAGTAAGGAATAACAGTCTTTCAATTTGTGATTAAACACTTCACTTAAACTCAAAAAACCATTCAGTGAAGCTAATACTACCTGGAAGTAAGTAAAATCAATTAATTTTGACTTTAACTTTGACAGACAGACGATATTATACTCATACTAACATACAGGATAATTCTTGCTAATAAGCTAATACTACCTGGAAGTAAGTAATCAATTAGTTTGGACCTTAACTTTGATAGACAGAGAATATAGTAATACCAACATATAGAGTGATTCTTGACTAATACGCATAATTTTATAATTTAAAAAAAATAAACAATACATTCAAAGATATTACACTCAGCGTAGGCGAAGTTCAGTCAATGGGTCAAAGACCATTTGACTGCTCTTACACTTAACCTACAAAACAGAATAACAATAAACATTTATGCACTTTTAAACCTTACTTCAGTTGTCATCCAAATGAACGTCTTATAATCGAGACTAAACATGCCTTGATAAAATAATAAACGCAGTTTCCTTTTAAATGTATAAAGTGTGAAGATTTCAGGGAAGCGGGGATTTTATTAAATAATTTATATATGTTGTATGAAAATGATCTTTCAAAAAATGTGGCTTTATGATATTAAGCGGTGATATTAAGCCCCGAAATCTCACATTTATATTATGTACATCTGTACGAAAAGTAATTCGTTGAAACAAATATGGTGGTGTGCGTAACTGTATAACTTTAAAGTAAAGAATACAACAGTGTAAGTTTCTTCTATCAGTCATGTTTAGCCACTTAATTTCTGAGAGTCTGCCAGAAATATGATCATATTTACGAATGCCAAATATAAGACGAATACAAGCATTTTTAATCCTTTGTATACGATCGCGAGTTTTTAAATCCATGCAGTGTGCGTACACCACATCTGAAAAGTTAAAATGACTTAGCACTAAGCTGTCACAAAGCAATCGTTTGGTTTGAGTGGTTAACAGTTTTCTGTTAGTATAAATCATTTTTAAACTATTACATGCTAGTGAAATACATTTTCTGACGTGAAGTTTGAACCTAAGGTCCGTGTCAATTGTAACACCTAAATTACGAGCGGAATCCACAAACGGTATAATATTATCATTTATTTTAATTATAAGTCTACTTTTGACAGGGGCTAACATGTATTTAGGACCGAATAACATTGCTTTCATTTTTTGAGGATTTATGAGTAGATAGAGAGTGTTTTTGGGAAATATCTACGAGTGTTAATAGGTCTTTATTTAAATTGCGCTGCAATTGTGTGTCGTCGGCATACATGATTGGTTTAAAATATTTTAGTACTTGCATTAAAGATGACGTGTATATTGAGAATAGGGTAGGGCTTAATATTGAACCTTGTGGAACACCTGCTTTGATCGAAAGACATTCTAAGAGTTTGTTATCTATTTTTACTTGTTGAAAACGATTAAGAAGGAAATTAGAAATTATAGTAAGAGAAATTGTCTCAAGTCCTATATATTTTAATTTAGCCAGTAATATTTTATGATTAATTGTATCAAAGGCCTTGCTATAATCTATCTATAAGAACCAAACAAGTTAGCATACCTGAATCCTTTGCTGAAATAATGTCATCCACTACATTTGTTAAGGTTGTGGCGCAACTAAAATTAGAACGAAATCCCGATTGGTAATTCGGAAGAATGTTATTATTTTAAACAAATTCAGTTAGTTGTTCTTTGACTACTCGTTCTAAAATCTTTGATAAAATGGGTAAGATGCTAATTGGTCTTAAATCACTGAACAATTTTGGATTATTTATTTTTGGAATGAGAGTAATAATGGAATGTTTTCAAGCATTTGGAAACTCGCCTCGTTCTAAACAAAAATTAATTATATGTATAATATAAGGAATTATATATGGGCAGAACTATAATTACTCGGGAAATAAAAAAAAGTGTAGTAAAAGTTGAAATATTAAAATAATTTACTGTGAATTGTATCTGTCAGTAGTTGTCAAATTATAGCTTCCTTTATTCGTAAAAAAAATATGGCACCTAACTTCACAAACTCAGAACTTATGGATATGGTATTAACGTACGGGGAATATGCCACAATTCAGTAGCTGCAACTCGGCTTAATGCACAAAGGTTTCCCAAACGATATCATACTGATCGGGAAACTTTTCTGCGCATTGTAAAACGTGGCAGAGAAACTGGCAATTCGCAACGAAAGTACGGCTATTATGGGGGAGCCATTAGTCCTAGACGCATTTTAAATCTTGTTAAACTGTGACGAGGAGCAACATTCTATTAGTACTCAGATGATGGCAGCACAGTTTGGCATATCACAATCAACAATTTGACGTTTACTAAGTCATATATTATTTCACCTTTTTCATGTACATCGGTTGCAAGCTCTACTTCAAAGGGATCTTCATATTCGAATAGAGTTTAGAGAGTGGATTTTATACCTCAATCAGGTACATCCGAATTTTACTCAAACTATTTTAATTACGGATAAAGCAATTTTTATATGTAATGGTATGCACAATTTTCACAATACGCATTTTTGGGAAACCGAAAACCCTCGCGCCGTTCGATGAATCAACTTTCAGCGACGTTTTTCAGCGAATGTATATATAACAATTATTTAAAATAGTACGAAATAATTTTAAAAAAAAATTTCTAAATTGAATTTTTTCCCCAGCATGTGGGGACAATAATGTATGAACGCCGTCTCCGAGCTGGCAACTGATCGCCAACTATGGCAAGAGATTACATGTGGAATACCTACGGCTAAGATGCCTGAGAGACACGGTAAACATTCATTGGCCGACTAAACTAAACTAAAAAAACTTTTTTTTTTTCATTTGTCGTAACAAAATCATGAACTACAAATTGTTTTTGCAATTTATTAATGATTGAAATTTTCTGGATTTTCCAAACTGATCGAACAGCAACACGTTTCCTAATTCAGACCTTTTTTTTAAATAGTACAACAAAATTAATAAATAAAAAATCTTTGAAGCGATATTTTAATTTACCATAGCAAAATCATCAGTTTGAGCAAGTCTTTTGCAATAGGAGTTTTGGGAGAAAATATTCAGGCCCTTGAGAACTAGCTGAACGGCAACGCGTTTCATACCCAAGGAATCATTTAAAATCGTACAAAATAATTAACAAACACATCTCAAAACTGCTGTCCATGTTATTTACCATAGCCAATGTTTGCGGATGGATAAAGAATAGTACAAAAGTAACAAAATATAATAATTGATAGACATTTTGCAGATCCAGGTAAGGATCAGTGAATTTTGTTTGATAAGATTTCTGAGCGAAAGTGAGCTTATAAGAGAGCTTTTGGATTGTTTCCACGTTTATTACTTGCTAACAATATAAAAACGTATTTAATAATAAAAACAATATTATTATTATTCAACAGATTAACTCTATTTTAAGCATAATATACAAATTCAATTAATACAATACAGTAATTAAATAAACATATCGATAAGCAAATAACATGGCAGACATATATCTATACGACAATTACAAGATGATTTGAATAGATTTTCCATAAGTCACGGACAACTCTATGGATCTTAACCAATAATGGATGGTTAAAGTTTTTACTTGATGAAACTCTATAATACATAATTTGTAAAAAAAACAGTTGTTTTTAAGTTTCACAAAATTTATTGTTGAGACACTGCTACAATTGTTTCGCCAACATGGTGCCATCATCAGACAGATGATTAATATCAGGTCTCTACAATAATATGCAACTTAAAAACTCTTGTTACATTTACTAATAGTGATCTTAACCAATATAAATGCTGTATTATCTACATTATATAAGTACTAATTAGATTTTCTTAAATAAATCAGACCTGTTTTTTTCAATCGCTTTAACTTAAGCTTTGCTTAGATACGTCAATGTCCGTAATAAATAAACCAGTTAAATAATTACTAAGGCTATTATTTTAGTTTTATGGTTTAAATGGAAAAACTCTTGGTTATTGTTTCATTTGAAAGTAAACCAAAAACTATAATTATAAAGGTGGAGTTTATTTATGACAAACTTCCTCCATTGTTTAAAAAATTCAATACAACGTGCAATATTGCTTTAGTTCGATGGCTTAAATGAAAAAAAAAATATTGGTCATTATTTTATTTTAAAATAATCCAAAACGATAATTATACGTGAAGTTTATTTATGCCCAACTACCTCCATTCTAAGCTATGTTAATCAAAATATTTTAAGTTCGTAATGGCTCGTAAATCTGATACAAAGTACAGTAATAAAAAACTCTGTTGACATAATTTGACTTTAAGTCCTACCAATCGTAAACTATTACATGTGTATCAAAAACAAAATAAATAATTGAAAATATTGAATAAAAGTAGCCATAAACCAAAAAAAAATTGAAGAAATGTGTAAAAATTGCATAAAATTACGAATATCTTTAGGTATCGAAAGCAGATAATACTTATGAATTTAAGTATTATCTGCTTTCGATCACGAAGTTTTGATTTTAACAATATAGAATTTCTGAAGGCATCATTTTATTTAATGAACAAAAATAATTTAGCACAATTATGAAAATATAATAATTATGGAAAAATTATAAAATATGTATTTCTTTAACCATAACTTTTGATCAAAACAAGATAACAAAAAACTGCCTCTCGTAAAATTTGCAATGTACATAATGTACAATTTTTCATGCAATTGTTACATTCGACTATTATAAATTTAAAAAAAAAGTATAAAGCAAACAAACAAAATTTAATAAAGATTTCATTTTGTCCATTATTCTTAAACGAAAGGTAATAGAACAGAAATTTTCTGGTTTAAATTTGGGAATCTGATCAACATTTCTTCCATAATTTTGCTTCTTGATAAAAAGTAATAGCAAAGAAGAATAAAAAATCGGACAAAATCAGCAAACCTAACACTTCTTTTTATTTCAGTTTACAATAAAACTAAATTTTGGTACGAGCAAAACGTTTAATTTTTAAAACTAACTCTTTTTACATTAGTTAAAACACAACGTATCACAAAGTAATAGCTTCAACCATCAATTATAAAATGAAATAAAATATAAAATTTTGGAATGTAATACACTTATTGTGTTCTTTCATAACAGGTATTAAGGGACAGAACAATCAAAAATAAAACAAACAATGTGAATTAAAGACAATGAAAAATAGGACAAACAAAGTGAATTAAAGACAAAATATCGAAAAATAGGATTTTAATTCAACTAAATTATATTTCCCAAATTTTAAATCAATGTTTAATAATGCAAGGATAAACACAATTATATTAAGGGTGCGGTTTACAAGAAAGTCTTTTCTCCTACTTATTTTTTATTAAAATAGATATATTTCGGAATCTACGTTTTCATCAACTATTAAAGATGGAAACATAGTTTCCAAAATATATCCAGTTTAATAAAAAATAAGTAGGAGGAAGGAAAACTATTTAAATTATTATGTTACTTTTTGTGTAGTTCATATAAAATATATCTAGTTTAATAAAAAATAAGTAGGAGAAGGGAAAATTATTATTAATTAAATATGTTAATTTATTATGTTATGTTACTTTTATATAATATAATATATTATATAATATATGAACTACACATATATATAATTTTGTTTAAAGCGAATTTTCGTTAATAAGGATTATTACTATTATTAATTGGAAACCCTGTATTAAAAATATATCGAGCCATATTTACAGTCCATTAATTGCAACTAAATAATTTAGATATTTTTTTAGAAAAGCATAGGTTCATAATAAATAAATTTAGTTAGCCTTAAATTAATCGGCATTAGCATACTATGCATATGGCTGATTCAGATTAGGGAAGCGAACTCCAGTTCTCTATCGCCGTCCCTGTCCACCAAGAAAATCCCATAAACTAATCACAATAAATCCACGAACAGACACACTTATTCCACTCCGCCAATATAAATTAAATCCAATCGCACGTTGCATTATTTTTACTTTCTGTTGTTGTTTTTTTTTTTATATTAAATCTGTAGCAATCGAACCGTTTGATTTAACGACACTGCAATATTTAAAGGTCACCCAGGTGCTTAACCGAGAGGTAATTGCGAATTATAATGGATTGTACTTACTACTTTAGCGTACATGTTATCGTTCTGCTGGACTTGCTCAGTGTGATAAGACCTTTAGGCTCCGCCATTTATATACCCTTCAAGTGCCACCTTTCTAATCAGCATTGGAAATGTGATAGTGTATCAATTTTAATAATTGGGAGGTTGCAGGGAGTTTTTTTCAGCGAGAACCGGTACTTACTGTTGGAGTTGAACGCCGCTGCAGTTGCGTGATCTTCCCGAAACCTTGATATAGATAAATTGTTTAATGGTATAATGTAATTCAGACCTAACAATTAATACCGTTTGTGTGATTTATTTATTTTATTATCCAACGATTATAACAATTAATGCCTCTAATAAAAATGTATAAAATAGTTATTACAATCCTAGATGATATCATCTATCTAATCTAGAATTCATCAATTTTATATTGATTGACACATTCCTAAATGATACTACAAACAATCCTATTATATTCGCTAATACAGAATTTATCAATCATAGATTTAACAAAGACTGAGGATTAGTATGGTCATAGATGGAAAAATACATTATGATAAGAATAAATAAAGATTTACGTAATAATATGCATGAAAATATTATGACCTGATTCTATATTCAAATTTAGGCAATAACCCTGTGAAGACGCCTAAAACTCATGAGGTTTAAAGGTATTTTTTTGACATTCAATAAAGCCATGAAATTTCCTAGATTTATAAATTTTCACTACAATAATACCAATGCTTCAAAATGGTACTTTAAAGTCGTAAAGACGATTTGAATGTATAAAAATTCACAATCATAAAAAAAGGAAAGACAGCATAATCAGCACTGTGATAATAAATAATGCAAAATACAGTGTGATTAAACTAAATATGGATTTACGAGAAAATGTTAATAGGAAGAGCAAAAAGATTAATGATCAATAGCCCTTATTTGGGTTATTTTAAATGATGGACCCATTTTTAAAAATTCGTATTTATTAAAATACAGATCTAAAATTAACAATCTTTGCAGCCATGAAAAGAGGAAGTTTTTCATGTTGCAATATTGAATGTGAATTTTGAAAACCCCATAGACAAACATTTTTTCCGTTGACTTTTCCACTAAGGTAGAGAGTTGCAACGCGCCATCCTTCATCATTTCTAGTAAATAAACACAAAATTCGAGACTCTTCTCTTTTCCATTACGGTTGAGAGCCTGCACAAGTTGTAATCGGTAGGGCTTTTGCAGCAAATGTCGTTTCGAAACTTTCCATACTGTTGGTTGGAGTATTCCAAGTTTAATACGAGCTAGGTAGACTCACTTGGGCTGCGAACAAAACTTTTTTCAATACACCTGACATATGCGGTATGAACCTGTGCTTTTTCTTCCACACACTCTTCCAGTCTTAAACTTAAACCAACGGCTACTGGATTTTCTAGTTTGTGGAAATGGTTAGTTAAGTATTATAGGGCGTTTTGACATCTTTTGCCATTTACCCTCAAACGGTGGACATATTGAACATTTATAATATATTAAAATAATCTTTGAAAATTCCTATTTTCATGTCTACAATAATAATACTTTAATAAATACGAATTTTTAAAAATGGGTACATCATTTATAATAACCCTGTATTACAAAAATATTTATTATATTATGTTAGATTATATGCAATGTATTATTTTCTCAGTTAATAAAAATTTAGTAGTAATATTCATTAGAATATGTTCCGGTTCTATGTTAGAATTTTGGCAACAATCTTCTGAGGACTCGCAAAACTCATAAGATTTAAAATCATTTAAATCAGAAATATCATTTTATAAATTTCCTCAAAAATGGTTCCAACACTCCCAAATAATACTTTGTCGCAAAGAAGATTGAATTAATAAAAATACACGATCAGCACAAATACAAAAATCAGCATAATCAGTACGGTTGTAATAACTAAATGTAACATACAGTATGGTTACATTTTACGTAAGATTTTTAATGGGAATGAGGACACTAATTATATATTCAAGGCAGGGATCGAAAAACTCATATGGTTTAAAATTGAAACATTTTAACACATAATTATTTAATTAGAATATATCCACGAAATTTCTTTGCTTATGTAAACGTTAAACCAAACTAACACCAACACTTCTAAATAGTAGTCATAAAGAATATTTAAATTAATACAAATTTATTATGAGAACAATTAGAAAAATCACCATAATCAGAACAGTTGTAATAACTAAATATAAAAATATAGTATTGTTAGATAAATATTCATGGGAATATAATCCTAGTGCTTGAAAAACTCATGGGCTTTAAAGGTGAAACATTATAACATTTAATGATTAAATCATAAGATATTGAAATTTCGATACTTTTAGAAACGCACTCAAAACTGACACTTTAAAGCCATAGAGAACATTTTAATTTATAAAAAATCGCAATCAGAACAAATAGAAAAATCAGCATTATTTTACTAAGCTGATAAGTTCATTGAATTCCTGCAAGTTTATATTTGATTGGAGAAAATTTTGATTTCGTCAAAGAGTGTATTTTTTTAAACTCGCAAGAATACTAAGAATCCCAAAAGGGATTGACAGAAAGACCATAGCATACGTTAATCATTTCCAGTGAATTTAATTTTATAATCGATTTTATCATCTCAAAATAATTGCAATTTGCAGCCATTTGAAATATACCATTTTTTTCTTCTTTGCAATTCTGAAGACACTTTCTTCCTTCATAAAAATTGTGAAGAAACGTTCTTTCTACTTCATAGTTGTAAAGACTTTTTCTTTCTTATTTACAATTTTGAAGATACTTATTTCTTCTTGGCAATTGTGAAGACACTTTTTTCTTCTTCACAAATGTAGAAACACTTTCTTTCTTCTTCACATGTGTTAAGACATTTTCTTTATATGACACAATCGTAAAAAAATAAAAAAACAAATTTCCTTATTAAATCGAAGTATGATTGTATTCCGTTGAAACTGTATATGAAGTACAACCATTTATCAATTTAATCAATATGCTTTTTACAAAATTCAAATCTTTCTCTCTCTAGTTTGATTTGACCTTCAGTGATATTTTGTGAAATTTAAAATTTCATTAAATTCTCGTATACATTAATCCAAAAATAATTATATTAAGAATTAATAAAATTCATTAAAATTTAATAAAAAAAACATTTATATCATCTTGTAATATTGTAATGAAGGAGATTTAATGTATTTTAAAATTGTAATTTTGTTTTTAATTAACATGTATGAGAAATTAAACATATTTTAAATTTATCTATTTCTGGAAATATATAATATTAATTTCTCATTTAATTGTGAACAGAAAATTCAAAATTTCTTTAATTGTTTATATATTTTAATCCAAAATATAATTACAATAATAATTCAATTTTAATAAATGAAACAATTATTACTTTGTTTGTATATCTTGAATTGTTTATTGTTGACTATAGGTTCGACAACCTTAGCGTATCATTATCAAAAGAAAAGATTTTTGTTTTGCTAAGGTTTTCGAAACTATAGCCAACAATAAACAATCCAAGTTATTAAAACAAAGTAAAAAGTCTTTAATTTATTAAAATTGAATTAGAATATATAACAAAGTAGAAGCCTCAACAATTAATAAAATAATAAGACTTATTAAAATTATTTAAAGCTCTTTCAAAAAAAATCGATCACCCCATATAAATTCCAGAATTATATAGCGAATTTCATTAGGGGAATTTTAAATTTCTTTAATATTTCGTATACAATAATTTAAAACATATATTATAATAAGAATTTTTATAATCCATTAAAACACTTTTATTATATTACATGAGAGAGGATGGGTCTGGCGTAGAGATATTGAAGAGGCTGGTGTGGGAAAAGAAGAAGAGGGAGAATAGTTTCTAAATATGTATAAAGAAAACCTTTTGTTGTGTCTTTTGTGGTTGTTAAATTGTGGTTTTATGTGGATTTATGCCAATAAAGGTTTTTTTATTATATTTCCATTACCGCATATGCATTTCCAGAAATAAATCGCTTATTTCATTAGGATTAGGAAATTCATTTTATTTAATTTATCATATATAATAATTCCAAACATAATTGTTTATACAAGAATACTTAAAATCCATTAAAACTCCATCATTCCATTTCCATCACCCTGTATGTAATTCCAGAAATAGATCGCTCTTTTCATTAAGATACTAATCATGTTCTAGATCACGTGGGTTCTGCGCTATTTTTATGCAATTCCGCATGGACATACACAAGAAAATATTAAAATCGAAAGGATATAAAATGTGCAATTAATTAGCATGACTAGCCGTGCAATTAAAAAAATCTAAACGAATAACGCCGAGCCAGCCAAACCTTGATCAAGTTCTAATGATTGCTAATTGGACCATAAATTTTATTAGATTAGATTAAAATAAGTAATTTTGTATAAAATAAATATGAATAGATTATTAAGGATCAACCAATAAAACAATTAATCACAGATTAGATTGAATAACTTTAAATTCTCGACTAGTTTCGCGTCATTAGCCCATTTGCAAGAGAATTAAAAATTTGAAAATGGGCTAATAACCCGAAACTAGTCGAGAATTTTAAGTTATTCAATTTAATCAGATTTTAATTGCTTTATTGGTTGATATCTAATAATCTATTCATATTTATTTTAAACAATATGAACTACCAATGTTTAAATATTAAAACCGTTATAATTAATTTTATTTTCAGACACTCCATAATTTGAATTGAAATGATGTTTCTAAATTTCTATTTCAAAATGATGAATGTTTATCGTATTTCAAGAATTCTATTTTTTTTTTATTTAAAATTAATAAAAATAGGTTCTAGTTTTACAAAGTAATTATGTTAGCTGGTACTTTAAGTCTTTCAAAAAGTGTCTTTTTTAATGTTGTATAAACAGTGGAAATATGGGTTATTGTTGCCCTAGCACCGCAGCCATATGGTTTATTGTACTTCTTCCATAACTGTTATTAATCGAACAGTTCGGTATCATTTTCTAATCTCAGCAACTTTCCGATTATTTTTTCTTTCGGGAAGTGAGTCCAACCCATCCATACCTTTGAACTAGGTTTTCCATAAAAAAAGTGTTTTAATGAGCTATTAATTATTAAAATATCAACGCAATATGTATTAAATAAATGACAGGATGAAAATAATAATGCAAATTGTGGAATGCTTAGGAATATAAATTATTTACTTATTGAGGCAAAATTGTTTCTGCTCAAAAAAATTAATAAGATATTTAAAAGAAGTAGGCTCAAAATAAATTCTTGTGGAACCCTAAAACTAGAAAATAAAGAACGATATTAAAAAAAACTCAATGCCCTTCAATACGTTGAGATTTAATACATCTTTATTAACGTATTTAATCTAAACTTACGGTTTCAAAGGAATGAGCATAAAATAGATCATTGCTGAACTTCCAGCCTAGGAAAGCAAATATATTGAAAAAAGCCTCCAATGCGCCTATTTCTAAGCAACACTAAATAAGTTATCAGTAAACACTAATGAAATAATAATAATTTTCAAAAAAGAATTTGTAGTTTAAGGATATAAATGACAAACATACATGCGTTGAATGAAACAAAAATGGGGATTTTATAAAATATCTTAAGTATATGTTAAAATTTTTGTATACTATTCCACAAAATTAAATAATTTCATTTCAACAAACCTACAACACTACAGATTGGCGGTAACCACAATCTGTAAATATGTATTCGAAAATAAAACACCACTGCGTTGATGCAGGAATTATTTGATTACACTTATATAAATAAGAAGAGAGAACAGCACAGACAATTCATGTAAGAGATGCTTTTCAATTAATGTTGGAAACAAGCTATCCGGACAAAAAGAAAATATCAACAAAGGGAAAACAATCAATGTACAACTAGCCATGGGTGTGGCAGTAAAAAAGATTAAAGAATGGGCTGTATACTCATTCCAATTAAATAAATCAGCAGCCTAATTGGCAGAAATTTCCATTCCAAAATCTCTACCGAAAGCAAATTAAGACTCGAGTGCTTTTGCCCATAGCAATGGTAATGAAATTCGACTTCTGAGACACGTATTTCCAATGACAAGATGGTAGTAATGGAAGCTTTCAATAAAATGCTGAAAGAATGCGTTTTTGAACCAATGGGTCAAAATAATTAAAAACAATTCCCGATAAAATTCTCAAGAGCTATTTAATGTGCGTAAACAAAAGACAATGCGAATAAGATATTAAGAAAGATAATCAACTGAAAGCTAAAAAGTTCAATGAGAATTTGAAAGATTTCTAAATTACCAGATGAAATTTTTGGTGGATTAAAGATATGGAATTAGATCAACGATTTCGACGGAAGAAATATAAATGATAGTATGATGTTAAAATGAGCGAAACGCAAAACAAGAAGCAAACAATTCTCGCTTAAGTCCTCATCAACATCGCCTAAAATTTGGCTCAAGTGGGTGCACTATATAAAATAGCCAAGGAGATTTTGGAAGAATCCCCGCTGAATTCAGAAAGATTAAATTCCAATACTGTTTGTTTGGTGGATTGAAGACATGGGATTATGTCAACCATTCCGATAGAAGAAACATTTACAATGACGATATTCATATAAGCGAAATGCAAAGAAAAGAAACGAAACAAAAATCTTACCGTAGTTTAAATGTTTGGCTATTTTATAAATTGCCTCCTCACTCTCAAAATACTCAATCCTTAATCAAGTTTTCAATTCGTTGTGACGTTTAATATTTCAATTAATCACAATTGCCACGACCAGCTGACTTAAACATCAGCTGGGCTACTACATAATGTAAAAGATGACTCGTTAATGGGAAGAACTATATAAATGAATATACTATAAATTAGTGAATTTAAAGCTTTACATACATAGACATAGCATGAAATAACAAAACTAATGAGTGAATACATGATTGTTCACAGACTCTTCTCGGCCTGAAGCAGCCATTGGGATAGTTAGTAAATTAATTCGACCAAAAAGTGTCCTAGCTCAATCGGTGTAGGACTGCAGAAATAGGAATAAGCGCATGCACTACATCTGGCTTATGAATTCTGCTTTAGGTTTTAACCCAGGAAACATTCCTTAGGTAAATTCCTCTAGAGCTGGCAACTACCTAATAACAGCTTCTGCTTTCGGCTACTCAGGCAGCGTCATTTATTTAATTAAATGTCGTTTCAAAGGTGCAGGGCCCTGTGTAGCTACTAGCGTAACAGTTACCTTTCATTGTTCTGAGCATAAATCAGAGCAATGAAAGGTCAAACGGAACAAGATCTACAATAAATATTTTACAAAATAGAGCAATCATATAATCCTACACCAACAGTAATATTCACTCATCACAGAATGAAAACAATACAAGACAAAAATAACTGGGGCAGGCGAATCTGAACAAGTGTGTGTAATTTTAATTCTCACGCACGTATCTTACGCATATATTTCCAAGAGCCTCTCAATCATAAGCCACAACTATATACTCTCTATTAAAAATTATATACTCATCATTAATAATAAACACAATAAATTACAATAATAATATGCCAAACACTTGGTTACACGCTAAAAATCTCAACCCGAATGCACCTCTCAGGGTCATCTCGCAAGATGACCCGCTCTTCTTCACGCAGCTTTTTTGCACATCCATCATTTATATCGAAAAGACAAGTGCGTAGTAATTATGTGTCCTCAAAATGACAAATAGAATTATTTAAAAAACGACACGTTACAGCGTATAAAATAGAAAATAAAAAGCGTTAAATAACAACTAAAATGACCAAGAAGAAATTAAAAGAGTCCCTGCTGTGTTCAGAACGAATCACTTCCAATACTAAATATTACAATTGTGATTATTTTTTGCGAACAAGAAGAATTGAAAGTATTAAAAAAACGTAACATGAAAATCTCGCCGAAGGCCTCAACAGCATGATGGAGATCAATTAGGATATAATTTGCAGCAAAGCCCAGGCGATTTTTCTAGGAAGCAACACACTCAAGAAGAACGTGAACTTATTGGCCATGCTCAAAGAAAATACTTTGATAGTAAAGAAATTAGGCAAAAGTTAGCGCTTACGTCGTCTTCCATTTGTTATAACTTTGATAGTATTTGAGGATCATATTAAAGAACTGGAAAAAACGAGAGAGAAAAGGGTTAACGCAGAAAAATAAACTAAAAATGTATCCAATTATTTCAGCTGATGTCAGATTTTTGCTATGTTAGAACAAACCGGTTCGGTACCACAAGACTTCTCTGCAAATTCTATATTGTAGATCTGAAATCCAGGTTCCACGACTGGAAAAAGATAACACTATTCTCAAAGACCAAGAATTTGAGGTTATAGCGAACAGCACTTTCGGAGTATTTTTCCACATTAGTTGTGAAAATAAGAAGAGCGTCTCTTTGGATGTTGGAAATTTGAAGATAATATATAATCCGATATTAAAAAAAAGTGAGGTGAAGGAAAAGGACAGGCTAAAGGAGGAAATCAAAGCTCAATAAACTGGAGACAAACTTTAAAAACCGGCCTAAATAAATGAACTTAAATTATAATCTGCCATCGGATGAAACAAAGGCCAAGCTGTAGAATCAATTGGAGTATTTTTTGCATCTGCCTGTAAAAATAACTGTAATTTATTATAAAGTCAGTTTTTTGTGATATGACCAAATATTATGTTTTCTGCGAATAAAAAGTATCCTTGTTTCGCCAGCAGAAGATTTTTATTACTAAATTTTTGAAACATTAGCAATCGATTGTCAAAGCGAAGTAAAATCGTAATGTCTAATAAATTCAGAATTTTTTTGCACGAAGAAGCAGATTGGAATTAATTTGTATGAACTCAGATATTTCTTATAAATTCAATCATTATCATACAAAAATGATAAAAATTGAATTGTTGTATTACATTTCCCTTTACATAAACAAAATATAAAAGAACGAATTACAAGATTTAGAATAATAACCTTGCTCAAACCTAAAATACACTATTTGTATCACACACACTAAATAAGAATGTTAATTTTAGGTATGGGCAAGATAGAGACAAACCATTAACACTAATAACTTTTTTGTATTCACAGTTTTTATAATTTACAGTGACCAGTTTCGACTCGTCAGCGAGCCATTATCAAACCAAGTCACTTGGTGAATACAAAAAAGTAATTAGTGTTATTTATTTAAATAGATAAAATGTATCACAAAGTAACCGCCCCAAACAAATAATATTTAAACAAGACAAATCTAAATTTTTAAAGGTTGTAATAAAATAGAGGCCTTCCTTAAGAAACATTCATAAACAATTTTTTAACAGTTAGTTTTTGTTATAATATTGTCAATCGCTCCCCCCAAAAAATCTCCTTCTGAATCTACACCTGATTTTTTGCATAGTATTCTCTCCAAATCAACGAAAACTTTATAACTAAATCTAGAGGATTGACATACCACGAGTGTAATGAAAATATAATTCAACATTGAAAAGCATGCAATAGATATTTACACAAAAGTTATGAAAGTGTTTGATTGCAAGATGCAGAAGCTACTTGAAGAATACGAGGAAGCGGAGCGTCTGAGTCTCTAATGCCTCCAAGTCACGCGATTACACTTTCATGACGTGTAATGTACACTATTTTTCCTGAAATAGCATATCTTAGAGAAAAAAAAACATATATTTTAAATTTTAATCGCGTCTGTTTAAATGACGACGTTTTGGTTTTCACAGTCAAGTTTTTTAAGCAAAATGTACAATGTCCGAACCATCTAATTTTTCTTCATATAATGTGGCTACGGCAGCCATAATGAACGAGCTTCTCCCGAATAAATCGAAAGAAAGGTATGAGAAGGCATACGAAGATTTCAAAGAGTGGTGCAAATTCAAAACGATAACTAATTTGACAGAGGAGGTGTTCCTCGCTTATTTCGGGCCACGCTGTATAGTATGTATTCGATAATTAATTCAACTTGAATGGTGATAGAAGATTAGAAGGAATTGGAAGTGCTGATGATGCAGAACCATAAATTCTGCGGAGAGATTGCCTACGGAGTTTCCTCCAAGAAGCGCAAAGAAATCGTCGAGAGGGCTCAACAGCTTTCCATCCGCTTGACCAACGGACATGCTCGTCTCCGCAGCCAAGAGAATGAATAAGTTGTGTAATGTAATAAATGTTTGTAAATTTTACAAATTATTTTTTCTTTTTTCTGAAAAAGAAAAATAACAAATTTTAACGAAAATAAATCAAAACCTTTTTCAAACAATAATGTCGACAATTTTTTTATTAGAGGCACCAGACAATCATTTTTTTTATAATAAAGGTAAAGTCAATATTTATATAATTTTATAAAACTATTTTTTGCTTGTTACTTTCATGACTAGGCATGTAATAAGAGACAGCAAATGATTTTGCAGTACTAGAAAAAGACAACTTTCAAGACTCAGTATAGCCTTGAAATTTTGACAATTTCAGGAAAAAAATTATTAACATAACGTTTTTACCACAATTGCAATTGTCCTATTTCTATAACTCTAATTTATACTTATAAATACAATTAGCAATTGACAAATTGTTGAAGGGAAAGGTAAATCGAGCGTGAATCATGTCGCAAATTATGCGCGTGTATAATTTTGTACATGTTCGTTATAAATCATGTTAACGCGTAACGTTGATTTATGTAAATTTTAAACTTGACCTCGTTACGAATATAATTGAAATACCTGTTTGATAATTTGTGAAATATTTGACAATGACATTGTAACGAATGCAGCGCTCAAAGGCAATGACCGACTGGTAAATATTGCACAGAATGCTCTCAAGAGAAAGGTGTCTTTACTACTGAAATACGATGAATTCATTTAATTGCACCATTTATATGTGCTTTTAAAATTGAGAAAATATTCAATTATTTTTTATAACTTAATTTTTCCGGCTAATCATTTTTGAATGTTCCTACTTATAAACAATTTAATATTTTTAAAAATTAAATACATTTTTAAAAATACATTTGTCCTTTATTCGCGAAAATTGTTTTGTATCCTTCTGCGGCTTCTTCCGGAATTAAATTATTTATTACTAAGGCTTCTACGTCGTTATAGTCATAATTTATTTACTTCTACACTTAATTGAAAATACAAAATAAATGCAATGTAAATAACAAAAGAAAAACGCAATGAGTAAGAGAAACAAAACTAAATCAGTACATATACCAAACCAGTTTGAAACGCTGTTTGATAATAAATACTAATAATTGAATAAACGCTGCAATTACAATTTAAAAGCAATAGTCAAGAAATTATACAGTGAAGATTTTATTACATTGAACGTAGCCCTATATTTAATTTATTTAAATCCATACCAACGCATTGGAAATATATTTAAGTAATCGGTAGAAAGAAATTTCAATTTATAACAGTGAGATATAATTTAAATAAATTAAATTTATGTGGAAAAGAAACATCTCTGATAGAATTGATTTGAACCCGTGTCCCCCGATTTCTAACCGAGTGTGTTACCAACTACACCACAGAGATCATAACATATCTCGGTGCTTCAAGTTCACTTATATTCAATTTATACATATATTCGTGACGGGCCAGAGAGCGCTAACCTGCGGCTAGAAGTCGGGGAACAAGGGTTCAAATCAATCCCATCAGAGACGTTTCTTTTCTACTCATATTTAATTAATTTAAATTATATTTCAATGTTGTACATTGAAATTTCTTCAATTTAGATATAAATATAATTTAAAAGTAATATTAATTTAATTAATTAATCGTCATTCATGTCAAAACTTGTTACAAGACAGAAGCATGGGATATATTTAGATAATATTTTCCTTCTATTGAGATAGCAATGAATTAAAATCCTCATTGAATATAATAGTGTATAAACACTTGGATACAAATTATAAATATAAAAAATGGAATATTCTATGCCAAAGAAAAATATTGTAAATAAATCAGCATTTATTTAAATTACAAAACAAGAATATTTTCGAGATAATGTTAAGTGAATTGTTAGTGGCATGCTAAAAATTGTATTCTTAATAAATACTACTTTTAGCATTTAGCATTAATATCTTTAAATAAAAATGATTTGAAAATAATTAATAATTTTTTCCACTTTTAGCTCTGTGACATTTTGACTTACGTAACGTAAATACTTTAAAGAAATGCACATTAAACTTCCCGGGAATATAACTCGCCGGATATTGAACTACATAAGGTACACCTGCTGTTGTATATCAAGAAAATATTGGATCATGCAACAAATTTTTGATCGGAGAAAAATGTAATGCAAAAATGTGAAAATAATTTATTAATTATTTTCAAATCATTTTTATTTAATTTATTAAAGAACTGTGACCAAGTGAATGAATACTCTTTTCTATTTAAAACATCTTTTATAAAAATCGATTCGATGTGAAGAAATAGTGAGGGCATTCTTAACATATGAGGAATATTTATGTTATGCACAACTGTTATTTTTTTATATGTAGAGTTTTTAAAACTGAAAAGCATTATGGAAGATCGTTCGATTTTTTATTGTATCAATTGAATTGAATTAGCTAATTCATTATTTTATAACAAATTGATTTATATTTACGAAATACAAAAAATATTGTGTACAATATATATGATTAAATAACATTAGATAAAATATATCGAAATAAAAATATCATTTATCAATATTGTCATTACGTAAGCTTTTATATTATATGTTAACTTGTATATATATATATTTTCTTGTAATAAATTGTATTACAAGAAAATCTTATTAATAACTTCATATTTAAAACGAACACAACACAATCTATATAACATATGTTATTATTTACTATTATAATATTTCTTATAATAATTATTTGAAAGCATTGACCTCTACGTGTTGCAATGTGTTGCAAAACTACAATTTAAAATTATGGTTCGATCTCATACAAGTCCCCCACATATTTTAATGACATCATTGCGATAATATGCATGCACTTCTTGTTTCCCAGTACAGCATTCTGAAGAAATAGTGTGCTTTATGTAGAGCGGATTTTGAACCAGGATACCGAGAAAAGACAATGAAAGACTTGGAAGTAAATTGATGGATTGTGAGAACCGGATTTATAAAAGCGGTAATAATAAATGTGTCTATTAATTTGAAATTAAAGCAAGCAAAAAAATGTTCGTTATTTGATATTGTCACCACGCCTTCAAGAGGATTGAAATAATGTAATAGGATATATCATATGCGCAAAAAATTATTTAAATTTAAAAAAGAAAAATGCACACAGTAATATTCATAATACATTTAACGCATGTTCACTTTTGCCTTGCCTTTTGGTATATGATACTTCTATCCAGTTTTCGAAGTCAGAGAAATGGATTTTTACTACCGGTTGTGTATAATGTATTTGTCAGGCTGAAAACTTCGGGCTTCAAATTGAATCTCACGGAAAAATCAGGAAAATTCTATTCTAAACCATTAAAAAAGGTCACGTCGAAATATGGTTCTGATATTAAATATTAAAACGTGAATGTTATGTTTAATGTAATAGGAAATTTATTTCGTGGCAATATTGTAATGATAAGTATTAATTTATTATACATTGAAGGTGATTTTCCAGATTTTTTTTCCAAAACAAAGTTAAACATATACAATCGAAAAGAAAATATTTAGTGTCTTTC
The DNA here is from genome assembly GCA_963082785.1 of Philonthus spinipes. NCBI lineage: Eukaryota > Metazoa > Arthropoda > Insecta > Coleoptera > Staphylinidae > Philonthus > Philonthus spinipes. The sequence continues at coordinate 18,099,397 of OY720306.1, read as the reverse complement.
ATGATTGCTCAAAAAATAGTATATCTATTTTAGGGAGCGCTATTTATCGCTCAGCTAGTTCTAGCCCTCGGGTATTTCTCTTCCTTGAATATATAATATATTATTAGTATTAGTATTTATTAGTAATTTAAGAGTATAGAAAGCAGAGAGACCAACAGTCGATGGCTATTTTCGTGACCTAGCAATTTGTAAATATAATTTTATGTTTTTCTCAGAAATAAAGATTGTCTATTTATACTTATGAGTGTAGGTTTATTTAACCTTTTTCTATGCTCAAATTTAGGCAATCCCCCTGAAGACTGTGAAAACTTGTGAAATTCATGGAGTTCTGAAGAAAGAGTTGGGATATTAAACCTTGTAGCCACCTTGTTATTCGCCTTAGCCGAGAACATTTTATTTTCACAAGTTTATCAAGTTGCCAGAGAGCAATTACCAAAATGTAATCACAAAACCAAGCAGCTAACTCCTCTAAGTAAATTTCAAATTTGTTAATGAATAGCGAGGGCGTAGAGGCGAGAAATTAATAATAACAATAATAACAATGTTTATTTCCAGTGCAAGAGATTACATATACAAACATAATTTATATATACAACAAAGGCATGGAAATGCGTCAATATAAGAGAAAACTTAGATTAAATGTTACATGTGTTGTTTAGATACAGGTCCACATTATATGGCTCGAACGTGCATTCATACGACATTCTTTTGATGTTGTTATAAGTATTCTTTTTTTATGTATTCTGGTAGATGGTTATAAAATTTAATACAGTTGTATAGGGGTCCTCTTTTTAACATTGTACGTCGGTGTGATGGGTATACATATGCATCACCGTGCCTCGTATTGTGACGACTGTTTAACGTATATTTTGAAAATAAATGTTTATTTTTGCTTATAAATTTTATGCATTCATATATGTAAATAGCAGGTGTAGTCAGTATTCCAATATTTTTGAAAATCCCTTTACAGCTGTCACGCTGTCTCATTTTACAGATTGTTCGTATCGCACGCTTTTGAGATTTAAAGATAATATCATTGTGAATACTGCTACCCCAAAATATGATTCCATATTTTAAATATGAGCAAAAGTTTGCAAAATAAAATGTTTTAGATATCGCCATGTTCGTGTTTTTTGTTAGTATTTTTAATCCGTAAAAACTTTTGTAAAGTTTAGAAGCAATATTATTAATATGTTTTTTGTAGCTGAGAGTTTCATTGATCATGATTCCAAGAAATGTCGCTGTGTTTGTGAATTCAAAAGGTGTGTTGTTTAGTATGATGTTGTAGGGAGTTGTTGTAGATTGATTTGTTTTAAAATTAATTACGCTTGTCTTTTCTATATTAAGAATTAATTTATTGTTGATAAACCACTCATTAAGTTTCTCCATAACAGAATTGCCTATATCAGTCAATTGGTGATATGTTTTTCCAAATAACAGAAGGTTGCTATCATCTGCATACCAGGTGAGTTTACAGTTATCGTTGGTATTGTGAGATATGTCGTTTAAGTATATAATAAATAGCAGCGGACTCAGAATACTCCCCTGCGGGACGCCTGTGTTAATTATGGGAGGGTGACGTGTTATGTGTTGGTCTTTGCAATATTCATTGGTGATTTTCAGTGTTATAACAATAAAAATAATATATTCCATCAAATAATGCTTAATAGGTTATAATTAATAAGAAATTAATAAAATCTAATATAGAAAATATAATTGTTTCTTTACACCTTCATGAATAATAAACGTGGAGAAAATCCTGCATTAGATCAGAAAAATAAACAAACAAAAAAGGTCTCAGTAACACGAAGAACCTATTCAGAAAAAATATTAAAATAATGTATAAAAAACTATCTTTTGAGACTATTGTTCTATATTATCTGTTTGGGTTTGTGCATACGTATGTAGTTGTTCGAGGTGCGACATATTGAGTGGTGCATACTCCTTATCAGCCTGACTATAATTCAGGCTGATAAAGAGTATACACCACTCAATATGTCAGCTCTATCTAGCGATGTATTTTTGCTGTGGAAATATATTCTTAGAGTTTGTATATGTTTGGCATGAAGTGCATGTCTCATTTCTCATCCTCCTTCTTCAGAAGCTAATACTTTCAAATACTTACGGTGAGGCTGTTATTAGGGAAATAATGTTAGAAAAGTGGCTTAAACGCTTCGTGATTTTCACGTCGAAGATCGTCTTAGCGACCGAAGAAAAAGGTTTTTGAAGATACAAAATTAGAGGCATTACTAGATGAAAACTCGTTTCGAAATCGAGAAGAATTGGCACGCTCATTAAAAGTAACTCAACAAGCAATTTCGTAACGAATCAAAGACTCAGAAGCAAGGACGTTGGGTACCGTACGAGTTACAACTGAGAAATGTTGAACGATGTCTGTTTGCTTGTAGCAGTTGCCTGGAAGGCAGAGATAGAAGGGATTTCTGCATCGCAATGTGACTGGAGAAGAAAAATGGATTCATTACGATACCCACAAGTGCAAACAATTATGAGGATGTCCAGACCATGCTTTCACATCAATGGCCAAACCGAATATTCACAGCTCCATAGTCAATGCTCATGCTCTTTGATGGGACACGCTCGGCGTGTATTATCAGCTGTCAAAACCGACTGAAACAATCGCAGGCGAGCGTTATCGAATGCAATAATGCATTTGTGTCAAGCATTGAAAGACGAACGGGCGCCGTACAACAAGAGACATGATAAAATTATTTTACAGCATGACAATGCTCGACCTAATATTACGAAAGTGGTCAAGACATGCTTAGAGACGTTGAAATAGGAAGTCCTACCCTACCCGCTATAATCTCCAGACATTGCTCCATCTGACTATCACCGGTTTCGATTAATGGCACACGATCTGACTAACCAGCGCTTACGGTCGTGTGAAGAAATTGGATCGATTCGTGGATCGCTTCAAAAGATGATCAATCAGTTTTTTCAATACAAGATTCATACACGATTCTGAGAGACAGTAGTAGCAAGCGACGGACAATACTTTGAACCATAAGTGTGTAACCAGTTTTTTTTTACAAGAAAGTCTCTAGTTCAAGAAATAAACGGAGCAAGCAAAATTGTATACCTAATAATTCTAAATGAGTATGTTAGTATGGGCTCAAGGGAATCAACACGTTTGCCATGAACGTGTTGATTCCCTTGAAAATGTTCTTTGAGTCTATTGTTTATACATTTGGCTGAGATGTTTTCTTACTGCCGTGTATTCTATCCCTGTTTTGTTGGAATCCCAGGTATTTGTAGGTCTCTTATCCATAATTATTCTTTAAGTATTGTTTGAATAAAGAATTTTTATCTCAAAAATGTAAATGACTTAAATTGTCAAGAATTAATTCCACATAAATGTAATTACACTAATTTTCCCTATTTTATTAGTTGATATAAGAATATATTATTTAATTTTTAAGGCAAATCAAATTTAATATATAGTTATATCGAATATTTTTTTATCTGAAAGCGAAGTTTTCTTTTTTTTTGTATTTTACTATTTTATATTTTATCCAAAAACATAATTGAAAAAGGCAGAAAAATGCTCGATATGACTTTGCATCCCCAGAGACGATAATATAATTCCTAAATTCAAAAATCCTTCACAAACCCTATTCCAATTCATCACCTCCCTTAACCGGCAATAAGACACACCCATAAAATGCGCGAACTTTGGCAGAAAGGCTTTTGGCCGATAGCTGATTTGTCGGTAAATAAAATAATAATATTTATTGTTAATTTCTTTCACATTTATATGTATATTGTACTGACAATAAAGATTCTTTATATATTCTTTATATATGGTCGATATGATCGATAGCCCTTATTATAACTAACTAACCATCTTTATTCAAATTTGTATATGTATGTACAATAATATACAAAATTAGGATTATATTGTATAAATAAATGAATCGGCTATCGACCGGAAGTCTTTCAGCCTATTAATTATATTATATGCAATATATTATTTTCTCATATAATAAGGATTATTGCATTAGTAATTAAAAAAGAAGCACATTATGCTCAATATGTACATATAATATAAAATAATAAAGTGAAGAACGAAACATAATATAAAATATTACTAAATTATATACAACACTATTTTTTTTTTAATAATATCATTCGATTGAGAATTGTAATATCGTAAATTGAAAATTGCATATTTGCACTTTGAAAGTATGTTAATCAAACCCAGTATATCTTATTACAATACCATTGAGAGAGGCGGTATGTTAATCTACTTATAATTTAAAATGTTGTAACCGGGTCACTGTCCTTTTCGAGAAGGCTCATTTTTCTAATTATCACAAAAGGTCTTAAAAATCGTTTATCCTTTTATGTTGGCGGAACGCTAGCTTTGAACTTTATTAAAAATAATACAAACATCATTTTCTAAAAGAATTAACATAGATTATGATCAAATCGGCAACTACAGTAACAACGAGTAGCATAAAAATAATTGTTACTCGTTTATTATTTTCTGTCAGAAACCTTTATAGGGTACTTTCTAATGATAAATTGTTTTTTGAACTACTTGTCGGTACTATTTATTTCCATCGTGATTGTCCATGCTAGCAACATTTTTTATTTATTTATTGGGTGGTAGTAACCCACTGAACATAATGTTCGCTAGTAACATTGCATCAATATTAAATGTTAATGTAACATTGTTGCCACGCTTTTTATATGCATTTCCTCAGTGTGAATTATAATATATTTTACTGAAATCATAAAATGTCCAGTTAGATTTGATATTTCTACGTAAGTACATTAACGTTTAGTATTGTTTTATGTTGATGCATGTAGTAGAACTGATCAGAACTGGTTAAAATTATTTCTTAGTAAATTAAATAGCTCAGGATCTACTACTATCTTCAAGGCTCTTCCTGACTATTTTAGATTTTTTGCGGAGATAGAAATTTCAGCGAAATTTGAAAATTACGTATGGGATATGAATGGAAACAAGTGAAAGTTAGGACAAAATCCAAAAGTTGACAAGCGAATTATTTTTTTACCAGAATGTAACTAAAGTATGAGAGTGTAAGTTGGGAGAATTTGAACAAGATTGAATTTTTGGTTTTGAGTCTGTTTGCTTGCAAAATGTGTATTGTAATGGGAGGAAATTTTGTTTTTTTTGTTTTTTTTTTTTCGATTCCCCGGACCCCCGTTCAAGGGAAATGATTGTGATCGTAAAAACTTTCTAATCGCCAATTTAAACGGATAATCACGTTTTTAAAATCCCCTGAGACATCGACTTTTGAAAAATGTCTGTTTGTGTATATGTATGTTTCCGCGATAGCGCATGAACGACTAAACAAAATGAACCCAAACGTTAATATCCAAGCTTGTAATAGTAAATGATCTGAAAAGCTTTTGGTAACGATTAAAACTCATTAAGTACAACTTTATTCTTAGCTGTTTTTGATTTTCCACAATTGTTTGACAAACATTGATCGCATCGAAGAATATTTCAAATAAAAGTTGCAAATAAATAAATATTATATTCTATTAACGTTTTTTTGTATCATCGTCAGTTCTTAAGTTATATTTTTAGCGATTATTGATTTTTTATTTGGATAAAAAATGTTTTAAATAATAGTTGTATATTTCGAAAAACTAAACATTTTTTGTTATATAACTTTTTGTTGCAGGACCTATAGTTTTCATATTATAAGCGGAAGAATTTCGTATGCCTGATAAATTCCCTTAGAAATGGTCAGAAATTATGGAAACTTGTTATTTTTCGGGAACCTAAATAGTCCACGATTTTTCAACTATTATCAAGTGTCATTAAGATTTTTTGCAGTTTTTTTTTTTTTTTTTAATTAACAAATGGAAAAAAAAATCACGAAAATCAAAAAAACACCACATGACTTCATTTTATACCAAGATACAGCTAATAAATGGAGGCATAAATTGCGAAAATTTAAACAAGTTTGAGTGATTAGTTTTCCATTAGTTCGCTCATAAATTCTTAAATTTTGCAATTAATCTTCTGAGGGCCTCAAGCAATTTAAAATAATAATCTTTATAGAAAATGTACCTATATTCTTTAAGAATCAAATCTTAAAACCCCGCTTTCTAAGATGTTTATAAACTCGTTAATTTTTGTCAAAACATTATTATTGTTATTTTACGCATAAATATAATATTTTTACAAAATTCTATATGAGTCTATTGTTTTTTTTTTTTGTCTTATCATTTGAAAATAATAAAAATTTAATTTTTGTTTCAAAATTTCTTTAAATTGTAAATAATATTTTCTATAATTATTAAATCATCATCCGCACATTTATTGCGCTTCTCCATAATTAAATCATTCACACATATTTTTTTGCACTTTGAGTTTTAAAATGTTTCGTGCTTCCTACTTATAAAATAAAAATTCAAAACTGTGATATTATTAATAAAAACAAAATATAATCGACGGCCAACATTAACCTGTAAAACATTGCGTATTTTGAAGGATCGACTTATTATCCTTATTGTTGTCAACATTCCCCTCACTGTAAAAAAAGATGTGTGAATGATTTAATTATGAATAATATTAATATATAAAGAGCAGAAAGATAACCCACGGTAAACATGTTATTTTTATTGTGTATACTTAGTATTAATGTTTGAAAAAAATGTATGTAATTGTCTTAATAAAGATATTTTTTATATTTATAATCACATTACTAAATGCCAACGTTATACACAAACGTAACTTAGATGAAATGAATGATATACCAAAAAGTAAGAACTAAAATAAAATTATAGTTAAAGAAACAAATTGAGTCATTTTTTAACTAAAAACAATGTATAATGAAGTAGAAGCCTCTATTATCAATAATTTAATAAATAAGAAGTTTAAATTCTTTTGAATTTACTTCATCGTCATATTTCATCAGCATGCAACTCGAGAGGAACTATCAGTTACAGAAAAGACAAAAAAATAAGCTTGCTGCGACGTGAACTTCATCTGGGTTCCAAGTCACAGCTATATAAAAGGTAAATAGAAAAGAGTATTCATTCACTTGGTCACAGTTATTCAAATATATTAAATAAAAATGATTTGAAAATAATTAATAAATTATTTCCACATTTAGCTGTGTGACTTTTGACTTACGCATTGGTTTAACGTACTTACGTAGCGTAAGTAAAAAGTCACAGAGCTAAATGTGGAAATAATTTATTAATTATTTTCAAATCATTTTTATTTAATATAAAAGGTAACCTAATTGCTAATGCTAGGTACGGAAAGGCGCAAGAATCCCGGCTATTACACACCATATTGAACGGTCTATCAAAAACTTTAGAATGATGCTAGATAAATTCATTAAATAAGAGATGCGTTGCATTGTGAGACAATTATGACAGAAGCTTGATTCAAGCTAAAAGTGAAAGATTAATAGCACCATACTAAGCCGAATAGATATTAGGATGATAGTAGGCATTATCACCGACCACTAGCACCTAGAAAAATATAGGAAAGCCATGGAAATGACGCATCATTATTTCCGCAAGGGCTGAAATGACGAAGAGGGAGAGGAGGCATTTCTTGATCATGCCCAGCCTTAGAAGAGAATAAAATTCATTTTCTGATATTAGTTCACATTAATGGGTTGACATACTTCGTACCGCTTAAGATGGGGAGTTTCGAATAGTTTTAGAGATTTTTAGGATGGAAATCAACTTGGCCTACAATGGTAACACAATGGTTCTATCGTTGTTTTGTTTAAAAATAATTTTCGTGTGTTACAGTAAACGGAAATACATAAAACGGAAATACATTCCTCCATAACAAAAAAAATATATAATGATTTTACAATAGTATAAAAAAATTAGCTCGGTGAGAGTTACCAGCCCTGGCATAGGTGACATTATTGATAATAAATAATAATAAGTTGTTTAAAAATATTTAAACAACTTATTATTATGGTCCTAATCATAAGATTGAATCTTAGAGCTCAGCAATAGAAATAATCTGTGATCATCACCTCAAAATAAATATTTTACTGATGAAACGTTATGTGTTATACTTTTTTGGACATGTTTTTTTTTTCAGAGGATAATAATAAAAATGTTAAAAAATAAATAAATAAATAAAATAATACGTTTCGTTCGAGTACGACATTTTTAATTTACATTGAACACAGCATTTACAAGTGTTTTCGATATTTACAGCAATTCATGACTTTTTTCCTCTCAGACAACAATGTTTGTCAGCTGGTAGTCTGGCTCGATTTATAAACCTAATGGCAGAAGGGGTAGTTGGGGCAGGAGTGGGGGTCGACTCCAGCCGGTACAGCGGCGGCACCGTGGTGTGCGTAACCACCAGCGTATCCTCCAGCTCCGTTCCAGGCGCCACCACCACCATATCCACCATCGTGTCCTAAAACATTAAGCAAACAAATAATTAATTAAATAATTGCGAGCAAGTAGACAAGAATTTTCGTTGACGATGCCACTTGAAATTAGGCAAAAGGTGGCGCTTGCGTCGTCTTTAATTTATTAAGAATTTTCTATGTTTATATCTTAATTTTGATTTAATCTTCTTACTAATTGGCTGTAGGCCAGTAGATAGGTTAAGTGTGCATTCATTTGGCTATTGGTCGTAACGCATATTATTATTCATTTGATTATTCCTCATAACTTTTATTACAACGAATGTTTCAATCATATGAATTGTAGATATTTAAAATGCACAACATTGAATATAATTTAAATAAATGGAAAAGAAATGTCTCTGATAGGATTTGAACTCAGGTCTCCCGATTGCCGGTGGAGTACGCTATCAACTACACCACAGAGACCTGTGAAGTCAAATCTCCATTCAGTGCTTCTTGTTTATACAGACATTCGTATTTTGTTGTGTTTCAATCATAGATACATTCGAGGCTAATCCTTACGGGAAATGTTACGTTTAACGTGTACGTTTAATTAAATAACTTGACATTCTATGTATATATACATCAATTAACCGAGCTGCTTAATCTGTGATGAGAAAAAATAATGTTAACATTTTCGTTACGGAATTTCCCCAATTATCTATTATACATTATCGATGATTCAGACATTTGGCTATGGTCGTAATAATTTTATGACCAATAACCAAATGTCTCAATCAAAGATTAAACATTGTCTATGATTGAAACATTTGATTATTAGTCATAACGTTTATTACAACCAATGGTCAAATGATGAAATTAATAGGTGACTTAAAAAAAGGTTAAGTAAGTGTTACTTAACCTCCTCTGCTGGCATATAGCCATTTTTTATTGATTTTGAAATTGAGAGAAGTTTTAGGTTATTCAATTGACTGGTAAATTTTCCTCTTGCTAAAGATTTTTTTTCTGTACTAAATTGAATTACAAACACGTTTTTTTTATCACCCATTAAGTTTTGTTAGTGCAATACTAATCCATCTAATGATTTCAGCAAGAAACATTTTGAAGACTAACCTCCGTACGCTCCAGATTCAGCAAGACCTTCACCATGGTAGTCACCATCTCCGGTGTATTCTCCACTGTCTAAACCGTTGTGGTTCCAGGCACCTTGGTTCCATTGGCCGTTGTCACCGTTCCATTGACCATTATCTCCGTGCCATTGTCCATCATCACCACCATTCCATCCGCCGTTCCAGCCACCGCCAGCTCCAGCTCCATTCCATCCGCCAGCATATCCACCATTCCAGGCACCGGCGTGTCCTTGGTTAACAGCAACGGCTGGATTGGAGCAGTGAGGGTAGTTCGGGCAAGCGTGAGGGCTAACTCCAGCCGGGTATAAGGCAGCTGGTGCGCCGCCAGCGAGAGGTCCATGCCAACCGGCAAGAGACACCCCCAGAGTACAAGCTAATACTGCCTGAAGAAATAATTTATACAAGTTAGTATTTTAAATAAAAATGTTTTTGAAAATAATTATTTTTTTTCTCTCTTTAGCAACTTTTACTACATATATCTGCCTATCTGTTTATCTACCCAATCTATATGATGAAATAATAATAATTATACAATCTATATGTGAAAGTATATTTAAAATAAAATATATTTACGTACTTAAGATTCAATTTACGACACAACAAAATAAGTTATTTTAAATTCCCGAAATTAGATAAATACACAACTTGTGTTGAATAAACAAATAAAATAAATTAATGAATTCTGAACATTTATAAATGGTTTATCGATTACGTAAGTACATAAAAAAGGAATAAATATTCATTGAAACAACTGCTTCTCTGACAAAATACCCGCCGGACACTCAACAGAATTTTACAAATTCCTTTTATTTAATTTATTGCAAATAACTGTGACTAAATAATTAAAAATTCTTTCTATTAAATATTTAATTTAGGTAAGAAAAATTTAAAGATTTTAGAAAGAAGTGGAATCTAAAACACAAAATTTGAATCGTTCGATTCATGGAAAGTTGTGAAAGAAAAATGGATTCACAATGAAATGAATGGAGATTAAATTGAACTTCTAATCTCCATTCGTGTAAAGTTTTGAAAGAACGATTGTTTCTCAATAAAATATTGGTATAAAGATGACAAAAATAAAAACCATTAACTAGTTAACAATAAGGAGCATAGCTTAGACTTAATTCTTAACTATGTAAATAAAAAATCAAGCGCCACTAAAAATATTCTTGACGAACTCAATGTAGAATCCATATGTTGTAGTAAAACCCACCTAGGATTTTTTATTGGTAAGAAGCAAGTAATATACATACCCCGGGCGGGGGTTAAATGGAATAATGCTTCTCCCCAAGACTTTATAAACCTTTACATTTCATGATTTTCGGAGTTTTCAGTGGGGTGATTACCAAAATTAAATCATAGAACCAAGCAATAACCCCCTTCTTCACTTTACCAAGTTCCAAAATTGGCTGAAAGAAGAGTGTAATTCTTTCTATTGTTTATTTGAGACTTTCAAAGTTTCAGTCACATGTACATATCAGCCTTCCGAACCAAAAAAAAAAATTAGAAACGGCACTGCAAATAAGGACAAAATAAGAAGCGAACCTAAGGATGGTGTGCATTAAATTAATTGCAATAATTACGAAGCTATCTAGGTATACATATCAAAGAGGCAGAAGTTTCAAAACATATTTGAAATAACACACAAAATCTGTCATAGACAAATAACGTAAAACGGAATTCGACAAACACTGCGTTTTTAAGCGTAGAAAAAAATGGTTGTTATAACCATTTTTTTCTACGCTTAAAAATGCAAGCCTCTTAAATACATTAATAAATCCACGACGGTTAATTCTTGAGAAATATTAATAATAAAGCATAGATTTCTTTATGTATCAAAGTTTTGAACCATGAAGCCATGAAAGAATGAATGCGATTAACAAATATTTACACCTTGACAACTTAGGCACCTTTAGAAGGTGCATTTTTTATTTCTTCGCCCCAAAACCTTTTGAAAAACTTTTAATAATTGTCGATTTTTTTATAATGATGCCTGATCGTAATTAATCATAATTCATTAAATAAAACAGGCAAACAATAAACAAGTGTTTAATTTAAAGAATATGTATTAACACTATGTAATGTTCACCATGTTTTGCCAAGAGATTGATGAGTCAAAAGTAAATAGTCTAAAGAAGACATGTTTGATTGTTATGCGGTAAATATTCTATGGTTGAAGTTTTTCATTCCCAATTAGAAAATCCACCGCCGAACATTGAACTACGCTAAAATATTTGACTTTGCATATCAACATTAATCCTCAACTTTTAATTTGATGTGCCTGCAGATCAGATAACATTTCCGTTATAAATATATTTGCGGTATATATTATGCACTAATAGTTTTAATAATTTAGTTTAGTAATTGATCATGAGCAATTCGTATCTCAAAATGTACATCAAACGGTGAAATTAAGAAAGAATGAGGAATTAAACTAATTTATTTATTTTTTGTTTTGTGTAAACTCAAAAACCGTTCATAGTGAAGTTATTGTTAAAAAAACACTTTTGCTTTTAAGTTTCACAGATTAATTATAGAAAACACACTGCTAGAATAGTTGCTGTAACAAATATTTTAGCTATTTGTATAGAATTAAAATGTGTTAAATAGAATTTTGAAATAAAATATGGAAACCCGTTATTGCCTTTTAATTAATTATAAATCATTATACCTTTGGTTAACAGAAGATAATATATTTGTAGTTAATTTAATAGTACATTTTTATTCACTACATTGGTAAGGAGATGTAGGGAAATTATAATTAAGAAGTCGAAGTAAAGACTACATTCATAGCTTCACACGATTAAGTCAAGAATTTTCATCAAGTAACAGCTTCAACCATGGAATAGCAAGCGAATATATCGAACACAAGGTGATAAAAATGACCACAAATATCAAAGCGTTTTTTTTTTTCTACGACTCAAGAAAAAAAAAACGCTTTTATAGAAAGAAAAAAAAGGACAAAAAAGTAATTGAAATTAATATGCAAATGAGATGAATAGTGAGCAAATATATGCACAAAAATGCAAATATAATAAATATATAAGAATAAATGAACAAATAAAATTAATATGCAATTGATATGAATAGAGAGAAAAATAATATCTACAAATATCAAAGCTGATTGTTTGATATTGATTGTTGAGGCTGTTACTTAATGAAAATTCTTGACTTTATAATGAAAATGCCCTAAAGCTGCATTCATAGTAAGAAGTCAAGAGCCTAGATCCAACAAAAAGGAATTTCCACTAAGGCTGCATTCATAGTGAGATGCCAGGAGACTAAATTTAAGAAGTAGGATTTCAAGAGCCTACTAAAAATTCTCTAAATCTGCATTAATAGTGAGAAGTTAGGATCATAGATTCGAGACCACATCACCAGTTGATGTAAATGACCACAAATGCAAATCTTTTTTTGAGACGTCTAAATCTTAATAAGAAAAACTATACAGATGTATTCATAGTAATAAGTTTTATTAAAAACATTAAGACAACGTTCATAGCAAAGCCTAATAAAAGACTAATAAAAATGTATTCATAGTGAGAAGTCAGGAACCTAGAAACATAAAATATCTAACGAATTATGCCCAACAGCGGGTGGTGCAAATAACTACAGATAAATAGATTTATACTATTTAACTATCCAATATTAGACAAAATAATAATAACAATTCTATAATCAATCTGTAAGTTTGTAAGGAATTTTTGATCAAAACAGTACTGAATAGATAATTAATTTAAAAAATCAAATTAATTACATTTAGGAGCTAGGCTTGTTTCTTTTGTGTCATTTTGTGTCAGAAATATAATAAAAAATCTATAAGGCAGCACTCATTGTAAGAAGTTGTTACTCAGCCTATAACCAAAAAAAACATATTTTTTCTTGTCAACTAACAGCACTGGTTGTGATCCTAATAAAACTTCTCAAAAGCTTTATAGTAAAGATTTTTATATATATTATTTATAAGATGGATTTTTTTTTCTTCTCAGGTGAAGGTTGGCTGCATTCATAGTGAGATGTAAAGATTTAAGAAGTAAGATGTCAGGACTCTAACAAAATGCATTAAGGCTGGATTCATAGCAAGAAGTCAAAATTCTGCCTAGAAAGAAGGAAGCACTGTGATGTAAAAATCGTAATAAATACTTACTAAGACTACACTCGTAGTAAGAAGTAATAAGCCCAAAATAAAAAGGCAAGCATTTGCTTCTCGAGTAAAAGGCATTAATTGATTTTTTGTTATTTTTCTTTTTATTCAACTCATTCGCATAGTCATTTCAATTGGATTTTTTTTGCATCTTCTTCTCTCTAATCTTCTCACTTAAAATTTATTTCATTGTTAAATGTCAGAAGGCTAGAGTCAAGGAGATGGAATTTAAAAGAGAGGCATTAAGGTTTATTCATAGTGAGACGTCAGGAGCCCAATTGTATAGTTATTTCATTTGATTTTTTGAGCATCTTCTTCTCTCTATTTTTCTCACTTCATACATATTTCATAGTAAGATGTCAGAAGGTTAGAGTTAAAAAGATGGAATTAATAAAGGCACTAAATGAACCTTAGTGCCCTTTTTGCCTTACAGTGAGACATCAGCAATATTTTTTGTCATTAATCTAAACAAGCGTACAGTTTATGACTATCCAAAATTGTCAATTCGTCATAGGGCTCAACAAACAAACACATAATCTGTTATAAGCTCTGTCCGCAAACCTCCCCTAAAATCCATTCACTTTATAAAGAATTCAAAATTATATTCATAAATAAATGCGATATTTTTTAAGAATAGTAGCTTTTTTAATATAAAAAACCGTTTTAATGTCATAAACTTGTTTACTCTTAAAATCGATTTTTTATACTTTACTCAATTTAAAATTATTCGCCTTCAAAAAAAAAAATCATTCACACATGGATATAGGCTGACTCGATTAGATAATCAAATGAGCCTATATCAATGTATGAATGATTTATTTTTATTCTTAGATAAATTCATATTGGGGAACAATTACAACTATTCAAACCACGACCAGTCATGGGCCTTCTTGTTTTTAGAAAACAAAGCTATTAACATATGGGTATCAGCTAATTTTAGTATATAATCCAGTAATATTTTTTGTGTGTAATATATTTTTGTATGTTGGAGGGACAATTATAATCAAGCTCAAGAATCGAACCCTTATTATTCAAGCCCAACGACAACTAGCCTGACAAATAGCACCCTTATTGTAAAATTAGCATAATATAATCATATTATTACAATAATTCTAATCATAATATAATATTATTAGAATCCTAAATTAATATTTTTTTATTCATATTAAAATAAATAAAATAATTCAAGCATTGATACGTACCAGTTTTACAAACATGTTGTTCAATTGCTGTATGGATACACAGTGACATGAGAATCAAAATAAGTGTATATATACCGAGGCAACCACACCCTCTGTCTCACCCGTTAGACAGAAATGTAACAGCGCCATATATTTTTCCAACCGATCCCACACAGAGCGAAACAAAGTCTCGAGAAATTGTTTAATTACGTCGGAAAAATTTCCCGGCGATATTTTCTTCCGTGGCCCGTTTGTGTCGCACGCGCCCAAGGTTTTCCTTACCCGCTTCATTGCCATGGCAAATATTCCATCAATTCAAGAAGAATAAAGAAAAAATAAACGGCGAGTTGAAGAGAGAGGAGAAGAAGAAGGGAAAATCAATTGGAATGTCTGTCATGAGTTGAAGCGAGAGAGATGAGGAAGAAAACAAGTTGGTTTGAAATATGTATCTTGAGTTGAATTGAGAGAGAAAATAAATAAAAATTAGTTGAATCAAATCATGCGTCGAATAAAAGGAAAAGCGAAAAAAAGAGTTTAAATGTCTATCATGAATTGAATCCCTCCTTTCAATTCATGATAGACATTTAAACTCTTTTTTTTTTTCGCTTTTCATTTTATTCGACGCATGATTTGATTCAACTATTTTTTATTTATTTTTTCTCTCTATAAGAAAAAAAATCAATTAAAATAAATATGCAAGTAATTATTTAAAATAAATATTCAAGTGAGAAGAATAAAGAGAAGAAAAAGAAGAAAGATTTAATTGAAATAAATATGAAGTTAGAAGAATAGAAATATGAAGATGCACAAAAAAAACAATTGAAATACTTGTGCAAGTGAGTCGAATAGAGTGAAAAATAACATATCATAGTACTTACCCCATCAATTCAGTCAAATACCTTTTTTGAATAAACATTTAATAGGAAATGAAAAATTATTAAACGAAAGAATATATAATTGTATTTTAAAATTTTCAATCAGATTAACTCAATAATCGCTAAAAGTGTAACTAAAAAACTGAAGACGCTACAACGAAAATTAATAAAATAAAATACTTATTTCTTCAAGATATACAACTGCGAAAAATTTTACTTTCACAATACTTTCCCTTGGACAGGGGTCCGGGAAAAGTAAGAATTAATTGAAATTAATATGCATTTTAGATAAATAGAGAGAAAATGAAGAACAAAAATGGTGACGTATCATAGTATTTTCCTCGGTGAATTCGGTCAAATTAACATTTAACAATAAATGAAAAGTTATTGAATGATAATTTGAATTGTTGTCTTTTAAAATTAAAGCCAAATATTTAGAAGTTATTTTCTTATTTCTAAGGGCCGTTTTTTCAATAGTGGCTTAAACTGAATTTAAAGTAAAACTAGCAGGCCGAGATAGCTTAATAGGAAATCTGTCCGCTAAAATCTGTCTCTCCTTCATTATCGTTTCCGTGGCCCAGGTGGCGCTAGCTTTAAACCTTGACGTAAAGATTGCACATCAACTTTTACATCAAGTTGTTTTGATGAATGTGTTTGACATTCTGTCAACGTTATTTTGTAAAAATAATTTAAGTGTTTTTAATACTATAAAAGTTTTTGTATAATTGGTAAATTTTATTAAATACACTTTTTTTAAATCTCCTTGAGTAATATTTCTTATTTCTTGTTTAATAGCCTCTTGTAATTCTTCAATACTATGTAAACGATTTTTATAAACTTTATTTTTGACATTCTGTCAGCGTTATTTTGTAAAAATAATTTAAGTGTTTTTAATACTATGAAAGTTTTTGTATAATTAGTAACTATGACAAGATTGATATGTGAAAATCGGCATTCCCACTGTCGTGGGCGTCTTTGCAGAGCTAGACAAATAATTTAATAATGGTAAAATTTAATATTATTTTTTAAGTAATGGTATAATGTGGAATATAATTTGTTTATAGTAATAGTATATATTTCACTGCACTGTTTTATTTAATTTTATCGTTATACATGGATAATGTGTGGATTTATTTTATAATTATTCAAAAAGCAGATAATCGTATTTCCTATGAAAATAAGGAATTTTTAACAGAATTATTAACAATATGGGATATTTTCTTACTGTATAATAATTCCTCATACTAATAAAACCATCTCTCTAACTAGACTAATTATAAAATTGGAAGATTCCTGTAAATTATTTTACTTTATACAGCGCCACCTAGAGTGCGGAAACGCTCTTACCTTACAATGACTTCAAATTTTCCCACACTATAAAATTATTAGAACATTTTTTTAGTCGTTCACAAAAGATTTATTCATTTACTGAAATATGACGGCATTTTGACGTTTTATTTGATACAAAAATTATTATTTCAATAATTAAAGTCGTCACAGCCAACAAAATAAGGAAGATTATTAAATTAATTGTTTATTTCTAATCAAGTAGATTAAATTCTTCCGCTTTTAAAATGAAAACTCAATAAAAGTTTTACAACAAATATTATTTACATTTTCAAGATCTACAATGTTTATTTCAAACATTGTTCTATCCGAATTAAAACGTGAAAAAATCGCTAAGAGAAAAGTTGCTCTTAATGAGTTTTGATTCAAACCAAAAGCGAGAAGTCTCTCTATTCTTCTCGCTTTTGGTTTGATGCACAAAAAAATTAATTGAAATATCTATGCAAGTGAGTTGAATAGAGAGAAAAATAAAAGAATACAAAATTAATTAATTAATTATATTTAATTAATATTAATTATATGCAATTGAGACGAATAGAGAGAAAATTAAGAACAAAAAACAATTGAAATAAATATGGAGTGAGGATAATAGGGAGAAGAAGATGCACAACAAAATTAATTAATATAACTATACAAGTGAATTTAATAGAGAGAAAAATAGAAGAATAAAAAAAATTATTGAAATTAATATACAATTCAGATTAATATAGAGGAAAAGAAGAACAAAAAATAATCAATCTAATTACCTATGCAATCCAGCTGAATAGAGAGACAATGAAAAAATCTTTGAAATACCTATCATAGGTGAGGCGTTTCCCTTTCCTATCTGTACTGACCTTATTACCGGCGATAAAGCGGTTTTTCTGTCATTCCGTTGGAGACATTTCTTCAGTGAATTTCCGGATTTTTTATTGTTAGTTCTCATCTAGAATTATTTATTATTTATTTCCTTTTATTTTCTAAAATAATATTACTATTTATTTAATGTAAATAAATTATAAAAAATACATAAAGAAAACAAATTAAAAAAGTAAAATAAAAACAGAGATTCAATTGAAGAATCTTTAATTCTCCACCCATATTGGCGGTAACTTCCTTGTATATTTTCTAAATTTTGAGTAACCACTTACACTTTGTAGTGTAAAACTACAAAGTGTAAGTGATATTACAAAATACAAAAATTTAAAATTAAATTTTAGTTTTTGATAACGGAATTAAAAGACTTCTGTAAGAATTAATTGAAATTACGTACACTTTCAAAGTGGTGTAAAGAAGTGTTGAAATTCCATTACCCAAAATTAAAATTTAATTTGAAATTCCTTAGTTCATTCTCAACAAATAACCCGAAATTGGTTGATAATTTAAAGTGATTGTATTTAATCTGTGTTTATATTTATTTTTTAGGAGATGGTAGAATATTAATTCATTCTTATTTATTAACATAATATGAACTACCAGAACCACATGCATTGTCCACAAATTGAGGTTAACTAATCATTACCACAGACAAACATTGTTTACTACTATTTAATTTTCTTATGCTTTTCTATGGTAACCAATTTAGTTAGTCGCGATTAACAAACTATGCATATAACTACCAATATTTAAACATTATAAATATATATATAGATATATATAATGACCCTTTCTACCCATATGGGTGTAGGGTTAAACATTAAAATACTACGAAATCATTATTATCTAATGAGAACAATATAATAAATAAATATTATCATAATATATTCGGAAATAAGGCCTATCGATCATAGGTCTTTCTAACACTCCATGTTTTCTTCTTCCTTTTTTTATTCTATATTTATGGTAGTTGGGATTTAGGTAGTGGTTAGAAATATTAATCATAATTATTTTCGAAACTAATTCTTTATTTACTTAACAATTTTAAATAACTATGACCAAGTTTATAAAAATGATTTCAATTTTTTTTATTTATTATTGCATGCATGTATTGAATTCATTCACACTGTAAGCCGTTAAGATATGTGGGCATTCATAAACGTTGCTCAACAGGTATTCATTGAAACCGTACGCGTTTAAGCTCTAAACTATTTCGTAAATAGTAATGTATGGTTGCCGTGTGTTGCAGCTTTGCTCTATTTGTGTGTTGGTGCAACAGATTTATAGAGCTCACTGATAGTCGGAAACGTAAATTATTATAAGATTTTAATATCGACGGTTCATTCATTCATTATGTTCCAAATATTATTAAATCGATATTAATAATATATTTTTCTCTTTTATGGCTTTTAAGATTTCTCATTTATTAAAAAGAAAACATATATTAAAATAAATAGAAAAGAATATTCATTCATTTGGTCGCAGCTATTTAAATAAATTAAATAAAAATGATGTTTGTTGTTGTTTTTTTGCATTAAATTTTTCTCGTGTCAAAATTTGTTGCATTATGCAATATTTTATTGATATACAACAGCAGGTGTACATTATGTAATTCAATGTCCGGCGTGGGTATTTGCCCGGGAAGTAGTTGCTTTAATGTGCATTTGTTTAACGTACTTACCTAACGTAAGTCAAAAATCACAGAGCTAAATGTGAGAATAATTTATTAATTATTTTCAAATCATTTTTATTTAGTTTATATATTAAAATATTATATTGTTTTGTATGCGGTACATGACTTGATATGTCATAAACATTTATTCACTATCATCTCGGCAGAGAGCAGCACAATCCAAAAATTAGCGAGGGATAATTGAAGATCCTTGTCTCCCTTGTACCTTGCGCTATATATGATCTTAGCTCTTTCTTCGAGATACTTCATGTATCCTTACTTGTCGTCTTCTAGAATGAGGTGTGAACATTCATTAATCTTTTGTACTTATGTTGTACGGTTGTGTTTCCATATCTATCATCGATGTTTCTTCTCGCTATTGCTCTTAATATATTTTTATATTCAATTAATACGTGTACTATTTTATTTTTCTTCACATTATTTTCCATTTGTTTCCATTCTTTGAAACCTTTTAAGATAGTTGCCATGTCCTAACACTATTTGTGTGAGTTTGTTGTTGCGTTTTAATCTGTCAGTTCCAACATGTTTGGAAGTTCGATTTTATCGACCATTCTCTATATTGCTCTTCTAAAGCTTTATTGCTCTTCCAACTAGTGTTCGTACTCTTCCAAATTGTGTTGCAATCGCTGGTTTAATAGTTTATCCATTACCTTCCTTAAACTCGGCAGTAAGCTTATTAGCCTTTTAGTGCCGTGTTTTTTGGATATTAACGCTACGTTCGCCCTTTTCCAGATGTTCGGGAAGGTTCTCGTACTTAGACATTTATTATATAAATCTAGTAGCCGATCATTGTCTGCCTTCTAATGCATCGTTCGGGATTTTGTCGTCAGCTATTGCTTTGTCTTTCTTCAACTCGTTCGCAACTCTTTGCAACTCGTCTCTTGTAAAAATGGTCTTGCTTCACGCTTTTGGTTTTGTTACGGTGCCTTATGATTGTCCATACCACTGTATCTTCCTCTTTTCTATCTATCGGGAAGTATTTTTTCAGTTTTGATTGTCTTCTCTTTATTGAGTACTTCACTCGCAGGGTAATTTAGGATCGTTATTTCTATTAAGGTGCTCTTATTTTTACCGAACATCCTCCAGACTCGATGCCAGGGTTGTGCATCCGTAATTCCATATTCTTTTAGCTATGGTCGGATTCGTAAAACGGAACGAATGTTGGCTAAGAGGGCTCTAGACAACATTCATCTACAGGATAAAAAACAATTTATTATATAGTGTAAAAACAGTTATGTTGAGATTTATGGGAAATTAAAACAGAGAGAGTGCTATAATTTTATAATTTTATAATTAATTTTATCCCAAAGAAACACTGATGTTACATTTTTATTTTGCACCATTGATAACAGCTTAAACTCCGTTTTTCCTTTTGCAGTAATTGTATTATTCAATTTTGGGATATCTACGTCCCTGTTTTATGTCCCGATTTGGCACTTAATCAACACACAATTGGCATGGTGCGCATGATACGAGTTATGCATAATCAAGCTAGTCGCTGTTTTCAGCTTCCGTAGGTAATCATGGGTTTTACTATTGAGTTGTATATCCAAGACAGATTTTTCAAACCTGTTTTGTTATCATCAGTCTTTTTGCTAAACGAAATATCAAACATTTAATTTAGTTGTTGTTGTGTCTGAAACACAAGGGAATATATTGAGGAAGGTTATGTTCAGTAGTGTTAACGCCTCGAATGCCGGAGAAAGAAGAAGGTTTTATTTATGGTAATTTAACCTTGATAGCATCGTGTATACAGAGTTGCATATATAACTTAATTACTATTGCGCTATCTATACATCACAGTTTTTTATTGCAATAGTAAGTTTTTGGTCTAGATAATTCAGAAATTTGCCCTCATTGCTAAATTAAAGAGTTTGCTCAAAGCAGATAGGTGGCTTCAAACTCCCTTGTGCGGCGTTCTCTTGATAAATGGAACTACGGCTGCGCCATCTTGTTAGGGCCCCGTTCATGACTCCTGTAATAGAATATTCACTATATCATCAGCATATCCTAGGACATAATAATCCTGATTCGTTTACTAACGTTAACAGCTTATTTACCACCAAGTTCCTTTGGTTCTCATTCTGATGGTCTTGTTTAGGGCTCCTGTTAAGGCAAGATTATCCGATAACATTAAAACAAGCCACTGAATAATCGTTGTTTTCAAAACATGGTTATTAGGCCATATGTGTAAAAGATCCATTCGTTTTCTTATTGTATCGGGGAACATTGCGAGAATTTTATGAAATCTTACATTGTCAAAAATCTTATCTACCTCCGAGTAAAATATCCTCCATGATTCCCCACGCGAAGTCCAGATCTCTCTATTGTTTCTGTAAGTGTTTTTGAATATTCCACCCACATTTCATTTTTTCTTGCTCTATCGTATAGCCTTCTGGTCTCCCATCTCAGTTTTTTTTTCAATTCCACCATTATTTAATATTCGCAATGGATTTCCTAGTGACAGGGCAATTGTATGAAATGTGGTTAAGATAGCATCCTGTATTTTTTTAGCGACCAGCTGTACGTCCAGTACACTCTTTATGATTTGGTAAGAAGAATGAATTCTTGGATCGTCAGATGATTTTCTTCTATATCACATAAACAAAACATAAATAAGTGTTTATTTTTGTTATATTTGTTATTGCAAAAGTAAAATCCAGCAATGGCATAATTTTCGTGTCAAAAAATGAATTCTTGCATCGTCGATATGACCTTTTTTGCAGAGCTAAGTTGCAACTGGAGGTCGTCCTTGCAGGATTCACAATAGATTCTTAGTGGTTGGTAGTGTGAGTCGAATTTGGGGGATGAGGTTCGACTTAAATCAACTCAGCCATGACGTGGTCGAGATTTGGATCTGAATTTTATAGAATGTAGAGTAATTGAAATTGTCATTGCACACATTTTAATTACCAAAAATATACAGGGTTATTATTATTATTATTATTATTAAAAATCAACTAAGATTAGATTGAATAACTTTAAATTCTCGAATTAAAAAAAAAACAAATTTTAAATTCTCTTGAAGATGGGCTAATAACCCGAAACTAGTCGAAAATTTTAAAGTTATTCAATCTAATCTGTGTTTTATTGGTTGATTTTTAATAATTTATTCATATTTATTTCATACAATATGAAGTACCAATATCTAAATATTAAAACCATTAATTATTTAAGTAAAAATTAAAAATAATAATCTTTGTAGCCATGAAAAGAGTAAATTTCAAAGTTTTTCATGTTACAATGTTGAATGTGGATTTTATAAATCCCATATAGGACCATTGTGTCTGCTTACATTTGACCTAATGTAGAAAATTGTTTTGTGGCTAAAAATTATACGCTGTAGAAACACGTCATCCTTCATCATTTCTGGCACACAAGCACACAGTTCTGGACGCTTCTCTTTGTCATTAGATCTGAGAACCTGCATAAGTTGTAATCGGTAGGGCTTGCACAGCAAACGTCGTCTCAGAACTTCCCACAGTTAGTTCAATTGTGAGAGTAGATTCATTTTAAAGAAATGTTTAGGTTTCGTGGGATACAAAATTTTGATAGGAGGATAAAAATAACCTATTTTCATTGTTTTTCATAAATGTTATTCTGAAATAATATTTTTTAATGTATACAAAAAATATGAATTTAATAAATATGTTGCGATTTAATAAATTCTTGTACATTTTATAATTACGTTAATATAACACGATACAATACGATGTACAATAGTATTTATTGACTAAAATATCAATGTAACAAAAACTAGTGTCCGTCAATCAATATATAGCTATATATTAAATAACTGTGACCAAGTGAGTGAATAATACTCTTTCCGATTTATAAATATATAGCTATTTCTTTTTATCAAACCGCACCCTTAAAGTACCCCATTATTCTTATTAGAAACATATAAAGAGATTTGTAAAACCCACATAATACAATACATTTCTTATTATTATTTTGTAATACAATTTTATTTCAATTATCTTTTTCATTATATTCTGTACCATTTAATTATTTCACAAATATGCAGTGAACGTGAATAATTATCCATCATTGTTTGCCGCGCGCCGTTTGCTTCTACTCCTACCCACATTCCTTTCTTGCATGTCACATTCCGCGATTCTTATTTAAGAGGATTCACTCTCATCTTCAATTTTACAGTCCACGTGAATGGATGTTTTTGCAAGTCGCAAATCAAAAAAAGTGTGTTTCATTAATTTCTCTTTAAAATAAATAAATTGTTTCGTGTAAAAATATGCAAGTGATAATAAAAAAAAATCAAAGTGAGCAATTTAATGAAAGTTTCCCCAGTGGTATAATGGTTAAACTTATGTCAGTAAACAAATAAACAAAAAATGAAAGTTGAAAAATATATACAAAAAGTTTAATAACAATCGTTATTGTTACACCAAACTTAGAGTGAATTTATTTTTGTATTTAGTAATTTAACAATTCTGAATGAACTATGAAGGTTGTACTATCCAGATTTTCTTCTAATAATCTTTATTCTTATACCAAATGTAAATTTATTTGTGTGTTTAATAATTATACAATTCTAAATTTACTATGTAAGAGGATGATTTATAAGTAATTACCTGCTAGATATTTCTCTAAAAATCTAATAATTAGGATGTATTTTATTAAAGATATCTGGTTATACGTTTCATTATTATTATATTTAAGTTCCGATTAGTTTCGATAAGTGGTCATTATCCTTGATAACTAAATTAATAGTAAAACTAAGATATTTGTTGGTGATTATGTGAAGCTTTCCTGATAAAATTATATAATAATATTTTATATCTCTCCTATTTGAAGTGAAGAAGAGAATAAAGTATTATTACATTATAATAGTACAACGAATATCCAAGTGCTTTAATTAAAATAAATCGTAATTATGACATAAAAAATGTTTCACTTATTCCGTAAGTGAGAATTAATTCAAAATATCAAAAAATCTAAATTCAAATCCGGTGCTAAATTTTAAAGAATTTCGCCTAAGAGTATAAATTTCTTTGCAAACAATTAAGAACAGATTCAAGATTAACTGGTCGCTGAAATTTTGCTCTGATTCTGAAAGTTTAAATTTCTTTATAAAAAATATTAAATAAACAGCCTTGAAAGATTATTTTCGCAAATAATGGAATCTCTCTCTCTTTATATATATATATATATATATATAAATGAAACTTGTCAATTTTTGTCAAATACATAATTTTGAATCATCTATTTTTTTATAACAAAAAACACACTTACTTTTTACTTCTAATTTTTAGTAATGAAGAGATTTTGACTATTGAAATTAATGAATTATTTTTTATATTATATGATTGTACGTTGTATAAAAATTGATTTAAACATAAAAAGCACTTGTATACTTTTATCTGCTTTTATTTTTGATGAATTATTATTATCGCATTATATTGCTGTTTAATATTATTATTGTAACAGGAAAATCCAGCAATCAGTTAATTGGTGCAATTTTCGTAGCACGAAAAGATATTTCTTGCATCGTCGAACAATTTTCTTGATTTAATATATCAAACAAACAAAAAAATATATAAGTATTTGTCATTACCACAAATAATCGTGGAAATTCCATAATGTGTTCCCTGTAATCATAAAATCCTTTCACCGGTGTAGAAAAAAAGCACAATTTTTCGTGCGAGGCCACAATAACACAAATTGAGACAAAAATGTTAATATGTGTGTAAAATGGAATGCTGAATTTACAATCATTGGAGGTCGCTTTTACTCAGTTCAGACGTTGATTAAGTAACAAGGGTATTTTAGTATATGATTTAATAAGAAATTCAGATGTCGATGTAGAATGATCGAATTCGCGATAAAAAAAATTAGCGGACACGAAAATAATTATTTATGCATAATATGCACATTCACTTCACCAATGCAAATTTTATGTGTGTGGATAAAATAATTATGAAGTCATACTGTTCTTACTGAATTAATTGATATTATTGCTATTATTTATTTTAAGTCATTCTTTAATGTAAATTTTAATGTAGACGTAGTGATTATTAAATCAAATTGATATTTTTAGTTTAATAATAATAAGTTTATTTCTCCAATAGTAATGTATTTTATACAATAGACACTATATACATATACAGAAATATATATGAGAAATAAAATGTGTAAGATGATGTGTTCTTACTTGAATAATACCCCGATCTTCCATTAGATCTTATCAAAATTACAAATAATAACTACGATTTTTTTTTTGAGAAAAAATAAATGATTAACTAAACCAAGTTGAATAAATTAGCACAAATAATTGCATTTTCGAGTGAATAGATATTGAAACATACTCTTTTTATAAACGTTTATTATATTTTGACCACAAATGTAAATTTGTACGTCAATTTATTCTAATTAAATTAATACTTCTTGTAATATTATTTAAAAAAAAATATATAATTTTAATTGCATTTTTTATTTATTTTAATGGTAGATTTTTACTTAAATAGAAAAGATTATTCATTCACTTGGTCACAGTTATTTAAATAAATTAAATAAAAATGATTTGAAAATAATTAATAAATTATTTCCACTTTTGGCTCTGACTTTTGACTTACGTTTTACTTACTTCTTCTTAAAACATAACCCATAATTATATGATTATATATGTATTTTTTTATTTATAATAATATATTTTTTATTTTTATTATATAATTTTGTTATTATTCACAAAACATGATTATTTTGTTCGTTCCACCTATCTAAATAATAATAATAATAATAAACATTATTAACGAAAATTCATCATTTAATTAAGTTAGTTTAACTTTGTAAATATTATAAACCTGTCAATGGACTCAGTCTGTTGGGTTTTATATAAATAAATAAATTTAATAAAATAATATATATATACGCAAAAAGTAACGTCCGCCTGTCTTATTTATTTTCTGTAGAAAATCATTTTGAATTGATTAAATTTGAATTTCAATTACTATTAAATTATATTCTGAAAACTATAATAAATCATACGCAAGTGTTTTCATTAATTGATTTCAAAAAGGTCCGCAATAAGTAAATACCATAAAACTACTTCAACGTCAATCTATCAATATATATTTTTTTAATCAATAAATAATACGAAATAAATTACAATCACACACCATAAACAATTAATGAAATATGAAAATCACTTAAGGTGCAGTCACTACACGGCTCGAGCTAATTTAAATAGAGCATTAAAGAAAGAGAGCAGGCGATTTTTATTCCCAAGGATTGTCTTTGTTGTTTAGAAATCCAGCATTGTCCACAATTGTAATGCGCCTTCCTTCTTGACCGTTTATTGCAAATATTAATAATAATCCCGCGAGCGCGTTGTCCGTTTCGAAATGTCTCGGCTAATGGCCACGCACCTTCGGAATTTCAATTTTGTCAACAATAAGCTCTTTAGCAATAGATGCGGTATTCTCACGAATTGGTGTTGGTCAATAGAGTAATAAGTGTTTTTGGATCGTCCTTCGTGCTTCGGTAGTTTTTGATTTATTAAAAAAATATGTATTAAAATTTTATTTTATTGACAATTTCAAAGCACCATACTTTCTAAACGGAATGATTTATTTCTATATATCATCTTTATTTTAGAATTTATATTAAGTATAATACAATACAACCTCGACGCCTAATACGGGTAAAAGAGGATAAGATTACGAAAAAAAGATAATACAATACATTTTATATAATTTTCTTACTAAAAAGCTATCGAAAATCGGTCTTTCAGCCAGTTTATTTTTATTTAATTAATTAATAAACAAAGCATTTAGATTAAAATATAACTATAAAATCTCGCTTACTATTTTTAACTTACATTTTTTATTTATATTACGAGTTAACATGGCCTGTTCACACTATTCTTCCAATATTGACGATTTTGTAGGTACCATATTTCCCAAACATAGTAGTTAGTTTCTATTTATTTATTTTTTTTGATTGGTGAAACAGTATATCTAAATCAACTACAAACAATAAAATCTCGTTCACAGTTTTTATTTTTTTATAATTATAAAATATCTCACCCAATATTGATATTTTAATAAATAACTTTGTATAACACAATGTAAACATTTTCTATTGTGGAGGCTTCTACTTCATTATACATCTTTAAATATCCTAATGAAAAAAACACTTCTAAACTTTGTTTTGCATTTTTACTTGTAACTGCAGTTTCAGCGAATTCATCTCGCCATTATCAAACATGAAACTTCATGTTATACGAAACAAAGTTTAGAAGTATTTTTTATTATCAAATGTATACATTAGCATATAGAAAATAGCTAATACCAATTTCAAAAAATTACACGTCAGTTACATTTGATTCTTTAAGACCAATATGAGTGTTATCTGTGACATCTAAAATAATGAAATGCGTATAAAGCACACGTAGATGATTAAATTTCTTGAGAATACTGTATTACTACCACGAACACAGTCTGGATTCAGAACTAATTATAGTTGTATTACTGCATTAGCAAGTATTTTGGCTAATATTTTTTTCTGCTTCTGATTAGGGTCAAGTAACCTAATCTTACTAAATATTATTAAGGCCTTCGATACAATCAGTCATGATCTCCTTCTATCAAAACTGAATTATTTAGGTTTTAACAGAACTGCAATACAATTAATTAGATCTTACTTATGAAACACAGCATTTATATAGAAATTAAATAATAATATCACTTTCATAATTTTTATTTCTTTTTTCATTTACTTTAACGAGATAACATGGCATGTTCGTGGTATTAACCCAATATTAACAGTATTAATAAGGACCTTGTTTTCCAAACTCATTGATTTGTTTCTACTTTCTTTAAAAAAAAATGTTTGAATAATCTAGATCAATATCAAACAATAAAATCACTTGTGTGGTCTTTATTTCTGTTTTTTTTACAATTAAACATTGCCTGGTCGCGCTGAAAAATATACATTTCAATCATAAGAATGTTTTTAATGAATATTAGAGCAATTTTCAGTATTAAAATATTTTAATAATGAAAATAAACTATTCAAGAAAATTAGAGAGTATTTTAGAAATTTACGATACGTGTGTCCCGCCGCATTCACCATTTATTCAACCTTTGTTTTTAATTTTAACATAAATTTCAAAATAATTTAAACCATATCAATTATATATTCCATTCATATATGAAAAAAGTTTATTTGTTTATTTATTTATGTATTTATCCAATAGTATATAATAAACTAATTATAGTATAATATTAAAAATAAAAACTGTAGACTTTTCTACACTGTTATTTTATTAATACCAATTGTACATTTCGATCGCAAAGTGAACATTTATTTCACATTCGCGTAACTCAAATGTTAAAAACACGTTAACATAAAAGAACTAAATTCAAGTGTGCTATGATTTAAAAAAATCTCAAAGGATTTTGACAGAGCTTTTAGCCAAAATGCATGCTATTGGTTTTAATACGTCTATCTATAACTGAGCACAACGTTTTATCTCTGAATGAGTACAGTTTGTTAAAACAAATGGGTTCATTTCAAGGGAATTAAGGGTCAAATCTGGGGTTTCGCAAGGTTCACATTCAGTGCCAGTATTATTTAATATTTTTATTAATGATATTGTTGAACAAATATTAGGTATATATTTCATTATGCGCAGTTGATTTAACATTATTTAAGGTAATAAAAAGTATTGCGGATTATGAATTATTCTTCAAGATTTAGATTCAATAGATCACTGGTGTACTGCCAACAATTCGCATTTAAATATTAATAATGTAAATGTATATCGTTCTTCACTAATATGTCTTTGATTTATTGCAAATATGCTATTAAAAATATTAATATATAACACCTAGAACAAATTAAAAAAATAGTAATAATAATAACTTTAAATTTAAATTACACTGCTTACATATTTTTACATGTAAAATCCCTGCGTATACCTGATATCGTCAATAGCCGCTATATATTTATTTTGTTTTGATCTTATTTATAATTTCATATATTTTGTATCAGTTAAGACTCATATCACACTATTATTATAAAATGGGATACTCATTAATAAAGATTTATTTATAATAAATTAAAGACGACGCAAGCGCCATCTTTTACCTAATTTCAAGTGGCATCGTCAACGATTTGGATCTAAAAGGTAAACGACCGAGAATCATTG
Organism: Philonthus spinipes; assembly: GCA_963082785.1. Taxonomy (NCBI): domain Eukaryota; kingdom Metazoa; phylum Arthropoda; class Insecta; order Coleoptera; family Staphylinidae; genus Philonthus; species Philonthus spinipes. Next base: position 18,069,641 of record OY720306.1, on the reverse strand, counting down.
TTTCGTCCACTAAAGGAAGGCGAACTAGTCCCGTTTATGAGAACAGGAAACGAAATTCACATTTAATGAAATGTTCAACCACCATCCATCTAGCGTATGGATAACTAGTGATGGCCATTTCAGTTTTTCGAACCTGGAACACACTAGTCTGATGACTAGTGATAACCGAAATTGTTATCACTAGTTATCCATATGCTAGATGTATGGTGGCTGAACATTTCATTAAACAAGATTTATTTATTTATTTAATTCAAAATGTTTAAATAAGGTGCAATTATTTAATAAATTAATTCATGCGTGTAGGTGACAAAATATAAGCCCTAATATGCAACGATAGCGATCGAAAACAAAAATAATGAAAGTGAAATTTGAACGAGATCGGAGATGAAAAATGCCGATTGTCCTGTCATGTCGCGTTCAGCGAGTCCTTAATGTTATCTGGGTGGACTTCATTATAATGAAATATCCTTGATGCGGTGCAGCGAGCGGACACCGCCATGCTTCAGATAAAAGGAGAATGTGAGAAGAATGATCTTGAGTAACACCCATCTGATTATAAAACCCACATTTTAATACTGTCGCCGTTTACAATGGTCTAATAAACGCTCGAGTTGTTTCGCATTTTCAAACTAATATTGGCTTGTGTTATAAATTAATTCTTTATATTTTTGAGTTAATTAATACATGAAAGTATTTTCAATACGACATTTTTTTGTTTCGTTTAAAAATAATAACTTAACTTTTTTTAAATTATGACTCTATGCTTATTGTAAGCAATTTTAACATTAATGAATATAATATTTATTTAAGGGGAGTCCAAAGAGGTTCGGATAAAAAGATAAAAGTGAAAACAATCAACCTTCATTGTAACAACAAACAAAAATATAATATTTATTTCCTCTACAGACATAGTCTAATTACAAAGGAAAATACAATAAATAAATATAGAAATTTTACAAATATAAACATTATAAAAGTGATATTAAAATATAACTTCAGACAAATACAGACACATTTGTAGATTGCGCAAAAAATTATTTCTATTATTATTGTAGATACCTACGCTTATTACTAATTTAACACTAATTTAAACAAAAACATTAAATGATTCCTCCTCTTCCACCTCTTACAAAAATGTTATAATTTGATTTGACTTTTATTTGATTTCATTTAGTTATTTCAAAAAAAAGGAATAACCTTTCTTGTTTTCCTTTGTTTTCAAAGTTGCCTTCAACATAGAATATTCTGACCATAAAGATGATGGTGATAACATTTGCGACTTCATATCAAAAAAGGATAAAATTACATCTTCGGTAGTATCTGTAATTCCCATTTCATTTTTCCAAATATTAAATATATGGCAAAATTTTCGTACGTTTTTGTTTTATTTCGTGAGTAATAATTCGTTACCTTTTCGAATAATTTATATTGGAACGACCTAATTTTTAAATCTGTCATGAAACTCAAGACGTTTTAATAACTATAATGTTATCACTATAACTTCTTTAACTCCATAACAATTTATTATTTATACTTAAAATATTATTATTTAAAAACGTCAAGAGAAAAATTTCGTTTTATTCAATTATAATATTTTGAGTCATTTATAAAATTTATTCATAGTCGTAATAGCTAAAGAGAAAATATTTTTTTAATTATTCAATTGAATAAATTAATTATTTTCAAATTCTTTTTATATAATTAATTCACACTATTGAAGATGAAATCATAGTTTCTCGAAACTTAATATTTAGTGAAATAAAATGAGTATCATAAAGGGCAAGGATTTTATTTAAATGATTAAACAGTAGAGACTTGACTATATAAATATATATTATATAGTGAAAAGTCTCTACAACCATCTGACAAAAGATTTCAATAACATTGTCAATATACAACAACTTCAAAAAAAAAAACCGTTTATTTTTTGTACAAAATAATTAAAATAGAAGATTAAATTATCCACGTCTCCGTAATACTAATTTAAAACGGAGCAGTCTTGGAATTACATAAAGGCAATTAGATTGTGCTGGTGGCGAAAGAATTTTATTCCGTCCGGGTGTTCTGGATTATTGACTTTAGTTGTCCCGGTGCGCCACGGAGCGTGACTATTGCAAGTGCAAATATGAATTAGAATGCATTCATTCCGCATTAACTGAATTAAACTGACATTTAGCGACACAATGTCCAATAAATTGTAAATAATATACTTATCTTATCTTGCATCATGATGAAATTCTGCACAGATTTTAAACGTATCGTAAATATTATTTTTTTTTACTTCTCAAGTAAAAATGCTTAAAGTTGTTTTTATTTTATTGTGGGAAATAATGTCACAATCATTTTTAAAATTTGTTGTAGAATCACCAAGATTGGTAGATATATATTTATTGATAATGGCCGCCTCGTAATGTTATTTAAAATGTGTGATAAAGAAAGCATTATTGACGCCATCACATCTCTTTTCCATTTACATATTTGACATACTACATATTTTGAATTTTGAAGTTGCACGTTGTTGTCTTTGTGTCAGATTATTGCGATTACCATTCATTCATTCTGTTCCTTAATTGTTTACTGTCTTTGATTTTTTACATCAATTCGTTTTTGTTTAGTTTTGTGCTGGTTTTATGCCTGTAACAAATATATTTATATTCATTAAAATAATTCACTTGTAGAGTAAAAAATAAATAAATAAGAATAATAATGTTTTAAATTCCAAATTATATACTATTTTGTTGCAAGTGCAAGAAGTTGTATGCATTTTACGTATAATTCTTGTAATTAAATTTCAACCATTGAAAAAATAAATTTACTTTTGAATTTTGAAATTGTTGATTTGGCAACATTACAATTCATGAACTCCTGTGACGTAATCAAAATCATAAAGTGCTAATCAGTAGATGGACCTATCTTATAAATAAATATATATATATATCTACCAATCTTGCAGAATCACTAGTACAATGATTTTGTGAAGCATGGATTTTTACAAATTGCAAATGTTATTGCATATATACATAATCTTTATTGGCAAACGTAATACAACATCTACACATAACATAAAATATTACAATGTATATTGTAAAAGCCTGCCAATTGGCTCTCAATCAGTGGTCTTTCCGCCTGGATTTTGTATTTTCGTCCTTGTCAGAACATACGGATAAAATGTGATTGTCGTTAATAATCTATGTCAAAAGTGCCTGTCTTCTGTGCAATAAAATTAAGCACAATTCTCATAACATTTTTTCACAATATTCTAGTTGTGTAATTCGGGTCTGTTTTAATTGCCATGAGCAGTTTCAATAAATGATAAAATTAAATTAAATAAATTGACATATTAAATTTTTTTTCGTAACTAGGAAACTTATCATGTTCTTCTTAAACTGTAACATATTTTGTACGCTTAATTGTATTGCACTGAAGTGTACATCAATTAACTGTCTTGAATATTGTTAAATAAAGTGGTGAGTTCATGAAGGGTTAGACTGGGGAATTTATGTTTGGGTGTAGTTTTGTTACGAGGAATGCATAGCGAGTTTGTTAGTTCAATGTTTATGGGATTTAAGGCAATTTTTTAATTCGACAGAAATGCATTTAAAAAAAATATATTTGTTGTAGAAATACTGCTGGAATCATTTTGTAAATGTTTTATTTTATGATCATTTCAAATATCACACATTTCCGCAAATTTCATATTATCCAAACCAGATGGGCGGATATTACAATGAAGGACTCAAGGTGGGAAATGATGCTGATTTATTTGATTTAATTTATTACAAATATTTTTAATTACATTATCAATTATTTCATCAGATTACATCCAATAAATGTTCTCGAATGATCTCATCTGTACAGAACAATTCACGTACCTGTGTACAAGGTGAGACATTTTAATAATCAAAGTATTGAAATGTGGAACGGTTACAGGCGTACACACAATCGACATTCCTTTCCGCAATTAAAAAAAATATCACCGAGCGATTTGTGGGAGTTGCGGAGGTCTCGGTGATTAATATTCCTCCCTGTCAGAAAGTGCTGAGTAAAGATATACACTTAAGTGGTATTATTTTTAAATCGATTCAAATAATAGTTTCTGGATGTAAATAGAATATTTTAAAATAATGGTTTGTTTTATTAGAAAGGAAAATTGATCTAAAAACTTAAATTATGTTTATAATTTTTATATATTTTATTGGTATTAATAAAAAAATCAATTAATAATATCTGAAAATTATGTTATCTTTTAATTAAAACAAATTATTACTTTCACTGAATAAAACACTTACTATGTTTTTACTACAAAATATTTATTGTATGTATATATATTACATTACACAAATATATACATAAATTCACGACTTAAGTTTCGACGTTTGACGGTCATTATCAAGTGAAACAAATTACAAAAGGGGGGTTACATTTATACAGGTTACATTTCAGAGCATCTGTATTGCGAAAGTCACGACTAACGCGTATAATAAAACCTAATGTCTTAGAGGCATTTGCACAAGTAAACTCAATATGGTGTTTAAAAGTAAGTTGGCGGTCAAATACAATACCTAAATCTTTAAAAGTTGTACATTTCGATAATACCTTTCCGGAAATGTGATATGAAGAGTAACTGAGGAGATTTTAATTTTTGAAATAATTATTTTAATAACAAATAAAACGTCAAAATGCCGTCATATTCAACACATTCGCAAACACCTCCAGTTAGAAAAAATGTAGAAGAGTGTGGAGAAATTATTTAAACCCATTGTAAGGTAAGAACTAACAAACTTAATTATAATATTCTTCTAAATACTCGGCTTTAACTTTAAAAGACAACAATCATTTTTTCCTATTAATCATTTTGCTTTCCTATTAAATTTCCAATCAGAAACTTATTTGACCGTATTCACTGGGGAAAGTACCATGATGGACACATCACCATTTTTTTGGTTATATGATCGTCACAAAAATATTAAGACAGAAAATAAATGATTACGTCAATAGGATGTATTATTATTAGGTATTATTTAAACATCAACAGGCTAATAAAAGGCCGTTTATAATGACAGTAATTAACGTTACACGTCAAGAATTGATATAATTAATCGAGGAGCAATCCATATAAGGATGTCAATATTGCTTGTGTGTTCAACGACCAACGAGATTCAATTCAGATTTAGTGTTGTATTCATGGGAAAATTTATGTGCATAGTTTGATTCGAATCGGTATTACTTGCATGTACGGCAACTCACGATTTCCATGTAAATTCCGATCTAGATCAAATAACACGGCGCACACAATGCTTTACACCAAGTAAGTTATAAATACAGATTTTCTGATATTTATTAAAAATAAAAAATATTAGTGTTTAAAACATCTTTACAACAATAAGAAATTAATGAGAAATAATTCCTATTACTTCGTTATAGATGTTTAAATTTAATAATAAAAAAGCATTGAATTATGTTATGTAATAATTCCTATATTTTTAATTATAACAAAGCATGATTCTATGTTTTTTTTAAATAAAAATGATTTGAAAATAATTAATAAATTGTTTCCACATTTAGCTCTGTGATATTTTGACATACGTTGCGTAATTACTTTAAATACTTTATTAATTATTTTCAAATCGTTTTTATTTAATTTATTTAAATAACTGTGACCGAGTGTATAAATACTCTTTTCTATGTTTTTTTTATTAAATTTCTTTATTATATAAAAAAATATCCCTATCATTCCTAATAAAACAAAACTCATTCCTTTTCACCGTCCTCAAAACTCCCCAATTTCTATCCAAATTAATATCATAAAATATTGTAACAGCACAGTCTGTGTGTAACAGAGTTGATTTGGTGTAGCTGGGCAAGCGTCAAAAAACAAATCGTTGACATGACTTTATAAAACTGCGTCAATGTAATTCTGAAATATGACATATATATGGTATATTTAATATGACAATATACATATTTTCGCATTAAATAAATGATTGTAATATCAAAGTTACCTGGCAATAGCTTACTTTTGCACAAAAATCGTTATTATTTACAAGTACAATGAGGAAATGAAAATTGCACTCGGATTTTTACAACCAAAATTATGACGTTCATTAAAGAATTTTCATGAGTTTTGAATTAATTTTTTGTTCGTTTGGTTATATATACAGAGAGTTTCATGTAACACCGAACATGCTAGAATGTATTCAATGTAAATTTCCCTATGTTCGATTTGTTCAGAAACGCATCAAAGCATTGAGTGCGATGTGATTGGCTACTCATAGAGATAAAGTATAAGAGGGCCAGATCCATGTATTTAGCGGGAAACGCGCGCAACGCTATCCAGTGCTCAAGTAGACAACTATTTCCCAAGTTTCAAACCTTTATAAGGATTTTGAGGTTAGGTTCATATACACACTATAATATAACTAATGGCGGGACTTTTGAACATTTATCTATTTATAATTTTTTGTTCACTATTTTACTTCAAATTATTGATATAAAAGTTTTTTTTATAAATGTATTATTTTACAGAAAAAAATATGAGTAGATCATGCAAATAAGAAATTGCAATTATTTATTAATTGCAATTATCTGAAAAAATTACATTTAAAAACAACAATATTTTTAAATAAAATATATTAACTTATAAAAGTATCATTTAACCTATTATTACATTCATATATTAATTAAAACCTATTAATTACAGTTATAATTTGAATTATTTGATATCTCTCAGCTGGATAATTTTATGAACTCCTTTCCTTAAAGAATCTAGAAAAATATGGATATATTACTTCAAAAACGTCTATGTTAAATACATTTCTTTTCTGATAGGAAATATTGTAAAAAGCATAAACTATATAATAAAAAATGAAGATTTATAGACCGAAAACATATTTTGAGAATATGGGAAATAAATTATATTTATTAATAATTAATTATTGCTCGATTGGTTCATAATTTTAAGTTATGTATATTGTTTCAAAAATATACAATTCATAGAAATTAATAAGCAAACGTATTTTAAACTACAAATAATAACTTACCAGTTGTAGTTTTATAAGAAAAAGTGAAGAAATTTCTGATGAATACAAAAAAACTGTCAAAAACAATTCATATGATTTACATCAATCAAATTGAAATATGGCATAGTGATCCTTATTTAGAACATCTTTAATGTTTAATTAAAAGTATAAATGTTTAAGAAATATACCTTATAGGGCGACAGAAGTCACCAATAATAAATAAATCATTGTAAAAACCCAAAAATAAAGAATTTTAAATTTTCCACTTGAGACTTCAGCGCCTCCAGTGCTCAAGTGGACAACTAAAGCCGTGTTTCCCAATTTCATATATTATCCGACCCCCCCTGTTGGCTACTATTTCTATAAATAATATAGTCAACCTAAACTACACCCTTCCATGTCAAAAATGAAGTACACTTATCAGTTATCGTAAGCAAGTGACATTTACTGTTCTGGTGCTTAAAGCAGACATATACGAAGAGGTGGACATCTATACGTATCAATAATGTATACAAAGGAGAAGATTTTAATGGCACGCATTGCGGTTAAGTACAATATCCATAATTATACATGTTGCACTTGACATAATAGGTGACAAATATAATTTATTTTTGACGGAAATAGTGTAAATTGGGTTGACTATATTATTTTTAGAAATCGTAGCCAATCACATCGCACCCAATGCTTTGATGCGTTCCAGTACACATCGAACATAGGGAAATTTACATTGAGTACATTCTAGCATGTTCGGTGTTACATAAAACTCTCTGTATACAAATATCTTTATTCAGATAATAATATTTTTATAAATATAAATTATATATATTGATATGATTGTTTATCTGTCATGGGCTATAGATACAGGAGGTCTTTCCGCCCTGTCTTGATTGTTATATGCAATAAAAATGTCTGTGCTACCTAGTTAAACCGTCTTGAAGCATATTTATGAATTCATGAATGGTAAGAGCAGGATGGATGTATTTTGGAGGGATGTTTAGATTTCGGGATATACAGAATTTTGTAAGAAGCGGTAGATTATATGGGTTATTTGCAAATTTTTTGGAAAGAGTTGTTATACGATGAGATATAGGAGACTTTCGTGGATTTATAAAGGTATTCGTTAGAAGGATTGTGGAGAGGGTTGTTAGGACATCTTAGTTTGGTGAGTGTTCTTAGGGAGGATCTTTCGGCAACTTGGATGTGATGGAGCGTAGATGGTTTGATTTGGGTAAACAATATAGCACCATAATCTAGTAAAGGACAGCAAATTGATTTATAAATGTGAGTGGCTGTTTTTATATTTATGCCTTATAATGATGTTTGGAGGGATTTTTGGGCTATTTTGAGAGAAGTGGCATACGTAATAAGAGTTGTGTCGTCAGCAAAAAGGAGAGCATATTGGAAAGGGTTAAAGTGAGCAGGATCAGGATTATATATGTCATGACAATAAATATTGTAAAGAAGTGGGGATAGGGGAGAACCTTGAGGGATACCTTGTAAGATGGGAAATGAGTGGGAAAGTGATTGACGTATTTTAACTTGACAGGATCTGTTGGAAAGGAAGTTGTGTATAAGGATAATTAAGTGATGTGGAATTTGTAAGATGAAGCATTTGTATAGGAGGCCAATATGCCAAACCGAGTCAAACGCTTTCTGTATGTCAAGAAAGAGTATGGTGGACTTTTTTCGTTCTAGATGATTCGTTTGTAAATTAGAGATAAAAATGTGGAACGCTTCACGATTTTGCGTGTCATCCTTGCGCAGGGGCCATGCTAATCTTCTCTGTATCGTTCCAATTTTAGTATATGTACAGCCGAAGCGAGTACATCGTTTGGTTATTATCCTATAATAAACGTTTATTTTATGTTATGTGTAATAAATTCCAGAAATGAGAAAAAAATGGTGATCATAGTACTTTCCCCGATGCGTTTTTGCTCTATCACAGACACACAATGGATAATAAAAATGCTTTTATTCTTCTATATTGAAAATACTTTACGTAACTCCATCAACTAATCTTAACCAAGATGGAGCCTTGTGGGACCCCAGAACAAGAAATATATGAGTCGACTAAATGATTTACATTTAGCGTGGCATATGGTTGGCGATGTTTGAGATAAGAACCAAAAAATTAGTTTAAGCACACTTCTATCAAACCCAGAACGAGTTCAGAATAATTCGTTTCCATGCTCGTACGACAAGGGAGAACCTAAAATTTGTATCACTTTTTCCAAAAACAAAGATTTTATTTTTCGAGGGAGCGATCTGGGCGAAATCTATTATAGATTCGATCAGTTATTTACATTATTAGATTCCAAATCGATAATTTCTTAAAAATAAACACACAATAATCCGTGAATTACCCACAAATGGTCAAAGGCCGTCAAGTTAACTGGAGTTTTGAACACCCTTTTCGAATTAGGTGGAAACTCCAAAGAAGATTGTTTGTATCTTCTTTATGTTGGTTGTTGGAGAAAGAGCAACCATTTTTATTTAAATAATTAAAGTCTCCACCACAAACAATGACCTAAAGAATATTAGAAAATATGGCTTCATGGTCAAAAAAATACAACAGATTCTTTTAAATTTAACAAAAATTAAACTGTTTGTAAGTAATATATATTTTCTACAAGAATGTATAAAGAAAAAAGTAATTCCTTAATTACCAAAATCAAGGTAGGAAGACTTAATAATAACAAAATAAGTAGGAGAGAGGACAACCATTTTTTTATTTAAATAAGATTGTTTGAGATTAATGATTACTTTAATCCAGCGGCCAGGTAACCGACAAAGGTCGGTGTGGTTTTAAACTTCTTCATTTGTATTACGCAGAAAATCCAGAGTGCTGTAACAGGGGGGGCACCACGCTTGCCGAAATATTAAAATAAAACTAAAATGTGGTGCTTCCTGTTAGTCTCCGGCTTGGCTCAATAATAATATATATATAAAAAAATCACTTACCTTACTCGCTCTGGGTTTAGTTGTTGTTCTCTTACCCTTGGGTAGACTCGTCTCAGATATCACTAGCACTTTTATTTAGAGGGTATGACGGTGCAAGATTTAATTCAATAAAAAAAATGATTTATTTAAGATGAATCGACCAATATGTACATATGAATATATACAAAAACTAGTACACGGTTAAATATAATCGAAACATTAATTGAATTACCGATTTGCACTCGCGAGCACCAAAATAAAAGCAAATTAAAATTTAAACACTCTTAAAAAAAATTAAGAGGAAAAATAAATACAACAAAAGACTGTTATATAAAAAAAATGAAATAACTAACGTAAAACGTAAAACCACTTGGAAAATTAAGAAACCACTCACTTTAAAAATCGTGAAACAATTGTGTCTGCTTGAGGGCTCCTCAAGCAGTTTTATTCCAGGGAGTACGGGGTGGGATCGCCCTTCTCCCATTGGTTGAGATGGTTGCGCGTGCATCCATCTTCAGCCAACACGAGGGTGCGCGCATGCGCCCCTCAAATTGCCTATCGCCGGGAACCAGTACGGAGCTACAACTGCGTAACTGAATTTCAATTACAACAAAAAAAAATAACATTTACAATTTTAATATTTACAAGTTGCAGTTGTAGCCACCGTACCAACGATAGGACTTCTACCATTTATGGTAGTTAATCGACGATGTTCCCTTTTGTTGCTCAATCAATCGACGATGGTCGATATATATATATATATATATATGTTTAAAAATGATGAACATCAACAGTGGTGATGTGGTTTTAATTTGATTAATTACAATCAAAAAATACGTAAATAAAAATATAAAATAAAATAATGCCGCAGCTGTACCAACACATTTCTTCCGTACTTTCCCAAAATTACGTCGGACAATAACCCAAGCGTTTTTGCATAGCCGGGTGCCATAAAAGAGATTAAGAGATTTGCCCGAGCGCAATTTTGGGGCGTAACGAATACCTGGAAAAGATGTTTGGTACAGCTCTCCTGGGCGTAACTCGGGATTGGTAGTGCTTAACGCGAGTGCAAATTGATGAAGGGAAAATACCCACTAATCCTAAGAAAAAACCTACCTAAACTTAAATTAAAATATGTACATAATTACAAACTTAACAATCAATGCATGTAATACGAACTTAAGTCATTTTAAAATTAAATTGATTTAATAAGTTAAAAAAGAAACAAGAACGCGGGTGCCGATGTAAAAAAAAAAAGAAATAAAAGTTATGTTGCCCGAAAATAATTCAAAACTAATTAAATCAAAGTTCCGGCGTTTCCGCTGAAACGCCGGTAACAGTGCATTCTTTAATTTTATTCGGAATCAATTATAATTATTATTGTAATGTAAACATTTTGTAAAAAGAATCTGAAAGAATTAAGAATGAACCGAGCGAGCCACCCTTACTGAAAAGGGATGGCTCCCTCCTCTCGACTTCGCAGTTATTGGCTCATCGCTAGCTCTTTATTTTGAAATATATTATTGAGTGGGTGCGTGTCTATCTTTCGTGGCGCTATCGACCGGACGGTATCAACTCATTTTTCAACTACAATACTTTCTCGCCTGGGTTACCCAGTGAGAGTAAAAAAACATAATATATTAGGCGTATTAAAAATAAATCCATTATTTTTCTAATAGATGGCTTAATAATCTGTATCTAGCGTTGTATAAGTCCGATCGGGTTCCACTAAATGGCGTTAGAAAGATCAGATTTGACTAAGTTTTGTTTGAGCGCAGATTAAAGATTAATATCCATCCATCAAAAAGGAAATACATATATTTTACAATTTTTCTTCGAAACACTGAAGACAGCTGAAAATATGAATAGTGTTTATGATTCTGACAGTGTAACAGTCACGAGGCAATTTTTATTTCATTGATTTCGATATCAAAGATGCACTGGATGGCCAACTATCGAAAACACCGATAAAATCATGGATATTGTCGAGTCCGACCATCAACACTCTTTCGATTGCCCAAGAACTTAAGATTGTACAAAAAACCGTTTGGACACACCCACAAACATTTTTGTAAAATCGATGAAATGGAGTCGGGGATATTCAAAACAGATATATCCATTGAAATTTTTTCGATTCCATTTCTTTTACGATCACAATATTTTCCCTTAAACTGGTATCCGGGAAAGTAAAAAGGAGAAAAAAAAATATACAATCCAATTACACTTCCTTTGGTATTTATTCTTTCCTCTTGTACTTGTAAAATTTTCTTATCTCAACTCAAACCACAACACATAAATAATTAACTGTACCCATTTTCGCATCGTGTGGTCGTCGAATAAAAGGTTAATGAAAACAATTATCTCGCCCGGTGCATGCACATGTGAAACTGTCCCGGGAAATGAACCTCTCGTGCAAAAAGCTGTGCGAGTGTGTGGATGCACGTAGCCAGTGCATGTGATTTCGCAATAGACACAATATACATATTGTCGCATTAAATAGTTGATTGAAATATCAAGGTCAGCCGGCCATGACTTACTTTGAACAAAAATCGTTATTATTTGCAAGTACAATGAGGAAATGGAAATTGCGCTCGGATTTTTACAATCAAAATTGCGACGCCCATTAAAGAATTATTAATGACGAGTTCTGAATTAATTTTTAATTCATTTCACTTTATTTATGTTGGTGAAACATATTTAAATCTATATATAAAAATCATTTGAATAAAACATTCGTTTTGTATTAATTTTCAGATCACGACAAATTCTATAAAATGCTCAACATAATCTTGTATTACACAAACAGTTCAATAATGTTCGCTGGAACAATCTATGATTCCATAGAATTACATTTTTATAGCTGAATTTATAACTCTGTAAATTGATATTAAACCCTACACCCATATGGGTAAAAAGGGTCATTGAATATATATATATATAAATTGATATTAAAAATGTGGTAATTTCGGACAAAAATAAACCAGTGATACCACCAATAATATTAAACGATTTCAACCTTATGAATCAGTTGTTTAATTGTTTATAATTAATCCTTTTTTTACGAAACTAATTCAGTAAACAACCTTCAAATTATGTTAAAGAAATTCAGATTCATTTTTATGGTTTGATGTCACTGAGCTGCATTTTATTGATCAACTTTTTGCCGTAAACTAATCCGGAAATTGAAAAAAAAAGTGTTTATAAATTGATAATCATCGCTTTGCATATCGCATGGTAATTAGGTTCGATAATCTTGAAATTTAATGAATCGATTAATTGTATCTAATTAAAAATAAATTAAAAGGAAACTTGAAAAAAACGTCTTAAACTAATTAGACAGGAAGAGAATTTTAAAAGTTTTAAATATTTTCAATAATTATGAATTTCCTGTCGGCTTATTTTACGTAGTGAATATGTAAGGAAGAGATGTGCTGTATTTTTGAGAAAGATAAAAAAGAACAGGGTAGCAATGGAATAACAATGTCCTATAACATTTGTAATTCTGCGGAAATAATACAGTCCGGTAAATTTACTTTTGTGCACTTAATATAAGAATTTAATTATTTAATACTCCTATATTGATAAAGTCATACCCAAGGCGTTGAAGTCACTTGGAGCTATTAATCGGTTTTCACATGAGTTTGATTTGTTTACTGTAAAATTATTATATATATCACTAGTACGTTCACATTTGGAATATGGTTCATTAATAAGGAGTCCTTTCTACCAAAACTCAATTAATAAAATAGAAATGGTCCAGAGCAAATTTTTAAGATTAATTTCTTTTAGTCTTAGTCATTCTCGCACTACTTTTAGCCATTCCAGCATGCTTCTGTTTTTAAACTTAAACTCGCTTGAATATCGGCGAATTATGCTCGACTTGTGTTTCGCATTTAAACTAATTAACGGTTTAATTGACTGTAGTTATTTACTCTCAGTCCTTGACTTTAATTTTTGCATTACTAAAACCACTAGGGCTAAAGTATTATTTCGAATACCATTTCATTCCTCTAACTATATAAACCACAATACCATATTTTCTTTTATTTAAGCGTGGTCTAAGGGTTATTGACTTATCAAGCTGTATTATTTAGTTGTATACTTTTTAAAGCAATCATTTGAGTTAATTTGTTATTTTCCTGTATTGTGTGTATAATACTTATTTATAGTTTCATTTAGATATTTTTTGTTATTATTTTATAATAGAAGATTTTGTTAAAAAGGCGATGTCCGTAAATAAATTATATAAAATTCACTGAATAAGATCTAAATACTTAAATTTTACATTGCATTCTTCCCAGCCTTATCCCATTTTTCAGAATTATTGACATCTCCGTATCCATAAAACATATCAGAAAAAGAATATAGTCCACTAAACTTACTTATGTGCAGGTAATGTAAAAATTTAATTATTTATTTTGATATAGATGGACTAAATAAGATCCAAATACTTAAATTTTTCATTGCGTTCTTTCCAGCCTTGTCCTATTTTTCAGAATTATCGACATCTCCGTAGCCATAAAACGCATCAGAGAGCATTTCCCCTAGCGCGTGTCGCTTTTCAGTCAATACATCACCGCAAACATACCCCAAAAAAACCTCTCCAGTGGAAAATATTTTCCAATACGAAAAAGTAAAAAAACCGATACATCAATCCGTTTCGATTTCTAAAGCTCCGAACGTCAGCGGCTTCCTCCCCAACCCCCTAACACCGCACTTCTCAATACACTTGCTGCAATATTCATTCAACCGGCTTTCAGCCGCAGACTCTCTCGAAAATCCATTGGCGCGGTAATAGTGGGTTTAATAAATTGTCTTTACCTTTTAAGATTTACATATTTTACACGTAAAACATATTAAAGCGGCGTCTAACACGTCCCAGCATAAAGTGGAACAGCGCGGGTTTTATCGTGAAAGGGTCCCACTCTCTGTCCCTTGTAATTTAATGGAGCACGTTTTAAAGTTTTATACGGTTTTTTTTTAATAAGTGTTTTGGGTTAATTTATTACGATTTAAATATGCGTGAAATGTATGACGAGGATTATTACGCATGTATTTTTATAACAATGCCACAGGTACCGAAATCTTCTCTTGTGAGATTTATGATTATTATGAGAATTTCACAGGTATTATATTATATATATTTATATATATAAATATATATATTTAAATATTTCAAAGTTAATTAAAAAAAACATGATTTATACGTCAAAAATATTAATTAGGGTGAGCTTCGCTGTTATATTTTGTTTGAAACCTCACCTCTTATTATTACATTATTATATTACATGTCTTTCAAAAAACATAAAAAACGTAATGATAGTTATTTTTTAGTTACTTAAAGTAGTATTATACAGTTGTAGAAATTGAAACACTATCATTTTTTTTTTCACCATCTGTTTTTTTTTACTAGATGTACATTTTAAGTGCAAAGCACTCATTCTCAATATTAAATGTTGAATGGAAGCATTGAGTCACGTCAGGAAACTGCTACTCGACAAATTCATAAGGAATAAAAGAAAGGGATATACAAAGGGAAATAAGAAGTATTGTGCGAGAAGAGAAAACAAAAGGAAACCGAACAAGGATTGGCTATCAAAAACTAACAATAAATGATAAAACGTATAAGTGGAACCAAAGTAAAGAAGGACTAGAAGAAAGCAAGGCCCATAATAAGCCAAAAAACTAATGAAGAAGACAACTGATCATATGAAGACAACAAGTGCTACGAAACAGGACAAATACACGAAACAAGAAATGAGGAATACAAAAAAGATGAGCAAATTCAAAATTGGAACATGGAATATAAGAGGAATAAGCGGGAAAGAAGAGGAGCTAATGACAGAAATGGAGAAGGCAAAATTAGAAATACTCGCTATAAAGGAAACAAAAAATAAGGGGCAAGGAACTATAACCCTAGATGGAGGATATATGTTATTCTATAGTGGAGTGAAGGAAACTGAAAACACAAGGGCGGAAGTAGGAATATTGCTGGCGGAGAGAAAAACAATGGAAGTAAAAGAAAAAGAAATGCATATCAGAGATAATTATGACGATAGAACTGGAAAATAAACAGAAAAATAAAATGACTGTAATAATAGTATACGGACCAAATGATGATGACTGTAAAGAAAATAAAGATATGTTCTGGGAAGAACTACAACAGACCATGGAGGAAAGTAGAGGACAGATAATAATAGCAGGAGATTTTAACAGTAGAGTGGGAAATAAAACGGAAGGCTATGAAGGAATACTAAGAAGGCACGGAGAAGAAACAATAAACAGCAATGGAAAAATAATGTTAGACTTTTGCTTAATGCACAACATGGCTATTGAAAATAGTAGATTTAAACACAAAGTTATACATAAATTCGCGAGAGAAGTAAGAAGCAGAAATGTAAAGTCAATAATAGACTACATACTAGTGGATACAGAAAATAGCAAAAATATCACTGATGCTGGAGTGAGAAGAGGAGCTGAGATCGGTAGTGACCACTACCTGTTAATCATTACAGTAAAAGAAAATAGGATAGACAAACCAAACCATAATACAGTAACGAAAACGAAAATAAATGAAGTTATTAAAACATACAAACTGAAAAATCAGGAAGTAAGGAGAGAATATGAAAGACTAGTAGAAATAGGATGCAAAAATGAGACTTACATGCAAGAAGTTGATATGGAGCAACTATGGAAAAGGTTTAAAAACATAATAAGATCAGCAGCAAAAGAAGCATGTGAGGCAACATATTCAGCAACAGGTAGAAAACAAACAAAATGGTGGAATCAAAAGGTCAAAGAAGAAGTGGCAAAAAAGAAAGAAATATAGAAACAATATCTGCAGACTTGAACGGAATAGAATTATAAGCTATACAGAAAACAGAGAAAGGAAGCAAAAGAAGAAATACAAAGTACCAAATCAAAATCCTGGGAAGAATTTGGAGAAAAGATGGAAGAAAATAGGCGAGAAAGCCAGAAACTTTTCTTTAAAGCAATAAAAAATTGAAGAACATGAAAGAAAAGCCAACTGAGGCAATTAAAGGACAAAAAATTCCAGATACTTACGGAAGAAGAGGAAATAATGGCCAGATGGAAAGAGCACTTCAAAGAACTATTAGGAGGGGAAGATGAAATAACAAATGGACCGGAACAAGAAACAGGAGAAGAGATATGGAATAAAAGATAACTAGAAGAAATAAATTGTAAAACAATAACTGAAATAGAATTAATAAAAGCAATAAAAAACATCAAGATAAGAAAGGCAGCCGGACATGATGGAATAACTCCCGAAGAAATAAAATAAATGGGACAAAAAGGGCAACAACTATTATTAGAGATCTTTAGACAAGCATAGAAACAGAAAAAAAATACACAGACACTGGGAAGTAGCTGTAATTATTCCAGTACATAAGAAAGGAGACAGCAGACAATGCAGTAATTATAGAGAAATGTCACTGCTCAGTGTACCCGTGAAAGTGTATGAGCGAATACTTGAGATGAAGCTAAGGGGGAAAATATAAAACAAGCTATTTGATTCTCAGAGTGGATTCAGACCGGGACATAGTGTACAAGATCAAATCTTCACGATACGACAAATAACAGAAAAAAAAAACATGAAAATACAATAAGGAGGGATATCTATGCTTCATAGAAGCGTTTGATAACATACCACGAGAAGAAGTATGGACGTGACTAGAGGAAAAAGGTGTAGAAGAAGAACTAATACATGCAATACAGTCAATGTATAAGGAAACGAGGAACTACATACGAACCGTAAATAGGAAGTCGGCAGAATTCAGGATAAACCACGGGGTAAGACAGGGAGGAATATTAAGCCCACTGCTATGTATATCGCTCATAGACGACATAATAAATGAAACAAAATCAAGAACGAAAGGAATTACAATTAGACGGCCAGGGAATGTACGATAGCGACATCAACAACAGAGTTTTGGCAGCGGGAAGAATGTATAGTGCTCTAAGAATATATTTCATCAATAAAAGAGAAATATC
The DNA here is from genome assembly GCA_963082785.1 of Philonthus spinipes. Taxonomy (NCBI): domain Eukaryota; kingdom Metazoa; phylum Arthropoda; class Insecta; order Coleoptera; family Staphylinidae; genus Philonthus; species Philonthus spinipes. Next base: position 18,051,669 of record OY720306.1, on the reverse strand, counting down.
GAAAAAAAAATGACAGTCTTTAGAACAATATATATCACGTACGGAAGCCAAATATGGGTGATGAACACAAGACAAAAATCCAAGGTACAGGCATCAGAAATGAAATACCTGAGAAGAGTGGAGGGAGTTACAAAGAGAGACAGAATACGGAATGTAGTAATAAGGGAAAGATTAGGAAGCACATACATACAGAAGAAAATAGAAGAGGGACACCTTAGTTGTGGACACATAAATAGAATGAGGGGGATGAGACAAGTGAAACAAGTGTGTAAGGCGAGAATAAATGAAAAGAGAACAAGTGGAAGACCACAAGAGACCTGGAATGATTCGATTAAGAAAGGAATGAGATGGGCACAGGCAAAGGAACTATCAACGAATAGAAAGGAGTGGATTACATTCTATAAGGGATAGAACCAAACCTCGATACCCAATGCGGGTAAAAGAGGATAATATTAAAAAAGATAATATAAACAAACAATAACCTAATAAGTCGACTGTCGCTAACCCCATAATTACAACTGGCCATACATTTTCAATTGACAAATGCTAAATTTTGAAATCACCCACAAAGTTTAACATAAACATGCTAGAAACCATAAAAATGAAAAAGAGAAAACCATTAATGCTCAATTTCAACTTGATACCATTAAATAATTTACTATTAGATTTAATCCCTACATCCAAAACCGACACAAGTATCGCTCTCATTAGTTTTTCCCATTAATCCCCTACCCTTCTATTCCTTCCCCGATATATTAATCTTAATATAAATAAGCGGCCTTGTTTTGTAAACATAACACTTACTATTCCGATTGAGTGCTTTGCACTTGAAAAGTACAATTGCTAATTAAAATAAATAGTGAAAAAAAGTGATAGTGTTTCAATTTCTACAACAGTACAAAAAACACATCTACATCCGTTTCCCAATTGGTGTGGGTATTGTGACCAAGATCTACGGCACACGTAAACGCAACGGCACCCATCCATCTCACTTTTGCAGGTCAGCCAGTGGTGTGGCCCGCAAATGCTTTCAGAGTTTTGAAGCTCATTGAGAAGAGCGCCGATGGTGGCCGCAAGATCACCCAACAAGGCAGACGTGACTTGGATCGCATTGCTGCTCAGGTTAAAGCCAAGGAGCGCAAGGCGCTGATGGCTGGTGGCACTGGGGTCATAGTTTTGTAAAAATTTTGAATAAACTATTATTGAATTTAATTCAGTATAAAAAAAACGTAATGATTTTTTGTACAAAATGAAAAAAGTCTCAGCTCCTTAATAAACTTATTAATTGCAATTATTACTCTGCAAACATAAACTGCATGCAATTAACAAATCATTACAACAAAAATCTATTGAAAGTAATAAATAAATAAGTTTTCAACTCAATGTTAATATTTTTTTACAAAATGTTATAAATCCCTACTTAACCCTTCTTACTATGCCCATGAGTCCTGCTTTTCTTATATGTAATATTTCAATTTGACGTTTTAAGAATTTTGGGAGTGTATTACAAACTGTGTATTTTAGGTTATGTTAAGTTTATTTAAATATTTTCTTGTAATTTGTGCTTTTAATTTATTTGTTATATAAAGTGAAATATGACAGTAATATTACAACTTAGTTGCCTCATTTTTCTTATGATAATATCTAATTAAATAAATAAGAAATAATTGCAATCTTACAAAACACCTCTCGATATGCTTGAAAGTTCATTTTTTTTTGACAAGCCATGATTTTTACGACTTTTTCTACTTTATAAACGTCTTAAAAAACCAATGATTAAAATCCCCAGCTGTTAGAGCAGGAAGAATTAAGTGAGTGTATTACAAACTGTGTATTTTATAAAAAGAAAAAGAAAGTTATTTAATAAATTAAATATTTTATTTTAGATTATGTCAAATTTATTCAAAAATTATCTTGTATTTCGTGCTTTTAATTTATTGGTTACATAAAGGGAAATGTGACAGTAACGTAACAACTTAATTACCTCATTTTTTGTATGATAATATCTGATTAAATAAGAAATAAATGCAATCTTACAAAATTCCTCACGACCCGCTTGAAAGTTCTAAATTTTTTGACAAACTATGATTTTTACGTCACTTTAACGATCCAAACGATTCCAAACGTCTTAAAAATTCAGTGATAAAAATCCCCAGTTGTTGCAGCAGTTAAAGCAACTATGAGTAATAAAAACACACTTAACTTGCAATTAGAATTAAAACATTAGAAAATGTATAAATATTTATATTTAAAAGGCAGACAGAATTGTTATATGATAAAAATAAATTAATTAGACAACATATGGCTCATAAAACTGCCACCTATTTAATTTCGTGAACCAGTTTACAAAGAGAGATGTTAAAAATCGCGAATCACACAATGGCTTCATGAATAAAAGATTATGATGCAATAAAATATCCGGTTACAGGTTGGGAAAGATTAATTGATGCACACCCTATATAATAATTATTTAATCACCACTTGACACGTCATTGTAATAATAATTATAATAACTTAATTAAATCTATGTACATTATATTTAACTAAATCCAAATTTTTATTGAAATTTCATATACTATAAATTCAATTCGACCAAATTTAGAGTGTGTTTTGTGTGAACAATTGCATGGAATAAGAAAAACAGTTGTAGGCCTCTTACAACAGCAAAGGATTCTTATTGCCGAATTTTGGTGACTATGGGGGCTATTTCGTACAGAAAATTTTAAGTTTAATGTGTATGTTATTAATTTTCTTCACATTCTATGTATATACATCTATTACAAAAGCGGCTTAGACTATGATAATAAAATGTAATGTACACGTTAAACTTAACATTTTCCTAGCAGAATATCCCTGATTGGAAATCGAATATCACTGTGACTTATTATTTAAAATTTGTGAAATTAATTTCTCACCTTCTCAAGTTTTATTCATACGAACGAGTTGGCTATGAAGAATTTTATAAAAATTATTATTTAATGCGTAATTATTACACTACACCCCTACACCACCATTATGGTAGATGGGGATTTTAGAATATATATATATATATATATATATATATATATATTACACTAAAATTGGTTAATTTTTATATCAATGTCATATTTTCCTTTGCATACCCAATAAACTAAAAGCTTGGATTAAAACATAACACGAGTAAGATTATCTTCGTTTATTAGAATAGCAACAAAATTTACAATAAACTTCTAGAATATAAATAATAACAAATGAAGTAAATAACAAAAATTAAATAAAAAAAGTGCGCCCAACGTGGGGCTCGAACCCACGACCCTGAGATTAAGAGTCTCATGCTCTACCGACTGAGCTAGCCGGGCTGTTATGAAACCGCAGCCATTACAATGATTTAAATTAAACGTTTATCTTTTATTCAATTAATTGTTAAAAAACAATTTTTATTAACCCTCTAATTTTATGAAATATTTACATATGACTGCATTTCAAATAAAAAAAAATATAGCTTTCACATTCAAATAAAATCGTATGTGTACGTCAATTTGGTTGCCTATATTGAAACAAACCATAATTCTATGATTTTCATAGAGATAAAGAATTTCATTGTTTATATTTCATTATATACAATCTAATATACAATCCAAAAAAAAACTATTATTTCTTCAATTTATTATATATAATAATCAAATGCAATTAATTATTACTATGCAACTTAAGTATACAACATTAAATTGAAAAATCATTTAAACAAAAATGCCTTGAAAGTAATAGATCAATGATTCTTCAAATCAATGTTATATTTTGTTTACAAAAGTTACTTTAAGCATTAATAAAATCAGGGTTAAGGATTGTTAAGATTATCATGTACGTCATTTTTTATCATCACAGTCTAGACAGCTTTTTAATAGATATATATTCATTAAATTTGATTTTAAATCATAATGTACGCGTTAAACCCGTACGGAACAGCCCCGAATAAATTATTAAAATATCAAGATGCGATTTACAGGGTTATTCGCTATTAGAAAGGATATGTTTAACAAATACGCTATACTTAAATTCACATTCAATGTATATATATATATATATATATATATATATATATTAAAAAGCAGATTGGATTGTGACAATAAAAATAACGTAAACTTTAACATTTCCCTTAGAGAATAGCTCCGATTGTCTACATTACAGATAAATAATGAGTATACATACGATAACAACAAAAACTTTTAAATTATTCTTAACATTGTTATCTATGTACCATGAAATGGCCATAGATGTATAACATCATAGATGTTAATATATATTAAATCTATGATAAACGTTATAAATCTATGAAAATAATTTTCGCTGCCTATGAAAAAGTAATGCGAAATAACTTTTTTTTCTATTTTAGTTTATTATTTTTTTAATTAAAGTAACCGCCTCCACCACTAAATATTTTTTTTTTAAATTCTGTTAAGTGCAACTTTAAAAATCAATTAAAAATAAAATAGCTTCTAAAATAAATTAATATTATAAACTAAACTGTAGTTTTCTCACTATTTTTTATTATATCGTTATACAACATATCAAACAAGCTTTTATTAAATTAATATTATTCAAAATACAATAAAAACGAATGATTCTTAATACAATTTTTATCTATGCAGCATGAAGTTGAAAAATTTGACTTTTCGAGAAAAATAAAACAAACTCAAATTTGTTCGAATCACAAAGACTTTTTACAAATCATTATTTTAGTGAACCACATATACTGATTTCATATTTTTTATTAATAATTAATTATTATTATTATTGTAAATAACATTTTCTAATCAATTGTTAATAAGTACTTTATCTATGTACTATGAAGTTGCATAATATGACGCTTATGAAATATTAAAATTAAATTTTATTTAATTCAAATTGATTTACAGATAATCACAATTTACAGTGAAGTATAATCACAAATTTAATGTTTTCCGTTATTTTGTATTCTAATCTAAACACAACTTTAGGAATCATTTAATAATATTATGGCTTTTAATATAAATAAAAATTATGAATTATTGAATCATTTTCTCACTTTTATTATATCATTTTTATTGTGTAACAATTTTGTTATATTTATTCTTGGTGTTGTTATTTAGTATAATTATTTAGTTTACTTGATTATTTATATGTATATTTCCTTATATTCTGTGTTCAAATTTTTGTTCTGTAATTGGGTCATCCTGTTGGACCAATAAAAATATTATTGATTAAAAGGATTCAAAATAAACAGATTTGACCGTTAAAATTGTGCAATACATAATTTACACATTTCATTTCCATATAAGGATTTGCTTACATAAACGCCAATTATTACCAGTAGCAATACCGAATGACTCACACTTGTCACTAAATAAAAACGCACTAATTAATAAACAATTACAATTGAATGTAACGGTTTAATGCATGCAATATTTTCTATTCTTACTTTATTTCCGTTTGTTAATACAAATGTTATAATTGCATACCCGCATATTACAGGATGTTATTTATTTGTATTCGAATAAAAATGATATACAATAAATTGCTTTATTTTTCGTTAAATTAATTTGAATATAATTTAAATAATTTCTGTATTTTTTTAAACTTCCCGCTTTAACGGCAAATAGTTTAGAGGTGTCGTCATTTCCAGGTATAGAAACAAAAACGTTTGACGCGTATATTTTGACAGTTATTCCTGGTGAAATATCAACACACAATGGTACGTACGCAAATTTAAGATAAATCATACAAAATCGATTGAATTTAACGCAATTACATGAAAAAACCGGTAATAAAATGCTCGTTTCTCCTTGCAGGCGAATTACACGGAGGACCAGATGGCCGGTAAGTGCACAGAGAAACCGTACAATCTAGATTTGTAGGCTATGTCGCCCCGCCTTTCTCGCCCGTTCCCACTGATATGTTTTTATTTAAATTTCGGCCCGACTTTTTGTGAAAATATGCATGAATGTTTAAGCATATCGATGTAAAGTTGATTTTGTATGTATTTTTGGGTTGATTTAAGTGGATGTTTTTTTTTATAAGGAGAGATAATGCAACTGGTAGGAGATATCCTTTTATGAAAGGAAATGGTGACGCACAGGGCCGGAATGGGCTTGGTTTTATTTGTTAAAAAGTCTTTACTAAGAAATAGTTTGATATGGAGAAGTATGAGAGATTTTAATACAAAATTATATTTGTTTTATATAAATATAACAATGTATATTTGAAAGTGCTAAATTTCAAATATATATTCATAAAAAATTAATACATATATATTGGCTTCTTTAGGTGAACAAATTTATACGATTTTTGTTGATTGCTTGCTTTTCATATATTTTTACTTAACTTTACCACTTCAAGTTTAAAATGATACAAAAGTGAAAATAATTAACCTTAATTGGAACAACAAACAAAATCAGATTTGAGTCATATCACTTATATAAAAAAAACTCATATACTGAGTATTAAATCGCAACGATTGGAATTAGCAATAAATTATATAAACTTTTTTTTAATATAAGCCTTCTTCAATAGTGGTAGATTATTGTCACTAAAGTTCCGTCCCTTAGAAATGTTTACCGATAAAATTTTGCAACAAATAAAATGCATTCCTTTTTAATTTTTACCTGTTACAAATGTAATTTCTAGAACAATTTACGTTCAATCAAAGCAAGGCGACAAAAACCACTTCACAGTCGAAAGTTTTTGCAATGCTTCTTCCAAAGATAGCATTATGTTTAATATTATTTAAAAAATTATAATGACGGATGTATATGTCGAATTATAGTCACTTAAATAAAATAGTCTGTTATATAAATAAAGTATTAGTGTTTTGTTATTGCAAGTAATGAAAATGTTCCATTTCTAAAATAATCAAATATTAAAAGAGCTGGATTATTTCAATTATTACAGTGAATATAAACTGATTGATTTTAGAAAATCAATGAACAACCAATAAAATGTTATTTCATGACTGGTTGTGTAATAAATTTAGAGATAACAGGATATCGGAGATAATATTAATACCCGTTTGTAGCCACTTTTGAGTAACCTCTGTTTGCAGTTAGTAATAATATTCGATCATGATTCATACACATTCTGTATTTTTTTTAATATCCAATAAGTTGAGTAATTATGTAGGAATGGTTACATTTTTGAAAAATAATTGGGTGATACTTAATCACAATCTATACAGAAACAAAATGTAAAAATAATTTTACTTTATTCATAACAAATTGTTTCAATTCTCCTAGCATATTTGAAATCTAATCACATTTATTGATTGATAAGGCTTTTACTTCATTGTTGGGAATGACCAAAGGTGTTAAAGCACACTATAATTCCCTTTACGTTTTACAATGAAATTAAACAAGAAAAAAATGTGACAATGATCAATAAAATTCAATCAATCCCTTTTTGCAACTGCAAAAATTATTTTTTTATATATTTTCCATTTATATTTGAGTTATATTTTTGCAGTTGGAAAAAAGGGGATTGATTGAATTTTATTATAATTGAGTTATAAATGGAAAATATATAAAAAAGTAATTTTTGCAGTTGGAAAAAATGGGAATGATTGAAATTTATTGATCATTGCCAGAAATTTTCCTAAATCGAACACATAATTTTAATATTAAAAATTTTTCAATTCAGTTTTCACTTATAATTCGGTCCATGAAGGAATTATGTACAATTGGTTACATTTAAAAAAATAATTTTATGAATCACAAAACATTTATTTTTACACATAAGTTTTAATAATAATATTGTCTTCATTTGTGAAGTTTGTTTATTTTTTTAAGTGTATTTAAAATATATCTTTTTGATTAATAGAACAAATAATTTCTTCCTCGCAAATCCTTATACCCCTTCAGGTGTCAGATGACCCTCAAATAACTTTAAATGTTGTTTCAATTTATCACTGAGTACTTCTTAAAGTTATTTGAGAAGAACTCCTAAACCAGTTCAAGAATATTTTAAATTTCTCAGTATGAGAATGATTACTGTGTAGTTAAAACTAGTCACAGTGAAATAAATTGTTAAGTGGTATAAAAATGTAATTAAGTGTTTTCTTTATCCTGATATTTAAAATTTCAATTTGTAACACACATAATTTTAAATTGTAATTCAACATTACTATATTCTTCAATATTGTAAAAAAATTAATTTTGATTGATAAGGCTGATAAATGTTAATTTTTTTTTTATTTACGAAAAAGTTAAAAAAAGAAATCATTCTGAGTACAGACCTGGCAGACCATGAATCACACTGACTGACACACACACATGCACAAGATTTTCTCCATATACGGTATGAATTTGAAAGTCGAGTGTGTTATGAAACCCCAGCCAGAGATGCTCTAGAAATTTTCAGTAAAGTGCAAGTGTTCGTGTCGCGAGGTCTCTCCGAAATGTATCTCTACGAACCGCCCAGTAAACTATCCCTAACCTCAGTTGAAGGTGAAAATGATAAGCCGAAGAAACTACATTTTATTATTGTGGTGTTTTTTTTTTTTTTTATTGAGTTTTGATTGTTAACACGAGACTCGTAAAAAAATTCTTTTTTTCCTTGTACTCTTAGCTACTGTAGTTTTTCTCAAAATGTTACCTATCACTTCACTGATATTTTCTCAAACTGTTTTTTTTTTAATTTGACGTGATCGATTTTTTAACAATTTGTATACCTTTGATATAGCCTTTTTTTTGGTATAAATCGAAAAACAGAGATAAAAGATTATCTCATATATGAAAAAAAGCATTGTATCTGAATCAATGTATTCTTTGTCCAAATATTGAAGAAAATATCTGCAGAAATTAAGGTGTTCTCAATTATCCAATATTTTTTTTTTTAATAAAAATAATAAGTATGTACCAATTATTTTCGCATATACTGATAAATAAATTTAAATATAAATAAATAAATAAATTTTTCATTAAGGGGAAGTTATGGATCAAAAATCGTTTATTACATGTTTCAATCCTCATTTGTATACAAGAGTGTGCTGAATGAAGTTGAGTGAAACAATGCTCGGGCATTTTTATAGTACCATTTTACTTTTAACACGTTTTTCTGAAAACTTTTATGTTCTACGCTCAAACTAATAAACAGATTTACTTCAATCTTAGTGTTTGAGACAGGAAATTCAATTTGTGGGGCCTTGCCGTTTGCCTTTTTTTAATTCGAACTAGAAGTTTTTTTGTACTTTGAAGGAAAATAAAATCTGCAAAAAAAAACATAGTTTTTTGGGCTTTTTTTTTTTAGTTTCTTTTCAATAATCGGGCCATGGTAAGATGGTAATTTACTATGTTAACTGTTAATTTTTTCTTTTTTGACACGCCCCGTGCAGAATTAAACACAGTATGCGTGTGTCCAGTTGGAGACTGGAGTTGTCCAGTTGGAAACTGAAAATGTGTAGTCCATTTTATGGCCAATACAACTGACAAAACCGCATTTCAAAATATTCATTCGACTTTGGGAAAATAATTACTATTGTTGACCCATTTTTCTGGTGTCAGGTCCAGAACCTCCCCTTAATCCAGTTATGCCCAGACAATTTTTGTAGAATTATTTGCCCTTATATTTTGAGGGACCCTATTATTAAAAAAAAGCTACAGTTTGTTTAATAACTAGGAGGAAGGCCGAAGCCAGATTTACACTATACAAAATCACCAGATACTTTTGGCGGCAAATTGAAATAATTTTGGAATTAATATTTAAATATAGTCGTATATATAAAGTAAATAATATTAAAAAATTAATAATAAATAATTATTTTTATATATTTACATTTATCAAACAAATAACTGAATTATAGACTACATATTAATAATTAAAAAACTAAAACTATGCACTTTTTCATTTCATTTATTGCAAAAGATAAATAGATGTGAGTTAAAATCATTCATCTCACAAAATAAAATTCTGCATTAACACGTGTATCATAAATGCTTGATATTTCTCGTTTTTTTTTTTTTTTTTTTTTTCTGTTATCTATGAGTAAATTTCAGTCACTTTCATCATGAAGAGAAATTAAGAATGGTTCTTTTGAGTTACCTATTATTCCATCCAATTTGAACATTTTAATTCCTCTTTTATGATATGTTGAACACAATTTTAATTTTAATAATAATTTTTACATCTGCAACCTTAAATGTTTGGTTTTCAGATTTTCAATTCACAATGATACGGTGGCAACCTTAACACAATTTTTTTATGAACTTTGTTTGATACTATAGATGTAATTTTCTTACGTGAATCATCTGTTTACACATATTTATTATCACTGTTTTTCGGACAGAGATAAATGCCACAAATCCAATCTCTTGCACTTTCTTTTGAGGTGAATATTATCCCATTGCCAAGTTTATACGGGGTTCCATCACAACAATATAAACGAAATAATACAACAGAACAACACTAAAGAAACCCGACACGGAAGGATAACACAAAACAGAAACATTTTAAACTCGGTGACCTTTTAATTTGACGTTATCAGCGGTTATGTCAAAAAAATAGCGTAATTAGCATTGTGTAAAAAGGCCGTACTCAGAATTAATGGTTTTAGCGTGTGAAATTTAAAACACACCTCCTAGTTATTAAACAAACCATAAACAAAAATTACAGCCATTTAAATAAAAAAAATGTTTTATTTTCATTTTTTGTTTGTTTTCCTTCAAAGTACAAAAATTAATGAAACACTCGATCACTAGAAAAGTAATCAAAAAATACATTTTATTTACAATGTATTTTTTAAGTTTTACAAAACTATTGGAGTTTCGTTAAGTAAAAACCTAAACCATAAAGAAAAACATTTTACCCACTCTTTTTGAAAAATGTTGGCTTCTGATACAAGTGACCTATATGTCATTTTTACCTATAAACTTAAATACCATGTTACAAACAGATCTATACATGGTGTTCTTTCAAAATTACAGTTGGCATTTCTGGGTTAACAAATTGGTGATTATAAAATTTTAATATTAAAGTTTTTTTATTAAATAAGTTCCAAATAAGGCATAGAAATGAGTGTGAATGAGTGATGGTTCGTAGTACAATGAATTCTCCAGTGTCGACTCCTAGTAATAATTTCAAACCATGTTATTGCCTTCATGCCCATTTGCATCGACTTTACTTCAAGGGTTCCTTAAAAGTTAAGGAAAGAATAGTGGCAATTGGATTGCACTGTTTCTTCTGTATCTTTCCATAGTTAAGGTCTCCTTATTTAGGGAAAAATCTATAGGAATGTCAGCGCCTAACTTTATATCGTCTACAAGAGCATATTTTCTCACCTTTGACCTTTAAAATCATAGATAATTATTATTAATTTTGATAAAAATACAATTATTTGGAGTAATTATTACCATAAATATTATAGAATTCAAAATAAACTTTAAACAATATATTTATTTAATAATCCAGAAATTTGATCATTTTTTTTTTTATTAATATTATTTATTTACTTTATCCATAATTTTAAAGCTTAGAATCAGTATGTTGTAACTATTAGGGAGCCCTTAGTGGAGCTAGTCCACCAACATCTGACACTTAAACTTAAGGAGATCTTAGACGTCGTATCCACTGTGCAAATCAAATGTTGTGAATTAAGGTTTACTTAGCACTAAGGATAAGTACTCCTTAGTGCTAAGTAAACCTTAATTCACAACATTTGATAAGGATAAGTTCTCCTTAGTGCTAAGTAAACCTTAATTCACAGCATTTGATTTGCACAAGTGGGTACGACGTCTAAGATCTCCTTAAATTTATGTGTCAGATGTTAATGGCTTAGCTCCACTAATATCCGCCAAATGGCAATACGTGAAGGTAGGGGATGCGCCCGAGAGTTTATGTCCTCAATTTTTATTCCCCCTTTCTATTGTGAGCGTGCGCAATTTCGTCGGTCGAGATCATTGCTCCTTAATTTTTTGAGGAAAACGAGAGCGCTGCCATGGTGAATGCAGCTCAGTACAGGTAGATGATCAAACAAATTTTCCTTCTACATCTGGAAGAACGGGAAATCAGGGATGTGTGGTTTCAACAATTGTTGAGAGTGCACTTCCCTGGCTGCCTTATTTTTCTCAGAGACCAGCTTCTTTGGCCAGCACGCCCTTCAGATTTGTCTCCATGCGAATTCTTCCTATTGGAAAAGAGTTATTTGAAGTTTATCATTTTCAACAATTGACCACAGACCCTAGCTCACCTGAAGACAAATATTCAAAACGCCATCTCCGAAATAGGAGTGAACATGCTTCAGAGAGTGTTGCGAAACATCAGAAATCGACTCAATCAGTGTATAAAAAATGGCAGCCGTCATTTGATAGATGTAATTTTTAAAACTGCATGAAAACATATTTGATGAGGTGATCTGTAAGGGGAAAAATAATTATGCCAATTTCAGCATAGATTCGTTTTTATTAATGTTTCAAAAAACTAAGTTTCTCTGCAGCACCCTGTATTTTAATAGGCTTTGATTTGATTTCTGTTGTTTTTTTTATATGCCAAATTGAACATTTGGAAAATTTAGCAGTGTAATGCAGGTTGACGTATCTAAGTTAAGACGAAATTATCCTATAAATCAGGCCTTTAATTTATTAATAAGACAAGTTTCACTAAATATTTGGTGAAAGCAATACTTAAGATCAATAGTTACAGTAGTAATTGCTGCTTAATCCTTGAAACAACTGAGGATTAGTGGATCCAAAGATTTTTTACAATATAATCCAGAAAGTTGTTCCCTATTTTATAAATTCTTGGATCGGGTTAACTCCAACAATTAATTCACAATTTTCTTTTTTCGTATTACTTCAAATTGGCTGTAAATTTGATATTACGGAAAAATGCCTTCCATGTTTTGTGATCTTGTACCATTTTTACAACAACAATCCTTCTAATGCCTCTATTCTTTAGTAGTTCGTTAATTACTTCTTTCAATATCTTCCTTAGTTGTCTTCTTTTCTTTTTAAATTGTATTTTTCTTTCCATATTTCTCTAGATAACAAATTTTTATCCATTTTCTGTAAATACCCCCACCTATTTGCCATTCTTCTATGTATTCTTTATTTGTAGCTTTTCTCACATTCTGTTAGGCCTTCCTTTACCTGTTAATTATTGTTGTATTTGTGTGCTACGTTGTAAAACTTCTGGCATACGTATGTGTGCGAAACCATGAGGGCCCGATGTGAATTCAGCATGATGTTGATTTCGCATGCTGTGTCCATGAAATGTCTCATCTTCCTTTTACTTTTCTTTCAAGCTATTCAGCATATCACACTATCTCTGTCCAACCTTCGTCAGAAATTTCCCACGTGACGCGTAAATACAACACTGTTAATATTTTACCATATATTCTTATCAAATATTTCAGTTCTACTGCTCTTATTCTGCTTTTTTTGTCTTTCACTTAATATCCATCTATTACAGGTTTTGTATAGATTTGTAAACTGACTCTTTTCTTGTTATATATCAAGCGTATAAGAAAAATCGACAACAAAGTTGGCATTGGAAGTCTCGAGTCATGTCTGTACTAAGATTACACGCGTGAAATGCTGGTTGCGGTTAAACATGACAATCAGTACTTTACGCGTGGGCGTGTGATTTTAGTTCAGACATGACTTTAAATTTCTAATGCCAACTTTGTCATCGATTTTTGTTATATGCTCAATATTTATTTATTTATTTATAGGGCTTTTCTGTACTTTTTCAGTGCGCCCAGTAAACATCGTTTTCTGACTCAGGAAGTGAGTGCGCAAGATTCAGTGCAATATGGCAGACAAAACAATGAATCACGTTTGAGATGAATTGTTGGAATATTTATTAAATCTATGTACTTATTATGAAGAAATATGAATTCTCGTCCATTTTTTAGTAATCCTTTTATCGTATCTCTAATGAAATATATTTCTCATGTGTCACCCGCCATAATTGTAGACGGGTAATCATTATCTATTAATTATCTATGCGGGTTGTATTTTAAAATCAGCTGCCAGTTCATATTTCACACATTTCACTTCTTTCTACCAGTGCTGAATTGCACGCAGTGTTTGAAAACTGAGGCAATATAATACGTCACAGCTCTCATTCAGTGCGCACTGGTGTGCCCTGATTCTGTTCTTTCCTGAATATTCTATAATCATTGCCAAATATTTGTATTGTTTGACTTGTTATATTTTGTTATTCTCTATCTTCCTGTTCATTTTGGTCTTCTTTCATTGCCATCGCCTTGATTTTTTTTTTTTTGTATTTATTCATGCTACAAAATAAATGATTAAATTGAAAACTCCATATTTTATAAAATATTTGGCGGAAAACCATTATAGCCAATTGAAGTTTTAGGGCGCTTTGTAATTTTTATTATATTATTTTGTATATATTTATTTAATATTTCATCTAATGATCAATGAATAGATGATAAATTTCATATATTTTTTTTTTTTTAGAATTCCAAGAGGCCTTCCAATTATTCGACAACCGTGGCGATGGAAAGATCCACGTGTCTCAAATAGGAGACGCTTTGAGGGCTTTAGGACAGAACCCCACTGAGTCCGATGTTAAGAAATACACCTTCCAGCATAAGCCGGACGAGAGGGTATCTTTCGAAGTGTTTCTACCAATCTATCAAGTGAGATTTAGTTTAATCTGAAAGAAAACTGGATGTTTAATTTTTTTGTTTTTATTATTGCAAATAGCAAATCTCAAAAAGCAGGATTCCCGACACTGCCGATGATTTCATCGAAGGGTTAAGGCACTTTGATAAAGACGGGAATGGTTACATCAGTTCTGCTGAATTACGCCATCTTTTAACAACGTTGGGAGAGAAACTCACTGATGATGAGGTTAGTTAAAAAATAAATTGAATAAAAATTGTATAAACACTTATGCATCTTTGCTTAAGTTACATTTTCAGGTAACTATCTAGAACATAAAAATAACTATCATATTTTATTTTATGTTATTGCAAGTGCACAGCATTTGTGTTATTAAAATTTGTTATTGTTGAATTTAGTACAATTTGTAAAATTATCCACACAAATTCATACACTGATGATAATAGAAAACATTGATGTGTATATTGATTACAGGCTGGATGTTAGATGCTGATTAATATTTGGCATTTAAAAAAAATGTGGTGCAGTCATCCACTGGTTGGTACTAACTGAATTTACACAACCAGTTAGTTCCATTGATCGCTTTGGTGGCATCTGCTGAACATGATCAATACTGTAATTGTCAAAATAAAAGAAGTGTCTGGTCAATTCCGATGATTACAAATTCATTGACTGGTTGTTTTGAATGGAAGTCAGTGAAACAACCAATAGCACAAAAATGCTTGTAATTGGAAGAATCTAGCCAAAAATTAATTACTATTTTTACCTTATAAAAACACAATGAATTAATTTACTATAATGGATTACTGCAGAGTTACCATTCAGAAATTAATTTTATTTACATTTAAGCCAATTGTTTAATTGCTTCTTTTTTATTTACTCATTCAAAATATGTTACATTTTAGGTTGAACAACTTCTTCAAGGACAAGAAGATTCTCAGGGTAACGTAAACTACGAGGACTTTGTCCGTTTAGTCATGTCCGGTTGAGAGGCACCCCATGAAGATAGCTTTTAGTGAAGCATTTATTTACTTTTTTGTTCTTTTTTTTGAAATGTATTGTGAAATAGGTTAGTCACGGTTACGCATTTTTCCAGATTTTATTTTTAAAGTGCCTTCATTCCATTTTTTGTACGTTTGATATAGAAATTTTTATCAATCTTAACTTATAGTGGCCCTAAGCTTTTTTTAAACTAGTATTTATTCACAATGCAGGTTACTTTTTATATATTTCAATATGCGTTTATTTATTTTGAACATTGTAGTTATTACTTTTCAATTTAATATGACATATATATTATATAATGCATAATGGAGTGTATATGAAAAATTAAATGTGCATTTTTTTTCCCTAAAGTGAATCAATATTTCATTTTTTAAATTAAACCACTGAATAAAATAACATTGCACATCAACATTGAAATGGTATGTAACATTAATGAAACGTTTTTAATGTGAATTTTCCTTAGTGGAAAGTAGTGAATTAAAAGCTTTCATATTTGAGGTTAAACAATGTTTTTTTCTGAACTACAATAATACATTTGCCCGAAAAATGTACTTGAATAAAAAAGGAACATTTGTTTTATTGGACCAGGCAACGAAGCTTTCTTCTGCTTATATATGTTTAAATATTGGATCAAGTAACATAGACTCTCGGCCATTAATCTTTTAGTGCAATTAAAGACGTGAGTTGTTGCAAGCACGCCATCTGCTTGGCTCATAGAAAATTATGTGTAATATAGTTTGCACATGCTGTGCATATGGTCATATCGAGAGACTATTCAGGACCACATTTTGTTTTCGGATTTAACATATAAAATCTTATTTAGTGGCTTAAAAGTGAAGAAAATCCCTACACCACAAATATGATAAAACGGAATAATGATTAGATCTAGTGATAATTTTATTTCACTGAATATAACTTTATACACCATATAATAAAATCAATGAAGTTTGACACACTGGCAGAAACAACACTCAAACTCATTCAGAATTTATACTTGCGACAATTTAGGGCATTAATGAAACTTTAACATGAGTATTTGTTCCATCTGCCACTTCTTCACAAATCGAATAAGTATTTGTATCATATAGCTGATTTTTTCAATTAATATTAAGTTTAACATATGATTATGTTCAATGAAATTAAATTTTCACTATAACATGAGGTACATAAGGAAAATATGAGGGTTTTATTAGATAAATAAAAACATCAAATAGAAATCGTGTCTTTAATTTTACATTAACATCTGATTTAGTTATATTCTATTGCACAACCAAATCATTCATCTCATCACTCGCATATAAAACAATAATAGTAGCCACAACTATTCAACATAAAAAAAAAGTGAGATAGGAAGACAAATATTCAGGTGATGCAATAATTATCATTTATATGTATGTATATAAAGTAATCTTACTTTTTAATTACCTAAAATATGAAAAAACACCGTTCTTCATCTCCTTAAAGAAATCTTACAATATAATCAAGAACGGCGCAATCGATTTAAAATTCTCAACTTGGTCGAAACATTATCAATACGTTGACTAGTCAATAGCGAAATGGATCACGTTCTCAGTAAATTTCAAGCGCCTCTTACCTACACAATATTCGTTTTCAGCATTGGTTTGATTGAGAGAGAGAAATTAATAGTAAAAACTGATTATTGCTCCTTAGATCTGATTACTTTTGTTGTGTGGGTAAATTGCTAGTGCTCGGGTTATTGATGTAAAGCGCCATAACCAGGTTTTTTTTTTGTTCGCACTTATTTTATGTACAGGTATTTATAGGTTAGGTCGGTTGTGGTAAACAGGGGCTTCCGAGTTAACAGTCCTAAAGGAAGAGTGTCGTTAGCCGTTTAATCACAGACTTTTATTATTGAGTGAAATATTTTCGAATAAAAAATAACATCCATCATTTAATCACATTCGCTATAATTATTAATTTCAACAACAATGAAAACAAGCTGAACTTTCTATTTGAGACTAGATTCGACATTATTAACATGTTATTATCAACCTAATAATTTCATAATGACAATTATCAATCTGACAATTTGATAATGATGTTAAAACTCGTTACTTATTAAAAAGTTGGTTTATTATCGTGAATTGTAACAAAGAAAATGCCGTAACTAATAACAAAATAATATTTATTATACAAACTGTATGGGGAACTGATTTTTTTCTTCTGTTGAATTATAAAAAAGTGTTTATTCACTTCGTCACAGTTATTTAAATAAATGACGTTTTTTATTAATTAATTTAGAAAAAACTATTAGTAATTGAAAATTAATTACTAATAAATTGTTAATTGCAAATTCTTTCTACAATTTATAGAGAAAATAAACTTTTCATTTAAACAATTGAGAGCTTAAATGTACAATTTAAAGTAAATTTTGAAAATCCTCTGGCAAAAACTATTATTTTATAAAATTATATTCATTTGAAAAAAATGCAGGACTATTAATAGAAATAATATTATCTTTCTAAAGTTGAACACTCTGGTTTTCAACTGTTATCTGTATCTCACTACTCTTCAAATATTCTGTGTTTTAACTTATTAATTGCTTTCACTTTGTTATACATTGTAATTCAATTTTAATAAATGAAACACTTCTAACTTTGTATAACTTGGATTGTTTATTATTGACTAGTGTCGACAATCTTAGCGTGTCGTCAAAACAAAATTCTGTTTGCTTGCTACTTAGGAATTAGGAAACAGATAGCGCCTGGTGCTATTGTTCCAATTCTGTGTATAATTTAAAATTCTCATAGATGATCAAAATTTTAATAATCTTATCAATCAAATGATATCATCTGTGTGATGAAACAATTGTAGCAGTGTTCTTGCAATAAATAGTGTAAAATATAAATAGTTCTGTCTTCCTTTTAAGTTAATAGCATTTGAATTATAAATCACAGTCAATACAAATTAAGAGCCTTGCATAGTTCATCGCTACTTCGAAATAGTTCTTATAAGAATTGAGTAAGGAAAAATATTGAAAACTTTCAATAAAATTTTTACACTGTTTCATTGCTGTAAAAATTACTGTTCTTATAAAGAAAGATTGTGGTTAATTTATAAAAGTTAATTAATTTTTTTTGTCATTTATGAAGTTCTAAAAATATTTCACTCAATAATTTCTGATCACAGAAAAGTACCACTATAAATAAAAATATATACAACCTGAATTCCGAGAGGGGCGTTTTCAATGTCTGTGAGACCTCTTACCCCTTCCGCTGCTGTACGAACGGGACCTTCTGTACCTCCTACAGCTGCGCGACCTCGACCTGCTCCTTGACCGCCTACTACTGTAGGGACTTCTCGAGTCCGACCGCCTCCTCGATCTGGATCGATGCCGCCTCCTGTACGACCTAGACCTCGACCTGCTCCTCGATCGAGACCTCGAATACTTATTCCGCCTCTTGCTGTCTCTATAAGAATCTCTCCGCCTGGAGTCAGACCTAGAGCGCTTGCTGCGTTTCTTTGAAGAGCGCGGTGTGCGAGATCGAGAGCGCTTCGAGGGCTTTTTGGGGCGCTCGCTCGAGGTAGAGCGCTGTCTGTCTTTTTTCGAGTTCCGGTCTGTGTCAGAGTCGCTTTGCGAGGAGGGGGACGAGCGTCTTTTTCTTACAGATTTCGTGCCGTGAGAGTTGATTTTCGGCGGGGGAGGAGGGGTGCCCTCTTCAGATCGTTTCGATTTACGATCTGGAAATTGAATTTGGGACACATTTTAATATTTTTGATTTTGTGTTTTTTTAAGCTGACATCCTGTTATTTTTCGACAGGGTTCATTGCTCTTTTGTTCCAATAATTAAATATCCTTCATTTTATATTCACATTTCTTTTAATTAAACTATAAAATAATTTATTTATTGTTGTTCAAACACCATCATCTAGCATCTGAATAACTGGTGAAGGCTTTGTACTATTTATAAAATATACAAAATAATTCCTGAACTGTTTGTTGCTTTAGTGGCTGAATGAATAATCTATACCAGTAAAAAAAAAAAAAAAATAGTTGTGATGTACAACAAAATACGGAGTTTATCAATTATGTTTCTCTATATATCAAATGTGTTTCCCTTTATTTAAAATACATTTCCCATTAAATCCTTCAACAAATGTATTAGTGATATAGTGAAGGTCCAAAAATATATTTTTTTACATTTATGACTATAAATTACAAACCAAGCACATTTTAGCATAACTGTCTTTGATAAAACAATTTTCTCTGCATCAAAATGAATAATATTGCTCAATATAGCAATATCCTAATCTAACAATCTGTTTCTTGAAAGAAATAGGGAAAATACAATCAATCAATTTGTAGTTAATTTGAGCTTTTAGCTTAAAAGTACTATATACTTTCAACTTAAAAGTAATACACTGTAGATTGTAAGGTATTTTCCCTATTTTTTCAGGTTTTACTTTCAAGATTTTTAGGTTAATTTTTTTTTAGGCAAATTGAGCAATATTACTCATTTTGATGTGGAGAAAATTGTTTTATCGAAAACAGTTATGCTAAAATGTGCTTGGTTTGTAATTTATAGTGATAAATGTAAAAAAAGATACTTTTGCACTTACTATACTAGAAACGCCTTGATTGGCCTTGATATATATGTCTATAATTTGGAGAGAACATTTTTTCTGCAGATTGCATAGAGAAATTCCCATTAATTCACAAGATATCGCGGTGCTAATTTAAGGCTCGAGCAAACAAAGACGGAAAAACAAAAGGACTTGAACTAAACTACAAGATCCACAAATGTGGATGAGCATTTTTAAAAACTGAAGTCAGAATTTAGTTTACATTCGATAACCTCGAACATGTTACACTGTGTTATCCTAATCAATAATTTATGATTATTTTTATACAATGTGAATCTAAAATGAAGTTAAACATAATTTGTCTAATAACCATTAAGCTAGTTACTATCCACCACGATCGAGAGAGTGTATATCGTTTTGAAAACCACTTAACTAACCACATTTCGGCTCGGCACATCGACTGAAATAAATCTTTGTTTATCGCTGCCAATTTACACACGATCGCAAGTAACTTTCCTGAAGCATTACAAACGGCCGAGACTTCAAATGCGTAAAGATTGATACTGACCTTGGACTTTTGCGTCTACCTGTGAATCGCTATCCGGCGAGCCCGCCCTGCTGTTATCGTGTTTCTCTGCCTCCGCTAGGCGGTTCTCTATGTCACGCTCGGTTTTCGTAAATTCTTCCTTCCGTCTACGTATTATATCCTATTGTAAAATATGAAAAAAATAAGAATGTAAGGGCAATCTTGTCAACTAACACAAAGAATCGTACACCATTTCCAGATAAAAGTAGTCACCATCAAATTAACTACAAATTTGGTTAAATATTAAATCATTGCCATTAAGGAATCCATACTTAGCAAGACGATTCTAGTACTGGATTTTTAGTTATATCAGTTGATTGAAAAATTATCTAGATACGCAACCCTATGTACCGGGTGTCCAGATAAGAAAGGTCACCGGCTATAACTCAGGAACTATGAGTACTAGAGCTTTCAAATTAAAAAAAAATGTTGATAAAAGTGATCATGAGAAAATGCTGGAAATAAATTTCAAGTACGTAACTCTTCCGGTAGGGGGCGCAATGAATAGTCGAAAAGTAATATTGCGATTACCAAAAAAATTGTTTAATAATGACATCATGTTAATAGAAAGAAGATTAAAAATTAAGAAATTTAGTGAAAACCGGAAGTCTATATCTAAATCCTATCAGAAGTTATAATTAAAAGAATTTTTATAATTAAAAATTATTAATGTAAATTTTAAAAATTTTATGTGTTAATTTAAAATAAATGAAATTATAACTAAAATAACAAAATTACATTATTTTGTCACCGGTAGGGGGCGCTTTTTAATTTTAATAATAATTTTCTAATTTTTTTAAATAAATAAATATTTCTTATAATGCAGGTGAAAAGAGTATCAAAACCAAATGGAAAAACATTTTTTAATGCCAAATTTATATCAAAATTTTGTCTTTCAAATTGTCAAATGACTCCACCGTCATATATAATACAATCACATAATTTTATACAATTAAATAAGCAGCGACATCCACTCTAGCAATAACAGTATATATATTTCTGAAGTTTTTGCATTTCAGATCCAAAAAAATATGTCTTTCCTCGTTCTGGGTCTGAACTGATAAAACATATTTTTTAATTTGCCCCAAAAATAAAAATCTGAATATTCGGCAAATCGTGGTGACCAAAAAAATAAGCATCCCCATCTATTCACCTCTCAAGAAAGAGTATATTCAAATAATTTAGCACGCTTTAGAAAATGCCCCCTGGTGTTGATAAACTATTTCAGTTTTGTTGTTTTTGTTGTAAATTTTATTAACCTCAAAAAGTTTTTCAATGACATTTGAAATTTTTAATTTGTAATTTTCTTTTATATATAACTTGAGATGCGGTTTTCACCAAATTTCTTACAATTTCACGCACTTTATATTGATACTAAGAAAAATATATCATTCCATTTGAAATTTGTAAGAAAAATGGAAAAAATATATTTTTTTAACTTGGCGCCACCTAGCGGCGACTGAATTACTTATTTTTATAATTGTTAATTGTTTTAATCAGGATGATAAATTCTTTCGTATGAAATTAAAATCATTAAGATCGGTTAAAAAACCGAAGAGTTATTTGACATTTGCTCTTTATAAAT
This sequence comes from Philonthus spinipes, assembly GCA_963082785.1. NCBI lineage: Eukaryota > Metazoa > Arthropoda > Insecta > Coleoptera > Staphylinidae > Philonthus > Philonthus spinipes. The sequence goes on along the minus strand of OY720306.1, from coordinate 18,029,354 downwards.
TCTGGCCTTCCCCCACCCTTTATTTGAAGAGTAAGGGAAAAAATTCTGTAACATTTTAGTTTTATAAACTCATCATGATTTCAAAAAGTGTAGTTTTATAATGCCTTTATTTGAACTTTTTTTGAGATAATCGCATAATTATTTTTCGACTGTTCATTGCTCCCTCTACTGGAAGAGATACGAACTTGAAATATATTTCCAACATTTTCTCATGGTCACTTTTATTAACATATTTTTTATTTGAAAGCTCTAGGAGTCTTAGTTCCTGAGATATAGCCGGTGACCTTCCTTATCTGAACACCCGGTACAATTGTGTCCCATGAAAACGTTTCTGCTAAAAGATGGGTCTGTGGTCAAACGGTTTCCGAAAGACACAACTCTTAATCATTCCCTCTCACTCAAACGGCGCGTGACTGCTTACATAGTTGCTAGTGTTTGCTGGCTTCACAAACCGATTCGGCGAATGCGGATTCGCATTTTCGGCTCGACCCGATTCAGACTACGGAAAACGTGGGGATTCACAGCGCACAACGACCTTCTATTTAATGTGGATATAGTTGCCTCATCTTAGCATGCAAGACATAAAATAGGCGCATGATGTTAACTAGCACTGCTGTTCCAATTACATTTTCAAAACAAGGTATGTATATTATATGTGATATTTACAATTTTAATGTTTATTAAAAATATTGTATTAATTCAAATATAGTATTACACAATTAAATGTAAGGAGAAACATTATATGACTCAATTTTTGTTTGATATTTGTTGCTAAATTCTTTCAAATGCATTTAAAAATACGCTATAGAAAAATATAGTTTTATAGAAGGGTTTCAAGATCTAGGAAGGTTAGGAAGAAATGATAAATATGCAAATACAGATCTTGTCTTTATGATTCATGGATTAATGCATAATTGTAAGGTACCTGTAGCATATTATGTAAGTGCGGGTCCAGTTAACGAGGACCGCCTGAAAATAATTTTAGATGATGTTTTAAAAAAAATTATATTAAATTAACAATAATTCTGAAATTGGTCGTATGTGATCAAGGAACCGATAATCGTAAAGCCTTTAAAGAGCTAGGGGCCACAAAAGACAAACCTTTTTTAAATATCTAATTTTGATTGCCCCAATAGTATAGAATTTAAATTTTCCAAATATATTTAAAAGGCTGTTATCAATATACAATAAAAATATAACTACGGTAAATGTTGGAATTGAGTATTGAAATATATTAAGGGGAGACTCTTTTCTTCTCCCCTTCATATATTTATATATTGTATTGATGGATTTATATTTATAGACATTAACATCAATAAGTCTATTGTGGACTCAATTAAATAAAGAAAAAATGTTTATTAACAGGATTTTTAAATCAAGATCAATTAGAAAATTTATTTTCAGTTCTAAGAAATCGTGGCGGCTATATTCCACTCCATCTGTACGGCAATTTCGAATTGCACTTCAACAAAATAATAATGTTAGATTAAAAATATGAATGGATACTGTAAATTGTAGAGATTTAAACACTGATAATTTGGAAATTGAAGAAATAACAAATGATGGCAATTGTGATGAAGAATTTGCATCACGCACCCTTTCAGAAATTATTGAAATTTGTAAAGAACATGAATTCATATCATTGGAATGTTCACAATTATACGTGGCAGGCAATTTAGCAAACAAAATTGAAAATAAATTCAATTGTAGTGTCTGCAACAGAAAATTTATTTAAAAATGCAGAATTATTAGAAAGTGCAGAAGAGTCATCGCAGTTAAAGATTATGGATGCGACAACATTCAATATTTAAAAAGGCCTACTGAAGAATTTATTCAATTAACAATATATTTTTTGTGAAATTGTCAATTCTTTTTAAAGTAATTAAATCTAAAATTATATTTCTTTTGATATTTTATACAATGAATTATGTGCAAATATACACAATACATAAAGTTTGCCATAATAATATAATCGTTGATTGAAATATTATTTTTATTAATTTGTCAATCAACGAAATTATACATAATTTTTGTTAATATGACCAGCATCAATTAATACTAAGCATACTATTCAAATTATTGAAAATCATAAGAGACAAAAAATACTGCAAAATAAACATTCTTTCAAGTGATATTTTTAAAAATGTTATTGATATTTAGATATTTAATTTTTGTTTATGTTACCATCAAGTGACGGTACTCATATTAATATGAATTCTGGCTTAACAGTTAACTTTTATATATAGATAAGTTCAGTTAAATCAACATATTTTGATCTCAGGAACCTAAGGTTAAGCCATTTCCCAATATTAACGGGACACTCTGTATAATATTTCTATAACTTTCTTTAATATTTAAATTAAAATTATAACGAACATTTTTATATTGATTAAAATTTAATTTTTAACTTTTGCAATTTACAGTTAGTTGAATAATTTTGCTTTATGATAAATAGCTTTAGGTTAAAAAGAGCAGAAATGTATAATAATAGAAAAGAAAGTAATTTGTTAATTAATCAATTGAGTAAATTAATTCATTGCTTTTATTTAAATTTCACAATATTTTGTTTAATAATGGTCGGATCAAGAAATGTTGTGAAATTTGAAGAAATGAGTATTGTTTATTATATGACTTTAGTGGTTTCTCTCTTTTTAATATTTTGTTGAATATTGATACAATCAGAATGGTTAGTTATTATATTTTTATATCTATTAGTATTATTCGTGCATTTTGTTTAAAAAATCTGACATCGGAAATACTGTTTAAAAAAGTGTCCGAGTATTGTACAAACGACCTCTTTGATAAGTAAAACGCGCTACCAAACAAAATGTCCTTTGTTACTGTCGGCTGTTCTTTGAAAAATTCAATCATCGAATATACATATTTAAAGAATTTGTGATTATTATTTATGTATTTCTTGTTTTCCTGTTAAATGCAGCATACACATATTTTATTATGGAGATGTTACAATTGCGGAACTCGGCAAGAAGTGAAAAGACGGAATATGGCCACTCAAGAACAGCTGATTTAGTAAATAAAATAGTGCGGCAACGCAGCATCAACAGTTACGCGAAAAACTCACGAAAGTTTTAGATGTCACCACATGTCGATGTCCAAAATAACTGCGCGGGTGAAAGGGGGTATGGGACTCTCATTCCATATGCGTTTCGCATCTATATAATTTTTCAATCCTTGAAAAATAATAATCAAAGTATTCCAATATAGTACCTAGCGACTTATTAACACATTTGCCGGCACTTCATCGTAAAAGACATTTTAAAATACTTTCCAAACGGGCCCAAAATTCAAACTGAGCTAGCCCGCTGAACGACCAATCACAATCGTCTATTGAAGTGCGCGTGTGGATATCACCCAGCCGGGTTTGTTTATCTGCACTGCCTCTTGAAAATGAATAGACTATATAACAAAAAATCCTGTCATAGCATTGTCATAGATTCCTTAATCTCAATAGCTAAAAGAAAATTTATCGAAATATTTAGTCAATTTTACACGGGCCAGTTTTATCTGCATGTTGTTCAGAATTCTTTTATATCAGAATTATATATTTGAATAAAAATATATATTTTTATGAAAATGAGTGATTACATTTCAGATACATTACATATCAAAACGGGTCACTAATTTGTGTTTCCATAAAATCACATACTTTTAAAGTACCCATAATAATTAACAACAAGTACCAAAACCAAAGTGCAAAATGAAATGAAATTAATTGTTAATGCAAAGTTTTGTAAATAAAGTGTTCACTTAATAACGAGTATATATATCTTGACATGCTTTGCAAAAGTCTTTGAAGGTCTTCTTGTGGTATAGCATTCTTTAATAAGAGCCGCCGTTAGCTGCTGAATGGTCTGAGGAGGATGCGGGCGACCACAAACACATCTGTCAATCATAACCCAAACATGCTCTAAAGGGTTTAAATTAGGACTTAAAGCAGCCCACACCATTGTTTCAATATCTAGTTCTTGTAGGAAGTCTAAAGTGATTCGCACAGTATGTCTTGTGTTATCCTGCATCAACAAATATTTGGACCTATTCCATATGCCACAGAGACAATCGGGGCTATTCCCTATGAGATATTTTATGTTTAACGAGTATATTATTTATTAAATTCACATTCTATAAATATATCTATTTAAAGGCCCTTACAGAATAGCCCTGAATATATTCTCCTAACACAATGTCAACATTGAGATTAGTGATTATATACCTCCAAATCTTTCAATCTGGAAGATTCATTTGTCCGTGAAGAGCACAGACTTCGATTGTTGAAGTTGCCATAAGACATGCTCGCGAGCAAAATTCATCCTTGCTATTCTGTGGCGTTGTGCCAAAGAGAGTTTTCGGACAGGTTGTCTTACCCACAAATTTGATTCCCTCAATCTATTTCTAATTGTCTGTTTTTTTTATTTTTCGAAACGTCAATTTTTCCAAAAATATTTAATAATTTAAAAAATTATTAGGTTTAGGCATATGAACATGTTATGAAAGTTAACTTTATTTTTGATATAGAATCTGAAAAAAATATAAATTATGGGGTATTCCATTAGAAAAAAATATTATAATGATACACCATGCTTTTATGGGACACCCTGTATATTAGAAACTAATTTTAAAATGTGGTCCTAATAGACCTACATACGCCTGCAAAAGCCGATTATGAAAAAAATAAACCATTTAGCTGTAAAGCTACTCGGCGCACACGCTGAGACACCCTGTATGTGTGAGTGAATTTCAAATAACAGTTTTCTGTATCTTCTGTATTTCTCTCTAACACATACATACATTTAGATGCATAGCAATATTGATTTGATTTAGTCATAGTTCAAGCTTTCACTAGTAGGTGGCGTTTGGAACACCACCCCATGTGTTGTCCTGCGGGTTTTTTGCCAAAAAACTTGTATTGCGATGACTTTGTTTTTCTCTTGTGACCATGCACACAGACCTGGTTATTGACCTGCATCCAAATGCCTGCTCCACAAACACCGAATAGCAGACAGGCTTATGTTGAAGTTTCTTGAAATAGTTTATTAATAATTTTCAAATCATTTTTATTTAATATTTTTGAAACTTGTCGTAAGGTTTCGCTATTTTCAATTAATGTTATTGTACTAACAGCTTCCATTTCGTTGGGATGACTCATTTTCACTTAGCTTAAGTCAAACTGACATTTGCAAACATTTTCATTTGTTTATTGATTTCATCAAGGCTTCGCTAGTTGAATCAAATTTGGGAGACATTATTTCACTTCAGTTTTGGTAGTTCTTGTTTATTATTATGGATACTCCGAAAGTGTGAGATGGTGATAATTCCCTATGTGTCAATTAAAACAATTAAATATAGTGTCTTTCAAATGTCTTTAATTTTAATTGCATGTAATTTCCTGTTTGAATTTTATGATGGCACAAATTAGTGACACGCTAATTGTTTTGAGCAATGTATTTTCACAAAAATAAGTTTCTTATACTCACTCTTAATTCCGAGTCGGAATCTTGATAACCTTGATTTGCATCATCATCACTTTCAGCACTGCTGTCTCCAGAACCCTCGTACACACCCAAACCTATTAGAGAAGTCATTCGGTTATGCCACACCTCACAGAACTCGCACAAAGAAACACTTTGCTTGCATTAGTTTTTAAGCAATGTATGAATACATTAGCAAATATTTATCGACTTACTACAAGCCGTTATTGTTCTAATTTAACAGAGACAGAATGTGAAGTGATCACAACAGATATCTCTGGAAAATTGAAGTATTTTTGTATTAATATAAAATAAAAAAAGTTTGCACATCAAAAATATGACAGAAAACTAATTCATTCTCATTTTAAAATAAATACTTCTTATAGGTGTGAGTTTATTTTTGTTTATTTGAAACAAAGACAGCTTTGTATCTTCATATAATTTTAATTAGAAAATTTATAATTTAAGACTTATTCTTTGAAAATGATAGATTGATGTATTGAACATATGGTTAGTGAAAAATCATATTAAAAATAATTATTTATTCACAAATATTCTTTAAATTCGATACGGATTAGTGGTAATTTGCACTCTGGTGCTTAAAAGTGGACCGTCGGAGTACAATAAACCAGATCCAGGAGGTCCTGGTGATTTTAAATCACTACTAATATAAATCGAATTTCAAGAATATTTATGAGTAAACAGAATTATTTTTAATATGATTTTGAAACTAGTTGAGAATTTAAAGTTATTCTTATTTATTATTTTTGTTAAAAAATAACCACCATTCAAAACTTAAATAATATGTCATTTCTATTCGGAAGTTCTAGAAGTATTTTTTTAACTTACGCCCACATCATCTTTGTTTCAAATAAATACAAAACAATACTTTATTATAAGCTTGGAATGCAACTTAATTTATGTTTTGTACAAATTAAGTATATTTGTTTTATTACGAAGCAATTTAAGATTTAAACAACAACAAACAAAATCCATAAACTTTTGCTGTTGAATTGCAAAAGTCGGGCTTACACCAGACCGTCAAATATCAAGCCTCGTGGAACCGACACGACAAAACAAACAAAACAAAAACTTGATCATACTGAATTTACAACTTACCGAGCTTGGCACTAAGGTTCGCACCGCTGGGTGCAGAAACGCGCTGATCTGAAGCTGAAGTTTACATAAACACACATATTAGACCACTTCTCACCCCCTGTCGACAGTCTTGCAAAAAACAACTGACTGAACACAAAATCAAAGGCATAAAATATACAACAACAACGAAAAAAAAAAAAGAAATCAGATTGTATAAGAAGAGGGTAAGTTCATGACAAGTGTTTTATGTGTTAACGGGCGTGGGGTTACGGTACCTTTCAGTTTCCTAACGTGTCGTTGCAGTTCTTCTCTGCATATGTTTTGAATTTCACGATTTGTTACCTTTAATAAGATCTCTGTCATTGTGCGTCTTACTTTTAACATCTGAAATTAATTTTAAAAAAATATATGACTATGAGAGTTATGTCAAGATGGAAAAATTAAAATCACAAAACACTATAAACTTTTCTTCACTGGTTTATTTTTAATATCCAAATGTATATTTTAATCACATGGTGACCTTTTTCAATGGAGTATAGTTGTTCTGTGTGCTTCTAAATTGGTGCAAAACATTTTAAAAGGGTGATTTTTAAGCAAAAAAATTAAGGAAGTCTTTCATTTATTTTTTTTATTCGAAACCCCTGCCTTCGAGTTAAAGGAAGGAAGCTGTTTATATTTCATATAATCATTATGGAAGAGTTTAGAAGAATCAATAATGATAGGAAATTAAATACTTGTTTTCTATATTTCACAGATTTTACTTTATTCTCAGATTAGTTTCGGTCAATGACCATTATCAAGGAGTAATGTACTGGGTGTTCAGATAAGAAAGGTCACCGGCTATATCTCAGGAACTATGAGTGCTAGAGCTTTCAAATTAAAAAAATGTTGATAAAAGAGATCATGAGAAAATGCTGGAAATAAATTTCAAATACGTAACTCTTCCGGTAAGGGGCGCAATGTACAGTCGAAAAGTAATATTGCGATTACCTCAAAAAAATGTTTAATAATGACATTATATAATTATACTTTTTGAAATCATGATAAATTCATGAAACAAAAATGTTACAGAAATGTTTTTCTTACTCTTGAAATAAAGGGTGGGGGAAGGTCAGAATTTATAAAGAGCAAATGTCAAATAACTCTTTTGTTTTTTAACCGATCTTAATGATTTTAATTTCATACGAAAGAATTTATCATCCTGATTAAAACAATTGACAACAATTATAAAAATAAGTAATTCAGTCACCGCTAGGTGGCGCCAAGTTAAAAAAAATATGTTTCCATTTTTCTTACAAATTTCAAATGGAATGATATATTTTTCTTAGTATCAATAGAATCATGATGAGTTTATGATTCCAAAAAGTGTAGTTTTATAATACCTTTATTTGAACTTTTTTTGAGATAATCGCATAATTATTTTTCGACTGTTCATTGCGCCCTCTACTGGAAGAGATACGAACTTGAAATATATTTCCAACATTTTCTCATGGTCACTTTTAACATATTTTTTATTTGAAAGCTCTACGAGTCTTAGTTCCTGAGATATAGCCGGTGACCTTTCTTATCTGGACAACCGGTACAAAAGGAACAAATATGACGATATATATTGAGCAGATTACATTGTATTAACTAATTACAGGTAACAAGAGCAGTCATGATGGGGGAATGCTAAATCTCTTCCATGTTGTTAAGCGTGGTTTTTCCGCTATTCATTTTCTATTATTATTAATTAAAAATATTTCACCACGGTTTAAGTGAGTATTTTATTCAGAGTATAGAAGAATGAAATTTGTTCCTAACAGAAAGATACTTTTCGATGATTTTTGTAACTCTAAAATATTATTACAAGGATGATTCATTTATGCATCATATTTTTATTTATTTATTATTTATATTTATTTATTAATCATCAAGACAGTGTACCTAGCTGGCATAGATTTTTTCTTTGATATCATAAATTCAACAGGACAGGAAGGCCTCTGGTTGATAGCCCAAACAGATGACTAATACATACATGTATTGTAATTATTTATGTTACATTATGGAGATGAAAATATTAACTCACCATTATTTTGCATCAGAATTTTTTAAAGCGATTACATTTTTCTATTTTAAAATTTAATTTATATAAAATATGGAATTCAAACTGCAGGAGAAATTGTGAAGAGGTAAAAACTTCACATTTTCCACTAAAATTGTTTGAATCGTTAGGGGTCATTTAATATCACCAATCTCGACCCCTCATCTCTTACTACTGGGGGACAAGGTGAGAAAAAAATTTAAAGTTGGACCCATGTTATTATGTAGATTTGGACATTAAAAATGAACCAGTGAAGAAAACTTTAAAGTGTGTACTGATTATAAAATAATATACGAAAAGAGGAATGGTTTAATTTTTTGCATTTTATTACCATTTCTTCATAGGTTACTGGTGACGGAGATCGTCTAGGCGGTGGTGATGGCGCACTGTCATTGGAGTCATATTCATCGAATGCGCTCTGAAAAAAATGTTTATTAATAAACATTCAAAAATTTTAAACTAGATATCAAGTTTTTAGGAATTTTAATCATATTTCAACAAATGGAACATTTGGCATTTTTTCAATTTATCAGACACAGTAGTTGGGAGTTTATTGTCAACGCTGGTGCTGTCTCTCTCTCTAACAAAACTGAAAGGAAATTTCACTCAACAGCGTTTCCTCACTCCAGGTTGCGCTGTACAAAATAAAATTATATACAGGAATCTGTTACTCTTTTATATTTAAGATATTTTTATTAATGCGAGAATTTATTTTATAGTAACAAAATATCCTACACAGCTAATAATTCTTTTAAAAATGAATTATTTTCATAGGAAATATTGATCATTTCCTGCTTTTTGCTATAGTTATAAAATAAATCCATACATTATCCATGTATAATGATAGAATTAAATAACATTTTAAATTAATTGAGTACATTCTCACATTATACTATTACTGAAAAAATAAATCACATTTTAAAATGATGAAAGAGGAGTAAGTGAGTGTATGTACAGGAATGCGAGAAAAAAAAATATGTATGAAAGTAGAATGCGTGAAGAGATTTTGTGGAAGTGATGAAGAAAATAGTTAGAGCAAGGCCAGGGGGATATAGAGCTGATGGTGTCCAGGTGAGCTGAGTAGAAGAAGTGTTAGTGCCTTTTATTTATGTATTGTATGGTATTATTTTGTTATGGGGTTTATAATTATTTGGTGGAATGGTATGCCAATGAAGGTCTATTATTATTATATACTATTATGTCCTATTTTTACTGGTTTTTAATAAAAATCAGTATAAAATTCCCAAATGTAAAGAAATTTAAAAAAATCATGAAGAGGTAAGTAAGAAATAATAAACAATATTAGCCTAAAATATGAAAATTAAATAGATAAAATAGAAACAAACATATCAAAATTGCTGTAGTACAAGTCATCAAAAACCAACATTCCCCAGTGGCAGTTCACAGATTAACGTTATGTGAGGCTCCACAACCAAGGCGATGCACAATTCCACGGTATAACGTCATTTATTACAACTCGTTATTGTAAATAAATTATACAATTTACACTATCTTCGTTGTGGAGCCTCACATGAAGTTATCCCATAAATGTTTTCTGTATTAAAGCCTGTCAATTGGAATTCAAAGATTTAAAGAACCCTTGAAGAGAGGTCCTTCTAGAAATTCATTCAGATTTAGTAGAGCAATTTTTTCTGGTAAAGTAAATTTCAAAGATCATTAAGAGTGTTACTGACTTCTTTTTTAGATTATTAGGAATTTTTGTTAATGAAAATTATAATATTTTCAAAGAGAAAGTCAAAGGGTAAAAGCCATCAAAGAGAGGCCATTTCATGAAATGCATTCAGAATAACAAATATTGGTAATCGAAATTATTCTTACATAATATTGTAACGAAGGCGAAAGAAGAAACTGGAAACATCATTCTAGAATGTTCGACAGAGCGCGCGACGATAAACGTGGCGTCATCGAAAGTTCCGGAAAGTTCGAGAAACAAGCATGCTATATAAGAGCGCGCGCTAGCGGCGCTGCAGTCAGTCAATTCGAGTCAGTCTATCACGAACGTTCGACTGTTCAACATCGCGTAATAAATAAATAAATAGCGACAGTGTAGTGTAAATAAATGTGTTCTAAATAAATAAATTGTGTTACTTATTTCCGAGTCTAATTAAACCCCATTTCGTAATAATATTATTATTTTCAATACATTCTTTATATAATTCCATATCATCATCAGCATTCAGTATCTAATAAAAATGTATTTCCTTGTCGCAATGCTAATTCGGATTACTTCGTTTGTCACCAACCGATCTTGAGATTATAAATTGATAAGTTTCATGAAATTTCAAAGATATATGTACAGAAACAAATACAAAAATTGTTTGTTTTATATATTTGTTTATTTGCATTTTTTAAGTGATATGCAGCAAAACAGTCTCCAAGATGTAATGCAGCTGCACAAGAATTGCACATTGAATTTGTTGTTCTTCCTTATTTGTTTTGAACATACATGGCAGTTCCTTTCCATGTATTCATTTCAGAAATAAGTATTAGCTGGTGTTAATAATTATGATGAGATGTACGTGATGTAGTAGCAATCTTCAAGTTTTGCTCAAAAGCAGATACATGGTCTTTTATCCACGAATCAGACACTTTCAATAAAAAATCATGAAATCGGCCGTTGAACACTATTTTGTGCACGACACTACTGTGATATTGCCGAACAGCATAGTGTTAATTGTAAAAATGGTTCCAATTTATTTTTAAGTTTTTCATGGCCTTTATTTTAATATAGTAGCTCTTATTTGCATTATATTTTGTAATTACTTTATATATTCTAACTTCTTTTTTAGGAGTATTCATTTATTCTATGATTGTATAAACAAATAAATAAATTAAGCTTTACTCATCAAAATACGTTATTTTGATTAAAAAAAATACATTTTTAATACTACTTTAGCTTTAAAGATAGTTTTAACTGTTAAATACCATTAAAACTTTTTTAACCCGTTTGTTTTACTTACTTTAAATCCACAATAATATTATTGCAATTAACATGAGTGTGGTCGTAGAGTATATGGGAGCAAGACTAACGGAAACAACATCTTTCGGTAGCCATGCCAAGAATTATTTAAGCCCACATTAAAGCGTTTTGGAAAAGTTCCAATGCTGATCAAGTTGAAAGGAAATCTAATGCAGACTTGTTTAAATTCCCTTTAATCATTAAATAGATTATTGTTTTTCAAAATAAAACATTTCTTTTATAATGTGTTAGATAATTTAAACAAGTCTGCAAAAAAAATGGTGATTTATTAAAAGAAATTAATCACAAAGTAGTCTCACCATATCATTTACTTATATATTGATATATTATTATCTTGGTTTGTTGAATGTAATTAAATTATAATAATGATTTTTCAATATATCAATATATTAATAAGTTATTCTTACTATTGTCATATTACAAAAAAATTCAAATTTTTATTCATGTTAACTATTTACATAAAGGTAGATGTGAAACGTTAATCAATATGTCACACTTATTGTAATAATAATAATTTTATATATTATATTTTCAATATAATGTTGTTTGAGGTACCGAAGTCCCTTTACAACTTTGGTGCCACTTTTAATTTGTTCTGTGTTGTGTTTTATTATTCGGCATTTGAGGTCCATTTACAACCTCAGTGCTGTCTCTTTTGTGATATTAGGTTTAGGTTTAAGTTTTATTTAATTTATGTTAGCTTTTAAGTTTTCTTTTATTAATTTATAGGTTTTATTTATTTGTTTTAGTTTAGGTTTTATGTAATTGTGCTGTTTGTAGGGCTCCAGTATCAGGGTCTTTTACAACCTGGGCACTGTCCTACTGTGATATTAACTGTAAGGATTTATGGGCAATGCCTGACATAACTAGAAATAGGTTTCACACAAGAAAATAAGTCAGAGCATAGTTTCAAACTTGAGACCGGCTAATGACCTTATCAGTCGAAGCCGGTAAAGTGGAAGGGGTTTTAATGGGTAGGTTTCCAGTTAACATCTGACTGAAAGGAATCCCACACTGTCCGTAACTGGATTTCCCCTTCCACAGCCAAAAAAAAAATAAATAATACTTGAACTGATCGTTAAATTTGTGATTTATAAGCTAAATGGATATTAAAATGTTGCATCAAAATTACATGTTAATGTAATATTGATTCCACATTGTTTATGAAAATTTTGTTCAGAGAGTCCTTAAATGGATTGGTTCAAACCAAGATTATATGCACAAATAAAATGTGTAACGGTAATCGTTTATGAAGCTTTTGAGATCTGACTGGAAGAAGACCATGTGAAACAGTTTAGATTGTATTCAAAATAATTATTTTGCAAACAATTAGATTTGTAGAAGATTACAGTTCCACTTTAGCCAGCCAGATGATTGGGTTCACAAAAATTTAGCAGAGCAAAATAAAATAATATTATTAATAATAATATTACAGACTCACTGAATTTTCTGGTAAAATAAATATTCCATGCTCTTTCAAATATCATTAAGAGTATTTTTGAATTTTTTTAGATTTTTTCGGAAGATAAAAAGTTTAATCAAAATTTTAATGTTTTCAAAGGATTTTAGTGAAAAATCTGAAACTCCCTGAATAACTTCCAATTGTACTGAAATAAAAAATGTGTGAAAAAATTGTCCCACTTTAGGTCAGTTTATCTTGTGATAGCTTAGGTTGCATTATTTACTTTAGGTTAGGTTGTTTACCTTCGATTAAGTTATGGTTAGACACCCTAAAAATTTAATGTCAATTTTATTTATTTTATCAATGCAAAAGTTTTGCATTCCAAAAATGAGAAACAAATATTTTTTTCTCATTTTCTTATACAATACTGGTTGCAATTTCAATAAAGTATTTTGTTAGTATAACACACTGACTGAATCAACATAATTTGAGGTAAGTGTGATGGTGTACCGCTGGTTTCGGAGGTAGTTTTTAAAACGAGTTAAAGGCACAAAAGGCGACTGAACCAGATTTGCCTCGAGTTTAAATGTTCCAGACACGTGCCTTGTCGATAAAAACTAATAAAAAGCTTTTGCTTTAACTATACATAATTTAATTTTATATATCATGTATTCGATTTTAGAGATAAAAGGATCGTATGAATATATAAGTTAATTCAAATGGTAATTTAAATGACCTTGATTCGAATCGTCATGATCATACAATCAGATCTTTTTCAATCCATTTTTAAAATTCGATTATATCCATTCAAATGATTCCATCACTATCTTTAACTACCCAGCAATAACAATAACCATTTTATTGTAAATAATAGTGGTTTTTTGAAATTGAAAATTCATTACAGCTTAATATAATCATCAACTATATTGTATAAATATTAAGGGAAAACTATTGGAAATCATATTAAAATCTATACCTAAAACCAACAAGAAAAGAAATAAAATTGATTTCAAAATTTTTCATAAAACCATCCATACATTTAACTACATTCATTCAGACGCGTATGCCCCAGATCAATATAAATTCGCTGCTTTCCACAGCATGATTTTCAGAACAATTCACATCCTAATGTCAAATAAATAGGAAAATAGAATTTAGTAAAATACGCCAAATAGCAAAACTATCAAACTATAAGGTTGATAAAATTAATAAAATATATATATTTAAAATACAAAAACAGTACATTTTTATTTCCCACAAATCACAGATAAATTAAAAAAATCTCGGAAACACATTTAATAATACTGAATACATCTCTTATCTGGCATTTATTCTTCAGAGTGCTGCAATTGTAATAAAATTTACTTTGGACAAACCCAATGCAATTTGCATACAAGGAACAAAGAACATATAACAAATTTAAATACTGGTAAATATAATTTGTTTTGTTTTGATAGCATGGTGGGCTACAGCACCATGCTATCAAAATAAGACAAAAATTTTGAAATAAAATTATTAATTATTATTATATAGTAAGTCTATAATTACTAGAGAATATACACTTGAAGCCATAGAAATGAAAAAAGTGAAAAACCTGCTTTGAAACTTTGATTTGAGTCTCCTTTCTTTACAAAATCTATTAAAAGTTGATGTACATTTTGGTCATGATATGACCATTATCAATGCCACTGTCAAACTACAAAACAAAATGGATTGAAGTGATGAGATAAATTCTAAAAAAAAGTTTAATTAATGGGCTAATTAATCCATTTTGTTTTTCAGTATGACAGGGGTCACATCATGAACAATATGTACTTCTACTTTTAATACATTTTATAAAGTAAGGAGACTCAATGTTTCAATAAATAGTATAAAAATCAGTCTATAATGCTTGGAAATATTTTTGTTCATGATGGGTTATTGCTAAAAATATTCTAACTACAACACTTCATATACATTCTATGTGTTTACTTTAACTAACCAATTTTTTGTGCTCGGCCTCCTTAACTGTGGATTTGAGAATCTCGAGGGCGCTTTGCCTCAAGACGTTCTTCTCGTCGAACTCACTCTTTTCCTGTTTCTCTCGCGACCTATCCATCTGTTTCAGTTTGTCACGCTCCATCTTCTCGAGCCCCTCCCGGATCCAAGCCGGCAGTTGCTTCCTCTTGGCGGCGTCCAGGGTGACAGCCGGCTTGACCGGCACGGGCACATTGACTTTGCTGTAGCGTTTGTTGTGGGGTTTTATCACTTTGGAACTACTCGCCGGCGACCAGTAACCCGGTTGTTGAGAATTTTGCACAGAATTATAACTAAGAGACAAAAAAAAATTGTAATCATATAAAAGATAAAATCAGCAAATCAAAAGGAAAAAGATTTTATTATTTGTATAATATAGAGTGGGGATTTTATTTTACCGAATATAGCCCACTAATAAAATATGCTAATTGTGGTAATAACATATCACTTTTTTTAAATATAGTTACTTCCCTATTTAATGTAGTGGTGGTGTTGCGACTTTACCTGCAATTCCAAAGCAAATTAACTTTTTTTATAAGTTAATAGCGGACTGGTCATCCGCTTAAGTTATTTATGACAACAATTAAGTGAAGAGCAATTTTACAATACGAACATAGGCTTTGTGTATTAAATGAACAATATGTGGATTCCCGGAAGAGCAAAGAAATATACCCTCAAAAAAACAACATCTGGCATCCAAATCGCTAGTGCACAAGACACAGAGGGCGTTTGGCAACAGAATAATTGTAGTGGGTGAAAATAAAAACAACCACCAATTCACACATCCTTATCATTTGGCCAATTAGGCTCCTTCCACAAAACCGAGAACAATGAAAAATGTGACTTCTCAAGACGTGAACGAGTTAAGAAGCAAGCGATTTTGTAAATATTTGTATATTTTTAAAGTTCCTTTCAATTTTATGAAAATAATTTTTTTATTCTCCTTCGAGAAGTAAAAATCAATAATAAGAGGCTTACAAATTATATGGTTTTGAACAACATTCTAATTGCAGACTAATTAATTCTTAAAAATATATAAATGGATGGATATTTTTCACACATTAAGTCTATTGTTTTTACCTTTCATTTATGAAATAAAGGAAAGTCTAGTAATCATGATAATTTTCAAAAACGACATAAGCATGGAAATATCCTTTTTGGAACTCCCTAAGAAAGAAAAAGTGGTTATTGAAAAATGTCTCTCTTTTATTACAATAATAAGAGTAAGTGAAAGTAGTGTTGTGCTCACACTACCATTTTAAATATGACCATAATAAGTTAGGGCCGATTCTAACCCAACGATGGTTGAGTTATTGTATAAAGGATGGAATAGAAAATTTTATAGTGGGAGAAAGATGAATCATACGATTATGTGTAACGATTCACAATGGTCCAGGAAGACTTTCAGTATACGATCTGTTTCTATTTTAGTTCCAGGGTGATTGTGAATCAATCCTCAACATGTGTAATTTAAGCTGTGTATTTTAGGTTATGTAATTCATGTGGTATTTCTGTCACACTTTTCTTCATAAAATCAACAAATAAATACATGAATTACATAACCTAAAACACTCAGATTAAATTACACATACTAATAGCCATACTATTAGATCAATTCAAGAATAAATCCTTGAATCGATCAAGGATTGATGAATCTCGGATTTGCGAATGCTATTGGTTGATCTAAGGATTGTTTGCAATATAATCTATAATTATGTTGACTATTTTATACATTTTGATGCGATCCAAGAATTAATTCTCAATTATAAATCAATCCCTGACCATTAGTACAGGCATATGGGTCGATTCACCAATTCATAGCTTCAAATTAATTTGACAAGTAATGCTAAATATATTATGTTATCAATCGATTTCCAATTTCTCAAATATTTAATGATAAAAAAGATAATGTGAAGTTATCTTTTTTTTTTAAATGGTGTGTCTACCATGGCATCATAGTAACAATATAAGTTTAAAAAAAAATTTTAAGTGCGCCATAGTGAGCTGTTTTTAACTTTGTAATGAAAATAATAATAGTAATTAAGTTTTAGGACATATACTTAATAGGTTAATGTAAAGAAATGGATATTATTAATCTGATGCATGCGTGGAATTGGAATTTTGTTAAAATTTAACCTAATTTTCAAATGTCAACCATTTGAGAAGTATTTGGGTTATGTATACCAAATTTTCAGGTATATTCAGCAATAGATCATAATTCATTTTTCTATTACAAAAACCTTTAAATTTGTACAGAGTGGCCCAAAAAACAAAACTTACTAAATAAGAACTTTAAGTTAGTCAAACTTGATTTTTTTAAATGGAATGTTATATTTTTGACATTCTATTAAATGGACATTATAATTATCTATTAAAAGTTTCCTATACCGGTAACCTCTAAGTCAAGGTTTTTTTGTGGAAAATGCAAAAAATCGTCTCTTCGCATCATTTGGGGTTTTCTCTTAGTGTATTGTTATATTTCTAGCTGGCTATGAATTTACAAAATGTCAAATAGTTTATCTAAACTGCCGCTTCAATTTTCATAACTAGTTTTTTGCTGTCATAGTACTATTTTGAATTTTTATGAATATTTGTATCATTATTATTTGATTGTAGCTACTGTAATACTTACTCAAAATATTTTTCACAATAGAAGGGTATTGATATATTTATAATGTTTGGACAATGTTATCAAGAAACCTTGTTAACCAACTGAAATAATACATTTTGCTACAGAAGTAATTCTATATTGGCAGTTCTAAAGACACTATTAAACTGATTTATAAAAAAGTGGATGTGAGTTATAAAAACTTGTTTATTAGAAAATCTGTCACTTTATAAGAATATTATTGTGAATATACAGAACATTTAATATTATTCTGATAGAAATGGTAATTAGTAATCAAAATAGATTATTGGGAATAGAGGGTCCACATTTTATTCGATTTATATTTCCACAAAGGCACAAAATGACATGTAGTGAATTTGTAAGTTAAAGTGATGATTCAACTAAAACATTTGACAAAATTTAAAATTCCATAGCCAACTAATATTTATAAAATAGTAATAAAAAATGCATGCCAAATTATGTAAAAAAATAAATTTTATGCCATGTTCGTAAAAAACTAAATGTCTAAGAGCTTCGTAAAACGTGCATTTAATGACATGTTAAAAATATAGCAGTTCATTTAAAAAAATCAAGTTTTGGCCACTTAAAATCCTTGTTCAATAATTTAATTTTTTGGGCCACCCTGTAAATATTTTACGATTTTAATAATTGGAAAATAAAATATGATCCATTACTTAACTTCACTGGAAATTTCCCGCACATAACACAAATACTTCTCAAATAATTAAAATTTGAAAATTAGGTTAGATTTTAAGAAAATTTCAATTATTTCATAAACCATTAGGTTTACGTACTAATAACCTTAATGAAAACGATAGTTATTTTGGACGTAGAATCTAAAAACATAATAATATATATAGAACAAAAAAACAGAACTTTGATACTTTTATGGTATATGTGACACCCTGTATATTATGAAAATAATTTTAGAAAGTAGCCCTTATGGGCACCTATACACCCCTGAAATCAAAATTTTGAAAAGTGGTGTACTTTGGCCACAATCCTCAGTTTCGTATACCGTGAATAATTCGGTATAATTAAATGTTTGAGATTATTTGAATTAAGCTTGCAATTGATTGACATTAGTTGTAAACTTGTAAGGCTATGTTCAATAAAATAATATCTTTTATTTGAAGATACAAACAGCCGAAAGAATATGAACTTTTATATTTAACAAATTGTAAAATTCAGCTGAAATAATATGAACAAATATTTACATTTAACAAATTCTAAAATTGAAAATACAATAATTAATATTTCATTTAAAATATATATACACTTTAATGTTTGTTCTAAATACATTCTTATTATATAACCCACGAATTTCTGATAAAATAATCTACTATCAAACATTGAGTGCAATTAAATTGATTAACTTAAATAAGTGTTTACATTGAAAGCATTACTAGGCACGGTGAATGTTTCAATAAAATGTAATTGGTATACAATGGGCACATTGAAATAGCAACGAATTTATAAAAGAAAGCTTTATAAGTATTTAAAAGATATGGTTAAAAATATTCTAAAAGAACAAATAAAATTAATTTAATGTGTTTTTTACCACTTATTATTTATTATGAAGTTTGAATATTATTTCTGTGATTGTCAATTAATAATTCTGGGGGCCTATTCTCAGCACCGATGCATTTTGTCATCGGTACGTATGCTCACTGAAATGACGTAATTTCAGAAAGACCGTATTCTCAGCATTCACGTAGGTTATCACCGACTCAAGATTGCATAGAAAACGTGTGCGTTCATATGGTTGGTCTTGGGCTGGTACATAAACTCATCTGACGCTTTTTAACTGGGGTGAAGTAGGAGGCATCGGAGTCTTTGTTATGCGTGAAGTTGATGTTTGTTGTGAATTTAGATTTTTGTGTTTGAGAATAGACTTTATTTAAAACAATTATATTTTTTATTTATTTATTTCTTTATTTAACGGAATATACCATTTTTACAAATATAAGACATACATGTAAAATGCAATAAATTTATATGTATTATAAACTAATTTTAAATACAATACTAAACACTTTAAATGCAAAAATAATTTATAATAATTAATTATATTTTAAGCTATATAGGAACATTTTGGGGATATGAAATGTGATGGATTTTCCCGTAAATCAATTTTACCCCACATGTGGTCCGAAACGATTCTCTTGATGTTTTCCTAATTATGCAAATGACTTAAAGTTCCGATGGAAATATTGCAGGTAATCCACTTATTCCGGGGTAAACATGTATTATCGGTTAATGAAAATAGAAAATAAATTCAAATTCTATGAAATTATGAAATGAAATAAACTCTGTTTTGACTAAATTTTATTTTAGAATTTAGAATTCTTTGCTAATAATTGTTTGGTTAATTTCATCATTAAACGAACTGCAATTTTAGAATTTTGAAAATAACGCATTTTAAACGTATAACCTAAAACAGTTAAAAAAATATTTAATTTATAATAAGACTTACGAAACATTATAAAATGTTATATTTGCATTTAGTTTTGTCATTACAAATGTAATAATTTTTAAAAGTATTTAATCTTACATGTTAATTGATTTTATAGGAATACAAGATTAGGATTATTTGAATTTCTCGCGCCAATAAATGAAATTACAATGTTGCAGTATCATTTCAGTGGCAAAATGCATGAATGAGATCGCTCGACTCACTACGCGCCGAGAATAGGATCCATGCAATTGCACCGTTCTTTGGTGACATAAAATCGAGTGACATTATGCATCGACTCATTGCACCGATGTTAAGAATAGGTCTCCTGGGAATTATTATCTCCAATAGTGTATTATTATGGTTGTACTAACCCAACGACGGTTGAGTTATTGTATAAGGGATGGAAATAAGGAATTGTAAGGAATATCATATTTACTGCCAAAATATTTCTAATAACTTTTCTGACTTTTCATAATGTAAATGAGGTATAGTACAAATTTTGAAGTTCTATATTTTTTAACAATTTGTTATATATGTCACATAATTTACCTAGTACATCTAGAAATAATATGAAGTCGGATTCTAGTTTAGCCGATTACGTCGATAGCGACTCAAAACTAAGATGGAGTGATTCCAAACAAAAGTCGATAAAGAGAGAACTCCGATTCGCTGTCGCAATATTGTTTCATTTAGAATTATATAGATAAAATAGTGGAAAGAGGCCAAGATTGCTAGATATATATTTATTAATAAGGTAGGCCCATCTATGGAATCTGCACTCTATGATTTTTAAGATGTCGTAAGTTTTCATTTAACCCAATACTGCCAGTTTCACTATCTCAAAAGTATATTCATTGTTTTAGTAGCTTTACAAAACTACAAAATATTTTTACCTGATGTAGACATGATTTAAGTATATATGAAAAATATTAATAATATTCATACCTCGATGCTCTTATAACTTGTTTTTGAATTTAAGATTTAATTCACAGAAAAATCTACTATAAATTAAATATAAGCAACACAAAATAAAACAAAAACAAAGAGATAAAAATCACACTGAACTGATACAATATCAAAATTCAAACATATGCAACATATCGAATATGTAAGTGGTAGAGTGAAGTGTAATAACGTCACAGGTTTCACTCCCCCTTTCCTTATCCTACATTTCAATTACATCATGAGGCGTACGAAAAGCCAACCTGTTATATATATACATATATCTACCAATCTTGGAATACGGCATTGTCCGAAGGTATCCATCATGATTCCATCAGTTGTGTTTAAAAACATACGATTACATGTGCAGACCATATGATCACGTATAAACAAATAATAATGAATTTTGTGGTTAAGTCATCATTATTCAATGGTTATATGCTTTTTATGAATCAGCTGTGTTATACTTAAATATAAAAGCCTGCACTCCCCTTTCAGCACATGTTGAACGCTTTTTCTAAAGTCTGTTTTTTTATGTTACCAATTTTGGGATGTGTTTACTGCAAACAGTTGTATATATTTTTTCCGCTTGATCGCTTTTCAAGCTGTGCAGCTGTAAACAAAACCGCCATATTTTCGTGAACGTTCTTAACATCGAAAACGTGTTCAGGGAACATCAAGCGCTTTGTGCTGTAGCGCTACATGTCTAAAAATTCCCTGAACGCGACCATTGTTAATCGGCACTAAATTCTTGAAATGTCAAATTTTAATAGTCGCATTAAAACAAAAAACTTTAAATTTACAACCCGTTTATGTCACTTTGAAAAAAAAAATTGCCAACATCTAATAATAAAATACACTACTTTTAAAACAGGACTGCAATTTCTCGCAGCAAACATAACCTAAATTTGATCATATTAAAAAAAAACTTTACTTTTTATTTTATTTGTAGTATTAAAAATGACGAAAGGAATATTAGTGTTAAATTATCCAATAATCGGGGCTATTCCTTATGGGAAATGTTACATTTAACATGTATGTTATTTATTAAATATACATTCTATATATTTTATATATTTTCAATCTATTATGAAAGCTGCTTAGACTGTGATAATAAATACTTTATCAATAGGTAATTACTTTTATTAACCTATTAAAAATAATATTATTGATTAATAAATAATATTATTTTTTATAATATCAGTATTTGAAAAATATACTTTCTAAAATAGTGAATTTTAATGAAACAAACAAGGCTTATTTTTAAAATACTTAAATATTATGATTATGTTTCATCAAGTGATTAATGGGAACCAAATAAAAGATTTATTTTTTTATGAAGTTCTTGTAATAAAGGAATTAATTTAAAAATAAAACCTCAAAATAAACATTAATGTGTGTGCATTTAAAAATCACTTCTAATATGGTTTAATATCATCACTCAGTACTACCTCGATGAGCTGGCATTTCAATTACTTAATTTTGTTTATTCGAATTATTTAGTTGTTGATTAACAATTTTTATTGGGCGTTTTCCAACAGTGTAATCAACATTTTTTTAATTTTTAACATATGTATTTTTTGAATCATGCTGTTTATTAATTATAAACATCTGTAAATATTAAGTTAATACCAAACATATTGAACTATTTACTTCATTAAACTTAATTAGCATTAATTAATGTTTAATAGTAAGATTTGTAATACTTACTTGTAATTGGTACTCTCCTGCGCCCCCTCTTTAGTACTAGTATATGAATTATAAGCAGGTGTCGGAAGCAGAGGGGTCTTAACGGAATTAGGCGGTGGCACTGCAGCAGGAGGCGCCGGCCAACTGTTATTCCATCCCCAGGAACCGACTGTGGGCGGTGGAGGCACAGTCTGGCTCCAAGTGAACGAATCACTCGATCCACCCTCATTCCACTGATTAGCCCCGTCCTCATCGTTCTCCACTTCCATCGGAGCCTCACCACCCTCAGACACCGCCTCCTTTTTGCTCTTACTAATAATCGGCGGTGGCGGCGCGTTGGACATGTGCTCCGGCAATGGGGGGCCCGCTTCCTTCATGATAATCCACTGTTGGGCCAAGGCGGCCCAGTCCACCTCTTCGTTGGACATGTTTTGGAAGGTGGATGGATTCAGGGCCCACTGGGTGTAATTCTGTGATTCCGTGGAATCGCTCCCGGAGAACATTTCTGGCTAGGCATGTAAACGCACGGCCGAATAAATCCGGTGGAAATTCGCTTCGATTTTCACACTGTACGGCTTTTCTTCCGACCGGTTTTGCGTTGATGAAAATTGTATAGCGTAAAAAGCGCAGTGCTACCAATATCAATTTGATTTTTTTGTGATTGCCAACTCCGGTTAGTGGAAGGAATAAATTCACTGCTTTAATTGCTCATCAAGATAGTAGACATATGAAGGTTGCATTAATTTGAAAAATCATCAGAAAACGTCTATTATTTCTAGATAATCGGTGTAATTTTGTAAAGGAAATATTAAGTTTAACTTATATGTTATATGTAAAATATAATTATAGTCTAAGCAGCTTTTGTAATAGATATATATTATACATAGATTGAGTTTTTAAATAAAATACCTTAAACTTAACATTTCCCGT
Organism: Philonthus spinipes; assembly: GCA_963082785.1. Classification (NCBI taxonomy): domain Eukaryota; kingdom Metazoa; phylum Arthropoda; class Insecta; order Coleoptera; family Staphylinidae; genus Philonthus; species Philonthus spinipes. Next base: position 18,005,620 of record OY720306.1, on the reverse strand, counting down.
AAGGAATAATACATATTCCGGTAAGGGGAAATGTTAAGTTTAACGTGTACGTTATTTGTTTATCATCACAGCCTAATCAGATTTTGTAATAGATATATATTCATAGAATGTGAAATTAATAAATAATGTACATAACATTATTATTTTATATAAAAAATCTGTTACATGCTATGATTTTAAATGAAACGATATTGCGACAGCTCTCTTTTATCAACTGTTGTTTGGAATCGCTCCATCTTCGTTTTGAGTCGCAATCGATGTGATCGACTAAACTAGAATCCGGTCTATGATTACTGTAATTTTTAAAACATTAATATTTACGTCCATAGAAAAATCTCTTGGGGCACTGAATGGCAAAATTGATCGTCCGTTATTCCGTTCAAATTCTTAATATTTTAACCATTGAAGATTCAAAATGATTCGAGTTTGAAATAATTTTTAAATTACCCGGCAACTATGAAAATGGCTGCCAACTTGGGATTTATAAAAATGAAAACATTTTGTCCTATCATTTTAGAGCAAGACATAAATGTTTATGAATGATATAAAGTAAATGATAAATAATAAATGATAAACTAATCGTAAAGAGATTTCAGTAATAATTCTTTAGACAACAATTTTTGTAGTAGAACTTACTTCATTTGAATGCAAATTATAGAAATCTGTATTACCTACACTCCTGGGAAACTTTAACATGTATTAAAAACCGGCGTCAATTGTAAAAAATACTATCTATAAAGTCACTTTAAACTTATTGTAAATAGATTTAGTAATTAGTCAATTCATTAGAGAACTTCCTTTTTAAAACTAACTTCATTTGTGCGAAAATTACAGAAATCTACATTACCTACACACGTGGTGAACTCATTTCACAACCATTCAAAAGCGGCGTCCTTTTATACAAACACTAAAAAAAAATTACCGCGCATTAAAGTACTAACCCAAAACACTAGCACACGAACGAAATATTAATGTGACTCCAAAAGTCCAAATTTTAATTCACCGACGACTGTTTCGGTTGTTTCAACAACGCGGTTTGTTGCTCCTAACCTAAAAAAAAATCGTGGAACCATGGCAAGCAGTGATAGTGATTTCGAGGGGCCGGCGGCTACTAGCACGCAGGTGAACAAGAAAATGTCACCTAAGGACGCCTCGAAGAAGAATGTGAAGAGTAACTTTTTGACGACGATGCTGGGCCAGGGCTCGAAGGCACAGCTGAACGCTCTGATGGAAACGAAGAAGAAAGCGTTTGCCACAGGGAAGAGTTCGGGGGTTCCTCTGCGCGGGATTTTGAAGACGCAGAAAGGAAAGAAGCCGGAGGATGAAGAGAGTGATTCGGATGAAGGTGATAAGCCGAAGAAAAATAATAAAGGATCTGCTTCTAAAGTTACGGTATGTATGCTTTATCAAGGCCTACTTATTTGAGAATAACAAGTGAATATTTTAACACTATTTTAAATAACATCCAGAAAATATAACATATATTTTATGTTTACGGCTTATTTGGTATTGTTTGAAATAAGTCGGCTAATGATGGGCAAAGTCGATTATTTTAATAATCGTTTACGAATTAATCAACTATTTTCAATAATTGATTGCTGATTTTATTGTTTTTATGGGATCTATGATTTAAAATTCAAGCATGTTCATTTTAGAATTAGTATTTCTATAACCGATTAAAGTAATTTCAAATTAAACTTTCAGTATCTATTTAATTTCTCAGATATAGATTCATTCTTTAAATAATCGATTTTTCCCATCATTAACATCAGCTTTAAATGATACTAATGCATTAATTATAATTATTTTTCTTTATAAATTAAGTAATCTATGGCTTTGTGTTGATTAAATTAAATGAAACATTTAGCACACTTCTTCATTTGCGAAGAAAAAGAATTACTAATAGCCATATTAATAGTCGCAGCTTATTCCTTAATTGATCTAGGATTGATGAATGTCGGATTTGCAAATGCAATTGATTGATCTAAGGATTGTTTGCAATATAATCCATAATTTCTTTCAATTATTGTAAATCATTTACTTATTTGTAAATATCTTTTTAAATTCAGAAATCGACTATAAGTAAAGTTAAAAAAGAATCAGAATCCAGTAGTGAAGAGGAAGAAGAAAAGGCACCCGCCAAAAAGGTAATGAAAACGATTAAAAAGCCTTTGCAAGTAGAAAAAAGTTCTGATTCGAGCGATGAGGAGGAAGAAGAAAAACAGGCTCCACCTAAAAAAGTCGCACAGGCTAATACTAAGAAGCCCCTTCAAGTGAAGAAAATTGAAAAAGATTCCGAATCGAGTAGTGAAGAGGAAGAGGAGAAGGCTCCACAGAAAAAAGTTGCACAAACAAAAAACAAGAAACTTCTTCAGGTGAAGAAAATTGAAAAGGAATCTGAATCGAGTAGCGGAGAAGAAGAAAAAAAGGCTCCACCTAAAAAAGTCGCACAAAGTAATAGCAAGAAGCTTCTTCAAGTGAATAAAGTTGAAAAGGATTCGGAATCGACTAGCGGAGAAGAAGAAAAGGTTCCACCGAAAAAGGTCCCCATTAAGAAACCTCTCCAGGTGAAGAAAATTGAGAAAGATTCTGAATCGAGCAGCGAAGAGGAAGAAGAAAAGGTTGCACCAAAAAAAGTTGTACAAACGAAAAAGAAGCTCGAAGTGAAGAAAATTGAAAAAGAATCGAGCAGTGAAGAAGAACCGAAAAAGGTATTGCAAACAAATAAGAAGGCTCTACAGGTGAAAAAAGTTGAGGCGAAATCAGATTCGAGTAGTGACGAAGAAGAAGAAGAGGAAAAGCCAGTTCCCAAAAAATTAGAACAAACTAAAAAGAAGGTTCTTCAGGTGAAGAAAATAGAGAAGGATTCTGAGTCAAGTGAGGAGGAGGAGGAGGAAGAGGCAATTCCTGTAAAAGCTGTGCAGAATAATAAGGTAACAAAAAATGTTGCAAGTAAAGTAAGGAGTCTTCTTTTTTTGAAGAATTAGAAATGTTAACATTTTTGACTCCATTGAAAATAATGCAATATCATAATTATATAGCAAGTTTATGGTATCATTTCTAATATCTTAAGACGAAAATAAGCATATCATTATGGTATTTTGGCAACATTATGATTTATCGGTTTTTCACGTTTATGAAAAATTCCAATAGTTCTGAATAGAATACAGCATTCTATTCAGAACTATTGGAATCACTTTAGGGGGGGGACAGTTCCGACGGCCTTTTTTTGATGTTTTTTTATGATTCTTTTTGAGAAAACTAAAACACTTGGCACCTTGCATTTTTTTCATCTTGTTTATAGACAATTGGAGTACAAAATTTAATTGTTTAACTTATATAGTCGATGTATATCCTTTCCAAAATGATACCGAAGAGGACCATGTCTGGCATCTAAGTTTGTGCAGCCGGAAAGGTATCGATACTTTCTATATAATCTAAAACATAGATTAAAGTATTAATTATGAATCTGCATTAAATTGTACGGTAAACCTTGGATGTAACATGTGAAAATAGTGGCTGTCTGAAAAAAAATTTAAATTATTGCCTATTTTTTTCCAACTTTGAAGGTGCTTGGAAAATTTTTAATATTTTGCAACAAAAGTGGTTTAATTTCTAAATGTGGAGAACGAAATACTAAAAAGCGTAAGTTGATTCGTTGGATAGAAAAAAAAAATCAGGCCAGCGGGCAAAAAGTGCTTTCAAGAAAAATGTTTTCAGATTTTTATCTTTAGTCTGTGATGCCAGCTCAGTAGACGATTCCTTCTTATTATTTAAAGAAATCCTGTTCCACCTGCAGGTCATGTTGCCATTGCAGGATGAAATGCCGGGCTGCATACTACCGCATGAGTCACATGCCCCGCGTTCATCCGTACCTGGTATGTCTTCACTTGCAGGCCTATGTTAATCCCCAGGTTTTCCATTACTTTCAAAATGGAGGTGAATCCTTGTGAACCTTTTTTTTAAGAGCATATTAAAAGGTCAAAAGTCATCGATGATGATTGGGGTGTAAAATTAGAGAGGGACAACTGCAGCCACTCCCCATAATTGAGGCGTGGTATAGCGCAGAGCGAATTTCAAAATCGTTAGTGCCAAGGATATGAGTTGTGTCAATTCGGCCGATTCGACATGTCTCATATGCTTGTACTTAACATGCACTTTCGGTACCCAAGGTAAAACGGTGTGGTGTGCTGTTTGAAATTTCGCTGTAAATATAACGAAATCTACAATACAGTAATAATAATAATAATAATAATTTTTATTTAGCATCTTGCTATATAATAACATATAATATATGTAATTATAAAAAATAAAACATTTTATATTACGTAACCTATAAATAGGATGTCCCGTTCATGTTAGGAAATGGCTTAACCCCAAGTTCGTTAAGCCATAAATTATCTTAAAATTAAACAAAATATTATTTGTTTTATTAATATAAATTGAATGGTTCATTCGATTTTTGTAAAATTTACCATGGATTAATATAATAGTACAATAGACAATTTGTGTTAAAATGACCATCATCAATCAATATTAAGTATAGAATACATAAATAATACTCTACATAAATATTTAAATATTTTTTTATTCGGATACAAAATTGGATTAAAAAAAAAATACTTGAAAGATTGGTTAATTTTAAACATTTTTTCTCTTTATAATTTTCAATAAATCTTACAGTATTCACACAAAAAAAAAATTCAAATTATTTACATTAATTAATTCGTAAAAAAACCTAGTTACCCAGGGCATTATAGACATATTTATTTTCTAATAGAATAAAATTTAAAATTAACCAAAACTCTAGATAGTCTCCTTACCAACAGAACCCTAAATGTTAGAATCCACAACTCCCAATCCCGCTCATTTTACCCACAACAAGGATTACCACAAGGATCCCCTCTATCCCCCATCCTATATAACATCTATGTTTCCGACATGTATAACACCAACCCCCAATATATCAATCACGCCGCCTGTCCACTACTTTACGCTGACGATACAGCGCTAATCACTCATGCATCCACTATCCAGAAAGCATTAAGTACTCTGCAGGGGCTGATCGACACCCTTCAGACGTGGTATGCAAAGTGGAGAATTTCCATTAATCCCAACAAAACACAACTCCTCATTCCATACCACCGCCCTGAAAACTCCACATATACAATAATGGTTAACAACATACCTATAGCCCCATCCACAAGTTGTAAATATCTAGGTATTATATTTGATCCAAAGCTATCATTTACCACTCATACTCAAAACCTCAAGGCAGCAACTCAGATCAGGGCAAAACATTTTAGAGCCCTAACATTGAAGCAGCAGGGCATATCAGTGAAAACCGCTGCGCATGTGTATAAGATGATATGTCGCCCTCTGCTCGAATACGTTGCCATCCTTCACTACAATCCCCCGTTCCTCCACTCTGCGTAACTTGGAAGTATCGGAGCGCTCAGCCCTTAGAGTACTGACGAAAATCCGGCACCCAAACAATCCTTTATCAAAAAAGCAATTTACGCCCTATTAAAGAGCGCCTTGAACTCCTCTCCTTTAAATTTGCCACGAACCCACATATATCCCACCTAATAAAACACTTCTGTATCCCACGCAATCCTAACATTTCCCCAAAATACAAGTTTCCCCCATCTACCATTTATCAATTCATCTCTTCCAACAATGCGGACTTTGACAATAACGTTAGCGATCATGACGATTAGATAGACAACGACAAGAACGAGACATAGACAGATTCATCATCTACAGAATATAATTCTAATTTTTGTATATTATTGTACATACATATACACATTTGAATAAAGATGGTTAGTTAGTTAGTTTAAAATTATCATGTTAATAAATATGCTAGATTTGCATTTTACCAAATAAATAGAAGGAATTGTTTTGCATTTTATTTTCCACGATTAAACTGTGCAAACTATTGAAATTTATAAAGAGGCAAAAAATACACTAATTTTAAGTGATATTTTAAAAATTATTATTGCTTGTAAATTACAGTATCAAGTGATGGTACACATATTAACTCAAATGATGTGTTATATTATCACATTAAACTTTTATTGCAAATCACTGTGAATTTAGACGGGGCAGATAGCCCGGTGAAATTTTATCAGATATTCTTAAATTTCAATAAATTCAAGAACAGATATAATTAAAATTTCATTATTTAATTATATTTATACACATATATATTATAATAATGGCATTTATATGAAAAAATCCTTAAATAATAATAATTGCCCAAAGCAGTGAAAAAACCTGATCATTTACTAAATCTATAACTTTGAAAAATCATTTAATAAATTTAGACCAATTAGAATGTAAAGTTTTGAAAATTGATGTAATTTCTGGTGAAATTATTCCGTTCAGATGATTACTATACACCAATGTCTACTGAATATTAACCTACTAAATTTAAAATTGATATCTGGAATAATAAAACACAAAAATAGCCTTTATTCTGATTTCAAACGATGTATACAAAGAATGCAAAGAACAGCCGAATTGAAACTATTTAAGATTGTAATTTATGAACGGTATGTAAATTAAAATGACCAAAAATATATATAGGATACAAGCTGGCACTAATCAAATACTACAGAGTAACATATGACTAGTTGTAATTTACTTAATTAATTAAGGCAATAAAAAATCTGGCCTGTTAACAATCCGGCAAAGTTCTTTTCGGAGTGGAATTCTCGGCCGATAGCGTCCTGAAACACTCAGCTCGCTCGCCCAGTGCCATATCAACTCGGCCGCTTATCGACAGGACACCCCATACTGAATGATGACGCAGAAATCACTGGAACTTAGAACTTCTACTTACGCTAAATGTAAGGCAAATTCGAGATCTACGTAAGAGCCTAAACTAATGAACCGCGCGTCAAACATAATCGGGAGTCAGCAAAATCACCCTACCTAAAGACGGCTCTCTCTGCAGTGTGTGTGCAACGGTTCCGTAGCGCGAATCTTTAATTCTACGTTCTGAAGGTATAAATGTACGGTGCAATACCTTGTCGCACCATCATACGGAAACAAATGGCGAATAACCCCCAGAGCTGTCCATTTGACCAGGATCAACCGCAGATGCGCAAGGATAACCACCAATCCAAACCTGCGAGTCATTTATGCATTCATAGTGCACTTATTTAAAAAGTGAACACTATATACTTTATGCTGGGAGTCAGGAACATTGAGATGCACAAGGTTTTGGTCTATAATTGAGGTGTTGGGATGTCAGCTTTCAAACACATCCGTTATAGCTTTCAAACGAAATACCACCCAAGTACATACTCAGAAGGTCTTCCTTTGACAAGGCCTTCTGGAAGTTTGTTCGGTTGTTGAGTTCTCCTGGTTCTGAGATCCAACCGATGGTTCATAGATGTGGAGATTGAAATAAAATATATTTAACACTAATACTTCTATTAACTCCAACAAACAATATTTACAGATACTATACAGTCTAAACTTTACAAAATACACTACAACTATGTGGGGGTGTGTGCTACGCATGTTACAGGACGCGTCACAGATAACAAAAATGGTTTAGGGGAGAAAATGTGCAAATTAGGGTGACCATTTTCGTGCACGTCCGAGTGCATCCCAGATGTTCGGTTTTACCGCGATTTCACGAATTCCCAAAAAAACGGTCGTTTATTGCCGTATTTGTGGAATTCGAGGAAGTTTTTTCTTCAATATTATGAGAAAAGTTAAATGACAATGATGAAATAATATAATAAAAATCCTTTGTTAAAAATCACGTCGAGTCCTGAACACCTAAATTGAACCTCATTAATTTTGTTGTGTTTGAATTTCTTCAATTGCTGAGTAGCTTTCGTGTCTGTGAACTTGCACCAACATTCACTGCCTATAAGAATTTTCTTCGAAAACATCCCTATCAGTGAGCATAAGCCATAGAGATATGAAAATCTGTGCTTTTTCTAACAGTCATCACCTAACACCGATGAGTTGGTTTGTTTCTATGTTATCAGTTCTTTGTCACTTCTTCTTGATATGCTTTGTTAAAAACAAAATAATTTGAAGATTGTATTTTCAGACGGTATACTAATTGTCCAGAAAAGCATAGTTCGTCATATTACCGAATCTAGTAGATAGTTCCATCAGACCGCAGAACAAGTCGATTCCCCGTTGTCCTACTTCAACAAACACGAGACAATGGTTCACTTCGAATATGTTGTTAATTTAAGGACAAGATGGTACGTAATTCAAAATTGAGGAGCACATGCAGTTCGTCGTCAGTTTGAACCCTAGGCCTCACTCCGCCCCGCGGAAGAAAGTGACATTGCAATTACAGGTTTTGCACTTAAGATATGTCGATAAGAAGTTGATCACTATCGGGAAATCAATCAATACGTAGCAACTCTTGGGATCCACTGGAATATCTTCATAAGTTCCCCTTAATTCTTTTGATGACATGCTTATGTGAGAAGTATCGTTTTCAATTGAATATTGGTTATCTGAAAACCGTTTCTTCTTTCTATTAGAGTAACCAGACATACTTTTATTGCCTTTTTTTTAAATTAAGATTCGCGATTTTTACAATGCACATGCAATGGAACTGAATTGATAGGAATTGTAGTTCCTCCCTTTGTGGACTCATCTAAGAACTTACTTTCCTCAGTAAGTCGATAAGAAAGAAATTGTATACATGCGGTACATTGTTAGCCCGATCATACAACTGTTCACCAGGAGTCCTTTTCAGTGCGCTGCTCTGTTGGCTTTGACGAACGAAAAACTGATCAACAAATTCGCTTAAGATAAAACGGCTTTAGGGCATTAAACTGCACACTATAAAGTATTGAAAAATGCTAATTTATAAAATCGATATTTTGCACTCCCTGTACTGTGGTAAGGGGGTATGGTATCTAATGACATCTATCTAATTCAGCTTATTTTTTGCACTATAGTGACATCTTTTCATTTAAATGGAACTTGAGATGCTAATTGTGAGCGCTCAAGCTGTAAAATATAATCTGCATAAAAAAAAATGTTAAGTTTGTAGGTTATCTTTGTTTAGACATTTAACAAATAAAGGCAGTGTTGCCAGATTTATAGCTCATCCTAGATGCATTTTGTGAAACCCTTGTTCAATGCAAATGCATGTTGAGACAGGCTTGGACCTGAATTGAGCTTGAAAAATCTCAAATTACTTGGCCACATCAAGTTGGAACCCCATAAAAAATCTAAAGTGGGTAAAAATCTTTAGGGTGTAATTTTTAGAACTTTTTCTAAAAACTTGATAGAACTCTTAGATACATTAAATTTCAGAACTCTATTCATAAGGGTGCTGACTTGGCAAAGCTGGAATATCAATTTTTTTTATTTCAAAATTCAATAATAAAATATTTCTAAAATTAACAAAAAAACACATTATTAAAGGTTTCATCAATATTTTTTAAACATAAAAAACACATTGAAATTTTATGTTTTAGGTAATTACACCATCAATTGTATATATTGCTGAATTAGCACTACATTTCAAAGATTTCTAAAAAATATAATTTTTTAAAGGATTAATACAATAAATTTTTCTCGTATTGGACAAAAATATTTTATTTAACAAATATAAGCCCTACAGGCAGAAAGACCGATGGTCGATAGCCCTTTTCTAAGGACAACGTATAACATATTACAAGAATTATATTGTTAATTTATTGTATATAAAATTGTCTCCAGAAATAAAGATGTTATATATATATATATATATAAGCCCCATTGTTTACAATGTTCTCCTGTTCTCATAAACAAGTTCGCCTTCCTTTAGTGATTCTCAGTCATTTGTCAATGTTATTTCGTTCACTAAAGGAAGGCGAACTTGTTTATGTGAACAGGAGAACATTGTAAACAATGGGCAATATCAAAATAAATTAATGACGACGCAAGCGCCATCTTTTGCCTAATTTCAAGTTGCATCGTCAAAAATTTGGGTCTACAAGGTAGATGACCGAGAATCATTGTTTCGTCCACTAAAGGAAGGCGAACTTGTCCTGTTTATGAAAACAAGGAAAACGAAATTCACATTTAATGAAATGTTCAGCCACCATTCATCTAGCGTATAGATAACTAGTGATGGCCATTTCGATTTTTCGAACCTCATCAGACTAGTGTGTTCCATGTGCAATGCCTTGATGAAGGCGGCTGAACATGGAACACTAGTCTGATGAGGTTTGAAAAACCAAAATGGCCATACGCTAGATGAATGGTGGCTGAAATTTCATTAAATGTGAATGGGCCTATATTTATTAAATAAAATATTTTTGTCAAACACGAGAAAAAAATTACTGTATTTATTTCAAGGTTGTGAAGTCAACAGTTATAAAAAACTTATAAACTTGTAGACCTAAATTGTTGACAATGCCATTTGAAATTAAGCAATAGATGGCGCTATGTTATTATTATGAAAAATATTTTAACATTATTCAGCCAACCAATTTTTATTCTTCAATTAACAACAATACTTGTATTCTGCATCCAATTTTTTTATGTAATCAATGTTTGATTTGAATGAATTAAGGTCCAACAATCGAAAGAGAATTCAAAAAGCAAACAATCTTCCTCGAGTGAAGACGAAAGTGATTCCGATAAGGGAAAGCAAGCACAATCGAAGAAACAAGATTCCTCGAGTGAAAATAGTGATTCAGAGGAGGAAGAGGAACCCGTGAAAAATAAAGCAGTAATGCAGAAAGTTGAAAAGGATTCTTCAAGCAGTGAGGATGATTCGGTGGAGGAACAAAAGAAGCAGCCAAAAATTAACATCCAACAGGTATTTATTTGTTTATTAGTAAAATATGTAGCAGATTGGCTTCTTTAACTCGCAGGTGATTATTTTTATAAAGGGGAAACAGGTGTCAGCCAGTAAATTGTCGACTAAGAAGAATCTACCTTCACCTGCTAGTAAGAAGGCAGCTGCTGTGAATCAAACACAAAAGCAGGTTAGTATTGTAATTTTTGTATATTTTAAAATAAAAAAAAAAACATAAATAATTTTTCATTTAAAGTTATTCGGGGCTATTCCCTACGAAAAAATTTAAATTTATCATCTAATAAAATGTTCAACCACCATTCATCTAGCGTATGGATAACTAGTGATGGCTATTTCAGTTTTTCGAACCACATCAGACTAGTGTGTTCCATGTGATGAAGGCGGGTTGAATGGATATTGCGATAATAATAAATATTATTATTAAAATTTATTATAATCATTATCTCTAACCTCATAATCTAAATATACATAAACATTTCCGAAATCGCTTAATGACAGTAATTGCCTTTTTACTTATATTTAAATATAGGTTTATAAATATGTTTAACAAGACTAAATTCAGAATATGATAATATTTAATAATGTGTTGGTTAAATTTAATGTTTCCAATGTGGAATAGCCTTAATTAATTATTTTTATTTCTCTGAAAATTATTTTCAATTTCTGAATAAAATATTTATAACTTTCTCCCGTAAATTGAAAGCTGCAGCACTGCAAACTATATCACTGTCAAATGCAGGATGACATTTCGGTATAATTTGCATAGATATTCTAGATTGCCATCGGGCAATGTATTGTATCAAGTCGATAGAGTGAGTCAGTGAAAGCAAGTTTTTTATTTTTCATAATTTCTTACTCAATGAATATAAGTATCAAGCGTATAACAAAAATCAACGATGAAGTTGGCGTTGGAAGTCTCGAGTCATGTCTGTACTAAGATCACATGCGTGAAATGCTGGTTGCATGACAACCAGTACTTTACGCGTCTGATTTTAGTTCAGACATTACTTTAGATTTCCAATGCCAGCTTCGTCGTCGATTTTTGTTATACGCTCGATATAAACTATACATTACCACAAATTATATTACTTCCTGTAAAAATGTTTCCGTCTTAAACTAAATCAGATCTTATATATTTTACAAATGCTCGGTTTCCTTTGTTTGAAAGAAAATCACGTCTTCGTCAGCAATAGCAGTTGTCGTCTTTTTCCGTCCGTTTTCGCCCTCCACTTCTCCTTAAGTAATCCTTGTGCTCACATGGACTCGCTGTCCTTTTTGAGTTATGTCACAATCACTATAAATTGGTTTGAGTTTATGTGAAGTGTTTTATATCGATAAATTAAAACTTGGAAGAAAGAAAGGAATAAACTTTCTTCAAGTCAAGATTTAATTTATTGATATGTGAGAAAGGTCTTCCTCAAACCCGGCTTGAAACAGATGACTCTGTGCTATTTTCTCCTCTGCATTAATTCATCAGATTCATAGCAGTAGTTTGAGTGTATGGCTAGAGAGAAAGCAGCGACTGGGTGGGCTTCGGAGCCTCTCTTGTGAGGTTCGGCACCAATACAGCTTAATAGTTGGACACTGCTTATTGTCTTTTGAACATGGACTGGTTAATCGGCCCGTCAGTCACAGCAGTACACTGTGCAATTTTTTGTAGAAGATTCACCCTCTTCAGAAGGTGCCTCGAAACTTGCATACCTGCATTGCCTAGTGTTTAATGTAATTGAATAGTTATGAATAAAATTCATAACTATTCAATAAAATAAATAGTGAGGAAATGTTATTTACACACAAGGTTATAAAAAACTTTTAGAGGTTAGGAAAGATGCTTATTGAAAATGATGAAAATAAAACTAATCCGTGCAAGAAAATGATTGAGAATTTAATAGTATTCCATACTAATTATTTTAATTCTTGTAGTATCGAGTAGCCAGTATCCGTCAATTTCCCACACTACATTGTCAGATACTGCGAAAGTCTTGAGAACCTTTCCATCACTTTTAAATTATACATAAATTTCTCTCAGTTGTGTGAGTTACAATACTTAAAATACAAATTTCCTAATTTGTACATAAACATTCATGTTGTAAAATAATGTGAAATTTGTGAGCATTTTGAATATGAAATTAATAAAATGTTCAATCACCATTCTTCCAATGTGTGGCCATTTCGGTCTTTTTGACCTCGTCAGACCAATGTCTTCCATGTGCAATGCCTTGATAAACAGAACAAATACGCCTTCCTTTAGTCCCAAATTGTTGATGATAGAACTTGAAATTAGGCAATAGATGGCGCTTGCGTTATCTTTCCAATTTTATGAAATTTCTACATAACAATTGTCAATAATTTAGTTATAACAGTGTAAATCCTTACTTTTTATATAATTGTGTCTCATTTATTGCTTAATTATGACTTCAAAGACAATCTTAATGCCTAATTTTGACATTACAATCATTGTCAGATTTTAACTTAAAAGTGTCTTTTGTTACCTTATTTTGACTAAAGTCATACTCATTGCCTGATTTTGACTTTAAAGCCACTATTATTGCTTAATATTGTCTTGCAATATTTATCTCAATGTTTGCCTAATTTGGATTCTCTCATACAATGTATTCGAAATGAGTGTGATTTCAAATACATTGCATTTTTAATGCAATAAACTGCAGCAATCACAATAAAATATACATAGAACAAAGTTAATGCATTGTATTAAAGAATTTATTTTTTTTTTATTTATTTTATTGGTCAATTTACAATATATTTTTTTTTCATATTTATTATTTCTTCTGCTTTTTATGTGAATAAAAATTTAAAAGATATACTTTTGCAAAAACGAATCACCAAGAGCAGTCGAATTTATGCAATAAACTGCAGCAATTGCAAAAAAACTTTATGCATTGTATTAAAGAACATCAAAATTATATTAAAATTAAAAACTTGGACAAATTAGCAGTAGCACACCATTCATTAGAAACCTGACACAAGTTTTTGTTCAATAACATTAGACTTTTAAAACAGTCAACTTATCGTAGATTAAATATGCTAGAATCCATCAAAATGTATAAAAAAAATATTTTGCTAAATTTCCATATTTAAAGTCTTTTTAATTACCTGATTTTCACTTAAAAGTCCAATATGTTACTTAATTTTGACTTTAAAGTATCTTTTCGTGTTTAATTTTGACTATGAAGTTTTTTAAAGTTAAAATCAGATAACAAGGAGAGTAAGTTAGTTGATATTGCTTAATTTCAATTTTAAAAATTCTAATCTAGATTTTAATTTTTTTTATTATCTAATATTGACTTTAAAGTATAAATATGTATGGGTCACAATATTTTCCAAAAATTTGACTTTAAAGTCTCATTTGTTGCTTAATTTTTACTTTAAAATCATACTCATTGTCTTTTTGGCTTTAAAACCTCTTTCATTGTCTGATTTTGACTCAAAAACCTATTTTGTTGTTTAATTTTGACTTTAAATACTCCTTTGTTGCTTAATTTTGACCATAAAGTGTCCTTAAAGTTAAAATCGGACAACAAAGAAAGTAAGTCACTTGATATTACTAAAATTTGACTTTTAAGTTTCTTTTGTTGCATGATATTGTCTTTAAAGTATCCATTCTTTTTTTCTTACCCAATTTAGACTTTGCAAATATGTATGGGTCGCAATACTTTACGAAATTTGACTTTAAAGTTTCTTTTGTTGCCTAATTTTGACTTTAAAATCATACTAATCACCTGATTGAGTGATAAACTTCTATAGCCAAATACTGGCAAGTCAGTATCTATCTCAATATTTACCTAATTTACATTCTTGAGTCGCACTCATTGCACTATCTCAACAATAAAGTCATCTCATTGCCTAATTTTGATTGTAAAGACTCCCCTGTAGTCTAAATTTGACTTGAATGTTAATTTCTGTCAGTTAGTTTGATTATTTTTGAATATAAACGTATTCTCATTGTCTTATTTTGACTTTAATAACATTGCCATCATGGATTTGACATTAAATTTGTCTTTAAAGTTTTTTTCATGGTCTGATTTTGACATAAGTCTATTTTATCGCTTAATTTGACTTTAAAGACTCATTTGTTGCTTAATTTGACCATAAAGTGTCTTTAAAGTTAAAAGAGAATAAAGAGAGTAAGTTACTTGATTTTGCTTAATTTGGACTTTTTGTTGCCTAATATAAACTTTAAAGTATTTTCATTACCTAATATTGACTTTAAAGTCAGTCTCCCTGACCCAATTTACACTTGCAAATATGTATGTCTCAGAATATTTTCCGAAATTTGACTTTAAAGACTCTTTTGCTTCCTAATGTTGACTTTATTGAGTAATAAAGTCATTCCTACTGCCTAATATTCAGTATTTATCTCAATATTTGCCTAATTTGGATTCTTGTGTCACACTCATTGGCCTATATTGATAATAAAAGCACCAGCATTGCGTAAATTTCATTTATAAGACCCTCTGCAGGTTAATTTTGATCTCGAAAGTTAGTATTTATCAAATAAGTTGTTTAATTTTTAATGTAAAGTCATTTTCATTACCTTATTTTGACTTTAATAATATTCTCATTGGTTTTGGCATTAAAGTCTCTTTCATTGCCTAAATTTGTCTTTAAAGCCTGTTTTATTACCTGCTTTTGACATTACAGTCTATTTAGTGGCTCTTTGTTGCTTAATTTTGGCTATAAAGTGTCTTTAAAGTTAAAATTGGGCAACAAAGAGAGTGAGATACTTGATATTGCTTATTTTCGACTTAACATTTTATTTTGTTGGCTAATCTTGATTTTAAAATCTCTTTGTAGCCTAATATTGACTTTAAAGTCTCTTTTCTTACTCAATTTTGACTTGCAAATAAGTATGTGTCAAATATTTGCCGAAATTTCACTTTAAAGTCGTTTTTGTTGTCAAATCTTGACTTGTCTATCACATTGCCTAATTCTGACATTATCATCTCCCTTGTTATCATAAATTGACTAGTCAAATTTTGTCTTGAAAATTCTCAATGTTCGCCAAATTTTGACTATGAAGTATCCTGGCCTTGTAGTGTTTGCAGTTTTCAATTTATAGGAGAAAGCTTGAAAGCAATAATGAATAAATTAAATATCAAAAGACGAAGCAGTTTATCAATAAAAATATTTATATTTAAAACAGGTATTAAAAGAAAGTGATTCAAACGATAGTGAAGAAGAAACTCAGGTGAAAAATACACCAAACAAAAAACTGGATCAATCAACAATGGAAGATTCATCGGAATCTGAGTCTGATGATGATGAGGGAACTAAACAAAACACTAATAAAAGTGATTCAAGCAAAAACAAGGAAGACCAATCAAATAGTGAAAGTTCTGATAATTCGGATTCTGAGGCTGAAAAATCAAACATTAATAATTCTAAAAATAAGGATGCTGAAAAACGGAAGAGTGATTTATCTTTAAATCATTCGAATTCAGATAAAATTAGTAAAGCTGAAAGAAATGTTATTAATTTTGCTGATGTGCAACGGCTGAATGATATAGCTGGTAAAACTGATTTTTCAGAGCTTTTAAGTGAAAATGTTGAGGTACACCTTTTGAAAATGACGAAAAAAATAAATCCGAATCGACTTGCTGATTTAAATTTGAATTTTAGCAAACCTGATAAAGTTATTTTAGATAATAATATTTATAAATCGACAGTAGAGAAAAATAGTAAGCAATTGCAAATTTTGTTAAACACGGATAAATTCACACTTCAAAATATCCCAATTAAAAATAGATTGACGATTAATGAAGATCACCCGATTGAATTGTTGAATGATAGTATTAACGTTGAGGACGATATTCCCATCACAGTTCCGACGGAGCAGTTGAAAGAACGGCATCCATTATTTGGATCGGATTACTGGCAAAGGATTAAGCTGGACAACGATGTGCTTGCTCGGTTAGATACTCTAATTGAAGAACACAAACAAAATGAGGAGAAGAAGGTCCACATGAACGGAGATGATGATGAGGATGAAAGTGAGAATAAGCAGATTTTTGATATGATCCAATCCCATGTTCCGAAACAAAAGAAGGAGAGGCGGAAAAGCGTGAAGCCAGACGAGGATCCGAATAAAAGTAAAGTGAAGAAGGATGTTGAGAAAGTGGCGAGTTTAGGTGAGGAGAAAAAAGATAAGAAGAAACGGAAGTCGATGGATAATTCAGATAACTCTACGTTAAAATCTAATAAGAAGTCTAAAATTGAGCAGGAAATTAAAATTAAAAATGAGGAAGAAGTATCACAAAATGAATCAATTAAAAAGAAAAAATCGAAATCTGCGAATGAGAGCAAGCAAAAATTGAATGAAGATTCGCGTAATGAATCACCGAGTAAAAAGAAAAAAATCAAATCCGAAGACCACACTCCGCAATCTGCGCAAAAATCGAGTGAAGACTCACATAATGAATCTACGAGTAAAAAGAAAAAAATCAAATCCGAAGACCACACTCCGCAATCTTTGCAAAAATCGAATGAAGACTCACATAATGAATCTATCAGTAAAAAGAAAAAAATCAAATCTGAAGACCACACCCCTCAAAAGGAAACTTCCAAGACGAAAAAATTTAAATCCCCAAAAATCGAGTTTCCCACCGATGAAGAGAATTTAGACGATTTCCAAACAGAAGAGCAGAGCAAAAAGAAGAAGAAGAAGAAGAAATCAAAAGAGGATATGATTATAAACAGCACTATGATGAGCCCTGCAGTTCATCAACCGATTTTCGAGCTGGAGGAGAGTCAGATTTCAGTGCTGGAAATACCGAAGAAAAAGAAGAAAGACAAAAAAGTGAAATCCGAGCCGGGGGTTGAAATTAAGCAGGAGCCACAAAAGGAGGAGCACTCAATGGAGAAGAAAAAGAAGAAGAAGAAGCATGACTTGAGTACGGAATCTGAGCCGAAAGCGAAGAAGATTAAGACGAAATAGATTTTAAAATTATGTAAGTTTAATTTTTTATCACAATTTTTATTATGTTAAAAGACAACATAACCTTACTTTGATTTTGTTTTGCTATTATACAGATTATTCTAAGTTAAGTGTGCATCATTGTCAACTTTGTTATTAGTTGAGCTAGAGAGTTGGTTAAAATTTCCAGTAATTATAGCGGTGAAATCAAAAAAATAAAAGAGCATTGCGTTTTCAAGATATTAACAAAACAAAAGTTTTTTTTTAAATTAACACCCTATATATTTTATCATAATTTGATTGAGAAGATAATTCTTAATAAAAAAGTTATAATACACAATCACAAAAAAATCACAAATAAAAAAGGTTATTTGCATATTAATATTTTAAAATCCAGTTCTTGTAAATAAAAAAATAGTAACAAATCATGAAAACAAAATTTGTTTTCTCAATCTATCAGTTAATTCACTATCTATGAGCCCTAACAACTAAATATTAGGACAAAATCAAATGTCATCTTCTTTTGTTAAAGGGATTTGGAAAAAAAAAATATTATGTTTTATTCAGACTAAAATTTTTTTTGGGCCTCGTAAGATTGCCCTTCTTACTCGTCCCAAAAACTATCATTTTTCGTCCTAACAACAAATATCTATAATTATTTATGCTGAGCACTTATTAGCAATTTTGTTGCATATGTGTTAATTCGATTACAAATAATTTAATTCTGATTTCAGGTTTTTAGGGATAACGAAAAGAGTGAAGAGAGGAACTGCCGATTTCTGTTAGTTAATTGATAAGCTGTTATTTTAAAAAAAAGATAATTGTTTATTAATTTTTTTATAATTATTACCATCCTGAAGGAGATGTGTTGTCAAATACAAAAATATATATGTATAAAAACAAAAAAGGTTTTTTATCAATTCATCATTTATTAAAAAATCCTATAATCCTCAGCTACAATATCTACAAAGAATGCCCTTATTTTAATTCTTAACGGTACTTTTTCCGGAATATATAAACAACGCAAGTAAGGCCCTGTGCACATGCAGCTACTCAAATGATTCAATTTTTGCTCAAATGTAACTCCCTAGTTTTCCAAATTCATTAAAAATTTTGCTTCAGAGTTACACAGACAAATATAATTTATTTCTAACTATTTTTAAGTAACATCAAAATTACTTAATATGTATGTGATTTGGCCAAGTGTACAGTTGCCTTATTTTCCATACTTTGGAGTGTTACTTCATCTAAGTTCAGAACTGTATCTTGAATGTAAATCCTCCGAAATTTGGAAGTAACGGAATAACAACTAAATGTAATAATTTTGTATGAATATTGCTAGGTATGTTTCATCACAGAAACTTAACAAGTGATTCTGATTAATTTTTGGTTTCATTTATATGTTTTATTACTCGAACTTGTTTCAACCTTGTTCAGTAATTAAACATACAAGTGATTTTTCTGCAAAAACATTATGTAGTATAAATAATTCAAAATATTAAAAACATTATATTGATTAAATTTTATTCAACCACCATTATCTAGTGTTTGGATAACTGATAATGGCGAGGGAATCTTTTAGACTTCTTCAGACTATTTCACTTGAAACACATTGGTCTAATGAGGTCAGAAAGATCATTATCGTATGATGATCATAATCATTTTGATTATCACCTGTTATCCAAAAGTTAGATGGTGGTTAAACAGAGTTTGATTATAATGTTTATTAAAATGGCGTTGAAAAAAAAAATCAATTTCATTAAACACTGTTGAACAGCAGAATTTGATCAATTCGATTATCCTGTTTATTAAACAGGGTAAGATAGTAAGACTAAAATTGTTGCTATCACTTCCAAAAGATGGCGTTTTGAGTTTTTTATAAAACAACTTGAAAGTTATAAATACTTTTGAGTTTAAATTGCCAGTTGCTTGTTACTAAAACTACAAATTATCAATTGGCAAAGGTTTAGGCTAAAAAATCATTGGAGTAGCTAGCTCTATGTGGATTTATCCCACTAATAAAAACTAATGTAAGCATCACTTAATCAACGTTATATTAGGTTTGTTCGTTGCATGAACTAGTGTTGCACTTTTTACACTCTCCGCACTGACAACAATAAATCCTTATGGGGGACATCACAAACCTATACTCCATTCAATTTAGTGTAGTACAAACGAACAATCTTATTAATAAAACGTTGCCTAAAAACTTGATTAGTGGGTAAAAAATATTTATTAAATAATGTTTCCAACTTCTGCAAAGAAGTTGCAAATGTTACAAATTCTTTGGTAAACACGATTTATGGCAATTGACTCGAAATACATTACATAAATAAACTTTAAATCCTACAGAACTATCAGCACACGCAAAAATAAACACTTCATGAATAACACATAATCTCAACCCTTCTTAAATTTAAGCAACAGAATGCTGACTGTCATGAAGGCCAGAATCCAAGAAACCGTCATGATGAAGCCCTCGTATACTTCAGGATGGCTTATATCCCAGCCTTTTTGTAAGATATCGCGTAAGCTTTCCGTGCTTTTCGTCAGCGGTAAAACGTATGATATCAGCTGTAAGATTTGGTGCATTCCTTCAATAGGCCAGATAATACCGCAGAGCATTACAATTGGTAAGAAGCTGCCGAGGGCTAGGTATGTAGCTGTTCTTTCGGTATCGCATAAACAAGCGACGACGAAGCCGAAACACATCCCGTTGAGCCCGGTTAGGATTGTGAGTGTTACGGTGAGGACGAGAGGGCCGTTGTTTGTGATGTCGAAGACGGCGAATGTGAATGTGAGGACCATGATGGTTTGGCCGGCCATTACGGTGAATTGTGTGACGACGTGCGAGAGGAGAAGCTCAACGCTGGTGATGCCGTTGACTAGGGATCTTTCTAGGATGCCTTCGTTGCGTTCCAGCAGCATGGCGCCTGAGGTTAGAGCAACGGCTAAGAAGAAGATGATGGTGAGGATGACGCCCGGTGCGGCAAAGTCAGTGAAGTTGGGATTCTTGTAACCGTAAATTGGGTCGTTGAATCGGATGGGGATCGTACCGATTTTGCGGTCGATGTCGCAAGTGGATAAGTAGTCTTGGAAGAAGTCTTCGAAGCTGAAGTAGAGATCGCGTTTCAGGAAAGTGCCGATATTCTCGTCTGCAATAAAAAAGCAGAGATTACAAATAAATCTTGACGAATCGTAATGGATAGCTGGCTTTTCAATCAACAATACTCAAATGTATCTTAATAATGTACTTACTTGATATATCTTGATAAACAGATACTTCAGAGTTGTCAATATCAATAGTCTCTACGTATCTTCCCCTCTCGACTCTTGATTTCAGGGAATCCGAGAAGTTATGCTGGAATACCAAAACCGCCCAAGATTCACCAATAAGTACCTGCTGCCGCGCTTCTTCTTCAGTTGGGTAGTAACTCTGAAAGTAAAGTGAAAAAAAAAAAAAATGAAAATTTCAGGAATTGAGGTATTTTTTAAAAGTAAAAACGAAATTACGTTTTGAAAACTTTTACATTCTTTTCACAATAAAAAAATACTTTTAATTTAAAATTAAAAACTGTTTCTGATTTTCAACTATTTGTTTTATATCACTGTAATAATTCAGGTGAAGAATATCATTAATATTCTTTATTTGAAGATCATATTAATATGAATATTGCGAATAATGATATTTTTTACATGAAGAAGTTACACTATAAGGAAATGATTGTAATGAAATATAATAAATAGGTGAAAATTAAAATAAGTGATTAATTTAAAATCATGTTTTGAAATGTTAAGTGCCTCAGTAATTAACATTTAATATTGTTTTGACTTGTTAGTTACATGAACTAGTGCAGTAGTTTTTTACATTTTCTGTACTAAAAGCATTGTAAACCTTATACATACTTGCCCTCAGTTCAAATACAAACATGCTTTTTGTGTAAACAAAAATTATGAATTTTAATAAATGAAACACTTTGTTACGTTGTTTGTATAACTCGGATTGTTGTTGACTATAGTTTCGACAACCTTAACAAAAGTATACTTTTGTTTTGATAATGACACGTTAAGGTTGTCGAAACTATAGTTAACAATAAAACAATCTAAGTTACACAAACAAAATAAAAAAAGTGTTTCATTTATTAAAATTGAATTACAATGTGTAACAAAATTGAACTCACATGAAATAAAATTGTGTTTAAATGAAGTAAAATTTTAACTTAAAAACATAAGTATTTTTTATTGTTTCATATTTTTTTACAAAAAAGAAAGTGCATTTTGTGGTAAAACTTACAACTTTTAGCGTCCTCTTTTCTAAATAGTCCAAATAATTACAGCTCAACCGACTCGAATTGCATTGCATGCTCGGTTTGCAGTGTTCATCCTTGTCCAACTCCCAGTTAACAACAGAAACCGGTAAATTGTAAGGATCATGCCCAATGGATAAGCAGAACAGTATAGTCTGGACGACCGGCAAGACGATAATAAACAACATCACCGGATAATTCCTCCACATCCATAAGAAGTTCTTCCAAATTAGCGTCTTCATGTGGCTGGACTTTGCGAACTTGAAATAATCCGCGCAGGTCATTTTGTCGGTTTCGTCGGGCGGTGGTATTTCCGGTGGGGGGTTCTCGTTGGTATCCGGCGCGATAGACACGCGGCCTCCTCTGGAGGAAATGGAGACGTTGTCGCCGAATTCCCCGGAGATTTCGCCGCGGTCTTCGTCGACCACAACGGCGACGTTTACCACGCCGGTGGGGACTGTTATCGTGGTGGAGACTTCCGTGGCGATCGAACTGCGGCGGCGTTTACCCATGTTTTGTATGACGGAGAGCTTCAGGAAGACGTCTTCGAGGGATTCGGCATGGTATTGCTGGACGAGACGTTCTGGGGATTCTTCGGCGAGGAGGTAACCCCCACGCATTAGACCAATCTGAAGATTGAAACAAATTAACTCTTCGATTCACTATTACAAGTCATACAACACAAATTCCAAAGTGATCAACGAAATAACAATAATTATAATCCATAACATGTAACTGCCATAGATTAAGCATATTATAATACTCCTTACTCTATGTTACTGCGCAACAAAAGTAAGATATGGGAATCCATGCTGCAATTAACATGATTTACAGAATGAAATAATGGAGGGCCATGGTTTTACATTTAAAACCATTGTAAAAACCCGGTGAGTGATTTGAAGAACATGTGTGGAAGTAGGAGAAAGTACGTGGAGAATGGAAAATTGAAAGAGCAGCAGCAGGTTTTGTAAGTTTAGCAAATGATTGGATGAAAAATGTTGCAACCAGGAAGAAAAGGCTTTCTACTTTCACGAGGAGAAAAGGTAGCTCTGACTAGGGCCAGGTGCTGTGAGCTAAAAAAAGAGGAAGGAAGATATGGATAGTATGGGTGAGGGGGGCATGCTACTGACACTTTTAGAGTCACCAACAGGTTTTTTATGGTAACCAATGAAAAATACAAAAACCAAAGATAGTGTTGAAATTAGGGATGAGTGAGGGGGCAAAGAAGAAAAATAAATAAACTTTAAAAGTGTTGTTTCTGTTGAATATCAACAAAGGTCATTTTACTGAAAGAAAGAAATTGATACTTTAATATGTTTTGAAAATCACACTATATAAAATCAAAAATGATACATAAAGAAGTCGTAATAATTAAAATGAATAAACAAATGTGGATGGATGGAGAGAACGAATTATAAATCGTTATATTAAAAATAAACATAGCATCGTGTTCAATCACAATAAAAAGAAATTAAAAGTATTGTAAGTTTTGTAATTTTCAGCTTTTAAATTCCTGTAATTTTGCTACACCTTTTCTATAATTAGAATAGATTTCTATAATTTTATTTTCGAGATTTCTGTAATTGTGCTATACAAATTCCTGTAATTTTATTATACAGATTCCTTTAATGTTGCTTTACAGATTCCTGTAATTTTACTACAGAATCCTATAATTTTACAATACAGATTTCTCTAATTTTACTAAACAGATTCCTACTTTTTAAACGAAAAAATTTCTGTAATTTTGATTGAATTGCTTTTAATTTTATTGGTACGTGGAATTTTCACTTACATTAACCTGAATTATAAAAATACAGTTTGGGTGTCAAATTAAACTACCACTAGTATCTCTAATAATATAAAATATAATAAGACGTCGGACTTACATTAATATATTTTAGTCTTAAATGTTTAATAAGTATCTTATTAATGCTAATATATATATCATTTCAAAGTGATTCTTGCCAAAAGTTTTTGCAAAATGAACTTAAGTAATTGAAGCATTAACAAAAGAAACTAAATTAGTGCTTAATATTATTTCAACAATTTAGCTCAATGGAAATACAATTTGTGTTTGGTGTATATAACATTATTGACAAGTAGCAAACAGAACCACAGAACATTTCAATAGATGTATCGATTAAAAAAAGTTGTAACGTTTTTGGAATATTTTATCTTTTATTTTAAGTGTTTCAGATATTGCCCTCTGAAATATTTAAAGTAAAATAAATAAGTTTTAAAAACAAGTAGCAAAATAAAAATGGAGAATCTTTCAAAATATATACACTTTAAAGTGATCTATGTGCTTTTTTAAAGTCAAAGGAGTCAAACAGATCAATTTGGAGAGACCTCATTGGTGTTTTAAATAGGCGAATGTGAAAAAAAGTTTGATTTTATAATGTATTTTAATGAATGAAAATATTAAAAATTATTATTCCGAGGATTGTAAATAAAATTTATTGTTTTAACACAAAGTAATTCTATCCTAAATCTTTAACGTTTTTTAGAAAAGATTATTTGAGTTAATGCATGAAGCGTTACACAAAACATTAATTCATTGCTTCATAATATTCAATGGAACAAAAAGTAATGAATAAGGAATAATTTAGTGCCTCGTGTTATGTTTACAAATAAAAAAAATGTTTTATATCTTCACAAGATAAATTACAGATATTCGTCAACATTACGTTCATCTTGTAATTTCCCTAATTTGTATCGTTCAAATGTTGATATTTTTAATAAATTATTACTTCAATTTCTTGGACAGCTAAGACGCCAAATATATACAAAAACAATTGTGTAACTATCATCCACTTTGTATTATTTTTTGTATGTTTAATATTATCCTGTAAGAAGTGTTTTTTAACTATTGGATAATAAAGTATCACCTCACACATAGAAGTAGAGAGGAACATATAACGATGCTAACGATAAGACTAAATAAATAATTAATAAAGTATTATTATTATTAAATAACGTTACATCAACATAAAAACAATATTAAACGTTAATTTATGTAACGTATTGTTTGGTGTATTTTAATTCACACTGTTCGATTTTTTTAATTTTATAGTTGCTATCAAGATTATTTTTCTAAAATCTTTCACTTTCCTTGATAACTCCCGACAAAGAAGATCACCTCAGCGCCCAACCCACACATTAACCCTGATATTTTTACTATTTACGTGTTCACAGGTTTTAAGTTAACATCATTCTAAAACCAATATACATTCTGTTTTCGGCATTTCCTTTCGACTTTTTCACCGCTAAAAACCCGCAGTATTTACCATCGATAAACAAGCGTTCAAATAATGATTGCGTGCACTCGTGCAAACACAGATTTTCCGCGCAATTTTCGTCACTCATCTCGTTGTTAGCGATTGACGTTCTAGAGAAAAGCGACCTTTGTCAACCCGTCAACCTTCAGACGAATGTTTGTGTTATTTTTTTAATTTCTTTCTTTAGTGGAAAATCTGTTATCGTGTTGTGTAATTTGAACATGGGGACACATTCTGTGCGCCTTTGCGAAATTTTGCACAATCTGATGGCATCCTTGTGCTGGTTGGTGTTTTCTTTGCATGGACTTCTTTGTTGTTTTAAATACGCAAATTTGTTTGTAGTACCATTACAATTACATTAAATGTAATATACAACTGTATAAAACAATTACAAATATGTATGAAGGTGTAAATAGAAAATAGTATGTATTCACTTGGTCACAGTTATTTAAATAAATTAAATAATAATTTGAAAATAATTAATAAATTATTCTCGCATTTAGCTTTGTGACAATTTTGACTTACGTTAGCGTAAGTACTTTAAAAAATTCACATTAAAATAACTACTTCCCGGGCAAATGCCCCGCCGAACATTGAATTATATAATCTACACCTGCTGTTACATTTATTCAAATTTGAGACGAGAGAAGTTTTTTGTGAATTTACGATAAGAGCGCACACAATTTTTCGCACGAACGTCCTTCGCACATTACTACCAGAGCACGTGGCTGGTAAGGATCGTTCAGTTTAATTATTTTAATTCAAATCGTTTAATTTTATTCGATTTTGATTTAAATTGAATTAATTTGGTTTAATTTAATTTAAATTGATTTAGTTTAATTTGATTTAATATAATTGATTTAATTTGGCTCGGTATAGTTGATTTAATTTAATTAGTTTTTCTTAACACCTTTAAATTATGTAAGGCAGAGCTGTACTGACGAGGGATATTCACGAAACACGTGTCTGCAGATGGCCTTATATTAAGTAACGTCCTTTTTGTTTTTTTTTTACGTTGAATTTTTCTCGTAAAAATTTGTTGCATTATGCAATATTTTAATGATATACAACAGCAGGTGTATATTATATAATTCAATGTTCGGCGGGGTATTTGCTCGGGAAGTAGTTGTTTTAATGTTTACGTTGTTAACGTAAATCAAAAGTCACAGAGCTAAATATGGAAAAAAAATATTAATTATTTTCAAATCATTTTTATTTAATTTAACACAGTTTAAATTTAAGAATATTTCATTCTCCGTCTATTCTCAAGAAAATTTAGAATTAGAACTTCATGGTACATATTCTTAATTTTGGATAACGGAATGAAAAATTCATGGGCTATAGATATGAGGTCTTCCTGCCCTAACACCCTTATTGTCCTAATTTCTTTTAACTAATAATAATATGAAAAACTAATTAATACGAAGATTGAAAATCAAAAGCATTAAATAAAAACAATTTGGAAATAACGAATAAATTATTTCTTCTTTAGCTACTGATTTTGATTTACGTTACGTTTTGCATATCAATAACATATTGTATAATGCAACAATTTATCATCAAAATCATTGTTATAAGATTATTTGATAGGGATTAAATTTTCTTTGTTGTACCTATTGCATATCTGATATATTTCAGACTCAGATATCATTTTGAGAGATATTAGATATGAAAATGGTACAATTGCGTTGTGTGGGTTGTGACATCTTAATTATATTTATGAAAATTTGCACAATTTGATGGCATCCTTCCGCTGATTGCTGTTATTTTCGCATGGATTTCTTTATTGTGTTAAATACGCCACTTGGATTTTCTAATTAATTTTAATTAATGAAAATCTATAAAATTATTAATCAAAATCATTACTCTAATCCAGCATCCTTCATAAAATTCTTTGTTAGGTTAAAATTATTTTCGTTTGTAATTATTTCGTATCTGATATATTTCAAATAGTAATGTTTATTGCGAAGTTTTTGAGTTTATTGCCAACTCAAAAACTGAGTTTATTTGTCAAACAAAAATAAAAATATTTAAAAATATAAAGGTTACTTGTGAATTGGTTATCGACCATTAGTCTTTCAGCCTGTCTCTTAATTTTTTGTCTTTATCTTTTTTACAAATTATTTCGTCGTTGATCGTCATTGTTAATAAACAGTCTTTTGAAATCGTCAATGTCTTGGAAGGATGTAATGAATTGAGTTATTGTTGTGTGAACAATAATTCAATTGTATTTGTGGTACTAGGGAACAAATTGTGTAGAAAGTCGCGAATAGTTGGATTTAGTACAATTTTTTGGAAGAGGATTATGATACGTTGTTCAATAGGTAGGAATTTTTGTTTGTTCATATAGCAGTGTGTTTGATGGGCTGTGAAGTGGGTTTTGGGGGTGTCTTATTTTTGTTAGCACTCTGAGGGTTAATCTTTCCGCAATTTATATATTTCGAAGGGTCAAGGGTTGAGGGTTATGGAATAGAATTGCAGCATAATCAAGACAAATTATTTCATAAATGTTTACTGCAGTTTTCATTATTTCAAATATTGAGAGATTTCATTGGGTTTCGCAGAAAGACTCAAATATTTGAATAATTATTCATAAAATTTGATTATTGCTTCAAATGATTGCCAATTATAATTTATGACAAATTATTTATAATCCAAGCTTATATTTTATTATACACCGTGTATGATTAAATAAATAAAAATCACTGTAAAAAAAGTGACTACCTTATGGCTAACTAGATTTGTTTAGAAAAGAAGATTTATTTAATTATTTATTTACAAAGAATTTTGGGAAGGGTTTTAGAAAGAGACAAAAAAAAAACAATAAATTAGAACAACTCCCATGTTAAGTTAGTGTAATACAGAAAAACAACCCAAATCATTTTGATTTATCTCCGAATAAAAGAAATGTAATACCTTCGATTAAAAAAAGGTTAAATACAATTAGACTAAAATGAAAAATTATTTGTGTAGAGAATCTTCTTTTAATTTAATAATTTATATTTGACTGTGGTAACCACAAAGAACATTCAAGATTGGACGATTGCAAGTGGGAGAACACGAACAATACGCACTCAGATAAAAGAAACAGGAAAACCAGAAGAATTTGCAAGGACAATTTATTAAAAAAAGTAAGTGACTTTAATTGTCTTTTACGAATTGTACATATAAAATATATTAAGGATAACATCTTAAACCCCGTACATACTCTCCACATATGTTCGTCATAAAATGATTACACCATAATTACTTTATTTTTATTTTTTTGGTAATTTAAAGTGCGTCGATCCATATATGAATGGGATCGAAAACTGTCTGGGCTTGTGCCGACGGCATGAGAGAAAGTCATTGGCCCGCAATAATAATTGTCCGACAGTGCACACATCTCCTTACAACCAGATTCTCGGATTTTTGTTACAAAACACGCTTAACGTAACGCGACCTTGAACGAAATCCGACCTACATATTCACATAGAAAACGAGAACCAAAAGAAAGTGTTTCTTTTCGAAAAATATAAATAATATGCTGGAGTTTACTAATTAATTCGAAGAATTCATGAAGGTGATTTTCAAGAAAAATGAGTTGTTTACAATTAAATTGAATTTGTTGAAAGTGTTTATTACGAACTTTCAATATAAAATCGATTTTATATTGAAAAAAATCATAATAAACATTTTCAACAAATTGAATTCAATTGTAGACAACTCATTTTTCTTCCTTCCTATAAGAAGTGAATAAAAGTTGATCAATTTAGAATCGAATCTATGGAGTGTTCCAAAATTTACGCACGATTTGATTTGAACGCAGCATTTTTGCTAATCCTCTTAAACTGTCTACTGTCAAGCTGTCTTTATTTTTGTTTTATTGGAGATACATTAACTCAGAAATGACTATCTGAATTAATTTGTCGTCAATGAAACAAAAATACATGATATTTTTCCAATTTTACGACTCTTTATATTGATTTAAATTCCTTATATTTAGTGAAAAAGTTTTGATTAATGTAGAATCAGCATTGATATAATATGGTGTCAGAAAAGACATATGGATATTTTGGAAGGATATTTTACAAAATGGATTAAACATTTTGCTTAGTTCGAAAAATATATGCAAAGACGATAAGATATTGTTAAAACAAAATGTTGAAAAAAAAGAATTTAAAATTTGAAGACTTACCATATGAGCTTGTCTGGTTTCATCGATGTAATGAGTGGTGATAATAACAGTAGTCTTTCCTCCTTTCGTAATCGTCAACAAATGATCCCAAATATTCTGCCTTAACATCGGATCCACTCCTACGGTGGGCTCGTCAAGAATCAGCAGCTCCGGATCGTGGAGAAGCGCCGAGCATAACGACACCCTCCTCTGCTGTCCTCCACTCAAAGTCTTCACCTGCCTATCCGGACCCGGAAGCATCAAGAATTCTATCAAGAACGTTAATTTCTCATCGATTTGTTTCGTTGTCATATCACTGATCCACCCGAAATACAGCATCGTCTCCCTAATGGTGAACTCGCCGTAGAGCGCAATTTCCTGGGGCATGTAGCCTATTCTCGGTCCAGGCACTCCGCTGCCTTTCGAGCCGGGTTTTCCGCCTAAAACCCAAATTTCTCCTGATTGGAGTCGTTTCCTGCCTACTATGCAGCTGAGTAGGGTGGTTTTTCCGCAACCGGAAGCCCCGAGGAGGCCGTAGATACAACCTTTCGGGACCGTCATGTTAAGTCCGTCGAGGATGACATAAGGGTTTTTCGTGGTGCCGTAGTGTTTGTGCGCCCTGCGGACACACACCGCGTGTTGCCTTCTGCTGGCCACGGTGGACATTTGGCGATTCTGTAATTGCTTTCGCCTCATTTCGATGGATATATCTGGAGTTTCATCCATGTCTGAAAAAATTAAATAAATGGAATTAAAATAAATTTAATGGAAAAAGTAAAATACAAGAAAAACAAATTGCAAAATACATAACAAAATCGTTGACATTTTAATTATATGTTATCAATTATCGCAAATAATATTTTTAAATGATAATTGAAACGATTTTTTTAAATAGTTTAAGCTATTGCCATTATCAAGAATAAAATAAATGTACAATTGGTACTGCATTGTATATATACAAAAGTATTATCGTTTTGGTAATAAGGGCGTTATTTATCGGGGAATTATACAAATCCTCCTGGTTATTGAATACACTTTTCCCGGCTTATATTGCCTTACTAATCTCTAGAGCTTCCCTATAATTTAATGTCAATCCCTTGTTAAATGAGAAAAATATTTTAAAAATTTTGTTGTTAAAATAATGGTTGCTTTTACACAGTGTATTCTGTATTCTTTGAATCTTGTTTCAAGTGACCGGCCTATTGTCCAATATAAATGGTTTCACGGTCTTCACATTTGATCTTGTACACACCATTTTTTTAATTTTTAAGTTGTTTGTTCTGATTTTATTATTTACTCGCATTTTTTCTAAATTTATTGGGTTTGTCATATATTTAAATAAGCTAAACTTGCAGTTGCAAGGTTTCGGAAACCGAAATTTAGAAGGCGTGCCCAACATATTTATCTTTGAAGATAACTTCAATTATGGATGGAAACAGTTGACAATAACATTTTTTCTGTGTTTGCTATATTAAGAGCTCTTGTTAATAACGAAAAAATATGATATTGTCAAAGCGAATATACAAGAGAATATCAGAAGGCATCTGAAAATGCTGGTCGATGAATTCAATCGTTACTTCTCGGAATATAACCAAATCGAATCGAAAGGTATCCAAAAGCTGATTCATAGCACTTTTGAAATTAATATTGGAGATGTTATGGAAGAAGTCCAGGAAGAGCTCATAGAATTGCAAAATGATAGAAACTGCAAGGACGCGTTTAAATCTGTTTCCCTTGAGGAGTTTTGATGTAAAAAATAATTGCATACACTAAAATTTGGGAAATCGCCTTGCGCTATCATAAGCTCTTCTACACGACTTATTTATGTGAACAAGGGTTTTCTGCTTAGCTTGTAATAAAAATTAAGTCCCGGAATCAATTGAGAGTAAGTGGTGATATGCATGTAGCTTTGGGCAATAACATTAGACCCAGGATTCCACAGTTACTAAAGTAGATGAAGCTCAAAAATCAAATTTAATTTCCTATTAAATATGTTCTTTTTTATACTATTTCTTAGTACATGTTACTATTAGGTATTTTTAAATCTTGTGGTCCCTACTAAGAACACGAGAATCATAATAGAATCATAATGGTCCCTAGTCAAAATAAGGTTGGCAACCACTGATTTAGAGATTATTAAAGAAAAACTGTCTTAATTGAATTACTGTCATATTTCTCTTCAAAATTGAAAAACCGTGTATATCAATTTCATTATTATCTGACTTATTTTGACACATAATAAAGTTTTTAAACCTTTTCTTCATCTTAATCATAAAATTATAAATTAAATAAAAAATATTTATTACACTTCTCCGAAGACTCTGAGGAACTCCATCATCGTTATTTTGCACAAAAAAAAATAAAAAAACACTTTAAAAGCCTCTTAATTGCGACAAAATGTGTACTACAATAATTTAGCGACGTGCAAACAACTTATACACACTCTTATTTTACATATATTCAGATAACATAAATGCATAAAAATGTACTGGTTATCTTTTGTTTTAACAAAATTTGGTTCATTTTTCAATATTTATTTATAATAATTACTTAAAAAATAGAGGCAGCTGTTGCAATTAAGAGTGTTTAAAATAAGGAAGTTGATTACGGAACTGCGTTCGGAAAGAAAAATACAAAGCATTTGTTGGCCTCGCGTTAGTCATGCGATTTTTTTATTGCAGAAATTACTTCTTTAAAAGTCTGTCGTTTGAATTGTGTAATTGTTCATGTCATTAAGAGTAGGTTTTGGAATTAATGATAATTGAGTAAAAAGGACGTAAGTAAGTTTAATTAATGTTTCATTAATGTTTAATGTTGTTTTCAACGTTGTTTGTGAACATATTGTTCAGTTTTTGAAGAAAATATTTTCCAGGCTGAAAGCGGTGATCTTTAGCCGTTTCCCTAAAGTACATATAAGTAATATATATATTGTTCTTTATAAATATGCTATATAAAATATGTTGTTGTTGCTTTAAGAAATAAAGATGTTTATATAATTATTAGTGTGTTTGATGGGCTGTGGAGTGGGTTTATATATTGCGGAAAGATACCCTCCGCAATATATAAATTGCGGAAAGAAGGGTCAAGGGTTGAGGGTTATGGAAGAGAATTGTAGCATAATCAAGACAAATTATTTTATAAATATTTACTGCAGATTTTATTATTTCAAATATTTAATTGAGAGATTTCATGTATGAAATTGGGTTTCGCAGAAAGACTCAAATATTTGAATAATAATTTATGACACACTAATCATAATTCAAGCTTATACATTCCTTCTTAGAGAAATAAAAAAAAATGCAAATGCCTCTAATTATTATACATGATAAATTTATTTTTTAATGTGTTCAACATTTTGAAGAAAAGCTTTTCATATTAGATATATTACATGATTTTAAGTTGCATGAAAAATTATTTAAACATAATGCAACAAATATGTATTGTGTAATCCAATGTCTGGCGAGGTATATGCTCGGGAAGTAGTTGTTTCAATAGATGTTTGTCAGATACTGACGGTCTAAGTAATTTTTGTAGTTGGAAAAATGGAATGATCGAATTTTATTGATCATTGCCGGTAATTTTTCATTGTTTAATTTTATTGTATTATAACATAAAGACATACTTGTACACTTTTTTTATTTTTTTTTAAACCATTGAAAATGTTCACATAGTGATCGGAATGTACATCTGGTATTAAAAAAAATAAAATAAATGTAAAGAAAAATGTTTCTTTATGTTCCCATAGATTAATTAAAGGAACCAATATTTTATTTTATTGAACATAACTCTATAATAAGTATCATAATAAATGGAAGACAATGAAAGCGCCATCTTTTGCTTAATTTCATGTGGCATTGTCAACGAATCTACAAGGTAGACAACCAAGAATCGTTGATTTGTTCACAATTAAATTTTATAGTTGTATCACTTTTCAGGCATTCCAGAGTGAATTTTAATAAAAATTGTAATTGGATTGAAAATAATGGGACGTATCGTAATTGTAAAATAAGTATAGGCGGAAAGACCACAGTTGACGAATTATTTAAGTGTTCCAGTTATTTTACTAACACTGTAAATTCGCTTGAACTTTTTAAAATGTATTTTCATGCTGAAAATCTACTAGAAAAAAAGTTTAATTTATTCTGATATACATATATTTTATAAGTGGCAGAAGATAGCTTTGGCTAAATTGGACAAAGGAAGGCGAAGCTTGTCCTGTTTATAGAACAGGAAACGAAATGATAAGTATTGGAAAACCAATGTATATTTAAGTAATTACTAATAAATTGCGTACCTTTCTCATTTGTAGTGTTTATGACATTAACAATATTTCGCTAATTGTTTTTGAATGAATTGTCGTATTTTAGTGATAATTTTTAATTGAATATGAAACTATGTTTAATAAAGGAAAATTTTTATTGTATAATTCAAATGATAATACAGTGGAGTAGAGAATTCCTTATTGTATGATAAAGCCATGTAAATAAATAATTGTCATGTACTGCAAACAATATTTATTTAAGTTATTGTATCGTATTCTCGTTTGAATTGTGTAATTGTTCTTGCTCTTACAAGTCGGTGTTCGAATTGATATATTTCAAATTTTGGAATAAAATTAAATAAAAAATGAAAATAATTAATATAAACAATCATCTTGTAAAATTTATATTAGGTATAATAAAATACATTTGATATCATATTATTCCTAAATGGCTATCGTTCATCGGTCTTTCGGTAAAGAATCCATGTCTTTATATCATATCAACAACTTAGTCGTTGATGAGTGATGTAATGAATGAATGAATGAATAGTAGTTTCAGGATAGCGGAATTTGGAAGAGATGTTTGTGTTTCAGTTTTATATGTCTTGAGTGACGGGATTAGTGGCAAATTTATGGGAATTATGGGATAATTGGGTTATACCTGTTTTATAATAAAGGAGTGTATTGGTAGGGTTATGAAGGGAGAAAGTAATTAATTTATATTATTATTTTCAAATTTCATTTTATTTAATTTAAATAACTGTGACCATACTAATTGGAAAGATAATGCAAGCGCCATTTATTGCCTAATTTCAAGTGGCATCAAGACATTGCACATGGAAAATACTGGTCTGACGAGGTCCGAAAAACCGAAATGGCCAACACCAGTTATCCATATGCTAAATGAATGGTGGTTGAATAGTTTATAAAATAAACATGAAAAAAAAAAGAGCATTTATTCAATTGCTGCTCTTATTATTATTATTATTGGAAAACTGAAACAAATATTTTTTATGGTTTGAATTGATTGATTATTCTTGTTATTAGAATTAATGATCATTGATTTATTTTAAAATTTGTATAGAAATTCCCTATTAGATCAATTAAGTAAACAGTTTGGCAAACCAATTTTTGTTGGACATCAATTCTAAATCAAATTGTTTATTCATACTGAAACAGTATAAAAATATTTCAATTTTAAGTAAATGACATTTTTTATGTAGTAATTATTGTTAAAGAAATTACAATAAACGTGATTAATGATAACTTGCTTACACTCTAATTAATCATTACAAACCGCAGAAATTAATTGAAATCATGTTTAGTACAATAATAAACACTGAGATACATTGTTTACAATTTTGTAATAAAGGAAAAAAATATAATGGGGTATTACATTATTATCAACAACAATGCGTGACTATTCACTCCATTTAATTTGTAGTTCACACAAGGAGCAACGTTTCGTATTGTAACTTTATTTATAATTGCATGCACATAAATCGCAATTATTTTATTAATCAATCCTATTACACAATATCGCTTGGGCGTTTAAGATTGCTCCAATTAATAAAGTAGTTTAAAATTATACACATTTCTGATAATTATGTAAACTTTTACTTTATTTTTCAAGTATTTTCAATGGAATTCGAGAAACGAATTAACCGATTTTCATTTTATAATTGCTAATTGTGCCGTTTTACATACGGTGTGCAACGTCGACGCGTTTCTTAATAAGCGTTTTTTTACTCAACGCGGTTGCGAAATTGCCACGATTGGCGAAACTGCTTCACTTTTATTTCGAAAACATCCTCAGGATCAATCGAGAATGGACAGGTGGAAATGTTGTAAATGTGTGTGGTTTGTCATTAAAAAGGATTAAACAATTTCAGTTACACCAATTAGTAATTAAATTTAAAAAAATACTCTTAGAATAAAATAAATCGTTCAAGATACCTGGATTCTTGGGAATCGAACTGAATGAATTGATTTGTATATGCAAATTAATTCTATCCTATGGTCCGAGAAAATAAAGCTGGACAAAATAACCAAAAGTTATCTTTCGTTCATCTTTTGAAAAGGTATAATAGTATTATTAATTGTTTTCTTTATCAGAATGTTGAAAGCGTACGACGAAGAGAAAACCTCAAAGATATTTTAATTATAATTAGTGTTGGGCAAAATCGAGTGAATTTAGTAATCGAGTATTTTTAACTTAATTTTGCAGTAACAAAAAATATGGGAAATACAGATTTTGCCCATCTATAATTGCAATTACAATTTTAAATTGTATCACAGAATTATTAGCAGTGGAATTCCATGATCCATATTTAATTTCCTAATAAACTAATATCATATCTTTCGTTCATCTTTTGAAAAGGTATAATATTATTATAAATTGTTTTCTTTATCCGAATGTTGAAAGCGTACTATGAAGAGAAAACCTCAGAGATATTTTAATTATAATTAGTGTTGGGCAAAATCGAGTGAATTAAGTAATCGAGTTTTTTTTTAAAATAACCAAGTTTAAGCTAAAGTCAATAAATAACAATAATGTCAAGTTTTCTTTATGAGATTGTGTATTTGATGAAATGAAACAATAATTCATTCCTTACTACACTTTTTATTTATAATAGCTAAATGTAGGTACATTTCGAGTACCATGTACTCATTATCAAGAGCAAAATTTTAAATAACAGTAACTTTGTTTTTATAAATAAATAAGGTAAAATTCCTAATAACATTTAAAAAAATGTCTGATACTTAATTTTACAGCAACAAAAAATATGGGAAATATGGATTTTGCCCATCTATAATTGTACTGAAAGGATAAAGTTGGTACTTACCAAGTTATACTATATTCACTGCCGCATATTTCTTGCTACTCTTTTTTTAGGCAATTAACGAGATTCTTATAAAACCATGGATTAGAAAAAAACGGGTCAATGTTAAGTGTATCGAATTTGTACAACGCTCCAAGTTGGTTCCGCATCGGTGTCGACATTGATTTGAAGATTTATATTTTTTACCAACAAGGCGATTCATAAAGGTGAGCGCTAATTGCAAATTTATGTAAAACTTTTGCGTTTGTCGAGTGCGTTGAATGCTTTATTGTGTTTTGTTCGGGATGGTTTACGAAGTTATGAATTTTATTAATTAAAAAATAGTTTATTAATAATAAACTCTATTTTTATTCACAAAAGATATTTTATATAGTATAAATGATATGAAATGTGAAATGTTTGTGAAAATGTTTATTTTAATAATTTTTAAATTTTCAAACATTTAAGAAAATGAGATTTTAAGTTGAACTGAAGTGTTGATATCTATAATAACTACAGAGTTTTTTTGTTGTTGAATGCTTTATTTTGTTTTTTTTTTATTAAATTATGAAATTTATGAATTAAAAATGGTTTATTAATATTCATTTTTATAATTACAAATAAATTAAAATATTCAATATTATAATATTTTAAGTTAACCTGAAGTGTTAATTTCAATAACAACACGTGCGTTTTTACCTTAATTCTCTATTAAATAAAGAGAGATGTAAGAAAAAACTCATTTGCTATTATTGAGTTTTTTCTTACTTCCTAATTAATTAAAGAGTCAAATAGAGAAAAAAACTCTGTGTAATTTTTGAGATTTTTTTTCTTACGACCTTATTAAATATAAATGTAATGAAAAAAATCAATAGGAACACATGAATTTTTTTCTTACTCTTTCTTAAATTAAGAGTGAAATGAGGAACAAATGTGTAGAATATAAATTGTCATGGTTGACCCAATTTTGGTGCTGACATCTATTGCAAAAAAATGTGAACTAATTTAAATAATATTTTTTCTTTTAGGAAATTTTCTCGTCACAGCATCTAATCATGTTTAATAAATTATGGAATTTTAATTTCTACTAGTATATTTGTCTGATATTTATCTATTCAATATAATGAGGAATGGTATTGTTTATTAATATATTTTCAGTCTTATGTTTGTATTTTATTTATTCATACTTTCATTTTTAATCCTACCCGTTCTGTATATTGTTTATTTGTCCGTTATGCTATCTAGCTTAGTTTACAACTTTTTGGTTGTTCTATTATTTTATTGTATATTTTGTTACATTTATATGCGTAATTAATCTTTGTAGATTTGTGTAAAAGGAGATTCCGTCAATAAATAAATGTATAAATATGATAGCTTCCGCCCAGGGAAATGTTCTGAATGTTGATTAAACGTTTGAATTGAATTGTAATATATTTTTTATTTGTTCTTTTTTAAATTTCGACCAATCCAGTAAATAACAGAAAAGAGATAAGTAATACTCTTTCTTGCATAAAGAGTAAAGTAAGGCAAAAATGTTGTCGTGTTATTATTGAGTTTTTTTCCTTACTCCCCTAAAATAAAAAAGAGATATGAGGAAAACACTCATGTCTTATTATTGAGTTTTTTTTCTAACATCCCTTCCAAATAAAGAGAGATGTTAGGAAAGAACTCTCGTGTTATTATTGAGTATTTTTTCTTACTTCCTAATTAAAGAAATAAAGAGTAAATTAAGAAGAAAAAAACTCTGGTAATATTATTGAGATTTTTTCTTAACTCCCCATTATGTAAAGAGCGAAGTAAAGAAAACAAAACTCATATGTTATAATTAACTTAAAACTTTATTCCGCGTTTTAATAATTTCTGATAAAAAAGTGTTATTTACAATAAAAGTTGTTTACAAAACAGCTTGTTATTTAATAACAGAGTCTGTGAAAACAGTTAACCTGTTTTAAAACTGGACAAAAAACAACGTCCGTTTCGCAACGGAAACGTTTTGTTTATTCTGTACAACGTAAGTGCCATTACCCAGATGTATGTTTACACTACTAAATTAATAGGCAGAAACTTTAACCATCAATAATTAATATTTAAAGCTGTAACTCATTTAAAATTGATTTTTTAAATTAAATATTGATGATTAAAGTTTCTATCTATTAATTTAGATCTATAAAAATACAATAAATTAAATAAAAAATGATTTAAAAATAATTATTTATTTAAATAACTGTGACCAAGAGAATGAATACTCTTTTCTATTTATAAAAATACAATATTTAAGGGTGCGGTTTACAGAAAGAGATGTATTTATTGACAGTCTCTAATTCGCCTTACATTGATGCCCTGGTCAGTGTATAATATTATTTTATAAAATAATTATTAATCAACTTATTGATAATTGAAGTTTTTATCAATTAATTTAGTTGTTTAAATTTTCAATATTTAAGGGAGCGGTTTAGTAGAAAGATATATTTAATGACAGTCTCCAGTTCGTGTTACATTGATGTTCAGGTTACACCACGGGATAAGTGAGAAATTAATTCAAAATATAAATATAATTTAATTTTATTGCAATTTATATAACTGCAAAAGTGCGATTCATCTTTGTTTTATTTTATATAGCTATATTTTTATCTGTGGTAACATTCACCCTTATGGAAAGGCTTTTGAGAACTCTTGCTACTAAAATTTGCTGGTACTGAAAAGGACACAATATTACTTAATATTGAAAGGGGTTGAATTTGTTCCTATTGTATCCTTCTCAGTAAATAAAATTTATCGGATTGCTTGCTTAATATTGCAATATTAAAAAGTTTGTAATATACTTTAAAACTACTATATTTTATGGTTGATATAAACCGATAAATCAATTTTCAGTTTATGCCGGCGCAATTTAAATATTTCACAAGGCGGTGTTTTACGAACGAACGAACAACGGATGAACTGAGTGAAAGATCGCCAACCTACAAGAGATTGCGCCAGCTTTGTTGGGAAATAAACGAGCGTTTTAAAAGTTCACTCCATTGTGTCATGTGGGATTATTCATCATTAAATTATGTTTAATTTAGAACTGAATTAATATTACTAAAATAAATTAAGGGTTTAGCTTAAATTATATTAGAAATAATTACAAATTATGGGCAGTCGGGCTATCGACCGTAGGTCTTCCTGCATAGACTTAGCATTATTAATGCTAAATTGTTTTGTATTATTTTCTAGTCTCAATAAAGATGTGTGTATATATCAGAAAAAAAAACTTCACTTTTTTTAAAAAAAGAGTTTTATTTCTTATTATTTTTAATATAATTTATAAACAAAATTAAGGATTTAACTAAAATTATATTACTGTCACAATTTCCTTCATATGACCAACACATTCAAACCATGAATTACAAGATCATACTTGAATAATCTTTAGTCTAAAACACTTGTATTACACTAAATTCTGGAAAAGTTGAATTTAAAAGGTCACATGAAAAAAAAAACTGAGTTAATATTTATTTTATTTCCTGGCATAGGGCATAGCCACGAACGAAAACTTAATATAACTTAACTAAATTATTTGTAATAATATAAAAGGATTTAATTTAACAGCTTTGTAATTATAACATATAAGGCAGAGCTGTATTGGCGAGGAGTGATATCTCAAAACACGTGTCTGTAGATAGCCTATATT
Organism: Philonthus spinipes; assembly: GCA_963082785.1. Taxonomy (NCBI): domain Eukaryota; kingdom Metazoa; phylum Arthropoda; class Insecta; order Coleoptera; family Staphylinidae; genus Philonthus; species Philonthus spinipes. The sequence continues at coordinate 17,965,385 of OY720306.1, read as the reverse complement.
ACGATTTTTTTTCTTTACATTAAATATTTTCGAATTGAATATTGTTGTATTATACAATATGTTATTGGTATGCAACAGCAAGCGTTCATTATTGTATATTTGTTTTAAAGTACTTACGTAACTTAAGTCAAAAGTGTCACCGTAACTAAGGAGAGAATAATTTATTATTTAATTTCAAATTCTTTTTATCTAATTTAATTTATTTTTATTATTTATCACCTTGAAGTAATAAAATTGTTATTAAAACATAATGAAATAAATCTATCTATACAAAAATGGAATTATGCAATCGTAATTATGAACAAATTTCTTTATTACTTATTTCTGTAATGAAACACAGATTCGTATGACTAAGAAAGAAGAGCGCATAAAGTTATATGGGCGTCCGTAATTATTTTTATGTTCGCGAAAGCCAATTAATATTCCAGTCTCGATTATTATGTTAAAATTAACTTTTTATGATAATTGCTCAGTTTTAGTTGTCCGCACACGAGCTTGTCGCATTTATCCATAAATAGCAACAATGCTTGAAACCGTGTCATTGTTTAGACGTTGCATTTTCTTATTATAATTACCCAATGAAACAATTTGTTTTTTAATTTAATAAGATTATTGTAAGAAAATTTATTTAAGTTAAAATTTTTACTAAATAAAAACATGTTAATTTATTTATTTAAGGAATCTCCATTTTATAATATACATTTCATTTACAAAAAAAAAACTAATAAATATAATCCTAAGTCTAATTGGTGTAATGAGTCCCAAAATGGTTCAATAAAACCTTAATTAATATTAAGATAATAACGCTTAACTTTACTGTTTAATATTGCTGTAAATAATACATGATTCAAATCAAATCGTTATTTACTTAAGCAAAATTAGGAAATACATATCATTAAATTGTTGATATTTGTGCATAAGATCATCACTGTATTTTTAATAATAAAAAAATGATTTATTCACGTGGTTTAAGTAACTGTGACTACGTCAATAAATTCTTTTTTCTTCTGTTATTATTAATACCGAGAGAGGCTTTATTTAAATCTGAGACGAAAATGTTTTTTTGTTGAGAACAATTAGAATGCGTGTCCGACGCCGGACTCGACCATTTACACCGGAGATTAATTTAATTTAACAACTTTGTAATTATGCGGCAGAGCTGTACTGACGAGGTATGAATCCCGAAACACGTGTCTGTAGATAGCCTTATACTACGTATTTTGTGTTCTTTGCATTAAATAATCTCGAATCAAAAATTGTTGCATTATACAATATGTTATTGCTATGCAACAGCAAGTGTTCATTATGTAATCAATGTCTCTCGGGATAGAGGCCTGAGAAATGTTTATTATCATAGGCATAAATTTTTAAAAAGTTTTGAAATTGTTTAAATTTGTTGTTTATTTATTACCTAAGTAATTAAAATTTCACATATGTGTAATTAATTGTAAGTCCTACTGATTTTATCCAAAGTATTTAGCAAACAATACGAATTTTCAGACCTAGATTTATTTCATGCGCCTCGCGAGGTGTTACAAAAAATATTTATTTTTTTAATTTTAGATTAACTAAACATAATGAGCGAATTTTGATTCATACTTATATAATATAATATAATATAATATAATATAATATAATATAATATAATATAATATAATATAATATAATATAATATAATATAATATAATATAATATAATATAATATAATATAATATAATATAATATAATATAATATAATATAATATAATATAATATAATAGATAGATAGATAGATATATTATTTACGGAATCTCCATTATACAAATATTATAAATACAAAATTATTACATATTATTAATTATTATATAAATCCCAAAGTGAATAAATTACAATTGTAGCAGTAGTTTAACAAATTAAAAAGTAAATAAACAAACAAACAAATAAATAAATATATAAATAAATTCACAAATAAATAAATATATATAAATACAATTAGTTAACAACGACATCGGAAAAACGTAAATTTCGTAAATGTTTTTTGAACTGCGGAAAAGTTGAACCAAATAAAATAAAATGTGGATTATCACCTATTACATTTGCGTATTGAGATATACGATTAATTGGATTATTTAATCCATAATATAATATAATATAATATAATATAATATAATATAATATAATATAATATAATATAATATAATATAATATAATATAATATAATATAATATAATATAATATAATATAATATAATATAATATAATATAATATAATATAATATAATATAATATAATATAATATAATATAATATAATATAATATAATATAATATAATATAATAGACAATAACAATTGGCTTTTCAATTTGAGATTTATAATTATAATGTCGTGATTGTCTTCTATTCCATTATCTATAATGGTGAGATTATCTTTAGGTAGAATCAAAATTGATAAAAGTGTGAATCACAATTCGTTCATTATATTTAGTTAATCTAAATTAAAAAATAAATTATTTTTTGTAACGCCTCGCAAATTATTATTTGTTGTAATAATTTTGTAGTACAGCTTTGAAAATCCCAATTAAAAATTCAATTAGTTTAACCGTTTTTTTATTTCTACAATAACAATAAAGTAATAAAGGCAGGAAGACCTATGTTCGATAGCCATTTAACAATTAATTAAATTTGTGTGATATACTTAATTAAATATTGATGTGTTCTTGTAAACTTAATTGTTAATAGAGATTGTTATATATATAACAACAAAAATATTATATATTAGAAATAAACTAGAAACTAAGAAAAAACGTCGTAATAAGTACATTATAAATTTATTGAACTTTGAGTTGAATGTATAATTTGGATTACACGATTAAATAAGAACACAACATTGTTGGTAGTTTCACAGTTATTTTTATAATTTGTACAATAAGAGTTAAAAAATAATAACTCGACATTTTGGATTGTAGAAATATAAAAAAAATGGTTAAGCTAAAAAATGTGTTAATAAGGTCATTATAAATTTATTGATTTTTTTAGCAGTTTTGTAATATAATTCGGTTTTCACTAGTGATGGTAGTGAAAACAGCTAAAAATATCAATAACAAAGTCGATCTTTTATTACAGCTAAATTAAGTAAATTATAATTTTTTTATTAATAAACATAAATTTGAAATCACTTTTTCGTTTTAAATACTTAAAATGACAGATTTAGTAATACTCGATTACTAATATTATTCAATTTTGCCCAATACTAGTTTTTACAATTAAATAAAAACAAAAGAGATTTGTTTTTAATTTCACAGTTTTTTATTTCAACAACAACAATTTGTGAAATCTTGAAAAACTCTATGAAATCCGAATTGTTTTGTAAAACAACTCAAAACATAATATATAAAGTTTTTGATTAAATCCAATTACAGACGATGACATCCAAAATGTTTGCCTTAATTTCATTGTTTTTCAAAATTTATAGCTTATAATTAGGAATAATTCCATGAGCAGTTTTGTAAACATCACATGAAGGAAGAAAATGAGGTGCAATTAAGCTCACTTACGTTTAATTATATCGTATTATTTTATTAAGAATAAATTGAAATTCACGATATTTTCACAATTATTTAATTAAATCTAATTCAGAATCTTTAAATATATTTTATCTGTTATTAAAAATTAAGTTATTAGTTTTGTGTGGGAAATTAAAGTCATATTTATATAATAATGAAGCCACATTTCTTCTTCTTTCAGATGTATAAAACTCGATTTCTGCAGTATAATATGCTGAATGGGAAAAGCGATATGAAGAATAATACAAATATAAATATTTTGTTGGTGCTTTGCTGCATTAAGTCGCATTTGAATAGAATGGGTTTTTTTGTGGAAGGGGATGTGATCAATTAAAGATACTTGTTAATCATAGAACCAAAATGAGCTATTTTTATATTCGGACTTTGTTTGATATGAATATTTTCTTATTTATTTATTTAACGGAATAAACCATTTTTACAAATATAAGACATACATGTAAAATGCAATAAATTTATATGTATTACTAACTAATTTTAAATACAATAGTAAACACTTTGAATGCAAATATAAACGCAAAAAGAAAAAAAAACCTTAACAGTCACCAACAACTAGATTACAACAATGGAATGACCCAACTCCTTCCATAAAATGCATGAATCTTGATAGATCGCCACAGAATAAATCACACTTTGAATGGCTCACTAGAGAGTTAGCCGTACGCATAAACCGAGAGAGGGGGCTGTAAAACCCATATTTGGTTGGTATTAATGGTTTTAATATTTAGACATTGGTAGTTCATATTGTATGAAATAATTATGAATAAATTATTAAAAATCAACGAATAAAACACTGATTAGATTGAATAACTTTAAATTTTCGACTAGTTTTAATAAAACAAATTATAAATTCTCTTGAAAATGGATAACCCGAAACTAGTGGAGAATTTAAAGTTATTCAATCTAATCTGTGTTTTATCGGTTGATTTTTAATAATTTATTCATATTTATTTCATATTTTCTTATTATTTAATTATTACAAAAAAGAAGTTTGTTCTGTAAATAACTTAATCACAGGACCAAAGGAATAAAAATCGTGGATTTTTTTTCTTACTTAATTGAAAAGATAACGGAAGCGCCATCTATTGATTAATTTATTTTATTAAATGATATTTATTGAATTATTTAGTTATTAATTTTGCCTTTTCCATTGATTTGTTTAAATGATTTACGGAACAATAATTTAAAGAAATCAACGAAAAAGGCAAAGTTACTTTTCTAAATTAATTAATAATATTTTTTTTATTTTGGAATTTGGATGATATGAAAATTGTATTGTTATTTAATTTTGTTCTGTAAGTAATGATAGTACCAAAAGAAGGAAAAAAAGTGCATTTTCTAATTTTATCAAATATAAATGCGACTAAATAATCACTACTTAGTCTCCTGTCTGTTTGGGATTGATAAATAAATATTTTGATGCGTATTATTTTTATTTTGTATTTTGTCGTAATTTGTGATTGGTAATTTGCCTTTTTTTATACATATGTTTTATAATCTTTTTAGAGCGTCACACTTTTCTTATAAAATTTTTAATATGTAATTATTATTGTAATTTGGAAATGGAGATTCCGTTAATAAAGTAAATTGAAATTGAAATTAATCTTGTTATTTTTTAATTCAGAGTTTGGTCAATGTAAAAATAATAATTATTATTATAATAACTATATATTATTTTACTATATATTATTTTTTATTCAAAGTTTGGTTAATGTAACAAAATAATATATTACTATCAAAAGTAGAATTTGTTCTGCAAATCAATTAATTGCAGAGACAAATTAATGGAAAAAAAAAATTAATTAAATTTTTAATTAATTTAATTTTATATGTTTATTGATTATTCATATATCTTTTTTTATTTTGGAGTTTGGTCGATATGAAATTTTATTATTATTAATTTTTGATATGTATATAATCACAGTACTTAAAGAATGAAAAAAAAGTGAAATTTCAAAATTAAATAATAATATTTTTTATTCATTAATTATTACAACTAAAATAAATTGAATCTTGATTATTTACTATGTCTCGTCTACACAACTATTTCATTGAATACGCATATTTTTTTCTTAATTAATTATTTATAGAACCCGATAAAGATTTTTATTACCGTAAATTATTTAATGACGTCAAATTTAATAAATGATTATATGTTGTGACCCAGATTTCCATTGGTAGTTTATTCTTAATTTGTTTATTTAATAAATATTTAAATAAAAAAAGGACGAAAATGAAATGATTCTTACGGTCCATTTAAAGATATAATATTGTACCTTGAGAATTTTCCTTGAAACTTATTTACTCGTTGTGATGGGTTGTTTGTTTTCACTATTTAGGTCTCTACTTCGATATCTTGACTTTTAAAATTATTGGCGGGAAATAAAAGAAACAGAGGTGAAGAAAAAGAAAACAGTGTCTTAGTTTTAGTTTTTAAATTGTAGCTCAAGTTTGGTTTGGTTTAATGGTTTTTTATTTTATACCAAATATTTGCGTCAGTTTGAGAATGGCTTTAATAACTTCGAAGCAATAGTAACTCAATAAATTGGAGCTTTCATTAATGGGACAGTCCTCTAAATAATTAAAAAAAAAATCATATTTTTTTTCGATCAAAATATTCTTTGGGATGTATATATACAAACAGCTTTATTCAGACAACATTATGTAAGCTTATATATACATTTACATTTACTTAACAAGAATAAGTATTGTGTAAGTCTGTCTGGGCTATCGACCTGGGGTCTTTCTGCCTTTATTATATTCGCCGGAAACGATACAATTCTGCACACAAGCGGACAAAGAGCGCGAAGAGTTGCGGATAACAGAAGCTGCCAAAGATGCCACATCAACCTGGAAGGAATGCTCTATGGGCCAGGAATTGCAGACTAGAGGTATTTTGAACTAAACTGCAAAAAATGTAACTCCAAACTTCAAACTATTATAATTTTTCAAACTGGTGACCGTCATAACTTTTTAAACAAACATACGATTTACATCGGAATTTGATTTTTGTATACTAAATTAAATTTTCTAGTTGCATACCTAGCCGTTTTTCTATCTGTTAAAAAAGTCTGTGCTTGAAAATGACAAGTGTCAATTTTTGAAAGTATAGTCACAATGAAGAAAATAATATTATATAATATTTCATATTATATTCCTTTCTTCACTTCTTTATTTTAAACTATATAAATTATTAATCTTTTTTCATACATATGATCAGAATCTGTTTGTTCATCTTTGATCAACTTCGAAACATTTCATAATTTAATCTATACTCAGAAGCTCACAAGGACGATACAACGTCCATAGTTTCCTTAGTATAACTAAGATTTAATACACTATTTGTATACTCTACAAACAGTGCATTATGTTGTTTCATCAAGTAAAAGCCTCAACCATTGATTATTTAATTTCTAATAATCATCCACTAACAAAATTAATTCCCATGCAAATTTGGACAATACCGCTAAGTCGAAGGATAACCTTGCGGTTGGAAAGTTTAATGACACATACCGGTTAAAGAATGATATTTTGAAAGAATAGTAATAACGCGGCAGGCAGACTTTTTGAATTAATCACCCATTCTCGTTTCCCAGATTTCGACACGGATTTCGTCGAAAATTCCATAAACCTGGACGCAATTCGACCAAGCGAACATGCTCCACAAATTGCAATTGTTTTCGGTTCGGTCACCCCAGAAAATATTAGGATGTAAGATTTTTTAATGAGGTTAATATCCATAGATAATTTCAGCATATTTATTAAAATTAATAAAAATTCATGTTGTGTTTTACGTAATGGTGAATTAATTGATGGACGCCAAAAAGTAGGATTGTTTCTTTTCTTTAGCAAATCAATGAAGAATCATAATTAATTGTTTCTAAATAATAAAAAGTACCTGCATAATGTGGCAGAAAAGGTGTAATGATCTTTAATTAGAAATTCATTAAGAATAATTATGGAAAAATTTATTGTATTATTGCTGCATGAGCTAATTTAAAGAAATGTAAATTTAGAAACGGTGAACCACACAAGTGTTGAATAATAAACATAAATCTAAAAAATATAGCTGATTTCATGTTTGAGTATCATTTTTATTTGATTTTACACCTAATTATTTTTTTTGAACTAAATATATTTTATAAATAAAAGAAGTTATAAAAACAAAGTTATAAAGTGTTTTATTTAATAAACTCAAAATATATAACCAAGTGAAAGTCTTAACAATCAACAAACAAATATATTTCTGAAACAATATTATATTTAGTAGTTGAAGTTTTAAAAACCAAATTATCAAAAAAATTGGTGTAATAAGAACAAGAACATTTTAGATTGGTGAAACTTAATGGGCCATAGTTTTGAAATTATGGTGTTTTTTTTTTTGAATAAACAAAAAATTTATATCGCATAAAATCTAGAATTTGAAAAACTTTATGATTTCCGTACTTTCTTCAGCGTGCTTATTGGTTCACTTACTTTCTTCGCTTGCAGTTGTAATCATAAATCAGCTATTAAATGACACTCCTAGCACACTGATTTCCGTTCATTTATTTTACAATTACTATTATGAATTTTTCACTATTTAATACATCAGCAAATTTTTCATTTATTAATATATATCTGCAACAATTTTAATCCTTTAGTATTCCCATCTATATCTTACACTTTATTAACGATACATAAGTCGACTATATAGATAGGACATAATCGGGGCTATTCCCTATGGAAAATGTTACGTTTAACGTTTGCGTTAATTAACTAATTCACATTATATGAATATATATCTATTACAAAAGTTGCTTAGACGGTGATGATAAAAATAAAATACACGTTAAACTTAAAATTTCCCTTATGAAGTTACAAAATAAGCGATACTCTATCTAGGGGCAAAATTTGGAACACTTTTTTAATTTTATGGTTTATAAATGCACGAATCATTTTTCTACGCTTTAAATTTCGTATTTTTTTGTATAGAAATCACTTCCAGAAAATAATTGTGTGATTTAAAGTTATGATTAAATAGTGTTGTGTGCAAGGATGTGCTTGAAATTCAACGAATAAGTAGTTACATTTCCATAAGTTTCCTTCCAACTTGAGTATAAACAAATTAAGTATCTAACACAAACGCAACATCGTTAATGTTATCTTAAATAAAACTGCACTAAAGCAAATTTAATCACAGTAGTTTAAGAGGGAATAATTTATTAATTATTTTTATTTAATTCATATAATTATATTCGGGCATACATTTTCCTTCAACAATTTAAAAATTTCAGATGAGTGAAATTCTCGACAATTAAACATATTAGAAGAAAATTGAAATGTACAAAAATTCCAGTAATTATTTTGTATAAATAGTTGTTTATAAAAATTGAATCAAAATTTAAATTCAACTTTGTATTAAATCCTTCAAACAATAATTTATTAAAATTTATTAAATTAATTCAAATTCTAATAATTTATCTTTATTAGAAATATCTTAAATAAAACTGCACTAAAGAAAATTAAACAAACGCAATAATTAAAGCTGAAATAGCGAACCCTGTAACCGATATTTAAATTGATTAATATATCAAAATGTGAATATAGTTGCGTTAATGTGAACCATATTATTTTGCATACAATAATCTCAACAAATATTCGCTCAAGCTACATTTAATATTTCTTTTTTTAAATCCACGGTTAAACTAAAAAATAAAACATTACAAAGTAAACAACAAATTAAATCTATTTTTATTTCTGAAAACAGACAATTTAACGCAAATTAAAATGAAGCGCTTGAATTATAAGAGCATTGTTGATTACAGACCCACTAATGACACCTGAATAATGCAGTAATGACGGCAAAGCCAAGGCAAATGACATTTAGTCATTTAATGGCGGTCGCGAGTTAATTATTAATGTTAATGTTTAAAGTGCTCGTTTGTGTTTGCTCCTAATCTATTATTTAAAATGCACATAATAATTTGTATTAAGAATATTAGAATCGTAACAATCAAAGCTATGTTATTATTTATTAATTTAAATTAAATAAAATAGAATTTGAAAATACATGAACAAATTATTTTCTCTTTTATTTATTTATTTATTTATTTATATTAAATTATAGTAATAAAAAAATAAATAAATGTAGAATTTGATTTTCTCTGATTTAAATAAGAAAAGTAATAAAATATATTTATTGGAAATAAAAATAAAATTATAAACTTAAGTGGTAGAGCAGTAAAAAAACTAGTGTTGCGAAAAATTGAGTAATATTAGTAATCGTGTATTTCTAAATGGGCAATTTTAAATAAACAAAGTCAATAATTAACAATAAATTGTTATTTTTCAATAAATAAGGAACAATATGAATAGATTATTAAATTAAAAATCAACCAATAAAACAAATAAAACACAGATTAGATTGAATAACTTTAAATTTTCGATTAGTTTCGGGTTTTTAGCCCATTTTCAGGAGAATTTAACATTTAGTCGAGAATTTAAAGTTATTCAATCTAATCTGTGTTTTATTTGTTTTATTGGTTGATTTTTAATTTAATAATCTATTGTTTCTTATTTATTGAAAAATAACAATTAAATAAAACTATTGAATAGGGAACAGTTACAGATATTAATAGAATATGCAGCATTAATAAAATTGTCATATACTTAATTTAGCAGGAATAAAAAAGATCTTCAGTCAAAACTATTTCGCTATAGACAGAAATTTGCTTATAATAATGCGCATTATAGCGAGATTTAGTCTGTAGTCAAATGGCTAATGACTGCTACATTTGGGTAACTAAATTCCATAAATGTGGGAGGAGGATTTTATTTAATATTTATAATTATAAAATGAGTATGTTGCCATCAAAGTGTGAAATGCACTTGATAAAGTAATTAGTTATTTCCTGAAATGACTGGCAACTTTAGTGTATACTATTTTTTTTTTCTATTTTATACTTTAACTAATCATTCTACATATTTATTATGAAATTCATAAACAAATTAATATAAACTTAAACAGAATTAAATATATATGTATTTTAAATCCTATAAAGATAAATCATTCAAACATAAACAGCAGAGAAAAACTGCAATTGCCAATCATATAATTATAATAGAATAATAGGAATAACAGCATTTGTTTTTAAGTACTTACGTAACGTAAGTTAAAATGTCATAATAGTTAAAGAGGGAATAATGTATTATTTTTATTTAATTCATATAATTATATACGGACATAAAAGTTCTTTAAACGATTTAAAAATTACAGAGAAGTCACATTCTCCACAATTAAATATGTTAGAAGTAAGTTGAGATACATAAAAATGCAAGTAATTATTTTTTTATAAATAGTCGTTTAAAAGAGTTAAATCAAAATTTTAAATTAAATAAAATGAAAAAAAAGATGATTCACACGTTTGCAGCTATTTAAATTACAATGAAATTAAACAAGGAAAATTTCTGGCAATGATCAATAAAATTCGATCGAACCCTTTTTCCAACTGCAAAAAATACTTACACTGTAAGTTTTACAAACATCTATTGAAACAACTACTTCCCGAGCATTTACCCCGCCGGACATTGGATTACACAATAGATATTTGTTGTTGCATCGCAGCACTGCTGAGAAATTGCAACGGTGTGAGTCGAAATTATTTAATGAAAGGAAACAACAAATAATAGTTACAAGGCTATCTATAGACACGTGTTTCGGGATTTCATCCCTCATCAGTACAGCTATTTTAAAGTTATCTTTCACTATGTTCTTATTAATCACTTGGTGGAACATGATTAAAAATATATATATGAATAATAATTTAAATAAAATTCACTTGGTTTGTTTCACTAAACATATTTAAATTATTATTCATATATATAAATTTTAGAGTTAACTTTGATTTAAACCCTTCAAACAACAATTTATTAAAATTAATTAATTTAATTTAAATTTTAATAATTTATCTTTATCGGATTTTAAATACATCACACTTGTATATTTATTTTTGTTGAATTCTATACAATGTCTAGTTATCCTAGAGAATAACGGATTTTAATTAAAAAAAGTATGAAACAGAACATTTATTAAATATAGTTATATTAAAATTGAATTATAACATCCAATCATTGATAAAATGAAAATGTACTACTACTATACTATACGTAGTCTGTGATCCAACATAAATTGCCTTTTTTGTGGGATACGGTTTTTCTTCAACACTTGTCTAGGAGAACTCTGTAGGTTATCTAACCAAGGTTGCCTTTTCTTTATTGTAGAAACGTTTTTTTGACACTACTTATCTGTGGAATAATATTTTTTTTCTTCCACACTTTCCATTTATGAGAACCTTATAATTGTTTATTATACACTTTGACACGAATGAAGCTAAGTATGAAATTAAATTCCATTTCACACTTTGACTATAACAATTGAGGATTTTATTTTTATTAAACATTGAATACTTGCAACGTATTCATTAAAATCATCATCGCATATAATTCTTCTATAGTTTTCGATCATAAATAAATAGCAAAGCAAAAGGGGTGATTTCTGAAAACCCTTCATTGGTTATGAACTATAAAGGAGTAAGTAATAGGATAGTCCATAAGCTCAAAGGAAGGTTTTAATGTTTAAGAGCGCGCGATACCATCTTCTTTCGAAATAAAGTTGAATTTTTAGTTTTTATTACAGATATTTTAAATCTGTTTTCGCTGATATTTCTATTTTTTAGTTGCAGGGTGCACTATGACGCGCTTTTTGAAATATATTTTTTTAAATATAAAAAAACTAAAAAAAACTGAAACCATGTTGCCATCATAAATATTTTATATATATATATATATATATATATATTATCATATAACCCTTATACCCTTTTGAGTGTCGGGTGTATAAATATTTTTTACGAAATTTAATCATAATAACATTTTTGAATTCAAAGATAGAACCAAATTTTATTTATCAATTAATCTTCTAGTTTATAAAAATAGAACATTTCAATAGTGGTTGATACTTTTATAATTATACAAATTCCCATTCGAAATATTATGAATGCATAATTAAAGACGAAAAAACTAGCAGGTATTAATTCAATTCTAAATTCAGCACTATAATACACTGACATTCGAATATTTACACAGGTGTTATTAATTTCGCAACTGGATTTACGAACTACGGCGCATTATTGAATACTTGCAATGTATTCAGTACAGTTATCATCGTATATAATTATGTTATAGTTTTCTATCATAAAAAAATAGTAATGTGAAGGGGGTGCTTCCTGAAAACCCTACTTTGGTTATAAACTACCCTATCCATAGGCTCATAGGAAGGTCTAAAACTTTATAGTTAAGTCAAAGTTAGAAACAAAATAAGTAATAGGATAGTCCATAGGCTCAAAGGAAGGTTTTAAAGTTAAGGTTATAACAAAATTTAATTATCAATTAAATAATCCCTAAGAATCCTCACTAAACAGAGTGCCATCTCAAAAACCCACTACATAATCACTCTAATGAATTACTTTACGAATCCACCCAAATAACTCCTATATTCCAGCGTATACTTACCCTCTTCACAAAAATTTCTCAAAACCCTCACAGTGTATACCTTCTTATAAAATATTGCATTCTTTGCAACCCTAACATTCCCCCAAATATAGTAACCCTTCGGTGACTATTCACCAATTTATTAACTCACGCATGCATGACTGTTCAGCTAGCATAGTTTTAATTTGAAAATCACAATAAATTCATACAGGGCAAAAAGACCTATAGTCGATAGCCCATGACAGAATACTAACACAATTGTACATATTGTTATAATAAATTTTGTAAATGTTTTTTATCATATTGTCTGAATTAATATTTTTGTATATATAATTAATTATTTTTTTTTATTTTATATAAAAAAATAGCACATTTAATAGTTGTTGATACTTTTATAATTAAACAAATTCCCATTCTAAAATATGAATGCATAATTAAAGACGAAAAAACTAGCAGGTAATAATTCAATTCTATATTCAGCACTATAATACATGGACATTCGAATATTTAAACAGGTGTTATTAATTTCGCAAGGGGATTTACAAACCACGGAGCATTTCGCAAGGATTGTGCCTTTTCACTTAATGACGGTCTTTGGATGCATTCATTACAATAATAACAAATAAATATTTAATATCGCGTTTCGTGCCGAATGAAATTATCCGCGTTTACGATTGAACGTAAAAAAATGTATATATAAGGTAGGTAGATTGTAGTAAATAAATCGATTACATAAAAATAATTGTAATTCATAGCTTATTTGCGTTTTTTTTTTTCCTTTCATTTTTAATATTCGAAGCATTCGTTTAGTGATTTAATTTAAAATTGCATTTATTCAAAACGTGAGTAAAGTTTTAATTGTTAACAAGTTTATTGCGAACGTAAAAACTGAGACACATTAATTTTTCCATTTAAATTTTTATACACGTTGACCCCTGAAATTTTGAATGCATCTCATTTTTTGCATAGCGATCAATGATAATAATCGAGACATAATACAACGACATTACATATATTCAAAATTTCAGGAGACAACGTGTATATATAACAAATATTTTCTTCCTTTTCAAAATATTTGGATAAAATATAATGATCGTTAACAGTCTATGTCAAAAAGTCCCTGTCAGAAATGAATGCTGTAAAATGAAGTGATGAATTCACGTAGGGTTAGACTGGGGAGTTTACGTTTGGGACATAGTTCTATGTTATGAAATTTAAGGCAAATTTTTCATATAGGAAGAAACGTTTTTTTATTGGAATTTTTTATACATTTTATGGCTAAATTAATTAAAAACTATAAAAATATATGTAATGAATGTCATTTACACAATTTTACCTTCGATCGAAACACGTGTCAGGTTACTGATAATAAACCTTATATTTATAAATATAAATGATTTACTCTAAAAAATTTCAATAATTTACTCTGAAAGAAACAAAAATCAAGATTATTTTTAACTTTTGTTTGTATAATATAATTTTCGAATCATTATGCTTGTTTCTATCGCAAACAAATTAACTGATCTGTCTTGTCATTTTCAAATATTAATTAGATATTGCATCTGACAAGTAAGCTTGTAATTATAAAATATAAAGAAAATAATTTAAAAATAATTAATACACTATTTCTTCTTTGGCTATTGTGATATTTTGACTTGCGTTATGTAAGTACATTAAAATAAATATACATTATAACAACTACCGAGCAAATACCCCACTAGATTATTAAATAATGGATACTTGCTGTTGCATATGAATAACATATTTTTATTGGCAATACTTTCAATAAATTATCCTGAAGAAAATGTAACAATAGAAATAACTTTTGAGTTTGTATGTAAAACATAATTTTCGGGGCTATTTCGTGTGTGGATCAATTATGTTAAATTTAACGTATGTAAAACTGTGAAGATAAAGAATAACGTGTAATTTAAATTTTACATTTCACTGACGAAATAGCCCCGAATATTGTGTTTTAGATACAAATGCAAAAGTAATTTTCATTGTGTCATTTCTTTCAGGTTAATTTAATGATGAAGATAGTTGAAATGTTTCACATTGCAGTTTTAATTGAAACAAAAGAAAATATTAATTAATTAATTATTAATAATCAGAAATATTTTTGTATACTTATTTCTTAAGTATTTAATTGTAGAACAACTAGAAAAAAATAATTAATTAATTAATTTATAATTCTTTTCATTCAATTTAATTTATTGAAATTATTACCAATAAAAATATGTCTAATCATGATTATCATTTCTATTATTTTAGAATAAATCATTTAAATTACAGATTGCTGGCTTTCTGTTAAATTTCATCCATTATTTTAATGATTTTAATCTAATGATTATAAACTGTTTTCAATTTCACGATTTATTATTTCTTTACGATTCGTAATGTCTAAATTTTCCATTGATATGAAATGATAATTTGATAATAACCTCAATTCCAGGTAATCATGCAATTATGGCAATTTTTCCTTTCAATTACGTCTAGTCATAAAAGTATACATATACATATAAAAAAATATAATCATATACAGAAATATGCATAAAATATGAATGCATATTTTAACATGAATACTTGTTTTTTTTTTGTCATGTAAATTAGTTTTTAATGTTTTTCTTTATAATTTACGACAACGCATTTTTCATATTTCCATTAAATTACAATTATTGTTATTGTGCACAAAATAATTGTTTTAATTATAAAAACAAATAAATAAGAATTATTTTTTAATATGATTAATATTTCTAATATTTAAATATTGGTAGTTTATATTATAATAATTATTAAATAAATTATTAAAAATCCCAAATAAAAGAAATAAAAACACAGAATAAATTGAATGACTTTAAACTGTGTTGTAAAGACATTTTTTTATTGAAAATATTGAATGACTTATCCCTAAAAGAAACAGAAATTGAAATGAATAAATTCAAGATTATTTAAATTGAATAACTTTAAATTGTGTTTTTATTTGTTTTATTCAGATTTTTAATAATCTAGTTCAATAATTTTCACATAACTACCGTTACACTTTTCTATTTTCGTTTTTATGTTATTATTAAAACTTGTTAATTGTTGAGGCTTCTACTTTGTTATACATTGTAATTCAATTTTAATAAATGAAACATTTTTTTACTTCGTTTGTATAACTTTTGTTCTGTTCGAACAAAAATGTTCGGTTTTCGAAATTATAATCAACCATAAAACCGAGTTATACAAACGAAGTAAAAAAAGTGTTTAATTTATTAAAATTGCAGTAATTTTAAAATATTATCGACTTTTTTTTTTCAATAGAAATTTCATGTAATTTTTCATAATAAGACATTTAACTTTATTAACTTTTTGTTCGATTTATGGTTTAAGAATTGATAGTAAATCAATTCTTAAACCATTTGGGATAGAAGACTTGATCGCATTATTGATATTTGTGATATTTAACTCTCTCACTTATGTATATATCTAATATTCTTGTAATGTAAAAATTATAAAATGAAGTATTCCGTAAATAAAGAATTATTATTATTATTATTATTATTATTATTATTATTATTATTATTATTATTATTATTATTATTATTATTATTATTTATATATTGCTATTTGTTTATACATATACGCATTATGGTTTGTCTTTTGTTGTATTTACATTTGTAAGTTTGAAATTTACGTAAATAAATAATATAATTATATTTTGATTTATATAAAACATTTTCAGTCTGGACCTATGATCGAAAAAATATTAGAAATAAAAAGAAGAAAATGTTTTCCAACGTCAATACGAATTCATTCAAAACTATTTTAGAATTACAATAATTAACAACGAAAACATAATTTCATTCTAATTTGAAAATAATTTCGTGTTTCCATTAAAAATTAATCCACTATTAAATTAAGCAATACGATTTTCTTATTGGAAATAATCGAAACGGGTTTTTCTAATCTATAATTGCTTTTTCACTGTGATTAGTGTTTTCTGGCTTTATTTGTTCTGTGTTTTTAGATAAAATAAATATAAAAAACCTTTAGTTGTTTTTTTATATTCTTAATATACAAACTATACAAACTTAAAAAGAATCTTTGAAGTGTTCATATCGACTTACATGCGAATAAAAGTAACTGTAAACTTTTATTCGCATGTAAGTCGATGTGAACCCCTCAAAGATTTTTTAAAGTTTTTTTGACTACTTCATTTTTAATGTCCATTTGTATACAATCATCAAAAATAATCAAGCGAAGAAAACATTACAGATTATTATGATTTTAAAAGATTAAAATCATAATGTACGTAGCTTAAATAAATAAAAATTTTAAAGTGTTTTTTTTAATTCTAAAAGGCTTTTTTATTTAATTTAATAACAGCTACGTGAAAATGGAAAAACTAAAATCATAATACACTGTAAATTTTTCTTCGCTAGTTTATTTTATTGGATATTACAAATAAACTAGTCAAAAATAGTTTACAGAGTATAGTGATTTAAACTTGTTTATATAACTTGTGAAATATTAATAATAGGAAGAGTTTTTTCACTTGGTCAGTTTTTTTTTTATTAAATTATATTACAATAAATTTAAAAATAATTGATTTAAATAACTAAATAACTATCACAGCGCGCGGCAGGTGAGGGTCGCTCTTTTTAATTAATTTGATTCAATTATTTTCGTTTAATTTTATTCGGTTTTGATTTAAATTGAATTAATTTGGTTTAATTTAATTTAAATTGATTTAGTTTAATTTTATTTAATATAATTGATTTAATTTTGCTGATTGTATTTTAATTAATTTAATAAATTTATTTTAACATCTTTAAATTATGTAAGGCATAGCTGTACTGACGAGGAATAGATCCCGAAACACGTGTCTGCAGATAGCCTTAAATTAAGTAACGTTCCTTTTGTTGTTTTTACATTGAATTTTTCTCGGATCAAAATTTGTTGCATTATGCAATATTTTATTGATGTGCAACAGAAGGTGTACATTATGTAATTCAATGTCCGGCGTGGGTATTTGCCCGGGAAGTAGTTGTTTTGATGTGCATTTGTTTAACGTACTTACGTAACGTAAGCCAAAAGTCACAGAGCTAAATGTGAAAATAATTTATTAATTATTTTCAAATCATTTTTATTTAATATAATTGATTTACTCAATTATTTAATTAATGAATTATTTTCCCTTTAGATATTGAAACTTTTTGACTTATTTGAAGTAAGTCTTTTTAAAAATAAAAAAAAATCCATTGAAACAACTGCTACCCTGGTAAATACCCCACCGGACTTTAGATACAGAATGCTGTAACAACAAATGTTCTTTGAGTTGTTTAATGCCTGGAAGGGTATATTCCCGGGAAGTAGCATAAGATATTCATGAATCAAAAATTGATACACTTGTGCTGGTTGAGTTACGTGAAGATGATAAATATAAAGAAAGACACATTGTATCCACTAATTATTCGTTATTTAAATTTACTAAATGTACCCTACATAGCACAAACTCATCCAATCATTATAAATTGAATATCCCTTTTCGAATATTGGAATATCCGCGGATATATATTGAGCGTCCAATCAAGTTGCGATGTATATATTTAAATTTTTAAAATTTACGGAATAAATATTCTATGAATATCCATAGGATATAGTAAAATAAATATCCATATTTAATTCACGAATTGATATCCATTGAATATACTTTGATGAATATTTATTAGAGAATATATATTGAATATTCATTGTATGTTGCCGAATTTGGGATATATGGTGGATATCTATTGGATATTTTGTGCTATGTGGGACATTTTGAATGCTTTGAATCAAAAATTGTTGCTACTTCTCGGGCAAATACCTTGTCAGACATTGAGCAACACAATGGACATTTGCATAATGATTGCATAATAACATTTGTGCTTTAACAGTAAATGTCCATGGTGTTGTTTAATGTCTGTCGGGGTATTTGCCCGGGAAGTAGCAACAATTTTTGATTCAAGAATATTTATTGCAAAAAAAAACGTTACGTAATATAAGACCGTAACGTTTTTTTGTGTTCTTTTCAATAAATATTCTTGAATCAAAAATTGGAGCCAAAATGATGCAGTATCTAAGAGGAAAATGATTAATTAATTATTTACTTGTGTAATTTTTTACAGCGTATAGTGATTTTTTGCATTTTCTTTTAATCTTATTGTCTAAAAATATTTTTCTTATATGAAACTTGATTTATGTACAAAATTATAATATACACCAATAAACTACCATTATTATCGTTAAATAAAACTCTTTAAACTTTTATTGCATAACAGTTAAATTCAATAAATTAATTGTAGTATGACTACAGTTTCAACACTTTACACTTGTTATCAAACTAAAAGTTTAAATAATTTAATTAATAAACAATGCATGACAAAGCTGAAATTTTAGTTATTAACAATTTTATTGTTATTGTAAAGAAAAATATTTGTTACTGTTAATTTAGTGCCAGAAGTTCACTTAGTTCTGTTTTCTTTATCAATTTAAGTTATAATTTCAAATATTTTATCTTGTTAGTGTTGATTTATACTTCAAGTTACTTAAAGTTTTAATTGCAGTTATAGTTTAAGAATTTTTTAATTTGTAGTTGATAAGAATAGTTCAAGTTACTTAAAGTTTTAATTGCAGTTATAGTTTAAGATTTTTTAATTTGTAAGAATAGTTCATGAATGTGAACCTGATCATAAATTTTAAAACAAAAACCTTTCAGGGGTTGATATTATGTTTGTTGTGAATACATGATTTATAAAATTAAAGAATTTATAATGAGAAGTTCTTGAAAATAGAGTCACAACAATAAGTGTTATATTTATTATTTTCTGTGTCTATTCATTTAATGTTAGTAGAATTCTTATCAATATTTGTTATTTACAGTAAGTAATAGTATTTTCATCCAATTTGTAATAATTTAATGTAAAAAGGATTTTCCGTTTATTAAAGAAATAAATGCATTTAATTATATCAATATATAAATAAAAAATATATATTTTAATAATAATAATTAATCAAAAAAACCTATATAATAATAAATAACAAGGCTGAAAGATCTCTGGCATTTATTTATTTAAATAATTTACCTTTATACAAATCTAAAATATAATTAATAATATTTATCTATGTATAGTAGAATGTAGAATAAAAATATAGAAATAAGAACAACAAGAAAACAAATAATTGGCGCCGCTACTTGATTAAAAATTAAAAATCTACTAACAAACTAAATTTAATGACAGTTTAAGTTTACTACTACTAAACATCTTTATTCATGTAACATTTATAGATAGTTTATACATAGTTTAGGTAATTATTTACAATGTATTTGTAGATCTATATTCACATATATTATATGAAATGGCTAACGACCGAAAGTCTTTCCGCCTGTCTATGTCTAGTTCTTGCCATTGTTTATTTAATTTTCATGATTGCTATCGTCATTGTCAAAGTCCACATTATTTGATGAAATGAAATGATAAATTGTATGAAGGTTTTTTTTATATTTTGAAAGGATATTTGGATTTTGGGGGATAGTTTAAGTTTAATAATTTTAAATTCTTAACTTATTTCGAATTATTATTATTTAAATTCTCTTGAAAATGAGATAATGACCTAAAACTTAAATGGAAAAGAGTATTCATTCACTTGGTCACAGTTATTTAAATATATTAAATAAAAATGATTTGAAAATAATTAATAATTATTAATTATTTTCAAATCCATTTTATTTAATAGACCTAAAACTTGTTGAAAATTTAAAGATATTAAAAATTAAACTTTGTTTATATTTATATTATTGGTACGTATTTAATTATTTATTCATATTAATTATTATGAAACCAATTACGATTTTTTTTAAATGTTTTAAAATGTTATACATAATAATAATATTTGAATTGGACACTTTCTCCTCATTGATTACTTGGTAAAACTTTTAGATAATATTTTCATTTAAAAAGGTTATATTCACTTGGTTCTGTTTTACTAATTTTACTCTTTTACGTTTTTGAATCAATTGTTTTACTAATGTAAATTTAGTAAAACAAAACCAATGGAATATAACCTTTTTAAATCAATATATTAATAATATTTTTTTGTAATTGTAGTTATTAAACGTGCGAAGTTTTTAAGTAAACTTATTGAATAAGGTATTAATTACTATATGATAAAATTTATTTCCATTTCATCTTCTAAATGTAATTTTATTTATAAATTTGAATAAACTCACCTGCAACTTCAAATTATTCTTCGTTAAACCAAAAATAAAAAACACAAACAAACTTTTACTAAATATATGATTGAAAAAGCACAAACACCAACCAAACAAAACTATCTTAAACCACACCAATCAATCAACCGGAACCAACGCGACCGTCTTGGCCGAAATTTGGCCACTTTTTGAATTCGCGGACAGCACGAGTCCTCACCGGCCCGAAAAAGAAGAGGGGGACTCGCAGTCAAGGACGACGCTTACACCCGGACAGGTTCAGGACAATTAATCGAGGACGAAGTTCGCGGGCGCAAAACGAAGTCCGAAACGATCTTACTTTTCACCTGAAACGCGCGATAAGAATGTGCTTCGAGCGTTCGCTCCAATTGGTTTTATATAACCGGGGATTGTTGAGTACAATCCAAACTCATTAACGATCTTCGGCGGTCTTTCCTTTTTTTATACGCTAATGGATTTTGGTGTTGGATTTATTTGCAATTATCTTCAGGGGGATGGGAGGCTAATTATTTTCGGGAGGATGGGGTAATTAGGTCGTTTTGACATTGCACTAAGAGTATGGGGAAAATGTTAAATTACGACATTATTGTAACTTGCATTTCTATGAATTAACATAGCTTTAAATTCCGATTTTAATTTTCTGTTGCCACATCTTGGCTACACCCAAAAAACAAAATGGGTTTAATTAAATTCCCAATTAACCCACATAAAAATAGATTTAAATGTGGAAATAATTTATTAATTATTTTCAAATAATTTTTATTTAATATATAAAAATGTTTAAGTTTGAAGAAGAAAAATAAAATAGTATTAATTGTAATTTATTTTTACGATGATTGTTTCACCAAGTCTTGCTTCTTCTTGCGACTTACAACAAAAATAAAAGTGTAGTTTTGCTTTATTCAATTTGTAATATCAATAAAATTAACCGATTTAAACTATGATTTTTTTTAAGAATTCATGCGCGTCCTAGGTTTTTAAAATAAATTGAAGAGTATCGATTTTTTTCCTTTTTTGGCCTCGGATACACGTCCATATAGCCAGCTCTCAGTGGTTTGAAGAGAAAGATTTTTTAAAAATACTTTATTATAGTTTACAACTTAAATTTTGAATCCTTTAAAAATTAAATTGTAAGATCATATAATTGTATATTATTAGTTGCTAGAAGTTCATTAATATAATTATTAGGTAAAAAAATTATAAAGGCCTTTTAAAACTGTTGTCTTTGTTATATTTTTTCACAAGAAAATATAGTTTAGACTCTAAAAATTTTCCACATTCACACAAATCACTGTCAGAAACACCAATTTTAAATAAATGAGTACGAAGGCAGCCATAGCCCAACTTTAAAGTCTCGTAGTTAAATTCAAACAAAATCCCAATCTTAATAAAATCAAAGAACTACAAGAGAATAAACAATAACGTAGAGATATTTTGTAAATATATTTTTTTAGTGATGATTAGATTTAAAACATAAGAAAATAAATTAATTGTGCATTCAAATTGAAATAAATTATACACAAATCACTGTCAGAAACACCAATTTTAAATAAATGAGTACGAAGGCAGACATAGCCCAACTTTAAAGTCTCGTAGTTAAATTCAAACAATATCCCAATCTTAATAAAATCAAAGAACTACAAGAGAATAAACAATAACGTAGAGATATTTTGTAAATATATTTTTTTAGTGATGATTAGATTTAAAACATAAGAAAATAAAATAATTGTGCCTTCAAATTGGAATAAATTATAAAACTGAAAATAGTTTATTTTCCTGAGTTTGAATCTAATCAGCATTTAAAATATTTTCAGCTTTGTGTGTGTATTCACACATAGAAAATCCTGAATTTTATAGAAATCTAGAATTTTGTTTATTTTAAATGCTGATTTGGTATAAAAGTTAGAAAATGAACTGATCATACCTTCAGTTTTATAATTTATTTAAAACTGAAGGTATGAATAGTTCGTTTTCTTATTTTATAAGTATAATAATCATTAAAAATATATTTCCATAAATATGAATCATTCTCTGCGTATTATTTAATATCTTATAGTTCTCTGGTTTATTTTGATTGATAGATTGTATTTAACTTCGAAAGTCTTCATTTTTTTCAAAAACCTAATAACGTCAAATATATAATCAGCCAATTATGGCCGATTAACTCATACACGTACTTTACATCGATTGAAGATAATCATGAAGTTGTCTATGTCTAGTTCTTGTCATTGTTTATTTAATGTTCACGATTGCAATCGTCATTTTCAAAGTCTACATTATTTATTAAATAAAAATGATTTGAAAATAATTAATAAACAAACAACAAATGCACATTAAAACAACTACTTCCCGGGCAAATACCCACGCCGGACATTGAATTACATAATGTACACCTGCTGTTGCACATCAATAAAATATTGCATAATGCAACAAATTTTGATCCGAGAAAAATTTAATGTAAAAACATTATTTGATGAAATGAAATGATCAATTGTCGATGAAGGTTTTTTATATTTTTTATATTATATTTGGATTTCGGGGTATAGTTTAAGTTTAATAATTTTAAATTCTTAACTTATTTCGAATTATTATTATTTAAATTCTCTTGAAAATGAGATAATGACCTAAAACTTGTTGAAAATTTAAAGTTACTAAAATTAAACTTTGTTTATATTTATATTATTGGTAGGTGTTTAATTATTTATTCACATTAATTATTATAAAACCAATTACGAATTTTTTAAATGTTACAAAACGCATTAACTCATACACGTACTTTACATCGATTGTAGATAATCGTGAAGTTGTTTACAGTTGATAGAGATCATAGAAAGAGATAGTTAAATAGAGATTTTACGAAACCAAGCGTGGATTTAGAATCAACGAAATTGATGATTTAGAAGTAAATGATCCAATTAATGTTGATTTACCTTAGTTTATAAACATGACAAATATTTTCTTCAACTGGTTCTAACTTATAGACGTGAAAAACACTAAAATCTCTCAAAACAGAAATAAAAATCACTAGAAAAGTGCGTACGATCTAAATTACTAGTCGATTAACTCTGATTAATTAATCGACGTACAGTGCAACCAAAATCCGCCGATTAAAGTTAATCATGATTAACTTATCGTAGTTAATAGGAATCGGTGCAAGTACTTTGATAACCACTGCGCTAGATGAATGGTGATTGAACATTTTATTCAATAAAACAGTTTGAGTTTTGGTTTCATAAATTTATTATAGAAAACAACGCGATATATTTTTATTAAAATAAAGTTTTTATGTTGTTACGAATTTATTTTGTAACAAGGATTTAAACATAAATTTTTACAATTATTTTCGCAACATGAATTTCGACTACTACAATATCTTTATTCAAAGTTATTTGTTTTACATATATTTACAATATTTTATGGTACATTTGTTTCTTTCTTGCTTGCTAGAACAGGCTATCGACCTATGGTCTTTCCGCCAATGGGTTACTATTCTTAAGATGAATGCATGGAGGATATGTAGGAGAATTTCGATTAGCGTACAATTATAAAATTCCTAATGTTAATTTATATATATTTTTTTATTATACAGATAATAAGTTACTCTCACTCGTCTCGAATAAGCGTATTATTTATTTAGAATAAGGGTAAAGTTTCTCAATTAAATATAATTAAGCATGGCGTGAATTTAAAGTGTATTCTTTCAAATAGAGTCATGTCAAGTAACAAACTTTACTATAATATTTGTGTTAATTTAGTTATTGTTTTTCTTAATTAATAAATGAATACTCTAATTTCCCCAAAGAACAAAGTATTTTATGAAAAACGTGTAGTGAAAATAAATCACTATTTTGAAAATCTAATATTTATTACTTTTGAAAACGTATTTATAATTAAAACACTTTTATTTTTAGATTTCATAAATTTATTATAGAAAACAATGTTATTATTTTTATTCAATTTAAAATGATGTCTCATCATTAAAGTACTCATAAAACTTGTATTACAAAATATTGGGGGACAGGAAAATAACGTCGTTTTTGCGCATGTTGGTCTTTGTGGTCGCCTAGCGTCACATTGGGTAATAATGTCAAAGACATGTTAAGGTTAGAGTAACTTGTTTTCTTGTAAATTATAAATTAGTAAAGCTTTTTTTACAATGTTTGGTGAAATGATCAGTCAAAAAGCCAGAAAAGATGCATATCCGACATTGTATGCTTATTTGAATTACATAAAGGTAGTAATGCAATGGTTGCTATCAAAAGCATTTGCTATGTTTATCCGAATATTCGTAAATGCCAAAGGTGGTTTTTCAAGTTAAAATCCGGTGATTTCAGTCTTTCTAACTCACATCTATCGGGAAGACCAATAACTCTGGATAATGACATTTTAATGGCGGAAGTGGAAACAAATCCATGTCAGACCATTGAAGAACTTTCGAATCTTAACGCACCTTGGTCAACTATTCAGGTACATTTGAAGCAGATTGGAAAAGTAAGCAAAACAGGTGTTTGGATCCCGCCCAATCTATCAGAGGAAAACAAATCTAATCGTTGCAATACTTGCAACTTATTGCTTCAGTGGTATAACATAGAAGCGTTTTTTGATACTGATTACCGAGGATGAAAAATGGGTCCTTTACGATAACGCAAAAGACAGTGGCTCTCTTCAAATGATGCGCCGCGAGCTACATCAAAACCAGGTTTACACCCCAAAAAGGTGCTTTTGGGTGTTTGGTGGAATACTCGTGGGGTTGTTCATTTTGAAGTGCTGAAATCTAGTCAAACTGTTAATGCAGACTTTTGTTCAGGGCTATTCCGTTCGTGAAATGTTAAGTTTAACATGTAGGTTATTATGTATCATCACAGTCTAAGGAGCTTTTGTAATAGATATATATTCATAGAATGTGTAGTTATTTAATAATGTACACGTTAAATTAAACATTTTCCGTACGGATTATGAGCAATTGGATAGAGTACATCAATCTTTAATTGAAAAGTACCCAGCTCTTGTTAACAGAATAGGTATAATTTTGCAATATGACAATATAAGACCGCAATGCTCAAGACGAACCCTAGAAAAAATAATGAAGTAGGTTGAGAAATATTGCCGCATCCACTATACTTACCAGATATTACACCATCTGATTTCCTTTTGTTTCGATCGCTACAGCATTTTTTTATAAGGAAAAAATTAAAAATTCTGTAGAAGTTGAAAATGCAATCTCCAGACATTTTTATGAGAAACCTGGCGATTTTTTATTGATCCAGGATTGAAAACTTGGACACTAGATGGCAAAATATTGCAGAAAATGAGGGTGATTATGTAATTGATTAAATTAAAATATCGATAAAAAAATTATTGTTTGAAGTCCCCTTAATAGAATAAGAATTTAAAATAATCTTAAATTTTGAATAAATTTGTTTTGTAAGAAAAATTTAAACATAATTAGATATTTTACAATTATTAGCTTATAATTACAAAATTCTGAATGGTATTATTTGTTTATATATATACAAGATGTACAGAATATGAACATATTATGAAAGTTAACTTTATTTTTGACATAGAATCTGAAAAATTTATAAGATATGGGGTATTCCATTAGAAAAAAATATAACTATGATACGCCATGCTTTTATGGGACACCCTGTATAGTTGAAACTATTTTTAAAATGTGGTGCTAATAGACCTACATATGCCTGCGAAAGCCGATTTTGAAAAAAATAAACCATTTAGCCGTAAAGCTACTCGGCGCGCACGCTGAGACACCCTGTATGTATATATATAAATAACAAATATATATAAATCTTTATTCGTGTAATTTTACATAATAAATTATTATTTACAATACATATACGTCACGATATTGCCAAAATGCTATTAACCAGAGGTCATATTAGCTATTATCTTTATTTTACAAATAATAAGTCACTCTCACTAGTCTGGAATAATAAGGCTATATTTATATTTATTTATAGTAGGCGAAAAGTTTCTCAATTAAATTTAATTAAGCGCGACGTGAATTTGAAATGTATCCTTAATTCGCTTGTTCCAGCATTAGATAATTTGTGTTGTGGCTCAATCTTTTTAATTGATCAAATTTGCGGTTTGTTGTTCAATTTTTCACGGTGGAATATTCCATGACCGGCAAAGACCGCTTCTTTTAGCGTCTTTTTTCGGTCGAAAACCAGTTGACCTGAGCAAAAGACGTCAATCCGTGTTATTTGTTTTATTTAAAATAACTGTTCGGTTAATCATTATATTTTGGTATACGAAATTAAACATTGTTTATTTATCTATTGTTATTTTTAACAAGATTTTATTATTACTACCAAATCTTTATTACCTGAGAGAGAAAATAATACATTACATATAATCTAATATAATATAAAAAAATAAATATTTTCATAATATATTCTCAAACAGAGGCTATTGGAAATAGGTCTTTCTGTCCTTGTTTTCTTTCTATATTTATGTTAATTGGAATTTAGGTAGGGATATGATGGTGTAGTAAGGATATATATTCAAATATAGTGATGATTGGGTTTTTAAATTTATGAGTGATGTCGGGATTTCTGGGGATGCACAATTACTTGAGTAACTCATAATTATTATCATTGCTACCGAATTTTATTATTATTAAACATCATTATTATTAATCTTATTTATGTTGGCTGTGGAGACTTTAATTATTTAAATAAAAATAGTTGTCCTTTCTTGTACTTATTTTTCATTGAACGCAATTTGTTTGCGAAAATATAGTTTCCGAAATATATTTAGTTCATCTTCAGTAGTTGAATTTTTAATAAATAATGAGTTATTATGGTATTTACAACGCAATAGTGATAAAATTCAAATATTATTAAATTTTCGAGAGAAAATGTTAAACTTCTTAAATTTTCAAATGAGTCACAATTAACCACTTTGGAGTCTATAGAAATGGGATTTAGGAATTTTGGATTAATGGTAGGATTTCTAGGAATGCAAAGTTATGATAGGATATCATAATTGAATTGCACGAATTTAATTTATTGAATACTTACAATAACCAATAAAATGGATTTAGACAGTATTTATTTTTTAATAATTTTGAAATAGTGAGTTATTAATAAAATAAATAAAAACACAGAATAAAATGAATAACTTCAAATTCTCGTCTAGTTTCGATTTATCAGCCCATTTTCAACAGAATTATTTTTTTTTGGTTCATTTTTAATAATTTATTCAAATTTATTATTATAATATGAACTACCAATGTTTAAATATTAAAAGTATTAATTATATTAAATAAGTCTTTAATTTATCAAAGTGTTACAATAAATATAAACTTATACTAAAATTATTTTATTTATTATTACTAAATCTTTATTATGTGATAAAATAATACATTGCATCTAATATAATATAATATAATATAATATAATATAATATAATATAATATAATATAATATAATATAATATAATATAATATAATATAATATAATATAATATAATATAATATAATATAATATAATATAATATAATATAATATAATATAATATAATATAATATAATAGATAAATATTGTCATAATAATACAAACATCTTTATTCAGGCAGCAGAATTACAATTCTTTACAAATATTTATATTTACAATACATTTAGATGGATTAGTAATCTGACATAGGCTATCGACCATAGGTCTTTCTGCCCTGTCATAATATATTCCCAAAATAAGGGCTATCGACCACAGGTCTTTCTGCCCTATTTTATTTGTAATAAAAGTAATCGATCTTTATAGGCCAACAAATTTCCTAATATGTTGGTTTCATTATTGTGACTTACAGTACATAACAAAATAGTAGCCTCAATAATCAACATTTATTTTTCCATAGATATTCAAATATTAAAAAAAAATGGAAGAAATTACATACGACGAAGTAGAATCGATTACTAACGATGCGTTAAGTAAGACAACATATTATAAGTAGTAATGTCACAGTATATGTATACTGTGATATAGTATACTGTGGTAATCTATTATAAAGTATATTTACATTTAGGATATGTTTGTTGCGAACAATTTGAGTAAAATGAAAAATAAAAAAGGTTTTGATCAAGTTTAATTTTAAAACATTGTATATTGTTGTTCTTTCCTTTGTATGCTATTGCTTGTTGAAGAAATAATGTTTCTTTATTATCGTGAAATATTGCATATATCTTATATATTTTAATATAGAAAAATAAATGATTATTTTATTTAACAGTTGTAGGCCTGTTTCAGCGGCAGGTTTTTTTTTTCTCATTGAAATTGATTTTTTGAATCGATTGTTATTTTCCATAAAATAGTTATTATACTATTGTCACATTTTCCTTCAAATAACCAAGAAATTAAAAACACGAATTACAAGAACACACGAAAATAATCTTGCTCTAACTTATAGCAACCATACTAAAATCTGGAAACGCCTAGTTTTATGGATCATTAAAAAAAAACATTATTTAGAATACTTTACTATATATCATTCGTTATCTTATTTAACTATCTTTAGTAAAAGTTCCTATTTTATCATTTGTATTTTCCTTTCATCACTTTTTCTTTTTTAATCTTTTTCCCATATTGAGTGTCGAGTTTAGCTCTACTATAGAGTATACAAATGTAAACGAATAGTTTTCTACTCTATTAATGATTAAGTGATTAATAATGTTTAAATTTAATTACACTTGATATGTTTCATAAATGTATTTTATTTACTCAATTAGTTTTGCTTTTTATGGCATTATCGTGTATTCGTTCCTATTGTTGAAACAATCAGTAAATTTATCAACTTAATTTTTATTATTATTGATATTCAATTTCATGCGAAAAACCCAATTTTCAAGCGAATTTTCTATGTGCTGGAATTTCAAAATCACTTGAATTATTTTTGAAGCATCTTAATAAAACTTTGTGAGTTTAATATCTTTTTTTACGCGAATTGTATGTGTTACAATTTTAAAGAAACACAACTTGAGTTGAGACATATTAATGAAGCTATGTGGAATTAATCGCCCAAATCTTGCGCTTCCAGAATATGTAAAAACAAGCAAAAATTATTCCACTAGTATTTTTTATTTATTTTCAATTTTAAAAGTCGATTTTCAAGGCAATTTTCTGTTGTTGGAATTTCAAACAATCACAAATTGAATTATTTTTGGGTCATCTTAATGAAACTTCGTAGAGTTAATGGCAAAATATCGCTCTTTCAAAATAAGTAAAAAAACAAAAATTACATTATCCATAAAACTATGGATTTTCAAGTTTATGACAAAAAATAATTTTCAAGCGATCACAGTAAAGATTTCTTGAAATTGCTGGAATTTTAATCATGACTTGAATTATTTTAATCACAAATATTACATCATCCATAGTTTTTGAACTATTTTCAATTTTATGTCAATAAAACGCAATTTTGAAGCAATTTTGTTGTGTGTGTTGGAATTTCAAATAATCACGACTTGATTTATTTTTTTTAGTTGGTGGAAATATTCCACAAATCTTGCTGTTTTAAATTATGTAAAAAAGGAAAAATTACCACATTCGTATTTTTGAGTTATTTTCAATTTTATGTCAAAAAAGCAATTTTTCGCAAATTGTATATTGGAATTTCAAGCAAGACTTGAATTATTTTTGGTGTATTTTAATGAAACTTTGTGGAGATATGACCTAAATTTTGTTTTTCTAGAATATATGAAAACAAAAAAATATCCCATCCGTAGTTTTTTAATTATTTTCAATTCTATGAGAAAAAGGCGCATTTCAAGCATATTTTCTGTGTTTTGAAATTTCGAACAATCACAATTTGAGTTATTTTTAGTGTATTGTAATGAATCTTTCTGGAGATATTCCCCAAATCATCCTCTTCCAGAATGTACAAAAAAAAAACAAAAAGACGCTATCCATAGTTTTTGAGTTATTTTCAATTTTATGTCAAAAATGCCATTTTACCTAAATTTTCTGTGTTGAAATTTCGAACTATCACAATTTGAGTAATTTTTGGGACACATTAATGAAATTTTCTAGGATTAATTCCTAAATCTTGCTTTTCGAGATTATATAAAAAATTAAAATTATTCCTAACGTAGTTTTTGAGTTATTTTAAATTTTTTGTCAAAAAGGCAATTATCATGCGAATTTTCTCTATGTTTGAATTTCAAACACTCATAACTTCTGTTATTTTTTGGAAATCTCAGTGATACTTTGTAGGGTTAATTCCCAAATCTTGCTCTTTCAGAAAATGGAAAAAACAAAAATTACCCCATATGTAGTTTCTTAGTTATTTTCAATTTTATACCAAAAAGACGACATTCATGCGAATTTTCTATGTGTTTCTTAGTTATTTTCAATTTTATACCAAAAAGACGACATTCATGCGAATTTTCTATGTGTTTCTATGTAGAGTTAATCCCCAAATCCTGATTCAAAATATGCAAACAACAAAAGTATCAAGAAATTGATTTTTTATATTTTTTTTTCATTTAAAACTTTTTAAAATATAACTAAAGGCATATAATATCATGTATTTCCAGAAAGAATGATTACATTCCCCATTTTTTCTTTTCTATTTCTTTTTCTATTGTGGGATTTAAAATAAATTCTTATTAACAGGTGATTACGTGATTCTAGTTGTTTAACGAGGACTCTAATTAACTGCACAGGGAATTAAAGACTTCGCGGGGTGTTAATGAATGCTCTCATTAAAACGGTTAAAAATTAATCTTGGATTATATTACAATTATAAGTCGAAGGTAAGGTTATTCATTTCCCAGAAAAAGAAGATATACAGGAATTCAATGCCAGAGCCATACTTTTCTCAGAAGAAGTAGAAGAATCGCAAGAATTTGAAGCAAGAAGCACTAATTTTTACAGAAGAAGATACATTGTTATTAACGAGGACTCTCATTAACTACGCAGGGAATTAAAGACTATGTGGACAATATGTGGCTGTCACAGTGGAGTGAGAAAAAACGTGTATGTATTAGTAAGAAACATCCGACTTTTCTGAAATTTGTAAAATTGGTATACTTTGAGCTCTTTATTAAATTTCTGAGGTTATGAATTCAAGAAATTAATTAATATACCGGGCTGAAAATTAGAATCTAGAGTTTCATTCTATTTTTTTTATTAATATAAACAACAAAAGTAATGAATTTTAACAAAGATTTAGCAAACATATTTTTTTATTTTAAAGCCAATGATCACATTTGGGGAATACTGTGATTCCAATTCGTCATGTTCCATAAATTAATTTAACTAGACGGCGTAATATCTATCCAAAAACACTTGAATTGTTTGGCACTTTAAACGGTCAAAAAGAGCGCTATTTTAAAAAACTGCAAACTTTAGTCATTTAAGCATATTGAGGCAAAGAGGTATTTTCCACAGAGTTCATATTATATTTCATTTCTAATTAATGTGTTGTATCTTTTTTATACTTTTTTGTTGTTAATCAAAAAAAAATATTTCAGATTTATCGAATGTTCAATTCAATATATGTATATTGAAAATAACAAAAAAATACATGTATTAGACGACGCTCTTCTTTTTCTAAACAAATGAACAATTAAGGAGTGAAACTGACTCTAAAGAAAGGCATTTGAGCACTTCTGTCCTTAATGAATCTTCTCAATAATAAATTAAACTCAAACCAATTTATAGTGTTCTCATTAAAACGATTAGAAATGTATCTTGGATTGTATTATAATTATTCTTCGAAGTTAAGGCCATCCATTTCCCAGGAAAAGAAAATACACAGAAATACAAAGCCAGAGCCATACTTTTCCCAGAAGAAGTAGAAGAATCGCAGAAATTTAAAGCAAAAACCACTAATTTTGCAGAAGAAGGATACATTAGGCTTCACACAAAAGAACAATTTCTCAGAAGAAATAGAAAAATCACAGTAATTCAAATTCAGGACCTTCAATTTCGCATAAAACGTAGTACTATAATTAATAATATTTTTTCAGTTTCAGTTATTTTTAATGTAGTCAATTCTAATTAAATAACTTTACGTAGTGTATCATGATTCACCAAGTGCCATATTCAAAATAGTTTCACATGAACATTACGTAAATTATAAATATGTACACAGAATAATTAACATATTAGGATTCAAACCTTGTAAGTACAATTAATTTTATAATGCTTTACATCTAAGAAGTAATACTGTTTTGAAATTAAATTAAACTATTTGTGAATAAAAAATGTGATAAAAAATATTAATTTTGATCTTTGGCTTTAATGGAAGAAAATTTCATTGAAATTCATTTGTTTTGTTCTTTATATTACTAACAAACTAGAATGAAACTCTAAATTTAAATTAATAAAGGTGTTTTAACTAGGTCGCAGTCATTTAAATAAATTAAATAAAATAATTAATAAATTATTCCTCCTTTGCTTGATTGAGCATTTGTTTTAAGTACTTACACTTTATTAATTATTTTCTAATTTATTTTTATTTAATTCATCTAAATTTAAATTTTCTCTCCGGCATATTTGATTACCCATTTTGAATTTTAATCACATAAGGGATTTAATAAGAATTTAATGAGATGCCTATATACCACCTTTCCAAATGTTCGGATGTTTCTTATTAATAAATACCAGTTTTTCTCACATTCAGTCAAATGTGCGCCGATCTTTCCATCTCAACATATTTAATAATTTTTAGACTAATTAATTTCATTGTCTCAGAAATTATTTATTCATTTTTAATAATTTAACTATATATGTTATGATGAGATGAAATGATGTATGATGATGTTTGGAAATTTAAGAATGAATGTATTTATCTATTCTTTGTCGTTTTATAATTATAATAACAGCCAATCATAACTAAAAGGTAAGAAGTTGTGCAATAGCGGCATTTTCTTCTTAATACCGCACAATTCCTCATACTCGATAAAATATCAATGTGCATTTTGCATAACAGAGAACCAGGTCAAGACAATTTACAACATGCAATTTATATTGATCACAAATAACTATGAGAAATTAGAAAAAAACATTCGTTACGATCATAACAATCAATAGGAAATAATTTTAATAAAAAAGCTTTTCTTTCTCCTTCCTTCTATTGTTTACTAAATATTTTTCGGAAATTTTTCGGAATCGAAGTTTTCATCTTCAGTAATATTATTATTTAATAATAATTCAATACAGTTCGACACCTAAAGGTAAAAGAATGTATAGATTAAAAAAATAATAATAAATAATTCAATACTTCGCGTATACTTTTTTTCATTGGAAATCTATTTCACAATCATGTAATTTATATTGATCACAAATAACTATAAGAAATTGAAAATCCGTTACGATCATAACAATCAATAGGAAATTTTCATAAAATTGCTTTTCTTTCTCCTCTTTTTTTATTTTTTGCTAAATATTTTTCTGGAATTAAGTTTCCATTTTCTGTACTATTTTTATTTATTAAATCTTAATATTTCTGAAGATTTTGTTCCCGAAATATATTTATTAAAAAATAAAGTCGAAGAAAGGAAAGCAATTTGTTAATTATTAACTTTACTTTGATATAATAGTTACCAGGCGCATAGATAGAATTATTATTATTTGATTTTTAGGGCTGTAGTGGCATTTCAACCTAAAGATCTTTTGTGCTTCCCCAGAGCAAAATAATTTAATTTGTTACCTCACAGGATATACCTCTACTTTTAAAGTACCCTAAAAGGTTTTTAATCTTGAGATATTTTAGTTCGTTAAGAGTGGGGAAGTAGTTCTCTAAGAAACTTTGTCTTACACGAGTTAAATTCTCTTAGAAGATGGATAACTGTCTCCCTTTCCACAAAACAGAATCTACATGTTTTATCAGCAATTATTCCCATGTTGGGACATGTCCTATTAGTAGTTTGAGGTCTTTCTTGTTGAGTAGCAAGAAATCCCCATTGGCAGTAGAGTATTAGTGAGGATTATTGCTGTCTCAGCTCCTCTATACTCCTCCAAGTAGCTTTCTTTCTCTCTAACCTCAATGAACCTTATTTTTGCCTTTAGTAATTATTTGGCAAAGGGACAGATGGGTTCAGGACTTATTGGAATTTGCTCAGCTCCGTTTTTCGCAAGGGCATCGGCCTTCTTTTTGCCCTTTATTCCCTCATGCCCTGGCACCCATATTAGGTTTAATCTGTTGCCTCTTGCCAGTTGCATCGGGGAGTTACGGCACTCTGGAACTAGGCTCCAGTTCTTTGCCGGATTCTGAAGAGCCATAAGTGCAGCCTTACTGTCGCTAGCTATACTAAGATTTGTCCCTTTGTGACCCTTCCTCAGAACATGCCTGGAATATAGTAAAATTGCCATCATTATTTATATAAAAATAACTTCCTAGTGTTAATAATGTAATAATATATATACACATTTGTGCTTTATCACCTGTAGAAACGGCAAACGCGTACGAAAAAATTGTTGCGAATAAAGGATAAAGTGTGTTTAATTTTTAAGAACCTTAAAATGTTAATAAACAATTTCATATTCTATGTATACATATCTATTTAAAACACTGCTTAGACTGTGATGATAAAAAATAAATTAAAATTTCCCTTATAAAATATCCCCAATTGATCTGATGAGGTTCGAATGATCGAAATGACAATCACAAGTTATCCAAACGCTAGATGATGCTGATAGAAAAAAATTAAATTGAATTTTAAAAATCCATTCATATTTATTACTCTCTTATTTAATCAACATGTATTACGTTTCCGAAAGGAAATTCAACGGTATCGTTAAATACATTAATTGCATCGATTGTAACAATTTCAGATTGGCTATGAATTAAAATCCCGGACACCGGCGTTGTTATTAGATGTATTTATTAGTATCATCACTGGAGACATTAATGACACGTCTTTTTGGAAAAACTGGACGTTCGCAAGGTTGTTAAGTGACGCATGCATAGTATTAATAATCACTTAAGTAAATTGCTGTAATTGCGCAATTACGCACTTGTCTCGAAATGATCTTTTCGTTCGATTTCCTTGGAAGTTGAAATTAAAATTCTAATAAAACAAAATAATTGATTATAAAAATATTTAAATTTGTTTTAAAACAGAAAACTTTAATAAACAATATATTTTGTGTTTTGGCATTGAATGATAAATTCATTTAACGGTTTTGGTTACAAATATTCGGGGCTATTCCGTACGGAGAATGTTAACTTTAACGTGTACGTTATTTTTGTCATCACAATCTAAGCAATAATAGATATGTATTCACAGAATGTGAATTTAATTAATAACGTACACGTTAAACTTAACATTTCCCGCACGGAATAGCCCCGATAATAAGTTAAGGAGCTTAATTCACATTTCAACACGAAAACACTTTTAAACGTTGTTTATATAATAGACTATTTTCATTTTAGTGAATATAATTTCGATATGTCATAAAATTAATAGTGACACGTGTATATGTGGAAACTATAGTGACTAGAATAAAATAGGGCAGAAGGGTCGATAGCCCAGACAGACGAACACCTACATATATTTTAATTATTTATGTTATGTTGTTTTACATTATTTGAATAGTCGGAATAAAGATATCCTATTGAAATGAGGGTTTTCGAAATATAAACCTCAATCATCAAAAAATTAATTCTTAATCACCACTTTTTTGAAAAATTGTAAATTTAATTTAAACATAAATCATGTGGAAACTGTCTGTATAAATTAAAATTATTCTGAAACTAAGTCAAAGTAAATAATGATCCGATTAAACTCATGAAACCTTCTTTACTGGAAATACAATAAAACTCTATTGAATTTTAAATTTTGCTATAATTCGCTTGTTTCGCCGATATTTCTGTTTAAAAGTAGCCTGAAGCTCCTTCCCGAAAAAATTGCCTCTGACCATCAATCAAATTCATAAAATCATTCAAACACTGCGTCCATAAAATTCCAAGATACTTATTGTTACAATACAAACATAATATTAGCTCTAGAATACAATTTTATGAACGAATTACTCAACAATTTAGATGAATTCACCATTTGTTTTAAGTTATGCGAAGTAATAAATCAATAATAAAACACAATTTGATTTTCTTTTTTCATTTAAATAAGTTAATCGTGTTTAAATATATATATATAATCGTAACTCGCGTAGACTGGAAAATTCTGTCTGTTTTTATAGACATCCACGGGTTACATTTTTTTATTTTTCTAACAACTAGAGTTCTAGTTGTGTTTTGACAAATATAAGTGTTTAAAGAAAATCGAAATTTCGTTTATCGGCTTCTAGTAATTTATTTGAAACTATATTAAAAGAAACTTAAAAGAGTTTCAATTATTAAGTATTAATTGTCAAAAATTTTCAATTCTTCAATATTTTTTTAATATTAATGTATTTTAAAATGCAGTACCTTTCATAAATAACTTTTATATTATTTAATCCTCTTTATATATATATATATATATCTTTATTCAGACTATATAGATAATTTTAACAATATAACAATATAAATAATAACAATACATGTAAGTGTTAGTCTGTCTGGGCTATCGACCAAAGGTCTTTCTGCCCTGTCGTGAATTTATGATGAAGTTAAAGAAAAATGTATGCTAGCTAGCTGAACTGTTCAGATGATTTGCGCAAATGAATTGATGAATTAATCCTCTTTAATTACTATTGATTGGAATTAAAAATAAGCAAGACAAAAAAGTATTTGTGTAATTTTTACGACTGATTTGTGTAATTAATAAAAAACCATTAAAATCATACTAATTAAAACCTGATAATGTTGAATAGTTTCCAATTAAATCTCATAAATTCCCAAAATATTAATACAAATAAAACATAAATTTTCCTAAATTATTTTTGGAAAAACAAAATGAGCTATACTTGATTTCTGAAAATTAATTCAACAAATTTTTAATGATGATGAAATATTAATTTATAAATTCCTGAACTATTAAAATGTATCCTTTTTTAATCAGCAATATCTGTCTGCTTCAATTTTATGAATAATTAATCATTCATTCTTATGAAGTAAATTAAATCAATCCTCATGTAATAACAATTGGTTACGTTATTATTATAAATATTATATGTAATATTTATAGTCATTGGTAAAAACGTTTTATTGGCATGTAAAAATGTTTTTTTTTTCAATTCCAATAATTAAATCTAATATAAAATTATGTCGATAGCCAATTAACAGATGAAAATTGTATATTTGATTTTATATTTTTTATTTTGCCCGGACCCCTGTCCAAGGGAAAGTATTTTGATCGTAAAAAATTTTGAACACTACAAACAAATGTGGTATTTTATCAAACGTTAAATTTATTTCATAATTTAACTAAATAAATTTAAACAAATGAGAATAAATTATTTAGGTTATTAAGGAGTGATGCCTACCCGTCGAAAAAAGACGAAAATTCAGGAACCCAATTACACCAGTTTATTTAGGCGAAATCCGAACGATCGACGACTAGATAAAATAGTTTATAATACGAGACAAAAAAACCCTTTTTCGTATTGAATGAATACACGTTGAATTATCGGTTTAGATTTAGATTTAAATATATTTCACCACTGTTTAAGTGATATTATATGGAAACTCATAATACAGTGTTAATTTTGCAATAACAATTGTCATGTTATAATAATACAAATATCAAATTAATAATAATAAATAATTCTAATGTGAAATGTACAAAATATAATTATTTATTTTGTTTATTAGAAATTAGTTTAAGAATTAAATAAGAAATACCATAGGTTAAGAATAACACTTCTTACTTTATGGGAATACGCATTTTATTTCCCTTATCAAAACAGTTTTTTGAGTGGTATTATAGACAACCCAATTATCACATAGTATTAATCATATTAATCATTCATCCAAAGGCAAAAACAAAAACAATTAGTAACAATTGTTATTGGTTTTGTTTAAATATAAAATATTTATTTATTTTGTAATATGGGTAACTTCATGTACTTAGTTATGGTAAAAAATGAAGTTTTGCCTTATAAATAAAAAAAAAACGCTTTCTTTTAATAACAACTATTAATAATAATGCTATTTTTGCGTTTTATTATTCGAGATATCAATTTTAAATTAAGTAAATTAATATTAAATAGACATTGGTGTATAGAGGCTTCTTCGGATTCACCGGAAATTACATCAATTTTAAAAGTTTTATATTCTAATTGTTATAAATTTATTAAATGATTTTATATAGGTTATATATAAACTTAGTAAATGATCATGCTTTTTTCATGGCTTTAGGAAATTATTATAATTTAAAGATTTTTTTTTTCATATAAATGTCATTATTATATCTGTGTATATTTATCATTAAATGATGTAATATTAATATGTTTTCTTAAATTTCAATAAATCTCAGGAAAATTTGTATAAAAATGTGATTTCTTTTGTTTACATAATTTTAAAATTCGCGGTCAAATCGATCGATTTGTTTACAAACAGAAAACATAACCTAACATGATGGCACAAGCGGTATCCCATCCCCACCACATTATGCTTCATCTATTTAAAACTAAATCTATGAGGCCCCCGGAGTATTTTATGTAATTCAATGTACAAATTGAATGAATGTTAAATTCATAGACGTAGAATATACTAGACGAGTAATGATGTGGTGGGGATAGGGAATGTTTGTAGTCCGATATATCGCGTCTGAAAACGTAAACATAAACACAAGTGGAACGTCGCAGCTGTTCGATTTCCCGCTTAAATTCAAATAATTATCATTGTTTATGATGGTCGGAATTCTTTAGCATCGTCAAATCATGAAAATATCTGTTCATTTCATGGTATTAATATCTTAATTGACCAAAAATATGCAGACTTATTATTACTTGTTATGTTATTATTACATAAACAGGCCTGATGGTAATTCGAAATTGTAAATAAATATAATTTTATATTTTTACATCAGGATAATAACGGTAAGACACGAATAATATCGTAAATGAATTATTTCCAATGACTTCAATAAAGGGTTCGAAGAATTCACGAAATAAAACAATGACAATATAACAATAATCACGAATCAGACAATAAACACAAGCAGAAATGAGTAAATAAAACACAGACAATTAAAATTCAGTCAAAAACACCAATATGAGCTAGTAATTCAATAAAGCACTTACGAGTTTGTGTATTGGGTTAGGCGTCAAAATCAGCTGTGAAGTTACTTTGTGTTTACAAATTGTGTATTCCCCTTACGTTTTTCCCCTGTATGTTGGATCACAACAAACGGTGCGTATGCTTCCTCTAGTTATTCTAACTCTATGGTTAAATTACATATTATTTAAATTACATATTATGTTATGAGTTATGTAGTATGTAATGTTTACGTACTGTATCTATATCATAGAGATAGAGATTTAGAGGGCCATCTATAAGGCCATATGCGTATTATATGAATGCTTATATACATGATTTAAGTAAATATTGAGAAAATAATTCTGAAGCAATTTTAATATAGTGTTTATAATTATTGCAATAAAAAGTTTATTAATTTGAAAGATAGTGCAAGAGTAATCTATTACCATAGAGATAAAGTATAAGAGGGCCAGATCCATGTATTTAGCGGGAAACGCGCGCAACGCCATCCAGTGCTCAAGTGGACAACTATTTACCGAGTTTCAAACCTTTATAAGGATTTTGAGGTTAGGTTCATATACACACTATAATATAACTAATGGCGGGACTTTTGAACATTTTTCTATTTATAATTTTTTGTTCACTATTTTACTTCAAATTATTGATATAAAAGTTTTTTTTATAAATGTGCTATTTTCCAGGAAAAAAAATACCAGTAGATCATGCAAATAAGAAATTGCAATTAATGAAATTATCTGAAAAAATACATAAAAAACAACATAAAAACAACAATATTTTCAAGTAAAATATATTAAACTTATAAAAGTATCATTTAACCTGTTTTTACATTCATATTAAAATTAAAACATATTAACAACAGTTATGATTTGAATTAATCGATATCTCTCAGCTGGCTAATTTTATGAACTCCTTTCCTTAAAGAATCTAGAAAAATATGGATATAAATATTACTTCAAAAACGTCTATGTTAAATACATTTATTTCTGATAGAAAATTTTGTAAAAAGCATAAACTATATAATAAAAAATGAAGATTTATAGACCGAAAACATATTTTGAGAATGTGGGAAATAAATTATATTTATTAATAATTAATTATTGCTCGATTGGTTCATAATTTTAAGTTATGTATATTGTTTCAAAAATATACAATTCATAGAAATTAATAAGCAAACGTATTTTAAACTACAAATAATAACTTACCAGTTGTAGTTTTATAAGAAAAAGTGAAGAAAATTTTGACGAATACAAAAAAAACTGACAAAAACAATTCATGTGATTTACATCAATCAAATTGAAATGTGGCAAAGTGATCCTTATTTAGAACATCTTTAATGTTTAATTAAAAGTATAAATGTTTAAGAAATATACCTTATAGGGCGACAAAAGTCACCAATAATAAATAAATCATTGTAAAAACCCAAAAATAAAGTATTTTAAATTTTCCACTTGAGACTTCAGCGCCTCCAGTGCTCAAGTGGACAACTATAGCCGTGTTTCCCAATTTCAAATATTATCCGACACCCCCTGTCTATTACCTAACTTCAGGTGAGGTAGATAAACCAAAATCGTTGTCTCATCCACTAAAAAAAGTCGAATCGTTGAACATGTCCTGTTGTTAATAAAATTACTTTCCGTGGTTGAACAGATCTTGTGATTAAATAACCTTATATAAATCATAATAATTAAAAAAACAACGCAAGCGCCATCTATTTTCATGTGGCATCGCATTTATATTACATACGCAGAAAGTAAAACAGGTACCCATTATTTAGTTCAGTTATTTTCTATGTTGCTATCTTGAATCGAAGTGAAATGTTTGTGAAATGTAGAAAAATCAATCGGGGCTATTCCGTATGGGAAATTTTAAGTTTAACGTGTAAGTTATTTTTCATCGTCACAGTCTATGCAGCTTTCATAATAGATATATATTTATAGAATGTGAAATTAATTAACATCTTTCATGTTAAAATTAACATTTTTCATAGAGAATAGCCCCGAATATTGCATTGAGTTATAAAACGTAACAATATGGAAATGTTGAAACTGAAATGTTATCTTTTCAATATGTATCTAATATAAGTAATACAATATTGTATTAAATTAGATTTCTCAACAATTATGTAATGTTAAATATGCAATGTTTAACATTAATATTTACGCAATATAAATAATATTAATATTGTCTTAACTTTATATTTCAACAGTTATTCAATGTTAAACATGCAACATTATAATTTTTAATATTAATGGAATACAAATAATACAATTTTGTATTAACTTTACATTTTCAACAATTATATAATATTAAATAATACAAATGTTACATCTATATATTATTTGTAACATTAATCTCATATGAATTCATCACAAAGATGAATTCATATTAAGATTATTTAAATACAAATGGGTATCCTCTCTCCTACTTGTTTTTTTTTAATTAAGTTAAATACATTTTGGTAACTATTTAGTTAAATAATTAAACGTTTCCACAATCAATATGAAGAAGATTACACAAAAATTAATTTTCTAGTCATAATGTCTACAATAAAATGAAAAATTTAAAACATAAATAAATAATTCGTGTTTTTTCCAACTCACAGATTTTAGTCTTATAACTTATATTGTTATTATCTGAGTATTTATTCACAGTTATTTTAATTAAACAATAATAAATTAATTTATACAATTGTATAATCAATGCATGCATTATTCTGTATGGGCTATCGGCCCATTAGATTGAGAAAAAAACAATATATGCTTCCAGGGGTCAATTTTATTGCTGATATAATATACCTTATCAGAATTTGTCTACCTTCCATTGTTTTCGAGTTACTCGTCGTAAAATTTTGCCAATTTACAAATATTAATATAACGTTTTTATTTGAAGAAAATAAAATACTTGCAGTAAAAACTTTCTTAAACACTTTTTCAGTAACGCTGATCTTCTTAGATTATAAATTATATATATTTGAAACGCTTAAAAAATGCAATTATTTTAAGTCATAGCCAGCTATGATTTACATTAAAACAAACTATATCTTATATCATGGAAGTTTAAAACTTAAGACAAAATATAATAACATCAACTCATTCTACTAAAAAAAATGCCTTAAGATATTTTTACTACAAGTAGATATCTTTTAAAAAAAAAAAAATTGAATTTTAATGTACTGTTTTACCTTAACGAAGTTAAAAGTGTTTTTATTAATTGAATTGTTTAAAATTGTTACCATTGATTAAATTATTTAACATAAAATATTATAATCACTGCTGCTGAAAGACCTAAGGTTTATAGCCACTTATAAGATTATATTAAATGTATTGTATAATATATGTATATGTAAATACCACAATAAAGATGATTGTATATATAATTATTGCTGTTACTTAAAATAATATATTTGAATATTCAATGAGATAATTTTACATTGTAATAAGTGTGCAAATATATTTATTAAAGAAAAAAATGTCAAGAATACTCAGAGATTACTCAATTCAATTTTGAATTCTAAGTGTTTAATTAGGTTCTCACTTAATCCGTTGAATTTTGTAATATGCATAATTGTTAAACCCATCTATTCTAGATAATTTACAAAGAATTATTTTAAAATTATCTATTATTTTCTTTGAAAAAAAATGTATTGTATTTCATAATTAATGTTGCACAACTGTAAGGATTTCCAAGAACAAGGGTGGTAAAACGCGGCGGGACCCTCAGGGCCTAACTACCTGCCCTAAAACGGGCGCTTTTCTGTGCATTACAGTGACCTCGGTGAAAACCGTACATTTTTTGAGGTCCATGCTCTCGCCATTCACTGCGGACGTGTCACAATCTCCAACACGCATGAAAATTATGAAACCGCTCGTTTCGCAAACGCCGCATGCATGAAACCAACCCCGGCCCGTAGAACGATACAAACCCTACGCAGGCAATAATAAGAGAAAAAAAAAACAGATAAGCTTAGGGGAGGAAGATAGCGTCCCGAAACGAGGGAATTAATTGAGAGATTGTGACTACCAGCATGGGAAAGTCCAC
Source organism: Philonthus spinipes (assembly GCA_963082785.1). NCBI lineage: Eukaryota > Metazoa > Arthropoda > Insecta > Coleoptera > Staphylinidae > Philonthus > Philonthus spinipes. Next base: position 17,920,877 of record OY720306.1, on the reverse strand, counting down.
CATTGAGAAAAAGGTCTATAATAACGCCGGTTGAGTTTGAATCGGTTAAATATGTATTTACGGTAGTTTTAAAGAAGTGCGTGGTTGTGCCGGGTGCGTTTTTATTTAATTTCCACCCTACGCGGGTTTGTTTCTTGAATTATTGTAAAAACCGCGTGTTTTTCACGGGTTTTAAAGCGCGAATTTTGAATTTCGCGCCAAAACCGACGCAGGCTCGGTCGATAACGACGGGCAGTTGACTGCATGCAGTGAGTGCTGGCTACTCACATGTTATTTTTTAGATTAAAATTACTCATATTTATTGAATTAACTAAGTGATTGAGATGGTGTTTCCCGGATAGTGCATGCCAATATAGTATTCAACAGTAAGTAAACCTTTCACGTCGTATTATCGCGTAGTTTCTGTGATTTTCGGTGAAATATGTGACATGCTTCGGAATAACCTCACTTTCACTAACAGCACCATACCTTAACGGTGTGGGCTGGATTTATGCCGGATATTGTATGGGAACCCCTGAAAATTCGTGCCAGACACGGGTTTGTTGTTATTTAGGGGGGCTTCGGGTGGTGGAGTTGTGTTGGGTGGGTGTTGTTTGGATGGGAAAGTCTGAGGCATGCTTGTCGACAGATGTGGCATCGTTATGGGGGTTTTGGTGGGTGTGTAATTCACAAAAGAAACTGGGCATCTTGATTTAAACTTAAACAACTTTATAAACATCTACACAAAAATATAAACAAAGTATTCATGTGTTTTTTTTTTATTTAAGTTAAAACAAAATATCCAATAAGCATCATTTTTGAAGTTACGATAAACTTCAAAAGGTGACAATTTCTATGTTTACTCTTCAAAAATAAATTACAAATAACAGCCATTATAATATTTATTCTCTTTTATTTTTACTTTGATATAAAAACAATTCAGTTGTCAATAATAATAAACATTAGAACACCAAAGAAATTGTTCATCTTAATTACAACAACATAAAAATATAAACAAAAAATTATAGACTTAAAATGTGTTTTCTTTTTTAATTTAAATTAAAACAAAATTTCCAATAAGCATGATTTTTTGAAGTTACGATAAACTTCAAAAGGTGACAATTTCTATGCTTTCTCTTCAAAAATAAATTACAAATAACAGCCATTATAATATTTCTTCTTTTTTATTTTTACTTTGATATAAAAACAATTCAGTTGTTAATATTAATAAACATCAGAATACTTTAAATAAAAAATCTTTTTTAACAATAGAAAAGAATAATACAATAGTTTCGACTATTACTATATGGTAATTCATATCAGATTGATTAAATGAAAGAATTATAATGTTTATTTTTACTACTTTTTAGTATTTTAAGTGACAATTACAGTAGAACAGTGCCTCATTTAAGATGAAAATTAACCTATTCGAAAATGTTTTCAAAAAACCTTTACTAAAAGATTTATTGCGATAGTTTCAGATTTTACACTCGCAGTGTATATATAATAAAAAGTGATAAAAAAAGCTGGATAACTTTTTTATTTAATAAATCTGAAAAGTGTATTTTTAATTTTTTAACTTTATATAACAGAATTTTGTATGTTATGCACTTGATACTTCTATTACACAAGTGAAGCTTTTAATTTTTATACATAACATATTGATGAAATTTGTTTCCATTCTAAGCTGCAATTGTTTTTTTTTTCACCTCAAGCTGCAACTGTTTCAACAATCAATTTCATGATTATTTTTTTGTAATTAACTTAGGAATGAAAGTAATATTTTTTAATTTGAGCGAAGTAACGGAAAATATTGGACGTTTTTTTATTATTGTGGGTTCAAAATAGTTCTTATAACAAATGAAGTAGATAAATAATTACAATACTTTGTTTAATAACAAAACTTTTCAATGTTTCTGTTTTTAATTTGTCACATCTTAAAATAAAGCGTTTAATAATATTTACCGACCAAGGTAAATACTTCAAGGATACCAGGTTGAACTTATTGAAGCTTGAATTCTATTGTTGTTTACATAATATTAGTTTTTTATGTAATTATTACTTACTTAACTAACTAGATATTTTTATTCATATAAATAAGTAATCATTTGCAAAATGATATCTAAAATCAAATTGCTTTCTCTACTCTCAACTGTTCCCAACATGTTTTCTGAGAATAATATGTAAATAATATAACTGTCAATAAAATAAACAATACAAAAACAAAATAAATTCTATCATTATGAAATACTTCGAAACTACAAACAATGAGTCATGTTTGATTAAGGTTTATTTATTGCATATTCAAAGAATCCATAACCAATTTTCTTTAGAAGTACAATAATATCAAAGTATTATTTAATACTCTACAGTGGTAAGTAAGTAATTTTAATACTTGACAGTCTTTCTTTGTTCATTAAAAAAAAGCCATTTTAATTATTCACGCATAATTAATATTAATACGCTTTTAATGACCACTGATATACATTTAATTTTTTTAATTGCTTTTCAGAATATGAAAGTAGTAACAGAAAATAATGGAAGTTGTTTATTATTTCGAGTTCAAAATGGTACTTAATTATAAATGATTCATGAATTTAAATTGAAATAATTTAAAATAAAGCTTCAGATCGTTATTAATAAATTATTCATGTTTAGACAAAAACATGGTGCATTTATAAAGTATGTTATTTTTTTTTAATATCATCTCTCAATTTTGAAATTTTAAGAATTTGGTGTGTGTAATACAAGCTATGGGTTTTAGGTTAAGCCAAGATTATTCAAGTGTAAATAAATTATTAAATATTTAGGAAAGTACATGATAATAATAATTATTATTATAATTTAACCCCTACACCACCATTATGGTAGATGGTGATTTTAGATTATATATATATATATATTATTATAATTTTTAGTTTTTAATATAATCCCTCAAGTTTGTAGTTACTATATGTAATACAAGCTTTCGTTTGAGGTTAGGGCAAGAGTATTGAGGTGTTATATTGTGAAGCAGGCTTTTAATTTGTTGGTTACGTAATGAGAAATATGGCAGTGAAGGCCGATTCACCATCGCCTGGGAACGAGAACCGAAAGGAAAATGGAAAGATGAATCATGGAGATCTTATGGCTTTTCTATGCACGATCCATTCTCGTTTCTGGGCAATTGTATTTCAGCCTTAATGTAACAATTCAATTTTAAATATAATTGTCTTATTTGGCATTTGGTGAAACATATAAATTTCGAATTTGAAGTTCCCTTTTTAAATACAAAGATACATACAGGAAAAAATATCCAAAACATGTATCTACATATCAAAGATTACATTTTTGAGTCTAAATTAAATGTTAATATTTTAAGAAAGTTATAAATCACAATAGCGAACATCTTAAAAATTCAGGGATAAAAATTCCCTGCTGTTGAAACAGTTCCACATCTGTTTGGAACAAACACACCTTAAGTTTGATTATATTAAAAAAATAGTCTAGAGGAGAAAATTTCTCGATCACATAGTATATCGATAACTTTTCTCCTTTAGAGTGCTTTGTTTCTTTTCTGTTTCTTACATTTTGTTGGCACGAGTGAATAAAAACAAATAAAATGTCACATGGGTCATTATTAATCAAATAAAATTCTTCAATTTGTTAGGATAAGATAGCCACTTTTTTTTTTTCAATAAAAAAATTTAAAGTACTATAGAGTGGAAAAGTTCTCGATCATATGGTACAATGCATTTTGATATTTGTCTGAGCCAGTGGTTCTCAAACCAATTTTTGTAAAATTGTTAAACAAAACTCACAGCACCCTTCATCGGTATAAAAAGGTTTTTTTTAATGTTGGGAAAAATCTAGTAATATTAGTAACCAAGTATTTCTAAATGTGCATTTTTAAATAAATAAAGTCAATAAGTAACAATAAATGTATGTGTTTCAATAAATAGAGAACTGTTACTGATAGTTATAGAATATGTTTCGTTAATAATATTGTCAATTACTAAATTTTTCAATCAATGATTGAGAAGAACGACTTTGTCCATCTTTAATTTAAAAAAAAAAAATATTCAAAAGACATTCTCTTATTTTATTTCCAGTGGTCTTTAGTTTTTCTCCCTTATTTTTCTTAATATTCCAGAGTGCAGAGAATAAATTTTACAATGATATATTTTCAACACTTGTACTGCAGACAAATATTAAAAATCTTGTAGCCCACATTTTGAGAATCACTAGTCTGGGCTATCGAACTAGAGGTCATTCTGTCCTAAAATTATTTATTTTCATGTTTCCTTTACATATTATGTATCTTCTTACTTCTTTTACAAATAAATTGTTTTACAAAATATTTATTTTCTTATTTCTTTTTTTTTTACAGATTGATTAACCGATTAATTATTTAACAAACTCCGATTTTATCTTAATTCCATATGTATAATTATTCAAAAACGGGTATTAAGGGTAACTTGTGCTAAATGGACGCCGGTTACTTGAACTTCCACAAAGAAGAAGATTTCTCGTCGTATTTCTTGGTGTGTATACTTTTTTTTCCTTAGAGGAAGTACGTGCATAATTTAATGCGACACATTTTAGGAATCATTTAACGATGATTCGCACAGCTTCGACGGCACCAACAGCAACTCTTATAAGTGGGACTGTGAGGAGGAAAGAGAGTAAGTAAACAAGAAAAAAAAAATAAGAGAAAAATAATATGTGTTTTTCATATGAAATTTTATTTTAATCGTGTTCCACTTTTTTTTCGGAACTACATAATTCCACTGAGCAAAATGAACATAAAAAAGTTGTGTTAATGTTTAATGTTGATGCAGGATTCAAATTTATTCAATTCAAAATAGATTTATAGATAATCACGATTTTAAATCATATTTATTATTATTTTTGGCCTCTTATTTGCTAAATTGTTGTGTCCAATGGTCAACATTCTAAGTAATGACTAGTGGACACAACTATTATTATTATTTTTGGCTTCTTATTTGCTAAGTTTTTGTGTCGAATGGTCAACATTCTAAGTAATGACCATTGGACACAACAATTTAGCAAATAAGAAGCCAAAAATAATAATAAATGTGATTTAAAATTCAGTTTTCCAATCAAGGGTTCCCAAAGTTGACTTTACCCATCTAACAAAAGATTCCCTAGTGGCGAGTCGTGGAACTACTTAATGCTGTCTTATTTGTTCTAATTGAAATTTTTTTAAAAATTATAAGTGTTATTTTTTTTAATTTATGTATACCGTGATGAAAGCCCACTCAATATTCACTCATGACATACCAGCGGGAAATACTGTTCTAATCTATAAGAATTTATTTATAAAGAAAAACTACCTTAATTAATTGTGTAATAAAAATCTCAAAATGTAAAAATACTTGTAAACATTTTGGTTTGTCCATTACAAGAACTAACCAGACCAATATCAGTATTTCAGAAAATATTAAATTGATTTTAGAATGTGTAAGAAGGAAATTACATTAATACATTGAAATTCAGAAAACATGAATTGAATTTGAAATTTACATTATGTATTTCAGAAATTGTAACTTTGCATTGAGATTTTATGATTTGTATTTTTTTTACTAAAATTTATTAATGATAACAATATCATATATTTCAGAATTAATTAATGATAAATCAAATTAATTATATGCATTTCAAAACATAGGGCATAGTTTGTTAATCATGATTAAATAAAGATTAAGGGCCAATTCACAATCGCCAAGGAAGCGAGAACAGAACGCAAATGAGAAAGATGAATCATATTATTTACGTGTATCAATTCACAATCGCCTTACAGGGTCTTACAGTCTTTCTGTATATGATTCGTTCTTGTACCCAGGCGATTTTTAATCGGCCCTAACTAATTTTGTTGCCATAAGAAAATTATTTAGTAAAGATTAGTTAATAGCAATAGTGGACTATGAATATGGCTCATAGCTGTTAGATGTGTAAAAGTAATTTTCTTCTGATTGTCATTATTGAACTTAAAATGTTCAGTAATGACAATTTTAGTAATCCGAATAACATATTCATTATTCCAATATAATTCTAATATTTTAAATTTCGATTTCCCTTAAATAATTGTTTATTAAAATTTATTTGTTGTAATAATTTACCTTTATCTGATTTGTTAAAACAAAATTAAATATACAAATATTCAATTTTGTTTATGTTTATTTATTTGTCAATTTTATAAAAAAAAATTATAAAGAGCACATTGTGCTTGAAATATACATATAGTGTTTTTAAAATAAAGAAGTGAAGAAACAAACATCAAGAAAACGTCACATACTCACCAAAAAATATCTTCTTATAGACATATCATTTATTTAAAGATAAGTTATATTTTCTGAAATACTGTTTAAAATGGTGTTGCACTTTCTGCACTAAAAGCAATCCATATAGATCACTTTTATCACTTACAATAATTCCTATGAAAAATAATATTTATGATACATTTCAAATGTATCAATTGTTTCCATGCACGATTAAATTAAAAAAAATCCTTTTATCCCTTAGGATAATTCCCATAAAAAATAATATTTATGATATATTTCAATCACATCAATTTTCCGTGCATAATTACATTTTTAAAAAAATCCTGAATTAAACATAGTAGGCAAGTGTCAATCTGTTAAATTTAAGTAAAATTATTGTGCAATTAAAGTTTCACAATATGAGCAGGGTAAACACTTTACCCTCCCAATATTTTTATATGTAAGTATATGAATTGTCTGTATTAAGACTGTAAATAGTCTTAATTCATTTAAAATCTTTTGTATATATGGTCAAAATTGTAAACTAAAGATCTGTTTAAAATTAAAGTTCATTGACTCAACTACCTTGAATTTGAATTGATTCAAAGTAAGGTCAGCATTGACTTCCTCCATAGATACAACTGTGTGTTTACAATTAATAACACTCGATTATTGCTTTTTAATGGTGGTTATTGAAAAATGAATAAATTTAACAGAATGATGAATGAAATTCAAATTTTATTATTGACTTCATAATTAATTGAGAAATTATATCTCATTTAATTGTGAAAAGGTGTAAATTAAGGTAGAATAATAATTGAAATTAAAATTGTATTATTTAATTTTATTTATCTTAATTCTGAAATTGAGCAAATAAGGTGTATCCTTTTCTTTAGAAAGAATGTTGAGTGAAATTAAAATTCTATTGAATTTAAATTTCTCATTTATTTACTTTTCTTTAGGCTCAATGGAGATGTTGGACTCATTCCCATATCAAGCCAAACTGATGATTTTTGCCCATTATCAAGCTCCCCGCCCTCCAGGGAAGACTTTAATAAAATAATGACTGATTGGAATCATTTAGTTAATTTTGAAGTAAGTCCTTTTATCGGTGATTGTGATTAAAAAATATAAATAATTTAAAATGCTTATATTACACATTTTTTTTAAATCATAAATTTACCGAAATTAAAGAAGTTTCAGCGTACACTACTAATGTATATAATGCAATATTTTATAAATAGCACAAAGCGCCATCTGTTGTCCAATTCACCAAAAAAATTTGAGGCTACAAGATAGAAATACAAAACTGTCGTTCATCCACTTAAAGGAACCAAACTTATTAAACTTACCATGTTTAATAAAATAGAGGACGGATTCCGAATGAATCACTCCCGTCTATTACCACTAAAAAACAAAGTTATAGCTATAACGAACCCTGGTTAAAAGAGAGAGAATTTCGAGTTGTATTCAATAGATTCTCATTCGGAATCCCTTGGTAGGAGAAGATGATGGTTTAACAAAATCAAACCTTAATGTTAATGTACCGAGTGATCAATGTCAACTGTTCTAAGTTAGCAATACTAAATTTAAGTTGGGATGACCGAATTATTGCCTAGCGTGATTTATTCTATTTCTGGTTTTAATCTGTAAAATGAAGGTTGTGTTTCTATTGGTAAAACTGTGAACAAGGCTTACAATATCTGACAGTTCGATGGAAATACTAAATTACTGAATAATGTTTGTAAAGTATCAAATATGAAAAATGTAATATAAGTTTTTTTTTGTTTCCAACTTTGAATAATTGAGATTAATTGCTTGGTATATTTAATAAATCACATAGAGCGCCATCTATTGCCTAATTTTGAAGTGATATCAACAATTTGATTCTACAAGGAGACATGCATAATCGCTATTCAACTACTAAAAGGAAGGTACAGTTACCTTTCTTATGCAAAAAAAGATAGTAGATTGAACAAATCTAAATCTGATGTATATAAAATTTATTAATTACGACTGAAAAGGATGTTGTGCATCAGTATTGTACACTGAAAAATCTTCTATTTTGTAAATATAAATAATTTAAAAATAAGAAATAAATCAATTTAATTATTTATCAAAATTATATTGGTATACGTATTTGATTATTAAAAATCGAATTGATATTTTCAAAGGTCAAAATTGTAGACGATTGTTTAATAATTGAGCAATTTTTTATAATAATAAAAAAATATTTTATTCATTTAATTGCAAAAATATTTAACGAGTCTTTAATGTATGATTAATTGTTGCAAGCATAGCATTATTCTTATCTCTTAACTTTTAGTATTTTGCAGTCGGAAACGATTTGTAATGCATTGCTGATTCTCTTGATAAAAATTCACATACAAGCAAAAACTAAATTTTTATTGAAAATTATACTTGATTTATAAAAATAAAAACTACTAAGGCCCAGATTTTCAATTGTGCCTTAAGCTTGGTTTAATTAAGCTCTATTTTATTTTCAAATGTAACAATAACCAATGGTTTTTCTATTAAAACATAACCTGAAATAATATTTTACTTTGTATTAATTTAGTAAATATTTTATTTTTCTATGTGTGGGTTGTGGAGAATATTCTTAATTCTTAATAAAAATTGCTTTCATTTCTCCTACTTTTTTAATATTTTGGAAATGAAGTATGTTACTGTAATGTACCACGCTACTCACACATTATCAGATGGGAAAATAACACACAATATTTTAGGGAAAATAAACTGAACTTTCATTCTGCAACTTACACGTACAAACATCATGTGGGTACACTCATGTTCTGCATAAACATCGTGAGCTTAAGTAGAATATTTAACCATAAATTCAATTTGTGGCTCCAATAACCAAATACATTACAAATACAAATAAAAAAGTAGGAGAAAGGAAAGTAGTTTTATTAAGAATTAAATATTTTACTTGTACGTTTCTTTAATAACATAAGTAAAGTGTAAGTTTAAGTTAAAGCCACAATTGAAAAACCGGGCTATAAGACTTATTATATTGAATGTAACTATGAATTGAAGTTAATTTATATTGTGAAAAATTAAATACAAAAAAATACAAGTTCTTGATTAATTTTTATAGGGTCACGATGATTTAATAGTAGATATAGATATAAGCACAGCTCCCCCAGAAGATTTATTAAACCCCGAGAGTTTCGACATAACGAAATATGTCACCGAGCCGGAAGAAGAAAAACCGCGGGCCATCGGTGGTAAGCGCATCGATATGGCCAGGAGGAGATATGTCGTCGATGAAACGATAAAGGAAGAAGAGGAAGAATCGAGCAGTAGTAGTAGTGATGATGATGACGATGAGGATGAAGACGACAGTAGTGATATTAGCGATGAAGAAAGCGAATCCGAGCCGGAGGAGCAAAAGAAGCCGATGATCATTTCAACAGCAGTGAAAATTGAAAATGAGGAAGATGATGAGGATTGCACGATCGATGTTGAAACCGTCACGGAGTCGACGAGTCATCCTGTGCTTCAAGCTGGGGATTTGAAGTCGCTCTTGGAGCAGTTTGAGGCAACAGAAAGTACTAATTTGGAACTGCAAGGATCACAGCCGATACCGCAGCCAGGGATTATTTATCAGGAATGTAAGTTCTTCAACATTAACTGATTACGTACATTATTTAATTGAATAACAAATTGAGCAAAGCTCAAAGGTCCGAAAAAACAAAACGGCCATCAACAGTTAATCTATTACAAACTGTTTGAAAAATTTGTTTAATACTGGATAACCCATTTTTATTTATCTATTGCAATTTCTTTAAAAATTGTTTAAATGTTTTGAGTCATATGAAAATTATTTCACCCTCAACTTTTATTGGGTTGAAGAGGGATAAGTTTGAAATCTTCAATGGGTTGCCATATTTTTTTTTAATACAGATTAGGAAATATTATTGTATCTTTTGTTTGATTTTTTTTAAATATTGTTGAAATAAAAAGAAAATTAAAACAAAAAGTAATTGTGAAAAGTAAACACAGTTGCATTGTAGGTTATTTTTCCCCTAAAAGATGCTGCTGAAATTGTTGAAATTATTTATTTTTTGCAAAAATAGCAAAATATAATAAACAAACATTTGCTTATCATAAATTTGTATGAAGAAATTATATTAAAGATAGGTAATTTAAGTAATTTTTCAGTGCAAATATTAAATTTTAATTATTTGTTAAATAAATTTATCATCCAAAAAAAAAACTTTGCATAAAGTTATGTTTATTTAATAAACAATCTATAATGAAGTGGAAGCCCAGTCAATAACAATTCAACACTTTTTTTCTAAAATCCACAGTTTCCTATCTTTTTGATAAAAAAAAACAATCTTTAGGTCTTAGGTAAAGTATGGTTTTACAAGTAGCCATGAAACATATTGAACACAGGCTTTTTCACATTTTTGCGATTACAGTACCATCTAGCAAGATTTAAATTAAAAAAATGTAGATATACAATACAATTTTGTTACCAAATCTAATAAAAACTAGCTTCCTTTGAAGATTTCAAAATGACACCATTTCTGTCCCTTGGAAGAGTAGGGGTGAAATAATTTTCAGATGGCCCTTTCAAAACAATTACAATTTAATTTAACTTTACTGCCGTTTATGCCCATTAAAGCAGAAAATGATATTTAAATAATCAATATTTAAATTGATATTCACCTTTTTATTATAGCACATAATAACACACCTAAAAAAATGGATACGTCGACATCTTCAATCGATTCTGAAACAGTGGAAAAGGTCTTACTCAGTCCAAGATTAACGACGAAACTAGTATCTCCAATAAAATCTCCGATTAAACGCCACGAAATCCCGCAGAAAAGCAAAGCCGCTAAAGAATTACTACCTCCACCATCTCAGCCTCAAAAAGAAACAGTTCCTCAAACAATAACACCAACAGAAGAAGCACCTAGAAAACCCAAAGACCAGATTAAGAATAAGCAAATACTAGACTCATTGCCCGTAGAGTTAATCGATAGAATTCGCCAGACGAGTAAACGCAAACCGGTGCCGGTGATACCACCGATAGTCCCTGCGAAAAAACGCACCCAGAATGTTGCACCCGTGGTTATAAAAGAAGAGAAGGTTGAGGAGAAGAAGGTCGTTCACCTCGATCACGATTACTGCTCGAATAATTCTACGCCCAGGAAGGATTCGGGTTTCTCGTCTTGCGAGGAAGACGAGCGTTCCATTTTGCGTAGCCAGCCCACGGTGAAGAATGCCGACGGGAAGCTGATGGTATCGCTCCTGAAGAGCAACACAATTAAGAAGAAACTGAATTTGGAAGAGTATAAAAAGAGATTGCAAAACAGGAGTCAGAATAATAGTGGTGGGAGTTCGCCTGCCACTATTCCAGATGTTGATGAAAATGCAAGAAGGTTGAAACACCAAGAAAAGTTGATGAAGATGGCCGAGGAGATTATCCAGCAAAAAGATATTAAAGTAGGGGATGGCGCAGTTAAGGTTTGTAATAAATTAAAGTTGATGCTTGTTGTACTACAGTGTTCATGGAACTTTGGTTTATTATTTCCCCAATTTTGTTTTCAGTTTTTTGACACACTTTTCAGTTCTTACAGAGCATTAACAAAGATAAAAAAGTTATACTTTGTTAATGATCTATTGAGATTGAAAATGTTTCAGGAATAATTTTTGTACACATGCCAGGAAATGTTAAAAATTTAACTTTTGTTAATGTACTGTAAATACGTGTCAGGAAATAACCATTTTTTAGCTTTTATAATGACCCAGAAAGACTAAAACATGTGTCAAAAACTAAAAATGAAACATAAAAAGTGTTTTTCTTCATTACATTAAGATTAATGCAGAATCAGTATTTTTGAGAACGCATTTAAAACAAATATTTTTTATAATTATACGACATACATTTTATAAATTCCTTATAGGTAGTTGAGGTTAAACCAGAAATCCCATCGAACATGGTGATGAAGACATTGGTCAGCGTTGGAACCAACACTGAGGAAAGCTGGGGGCACTTGGAGCAAATATTGCAAAACACCAATTTGAAAATCAGTCAAAATTCTTTGATCAGCTCGATAGTCGAGCATCTACCGAGAGTAAAACCTGTGATAGAGAAGGAAGTGGAGCATGGAGAAGATAAGACGATTGTGTATCTAGATAAGGAGGGATCGAAGCCAAAAATGTGTTCAGTGCATGTCCAGACGATACACTCGAGTACCCGAAGAAGAAGAAGAAGAACCTCTTCCGAATCTTCGAGATCCAGCTCGTCCGAGTCTTCTTACAGCAGGGGCTCGAGCCGTAGTCGTACGCCTTCTCCCGTCCAGCGTCGCAACCGCGAACAAATTAAAGAGGTCGAGGAAAGGCGTGTAATATACGTAGGAAAAATTGCAGATAACACTACTAATGAGGATTTAAGAAAGCGTTTCTGTCGCTTCGGCCCAATAACTAACATAAGCGTTCACTTTAGAAGGAAAGCTGACAACTACGGCTTCGTGACGTTCCTCCATAAAGAGGATGCTTATGAAGCAGTTGAGCGTGGAAACGATGATCCGAAAGAGCCAGAGTATGTGCTGAGTTTTGGCGGGCGACGTTTATTCTGTCAAACAACTTATTCTGATTTAGATAATGTGAGTGATGATGCAGGTTACTGGTCACCGATTAGCGGGAATGTCCTCCCTAACCAAAACAATTCATTTGACATGCTTCTCAAGGAAGCACAGGCGAAATTGAAAAAACGCCAGCTTTGACGTACGGCCTCCTATCTAGTTTACAATTTCATGACATGTTTTAGTGGAATTCTTCGACCCACTCGGGCTGTGTTGTTGTATTTTTTTGTATTATCTACTACTTGTTTGCTAATAATAAAATGTAAATAATCATATATTGTTATTATAATAATAAAGAAAAGAGGAGGATAAAAAAAAAATAATCGTGAACAGTATCTACCTGTATCATTTTTCATTAATATTTTTTACCATTGTTTGACATTATGTAAGAAAGTGCTATTATTAATTTTAGATAATAATTTTCTACGTAATGCCATCATCACTTGTAATTGTGCTAGAAGTTGTTCAACATAATAAAGGAGTATGATGAGAAATAATTATATTTTAATTCTTTCAAAATTACCATACAAAAAACACTATAAATATTTGGAAAATCACTTTATTTACAAAACTACAGCTTTCTCAGAATTTTAATATTTATGTGGGCGAATAGGATGCTCAGGATCAAACAACTTTGGGTCTTTGAAGAAACACGGATCCTTCAAATAAGTAGCCATCAACCCAGCGCTTTGTGCTTTTACGATTTCCGACTGTACGTGTTCCTGCTTTTGTTTGCATAGACCTGTAATGTGTCTGCCGTAAACTCTACCCGTGTAGGGTGACTGAAACTGTGATAACAGTTTAACATTTTTGTAATCAGGTGTTATGTTGTGTTTGCAAAGAATGCATTTGGGCCTTTCTTTCTCAAACGGGTTTTCCATATCAAAATTTGGTACATCCGGATCTACGGTTGAGGCATGTCGTATTGTATTCTTTGGGGTGATTCTAGTGAATACTGTAATGATTAAATAATTAAAAAAAATACTATTGAACAAATCAGGGCTTTTCTGTATGAAAAATGTTAAATTTAACACATCTATTGTGTTATTTTTAACCTTGTCTGCATTCATATTAATTACAAAATTCATTTAGACTGAGAATTAACATTTCATGTAAGAATAACTATAATAATATCGAATAAGACTATTAATATTAAATTTAATTTAATAATAACCTCACATTATTATTATTTAATAATAACGTCTACGTTCTTATGTTAAATTTAACATTTTATGTACTGAACAGCTTCATAAATGCTTTTTATTTTGATAAATACCCAAGCGGACTTTAAAATCTAGCTTGAAGTTTTAATCAAAATAAATTTAATCCATTCAATTTTCTAAAATATACACTTACCCTTTATTCCACTAATTCGATTCAATAATTGGGACATGATAAATTAAAGTTTATATTTCTTTAAAATTATTTTCAGGTTATCTCTTCTATGCAGGTTATGTTTTTAATCATAGACAAATACTTTTATAGATTATTATTATATGCAACCTAATATCCTTCATTAAATTTTCAACATTTCCACCACAGTTGTTTTTTAAGTAACTAACTTCAATCCTATCCCAAATTAAACAGTATTAAAAATGTTTATGAATACATTAATTTTGTATTACAAGAATAAAACTTATTTGGATTCTTTCTTATTACAAAATAAATTCATTCACAGCATACAAATTATAAAGGTAGTAGTTTGTGATCATAACTCGAGAATCCATAATGGATTTTCAATTAATTTTGGTTTTTGTATTAAGAAAATTTTTCTTTATCACAATATGTACAATTCTAAAAATACGTCATTCAAAAATTAGATTTTTGTCATTTTGGTTGATTTTTTTGGGGGATTTAAGGTTTCAAGCAATTATAACTCGAAAATTCCAGAATAGATTTGTAATAATTTTGTATTTTTGTATTAAGAAAATTCTCTTGTCACAATATGTAAATTCTAAAAATACGTCATTCATAGTTTTTTCAGTATTTTGCCTCAAAGTTGAATTTGTCATTTCGGGCTAATTTTTGGGGGGATTTAAAGTTTCAAGCATTCATAACTCGAAAATACCGCAATGGATTTTCAATTCATTTTGTTCGTTGTATTCTCTGTTAGAATATTTGGAATTCTAAAAATATGTCATCCATAGTTTTTCCAGTATTTTGCCTCAAAGTTGAATTTTTGTCATTTTTTTGGGGGATTTAAAGTTTCAAGCATTCGTATCTCCAGAATCCCTCAATGGATTTTCAAATAATTTTGGTGTGTATTCAAAAAATTCTCCTGTCAGAATATTGCAATTCTAAAAAAAAATACATCTGTCATAGTTTTTCCAGTATTTTCCCTCAAACCTAGATTTTTGTCATTTTTTATCTTTTTTGGGGGTTTTAATGTTTTAAGAAACCATAAATCGAAAATCCCACAATGGATATTCAATTAATGTTGGTTTTATATTATGAAAAATTCTGAAAATACGTCATTCATGTTTTTTTTCAGTGTTTTGCCACATAGTCAAATTTTTGTCATTTTTTGCTGTTTTTTTTTTAGGTGATTTAATGTTTCAAGCAATCATAACTCGAGAATCGTACAATGGATTTTCAATTAATTTTGGTTTGTGTATTAAAAAAAATCTCCTCTGTCGGAATATGCGTCATTCATAGTTTTTGCATTATTTTGTCTCAAAGTTGGATTTTTGTCATTTTTGGATCTTTTTGGAGCAATCATAACTCGAGAATCACACAATGGATTTTCAATTAAAAACTAAAATTAAGTGAAAATCCATTGTGCGATTAAGAAAATTCTGCACTGCCAGAATATGTAGAATAACAAAAATTCGTCATTGATGGTTTTTCCTGTATTTTGAGTCAAAGTTGGATTTTTGTCATTTTTGGCAGAGTTTTTGGAGGATTTAATCTATCAAGCAATCATAACTCGAAAATCATATAATGTATACTAAAAAGTACCGTCGCGACGCGCGGCAACGCATGGTCTGCTTACATTTATTTTTTCCAAAAATATTTGATGCGAATTTACTTTTCAATAAATTAAATTAAGTGAGCAAATGTTATTATTGCAGAAAATGTTATCTGAATTTTCAATTAAATAATATAGAACTATTTTCCAGAAATGTTCAGGGTAATTTCAATAACTTTCGCTATAAATTGAAAATAAATTTAATAATGTTATCAATTTCTCAAAAATGTATTTAAAATTCAGATAGTTATATGACATAAACATTTTACATATAATTTAATAAATATTCCTTTAAAATATTATTGAGTGGAAATACATAGGCAACAAAGATAAGGCGATGTTCCACTTTATTGCATTATTTTCCACATTACTATTCTATTGCAAAATTAAATACACATGCAACATCTTCATTCAATGACAAATGTATATTTTTTTCTTATTGGTGTCATTCTTTAAATATACAGCGATTATTTATTGTTATAATTATTTAAACATGACGGGTTTTATATACTGATTTGATTGACAGAGATTACTATCAAAATGTCACTACATATTTCTTCCATCATCTGCAGCAAAAAAATAAAGTTTTATCAATCCCAATATAGCAGTTGTTGAGATTCAGAGCGCTTGATTAAATTGAGCGCTTAAATGAGTATACATCATCATTCAATTTTATTTTTTTATAATTTGTTTTTTAGCTTTGCAAAATTATATGAATATGTAATATTAATTATATTATAACTGAATTATGATTATTATTGTAATTATGTCAACATAAGAATAACGTTTAGTTACCATTTTAAAACTACTAAATATCGAAAATTCTACATAAAAATATCATTAACTTATAAGAGGCCTATAAAAATCATTTAATGTATGTTGAAAATACAAACAGACCTCATGTCTATGATTGGAATTAATTTAACTCAACTTGAAAATTAATTAATTGTGTTACTTTTAAATATTTATAATTAATTTTCTATACTATATATAAAGTTACACTAAACGCTATATTATAGGTATTTTTTGAAATGTCAATTTGATGTTAAAATTTGACAAATAAATTTTTATCTCAAAAACTGTAAGAGTTATGTAGACATAAATCAATATGAACGGGGTATCTGAAAAAAAATATATATATATATATATGGTGTTCCATTTAAAATAACAAAGATGGTAGCCATTTCCGGAACAACCGGAAGTGAAAGTCAAAATATTTTCCGTGAGGTGGTCGCATTTAATCATGCAATGTAGTTTTTTTCAAATTTTTCCTCAGTCTGGAACCCCATAAACTTTTGATGGCTGTTATTTGTGCCCCACCCTGTATAATAATCTCACAATTACAATGTGTGTTAGATTATAAAGATAGAAATTAAATTTACATTGTGTGTAAGAAATAACCCCTCACTACATTTTATTTAAATAATTTGTCAGAAGTGAAAATTAATAAATAATAGTGGAAGAAGCCACTCGTTAGTCAAGAGCTGTAAAGCTAAGGTCATAAATTTCACAGAGTTTTCAGGTTTCAAAATGTGTTTATATTTTTTTCTTTTCTTAAGGGTAAATGTTTAGATTTAAAAAATGACTATTAGAATTCTAATAGCAATTACATTAAAATTAGAAAAAGAAGACACATTATTTTATAACTTAAAATAGTATTCAATCATGTTTTTCTTTCACAATACTTCAAAAATTATTTGAATTCTCTTATATCTACCATCAATGCATATAAAAAATCTTTTGTTATCTCATTAATATCTATAATTCCACTGCAAGATTCTTCAGTTCTGCTTTCAATTCATCGTAAGCCTCTTTGTATTCTGGATTTTCTCGAACTAAAACCATAACACAACCCCGCTTGACGCCCAACGCTCCTCCCAAGTCCTCTCGACTGGGTGTATAACAGTAGGGAATATCTTTTTCTTCACAAACGGCAGGTAAATGACACATTATGTCCACCGGGGTGACATCCCCAGCGAAGATAACCAGCCCCTTTTCGCCTTTGCGTATCCTCTTTTGTACATCTTTCAGTCCGTTTCTTACATACGTTTTATGTTTGCTAGCTGTAAATAACAAATATTTTAATTAACAAAAGGAACTCTTTGAACTACTTAAATATTTATTTCTTCAGTATGTGAAATATAAAATTCAAATTCAAATAGATTTACAAAAAAATATATAAAATACACATTATTAACATTCATTAGAATGAATGAGTTTTGTAATTGATATGTATGCTACTATTGTAAAGTTAACAATAACGTACACGTTAAATTTAACATGTTTTCATGATTAATTGCAATGTTTAAAAAAATAGCTTTTATTAACACATACCTTTCTTAATTAGTTTGTAGCATTTTTTTGTTAATTTTTTAGAAGCCATTGGTTTAGCGATAATGCTAACATTCTGGAGTTTTTGTTCGTAACTCATTTCCTCCTCTTTAACTTCCTCGGGGGCTTCGGTCTTGATTTTTCCCATTTTTACTGGTTTTTAGAAAACTACGAGACTTCACGTGTTTATTGAAGGTTATGTTTGCAATGAAAGAAAAAAAAATGAACACAAGCCGCGTGGGACAGTGTTGCCAATATTATTTTCAATATTTAAAGAAGAGAGAATCGTTAAATATTAAATATAAAAACATTGTTTCTTATGACTAAATTTATGTTATTTTAAAGTAAATACGTTAAAAAGTAAAAACATAAATATTTACAAATTTGCATAGACATAGTATGAATTTACTAAATCTATGCAACCTGGTTAATAAAATAGACAACCTTCGTTGCGACACAGAATCCTGTATCAAATATATATTTCTGTTACAGTTTTCTGAAAATATTACAGATACCTGTCTTAAAAATGTAATGCCAATATTACAGCATTCTTTTAATTTCTTTAATGAATCGTTACAGATTCCTATTAATTCCATTCAAGTGATTTTTCCAAAAATTTTTAAATCAGAAAAATTATGGCTCTAGTTTTACTACTTCGAATCAATCAATCATGTTCATGAAATATTAGAAAAAAGAAATCACTTTGTATAGAAAATGTATCATGAAGTTTGTAAGATTCAAGTAATATATGTTCTGAATATTTCTCCATTTATTGAATATTATTTAATAAAAAAAATCATACGTGTTGTTATGATAAATTTAAATTATATGTTCTTTCTTTCTTAATCTTATCTTCTTTTACCCGTATTGGGTTATTATATTTTCTAATTAACTCTAATTTTAAGAATAATTGAATTTATTTGAGATTACCGCAGAAAATTAAATAGTTAAATTAAACTGTATTTAACATATAAGTTAACTGTTACAATATTAGCTAATTTAATATATTCAGTTTCCTGACACGTGTTTAATAACTTAAATTGAATATGAATATATGTAACTCAACAAGTGTTTAAAGACGAAATTGCCCAATATTAAAATTTAGCTTCATCAAGTGCAGTGAACAAAGTATTTACTGCAACTATTAGAAACTGAAAGTAGAAATAATAATATAAAAATTGTGTTTTTTTTTAATAATTGCTCTTTATTTGGAGCAAACAAGTATTCAAAATGTGATTATACAGGCATTAAGAAAGTTAAAAATGTAACACTTTTTTATTGAAATTCTTTTTATTTAAGTAATAAAAATAAAAACATTAATTTTTCCTAAATATAATTGCGACTAACTATATAATAAATAATATGCTGAACAAAAGTTTACAATGTTACATAATCAATAAATCAAACTTGGCTAATACCTTCAATTTTATTTATTTCTTGTTAAATTTGTTCAAAATGTACATTTAGTGTGAAAAAAAAAAAATAAATGAATTGAGGAATTAACAGAGTTTGATTTATTGATTTACTACAATTCAGGTAAACAAAATATATTTTATTATTGCAAGCTAATAACTATTATAGAAAGAATTATTAATATTTTCTCCATGCTACAAAAGCATAGTATTTAATTTTCATTATATGAGAGAATTATAGCACACAATTTAAATATCACAATAGTGAGAAACTAATTATTCATATTTAAAAAAATCACAATTCTTTATAACGTTTTTTTAAACTACATATTTTAACATATCAATAATCAGGTACAAATAGATTGTAATGGTAATCATAAAATTACCAATTGAATTTATTTGCTTCATTCGACCATTTGTAAACTCCTCCGCGTTTCTTGAACATAGCTTCATCGAAACCCGAGAACTTTAAAGCATTTGTGACTCCCACATCCAAAATAGACTTTGACGGTACTTTTCCGCCTCCGGTGCAATCCAAAAATCTCATCTGAAAGTACACCAAGAAGATATAAATAACTTGTAAATAATTCTGGAAGAGTTGCTTACATATTCATCCAGAATCAAGTAGCTATTCTGCATTTGAGCATTAGATTCTGGCACCAGGCATTTCACAGACTTGTGATTGTCAATGAATTGTTGAAATAATTCGTTGCTGATGTAAAATTGCTCGGCGTTGCGTAAAGCGTCCGGACCGACATTTTCACCATCCAGCAGTAGACATTGAAAAGCTTTCCATCTAAATAATCAAAAATGTTCACATTATAAATATAATTATATAATTTAATATTCCCACTAAGCAAATTATACATAAAAAATGTTGCATGAATATTATTAACATTTAATGTTGATGCAACAATATTAGTGGTTTTAAAAATTGGAAAAGTTTTATAATACAATATATGTAATATACTTACCTAACTGGAGCTAATTTTTCAATTTCTTCAGTCATAATTTCATCATAATTATACGTGTTTACAACAGTGTTTATTTTAAACAAGACATTGTAATCATCACACCACTTTTTCACTTTATGCAATTGTTCAATATGACTTTTGCGGCCTTGTCCCCTACCAATAGTCTGAAATTTTATAATACACACAATAAATATGAAAGAGTGAAATTAAGTTTAAAGTAGTAATTAAAACACAAAAGTGTTCATGTTTGACAATATTTATTGTATTAGAGTTTTCTACAATAAATATTGTAAATGTAGCTATGGGATTCTGAATTAGGTGGTATGTAATACCAAGTGGACCACTTCATCGGATTCACTCAAATTTCGTTTTTAATCGCAATAGACAGGATCGACTCATTCAGAATCCTCATGCAGTTCTGATTTAATTGTAATAACAGTTATTGTAATAAAATTTGTTTAAAAAGTTAATAATTAAAATGCATAAACGTACCTTATTTGTGTCTTCATTGAAAGAATCACAAGAAATGGCTAATATATCCAAATATTGCCCGTATTCTATAAACCATTTTTCCCTAATCAACGAACCATTTGAAACGATACTGACTGAAGGTAGCTTCAAGGTTTCTTTACAATAACGCACCATTTCACCTAAATGCCTCCCTCTATCGATCATGAAAGGCTCTCCACCACTAAAGTTTATTTTTTCCATACCTGAAATTCAATTTCAAAGTTTGTTTTATATATATTAACATATAAATCACAAAAACTTTAGATAATATTATATTTCATATTAAATTTGTAATAAAAATATTATTTTTAAGAAATGATTTGAATTTAAATAAAATTATAATGTTTATTATACAATATGTATGTCATATATATATGTCACATAAAACGTAATAAATTTATATAAAATAAAAATTTTAAATATGTAAAGAATAAATAAATCCATGAAGAGAAGAATGCTTTTCTATGAATGCTTCTACTGAATATTAATTTTAATAAAAAAATAGAAAAATGTATAGCGCCATCTGTGTTTAGTTTCAAACATTACGTTGTACATAGATATATACTTTAATAGCGCTCATTTATTAAGTGTTTTTATTACTGCTTCATTTAATTTTTCAATAATCTTAATTTGTGTTTTGTTACAATTTAATAAATAAACTATTTTTCGTTACATGGAAATTTTGAGAGATTGATTTTTATTCCGGAAACAATTTATAATTACTAAAAATTATAAGCATTGAAAATGATAATTTAACATTGTTCGAAAAAGTTGCAAAATAACGCTAAGTAGAATGTTATTTAAAATTCATCAATTTCTATACCGTTTTTGATAATCAAAGTAATAAGAAACAGTTTATTTTTTCTAATTAATTACGGAATACTATAGTATTCATTGAAAAATATGTTAATAATTTGATTCGAATATACTGCTTTGGAACAGCTGTACAAAAACCGTTAGGTGTTCAGATTAGGTTTTTTTAATTTCACTTCACAAGTATTAGTTGGTTTTTAATTACAGCTGTTTATTAAGGATTAATTAATAAGGTAAATTGTATTCAAATAATTTATAAGTTGTTATTGTCATTATTTGCAGTTAACCGAAAAGTATTTTTTTTAGTGTTCTGATTAAAATGATGCATAAATTTGGATCATCAAGTCATATTGAATTATTTTTCCAATATTATTTTATGCTATTTGTAAAACAATGTTCAATTGGTTTACTCCTCAAGTAACAAACCCATTGAACAAAATGGTTATAAAAAAAACATTGCATGAATGTTACATTAATGTTTAGTTGAATATCTTACAAAAAATATCATCGAAAATTGTTTTTTGAAAGTATAATAGTTCATAAGTTTTAAGTTAAGTGAAATAATTTAAATAATAATGATACATTTAAGTGCATAGAGGTTTTAATTATTATTTAAGTGTTTTTTATATTTTTCAGTAATACGATGAGAATAATATCAACATCAACACATATAAAATGCCACGGGTGGCTGGACGGAAAGCTCCACTCCACCTACAAGCCATCCAACACCTCCACACACATAAACACTGTATCGTGGGCGAAAGACAACGGCTGGGTCGTTTTAGTCCCGAACCAAGGATGTGCCGAAATAGTCGTGTTCAATGAAACCCCGAAATCCCTCCTAACCATTAAAGAAGTCCAACATCCGACTAGCGCCTGCTTCCCGAACAATACGAAGCGCAACGTCGCCCTAGGGACATCCACCGGGCAAATAATGATTTACGACATTAAAAAAAGGGAAATTAAGAAAAAATTTCCCTACGCACCATCAAAATTCTTTCAATTAGAATACTCCCATTGTGATAAATATATTGTAGCGGGTTGTGAGAACGGGGTTGTTTATATTTACAACAACGTTTCATCGAACACATGTGGGTCGTTCAAAGTGCCGAAATCGAGGACTTTGACAAGTTTCCGGTGTCATCCTGTAAAAGGGAGTTATATCGGGGCTTGTAGTGAGGAGGGAATTGTATGCGTATGGGATGTGAATCGATCGAAATCTGTGGTGAATTATGAGGGTCATAAATTACCGGCTACTGATATAGCTTTCCTTTCGCCCAATCTTGAAATAATGGGTAGTGTTGGGATGGACCGGAAAATTACTTTATTCGATGTTCGATCTAGCAAAATTGTGTACAGTGGGAATTTGAAGAGAAGGCCCACGGTAATTAGTTCGAGTGCGGATGGTGTGAACATTGCTATCGGCTTCCAAGATGGGGAAATAGATTCTTTCGATTTACGGAAAATGAATGATTCGCTTTTTAAGTTCAAGCACAATGAGGCGATTAATAATATCATTTTCGAAAAAAAACTTATGGATAATGGAAGTGTTTTTAGTATACACGAAGAAATGGTTGCTGAAGCAAAGGAAAGAAGCGTTAAACAGGAGTCATTCGATCAAATGCTTTTTAGTTCTCCCCTACAAGGAATTCCAGAAGTCAATGTTGAAGATTGCAATGAGGATGTTAATGATTCATTCTTTGAAGCCCTCAGTTTTGCGTCTGTGAACCAGGGGGAGGGGGCAGGTAATGCAGATAGCCAAAGGATGAGCGATGAGGTTCGAAAACTGATTAACTTGAAACCTAAAATATTTCAAGCGTCTGGAGGAAATTCTGCAGATTGTAAAAGCAGCGTTAATTTAAACCAAGCCGATAATTTTCCAAGCAAAACCAATTTAATTTCAACCCCAGCTTCTGATTCCAACTTAAAATCTAAAATATTTCAATCGTCTTCAGGAAATTCCACAGAATGTAAAGGCGCCGTTAATTTAAACCAATCATTACAAGCCTCTCCTGTGAGCGCAACATCCAAAATTAAAAACCAAGTTCATCATTTATCAAACAAAAGCAATTTAATTTCAACCCCGGTTTTACCTTCCGATTCTAACTTCCCGGCTTTTCAAGTCTCGCCAATCATAACAAAAAACACGGATCTCGTTAATTCTGCGGGAATGAAGGAAATTGTTCGGCAAGTCGTCCGGGAGGAAATGGACGAGTTTAAGAAGGAAGTTATCGAGGAGTTGCAAAAGGAAGTCAATTTTAAGATTTTGGATGTAATAAAGTGCTGTTCAAAGCAGTATTACGATATGCAATGGTTTAATATGGCGCAGTTTAAAGCGCTCGGGGAAAAGTTGGATAAGTTAAGGGAAGATTTAGAGTGTGATAATTGTACTGATTCTGGATATGGTCGCCCATAATTATTTTTTTAAGTTTGCTTTACTTGTAATACACTTTATTTATTGTGAAATATTCCTATTGAACAAAATGTTCACAAATAATGTTGCATCAACATAAAAACATTGGTAATATTAAACAAAATTTTTACAAACAATATTGCATTAATATTAAAACATTAAATTTTAACGGGACATTGATGTAAAATTTTTAATGTCCATTTTGCTCAGTGTGATGCAATATTAAAAGTTGATGTAATATTACATGGAATAATTTTTTGTCCATTTTGTTCAATCGGTTGTTTTTCATATTCCATATTATTTTATAATAATGATTTATTATGGAATAATATAAAATTATTATTACAATCAAAGGGAATATTTTCAAAGTGACTTAAAACAGAACACCTTTGATTTATAAACAAGTTTCCTTTTTTCATGGCATACAAGATTTTTGTATCTAAAAATATGTGATATTTATATTATATTTTTTTTAATGTAAAATATTCAATACACTTATAAGATATTTTAATTTAAGAATTTTTTATTTTTCCTTAAAAAATAACTTTATATCAAAATTTTTCTTAAAATTTTCTCATTTTTTTTGAAAATTTTTGAAAATAAATCCCAGAACATTTTACAATTGGTTTGTTTGTTTTACATTAAGCTGAACTGAGTGTAAAACAAATTATCAAGACTAATGGATTCAGATTTTGTGAAATTTGAGCATAATAATCATGTAAATCCGAAATTCCCTTGTGTTCTTTGTTCTATGATCTCACGTTTTGTGAGAAATTCACAATGCTCTTTACAGCACCGATGAGACGATTCATTGAAATGACAACATTTTGATGAGATGGTTTTTATTATTGCAGGAAATATTTTAATATTTTTTTATGAAATAATACGGTTGGTGTTTCATTGCTGTAACGATTCACTCATTTCTCACAGGTGAGTTATTGTACCAAATATATGAATAAAGCAACAGATTTTGTATGACAGAAACACACGCTCAATTTCAAGCAAAATTGTTTTGTGTTTAATATTTTTATGGAACAGTGAGAATTACAGTTTCCTGTAAATGATTACTGATTATTAATATTAGAGATACTTTCTTAATTATTATTAACAAAACTGTGAATAATAGATTTTGTATTGCTGAAAAAAAAAAAAGGAAAAATTGTCTCGTGTAAAGTATTTTTATGGAACAGTGAGAATTACAGTTTTCTACAAACGATTGATTATTATTAATATTACAGAATACTTGTTAATTATCAAATTTTGAGTTTATTTACTTTAGATATATTTTTTAAAAAGTAGTATAAATAGAAATATCCTTGTAGTATAATATATCACAAAAATTAAAAATCCCTTTTATTTTAATAAAAAAAATAGCCAAATATTTCAATTCATGTTATTTTTTGTATCAGGCGTGCATAAAGGCGAAGTTCAGATGTTTTCAGCAGTATTTCATCACTATCCTTTCTCTGCACTTCATTTTTTGTTGCAAACATATCATTTCCACTTACCGGCATCTTGCAACATTTTCATCCCCAATTTCGCATTATCCAAGTCCAGCAGAAACGAATTCTTGGCGGTGTGGAAGCAAAACCCGCATTCGTAGTTGCAAACTCTAGTGAAATGGTAGTTGACACTCCTGGGGGTCGAAACAGCACCGCCGATTTTCTCATTCCCAATCGAAATTACACCCCCAATTTTATTTTTTACAATATTTTTCAAAATTGCATCACCCTCCGGTTGATTTTCTTTGTTTGCATCACCGATTGCCCGTTTTCCATTCGATATTGCGTCACGGTTGTTTGATTTTTCCGTAACTGAGACCATTTCAGTTTTCGCAAACGCGAATTTCTTGTAAAGTTTCGCGAACACGAAAACCGTCAAAACGGCGTATGTTATCGTGAATATTAATAACATTATTAACAAGTTTAGAGCGAGTTTATTTGTCGGAAAGGACAGCCCGCGAAATTCTAATAGTTTCGGAGCTTTCCGGAGCTATTTATACGTTATATGCGCGGTTGTTGTGATTCCCCGATTTACGCGCCGGTGTTGGATCAATAACGTATGTTGGGACATCCCAATTTATGTTTGGTTTCGTTTTGGCATGCGTTTTGTTTTCAAATATATGTATGTTCAGAAAAAAAAAACCGAATTACAAAATAATAAATCATTGGTGGAAAATATTCAATGAAGTTTATATTTTTTTGGAATAAATATCTTTAAAATTAAATAAGGAAATAATTCTGAAAATGATCACTGAAATTCAATCATTCCTGTTTTTCAACGTTGCAAAAATTAATTTCATGTTTTTGACAAACATCTACTGAAATAACTACTTTCCGGACAAATATCACGCCAGATTGGATTACACAATAGATACATGTTGTTGCATGTGTTGTATTCTGGTAGCAATTTGTATGTTTATCATTATTAAAATTAACATTATTTCTTCGTTTTTGAGTCAGTTTCTAAGTATTCAGTATTTAACAAATATTATGAATCATTTTAAATCAATTTAAATATCAATGTTGAATACGATGTTTCCCAATTAAATGCATTATAAATAGAGATAACTTATGGAACGGCAAACAGTAGCTTCCGTTGCGCCTATTGTATCTTTATCTTATATTTACTTTTGTGTATATATGTAAGATTTTATAATGTGGAGCACGCATTACGATTGTAACTCTGGTATTGATCACTCGAGGAATAACCCACTGAGCTCTTCTTAAAAAAGTACAAGTTTTATTTTTAAAACCAAACTACCTCAGAAAGTAATGTTCAGAACACAACAAATTGGTGTCAACACATTCCAGTACAACTGTGCACTGATCAAAAATATTTAATGAAAAGTAGTACCCCTAAATCATAATTCCAAGGCTATCTGTAGACACAGGACTTACTGGTTGTAAAAACTCAGTTATTGTTTGTTATAAACTTTAGAAAACAAAATCATGAAAACTCATCAAAAATCGAGAAATTTCGTTATAAATTGTGAAATATGGTTGAAATTCATGAAATTTCGTTAAAAATTGCGTAATTTTGTTTTATATTATCTAGTTTTGTAAGATTGAGAGATTTTGTAAAAATAACTTAAATTTGTTTAGAGTCATTGATTTTATATTAATAATTGTTATTAAATTTTAATTGAATTTTTAGAGTTCAGTATATTTATTTTTGGATTATGTAGGCATTAATATAAAAATGAGTTTAGTAAGTAGATAATTGAGGGATTATTTCATATTAAATTTAGAATTAGGTTTTTTTAATTTTTCATTTGTGGCTATCAGGATTAAAGTATTCCTACGTTTTTGATTTGCTGAATTATTTTATTCATGTTCGGTACATAGAAAAGGATTAGTCGGTGTCAGGCGGAAAAAATAAAGTCAGGTAAAAACCCGTTCAGCAAATTCAAGAAAGATACGATGGTATATTTTTATTTTATTTTTTTACATATCACTTTGCAACAACATATTGTTTATCCAATCGAAGGATATGCATGTTTTAAAGATAAAACCCAATTAGTTGTTATCAATTCTCATGTCATGCATTGATAATAAAATAGCAACATTGTTTAATAAATGTAGCAAGCACAATTCATCAAATTATCAATACCGAATTGATAACTTTGTTTAAAAATGTTATTTGTATTATTCTAAATCAATAGATGTTTTAGAAAACAATACAAATGAAAGTTTAATTATCTATAAATGTTTATTATATAAAATATAATAAATATACTTGATAATTATTTATGATTCAGGTAAAGATGATCAAGTGTCGTTATTATGAAATAAAAATATAATAAATAATTTTATTAACAATATTAAATTAGATTATTGATAAATCATTATTTTTAATAAAATTTACATTGCACCAAAATATACATTTTCTGCAGCAAAACTTCACTAATTCATTAGCTTATTTCACAAAGACAGTTAAAAAATCTTGAAACTATAATTTTTACTTTCTTCCAACTCTTGTCCAAGGGAAAGTATTGTGAATAAATTCAAACTCATCCAATGTTTTATTAAAATTTAAAACATTGCATGAGAAGTAGAAGCCTATATTATCAATAAAGTTTAAAGTGTTTTATTTAATTGATAAATAATGTATAACGATATAAATAGAAAAGAGTATTCATTCACTTGGTCACAGTTATTTCAATGTCCGGCGGGGTATTTGCCCCGGGAAGTAGTTGATTTAATATGCATTTGTTTAAAATACTTACGTAACGTAAGTCAAAATGTCACAGAGCTAAATGTGAAAAAAAATATTACTTATTTTTAAATCATTTTTATTTAATGTATAACGAATTTGAAGCCTCATTAATTAATACTTTAAATTACTAATTGTAAATTTTAGAACAACTTTATTACAATTTGTCTAAATAAAGATATATATTGTTGTGTTCTCTTCTTTTAATAAAAAGGACAACTTGTGGCCCGTTGATGAATTTGGTCAATATTTATAATACTTCAAAGTAACAAACACGTAGTATTGTACATTAATTTAGCTTATACAGGTGAGTTGGATCCGCTCTGTTCCATATATATTATTTATTTATTTAGTCTTATATAACATCGTTATATGTTCCTCTCTACTTCTCAATGTGAGGTGTCCATATATATATATAAACATCTTTATTCAGACAATATGATAATAAAAATCTACAAAATTTATAACAATATATACAGTTGTGTTAGTGGTCTCTCATGGGCTATCGACCATAGATCTTTCTGCCCTGTCTATATTTAGCGTGATTAGCAAAATATAACTAGCTAGCTGAACTGTCATGTATGCATGAGTTAATGAATTGTTGGATAGTGGCAAGGGTGGTTATGTTTGGGGGGAATATTAGGGTTGCGGGGAATGCAATATTTTGTAAGAATATTTGAGGTAATTTAGTGGAGAGGGTAAGTATACGCTGGAAGCTCTGTTCCATTTTCTAAGGTTCCTTCTTAACAAGTATTTTATCTGACAAATTAAACAATTTGTTTGAATTGTATCGATAATAATGAAATGTTTACAACAATATATAGGATAATAATGAAATTAAGGAAAAAATCTATTTAACTCATTTTAACACATATATTTAAAAATAACGTAAATTTCACATTATAATTGGTTTTGCTTTAAAGAAATGTCCATTAAAAAATAAACATAATAATTAAATATTATATTATTGTTGCGTGTTGTTTTATTTCTAGTGAGTTTACTGTTTAAGGGAAAAAGTAATTCTGAAATCAAAATCATAATCATTTTAGTATATTTAAAATAACCCTGATTATTGAATATTTAATACAATAATCATTGTTATTACATAAGTGAAATGTTAAATTTAACCTACACGTTATTGTAATATTTAAATAAGGAAATAATTTTGAAAAAATAATTATTTTATCTTTAGCTACTGCAACACTGACGTACATACCTTTTTGTAATAATAATTTAATTTTAGTCTGAGTGAATTCAAGGCATTCCTTTCTGTAGTTGAATTTAACTTATAAGGTTGTAGATACATTATTATTTAAAACGTTTGTGTCACAATTGTATTCTAATTCTTATTTTATTTTTTATTTGAATATGTTATTCTTTATATTTTTATATACGTCTTATTTAATAGCACATTATATTAAGTTTGTACTTATTGCTCTGTAATTGGTTTTTTTGCCTGTTGGGTAATAAAGTTTATTATTATAACGTTAATTTCGCATAATTACAATGATACAATGTATTATATAAATTAATCATATTTAATTTGAGCCTCATTTTAGTTCGTCCTTATGAATTCATTCTTTATGTCCACCTAGACAAATATCCTACTGGATATTGGATTACACTATGGACATTTACTGTTGCACGATTGACTAGGAATTCTTTATTATCGCTGTCCATCAAATAAATAACGTTTTAAATGATACATATAGCGTACCCGTTATTTTTTATTATTACAATCTGAGCGAATAACGTTATTGCTACTTATATAAATACAAAAATTGTTGCTACAGCAAATGTTCATTATGCGGGCTATATATCCTGGAGTAGTTGTTTCAAAGAATATTTGACCTTTTTTAAAGTGCTTGCGTAAGTTAAAAAGTTGCAGTACCTAAAGGGAATGCAATTAATTAATTATTGAATTATGTAAATTAATAATTTTGAAATTATAGCTTTTATTTAATTTATATATATAGATAATCTTTATTTCTGAGAAATACGTTAAATTACATTACAATTTTTACAACATTACTCTCATAAACATCTAGTTAAGCCTTAGAAAATGGCTATTGACCATCGGTCTTTCTGCCTTTTAATTTATATTTTATATTATTTACGTCATTAATTTTATAATTTTTATATTCATATTTTTGTTATATACGACGTGTTATAATCTTTAGGTAGTGTGATTCGTTGATTAATTTTGGATAAAAAGTCTAAATAAAAATGATTTGAAAATAATTAATAAATTATTTCCACATTTACCTCTGTGACTTTTGACTTACGTTATGTAGGTGTACATTATATATATATATATATGTATATTATCAAAAAACCCTTTATACCCATAAGAGTGTAGGGTTAGGTGTACATTATGTAATTCAATATCCGACGTGGATATTTGCCCGGGAAGTAGTTGTTTTAATGTGCATTTGTTTAACGTACTTACGTAACGTAAGTCAAAAGTCACAGAGTTAAATGTGGAAATAATTTATTAATTATTTTCAAATTATTTTTGTTTAATTTATTTAAATAACTGCGACCAAGAGAATGAATACTCTTTTCTATTTAAATAAAGAACTTTGTATTCTTCCTCGTATCATCTCACGAGGCCGTTAAAATATTAAATGTGTCTTTGGAAATTAGTATTACTTTCTATATATTTTGGAAAAAATCAATAGAATTTACAATATTTTTTTAAAATTTAAATGGCATAAGTGATAAATAAATTGGAAACTAACAAATTAATAACTTATTCAGAAGCATTTTTTTTAATACAAATAGATCTGCCAACTATGTATTTTCATGTAACCTTATTCAGTGTCAATTTACTTTGACATATACTTGTCATAATTTTTGTGTAAGTTCATCATACTTTCTCAAAAGGTGCTTAAAAACGGATGGTTATCAATTTGAATATTTTCTTTAATCTTTTATTTTTAATGTATACTTCAAATATGATTTTTTTTCTAGATTTATTAAATTTATGATTATTATTAAATTAAGGAAGCGGTTTAGATGAAAGGGATAGCTATATAAATATTGGCAATCACTAATTCGAGTTAGATTGTTGTTGTGATCAATGAACAATATTGTATTATACATTAGAGTAAACTTAAAATAAGCAGGAATTTCATCAGATAAATTAAAAATTATTTTAATGTTTAGTTTGTGTGAAAACCAATTATGAAAAACAATGAAAATTGATTAAATTTATAACAAATTTCAAATTATATTTTTGACAATAAAAACTTGTGCAATGAAAGTTTAAAGGATTTCACTAAATTCTGCATTCAAATAACTTAGCAGACATGACCTATTAATTTCATTATATCTTACAATTTTCTTTTCTAACTTGAACTAGTAAATTGACGTAATACACGAAAATTAAAGATTTATTTTTTATTTAGACTGATATTTTATACTTGGTAGATAAAAAATGTGAATACATATTCATATTATTAAATCCAAAAGAATGGCTCTTTTTTCAAACGATTATTTCGATTTTACTGTATAGCTATCTCTTTCTACTAAACCGCAACCTTAAACACTTGTTTGATCCACTGTTGCCCAATTTACATTTCTTTGAATTGGCTCGTAAGAAATTATAAGCTACAATACAATCTTTTACTTATATTTTCAGCTTCATATTAATCAATGAACCACTTTACCTGAAGATTATCATACCTTTTCTGGCTACCTTCTATATAATCTTTAAATAAAGAAATCTTTATTAACAGATTTATACAGGAAAGTATACCAAATAAAAAAATAAAAATTACAAAATCAAATATATAACATATATTTGTTCATTGGCTATCGACCAATGGCCTTATTTTTATTTTATATGTTCTTAAGTGTTTTTTTTTTAATTTTCTGAAACATGAACTCGGAATTATCTATTTTAAATTGTCTGTATTTTAGCTTCCGGCATAAATAAAATGTTATTATTATTAAATCAAAGGTGGATATTTGTAAGATATAACGTATGCGTTAATTTTAACATTTCTTTTAAGGAATAGTTCATATATGCATTCATTAACTTACTTCCGTGTTATCAAAGTACACGCATTTGAGCAAGTTGTAGGCTTTCTCACATTTGTCTTTCCCATCGTCTAAAAAAACAGAAAAAAATCTTGTGCTGTACTCGTTAAACTTTTGAATTATTACATTACTTATTTAATAAACATCTTCGATTTTCAAGTTAATGTTTTTTTTAAAATCAGTAAATCAACAGTAAAAAATATTTTTTAATTTTAAATTAACGCGTTATTTTTTGTTAAATAAGTATAGTAATATTAATTTTCAACATTTAAATATCCCAAAAATCAACGACATTTTGACTTATTGTAAATACGCACTTATTGGCTTGCAGTGTTCTATGGTCACTAGAATCGGGGCTTGTCTGGGTTTTGGGAGAATGTCGACTTGTTTCAAAGCGGATTCTTCATTGAATACTCCACCTTTATCTACCTAGAATACAAAAATAGATTAATGTTTGTGATGATAGAAAATTTGGTCAAAATGAAATAGCTTAAGCTGATTTAAAGTGCGTTTTATAGGCTGATTCCATCAGTAAATAACAATTTTTAATTATTTCGGGTTGATTTAAAGTATATTTAATAAGCTGATTCAATCATTAAATAACATTTAGCTATTTAGGGCAGATTCTACAAGTCTAAAGTTAAGCTAATTTAAAGCATGTTTTATAGGCTGATTCCATCATTTAATAACAACTTTTATTTACTTAGGGCCGGCCCTACAAGTAATGTAATAGCCACAAGATAACTGTTCGGTGTAGAATAACAAATTGAATATAAAGATAAATGTTGGTGATATTAAAAAAATGAGATGAATAAAATAACGTATTAAGGATAATTTTATATAAAACACGTTTTAAATACGCGTTTTATATAAAATTATCCATAGATTTCATAAGATCATAAATAACGAAAGATGAGGTCTACTGAACGAGCCGCAGGCGATTCTGTGTGCTTTTCTTGTACCTAGTTTCATAGGCGAAACTTGGAAGGAGTTTTAGGGAAACAATCTAAACTGTTTTCACTCATCCTTCTCCCTGTAATTTCTAAATATTTAAACTCTATACAATAGCAGTTAATCATTATAATTATTAATGCTTAATTTGAATAGATTACCGTGCAATTGAAACTAGTTGCACAAAATAAGGTCTTAAGTAGTTGAAGAAAAAGTTGTTTTTTATGAAATATGCTTAAAAATAGAAAAAAGAAAAGGTAGAAAGGCCATTAGCCGAATGTTTTATTTAGTGTTGGGCAAAATCGAATAATATTAGTAATCGAGTATTACTAAATGTGACATTTTAATTATTTAAAACGAATTAGTGATTTAAAATTTATGTTTATTAATAAATGGGTTATTCTTGATATTTGTATAATAAGTAACATTCATAAAATGATAATATACTTAATTTAGCAGTAATAAAAGATCGACTTTGCCCATCACCAGTTTTATTTGATTTCAAAATCCATTAATTTGAAATGTTATATACATATTATTGTATAAATATTGCATCAAAACAGTAATAAAGATGTTTAATAATAATAGAAAAAAATATAGCCGCATAGTTTATAAATCCTTACCAATCTATACATGTCGAGAATGCAAAATGCGTAACACTGAAAATAAATATTTAATTAATTCTTCACATAATCCATGGTTAAACATTTTTTGAATTATCCCTCTGAGTAAAATGAACACAAAAATACTGCGTTAGTGTTACATTAACGTTTAACATTGATGCAATATTATTTGTGAGCATTTTCTTCAATGGGACTAAGGTTAATAATAAAGTCACTTGATTTCAAATAAAGTAATTAATTGTTAAGGCTTCCACTTTATTTTATATCGTTATTCAAATTATGAAAACACTTTTTTAATTAAATAAAAAGAATTCAAAAATAATTATTCCCTCTTTAATTAATTAATTATTTTTTATTTTCTTTTATTTAATTTATTTAAATAACTATTACCAAGTGAATTAATTTTTTTTTCTACTTTTCAAAATATATTTGTTTACCCATTGAACAATATGCTGACGAATAAGATTGCAGCAATATTAAAAATAACATTAAACGTTAATTTAATATTTTTTTTTCTCAGTAAGTAATACAAATTAAATTTAAAATAGTATGTTCATCACTTAATTTTGTTTGATGAATTGGGTGAATATTAGAAAATTTTTATAACGATATATAACGAAAATAATACGTGAGATTATTTATAACCTTAATATTTATTAAAATTAATTGCTTTGATTAGTAAAAAGTGAATATTAAATAACTAAATGTACTTGCTTGAGCTTCAGGTTCTCCATTCCATTGTCCTTTGTGCATATTTTCGATGATTTCTATAATTTAGACCAGAAATGGTTATTTCTAGATATTAATATTCAAATACTTACTTTAGGTAAAATATTAATTACAGTCGCGAAGGAAGGGAGGAATTAATGTTTTACTGTTACCGTCTTTCTATCAAGGTTTGTCATTTCTGTAGAGTGTCAGTCATTTATGAGTGAAAGGATGAAATGATAAACTATATTCGAAAATTATATTTGGTTGAGTTTTGTATTTTGGAGGAATTTCGAGGTTTCTGTGTAAACAAAATCGGGAGAAGATTTTGTAATTAAAAGGATTTTTTGAAAATTTTTCGGAGAGGAATTGAAGGCGTTTTTCTATTATTACAAAGGTAGCGTCGAAGTGAAATTGGTTTGGAGGATTATGTAGTGGGTTTGAGGGATGTCGGAGTTTAGGGTTGTAAGGGAAGGGTAGAGTTTGTTTCTGGATTGTGGAAAATGGGATGGGTGTTAATGTTTTATTAAGGGGTATTTTTTTCTTCTTTTTTTTATTAGCTTATCTTTATTTTGAATTATATTCTCGAAAACCGCAATTCGAAACTCAATTTTCTTTCCTCGTTTTTCTGGAAATGAGTCCCATACACCAGTTTAAATTGGACCTTCCAATTTGAAATGATGTACCGACTTCGCGTTTTTATACTTTATTCTTTATAATTAAATTGTGACTATCTCTGAAAACACTTATTCAAATTAATTAACATTTAATCGGTCGTCTACCTTGTAGACCCAAATCGTTGACGATGCCACTTGAAATTAGGCAAAAGGTGGCGCTTGCGTCGTCTTTAATTTATTATGACAAATTAATTAACACTGTTTTATCCTTTCTCCGCACTTTATTTTCTAATGTTTAGAAAGTTAGTTGTTAGAATTAATTGTTATTGATAATGAGTGAATAGCACTCGAAATACATATCTAAATCTTAGAAAATAAAGTGTTAAGAAAGGATACAACAGTGTTAATTATTTTGATTATGCTCAATCATCGACTTAATTAAATGTTACTATATTTTTCAGTACCAAAAATCCTAAAAAAAGTAAGATAAGAAATATAATTTTGTTTTCTAAGTCTAACTTTTCCAATAAAAACTTGATTTTAGTTCGAGCTTTAACTTTACTAGTGCTGATTATAATTCTAAAGCAATTATATGAGAGCTGATTACAGATCGCGTTAGCTTTGAGACAAAGGATTAGTGCAAAAAGAGCATTACTTTAATAAACTCTTTTTTTGAAGCTCATAAACCTCTCATAAAAATGATAAAATTATCTCTACATACCAATAAAAAATATACATAAGTAACCAAGTCTCTAACGATTACCGTTTTCAAAAAAAAGTTATTAAAAAATAGACCTCACAAAATGAATATCCGATTAATTATTTTCAAAATATTTTTCTTATTTAATTATTTAAATTTTATATGTGTTCAAAAGAAATCTATTGAATATTTATTACGAATACTTTACAATTTCACAGATTAGATTTAATATGTTTTATTTATTAGAAATTGCTGGATTTAAATCAATTTAAAAGAATTATTTGATATTGTTTAAAAGACAAATAAGTAAAATAAAATTAAGTGTTTTTTAATCGATTTAAATATTGAAGACAAAACAAATTCGAGAAAGTTTTCAATTATTTTTATCCTTTTTGTTTTGTACCAAGTGTTAAATGAAAAAAATAAATATTCGAGAATTTTCCATTTATCTTATTTTCTGTTATTGTTCTTTATAAAGTGGTACGCCAGAAATACCACAGGTTGATAGCCAATTAACATATATAAATTATATATTTGAATTTTTAGGGGTGGAACATATATATATCTGTATATTAAAGATTATTAGTGAAAAATTAAGAAATAATGAAAATCCGAGAAATTTCTATTTATTTATTTTTCCCTTTTTATTGTTCATCTTTATACTTACCGTTACTAACTTTACTTTTAGGCTGGCAATTCTTCCTCAACAATTTTGACGCCGATTTCAGCTGAGCCTCAGATACCTACCGAAACAAATATTATATCAAAATCCACTCAATACACTCGATTTTTATTTTATTTACCGCCAAAATTAAATCAACCATCGTCAGAGCTAAAAGAATGGAGACTGCGAATTTGAACTGCATTTTTCTAGCACACTTTGAAGATTACGCTAAATCCAAGGATTTCGAAGGATTTATAACTCGCGTTAATTGAATAAAAGTCGGTCTCTGGAGGATTTTAATTACAAGCTTCGGGAAAATTGCGGAAAATGTCACGCTATTACGAGCTGTTTCGTAATGGTAATGCGGATTTGCTGTTTGATTTGTGAAAATGAAAAATGACTTTTTTTAAAATAGTTGCGTTTTCGATTAGATTTCATTACAAAATGTGTTAAAACGTTTTATATTTGGTAAAGAGAATGCGTTCACAAAAATTAAATTTTGTGGGGAGATTAAAAATTTATTTTGGAGAAGTTCTAGGAAACACATTTATCGAACTAGGTGATCTTAACCAATTTGATATCGATTAAATCAACTCTTTTAATTGTGATAGTTTATGTAGGTTAAACACAGCGAAATTTAAATATTAGATTGAAAGAGAATCTAGCACATGTCAAATAATTAAACAATGAAAAATCTGCAGTAGCTAACCATTTACTGTAAACCGGTCAGAAAATCACAACAAATAATATTAAATTATTAAAACAATCAATTAAACATGCTATAAGCCATTCAATTGAAAAGAAAAACAACACGAAAATAATTTTATGAATTTGTATTTAAGTCCACTTCACAATACATTGTTAGATTTAATTGTATTACCTTAATTTGTGTGTTCTTTTCTTTCATAATGCACCTGGCTTGTGCCGCCACCCTCATCCCTCTGGTTCATATCTAAGTTTTTTTCCGTATTTTTACTCTCACCGCCTTTGTATTATAATCCGCCGGTCTATATATGGTATAATATTTTTTTTTGTATTTAGTGTTAATCCATAGATAATGATCACTTTGAGTCCGAAATGTACATTTGTTAATTTAAATAAATGTATGAAGAAAGGTTATTAGTGCTTTATTTATCAACATAGGAAAAGGATTAAATAATACAAAATGAAAAGCTTTTATATTATAAAAATAATTATATTTATTATTTCAACTCAGACATTTATTCAAAGGAGTAATGTTATTATATTTATCCAATTATATAAGAGGGTAATGTCAGCCCACTCCAGAACTATATGAACTTAAATTTCATGATTTTTTTTAATTTCCATAGGGCGATTACAAAAATTAAACCAGTGGTGTCAAGAAAGGATACATACAATTTCCCAGTAAGATTGTAAAAATTGAACTGGAAAATTACCCACTGGTTCAATTTTTACAATTGTCCCCTGGAATTATAAAAAAAAACGATAAATTTAAGTTTATGGAGTTCTGGAGTAGGCTGACATTATCCTCATGTATTATCGGATAAATAAAATAACATTGCTCTCATGTCCGAGTTGAAATAATAAATATAATTATTTTTATATTTTGGAGGTTAATATTTTTTAGAATAAATCTTCTAGTGTGGGTCGTGGAGAATGTTTAGAGTTCTTAATAAAACTATTTTCCTTCTTCCTATTTTTATAAAACACTTTTATGGGGGTGTGATGAAAAATTTTTGTTATTCAAAACTGAAAAACTGGGAAAAGGCTTTTTATTATTCAGATAAGAATAATTCGCTTAATATAACATTTTAGGGGGAAATATCTGGTTGATAGCCAATAAAGATAAAGATAATCATATTTTATGTATAATAATGAAATCATATAATGTAAATAATTATGTTACTTATATGATATACTATTATTGATATGTTGTAAAGATATATTTATTTATTTACGCAATCTCTATTTTACAATATACATTTCATTTATAAAAAAAACTAATAAATAAAATCCAACATCTAATTGGTGTATTGAATCCCAAAATTGTCCAAAAAAACCTTATTAATATTGAACATTATTATACTCAACTTGACTGTTTAATACAAGAAAAACATACATAATAATCGCACAAAAATATACATTTTTAATTTATTATTATTATAAAATTTGGAACGATGGAATCTTACAAAAACAAATAAATTAAAATTAAAAAGTAGTAGAAAGGAAAAACAGTTTTATTATTTGTCTTTCAAATGATAATGTTCGGAATGTCGCAGCCATCAAGCAGGCTTCAAAGTAGCAAAATGAGCAGAATTTACGAGGATTTGAGCAGGGATTCTTTCGATGAGAGGCGGTCGGAAATGAGAGGACCATCGCCATCAAGGAGGTATTAGATTTTAAGATTAATAAGTTAAGGTTTATAAATAAAAATGGTGAATTTAAGAAGTTTTGAGTAATTTTCACCATGATTTGTAATAATTGAAATTAATCACCGCCTAGTTAATTCACACCTATTTGAATACATCATCTTTATTAAATCAAACCCAATTAATTCATTTTCGTAATGCCAATTCAGTTAATCCACTCGAAGATTGCTTCGAGGAAAAGAAGAAGAATTCAGAATGAAATTTAGAATTATTACTACAAATTTAATAATACAGTGGAAAAGAGAAAGTAACAACCATGAAAATATTTATTTAGTTAATAAAATTGTTAGTTTTAATAAAGTGAAGTCTTCATGGCATAAAGTAATTCTGAAAAAAAAAAGAAAACTTTAAAATATTCAGATTTCGATTTTCCAAGCTGATTTTTACTACTTACGTCTGGATTATCGAAATAAACACATTTCAGCATGTTGTATGCGGCTTCACATTTGTCTTTCCCCACATCTGTGGATCAAAATATTATTAATAGTTATGATGTTGCAATAAATCAAAACATATATCTTCTTCTTCTTCTTCTTCTTCTTCTTCTGCTACACCCTTGTTGCCCCTTAGGGCGTCGGGTAGAAAACATATATGAAAATTTAATTACATTATATAAAAATGTAGAAGACTCAACAATTATTAAGTTAATTATGATGTTGTTAATTATATTAAGAATTCTGATAATAGTAAAATTTGAAAAATTTTTGTTTGTTTATTCTGACTAGAAACAAAAATAAAAACACGTTGTATTTACTTTTCTGAAGATTTATAAATAAAATAAGTTAGTTTTGAAGTTTCAGATTAGTTTTAGCAGTTGCAAAATTCTTAAATTTTAAAGATTATATTGTATTGTAGTAGTGTCTACAATAAATATGTGAAACTTAAAAAATCTTCTATCCCTTATTGTCCCTTAAATTAAGATAAATTTAAAAGCAAAAGGCAAAAGCCAGACATACATTTTAGGGAAGGTGGGTTGTGGTGTTCATCGCTTAATTAATTGATAATTTATTGATTAAGTTTCATATAAAAATATTTACTTGTCATAAGAATTTAGTTGTTTGAGTTACGTGAAGATATAACCTACAATTTGAATGAAAACACCAACACTTTATTTACAATATTTTTATATTTTGCTTTGAAATGTAAATCTAGCAAAATAAAAAATATAACAGTAATTCATTTCTCTATCATAAAAAAAGTATTTATTTTTATAATAAACAAAAGCTTAAGCTCATTGAGGGATTGATGGAAGGGGAGGCGTCCTTGTCTACATCCATTAACAAACAAAAGTGGATAAATAGTATATGTTAATTAATGATATCTAATAAAAATATATGAATTTTATGAGAGTTGCCTAATTTCATGTGGCATTGTCAACGATTCGAGTCTACAAGGTAGACAACCGAGAATCGTTTTGTCCACTAAAAGAAGGCGAACTTGTCCTGTTTATGAGCATAGGAAACGAAATTAATTTAATAAATTGTTCAACCACCAAGAATACATATTATGAATTAATATTGAATTTTAAATTGTACATTATACTGCAAATAAAATATTGTTACCTTGGCCTTTACAATTAGTCGCGGATTGCATTATTGGTGCTTGTCTGGGTTTCGGCAACCTATCCACTTGTGCCAAAGCTGATTGTTCATCGTAATGTCCATCTTTATCCACCTGAAATTAATATTAAAATAACAAAATATGCACAAAAAAGGCAGACAGATTTACGATGGACAGATTTCTGGCAAATTTATTAATCACAAATAGAATATTGCTTTTTACTCTGTTTTGTGTAACTGAAGTCAATACATGGTTTTAAAATGATATGTATTGAAACTACAGTCACAAAATGAATAATTTAAAATATTTTAAATAATGTAAAAATAGTGTTTTTTTTTGTGTGTGCGGGGGAGAGGGGATACATTTACGTATTAAAGAGTGTCGGCATCCGATTTTGACTATCGACTAAAACCCCTCCACTATCTCAAGGACTCCAACTAGGAACCGTTTATTACATTACCTCAAGTTGGACCCTGTCTACCTATTATTCAGGTCTCTTCTATAATGTCTTCGTCTTGTCCTTTGATAATATACGTAATAAATCATCGGCCATTCTGCTCTACTTTATATTAGCTTGTAATACGCGAATCATTGCCTAAATGATTTCTCTCTTTTTAAAGCATCTTTCTTCACCAGGGGCCGTATTCCAGAAATTGATTGTACGTTTCGGTCGTACAAAATCTGTCATTTAGATAGCGATTTACATGTGGAATTGACGTGAGATCAATTTCAGGAATTAGCTCTCCTTTGTTGTGACTCATCTCAGCGCAAAGTATACAACAGTCTTTATTTACACATTTCTTGCCTTTATGTCCATCTTTGCCGCATTTGAAATATAGATTCTTCTTTGTTGAAACATATATTACTTATATCTGGTCCTTTGCACTCTCTGGAAATATGGCCATAGTCAATACATATCTGGCATCTTCGAACTGTGATTCTAGGTCTTATTCTGCAATTCACTAAACCAACTATAATATTACCTTCTTTTAATAAAACGTTTTACAGTTTTATTGTTTAATTTAAAAATGGAAATATTATATATATTTTTCAAGTTCTCCAACTTTTTTTACGAATTACTTGTGTCATTTCCTCTAATGTTGTTAAAACATCGATATCTTTTATTTCAATTGATTCTCTACTTTCTAAACTTCGAACATTGTTTTCCAAAGTTCTTTTAACATGTTTCCAAATGCCATTTTATTCGCATACAAGTTCTACAAGAACATCACCCGATCTTGTTTTACGAATGGATGTTATTATTGTAGCAGTTTCAGTTGGATTTATATTTTTGCGGATACATTTTCCTGAACCTGATTGTATAAGGTTTTCCAATAGGGATGATATGATTTTGAAGTGAATTTTCGGCCATTTGCAATATGTCATGATCTGTCATTTATTTTTCATTGTATTCAGTAGTGTTTACAATTTCATCATGGAGAGATATACACAAGAACAACGTTTACAAATTATTCAGTTGTACTATCAAAATAATCGTTCTCCAATTGCAACTTTTCGTGCGCTTTTGCCATTTTATGGTAATAATCGTCCAAGTGTGCTCGCTATTCGTCGAATTGTTGAAAATTGTGAGCGTACATTTTCTTTACATAATGTTAAAGTGCCAATAAGACAAAGAACCGCTCGAAGTAATGCAAATATTGCTGCCGTTCAGGCAAGTGTTCCTAAAGACCGAAATTTGTCGATTCCAAGACGTTCTCAACAATTGGGACTGTCTCAAACCACAATCTGGCGGATTTTGAAAAAGGATTTGCGTTTGCATCCATATAAAATTGTTCTCACTCAAGAACTGAAGCCATTGGACCACCGTAAACATCGTGAATTTGCTGATTTTGCCTTGGAACAACTTGAAAACGATAACGATTTTTTTTAATAAAATCATCTTCTCCGATGAGGCTCATTTTTATCTGAGTGGTGCGGTAAATAAACAAAACTGTCCCCAATCCAATCAATTATTCAAGAAAAACCATTACATTCACCTAAATTGACACTTTGGTGTGGTGGAATCATCGGTCCGTACTTCTTTCGAAATGAAGATGGTAACACCGTTACTGTCAATGGAGAGCGGTATAGATCGATGATAACCAACTTTTTATGGCCGAAATTGGAAGAAGTTGATCTTGACAACATTTGGTTCCAACAAGATGGGGCTACATGCCACACAGCAAATGCAACAATTGAATTATTGCGAGAAAAATTTGGAGATTCGATTATTTCAAGAAATTGTGATATTGAATGGCCTCCAAGAAGTTGTGATTTAACACCATTAGACTATTTCTTGTGGGGTTATTTGAAGTCATTGGTCTTTCGAAATAAACCAGACTCCTTTCAAGCTTTACAAGTCAATATTGAACGTGCCATTCATGACATACGACTTGATTTAGTGGAAAAAGTGCTAGAAAATTGGGTTAATCGAATTCGTTCCTGCAGAAGAAGTCGTGGAGGCCATTTGAATGACGTTTTATTTAGAACTTAATTGTATCGATTGTACTTCACATTAAATTAAAAACATTTGAATTTCCTTAACAATAAGTGTGTGTGTTTTTTTAAAGAAATCATATCACTCTTATTGAAAAACCCTTTATTATTAACGCTTCTTTGTG
The DNA here is from genome assembly GCA_963082785.1 of Philonthus spinipes. Lineage (NCBI taxonomy): Eukaryota > Metazoa > Arthropoda > Insecta > Coleoptera > Staphylinidae > Philonthus > Philonthus spinipes. The sequence goes on along the minus strand of OY720306.1, from coordinate 17,877,477 downwards.
TTGTTTACGTTGTGAACGTTTCGTTTGCATTGACGATTTTTCCAACGAATGCATTGTTTCTTTCTGAACATTTATCGTGTACTTTGTTTCTAGACTTTGTTTTGTAAGTTAAGCATATTTTGAGCACTTTCTCATTCATTTATTTTTATTGCTCTTTTTTTTAATATCAGGAATCCAGTCATCTTCAATTAGTGCTGAAGTATTTGATGCATGGTTAGTAATAGTAGTGTTTGTTTTTCTACTTTTTTTAGACAAAGATAATTCTTTCTGTGTTTTTATTTAATAGTTTCTACAATGTTCAAGCACATCGATTACTTTTTTTAGTTCCTTTGGTCCATTTTTAATATCCATGGATATATTTTTGTCTGCTGGTTGCTAGTTTCATCTTTTTAATAATTTCTTTACATCTGTCAATTTCGAAACTTCATCATTAATAATTTTTTCTAGGTATTATTTTTTAGAGGATACATTTCTAAATACTCCACGTAGTTCTTCATTTTTCTCAGTATCTCTTATAAACCGTTTCATTTGCGAAAATTCTCCTTTATTGATACTCACATTTCCGATATTATCATCCACAAAGATAGTATTATTTGACTGATTTCTACCAGTATTTTCTGTTAAATATTTATTTTTGTAACTTTTAGAGGTCTTATATTTTCTGAAGATAGATCATTTTCTTCTTCTATGTCTTCTTTCTCTTTCATCGTCGAATATTTGTTGTCTCGTTTTTAAATAATTTTAACGAAATCCTCTGACACTATTGAAATTTTCATTATCTTTTAAAATGTATAATTAATCTTCCCTCTCTACTTCTCACAGTAAACGAATACTTGTGTCCAGTTTAAAATGTATACATACACAGTTAACATACAGCAAGAACATTGTATTAAGTCAAAAGAAAAGTATATTCTATGCAGAACATAATGTAAATTAAATGCAATTTAAATTTGTGATTAATATTGTATAACAAAATAGAAGCCTCCATAGTTTATTTAGGAATTAATTAAATGTGATGCAATACTTTAGTAGGACATTAAAAAAAATAGAAAAAAATATGATTCATTGCATGTAATTTTTTTAATAAATAACCACAAAGAAGCATTGTATTAAAAAATAAAATGTATTTCTTACCAACTTGTACATGGCTACGACACAATAGGCGTAACACTGTAAAAAAATAAATAAACCTTAAGTTAGCAATTCATATTATTTTAAATAAAAATGATTTGAAAATAATTAATAAATTATTTTCACATTTAGCTCTGTGACTTTTGACTTACGTTACGTAAGTACGTTAAACAAATGCACATTACGTACTTACGTAACGTAAGTCAAAAGTCACAGAGCTAAATGTGAAAATAATTTATTAATTATTTTCAAATCATTTTTATTTAATATATTTAAATAACTGTGACCAAGTGAATGAATACTCTTTTCTATTCATATTATTTTATTATTAATGGTATAACATTTTTATAATTTTTATTGAAAGGTATTCCCGTGGATTTTAATAAGCTGAATTGATTTCGATAATTATATTTAATGACCGTTTATACATATTGACTTTTTCGCTAAAACTAAACTCTCTTCAGAGCTTAGCGATTTTATCTAACAATCTTTTTGACTGAAATGAATATTTTTAATGCTTATAAATCTTTAATTGAGATGAAATGTACAGAAAAATGAATTTTATCTATTTTTGGCACACCACACGTTGTGGTTTATTAGATAGAGATATCTATATAGTTATAGTTTGTCAGTTCCTATATATTTTAAGACCACTTTAATGTACAATAATATCTAGTCCATTGACCGGGATATCAGCGATATTGTTGATATCCTGGTCAATGGACCAGATTTTATTATACATTAAAGTGAGGTTGAATTATATAGGAATTTCGTCAGTTGAATTACAAATCATTTCACTAAGTAGTTTTTCTAAAAAGTATTTATTTTCTATTATTAATTATAAATATGAATAAATTAAATATTAATTAAAACAGTTAATAAAATGTTCAATCACCATTCATCTAGCGTTTGGATAACTGGTGATGGCCATTTCAGTCTTTAGGACTTTTGTGTCAGACCATTGTGTTAATCTCTAATGCTAACTTTTCAATTAACTAATTAAATAAAAAAATAACGTGTGTTTTAATCAAGATGATAACTATTACTGAAAGTCTTACTTGAGTTTCTGGAGCGCCATCCCATATGCCTTTATGCATATTATCGATTGATTCTGCAATTATAAAAAATGTCTATTAAGTCAAATCAACTGTAATCAATAATTAGCTAAAGAATTGTTTATCAACTAAGCAAAATGGGATTAAAACTTTATAAATACAAACGCTGGAGAATTTTTCAGGCCGTGTTTTTATTATTAAACATTACTCACCATTGGTAACTTTGGTTTTCGGTTGGCAATTTTTCCTTAATAATTTCGCCGCTGATTTCAGTTGAGCTTCAGTAATCTAAACAACAATTTAGTGTCATTACTTCATTGTCCTGTTTTTTTGTAATAATTTAATTTAAATAACAAACATTTCCCTGTTGATCAAAACACTGTATGATTAACATTTGTAATGCCATATGATCAAGAACTTTGATTTTTTATTAAACAATTAAGATGGCAATAAAAGTTAACACGCGCTATAGGTGTGGTTACTTCTATCAAGTTGAAGATTTCTTAGAATAACGTGTGATTATTTTTATTTGATTTGATAAATCATGACATATGTCACGTTTTATTTGTTTTTATATATTCACTGGTAGCAACAAAATGCAAACTAATGAAGAAATCAAAGCACTGCAGAGAAGAAAACTTTAGGCAAAAACGTAAGAGTAGTATTGCTATATTATAACAAATATGAAAAAATATATATTAAAAATCTACAAATAAAACATATAATAGAGATTTCTAAGTTATTCAATTCAATGTGATTTTAATTTTGTTTTATCCCACAGAAAAATTGTTCATCAATAACGTTGCATCAACATTTATTATAAATGCAACATTGTCGCAAAGTTTTTATGTTAATTTTTCCATTTTTCTATGTGAGATTGGTAGATTTTTCATTTTACCGGTTTGATTAAAATTTGTCTCTTAAAATAATTTATTTTTTAATTAATATAATATAAATAATTTAAAAAATCATTTTTTTTTCTGAGAAATAATTATAAATATAAGGCATATTTATATCAACTTTTAATCTAAATTTGTTAAAAAAATATGTGCAAATTCCAATAAATTTTAAATTCGAATACCTTCATACGGATTTGATAACATTTTAAAAATCAAAAATTGAAAAATTAAAAAAAAAATCTGAATTTCACAAATAAGTCATCCAAAATAAAACTCAAAAGTTATGATTTTTAAGTTATCCATTAATTTAATTACATCTTACAATTTCATTAATTTCAAACTAAGTTTTCAATTAAAAGCCCAAAATTTATTGTTATTTATAAACTTTAATTACTTAAAATTACATATGTTTTGTAATCTTTTTAGAGCGTCACACTGTTCTTATAAAATTTTTAATATGTAATTATAATTGTAATTTGGAAATGGAGATTCCGTTAATAAAGTAAATTGAAAATTGAAAATGGTTTATTACTCAATTACTGAAATTACTCGATTTTTCCAATACCAATAAATTCCCCAATTTATTAAAACTTAATTAAAGTTTTACTTTCAAAATAATTTATTTTTACCTGAGCGGCAAAATTGAAATGAAAACAGTGCAGAACGAAGAAAATCGCGCACAGTAAATTCACTTCCATGATTTATTTTTTCGTTTACTCTAATGCGGGGAAACGGATTCATCTGCACTATATATATTTGCATTTTAATTACACACACTGTTGTGCGTTTAAATATACCACTGGGCGGGCTTTAATAATCATTGCTTAGGCCAGTCATTTGCATAATTGTGAAATAGAAATGTGCAGTAATTAATTAAAGATTGTAATGAAAGTAGTATTAAAAAAAAATAAATCAGGCGTTTTTTACATTTTTAAAGGTAAATATGACATTTGCTGGATATTTTTATATCTTGGTATATCATTTACAAATAATTTGAATAGTAAAAATCCTAACCTGTCATACTACTATTAAATCTTTAATAATATAGATAGTCTTTATTAACAGTAAAATATACAAAATAATCCAAAAGTCAAACCTCTTGGAAAATCCAAACTTAAATGAAGGCTTTGACTTTCGGTTTATTAAACTTTTCCGTCGGTATTCTAATTTCATCGTAAACCTCACAATTCTATTATTCTATTAAGCTCCTGTTTGAAAAAAAGTATTATGAGTTCTAATTAAAAATTTAATTATTCGTAGGAATTAAACTGTTCAATTTAACGGTTTGGAGTTTGTTTAGCTTTGATGTAATATACAGGATTATATATATATATATATATATATATATATATTTAATGTATTTTTTATTTATCTTAATACGTGTAAGTGTTAGTCTGTTTGGGCTATTGACTAGTGGTCTTTCCGCCCTATTTACTGTATTTACTTATTTTTCATAGTTTCATTCTAGCAATAGTTTATATAAAATAATAATAAAAAAAGAAAATAATACATTAAATATAATAAATAAATCCCCAAATAAGGAATCGATAGGTATTCTTTTGCCCCTATTTTCTTCTTTTTTTTTTCTGTTTTATGGTAGTTAGGGTAAAGGTAGGGGTAGGCGTGTGTAAGAAAGATATATATTCAAATACAGTAATGGTTGGGTTTTCGATATTAGGAGGGATGTCGGGATTTCTGGGGATGCACAGAAGCTTGAGTAAATCATAATTATTATTGTTGCATGCGAATCGCTCAGACAGGAATCGAAATCTGTCATCGTTTGGTTATCATTTTGATCTGAGTTTTTCTTTATTTTGTTCATAGACTTTTAAAAATGCATTCATTAAAATCGCAGATTTACGTCAATTTTTAATCAATATATTTGGTAACAAAAACATGTGCAAAGACATTTAAAAAAAATCCCAAAATTCAAATAACTTATTTTTTTCAACCATTAATTTAATTATATCTTACAATTATCTTTTCTAACAAGAACCGTTGAATATTCTATATAAATATTATATATTCAATGCAAAAAATAGTTATTATTAAAAATAATCTTTTTTGTTAATTGTTTCATTAGAATAAAGGGTAGTATAGGTATGATAGGTATATAGTATATGTATATACTATGGTTTGTATAGTACGTAAGAGTAGAATTGTAGAATTATAAGTTAATCAACAGTCGTTAATCGAATAAACATATTTATTAATATTCCAAGCACATACAATTTTATTGTAATGAAACAATGAATAATGTAACCTGGTTATATATAACCTGGGCGCCGTTACATTAAAACAAAGGGGAGCGAACGCCCCTGCCTCCTGGATTTTATCCCTACATTTTTTTCATAGGTACATAGATTTTTTTAAATACTCCGAGAAGAGAATGTCCGCTGAACAGGCTGACCAGTCCAAAACAGTAATGTCATGTTCAGGAAAGCATGCTTTTCTTTGCCTTCTTGAATGTACTGAATCGTTATCTTGCTGAAATATCAATTCAGGTTCGTAAAATAGTATTAAATTAACTTCCAAAATTCCTATGTACTCCGTGCTGTTCATTCTGGTTGATCGAAAAGCTAAATCTAAATTTTCATTGCTAGAAAACGCAGCCCACACCATAATGCTACCACTACAGTTAATATCAATTCTAACAATAAGTTAGAATTTTGTTTAAAACAATAAATTTTACTTTGACAAAAACCCACTAGATTACTTTACAAATGCATAAGAGTTCTGAATTGTTAGTTTAAATAAAGATTACGATTAATGAAATAACAAATAATATAAATAAATAATAAAATAGTTATGGTACGGGGTGTAGTATTAATTGTATTTGTCAGGATCTGCCAAATTGACCATCGATCGCGAGATCCTTCATCCATATAAGTTGCATGTAATTTAGCTTGTTACTCGAAGGATCGCCCCTAAAGCGACATTAATAGCCTCCAAATAACGAATTGTACCAATACAGACCAGAGCTCCAAGCGTTTTAAATAAACGCTTGAAAAAAAAAGTTGACCCCCCGCCCTGATAAATTTTCTGGTGGCGTTCACTTGGTTTTAACAAACGCTAAGAAATAATTCACTCAAAGGTTTTTAAATCATAAAGTTATTAACTAAATTCACTCTACAATAAAAATAGTGTTGTTTTTTTATTCGTATATTTTTATTGTCGTCACAAAACTTGGTTTTAACAAAATCTAAGAAATAACTCACTCAAAGGTTTTAAAATCTTAGAGTTATTAACTAAATTCACTCTACAATAAAAATAGTCTTGTTTTTTTTTATTCGTATATTTTTATTGTAACGAAACAATGAATTTTCTTAAAAGTGATTTAAAATCATAAAGTAATTAACTAAATTCGCTCTAAAATAAAAGTCGTCTTGTTTTTTATTCGTATATTTTTATTGCAATGAAACAATGGATTTTCTTAAAAGCGGTTTATTCAGTGAATAATTCCAAAGCTGCAATAGCATCAAGGTGCGAAATAATTCTGAAACAAAAACCACAATTAATTTCCGCGTCGATTTTGCTGGATTCATGATAATTACATCTGGGTTGTCGAAATAAACGCATTTAAGAAGGTTGTAAGAACGTTCGCATTTATCAACTCCAGTATCTGAAATGAGAATAATCACTAATTTAGAAAACTCTAACCCTACACCTATATGGGTAGAAAGGGTCATATATATATATATAGAAAACTCTTCTTGAAAAAAGTAAGATATTATTTTCATTCGTTTTATTTTCACATTTTTCTGAACGTAAAGTGAGGTAGTTATTATACATTTTTTTTTCTATGAAGTAATTATTTAGTAGAATTTAAAAGTGTTTGTTATTTATTTCCAGTATTGTAAAATGAGATTGATTTAAAATTCAGAAACCAAAAATCTTTATGTAAATGAGAGGTCAATTGCAAATCTTTATGAATTTAAATTGTGAAGGTTTTATACATAAATCTATTGTCTTAAAATAGAATTAATAAATAATTTTTAAAATCAACAAATTTGAAAATATTTTTTTAAAATAAAATTATCTGGAGTTTTATACATACATTTTATTTTATGAAGTAATTAATTAAGAGGTTTTAAAAATGTAATAAATGATTTATTTTCTTTTTTTTAATTGAGATTGTTTTTACACATATATTTCATTTTATGATGTTGTGAAATGAGATTAATTATAAATTAAAAAAAAGTCCTTATGAAAAGAGAAACTAATTACAAATATTTCGGAATTTAAAATGCTTTTAGTGTTATACATAATTTTTTTGAAGTAATTAATTAGGAGGATGTAAAAAAGTTTGTATTTCACCTCAAGTGTCTGCAATTAGATTGATTATTAGTGGTGCAGTTTTGTAGAAAGGCATATCTATATAGTCACTAACTCGAATTAGGATCATTTCCTGGTCAATGGATAATATTGTATTACACATTAAGGGTCCTATTAATCAGCATAAATATGCCTTATTTTCATTGTATTCAATTTTTAGTCTATTAAATTCTAAATTCAAATAACTTCATATCCTTTAATCAGTAATCTCATCAAATCTTACAAATTTCTTCTGTAATAAGAACTAGTGAATTGGCGTATGATGCAATAATTAACAATTTTAATTTAGATTGGACTGGTAGAGCTTAGGGATTAGGTTGCGAGCAATAACGAGCCCATAAAGGTTCTTGACTCGTAAAGTTCAGTGTTAGGATTGAGGGAGTCCCTATATCGCGAGCTTAAAAGAAACATTAGGGTAGTTACTTATCGGAGCACTATCAATGATCGCACCCTCACGACTTGCCGCAATACTTACCTCGCTGATCGACCATCGATGGGTGTTGATAGTGGTTCAGTTCACCATGGATGTTCTCTCACTTTTTTCGTGGATTAGAATGTATTTTCAGTTATGTTCCAGCTCTGATGGCAGAATGATTTCCAGTAAGAGTAAAGATGATGTCTGTTAGAATGTATAGTGAAGGTGCTTCGCAATGAACGCTCTCATATCTATAAACATATTTGTTTCACATCGCTGTGATCGCAAGGGTGCGATCATCGATGGTGAATAGTGATGGTGCTCCATATGTAACTACCCTGAGATATTTTTAATGTAAAAATTGCTAGAGACGGCGAGTCTGAAAAGACTTTTGGCTAAAATAGCTCAAGTTGCTTTATCAAATTATAATGTACGTAAATATTCATATTATTAAGTCCAAGGGACTGACTTTATTTCGATTAGTCCTCATTATTTTTTAGCTATTTCTTTCTACTAAATCACAAGCTTAATTTAGAAAACAAAATTAAAGAAGTAGAATTAATTTGCAAATCTTTCCGAAATTAAGGTATCATAGTTTTATGCATAAATCTTATTTAATTTAACAATTAATTAGGAGTATGTAATAGTATTGTGCTTATTGTTATAAAACCTACCTGAGCCTTTGCAATTTTCAGCCGTTTTCAAAATTGGCGCTTGTCTTGGTTTCGGCAACATATCAACTTGTTTCAAAGCGGATTCTTCGTCGTACCTTCCTTCTTTATCAACCTTTAATTAATCAAAATATTTATAATTGCTCTCTAAAATTCTTCACAAAACAGTGTTTATAATTAAACAATGCACATTTGATTTCAATACTCTAATCATGCTATAACACAGATTAGTGGTGGTTGGTGTGTTTCTGATCGATATGGTCTCATCAGCATGGTCTGCATAGCACTCACTTTAATAAAATAAGTGTATTGTTTTTTTTTATGGGTTTCATCAGCGAAAGACAAAATCGATTATTGAAAGAATGGGTTTATATAACAAGAGCAAAAGTTAATGAAAATCATTTCATTTCATTGATAGTTGCGGATTTTAAATGTTGAAAATCCGTATTACCAAATAAAGTAATACGATTTTTCATCAAATAAATAACTATTTAATTTTAAAAAACTAAAATTTGTATTCACTAGAATGGATTCAAAATTGTATAGAGAGTGTAATTACTCTCTTCACTTTCTCAATCATGTCATAGAGCAATAATTTTTTAAATAATTTTATTAAATAAAAAATCTTATTTTTTTAATTAATGAGTTATAATACGGTATATAATTTGAGGTTGTCGTTTCATAGGCTATCGACCCGAGGTCTTTCTGCCAATTAATAAGTTATTTGTTTGCTAAATACGAAAAAAATTAAAATACTGTATTGATTAACGAAATATTAATTATAATAACTATTGTTAAGTACTTAAATACAACTTATAAAACCAATTAAATAAGTATTTAAAGACAGAAAGACCCATAGTCGATAGCCATTTCAAAATTAATAAATTTTTGTTTGATATACTTAAACAATTATTATTATATTCTTGTAAACTTAATTGTTAATTGATTTGCTTATTGTAATAATAGATTTTGTCCATCACTAGATTTTATATATATATATATATATGTTTATTGACTTAAATAAGTGTCACCAAGTGAATAAAATTCTTTACTATTAAGGGCAGAAAATAATAGAAAAAAAAAAGATTTATTAACTTAGTCACAGTTATTAAAATAAATTAAATAAAAAAATGAAAATAATGAGTTCGCGGCTGGAATGGTACGTTTTTAATTAATTTAATTAACAACTTTGCAATTATATAAGGCAGAGCTTTACTGACGAGGGATTAAATCCCGAAACTCGTGTCTGTAGATGGTCTTATATTACGTATTTTTTTGTTTCTGCAATAAATATTTTTTATTCAAAAATTGTTGCATTATACAATATGTTATTGTTATGCAATAGCAAATGTCCATTAATGAAAATTTGTTTTGAAGTACTTACGTAACATAAGTCAAAATGTCACAATAGCTAAAGACGAAATATTTCATTAGTTATTTTCAAATTATTTTTATTTAATTTATATTATGAAAATATTCATTTATTATATTATGTTAGATTATTTATAAAGTATTATTTTTTCTCTGTACTATTAAATATGACGTTTTATAAATTAATGTAAATGCGTCATTAATTCCTTTACTTACCAATTTATACATTGCTAGGAGGCAATTCGCATAACACTGTAAATAAAATATGATTTTATGAATTAATAACAATTTATATTATTAAAAAAACTGTTTTAATTTTACCATCGTTTCTGGTTTTCCATCCCAAATTCCTTTATGCATATTTTCAATTGACTCTGAAACAATTTTTATCTTATTATTATTAAAATAAATATAGGTAGTGAGAAATGTTGTCACGATTAAATTAAAATAAAAAGTTATTGGCAGAAAAACCTATGGTCGATAGCCATTTAACAATTAATTAATTTTTGTGTAATATACATAATAAATGTTTGTTACGTTATTGTAAACTTAATTGTTAATAAAGATTGTTATATGTATAATAAAAATTTCTGTTCGACAATTTTTTTATACATATAACAATCTTTATTCATCGATAGTCCAGACAGATTAACACTAAATATTAATAATTACTTGTAAATATTTTAAATTTTATCAAGAATTGTCTGAATAAAGATGTTATATATATTTATAAAGTTATCTTAATTAAATATTAAGTTTGAAACTACAATATTCTTAATATCAAAATATTGGTAGTTTATATTATAATAATAAGTATGAATACATGATTAAAGACCTAAGAAAATAAAGACACACGTAGAAGTAGAAATCCCTTTGGTAGATAGCCTAGGGCAGACAAACACTCTCATTGTATTGTGTATAATTAATGCTAATGTTTGTAAAAATTAATGTAATATTCTGATTGAAGATATTTGTATATATAAAAACGCAAAGGGCAGAAAGAAGTTTAAAATCTGTACTAGTTGTGGGTTATTAGTTCATTCTTAATATTTGTTAATTCTCTTGAGAATTGAATAAATGTAAATGTATGTCTAGTTTTGGATTATACTTTCGAGAATGGGCTTCTTAAGAGAATTATAAGAAAGAATAATTAAACGAATTTCGAAAATAATTTTAAAAATTAAATTATTATTTTAAAAATTCAATGTGAATTAATTAAAAGGAATTTTTAAAATAATTGTTTCATATTTATTAAGTATTTTTATTTTTAAAATTCTTTATATTATTTTTCTTTGTAGAGAGCCTACTCTCAAGAGAATAAGCCATAACTGGATATACATTTAAAGTGATCAAATTTATTGAAAGTTAATTAAATTAAAAAATTAAAAAAAAAACATTTATTTTTTACTGATTATTTTCAAAATTTGTTTTATTGCATGTAATAGCTTATTTATCGACTACTTATATTAAAGCATGTTATAATTTTGTACAATGTTGAAATTTCCATAAATAAATACAACTAATACAATATATTTAATTTAAATAACTGTGACTAAGTAAATACATTATTATTAATAATAATTTATCCTATTATTATTCAATATATTTTAATTTTGTAACCATAAAGATAATCGACCTATGGTCGATAGCCATTTAACAATTAATTAACTTTTGTGTGATATATATAATCAATTATTGCTATGTTCTTGTAAACTTAATTGTTAATAAAAGTTGTTATATATATAAAACAATATAACAAAAATAAATACAATACATATAGATATTAGTCTGTCCGAACTATAGATCATAGATCTTTCTGGCCTATTATTAATATTTATTATTGAATATTAAAAATTAACTAAAATTATTTCAAATATAATAGATATATGTAAAAAAAACATGTACTAAAAAATAGTAATAAATTACCATTAGTAACTTTTGTCTTTGGTTGGCAATTTTTCCTCAGCAGCTTCGCTCCGGACTTGAGCTGAGCTTCGGTCACCTATCCCCAAAAAAAGAAACAATCAATCCCACGAAAACCAACACTAATTGAAAGCAACTATAATTACCGCCCACACATAATTATTCAAACTCAACACCACAAAAGCGATGCAGAATGTGTTCGACCACATTTTTTCCAAAAACTACAGCAGCCCTGGCCGAATATTTGCCTTTATATAAAGCACCGCCTAACAATCATTTTCAGAATGAAATCAGTAGTTATTGCCTGCTGTCTTTTGTTGCACCTGTTATAATTATACAAGCTTGGTGTCTGTTTGGGAAGCAAGTGTGTTATTAAGGCTATGCTAATGAGTTCTGCGAAAGGTATGTTCGGATGGTTTAATTATGATGAGTTATTAATGAAGTGTTTGAGTAATTGAAGTTAAATAAATTATACTTATCTTTAAGATTTATTTATTTGTTGATTATTAACAAATTGAATTTATTTTTAAAATTAATATTATGATATTCACACGAAATTACATAAGCTTATATATACATTTATAACTAACTAACTAACCATCTTTATTCAAATGTGTATATGTATGTACAATAATATACAAAAATTAGAATTATATTCTGTAGATGATGAATCGGCTATCGACCGGAGGTCTTTCAGCCTATACATTTATATTTACTTAACAAGAATAATATATTACTTAAATAAGAATAAATATTGTGTCTGTCCTGGTCTTTCTGTCCTTATTATAATATTTATTTATATTTATAATAATTTTTGACTTTATTCTATGAGACAATATATTAGTGCTTTGATGCTGGTTAAAATTATATATAGTAAAAAATTACTGTACATTTTACCCAAAATTAACTTCTACATTTATAATAAAATTTCTAAGTCGTTAGTAACATCGAAAATGCCAATACATTTCTCGGTTGAATATGAAAATAAAATATTAATAAATACCAATTGTATTATTTTCTCTGATTAAAATATATTAGTAAAATGTATACAATTTTACTTTAATTAAAAATGTTTAAACTTACTAATTATTTATTTTTAATATCATTACTGTAGAGATAAATTGATTTATATTTTTCTGTATCATATCGTTTGGAAATTTTGTTATAAATGTGGAAGTTAATTTTGGGTAAAATGTGCAGTTATTTTATTTTTTTATTATATAGGGTGAGTCATCAAAGTGCCCATCTTCGATGTCTCTTTTGTCGTTATAAATTGACCATTTATTTTTTTTAATAAAATTTGCTTGACTACTGAAGACGCATAATTATTTTTTTTTTCATATAATCAGAGTGTCCCATTTTCAGGGAATTAATATCAACTTTGTTATTTTAAATGGGACACCCTATATATTTCATTTCTTCATGTTAAAAAACAATTTGGTGTACTAACCACCACTGTAACTGTCACAATTTTTGTAAAATATATTTTCTGTAGTAACGACTAATCAAAACTACTAACTATATTATATTGCCATAAAGAAAATTTCAAGAAGAATCGAATAAAAAGTAAATATAGTGTTTTATTTGCAATGAAAAAGTTGATATCAATTCATTTAAAATAGGACACTCTGTATATATAAAAATATTTGTACATTATGCTTCTTCAGTGGTCAAATAAGTTAAATTATCAAATTAATGCTGAATATCGAAGACGAGTACTTCGATGGCTCACCCTATATATAATTTTAACTAGCATCAAAGAACTAATATATTCTTTCCTACAATCAAGCCTAAAATTATTATAAGCATAATTGTAATTGTACCTTTGGAGAACAATTACGCTCTTCATGGAGTAAATCAATCAATACACATAAATTTTGATTTCATTTTGCAACCACACCCACGATTAATGTTTGTTTTTTTATAGTATAAATGTTGAAAGTGTTACATAAAGTGTAATTTATACCACCCTTCAATATTACAGTAAAATATTTGTCCAGAATCTTTTAGAACATTTAAAATTATTGAGACAATTTCAGGTTTATTTACAATATGAATTTTAGCGCCATCTATGTTTGCAATTAAAAAATGTTTAATCCATAAATAAATATATAATAGAGGTAAAAAACACTATCATCCTTATGCAATCAATAATAATCAATCAATAATAATTGAAATAATTAATTGAAAATGTAATTTTGAAACTAAATAATTTAACTGAATACGCTTTTTGTTTTGTAATTGTAAAATAGTTACTCTTTAGCAATAAATAGCAATAAATATGGAATTGCATTCCAATATATTAAATTAGACTAGTAAATTAAATTAACTTGCTTTATTTTCTCTTATTTTTATTTTAACTTCAATATGTTCAATATTTCAAATATTTACACATTGGTAGTTCATATTATAGTAATAAATATGAATAAATTATCAAGAATCTACCAATAAAATAAAAATAAAAACACTTTGTAGTAAATTTCTCTCGCGAAACTTTTAATTCTCGCCTAGTTTTGGGCCAACACTCCAAAAATACTTTTGAATTTTCAAATTTCCCTAATTATAAGTAATTTATAATCCAAGATTAATTAATTATTTTATTTTTTAACAATAATTGATGAATAATACATGTAAATTCATTTATTTTTAATAATATTTTTGACGCGGAGTGCATTGAGTTGATTAAAATGTATGATACAGCATACAAAAACAAACAAAGATAAAAAAATCCTTATAGCTTCTCTAAATTGGACAATGATCCGAAACACATTAAACATGATTTGTTTGTTCTTCATCCCAAACTCCTTTGTGCATATCATCAATTTGAGCTAAAAATAAATAATAAAGTAATATTATTTATGACTAAAACAATGCCGTTCTAGGACAAATACCTCGCCGGATATTAGATTACACAATGGGAATTTACTGTTGCACGATTTTTGCAACACTTTTTGCTTTGAGAATATATTATTTTATTTTAATATTCATTAGATACACAATATTCTTTTTATTAGTAGTAAAATCTTCTGGTTTCATACATTTTTTTTTTGCGCGAACAATGCAAATCATGTTTAATGTATTTCGTTGTCCATTCTATATTTTTAAAGAATATTTGTTGTGCAAGTTTAATTGAAACAATAATTTTAAAAGAAACGTTTATTAAAGTAAATATACATTCAGATAAAATTCCGTATATATAAAAAAACACACCAGTGACAAGATATTTAAGTTCCGCATGAGCAATGTTCAATCTTTTGGGAAAATCGGCGCTAAATCAAGGAAGAAAATAGTTCTGAAAATAATAAATGCGTTAATGTATTCGAAAAAATAATGTTTGACAGTTTTTAACACTTACAGCAGGATCTTCTTCATACAGACATTTCGCTACTAGCCAGGAATTGTGGCATTTGTCATCACCTCCAGATTGTACTAAAATTAAATAATAATAATAAAAGGTTAATTAGGGACGGGAGTGAGTCGAAGTTCTCTCTCTCAACCGTGGTTTGGAATCGCAAACCACGGTTGACAGAAAAAAAAAATATTGGGTAGTTACGCGAAAGTTAAATTTAATTGATAAATAAAGCACTACTAATCTTTTCTTCACACTTTTATTTGAATTTTAAATGTAAATTTCGGCCCTAAAGCGACCATTATCAATGGATTAATACAGTATTATATATAATACATATGAATAGATTATTACAATTAAGTCGTGATTACGTACTTCGACGAAATTCTTGGAAGTTCTACGATTATTTGTAGATTTTTAATACGCAACAAAATAACGTTACATTCGATGGAATTGACAAACTTATCTTGTATTTTATTTTATAACAATATTACAATGGAAATATACATCATTAATAAAAGTGATTGGCTATGGTAATACCGTTACAATTTATTAAAGTTATTCAATTTAATCTGTGTTTTATTTATTTTATTGAGAGGGTTTAAAAATCTATTTATTATATATAATATGAACTACCAATGGTTAAATATCAATCCTATTAATTACAATATAATATTAATTAATGTAATGTACATTTGGTAATTCAAATAAAAGTGTGAATAAAGGTTATTAGTGAATAATTAACATTGCTGTATCCTTTCTTCACACTTTATTTTCTAATGGTTAGATATATACAACAGTTTTAATTATTCATGAATATACTCTTCACGAAACTCAAATATATAGTGCTTTATTTATCAATTAGGTTAATAGACGCAAAAGATAATAGACTCATTCAGATTACCATACTACTGTTCGTTACATGATCTATGACAACATTTTTTGCACTAGGTTTGTTCGTTTATTCTGCACTAAGTTGAAGTGACATGTGACGAACAAATCTATTTTCTGCACTGATTTTAATTCAGATTTTGTGGGTTTTTAATTCTACACTAAGTCGAACTGAATACAAATTATATATATATATAATCGATGTCCCCTTATACCAATTGGTGTCGGGGTCTGAGTACAAATTTATAGATTTAAATAGTTGTCGGTGCAGAAATTTCATGTTTCATTGATTGCAAATTTGTAACGTCACATTTAACGTTTACATTACTAAGTTTGTTTGTTACTTAATCTAGTGCAATGTAGCGAATAAACTTAGTAATGTAAATATTAAGGGTGATATCGCAAACTTGCAATCAGTTCAACATTGTGGAAAAATCCGAAATTTATTCGGTTAAATGTTGTAACTGTGTAAACGTATATATCGGCTAATTAACCTGTAATTTAAATTCGATATTGAGCCCACAAAACTGTGCGTTGTACTTTATTTAAAATTTAATAAAATTGTCGAATATACAAACCTTTTTCTGCACAATTAGTCATAGCAGTTCTGGCCGATTCTTGTCTTGGCTCCGGCAATGTCGGTACTTGTTTTAAAGCTGATTCGAAATCGAACTCTCCGTTTTTCTTTCCCTGGAATTTCATAAATATAGTTTTAGCAATTTTTAATCCACATTTCTTTTTTTTGTTGATTTTGCAAAGCTTTATTTATAACAAGTTACAATTAACGAAAACACTTTTAAATTTGTGTAACTAAAATTTAGTCTATAGTTTCATGGTCATTCGTGGCTATTCCGCACGGGAAATGTTAAATTTAACGTATACGTTATTAATTAACCTCTCGATCTAAGTATACATGTCAATTACTAAACTCGCATAGCGTACGTTAAATATAACATTTCTCGTACAGACTAGCCCCGATTATCAATTTGAAAGTTAATAACGTAGAAACTATAGTCATTAAATACATTTCAGTTATTCAAAAAAAGTTTAGAGTTCAGTATATTAGTTACTATATATATCATTCTACTATAACTACAGTTGGTTCCAGTTATTCTCTGGCTCCCTGCAATCCTTCAAAAATAATTTAAAAATTCACTCAACAGCTACTTAATTCTTCTGTTGTTGTTTATGATATTTTTATTATATATATATATATATATATATATATATATATATATTAATTCATATAAATAATATTAATTATAGTTTATTTTTTGTGATTATATTGTTCATTGTATTATTTTTGTACAAAGGGAGGTCTCCCGTAAATAAATGTATTATGTATTATATGGCAGTCACTAATTCGTGTTATATTGATGTCCGGCTCAATATTATTATATTGTATATTATTATATGTATTATATAATACATTAAATTATAAAAATATATTTTTACATTTTTATTATATAAATAATTTTAGTTAAGGTAGTTTTTCTTTATAAGTAAATTCTTATAGATTAGAAAACTAAATGGAATGCATGAAACCAGTACTTGTACTTAAAATTTTGACCATTGAACACATCAATTTAGCAAATAATGGGCCAAAAATAAGAATAAATATGATTTAAAGTTGTGATTATATGTAAATCAATTTTTAATTGAATAAATTTGAATTTGTATCTTAAAACATCAGTAATTTCGAGTGATTAATTAAAACACAATTTAATAATTCGTTTTATTGAAAATTTATTACGAACAATGATGAAAATATGACATATTTAGGTCAATTTTCAATCAATTTTACATTCAATAAGTTCAAATCCAATACCTATTAATGTCTAGTGAATTGATGTAGTATATTTTTTTATAATCTAGACCATAATTTTTCTTGAAAGATGTACATATTCATGATATTATATCCCAGAGACTGACTCTACTTAACCGAAATCTTAAAAGAGTTTTCATTAATTGAATAAAGATATATATTTTATTTAGTCTTATATAACATCGTTATATGTTCCTCTCTACTTTTCAGTGTGAGGTGTATGAAGTAAATATTTAATATATTATTTTTAGTGTAATATTTATATTTTTTTAAATGGTGAATTGCCATTAATAAGGTTTATTATTATTAGCCTTAACATTTAACAAATTATATCAATTTTGTTGAAATCAGTTGACAATTACGACCTCATTTAAAAATATAATATAAATATTATTTCATTTCGTATAACAATTACAATACAAAAAAATTGTACTCACCACTTTGAACATAACCAGAACGCAATTCATGTAACACTAAAAAAAATGAATGTAACATGTTATTAGGGTAAAGATGTGATGAGTATTTATTTTTTTAATTACCTTAATAGCTTGCTCTTCATCCCAAACTCCTTTGTGCATATCATCAATTTGAGCTAAAAATAAATAATAGAATAATAATATTTATGACTAAAATTTACAATATGATAAAAGAACAATAGAGAAAATTAGAAGGAAAGGATGGATTTGTAAGAAAAAGTGTTAAAAATTATTGCATTTTTAACTCTAATTAAATTTGGATAGACAAATTAAATGAAAATTGTATTGAAAATAATTAATGAATAAAAATAAAATAATTATTTTCCCTTTAGTTTAACTCCAAAGTTATACGTAATGTAAGTATTTAAAAAGGATAAATATACATTGAAACAACTACTTCTGTTCTAGGACAAATACCTTGCCGGATATTAGATTACACAATGGGAATTTACTGTTGCACGATTTTTGAAACATTATTTTGCTTTGAGAATATTTTTTTATTTTAATATTTATTGGATATACAATATTTTTTTTATTTAATTTCTTTTAAATAAATGTGATCAAGTGGATAAACAATAAAATCACTTTTAGTTTGATAATGGCACGCTAATGTTTTAAATAAAATATAAGTTGTACAAACAAAATACTTTAACTTTTTATTAATTTATTATAATAGACCATGTACAACTAAGTGGAAGCCTTAACAATTAACAAATTAGAAAACATGTCTATTGCGGGCTGAGATCTTTGGTTGTTTTATCATAACAAGTTTTAAAATATGTTAATGACTTCTATAAATCTTTATTTGTAAGATTTATAGAAGTCATTAACATATTTTTTAAAAGTGTCTCTAACTATGTCTATTTCAGACTGAGATTATGGTTGCTTTAATTTAAAAAGATGGAGATTTTAAGAGGTCTGCAGCACACAATATTTTTAATTTGTGAAATCTGTTGGCAAAAGCAATATTAACAGGTACAGCTTACTTTATTATAATTTATAGTCTAAGGGATATTTGACGTTAAGTTAAATAATGTGTTTTGAAGAAGAAATCTCAACATTAATAAATGGGTATTTTTTTTAAATCGAACCGAAACTTTATAACCACATAAAAAAAGTCAACATATTTTACTCTTTAAAAGATTAATACTTGTGTGGAAACTTAAAAAGAATTTCTTAGAAAAATAAAATATACGTATCCACTGAACAAAATGTTCACAAATAACGTTGCATCAACATTAAAAACAACATTAAATGTTAATGTAACATTGGTGCAATAGTAGTATGTCCGTTTTGCTCAGTGGGTAGCTTTAGCATAATACTACTTTAGAAGATACATTATTTCCGTAAGTATTTTTTTAAATAACACAAATATATTAGCGCTATACATTGTATCCTACAATTAAAAACAATGAGCTTAATTTAAATATCCTCTATATAGTGATAACCATGTTTCGCCATGTGTTAAATGAGTCAAAAGAGAATAAATCAAATAAAAATAATTTGAAAATAATTAATTATTATTACATACTACGACTTTTTTACTTTTTTTTTAAAGTGAATAATTTTACAAATATCATATACAATCTGAACTAATATAACCAATCAATAAGAGGTCACTTTAAGAATGTAAAAGATAACAATGCACTAGTTTTAAGACCAGATAATACCTTTGCCTGATGAACTGACAATCCTTCTTGGGATTTGCAATTATATTTTGTAAATAAATTATACATTTTTTTATTTTTGTCCAAAATGAAGATTCGCTGTGTTTTAATAAAAAAAAACCTGCGACCTGTAGCTTCAATTAGAGTAAAGTAAAAACATACCATCAGTGACTTTGGTTTTTGGCTGGCACGCGTTTCTGACCAGTTTTGTTGCCGATTTCATTTGTTTTTCGCTCATCTAAAAGTAAAAAAAGAAAATAATATATTAATAATATATAAAATAATTATTAATATACAGTAATGATTTTATTTCATTGAACATAAATAATAAAGCTTTACCTGTGAAAAATAAATAAATATTCAATTTAATAAAGCCCATGCTGAAAATATATTTCCCAGGACTTTGTTAAATACTTACATGTAAAATAAAAACTATCTTGAAAAAATTGTAAACTAATTTGCTGAAATTTTCCTGCATGTATATAACTAATGAAGAATATTCTACATTCAATATTTTTAATTTTAAATCATTGAAATAAAATAATCTATGTATGACATATTCAATAGCCAATTAGAATTTCCATTTTTTTTATAGAATTGTTATTCATCATTCAATATTTTTTGTTATAAATCTGTAAGTTGTGTTATAGGCTAAATATAATTTATGTGTAATAAATATTTTGAGATTTATAAATAATTTAAAGCAATTAAAAAATGAATTATTCTGCTTATTCTATTAGAATTCAAAATTAAAAATTCTATTTGAATACAAAATATCATACAGAATTATTCACACATTTGAATACACTATTCCTCAAATAAGATTCACGATATATCAAATATTTTTCCCTTCAGTATTTCTTGAAACATATTTGTTTCAAAAATTATAACCACTTTTGTATATACATTTTTCTGATACCTCAATAAAGATTCTTCCTTCAGGTGCATAAAGCTAAAAATTTACATTTAGTTTAAATTAATGCAGAAGACAACGAATAAGCCTATTATTACATAATTTTTCAATTGTTTTTCATTGTGTATCTAATATATTTTCCCTTTTCTTAATTAGATTTCCCTAGTTTTCAAAACAATTTCACGATTGCGCTTGGAATTAGAAATGTGAATTAACTTACTTTCAACATATTTTTATCCAATCACATATTCTTCTTCCCTTCTACTATTTTGGAAATTATTTTTTTGTTACTTTATTTCTCTACATACTAAATTTCTTTAGATTATTACTAATATTAATATATTAACACACATCATCTTTATTGAGACAGTACTGATAATACAAAAAATGCATAAGTACAATACATGAAGGTGTTAGTTTATCTAGGCTATCGACCACAAGTCTTTCTGCAATATATTGTTTGTGTTTAATATGTATATTTTATGAATTGCAATTATTTCAATGAAATATGAAACACATTTGAAGAATAGTGAAATTGTTTTGAAAACTAGGGAAATACAATTAAGAAAAAGGGAAATATATTAGATATACAATGAAAAACAATTGAAAAACTATGCAATAATAGGCTTATTCGTTGTCTTCTGCATTAATTTGAACTAAATGTAAATTTTTAGGTTTGCCCATAAGGTTTACATAATAGTCAGTGCAGAAAATGTAAGAAGTGCTGCACTAATTCATGTGACAAACCAAGCCCAATAAAAAAGATTGTATTATTTTCAAAATTATTTTCTTCAATAATTGCAAAAATTAGACTTTTATATTTGTAAGAGTTTTAATGAACTTGTATTCTTTGACTAAATAAAGAAAACCAAGAAAGGTCTCGCATCCTTATACCCTTTCAGGTGTCGGATGGAAAGAAAATTAATTAATTAGTTTAATAATTGACAGAACGGCTTCTGGCTGTTAGCCGATTGCTATTTTATTTGATTTAAAAATCCATTAATTTATCCAGCGTACATTTTTCATAAAAACTTAAAATTATAGAAAACAATATCTAAATTACTAATAATAATAATAAAATAAACCAACATAAATATAATATAAATCACAAGTTTCGTTATTTTGACCCAAGAGTGCTTTCCTTGCGAAATATTATATATATATTGTATAAAAACAGTAATAAAGATGTTTAATAATAATATAATTGTTTTTTATGTGCTAAACAATAATTGTTTAATATCTAATGAAAACTTATTTAAAGTAATTCAAATTTTACGAAATTTACCCCGTGAGCGTAATAAACAGCCACAGTGGCGACAATAACGAGCACCGACGTCTTCATCTCGGAAAATACCCGCTAAACGGGCAATTTGCATACATTTATAGATAATTGAAATATAAAAATCTCGATTTTTTTTTCCACGCCGGCAGGATATTCGGCGTAAAACCAGTGATTAGATGGAAATGCGTGGCGTCCCACCGAAGGCCAATGCCAATTCAAATGAATTGTGCATCGAAAATATGTAATTAGAATTCGCTTCATGCGTTGTTGAGCGTCTTCATGAATAGCTTGATGATGATGCTTGGAGGAGGCAGGCCCGGGAAGTAATGTGCATGCGCTGGGTGGTCGTTAACGAAAATTGTTGTTTGCATTTTCTCCTAAGTTGCACTTCCGAAGCGATAGATTTTAATTTTGTTTACTTCTATAACGAAAATATATTTTTTTGTGATATTGTTTTGTTTGTGTTTAATATGTAACACACAGTAGGAAGATTTCTTGCTGATGACTATTCTGCAAATTAATGAATAGAAAATTGTAAATACAATATAATTTTAACAACACGTTGTTCTCATTTGGACACACTATTGTATTATTCAAATAAGCTTTATACAATTTCTAACTAATTTTATTCCACATTACCAATTTGAAAACATTGTATTTATCCTCCTACGTCAAAAAATATCTAATATATTTGATATACTCTTTACTAGCATTGTGTCCAACACATTGGACTTATATATATAACTAAAATATTGCATACTATTTAATTTGCAGAATGGTAATCAGAGATTTATGAAGAAGATTTGTACAGCATAATAGTCTGTCCAACATAATATATATACTATTTTGGACACACTACTATGTCCAACATAAGTATGTCCAAAATAAGTGTGTTCAACATAATATATATATTATATAGGACACACCATTATGTTGGACACACTATAATGTTGAACACACTATTATGCCGTTCAAATTTTCTTCGCAAATCCAATATAATAGATATATTATTTTGGACACACTATTATGTTGGGCACACTATAATGTGGAATACACTATTATGCCGTTCAAATCTTCTTCATAAATCTATGATAACCATTTTGCAAATTAATTAATATCATGCAAAATTTTAAGTAGAAAATTGTAAATAATACATTATAATTTTAGCAATAAATATGATTTTGTGGTCAGTCTTGACATTGGGTTTATTATATATTGTACACACTATTATTTTGTTCAAATATTCTTCATAAACTTCTTCCCATTACAAAACGAAAACATAATTTATCCTCCATATTATATCAAATAAAATATCTAATATGTTTGATACATTGTTCATTGGGATTGTGTCCAACACATTGGACTTAATATATCTAATTTGTTGGACACACTCTTATGTTGTTCAATTTTTCGACATAAATCTCTAATAACCATTCTGCAAATTAATTAATATTATACAATATTTTAGTTAGAAAATTGTAAATAGATTAAAGTTTCGGCAATATTACTTTGTTGTTGCTTCATTTGAAAAAAAAAAAAACATCTTTATTCAGACAGCAGAATTACAATTCTTTACAAATATTTATATTTACAATACATATTGGTGGGTTAGTAGTCTGTCATGGGCTATCAACCGGAGGTCTTCCTGCCTGTTTCATTTGATTTATTATATGTTGGACACACTATTACATTGATAAAACAATTTTCATAAATTTCGTAACTATTTTATTCTCCCTTACTAATAAAAAAACTATGAAGTTAATTAATTAATTAATCACAAAATCCACTGTGTTTGGTGCGCTCCTCTTTATTAGGATTATGTCCAACAAACACCTATGACATTATATCTATTATGCTGGATACACTATCTATGTATACATTATTATATTCTTCTTTTTTTGTTCATAAATTTCATAACTAATTTAATTTCCTGTTGGCAGTATGAAAATATTGAACTGAATTTATCCAACTTAGCAATATATCCAAGAATTAAACCTTTAATTAAATTATTAATAAAATATGACTTATATTAAAAAAAATCCGACAGTATTTCCAACATAAAACCAATTTTGAGAATAAAATTCTCTAATAATAAGTGACAAACACTTTTCATTTTTTAAAATTTTAATTAAATATACAGGATTAAATCAAAAATGTTTCACCACTGGTTAAGTGAGAAATTAATTAAAAATATACTTCCTTTCAATTTCTTGAATAATTATTATTTTTACAATTTACAATTTTTTAAGATTGCTTCATATTATAATAACTTTAATTTACAATAAATGAAAGAACATGCAAGCGCCTTCTTTGTTCTAATTTCATATGGCATCACCAACGATTTGGGTCTACAAGATAGACGACCGAGAATCATTGTCCACTAAAGGAAGGCAAACTTCCCCTGTTTATGAGAACATTTAATTTAATTTACAAGTTTAATGTGTGATTTTATTTTAATTTCCTTGGTAGATTTTTCAATAATCTATTCATATTTATTATGATCATTTCAAGGTGTATAAAAAATAAACATTTAGTGTATTTATTATTTTATAAACACATAATATAAATAAAATACATTACAACTAAAGCTATTCTTTGTTTATTTTTAAATCAGTATGCAGGAATTGTAACATCCACCTATACATCTCCAACAATTATCAACACATTAATACAGTTTTCACTTAATTTTTCATAAAATTAAACCAACCAGCGTCATTCAGCTGGTGATATTTAGCCATGTTGATTTTAATAGAACTCGCCACTTCGGTGGCGTTTCGATTCTGCCCGTAATAATCCACAAATTCCCCTTTCGGGTTCACCAAGTACATGATGATTGTGTGATCAACGATGTAATCACTATCTTTGTCCTTAGGCCCGGAACTGAAGTATACTCGATAGGCTTTACACGCTTGAGAAATTTGCTGTTCCGTTCCTGTCAGTCCTAAGAGTTTCGGGTGGAACTCCTTGCAGTATTTACCGACTATTTCAGGGGAGTCTCTGAGGGGATCCACTGTTATGAAGAGAGGCTGAATTGAGGGGATGTTTTTGTCTCCATCTAAAAAAGTTGATGTTACAATTATGTCTTCTGTATTTAATTAAATAAAATGAAACAAAGATGAAACACACATTTGCAGTTATTTAAATTACAATGAAATTAAACAAGGAAAATTTTTGGCAATGATCAATAAAATTTGATCAATCCCTTTTTTCAACTGCAAAAATTACTTACACTGTAAGTTTTTGACAAACATCTATTGAAACAACTACTTCCCGAGCATATACCCTGCCAGACATTGGATTACACAATAGATATTTGTTTGTTGCATACCAGTACTACTGTGCATTGCAACAGTTAAAAATTAAAAATGGAAATGTCCATAATTAATTTTGATCGAACTGGTGGCTTAATATCACTAATGTTTTTTTTGTACATGTGCTTCGGGATTAAACTTCTTTAATTTGGGTTGTTGGAAAATAAGATGCTTAAAAATTAACTTTGCTGAATTTTAAGGATTATACATGTCTGCATTATACTTTAGCATATACAGTGAATTTTTATTAAATTAAATCGCATTAAATAATTTTCAAACGTTCCAAATTCCGCTATCCTGAAACTACTATTCATTCATCAATATCTAACAGACTGACATGACATAAAAACAAGAACTTCTAGCTGAAAGACTGATGGTCGATAGCTATTTAGGAGAAATAATAATATAAAAAATATATTGTATTATCCACTTCCTTAAATACAAACAATAAAAACATATACACACCACATGCTAACTTTTTAAATAACCTCTTATGTGTGTAATTTTCAAATATTTTAATTCCAAATAACTATAATGATCACTTAGTAGTATTTTTTTTTTCCTTTAAGATACAAAAGTTATGTAATAATGATTCAATGAAGATTAACTTAATTATTTTATAGATTGATTGACATAGTATTCAGTTGTTGAAAATCCGTATTCATGTTTGAATAAATTGATTTAAAAAAATATTTAATTTCAAAATACACAACGTTGTAAATCAATTTTAAAGGAAATTACAGTCATAAAAATTTACCAAAAGTGAAATTTATCATAAATGTATCATTTATATAGGAGTCATGGCTAATTTAATTTAATTATGTGTTTAATATATTTAAAATTAACTTTTCATAATCAGTTTCTCAGAAAACTGAACTATAACTTTTCATTGATCTGCGGATTTTAGGATTATTTTATTTTTAGCTAGGAGTGCAGACATAGCTGATCTACGGGCATAACTAGAAACCCTACATCAAAGGTTTACTCTGCTGTAGTTCAATTTAATTATGGAGTGTTCCATAATTATATTGAACTGAATTTATTAATATTATACATATTTCATATAAATTAATTAAAAAAAAAATATATTTAAAATCACATTTTTGAGAGTCAAAGAAATTTCTTTAAAATTAATTAAGAAAAGTGTATTTTATGTTAATTTTGTTTCGTTTATCATTACTTGTTTATAAAAATAAAGTAACTGAATTTTTCAACATATTTGAATACATATAATTCTGAATTTTTCCATTAATGAAAACATTAAAATAAATCATAAACGAATCCAAAATCATTTACCAATTTTATCTATAACAGCGGACATTTTTTCCAACTCGTCCGGACAAATGTCTGGACAGTGCGTGAACCCGAAATATATCAACAGCCATTGCCCCAAAAAGTCCTCGCTCTTCCTCGGCTTCTTTTCACTGTCGATCAATTCGAAATGTCCACCAATTGCGGCTTTTCCCAGCATCCGCTTGCGCTCCTTCAACTGCGCGGCTTCTTTCTCGCTCTTCACATACAACATAAATGCCAATATGCCCCCGCCGATTGCACTCGTTATGGCGAAACTCTTCCACGTTATCGGGCCTTTACCTTTACCGGGCTGTGGAAGGGGGGGCTTACCTGTGCTACATAACCTTGATTGGAATACATTCTAAAATATAAAATTAAAAAACAATCAATAATATACTTTTGATTAAATTAATAAACAAATAATAATAACAATAATCTTAAATAGAATTGCAGTTTCCAATGAACTTTTGGCAAAACAAAACTTCTTGACTTTTGGGCTAATTTATGAAAAAACTATAAATGTAAATCGCTGATCTACTCCTATAACAGTCATTGTAATAAACACCCCTTTATAGGGTGTTTTTTTTTAAATAGTTGTAGACTTCTACTGAACTTTTAAGTAACATATACATAATTAATTGAAATAATAAATGCCTAAATTACTTAATAATTCTATCTTTAAATCGATTAAGTGAATTTCTCTTGTGCGAACATAACCTCACTTAACGAATATGTGAAATATCCAACGTGAATAGCTAATTTGTACAAGAAAGACTTACTTTAGGTGGAAAAATACTGAGTCCTTGAAAAGGGGCGCAATTCAGCCTGGTAAATCGTGTTATCGTTCTTAATACAGACATTTTATTAAATTACAACATTTGACATAACCACAAATGTCGATACATCGAAACCGGCATTAAAGTTATTTTTACACTGATGAAAATTTTCAATTATTTTCAGGTCGATACATCGAAAGTGATAAAAAGTCAGTTTTACACTATGTAATTTTTGCTTGTCCTAAAAAACGTTCAAATTTGAGTTTATTGTTATGTTTAATATTTGATATTATTTTGCGAAACTCTATATTAAACTTTCAATAAATAATACAGTTTTGTAATAATAAATAAGATTTTTAAGCACTTATTTTAAATAATTAAATGTAATTAAGACAGTTTTATGGAGATTGACCCACAACCAAAAACAGGCAAGCTGGCCGAATAGGTCTAGCTACTTGGATGGTAGACACTACAAAGGGCCAGAGGCTATATAGAAGCATACTTGCTGCCTTCCCACCTCTAAAACATTAAGACAGTTTTGTATCAATCTTAACTTTTAATTGGCGAATGCAATAATTATTTCACTACATTTTAGGTTTGTTCTGCAGTAAGTTGGAAGTTTGTAAAGATACAAATAAGATTTACATTGCTGTCAGTGCAGAAAATGCTGCACAGCTTTATCTACAGACTCGATAGAAATTATTTTACTTTATGATTTTACAAAACAGTATATGTTTTGTATAGTTTCAAATAATGTATGATGTAATTTTAAATTGTATATGTTTTCTTCGTCGTCTACCTGTGGAATTTATTAAAAAAAAAGAGCATATTTATATATAACCATTTTTATTATACAAAAACGAATAAATTTTGCATTAGTCACAAATGCACACAATCTCCCCTAATTACAAACTCATTTCAACCGCCCGAAAAGAAAAAATAATAATGATGAAAACAATCACACCTACAAAAAAACACTGCCCACTGAGAAAAATGAATATAAAAAACGTTGCATCAATTTTATATTAACATTTAATGTTGGTGCAACGTTATTTGTGCCCTTTTGCTCAGTGGGCAGAGTGTGTATAAAATATCAAAATACACATTTTTTATTTCTGTTTGCCTCGGAGAAGAAAAAATTCGGCAGCGTAAATTATAAGAGATCAAACTGTTAGTTTAAAGGTGGAAACGATAGTTTGTCGAATAAAATTGATTGGCAATTTCATCAACATTCACCTTTAAACCGATTGTACATTTATTTAGTTAATCTAGCCAAGTTTTATGTATTTACAATAAAGGCAGGTTTAAAAAATAGTTTTTCAATCAATCTGCTATTAATCAACAATATTAACTAGTATGGATTATATATAAATATTAAAAAAAAATCAAAAACAGCTTTATCTTCTATCATTTTTTGTGTTTAAATCTTTTAATATACAAAGTGATAAGAAATGTAATAATCACAAAGAGGTCTGATTTATTAATAAAATAATAAGAGTAATTTTCTTCAATTTTGTTTTTCCAATCATGGTTATAGAATACATCCTTTATATATTCCATAACCAATTATTACCCAAAAAAGGCACTTTTACATTTATTTTCATATTAGATACATGGTTATAAAATTATTTATTTATTTTTTACAGAAACTACAATCAGTATTTTTTTTAAGTTTTAAAATAATTTGGTGATTTGGTCATATACCGGGTGGATACTTTCAAAGCAAACCTAGGAAATTTACATGGGGAAACAGTATGTAACAGAATGTGTTCAGAAGAATTTTTAATGTAACCAATGAGATTTTTTTCCTTGTCTAATGAGGAGCAATTCAGTTAATTTGAATTATTTTTTAAAGCAGCAAAGCAGTGTGAAATACCATTTACATGGGAAAATGGTATTTTGTGTTCGGTTTTAAAGTAATCACCAGGTATGCATTGTTTACAATTATACTTTTAACTTTATATATGAAAGGTATACAAAGTTAAACTTTTTATAATTATTTTTGTTTTTTTATTTTACCATTTTTAAACAAATTGTCAGTTTATGCTTTTAAATAGTATTTAAGAGAGTGAGATTTATTGATCACAAACACCTTACTGTTTGAATTTTTTTTTTAAATTTGAATCTTACTTAAATAATATTTTAAAAATAGTACTAAGAGAATTTTAATCATTTTCATTTAGAAAAGATAGTTAAAAAAATAAATTTCATAAAAAGTAAATTAGCCTTTTAAATCATAATCTATTAATCTTAAATAAAATACAATCCACAGTTAATCAAAATTATTGAATTGAAAATTAATAAGTCCAAATAATTAATGAAATAAAGTTTAAAATAATCAATGCTTAAACATTATTTACTATAATGCCATAACATTTTTAAATATACTTGTAAATAAAACATTTAATTTTATTTACAAGTGTATTTAAAATGTACCAGAAAGTGTACTTCTATAACACAAAACAATTTTTAAATATGTTATAAGCATTGAATTAACATCTAAAATGTTCTTATTATTTTATGAATCATTGAATCCGAGCTATTGGGCCATGGTCGGTTGGAGTTTCTTCCAAGAAGAAAGCTCAGTAACCAGCAATAATTGTTACCAGTTGTGAAAGCCTACACAATTTGATAAAGCAATTCCTTCCATTTAATTGTGCAAGCTTTCAAAGCCGGTACTAATCATTGTATTGGATTACGTGGTATTGGGCCACAGTCAGTTGGAGTTTCCTCCAAGAAGAATTTCTGGAAGCCAACAACGATTATTTGATACTGACGAGCCTACACTAGTTGATAAAACAATTTCTTCATACAAAAAGAAACTTGAACCAACCAAGGCCCATTACTTTATAAAACTTTTAATCTATTAATCAAGGTGGCTGATAGTTGTTGAAAGTTCATATTTATCACTTTAAAGTAAACATGTTTGTTATAACTTTCACACAAGGTGGCGAAACAATTGTAGTGAAATACAAAATAAACAATTTTTGAAAGTTATAACAAACGTGTTTGCTTTAAAGTGATTTATAAAACTTATTGGTTTCTAATAGTTAAGCAAGATTCAAATCGTAACAAATTCTAATACATCCTTTTTAGTAACTATAAAAGCTTACAACTATTTAAGATTAAACAATTGCTCCGAATTGGAAACAAATTTCGAAACATCAGCACGCCGTAACATATGTACAAAATATAAATCTTCGGGAATACTAACAGCCTTATAATTTTCTTTCTTCTTAATAACACTTTTTTTTATCACAATCAAAAGTATATACGGAATATTACAGTCAAAAATAAATCTTTCCTATCCCCAGAAGGAAGGATTTCATAACTTTTTAATTCGATTTCAATCACGAACTCTGAGGTTCCAAATGGACGATCGCTTGATCCCAACCGTGGGCCGAGCGACCGAGCTGAATTTGAATTTGTTGATGTGGACTGTCGGGCCGAGGGTGTCCTGTATGATTTTCAGTTCGGGGACGTCGATGTAGCCGCCGTGAACGTCGAGGTAGACGAGGGATTTGATTTTTTTGAGGAAGAGGAAGGATTTGTATGGGATGAGGTAGCAACGGGAGAGGGCTAGGAAGTTGAGTTCTTTGAGGGATAGGATGTACTGAATCGAGTGACCGGTCAGGCCGGTGCAGTCGGAGAGGTCCAATTCCCTGAGGCCTGGGCAGCATTGGACCAAATCGGACACATCTGAAAGTTGATTCAATGAAAATGGAGGAAATATAAAATATAGAATAAAATATATACTGGGTGAATACTTTCAAACCGAAAATACAAAATAATCATGGAAAAATTGTATTTTGCAGGTTACAGCTCCCTATTTCAATTTGGAGAATTTTTAATGTAGCCAATCAAAAGATTGTTTCCTCATCTAATGAATTATCACTCTCAATATACAGGGTGTCCCAATATAAATTTATTCCCAAAAAATGCATTGTATAGATTATTTTTAATGAAATCAAGTTTCTTTTCCCTCTTTGGGCTGCTCCACAACTTTAAAATTATAAATCACAACCATATTTATCTTTATTTCAGATAAAGGGTGCAGATACACTTAAATTCTACTTGAAGCATTTCTATCTAGGCCCAATAGATGGCGTTATAACCGTAAAAATATAATATTTTGATTGACTTATTTCAGAGGTTAAGTTGCAAATTAAAAAAAAAATCTATAAAGGTATTGCAAATGTAAAACTATACCACATCTACCCTCATTTTGAAGGAAATTAACCATCTAAAATAAACTATATTTTGGAGATTATTGCCCCATCTCTTGGGAATACAGGAAATGCTTCAAATAAATTGTAGGTATATTTCTTCATACTCTATAATTTTAAAGTCGAGCCATAAAAATGAGGGATTGGATACTTGTGATATAATTGAATGATTCCATAGAAATCCTAAAACTTTTGTCTGAAACATGTTTTTCTTTCTAATATTAATTAAAATAGAACTCTCTGTGTATTGATTAAAATTCACTGATTTGTATATCATTAGATGAGTATTTACCCAGTATTTGTAACTAATAATTAATAAAACATAGATATACGTGATGTTTGTCTTACTTGAGTCTGTTAACAGCTTTCTGCATCCTGAGAGATTCAGCCGATCTAGGGTTTTTGGAAAATGTGCACAGATATATTTAATTGAAGCTGAATTAAGGAAAGTCCATGCTAAATTCAACTCCCTTAATCTAAAAACAACAAAAATTAAAAACGTAAAAGTCTACACCACTATTTCAAATAATAAAGCATTTTCTTATCCATGTACAATTGAATTTTTTAGAAAGTATAATTTAAATTATAGTCAACAAAAGGGAGATTACCAACAGATATTAATAAGTATAATAATTTATTGATATAGTTTGGGATGGTAAACATTTTGCAAACATTTGTACTCGTTATGGGCAAAATGGTTCACTTTAGTGGTAATTCACAGAAATGAGCAAACCAGTTCTCTCATTTCAGTGTATATTTTTCATGTAACTGTACGACTCAAATTGCAAATCAGTTTTGGAGCAGTTCCAAACTCGAGACTTGTTTGGTGAGTGTATTACTGATTCTACAAACAGGTTCGTAAAGACGTAAAACTCAAAAACTGTTTAGTGATTGTATCATCACTCTTTTCGTCAACTGGCGGATGTACACTCATTCATCAACCATTACTCTATTTTTGGGAAACAGCTCATATCAGAGAGCCGGTTTAAATGAATGATTTGAAAACCCTTTGCCTATCTCTAGTTTGAAGCTCTAAAACCTCATTCTGGTTCCGCCTATGGTTTTAATCAATTTTATAAAGTTAACCATCTTTTCCACAATGGAATGTGGATGTCTAGGACATCCACAATGGAATGTGGATGTCTAGGACATTATACATTTAATCTGTTTATTAAATGTATAATGTCCTAGACACCCAAAATGGGTAAAAGAGGATTAGATTAAGAAAGAAATGTATAATGTGTATAACTATTTTCTCAATTGGGAACAGTAAGCAATAGAAGTTTAAGAAGTATCGTAATTTTTATATTAATATTCTTATATTTATTTATTAATTTTATTTTCAAACTCTAGATTAAATTAACTTACTTCGAACAATTCGTCATGACCGCCTTCAACCCCTCCAACGGAATCCCCTCGACCATCGCCATATTCAAAACCTCCAACTCCCGATTGTTACTCAAAACCTCCAGCACCTCAGTACTAACAGTCACGTGTTCCAAACTAAGCTTCTTCAAGCGTCGACATTTAGAAAATACTTGGACTAGAGACGGAATGGAAATGTGGACCATGCTTAAATCTAAATAGAGCAGCCGGGAGTGGAAGTCGTCATTGAACGCCCGGCAGTCGGGGGTAATGGCGGGAGAGGAAATTTCACTCTGGGCCAGCCGCAAAATGACCACCTGTCGGCTGAGGATTTGGCCCAAGGCACCTGAGGCGAGAACTCGATTCGAAATGTCCATCCTTGTCCACAGGCTCTCGTCTTTCGTCAACCTGTGGAATCTGCTGCACACGCAAGCGACGTTTATTAATTGTCTCTTCGGTAGGAAGTGGAAGATGTGGAGGATTACTTCGTCAGAAAGTAATGAAAAAAATTCTAAAATAAAGTAATTAAAAACATTTATTAAAATTCAGGCCAAAAATTCAATAATTAAATAAATTATTTGACTTTAGATGGGAACAGGTTAGAGTTGTGTATCATCCTCGGGCCTATCACGAATGTCTGTATAAATTGAATATAAATGGATTTAAAGCACTGAATGGAGATTTGGTATGACAGGTCTCTGTGGTGTAGTTGGTAGCGCACTCGACTGGCAATCATGGGGGACATGGGTTCAAATCACATCATGTTTCTTTTCTACTTTATATTTAATTAATTAAAATTATACCTCCATGTTGTACATTGAAATTTCTACAATTCATAGATATGGTAAATATAATTTAAAAAGGAATATCAAATTAATTGAATAAATTAAGGAGGGCAGAAAGACCTCCGGTCGATAGCCCATGACAGACTACTAACCCACCAATATGTATTGTAAATATAAATATTTGTAAAAGAATTGTAATTCTGCTGTCTGAATAAAGATGTTTGTATAAATTAAGGAAGAACTGACACTCGAAGGGGCATAAGTAAAAATGATTTTTTGATTAAATATGTTTATAAGAAATGAAACACAATGCAAGCCATCACCAGTTATCCATACGCTAAATGAATGGTGGCTGAACATTTTATTAAATAAATATGTTCAGTTTTAAATAAAAAGAACTCGAAAATAATTAATAAATTATTTCCTCTTTAGCATCTTTCTATTATTATGTTCAGCTTTATTCCGCACATACGATCTGGATCTATTTGATCATCTTTGCCCAACAAATATTTTATAATTTAATCTATACTCAGATGCACACAAGAATGATACAACACACACCATGGTTTCCAGGACGAGTAATCTCTGAAAGAATACACTTGCTCTGGCTGGAACTCGAGCCTGCATATCGCAGCAACCAAATTGCCACAACCTGGGCTTTTACCGCTTGGCAAAGTTCAGTTTATGCAGAGCCTACTAAATACACAGGCCGAAGTGTCAGAGTGTGGAGAACTTCAAGTAGCATACTCCTCTAATGCAAGCGGTTTAAGATGTAACAATTATTTTTTCAAGTAGTTATAATGATAAAAATATAAACATTCTATGAAAAAAGTAATGACTTATGGTCATTAATTAAAATTATTTTATTTAGATGAAAATAAAATTCCAAATTAGGTGAAGAAATTATTGTGAACAGGAGATGTTTCCATCACGATGGTTTGTAGGTGAATGAATTCTTCTGTGAAATCTCAGAGATTTTAAAATCTCTACTCAAATATTTCTGCCTGTATATTTAGTAGACTAACCCTACAACGAAAGGTAAAAGGGTTAATGGATAAAAAAAAATATATATATTTAATAGACTTTGGTTTATGGCATATAATTTCAATAATCACTTGAATTACAATTGAATATATTCTTGCAATGCTTTGACTTGGATTTTATCAAATACAACATTTATCTCTTTATCTCTCTGAGCCAAAGCCTTATTACAAAGGGAACAAAACTATGGCAATGTTCAGTT
Source organism: Philonthus spinipes (assembly GCA_963082785.1). Classification (NCBI taxonomy): domain Eukaryota; kingdom Metazoa; phylum Arthropoda; class Insecta; order Coleoptera; family Staphylinidae; genus Philonthus; species Philonthus spinipes. Next base: position 17,842,275 of record OY720306.1, on the reverse strand, counting down.
AAATAAAATTCTCACTCTACCACGGATGATAAATTTAAGAGTCAGTTTAAATGAGGCACTTTTGCAGAATTGTTTGCCAAGTAATATCCCAATGAGAAAACTAAGTTATGTTAATTTATTTCTGAGAAAAATAGAGAAAACAAAAAATGTGATTTTTCTTTTTTATTTATATTATTAACCGACACTCTTAAGGGTATTTTGATTATATATATATATATATATATATATTTGTTATTTGAAGTACTTTTATGTGAAATCCCAATAGTTTGAAAAACTATGAATATGAAAGAAAAACTCACCTATATTGGTCTCACTTGTCATGTCCGATTTTTTTATCAGGAAATTATCCCATTCTTCAAGGCTGATGTTTTGATTTGGTTCACGGTGGGTTCTTTTTCTAGTCTACAAATTATTCATTGGCACAGTTAGTAAACAGCCAGATTGTTTATAAACAACATGCACATCTTTATCAGCTGTGATAAAAGCAAATAAAGAGGCACATCTGTATATTATGACACAAAAAAATATATGTGTAAGTTCAAAATCACAATTTAATAAAAATGTTATAAAAAATGTAATGTATATATTTTCATCTCCATAAGATATAAAATTAATACGGTCCCTATACAATTTAAACAATGAAGCAAGGATTATTTTACCTTTAATAAAGGGAATAATAGCTGATTATGTGTTGTTTTAAATCTACATTTATAAGGTTCATTTTATTTCTAAGATGAATTTTTTTACAAAAATTCCTCTTTTATGCAAGAATTTATTGAATACCAATGAGAAGTATTTTTTTATTAGAAAAAAAGCATATTTACAACTTTTTTAAATTAACTTTAACCATAAATGTTAATTCAAAATAGTTGTTTTTTTTCCAAAAAAAAATTGCAATGTTTTCATTTTATCAACATTTAAATGTTAAATAAGTCAACAAATTTAAATTTGGTCTAAAAAAAAATAGTGATTTCCCACATTTTTTAAATTAACAATAAATTAAATTTCGGCCAAAATAAAGGGTGGTTTTTGTCCAGCACCATATCCACTAAGGGTTGAAGTAATTTTTATTGTAGCCAATAAAATTGGAGTGTTGTCTTAAGGGTTGATTTTTTTACTTTCTTTTACTCTAAATTATTTTTTTTCTAATGTTTATATAACATAAACATTGATATTAATGTTCAATTATTAAATGTTTCCTGTTTTCATAAACAGAACAAGTTAGTTTTCCTTTACTGGAAGAAACAACGATTCTGTCATCTACCTTGTTAACCTAAATTATTGACAATGCCACTTGAAATTATGCAATAGACGGCACTTGTGTTTCCAGTTGTTATGATCTTAATGTTGCCATTTTTCAGGAAAAATATATGTTTATAATTATTTGTAATTACTTTTTTTTTCCGCTAAAATTAGCGACAGACCAAAAGACATGGAAATGATTTATTAGGTCATAGAAAATAAAAATAAATAAATAAACCCTACACCTGAAAGGGTCACTGAATATATATATATATATAAATAATTACTTTTAAATAGTTTTATCACAAACTATTTAAAAGTAATTATACGATGATAACTTTTCATTAAAAACAAATTTCATAATAAATTAAAGACTAATTTCAAGTGGCATCGTCAACGATTTGGGTCTACAAAGTAGACGACCTAGAATCAATGTTTCGTCCACTAAAGGAAGGCGAACTTGTCCTGTTTAAGCAAACAAAGAAAACGAAATTCACATTTAATGAAACATTCAGTCACCATTCATCTAGCGTATGGATAACTAGTGATGGCCATTTCAGTTTTTTGAACCTCATCAGACTAGTGTGTTCCATGTGCAATGCCTTGATGAAGGCAACTGAACGGAAATTGTGTTGGGGTTATATACCCGATATTATTCATAATAAATTAAAGACGACGCAAGCGCCACCTTTTGCCTAATTTCAAGTGGCATCGTCAACGATTTGGGTCTAGATGAATGGTGACTGAACGTTTCATTAAATGTGAAAAAAAAATTTGTTTACAATTTTCAACTTTTTATTAATTTCACTACAATTGTTTTCTACACTGTAACTTCTTCAGGTGAAAAAAAAAAAGAATAATGATAATGTATGGTTGACATTTCATTGGTTTATTGAATTTTGTTGAAATCTTATGCTTTGTACAGTTTTGCTCCTTCTCGTTACAAGAAAAAAAATATATCAATTTAACTTACTGGCGTTTCTTCTCTGGGCCTTTTGCAGGAAGTCTCGCTGTTGTAAACAATTTCTTCCCTAACTTCATCGTCTGTCTGTGTGTCACTGTCACTGTCGAGCACCCCAAGACCATAGTCGAAAACCTCATCGAGTTTTACGTTGTTGTGTGTTAAACTCCAACGTTCTTTTGTTGGAGATTCATATCTTGCCCTCTTTCTAAAGAAAAATAAATAATAAATAACAAAAAAAATATGAGGTTGAATTATTAAGAATATTTAATTTCCATGTTAATAATCTATATATTTTCCTCCTTAATACATTGCATTTCGCTTGAATTTGTTTTTTCCCTGATAGAAGCAGAAATAAAACAGCAAGAAAACCAAACTAAGGTTTCTAAATTAAATTTATTTATTTTAACAGTAACATATATTAATGGTTTTATTAATTCTTTTTAAATATGTAAATAACTATTTTGAAAGTCTTATTTTTCACCCCTATTAAAAAAAGTTGTTCCAACAGGTTAAACATGATCACAAGTGTGACTAGATTAGAACTATTAAAGGGGTGTTCCTGAGAATGGAACTCTGCATTTTAACAGAAATTTAATTATAAGTTTTTAATTTGCTACCTTTAACTTCATAATAATTGAGAGACATTTTTTCCTCTAGAGTGCTTTGATTTTTTTTATTAATAAAAAAGATGTTGGCAATAAATGTAAACACATGCTATAGGTTATATTATTCTAACAAATTTAAGAAATTGATTTGACAGAGAATGACATATGTGACGTTTTATTTGCTTTTATTCACTGGTGCCAACAAAATTTAAATTAAGAAAAAATCAAAGCACTCTAGAGGAGGAAAGAAAAAAAACATTGTATATAAAAATTGAAATTCAATTTAGTTTAATTGAATCTACTTAGAAAAATAAAACGTTGCATAAATTGTACATTACAATTAATAAACATTGTTTATTGTGAATGCAACATTATTTGTGAACATTTTGTTCAGTGGCTAAATACAAATTGTATACAAATATGTTTTAAAAATTCAATGGTTGAGGCCGTTCCAATCTGTTCCCAACTGTAACAAACTGACGAAACTACATATTCACAATTAAATAAAAACACAGTAGTATTTTAGTTTCACTGTTTTTTATTATAATCATCTGCCTGATGATGCCACTGTGTTGGCAAAACAATTGTAGCAGTGTTTCTACAATAAAAAAAACAGTGAAACTAAATTGCTATTGTGTTTTTATTTAATTGTTTTGTGTATATTAACTATAAACAATGTTTTATGAAATAAAACCTCTCTTTTCACTATTTTATTGTTTTTACTGTTGAGAAAATCAACGAAAAACCTAGTTTTTTCTGCTTCCATTATTATTTAAAAAAACGGTTTTATCAATATTTTTTTGTGTTGTGGGAGAGGAAAATTCATTTACAGACCTTATCAATATTATTTATCATATTATTTACTGAAATTGCTATTTTGACAATATTTTGTACATAATATTTGAAATTAAAATTAGTTTAATTTTTTAGTTGCTAATTATTATAAAAATATTGATACTTTTATAATGGTCATGTTCAGCAGACGCCACTGGTGCAGCCAGTGTACCTAACCCATTGATAAAAATCAGTTAATTTCTTTAGTTAGTAGTAAATAACTTTAAACTACAACATATTTTATAGGTTAAACCGATTTCCTAAAAATTATAATCAACAATAACTAACTGATTAGTCCCACCAATAAGACCGATAGTCTGCTGAACTAAAGCCCAATATTTATTCATGCATATAACATAACAACAGGCTTTTTCATTTGTACTGCACTAACTTGAAAGGAGTGCAAGTTTGTGACTTCACCTCTAAGATTCACTTACTTCCCTGTGATGGTACAGAAAGTATAAAAAGTACAGCACTTTAATTCATATAACGAACAAAAATGTATGTTTTATACAAGCAAATATATATAATGAAATAAAACCCCTACTGTATTTTATTTCATTGAATATAACGTAATTTACTGTTTATAAATACTTTTTGCAATGTTCTTGCAATACTATTGGGAATAAAAAAATGAAACTAAAAATATAGGATAATAACTAATTATATTTTGTATTGATTGTTAAGTACGAACTATTTTTTAAAAGAATACTTTCAAAAAGTCTATATTTTTAAAAGTACACTTTAAAAATTTCTGCATTTTTAAAAAAACACTCAAAAATTCTGTATTTTTGAAAATATTCTATCATGGATTAAATGGATTTTATTTATAAAAACTGAAGGTAATTAAAAGTATCATTGAATTGTTGTAATCTTCTTTATGTTTAATATTTTTATTTGGAAAAAACTTATCATTTCTTCATCAAACACCTCACATGATATTTTTTAAGTATTCCTTGGAAATAATCAACCCACTGTATTCCAATTCAATTTAATAGCCCTCTTTTCAATACTGAATGGATCTATTCAGACACTAATAACTCATAAATTCTGATGCAGAAATTTTTCGTAACGATCACAAAGCTGTGTGGGTGATAATTTCGATGAATCCCCTAAGTAACAGGTAGAAAATCCCTTAGTGGACTACACGTAAAACCTAATTAATTCCATTTTCAAGAAAAAGAAAAAACTAACCTAAAATATTCACAACACGCTGTAGTAAGGGATAAACCGTAACTTTCGTGATCCGAGGACTCACCTTGTCGGAGACCTATCCATTTTCGAGCTGTTTACATCCAAAGGCTGCAGGATATTTTTCGTCGTCATTTTTTCTAGCTGAATCGGCACCGAATTTTCAACTACACATGATTCCCTCCAATCGTCGCGCCGCGCACAATTCCCAGCGCTTCCAACCCGTTCCCAACTGTTACAATCATGAATATTCATAAAAAACGCATCGTGAAAAACCTTGTGCACGTGTTTGGCGCAAAAAATAAGTTTCTTATATTTGATAACGCGGGGTGGGTTTTTAATGGTTGATTTTTCGTGTGGGTTCACTGTGTTTTTCTCGGTGGGAATTAACGCACGCGAAATTGGGCAAGGTAATGACCCGGGCCCGAAAACAGGTTTTCGCCTCTGTCTTCGTCTACCGCTTTGTTGTGTTTTTTATTTGTTGGTGTTTTTTTTAAGACGTTGCCAAATTTCTTTAAACGGAAGCAGTTTTGGATTTTTGATTTTTGAAACGTAATTCATAGAAAACAATTGGAATTTAATATATACAGATTTTACATTTTTAAATGTATTTTATAGAATTATTGATATAGTAACATATAGTTCTATCAACTCTTTTTAAATATGTAATAATAATCTTTTAATTCATTACTTGCTTACATTGATTTACGTTGTTTCAGTTTTAATTTATGATCAACAAAGTAGAAGTAATCAATAGCACTGTAGCATAAATATTACATTTACAATTAATAAACATTGTTTCTAATGTTAATTCAACTTTATTTCGCTGTGAACATTTTGTTCAGTGGGTAAACTCAAATTATATAAAGTAAAGTAAGTGTTTTGTGTAAAATAACTATAAACAATATCTTTTGAAATAGAAGCCTCGCTTTTCAATAATTAATTGTTTTTGCAGTTAGAAAATCAATGAAAAACCTATTATATTTATTTTTTTGTGTTTCCTTCATTTTCCAAATAAAAATCAACTTTATCACACAAATTTAATATTATTAATGATATAATATACCGAAATTGCTATTTTGAAAATATTTCTAATTAAAATTAATAATTTTACGGAGATTTTTTTAGTTTGATTTTATTATTGTGTTGGTACAAAAATCTGTAAAGTTATTTTATTGAAATCTATTAGCGTCATTATAAATCACTCAATTTGTAATAATATTAAATAATAAGTGCTGTTATATTTAATTTTCTAATAATTTATAGAAAACTCCTTAAAGTTTCTGTAAAATCACTTTACAGGAATCTATAATGTAACTTAATAGGATTCTGTAATATGACTTTGCAGAAATCTGCAATTTAACTTAAAAGGATTCTGTAATGTGACTTTACAGGAATCTATAATGAAATTTTATAGAAATCTATAATGTAAATTTATAGGAATCTTTAATGCGATTTTAAAGGAATCTGTGAATTGAGAAAAGAATACTTGTCAATTTTATCTCTCGATGTTCATGTTTGCCTGATGAAAATTGTGAAATTTTCGCTGAATTCTTCGCGCTCACTCGTGGAGTATGCGTAAAATGTGTGTGAATTGGGTTGCCTTGATAACAAGCTACATTTATAGGTAATTTTACAAAGAATTTGAAAATTCTAAGGTTTGTATTACTTTTTTTTTAAATTCTTACACCAATTAAACTCGTTTTTTCTATTTAGATTCAACATCCAGAAATTGTTAATAATTTGTAAGGAAAACTAATGTAATTCTTAAAATATTTAACGGAATTATGACCATTGGTTGTCTTTTTGTAAAAGAGTTTATATTTTTTTCTTTGTGAACCAACTTAATGAAATAATTGATATCTTAAGCTTCTACTTCATTATACATTCTGTATGTATACTTTTAACTTTGTAATTGAATATTCTAATTTATAAACAAAGTTAAAAGTGTTTTAATTTAAATGCTTTAAATTATTAACGATATTATTTAAATTGTTTTGAATGATCGAGAAATTCAAATTGCAGTTTTGACTTTAGTCAATTTCATAAATAATACTTTAATTAATCACGCTTACAATACACAAAAGCGGGTTTTATTGATATTTTATGAGACAATCGGGTATTTTCTGTATGTGAAAAGTTAAATTCAACGGATACATTTATGTTCATCATCACAAATTAAGAGAGTTTTGTATTTGAGATGTAAACAAAAATGTTTAAAATGACTTATACAGAATAGCTTCAAATATTGAGAATAGCATATAATAGTTTTTTTTATATTCTTCTTTTGAAGCTTGTCAAATTTTTATCTCCTTAAATTTTCTGCAAGTGGTGGGTTAATGACATCCAAATTGGAGTTTTTAATATTGATGCTTTTAATTTGTATTTTCTGAATTTAAACACATTGAATTTAATATAGTAGAAAGAATCTATAATAATTAATAAGTAGAACAGTTTAGGTTTAAGATAAAGAAAAAAAATCAATTTTTTAAAAAAATTATTATAATTTATTGAATTTTTTTCATCCATATTACAAGTTTTGTAGTTTAAGACATATTCTTTAAGATTAAGTATTCTTACAATATCCAACATAATATTAACATCACTAATTATTACTTTGTAGCATCGTATTGCGATCACCTCGTTATAAAGAGAAGAAATGAAAAAATAAAAAACAAATCAAAGTATATAAACCGAGGATCGTGTTGATTGGACTTGAATCGGGTGTGAAATATAATAATGACGACAAAACAATTTCCAGAATGAATTTATATATATTATTTATTAAACTTCTTTCTTTTTTTATATATATATAAAAAATCGGTCTTTATCCATAAGAAATAAAGCACACTCGGTACAATAATGTTGATCTCTAACGCATCGATATAAAAAAACAAATGTCAAATAAAGTGGATATTCCAACGTGTCGAGTCCGTAACCAGGACCCAAATATATATATTTATGTATAAACAATATAATTACAGATGGCACTCACAGCTCTGGCGCTATGATATACTCGTGATTGGAAATACAACAGAGTCTGTGTTTGTACTGCTTAGGTTACAGTAGTAAATGCTAACACACGCACATTCATCAGCAAAATTCAAATTTTCTTTTTCCTCCTTATTTTTTTATTAATATGTAAATATATAAATCAAGAGGGGACCCGATTTCCAACAAATTCAATATTTTTTTTTAGTGTTTTTCTTTTTAATTATTATATTAATCAATAATCGTCCCCGTGCACCCTTGAGCATTACAAAATCTTAAAAAAATATCCAAACGTATATAGGACTCTTGATGGACTGTCAGTTCTAGCCGGTAACGGCTATATATATATCTCAACTAAAGCAGGTACTTTCTATCCTAGCTCTTAGTAATAGTTTATCACATTGTAGGCTCGCTACACATACAAAAGTATTAAAATACAAGCAATCTCTAGGCCTCTGCCATTTTCTTCTTTTTCTCCTCTTTTTTATCTCCTCGCGCAGCGCACGGATTTGCACCAAATCACAGACATACAGGAAGCAACTGTGGCGTTTGCGGTTTTCGTTTCGCGAAAAACTTATTGAAAAAATGGCGGACTTTTTGGCACGGCCTCAATTAATCACACGTCGTCAGCCCGACTCGCCTAAGAATTTAATAAAAGAATAATAGAGAAACAAAACAAAACCTTACAATTATTTAAATTATCCGAATAAATAAATACACCTAAATATTATTGCGTAACACTCAAATCTCTATAAATAATTAGTTATGTTCCCATTCTTTCAATATCATAGAATTAATAATAAATATCAAAACGAAGATTATAAAAAATTTGCATATTTAAAAAAGATTTACATTTTTTTTAATCGATTTAAAAACAAAAGTAGTTCAGCTTAAAAATGATTCAAGTTATCTACTGCTACTTTAAATGAATCAAGCAATAGCGAATGACTCCAATTCAAGCAAGTGGCAACAGAAGTGTCAATAAACTGTGTTTTCACATTCTAGTCTTAATAATTAAGTATACCCACTGAACAAAAAAACAAGAACATTGCATTAAAGTATAATGTGTTTTTAATATTGATGCAACGTTATTGGTGAACATTTTGTTTGGTGGGTAAATGCGTATTATTAGTTTAAATTCGAATCAACAAAACAAATTCCAAGTAATACGTACTCAATTAAAAATTGTATTTGTAGTTTTATGAAACATCAATAAACAATTAGGCTTTCGAGACTCGACAGTTCTATAACAGAAATGCTCATTCGCTAAGAACTTTCATTTTTAAATCAATGTTTTTTTGTTTGTTTTTAAACAATATTATTTAGGATAAAAATACTATTTTTAAGATGTAAAACATAATAATTTTATATCCAAACAAATCAATTAAATAAAGCTCGTCTTATCCACTCAAAAGTATTAAAATATACCCAAAATGTGAATACAACAGGCTTTAATAATTAAATTCATGCTTTTTACTAAAAGTGAAGTTTCGCACAATGCTATATTTTAAAATCACTGGGCATCAATCATCCAAAATAAGTTTTTTTTTTTCAAATAACAAGTCTCAATTACTTTTTTTTCATTTTAAAAAGTTTCATAAAAACTCATAAAAAAAATTAAATAGTTTTTTAAAACTCGAAACAATTTCTAAAATCTTACAAATAAAATAAGCTCGTATGTTTTTTAATCGAGTTAAACTCGATTAAAAACTCACTAATTTTCATATTTGTTTCACTAATCAAGTTTAACTCGATTAAAAACTCACTATATTTCATATACGTTTCATTAATCGAGTTTTACTTGATTGAAAATGCATTGTTTTTTTGCATTTGTTTCAACAATCGATTTTAAAAAGTCAAATAAATCGGTTTTACATGCTACCAAACAAAATCCATTGCTCAGTGCAATCTTAAACTTCTTATTCGACCATTTTTAAATCTAGTTTTGCATATCGACAAACGACCAATTTGGTTCGGTGGATTAAAAAAGTTTTAGGTTTGATTTTCACAAATAATCAGTGCTTCAATTTAACAGATACTTTACACATTTTAACAAGCTTCATACACTTAATTGTGTATTTGTGTTATGTGAAGTTGTGTAACTAAAATAATTGAACACGTTGAAATAAGGAATATAACTGTGTCCAATTATTCAAACTTCATAAGGCAGGGCTTTATTTTAATAGGTGTACTACACTGATTTTAAAGTTTGTAAGATGACAATATATATGTTTTTTGTTCCTCTTTTAGAGGTTTAATTTTTTTTCATCGAATTTTCTGTTTATTTACAACAAATACCACCTTGAAATCAGATTAATAATATTTTTAATTTATTTGTTTTTTTGTATTTTCTTGATGCAATCAAAGCCATCTTAAAATCTGATTATTAATATTCAAGATTTTTCAGCGTGATTTTCCACAGTTTATTTTTAATTTGATTTTCTTAAAATCTGATTAATAATTATTACAGATTTTTTTACAAGAGTTTTTACACTTACTTTAATGCTATTAAAACTATCTTGAAATCTTATTATTAAAATTCAAGATTTATTCAGCATTATTTAAAAGAGTTGTTCGTCTTTTCTAATTCTGATCCATCTTGAAATGTTCTTTATATTCAATATTTTTCAGCATTATTTATAATCTTAATGCAATCAATACCATCTTGAAATAAGATTATTTAAATTCAAGATTTTTTCTAGTGTTATTTACAATTTTTTTTTGTTTGATTAATATTCAAGATTTTTTTAGTGTTATTTAAAAGTTTTTTTGTATTTCTGATTTTTTTTAAGCAATTATAACCATCTTGAAATTTGATTAAGGTTCAAGATTCTCCAGTGTCATTTACACATTTTTTTTGTATGCATGAAATCTGATTAAAAATATTTAAGATTTTCAATGTTATTTAATTATGACAAACACCCAGCATTTGTCATAAAAATAATAATCATTGTCAGAGTACTTTTAACCTCGCTAATAAAGTAAAGAGGTTTAGTCGGATTTCTTAACCTCACTTTTTTTTTACATTAAATACATTTTTACAAGTGGTGAGTCAGTTATATTTCCACGATATTTTAAAAAGTGGTTGAGTCAGTTTACTCACTTATAGCAGATTAATTTTATTTTTATTAAAAATTTGTTTCTATGAATAAGAGCTTTAAAATCGGTAACTTATAAAAGTTCTGAAGCTCTTATTTATAGAAAAAAATATTTCAAGCTTATTTATAGAAAGAATTTTTTTAACATTTTCTTTTTTCTAAAAACACTATTATATGATGAATATACTGCATCATCGTTAGGAAAATAGTAAGTGTTGAAAATGTTTGTCTGGTAACATCATCTAAATTCAGAATAATTAATTCTGTTATAGATTGTAGTAAAATTACTTTTTGAAATATGAAAATTATACCAAAAACTTACACCAAAACTTATTGTAATGCTATAAGTTATATCCATTAATATACCTCATTTGAAAATAGATTGTGATACTTAACTTTTTCTTCTTTCTTTTGAATCTAGTTTTGCACACTGTTAAGCAAAACAGAAATATTCATGTTTATGCTCATGTTGAAACAGTTGGATTCATTTCAGTATATGTTAAAGAAAGAATGTTTGGTTTGTTTGGAAAATTAATTTGTGAAACAAATTATGTGTTCTTTATTTAGTTTTACTAAACAACCAAATGTTTCTTGAATGGAGGCTTTCTATCTTAAAACTTGGTAAAACTTTGTTTAAATATTTTTCAAAAAATAATTTGTGAGACAAACCAAGTGTTTAAGCTGCTGTTTTGCATTCTGTTTAAGAAATTACATTTTTCTATGATTTCATGAAACATTTTGAAAAACAATGAAGAACATTTGGTTTATTTCACAAATTAACTTATGAAACAAATGTTCTTTTTTAAGCTGCAGTTTTGCATACCGTTAAAAATCCAAATATTTCTAAAGATAGAATTAATTTGTGTAACAAACTATGTGTACTTTATTTATACTTATACCGAAGTATAACTAAATTTTACTCGATGAATTAAAAAAGTTTTGGGTAGGTTAAGCATCACAATTGAGGTCGATTAATTTAAAACTTTATATGAGTGCAAATTGAACTATTACTAATTTCAACATTACTATATTTTTAGTTCTTTTTTATTTTGGTTAAAATTAATTCGTTCTTTAAAAAGTGCAGAATCACTTTTCAATGATATCACTTCGTTTGCAAAGAACTGACTTTGGTTTTTTACTTAGTGTTTTAAGAAATTGTGCTTTTTCAATGTCGTTGGTTACAGTGATTAATCAATTCTTCCCGGTTTGGTAAGATTTTCCTTCTTCCGAAAACGCCGTAGTTGCTTCCGTTTTCAGTGCGAACCCGCGCGCCCCGATTACAATGAAAGAATATTACAAAAAAATATATAAACGAAAAAAAAAAGAAATAAACGTGTCAAAATTGTATCTTGATTGGAGTGCGACTTAATCGCGTCAAGAAAGGGTAACTGAAATTTTTAATTCTAGTAGTACAAATGAATTGAAATTCTTTTTTTTTTTCGAAAGGAAGAGTTTTTTTTGTGTGTTTTTTTCGTCGCATTAACCGCTCGGACTGGGAATTGCGGGCGACGAAGTGGGCGGAACCAGAGACCTGCACTTGAGCCTCCGCTGCATCAGCAGGCTCTCAGTCGGAGGGCTGAGCCCGTGAGGCGGCGCCTGGTAGACGTTGGGTCGCTCCAAATAGTCCAGCTGCATGCTGAAGTGCTGCTGGACGACCCTGTGCACGTTGTTGGCGCTTTCCGCGAATTGCGACAGCTCGCGCGCCGAATTGTTCTTCCTGATCACCTCCGGGGTGGGCAGCGAGGAAGAATCGTTGGCGCACTGGAGCCAGGGGTGCCTCAAAACGTCGGCGGCACTCAGCCTGCTCCTGGCCCGCTTCACCAGCAACGACTGGATCAAATTTTTGGCTTCTTGCGAAATGTGCCCCCATTCGGGCTCCGGGAAATCGTACGAACCCTCCTGGATGCTCTGGAACAACAGCTGTTGACAGGCGGGACAATTGTCGCCTCGCTCCCACCCGCAGTCGCCGCCGCACTTCCCGTAAAACGGCGGATACCCGCATAACAATATATACATGATCACCCCGAGTGACCACAAATCACAGCGCTTGTCGTACGCTACTGTGTCGTTGTCGCCGATGAACGCTTCGACGACTTCGGGCGCCATGAATTCGGCGCTGCCCACTGGCGTTAGTAGCTGGGGCGTCGCCAGTGGGCTCGAGACGCTGGACTGGAAGCGTATGCCGGAGCCGAGGTCCAGGTCGCAGACTTTTACCGGGCAAAGTCTGTCTTTGTAGACGCACAAGATGTTCTCCGGCTTCAGATCGCGGTGGGCTATCCCCTTGGCATGCATGAAACTCAGCGCCGACGCCACCTCCCTAATTATTTCAGCCGCTGCCGCTTCTGTGAAGTATTTATATTCCTGAATTCTACGAAGTAATTGGCCACCGTTTATCTGCAACAAAATTCCGAATATATAATTCTTTCTAATCTATAAAAAATTGATTTCCTCAACAGAGAAAAAATTCTTAGAAAATCCGAGAGGTAGCGCTCATAAAATCTAAAAAGATATTTTCACATAAGCAGTACTACCTAGCTGTATCCATCACGTCATTTCTGTTGTCAATTGAAATAAATCATTCATAATAATGAATAAATGTGAGTTTCAAGTTAAAAAGGCTCAACGCCAAAAGAAATCAAAGGCGACTTTGGTGAAGTTCATGGCAACGATCAAGCAATTAGGTAAATGGGTTTAAATATGGCCATCCACAAAAGTTAAACATCGTTGCAAATATCCGGCGGAAGTGTCAACCCCGACATGGGTAACAAAATTTCACGATATGGTTTTAAGTGAACGATGAATGAAAATGTGCGAAATTGTAAGTAGTGCATGCACATCGTAAAGCACGCATAGTTGGTATAATTTTGCAATAAAATATCGGCGGTTGCTCACAGCATAGAATGGATACAATCATATGATCGATTATGACTGTTTTGGGGGAGGTTTCCCTCGCATTTTTCAGTATTTTCTGCAACGACACGAACTGTGGATGAAACGTGAATGCACCATTACAAAAAACAAACGAACAGCCAAAACAGATGCTTTTTGATGGCAAACACGATAAAGTCGGTTGGTATATGATTATGGGTATATTTTTTTGATACATGTGGAATCATCTATATTGATTACTTAGAAAGTGGAGAAAACGACGATAGACCAGTACTATGCGTTGTTATGGGAGTTATTGAGCGAAGAAATCAAGAAAAAACATTTTCATATGAAATAGAAAATGGACCTGTGAAGTTGCGATGTCCAAGTTAAATAAGTCTTTCAATTATTGATACTCGTATTCACTAGTTTTATCCTCCGCCAGCTTTCCAAATTTGAAGAAATGTACTAAATGAGTTTATTTAACTGGTGATGGCTATTTCGATCAGCATGGAACAAGCTACATTGATGAAGGTGGCTGAACGAATGTTTTACTCTGCTTATACACACTGGTTTGATGAGGTTCGATGATTGGCAATCACCAAACTAGATAAATGGTGGTTGAACAAACTCATTTAGTGAATTTTATTTGCCTTCCTTTAGTGGATGAAACAGCTTTGTATATCGTTAACGATGCCACGTAGAAATTAGGAAACAGATGGCGCCTTTCGCTGTTATAATTTGATGAATAACTTAGGAATGCCGGTTGTCGGATAACAAGGAAGTCGTCACCAGAACAAATACATATTTTGAGGAACTTTCGAATTCATACTTTTTTGGACGGCTTAAATATTCTAATGAAAATGAATACTGATAGTGCAGAAAATAGTAATCGGCTGCCCTATTCGAATACTGTCAAGAGTACAGATAACCAAGCAGTTCTCTCTATCCCATCAAACTGATGGAAGCAGTGTGCGTTCCAGTAAAAATAGAGTACAATGGGTTACCCAAGAAAATGATTTTGATTGGGGGATAAAAAATAGGAAACATAAAAAATACTTAACACAAACGTTTTTTTTTTTTACTTTTTTCTAAAGGCTCGCAAAATGATCCAATATGATCAGAGTTGCTTACCTTTTCAAAAACTAAATAAAATTTGTCTTCGTCTTCGAAGAATTCCGTGAGCTGTATGATGTTCGGATGTCCCTGGCAATGGTGGAACGTTTCTACTTCACGGAAGACTCTGGCCCTAGCGTGGCCGGGGACCTTGTCAATCATCTTCACGGCGAATTCCTGGTCCGTGTAGATATTGACGCACGTCTGCACACTCGCGTAAGCGCCCTCACCCAATATCTCGCCTGTCAGTTTGTACAGATCTGCAACAATAAAAACACATATTAAAATTAATTTTTAAGCACATTTTCATTGTTCTTAATTGGCGCTCTTTAGATGAAATTTCTGCTAAGGATTTTTAATATTAAGTGTGAATTCATTTGAAATAACGTATATTTATATACAACATGATTTCAGATGGCTGCCATTTAAGTTCAAATTTAGAAACTTTTAGCAGAAATTTCGTTTGAAGAGCTCATGAAACCAGTAGAGATCGTGAGATTCCTTCACGTGGGGTTTATGAAAGCGGACAACTCTCACTGATTATCAAAATTTCAACATAGATCTATGCAATTACACCCTCGAGTGGCTGAACGAATGTTTTACTGTGCTTATAAACACTGGTATAGATCCGATAGACCGAAATGGCCAACACCAGTTATCCAAACCAGAATGGTGGTTTAGTATCGAGAACACTCGATACACACAAATTATGTTGATTCTTACTTAATCTTACTCTTTACATCCATCCATGCAAACGGATGACGTTGATTGTTAGTGATACATTTCGTTTCATTGAGCATTATTCACATCCATCCACATGAGGGGTGCAAATTTTTAAGTTGGCTCTAAGCCCCAAAGTTGTATACTACGGTACTGCACTCACAGGATTGGCGTCAATTTATTAGATAATAATTTGAAATTAAAACTTAGAAATTTAAAATTTTCCCAACTTTTCCCAATTTTTTCATTACATTTTATGCAATCAGCCTCGAAATTGGATTGGATTAAAAAAATAAACGAACCAAAAACAGTAAGTATGATTTTTTTGTCAAAAAAATACAAGTTTATAACCATTGATGAATACAAAAGAAAAAAACATCCCTGACTTGACAAAATCAGAATATTCCTAGACCTTTCCCGACGACTAAAATTTCCTGGCTTTCCAGAATTATTGAGTATTTATTGACAGATATACCAAAATAATAATATACAAATGAACATATTAAATATATCGAGCGTATAACAAAAATCGACGACGAAGTTGGCGTTGGAAATCTTGAGTCATGTCTGTACTAAGGTCACACGCGTGAAATGCTGGTTGCGGTTAAATTAGGGATTATTGACAATTGGCTTGTCAACATGACAATCAGTACTTTACACGTGCACGTGTGATTTTAGTTCAAACATGACTTTAGATTTCCAATGCCAACTGCGTCGTCGATTTTCGTTATACGTTCGATATTTTCCTTATGTGAAAACTATCCGCCAAATGGCTTCTGTCATTGTCTCTGTCTGACTGTCAACTGAGGCCATGATTGTCTCTGTCATTAAGTGATGATAGAAACTCTTTCTCCTCTAGTGCTTTGAATTTTATTTAAAAAAAATATGTCAATAAAACCACACGGTATCGGTTATGTTATTCTGTAATTTAAAGAATTTTATTTGATAAATAATTACATGTGCAGCTTTATTCATTGGTGCCAACTTCTTCTCGAATCCTTATACCCTTACCCTTCGGATAGGGCTTCTGATTTCTCTTGTACCCATTCCTTTATTTTTTTTTTCCTGTCTTTTGTCATTATTTTAATTTCTTCTAGTGATATTTATCGCTATTTCTTGAATTTGGACAATACATTTTCTTCTGGATCGCCTTCTTTTTGCTCGTACTTTTATTTCCAATATCTGTATTCATTCTAATTATGTGTCCATATATTGGTGCCAACAAAATGTAAAAATAAAGAAAAAATGAAAGCACTCTAGAGCAGAAAAATTCTCGTCATATGGTATTTATTGAATTTTGCATTTCTTCAACTGTAAGTTGTACTTTTAATGATGCAAAAAAAAAACTACTTTGGACCAAAACAAGGATATTCCTATACATTTCACTAATTTTTCCAGGCTACTAAAATTTATTGAACTTTTATAGGTTTCCCTATTCTTTTTACTTAACTGTATGTTGTATTTTTGATGAATACAAAAAAAAATCGGCCTACGAGAAAACACTTCCACGACTTTTGGCAAAAACAATGAATTTCCCTAACATTTCCAGACTTGTAAAATTCCCCGACTTTTCGAGCTTTAATTCAATATTTATTATTTATTACTCCTATTACTTTACTGTATGTTTTCTTTATAAGCAACAAATGTTTTCTCAACTTACTCAGATATTTTTAGATACATAATAAAATTGATAAAGCAACATGTAAAATATACAATTTCATACAAAAAGTAACAAACCAAACACATTCATGTGTACAGTTTGTTTGTTTATTTATTGTAATCGTTTACTTACGCTATCTGTTACCAGATGTTTTGACTCATATTATGAGATAAGGACGTCGCAATATTTGCGCAGGGTTTTTTTGGTGAAATAACGCCGAGCGTTGCATTTGTAATCAAAATCAACACGGATACACATCGAAATCAATATTTTGAGCATTTTGAATTCCTTGTAACTAATTAGTGGACTTATTTTATTATTTTTTTTTTAATTTGAAAGTCATTTTAGATAATATTTATTTGCAATGCATTTTGAAAAACAAAAACTGTTTCATCATAGAGTTAGAATGACTAGAGAAAGCATACACCCCGTTTGTTCACATCATACATAAAAAAATACATTGAAATTAGGCAATTGGAGTAAACGGTATTTGTGTGCTGCATTTTTCCTTGATTGAGTGGTTTTTGTTGCGATTTATAAACACAAAGAAACGCCTCAGCTGATTTTGTCGCTTAACCTAATGCATAAATTCGTTAGTGCTTTATTGAATTAGTGTTTTTTGATCAGATTTTAATTGTTTGTGTTTATTTGCTCATTTCTACTTGGTTTTATTGTCCGATTGGTATTTAGTGTTATATTGTCATTGTTGTATTTCATGAATTCTTCGAACTTTTTATTGAAGTTGTTTGAAATAATTCATTTGCGTCTTACAGTTATTATTCTGATGTAAAAAAATAAAATTCTAAGTATATACAATTTCGAATTACCATCGGGGCTCTTTATGTAAGAATAACATAATCAGTAATAATAGGTCTTTATATTTTTTTGGTTAATTAAGATGAAATAAACTGATATTTCCACGAATCTTAAATTAATTTCTTGGTTTGAATTAATTATTATTTAGTAGCGTGTAAATTACCCTTTAATTTTATTTAAAAAAATAAGTTTCCGTTTTAAGGGATTAACAATTTTGTACAGTCATAAAAAATAAACATTAAATACAGGCAGATAGCTTATTTACTGATGAACGACATTAGATAATTTTTATTTTTTAAAAATAAAAATTGTGAAAAAAAAATATTTTTTTTTTAAATTAATTTAATTTACAAAAATACATTTAATCTATATTAAATATATTTGATTATACGTGGAAAGTTTTCCTCTTAATATTCATATTTAATACAATCATAATATTATTATTTGTATACTCCTTAATCCTATAAAATAGTCAATGAGAACAAATATACTTCGGCGCCATCATTTTTATTGTGGAACAGTATCTAGTAGTTCAGATGTTTGCCGCTAGGTTGAAAAATCAAAGTTGGAATAAAATAAACACACACATTTTGTAAAAACTCTGTCGTTAATCGTACCGGTTATTCGGTGTAAAATCGCAGCCTTAAATATTGACTATCAGAGATTTTTTTGTGGAATTTAAGAAACCTAGTAATGTGATTAATGACCGTCAGAGATTGTTTTGTAGAATTACCTTGGAAACATGATGAAACAAGGGATGAGCCAGTGCGCTTCTTCTTGCGGCGACGCCTCTTGGCCTCTTCTTTACGGCGAGCCAGCTCACGAGCTCTGCAGTCGGCGTCCATCTGATCGCCGCTATCGCCGCCACTGCCCTCCCCCATATCATGATGATGACCGCTGTCACCACTAGATACTGCAACAAAAAGAAAACAGAATGTTAGTATAAACATCACCAATTAAACTACGAAATTGCTATGCATAACTGGAGTCTACAAATTGGATGTGGAAGGAGATTATCATTTCCATCTATGTAAGGCATTATTTGTTCGTGGTAAAAAAAACAAAAATATCATTGTTGTAATTTTGATGGTTTTGAAAGCTTAAAGTTGATTAGAAAGCACTTAATTCCCATAAGCGTGATTTGAACTTATAACCGCCTCCTCACTCTTTCCGCCTATGGTAAATATAATTTTAAAATAATAATATAAGGATATTTTCTAATTAATTAAATTGATATTCCATTTTAAATTATATTTATATCTATGAATTGAAGAAATGTGCCACATTGAGATATAATTTAAATCAATTAAATATAAGTGGAAAAGAATCATCTATGGGATTTGAACCCATGTCCCTCGATTTCTAGTATAATTTTGTAAAGTTAATTTATCATAAATGATTTGGTTTATAATCATGACCTACTTCAACCAGCTCCGAAGGTGGGATGGTGAAAAATTCTTAGCCTACTATAGAAGGAAACGTTCTTTTATTTATTACTATTTTTAATTCAACACACTTTTTACAATGAACTTATAACGTTTCTGGACCTTTTACAGAAGATGTTAATTCCTTGATCAATAAAAATGATCATTCGACATTTCGTGAGATTCCAGTTTAAAAGGAATGCTGCGTAACACCTTAAATCCGAAAAAGTTGTGTGAATGTGCAACAATTATAAAAAAAAACGCAGTGACTAACGAAAATCCCAAGTTTGTAAATGACAAGGTTTGCAAAATCTAAATTTTAAATATTATTCACTTTTTAAATTAATTTATATGACAGAATTGTATATTTAGTGAATAGTTAGTGACTTTTAGTTTGATTGCTAAATTTTACGTAATGTGTAAAGTGTACTATATTATAAATAATAATTCTTAGATTATGGAGGCGTTTATTTCGCCGTACATATTCAATTTTGATAACACTTTTTATACTACTTTTATTTATTTATTTACGGAAGTCCATTTACAATAATATAATAGATTCGACTTATGGGTAGTTAATCTAAAACTAAACTAAAAGTAAATTACATATAATAAATAAAAAAAAACCCAACACAATTTACATTTTTATTACTATTAAATACATGGGGGTTGTATAAACTTTTATACCACAAGTGTTTTCTATATATAAAAATTATAAATATTAAGAAATAAAATTCCTCACATCACTTTTTTATAAAGTGAAGTAAGGATTTTTATTTTTTATAATTTCTAATTTTAATTTGATAATCATTCGTCACTATCAAACTAAAATTAGAACTAAATTTTAGTAAAACAAAACCAAGTGATTTCATTATAACAAACGCTTAAAAGTATAAATTTATTCAGGGTATTTAATTAAAATTAAAACACTTGGTTTGTTTCACTTATTTAAAGAAGTGCTTAATGTTTCACCATGGGTTACTTGAGAAATTAATTAAGCATAAAATTAAAAATCATAAGAAATAAAAATACCTACTTAACTTTTATAAAAAAATAAAAAAAGAATTATTAATGTACAACACGAATGTAAATAATTTAAATGAATTAAATGTGAGTGAAAATGAAACATCTTTGATCTACGTCCCTCAAGTTTCTAGTAGAGTTCGTTACCAACTACACCACAGACATGTGATTTCAAATTTTTCGGATTCACTCCCATTCAATCATTATTCTAAGATTCTTGAATATATAAATTAAGGAATAAAGTAATTTCATTAACAAGTTTAAATTCTTGAAGCTATTGAATATATTTTATATTCAATTTATTTTAAATTGAATATAATAAACAGAAAAAAAGTGTTTTTTTAATCATACACAATATATAACAAAGTAGAAGTCTGCTTTATTAATCAATAATTTTACAATGTGTCTAATTCGAAAATAAAGAGCAAGAGCATAAAGAGCCCGAGCAATTAGAAAGCGCTAATATTTACAGATGGAAACCAAACATAACCTATAAATAAAATTTAGGTTAGATCTCATCGGAAACCAAGCGCGCATCGCGAATTTAATCTTTCAATAAAACAAAACCAACAGCGACACTCGCGAAGGAAACAAGCTTCGGGGGAAATAAATAAAAAACGATATCACACGTTTATAATTACACACACCGTTGATCGGCGCAATTAAACAAGGTCTAAAGTGAAACCTAATTAAGATTTGCATCACGCATCCGTGTATGAATCGCGGATGAGCAAAAAAAAAAATGAGTAATGAAATTTCTTACCGTACATTTTTCCGAGCCAGAGTGTAAGGAACTTTAACCCGCGGGACAGGAGGAGGAACAATGGAACGACTCGCGAGACGGACGGATTGCGAAACGGAGTCCGCGTGGGCGGCCCAAACCAGGCGAGGCCGCGGATTTAAGTAGCGCGCAAAAATTCAAAATTAAACGCCGCCGATGCCAGGAATAAATGAAATATATATAAAAAAAGATAGGCGCAAATCGATGGGGAAGCGGAAATATAGGCGGCTGTGATTAAGAATGTAGAAAATTTTATTTGGTGGATAGTAAAAATAGTTGGAAGGTCATTTTGTAGTACCGTTTTTTTATTACGATTTGGATTCTCTTCCTTAAATTGTAGATTATTTTTGTTATGAATGAAATAGTAACGTATTCAAAGAAAAAAAAACCCATTATAAGAAAATTTCTCACAAGACTTTTTCTTGGCTTTTGGAAGCGTTCATTTCGTGGGACATTTCCAATTTGAATATAAAGAAAATACTTTTTAGTATAAAAAAGTTGTTTTTATATCAAAATATAAGATTTTTGTTAGGAATACAAACAGAAAAATATTCATATCTCATTGAAAATATCGGAAACCCGTAATTTGAAGCAAACTCCGACGAAGCAAATGGTGTTGGGCAATCTTCTCCATGTGTACTCTACTGCTCAGGAAGCTTAAACTTCAAGTAATTGCTGATTCTTTATATAGTCCTTATATAATTATCGTTATTAGGTACAAGATCAAGATTATGATAAGCCATTACGTCATACCTGTGCTTTTCGGGCAGCAATCTTTGATGAATACTACAAGATCTCAAGTCTCTTTCCATGTTCCTTAATTTTCATCGCAGACTTCAGTCATATTACGAACGGTTAGAGCCCGCACTAACGCTATGTTTCGATCACCGTTTGCAATTATGTGTCGCAGTGCAAACAGAATTTTCATCAATGATATATACTTGTAATTATTACTAATTATTAATTTGAATTTTATACTTATTTTATATTATATCCTTTAATTGAGGTAACCTGTTGGACAAATAGAAATTATTATATTTTATCAAAAGATTTATTCCCTTAATACTTCTTATATTTTGCCGAAAGCCTTTGAGGGATTACTGCCTATACCTACATATTCTCATATTGGGTCGATTTGTATCGGAATGATAATGAATGAATTTTCTGTTCGTTTCTCAGGCGAAACCGTTCTTTTCTGATGGCATCAGAAATGCATGTTCAATGACCCCCTTAAATTCATGAAAGTTCTGTACTTACTTCTGGGAGGAAAGCTTGTAACAAGTACAAAATATTAATATAAGTTTCTTATTTGTATTGTAATAATAATTATAACAAAATGCGGATAATTATTAATCTACCCTCACATATTTAACATGCTAGTTGCTGTAAAATTTATGATATATACAGATATACTGTCAAAATTAGGCAATGAAAGTCAAATATATTGACTTTACAGTCAAAATTAGCCTATGGAAATTAAGTACATTGATTTTAAAGTCAAAATTAGGTAATCAAAGTCAAGTACATTGATTATAGTCAAAATTAGGCAACGAAATTTAAGTACATCGACTTTAAGTTAAAATTAGTCTATAAAAGTTAAGTACATTGACTGTAACGTTAAAATTAGGTAACGAAATCCAAGTGCATTGACTTTAAAGTCAAAATTGCGCATTGAAAGTTAAGTATATTGACTGTAAAGTCAAAATTAGGCAAGGCAAATTAAGTACATTACACTAACAATTAGGCAATTAATGTCAAGTACATAGGCTTGAAAGTCTAGATTAGTTAATAATAAAGAATTTGCAGTCAAGTTTTGGCAAAATTTGTGACATATACTGACTTTCAAAGTCAAAATTAGGCATTGAGAATAAATTATATTAACTTCAAAGTCAAGATGAGTTAGTAGAAATGACATTAGAGTCGTATTTAGGCAAAATTTGTGATATATACCGACTTTGAAGTCAAGACTAGGCAATTTAAAGTTAACATTGGTCGCTTAATAAAGATTTTGTTGTCGAATTTAGACATAATTTGCGACATATACTCACATTATAGTCAAAATTAGACCAAGTAAGTACAATCACTTCAAAATCTAGATTAAACAAAAGAGTCGAGATTAGGCTACATTTACAAAATGTACTGAAACTTCAGGCAATTTTACAGCTAATATTAGGCAATTAAAATTACTTATATTGACTTTAAAATAAAAAAAGCAAGGAGAATAGTATATAGTGATAATAGAAAATAATATTTATTTGCTTCGATTTTAAGCAATTTTCGAAAAATTGGAAAGTACTAATGTGTGTGAAACTGGCAATAAATCCAGCAATGAACCTGGCGCCTCCACACTGAGATTATTTTTTTTCAAAAATACTTATTTAAATATTTAAAGGAAAAGAACACTTGTTTAATTGTTTATTCATAATTATAACTAAATGCAAGGTCAAGTGAATGCAACAGAATCAAATTTAATCCTATAAATTCTAAAATATTCATAATACATATAATTTAAAAATCGGAAAATAGCGATTTTTTTATAAACAATATTTCCCAAACGGCGCACTTTTTTCGCAATTTTCTTTCAGAAATAGTTTAAACAATGTTTCTAGAAGTAATATAAACAATAAAAAATGCGTGCCCGTTAATAGTTTGTCTATAAATAAATCCATTGCTGAGTCGTATTTCCAACACCTGACGGCGATTTTCAAAGTGTCAAATTTCCCAAACGGCGCACTTTTTTCGCAACAACAAATTGTTCCAAATATACCTACTGATGGAAAATGAGAAAAAAGATGGAATTGTGTATGGAAAAGTGCTAGAACTGATTCTGCCGTAAAAGTTGATCGTTTCATGCATGAAATAAATTTACACAACTAAACCTAGAAATAGAAAATTTTAGAAGAATAGATGGAAATTGTAAATAGGAAAGTGCTAGAATTGAATCTGCTGTAAAAGTTTATTGTTTCATCCATAAAAAAATGGTCCAAATATACCTAGAGATGTGAAATGATGAAAGAGGATGGAAGTTCGCAGTGTGTTTTGTAGAACAGAGGAGATCACTGAATATGGGTTTGCAACGAATGGGATAAAATGTATGGAGTATTATATTAAATAAAAATGATTTGAAAATAATTAATAAATTATTTCCACATTTTTATATTTAATATATTTAAATAACTGTGACCAAGTGAATGAATACTGTTTTCTATTTTGTATGGACTATTTGTAAATCAAACAACAGTTTTTTTTTAATTTTGCAAAAATATTATTGTAGACACTGCTAGAATTGTTTCCCTAAGACAGTGGCATCATCAGGCAGATGATTAATTAATCTGCATCATCAGGCACACGATTAATTAAAGTGCCTGATGCTACTGTGTTGGTGAAACAATTGTTTATACAATAATTTTTGTAAAACTTACAAATATTTACAATGGAGTGTCACTAACTAAAGGCCTCAACCATTATTATTTTAAATATATGGGTCGAATTAAAAGTGTGTGTCAGATTGGATGAAGTATGAGTGTGCAGTATTCATTTATGCTTTCTAAATTTAAGAAGTTTAGTTAATTCCGATCAAAATAATTGTAATTGTAATCACATAATAACAACTCTTGTTGTTATTGATAATGAGTACTTTGTGTCTCGAAA
Organism: Philonthus spinipes; assembly: GCA_963082785.1. Lineage (NCBI taxonomy): Eukaryota > Metazoa > Arthropoda > Insecta > Coleoptera > Staphylinidae > Philonthus > Philonthus spinipes. Next base: position 17,817,291 of record OY720306.1, on the reverse strand, counting down.
TGTACATCTAACATAAAAATAAATTGTGAAGTAAGGAATAACAGTCTTCAAATTTGTGATTAAACACTTCACGTAAACTTGTTAATTGTTGAGGCTTCTACTTTGTCAATTTTAATAAATGAAACACTTTTTTACTTTATTTGTATAACTATTTGTTTTGATAATGACACGTTAAGGTTGTCGAAACTATAGTCAATAATAAAATCAATCCGAGTTATACAAACAAACTAAAAGTGTTTCATTTATTAAAATTGACTTCACGTAAATTGAAAAAACCATTCAGTGTATAATTGTAATGTATCCAAAAAAAGGATATTTGTTTGAGATGTTTTTTTTATCAGAATCTATTCTGGTTATATTCATTAATTCCAAGAAGTTGTAATTTCTTATTGTTCTAAACTTTGGAGGCATTTGAAATTCCAAGTATCCCGTATCAATTTCCAATAAATTTTCCACGCAATTTAACCTTCCCGGGACATTAAAATCCACACAATCCGTTCCACACATTGGAAATTAATCAACCAGACGACGTCGATTCGTTTCTGTCGGACGTTCGCGGTTCGAATCGAGCCGAGGTCGACTCTCGGCGTGCTCACCATTACATTCGTCGCGGTGTATTCGCCGGGGGAACGGGTGCCCCATGTATAATGCATCTTTCTAATGGAACGGACGAGGAGGTCGATGAACCGTAATCAGCAACAATATTGTAATTGCAGTGTGTACATGTAATTGTCTGCCAACATTATCAAGGTTCAAAGGACCGGGCGGGCTCCGCGTTCCGGCACATGTCGGGACTGGCGCGGATAAAGGTACTTCTAAAAATACGGCTCAGCGGGAGCGGTGGTGGAGACAGACTTTCACGGCACCGATCGAAAAGCGTGGGCGGCTGTGAAAGATTATTTTGTGATCTAGTGTGGATGTCGAGGAAAGGAGATTGCGAACGCGGATAAGAATTGGCTTTCATGTTTGGAGCATTGATCGCGTTTAAAGTTCAACCAGTCATGATTGCAATTTTGTTTTCGGAAACTAAATCTTGAAACAAAACATATTGATTTTGTTGTTGAAATCAAAATTGTAGTCACTGAAACGTTGATCGCATTAAAAATTCAACCAGTTATAATTGGAATTTTGATTTCGATAACCAAATCTGTAGCTTTATTTTTCTTCATAAATTGACAAATACTGAAATATTTCCTTACATAGTACAATTTTTTTCTCAAAGTGCTCAATCAGAAAATAATTCAAAATAATTTACCTTGAAAAGTATTCTCACTGAACAATTGGTGAAACATGTTTTTTGTGAACCAAGACAAAGTATTTCATGTTTAAAATTTAATAATGTATCATAATTGATTTTGAAATTAGTATTCAATGAAGGAATAAAGTTCAAAATACTTGTATATTCACTTCACAGTATAAATACCTGGTGGAGTATTTGCCCGTGAAGTAGTTGTTTCAATCACGTAAGTCAAAAAGTTACAGTAGCTCAAGGGAAAATAATTAATTTATTATTCGATTGAGTAAAAAATCAGAGTTTGTACCATCTCTAGCCGGAGGTCAATGCAGATGGATGGTTTGTTGAGAATGGGGTTAGAGTGGATGTCCAGTCTCATTTTTGTTTTCTAGATTGTTATTCGGAATGGTTCAATTCCTGGTAACTTTATATATATATATATATATACATATATATATATATATATATATATATTAAATAAAAATAATTAATAAATTATTTCCACATTTAGCTCTGTGACTATTGACTTACCTACGTAAGTACGTTTAACAAATGCAAATTAATTATTTTCAAATCATTTTTATTTAATATATTTAAATAACTGTGACCAAGTGAATGAATACTGTTTTCTATTTATATATATATGTATATATATATATATATTCAATGACCCTTTCTACCCATATGGGTGTAGGGTTAAACTATTTTATTGTTTTTTGTTTTTTTTTTTCAAAAAATAATATTGTCAATATAAATTTTAGACTACAATGATTGAATTTATCCTGGGCTAATTATATTCCACCTGCAAAAACGAAACTCCCATTCGACAAACAATTCTCTTTCTTATTACGGCGAACAATAGGAATAATTTTATCGAGCCTTGTGATTTCGGAAGGTCACATTTGTTTCTTGGAATGCATCGCGTACACACGTTTGCACTGTTTCCCCCGCGTTCCGGCGATTTTTTGGCCGCGCTCACACAAAACGCTCTGCCAATAATTAGTACGCGACAAAGGAAAGAACGTCGCTCCGCGGCCGGTGTTTACCATTTGGAAGACGGGCCCGTGTCGCTGGCGTCGAACGGAATCGCATTTAAATGAGTTTTCTGTGTTTGCGTTCGCGCATAATGGAATTCCGAAAACCTTGAATTCGCTCATTATGCGCATACATTATACACTTGTTTATGTAAGCGGTGCGACGCAGAAATGGCCGGAGGTGAATGCAGATGGATGGGTTTGTTGGGAATGGGGTTAGAGTGGTTCTTGTTTTTTGTCGTCGTTGTCGTAATGTCGATCCGTTGAATCTAGATTTCGATATTGGGGACGAATTAGTGGTTTTCAATCCTGCTTCTTTTTCGATTCAAATGGAAAGAAAATTATGTTTATGATTAGAATTATCATGTTTAGGGCTTAACCGGCCAGAGGTGAATACAAACGAATGTATTTGTTGGGAATCGAGTTAAAGTGTTTTTTCGCTGCTACTGTAATGTCGATCCATTGCATCTAGATTTCGATATTGAGGACGAATTGTTGGTGGTTTTCTGCTTCTGCTTCTTCTACGGTTCAAAGGTAAAGAACATTTTGTTTACGAATCGAATTCTCATGTTTAGAAGCTTAACTGGCTAGAGGTGAATACGGATGGATGGATTTGTTTCGAGTCAAAATAATTCTTGTTTTTTTTATCTTGGCTGTCGTAATTTCGATCCGTTGCATCTAGATTTCGATATTGGGGACGGATTGTTGGTGGTTTTCAATTCTGCTTCTTCTACGCTTCAAAGGTAAAGAAAATTTTGTTTACGAATCGAATTCTCATGTTTAGAAGCTTAACCGGCTAGAGGTGAATACGGATGGATGGGTTTGCTTGGAATGAAGTCAAAATAATTCTTGTTTTTTTTTGTCTTGGCTGTCGTAATTTCCATCCGTTGCATCTATTTCGATATTGGGGACGAATTGTTGGTGGTTTTCAATTCTGCTTCTTTTACGCTTCAAAGGTAAAGAAAATTTTGTTTACGAATCGAATTCTCATGTTTAGGAGCTTAACCGGCTAGAGGTGAATACAGATGGATTGGTTTGTTTGGAATAGAGTCAAAATGGTCGTTGTTTTTCTTTTGTCTTGGCTGTCGTAATTTCAATCCGTTGCATCTAGATTTCGATATTTGGGACTAATTGTTGGTGATTTTCAATCCTGCGTTTCCAAGGTAAAGAAAATATTTAAACATTGGTAATTCATATTGTAATAATAAATATGAATAGATTATTAAAAACCTACCAATAAAATAAATAAAACACATTAAATTGAATAACTTTAAATTCTCGACTAGTTTGGGCCCATTTTTAAAAGAATTCATAATTGAGTTTATTTAAAATTATGTTTACGAATTGAATTCTCATGTTTAAAAGCTTAACCAGTGAATAATTTGAATGCTTTCAAATACCTTACATCGCCATTAGGGTTGTTGATCTAAAACAATAGTTCTCATAACAATGAGAATTATTATGACGAAGAAAAACTAGAATTCGATCGATTTTATCAGAAAGGCGAAAACCCAATCAATCAATTATTTTCAAATTATTTATTTTAAATAACTGTGGCTAAGTAAATTAATGCTCACAGAAACAGTTAATCAATTCAAGTTTTAATCTTTATATTTAATTCCTTTCTTCACTTCTCCGAATAAAAATATTACTATCAAGAAAACTTCACCTGCTCACCAATAAATATCTCCGTATTCAATTCAATTTTTGTTGTTTCTATCATTCGAGAATTATGGTATTTTTATTTCTTTTTACCAAATTCTATCCTATACCACAAGCAAATTAGTGGGCGACCGCGATGGATTTTTATTATGGTTCTCAGGGGAGAACCCTAATAATCCGTCAAACCTTTCAGTCGCTTTAACTAACTTCTCTGTCGCGACTTCTTAGTCGAATTGTGGTAGTTTATGTCCGATTTCAGCAGATTTCTGATTTTTCCCGAGCATTTATCAACTGAATTTCAGCTATTTATGAAAGTTTCTGGTTACCTTGTTTGTAGTACTCGTGTATATATAAGAGGAAGAGAATTAGACAGAAACTTTCGTGAACAGCCAAAAACGATTAATAAAAGGCAGAATTAAGCTCATAGAAAATATAAACAGAATTCAATTGAAATAAAATAAAAAAAACGGAGGTGATTTACATTATGGGAAGTCAGGGTAGGTGTGTGACACCATTAGATACCAATCGGGGCAAATTTGATTCTATAAAGGTTAGTCACGGACTTCTCCGTGCACATGTTAGGGAACCTGACTTCCCCAAATAATATTTTTTTTAATTATTGCAGTTATTTAAATTAAATAATCGATGGTTGAGGCTTTTACTTCATGAAACTCCATTACGGTAAAAATTCAATTGATAAACGAAAATTCCATCTGTTTCTGTAGTTTATTGATTTAATTTTGCAGTTGCTAATAAAATCAGTAAAATTCTAGCTTTTTCATCAATTGAATAAAGGAATGACCATCGTCAGTATTTTTTCATTATTTAATTTTAATTTAAATACACTATTTGTTTTTTAAGATTCACAAAATTTATTGTGTGGACACTGCTACAATCGGATCATCATCAGCTTGACGATGTCACTATGTTGGCGATAGCAGTGTCTACAATAAATTTTGTGAAATTACAATGATTCACACATTTTCAATTATTTAAATTATAATGAAATTAAACTAGGAAAATTTTTGGCAATGATCAATAAAATTCGATCAACCCCTTTTTCCAACTGCAAAATTTTGATTGATCATTGGTAGAAATTTTCCTTAATTAATTTCAATTTAATAACTGCAAATGTGTGAATCATTTTATTTAATTTTGTGAAACTTAATAAAAACTTTTATTAACTTTTTGAATTGACAAAACATAAAGAATCCGGTTCGAGGGACCAATTATGGCAGATAGGATTACACTGCTGTCATTTTTGGTCTTATGGATGAAACTTGCATTCAGTTGAAGTTAATAATAATAAGCTTTATTTCAGAGTGTTATTATAAGATATATGAAATAGTATCAAAGCCTATTCTAACTTATTTATTACTTCAAAACTACTCTACTTATTGTAGAACAAGCCTATCGTGATTGTTAACATTCTGTGAATAAGGAAATTTTCTCTCTCTATTTATATAGAGCATTTATGTGTTGAAATATATGTGTGTAGAGTATATTAAACAAAACAAAAAATAACAATAACGCATTCGAAAAATTCTTCAACGCCCACAAACAACTATGTCATTCCCGATTACCCAACATGTCTTCGTCGGCGTTATGTACACATTTGCATTTTCCGACGGCATCGCATCACCTCCCGGAAAGTTGAACGACCCCGACGCGAGAGTACACAATTTGGCGCTGCGCGAAATTTCACCCAATTAAATTTTTATTTCGCAATTTTCGTTCTTTTTCCTTTCGGCCCACGCTGCACGGCCGTTGCGCGTTTCCGCGCTCAAGGTTATTACACCAGAGTGCTTGGCCGCTTTTTTCCTGTGTTTTGTCCGTTGCGAATTTTCATAATTAGACGTGAATCATAAGCCGGGGCCGGTTGCGCAACCGAAACTGCACGCGCGCGCTTTTTTTCTTTGCTTCCTGCTGGTTTTGGGAGTTGTCTGATGGTGGAATTAAGGCGAGGGATTTTAATGGGATTGCCTCTCGTGCGGGAAAGGAGCGAAACAGGTGTTAATCCGCGCGCGCTTCGGAGGGTGGGATCAAGGTGGGATTTCGTTTGAGCCGGTTCGTTATTTATGCAGTGGATGGAATTGGCGCTCGAAAGAAGTTGTTAGTTGAAATGAGATTAGTGGATAATTTATTCAAGGTAATCACGAAAAAGAGTACCAATCAACATTAAATATTTATATTCACTTTGTCACAGTTATCTTACGTTATGTAAGTCAGTGTTGTTATAGCTAATGAGATAATTAATTAATTTTATTAATTAACTCTCAGAATTGTTTGAAGGAAAAGATGTAAAAACGCAGACCAATGCCAGGCATCATGTATGTCGATTAATTGAATATTTAAAAGAACGTTCCTTTTTTTGACGGATGTGAGGTTAGCCATAGATGCACCTTCCTTGAAGTGTTCCAAAAATTGCCATAGTCCACAAGGCGGGGTATTGGTTATAGTTTTCAACTATCAATTATCGCAGCTCGGATAGATCTCATCGGTTACGATATCGCCACTACAATTCTGTTTACATAGGGATGTTACAAATACATGGATTTCACACATTATATTAATTACCCTTCTAACCTATCAACCCTATTCTGATAGGAAACAGCAAGAATATATGTAATTAGTAATCATAATAGATTATTCGGTATAAATGAGATACTAATTACATTGGTAATAGATTGAATTAGTGCATATGTGCGTGCAAAACCAGGGAGGTCATTTTTCCAATATTATATTGCATTTTTTTAATAATAATACATTTATTTACGGAATCACCTTTTTACAAAAAATATGCTACAAAAAAAATATTACGAATATATATATATATATAAATAATATTCTAACTGATATATAAATATAAAACAGTGAATAATACTAATATTTAAATTAGTCATTTATAACCTATCTTATATTTTTTATAATAATAACAATAATAGACCTTTATTCTATATACAGACATCTTACAATCTATCTACATATTGTGTAAAAATAGAGTAGGTATATAAATCCATCTGTCGGTCTTTGCCACGATAGGAAGTACATCTCGAGCTAGCGGTATTAAGAACATTTATGGGTGCTTCATCTTGTTGTAGTGCTTACTTAATTAGGTTATGTATTAGTAAATGTTTTGTTTTTAGTTTAAACGGTATATATTTTAGATATTTAATTGTATTTGGTATAGTAAATGGAAGACGACATAAGCGCCAATTTTTGCTTAATTTCATGCGCATCGTCAACGGGTCTACAAGGTAGACGACCGAGAATCGTTGTTTCGTCCACTAAAAGAAGGTGAACTTGCCCTGTTCATGAGAACAGGAAACGGAATTCATTTAATATTAAATGAATTTGGTATAGTGTTATAAAGTTTTCAATAAAAGAAAAAAACTGTGTTTTTTATTTAATTAAAATATTTTCAGAGATTTTGTTACACAGTTTATTATAATTATAAATCTCAAATCGAAACTCCCACCATCTGTTCCCTCTAAGCTACACCTATAGGTAAGGGATATGTTTCAAAAGAAACCATTGAAAGTCTCATATTTCGTTCACCTCCATCAAAATCCGCAAAGAATAAAATCAACCCCATTTCCCGAAACAGGTTCCTCCTTTTGAATTTACATTCGGCCTTGCAAGGGGATTTAAAGCTCCCCTTTAACCGACCACGGAACGAACGCATACCTGTCACCTGAACTAACCCAAAACACACAATAAATCGCACCGGTCGGTCTTTGTCCTTTACACGCTCGAAGGCGTCGACACATGGGACACACCTCGAAGACCCCTCGGTGCATACTGATAACCGCGTCTAGAGGATAGTGAACCAGGAAATCGCATCGGATATCGATCGCCAAGTTTCTGGCTCGGACGATTCGATCGAGCTCGCCGTTGTAAAAAAAAGTGCACAATGGCAGAGTGTAAGTGGAGCACAGTCTGTATTATCATGCTAAATCGCCGGCGTTCCGCCATATATTTTTTTTATTATCGCGGCCACTGTAATACACCTACGACCATTGTGCCGGGAGAAATTTATTGTGCATTGTGAGTTTTATGTGTGTCTCTCTCGTGCTCGCTCTATCACTGGTATGTGTGGCAATTATGATTGCCGTTATTTTTATCAGCGACGGCGGGCTGATCTACATACGAAAGAACCGCGATTGGGGAGATGAGCGTAATTGTGACGTCAATTCGGGGAGATGTGTATCTAGCTTTATTTCCAGCAAAATGTAATGTCTAACGGGATTTCGCTGGGAAATAGAAGATTTAATTAAAAAGGATGCCAACTTCAAGATTAACAAAAGTTATATGGAAAATGGGAAAACCAAAACGGAGAGGTAGGCCTAGACGATCTTGGAATGAAGAGATAAGGAGGGTTTTGATAGAGAGGGGTATAGACTGGAGAGGCGCAGAAGAACTAGCTACAGACCGAATGCAGTTGAGAAAGATCACAAAAGAAGAGGATAATTGAAACATAGACAAAAAACTCAATACTGGCTAGTGCCGGTAAATGAGTGTCGATTATGAATTAAAAACTATCTAAAATTACAAAGCAGTCTTGAATTTTGAAAAAAAAAAAAAATACAATTAATCACAACAAAATCACCTCATATTACTTTTCTGATAATTATATAATGTAGTAATAACTTAAAAATAATATTAAAATAATATATTTTAATAATGAATTAAAATACTTGAAAGTTTTCAAATTTTAAAAGTACTCTTCTTTTAGCATTTAATTAAAATATAAGGTTATCGTAGAAAATAACAGAAACACTTGTTTGCAAACCATTGAAAATGATGGCATCGTAATCGAAATGTACATTTCAGGTATTGAAAATAAAATGTGAAGAAAAGTGTACAAGTGTTGCTTATACCTAAGTACACCTTCACACAACTCATAATTATATAATATATCGTCGAAATGTTAGACACATCTGAAACAGCAAAAAATATTCAAATAAAAGTTTCTTGGCTATAATGAAGCTATCATTTAAATATATTTTGAATATTACTAGATAATTGAGTAAACTTGTGTTTTTTTAAATAGGACATATATTGTTACATTTTTTAAATTGCTAAATATTTAATTTTTAAGTTATAAAATAAAGATTTAATTAATTAATTTACTTAATTTTCAGAATTAAATAAATATCGAACCTAAATTTCACAACCTTGGGCTTTTAGGAAAGAATAAAAAAGATCTTTCAAAATTATCTTAAATTTTCAAATATGTATGTTCAAATTTGAAAATTTCGGTATATATACTTTTTTCACTGCACTCTTGAAGAAACGAAATAATATTAGGTATTACCTAATATTGAAAATTTTAATACGAAATTAGGAAACTTTCCTTTCTCAAGTGGAAAGTTATCACATTTTTTTTAATTCTAAGATATTTTTTATAGAATTGATCATTTTTAAGTTATAAAAAAACTTCGTTTATTTTTAAGTTATACAGATTATGAATATATTCCCACTTGCATACAATTATATTTACTTCAATAAAACTTATAAATTTAATATGAAATTAGGCAATAGAAGACGCTTGCCTTATCTTCCATTGCTAAGAATTGACAAAACCAAAAAGAAATAATTCCAATACCCAAATATTCCTTAAAAAATCCGAATCCACAAAACTCTTAATATTCCTCCAAAATTTTCACATTATTACGCTTCTAGACGGTTCAGTTAGCACAGATTTAATGTATCACCAAATATTCGGACAGGACAGAAAAACCTTTGGTAGATAGCCCATGACATACACATTTGTAAATTGTAACAATGCATATTATTGTATGTAAAATTATTGTCTGTTAATAAAGACTTCATGAAAAAAAATGGACCTACAAATGGAAATTCTGAAATAGTTGGACCTACAATTGGAAACAATAAAATATTTGCACCTGCAAATGGAAATGCTGAAATAGTTGGCTCCGCAAGTGGATTTTCTGAAATAATTGGACTTACTAGTGGAAATACTCAACTAGTTGGTCTAAACATACTGTAATAGCTGGACTAACACGCGGGGATAACAAAATTATAGGACCTACGAGTGGATACACTCAATTAATTGAACCTACCTACTGATATAGTAAGACCTACAAAAGTCAACACTGATTTAATAGGCCCTACAAGTGGAAACGTTGAGATAGTTGGCCCTACAAGTGCAAGCACTATAATATTTAGTCCTTCAGAGGAAAAAGTTAAAATTATTGGACCTAATAACGGAAACAGCAAAATTACTGTACCATCCTACACAGATTCACATTTTTCTGGATATGGTGAATTTACTGAAACCAGTGAAGACAGAAATCAGATAAAGTCATTTACACATTAAGTTGAAATCAACGGAATACGTAGGGAAAACTTTAAAATAACAAATGGGGAAAGTAACTGGAAATTTCTTAAATGATTCAATTTCTTCTATTAACGTAAATGGCGGTTATGTCGGACCCACAAAATTAATTGGACCAAAAAGTGGCAGTAATGTATTGATTGGATCCAATACAGGAGATTCAAAAATAGTTGGGCCAAGTACAGAGATTTAACATTAATTGGTCCAAGTATGGAAAATACAAAATTAGTTGTACCGATCAAGTTGGTTTGATCAAGTACAGGGGATTTAGCATTAGTTAGTCTAAGTACATGAGATGCAACATTAGTTAACCCAAGTAATAATGGAAATATAAATTTAAATGCAGAAGTTTTTTTTTTTCAAATGTGGAAAATACTGAATTAACTAGTTCGACTGGTAGAAATTTTGAGATTACTGGCTCGAATTTTGGATTAATCGGCGAACACAGAAATTATAGGACTAACTATTGGTAGTATTGAAATTAAAAGCCAGATTGCTGAAAATTCTGAAATTACAGGACCGACTGTGAGTAATGTTAACATATTTAAACACCCACTTCACGGAACTACCAGAAAACGATTTTTTTAATCAGGAAACATCGTGCCAACTTCGTGGACATAGTACAGCTGGGGGCAACTTTATCTGCAACAATAAGCGGCGTGCCGAGCTTTTCCACTCAACAAACTTGTTGTAAGTTGCAAGCAACGAAAACACTGGTGTACTATTTTTTTCTAACTATTTAACCCACTAATAGTTGTAAGCGAGTTACGTGAAATTGATAAAACAAAACACTGTAAACTTCATCACTAGATGTTTATAATGTAGTAATATTTTATTCCTTTCTTCACTTTTTTTTATTTTTATCACTATATCTACATTTCAAGCACAACATGCTATTTTCAATAGTTTTATGTAAAATTGACAAATAAATAAATAAACATGTAAACAAAATTTAATATACAAATGTGATGTGTTATTAAAAAATCAGACAAAGGTAATTTATTGAATTAAATCAATTAATTTTAATAAATTGTTATTTAACGCAGTTTATTTGTGAACAGTGTTTTATTTAATTTGGTCCACTCTTTGATCATTACACAGCAACAATAATAAACTAAAAAAAAATAAGATATCCAGGTGAAGGAATCTAATTTTATTTCTTTCATAATTTGCGTCTTTAAGTTTGCCTATTGCGTTTTTCTTTTAAATTTATCCACGAAAGACAAAAAAAGCGTGGATTTTCGTGCAACTGTTGTAATCACATGTACGTACGTTGTCGGGTATAAATAAAACATGCCGGCTGCTGCCAATGCAATGTGGTCTTGCGTCAAAAGTTCCGCGCGTTGCCAAACTTTCATTTGTTTAGAATCATTGACATTTACGATTGTTTATGCAGTTCGCACCGACGCTGGCATTAGTCCGCAATTTTACTTTTAATAACAAATATAAGGTGTGAAATTGAAAAAAAAAAGTTTAAAATAGGAACTTCTAGAAAAGGGGAAATAATTTATTTTAAAATTCATTTTATTTAATAGGAACTTCTGTCAGAAGTAAGCAAAGCCACCCAATATTAAAAAAAAAAAATAAGTGCGACAACAAAACAAATTTGGTTACAACTTTACGACTAAGTATAAATCAATTAGTATCTTCAATTTGGTTTTCATTAATCACTTGATGAAACATGTTTACAATATTGATAATTAAATAAAAGTTACTTGGTTTGTAAAGGAGAGAATAAAAAATAGTAGTGAAACAAACCAAGTGACTTTTATTTAATTATCAATAAATCAATTAGATTTACAGTAGCTTCAGTTTTCCCCATTTTACGCATAAACATTTTTTTCTTATATTATCTAGCTATTTGCGATAAAACGCGCGCATTGTTCGCGTCTTTCCCCGAGGTCGGTCATTTGCATCTGAGATCGCAGCCGGGACGGTACGCTTAACTTATTTAATTCAGTTAAATTTAACATCTTTATGTAGGGCAGAGCTGTGCTGACGAGAGATAGATCCCGAAACACGTGTCTGCAAATGGCCCTGTATTAAGTAACATTTGTTGCTCTTTACATTAAATATTCTCGAATCAAAAACTGTTGCATTATTATATTATTGATATACAGCAGCAAATGTACATCAGGTAATGTCTGACGGGGTATATGCCCGGGAAGTAGTTGTTTTAATTTATATTTGTTTTAAAGTATTTACTCAACGTAAGTAAATAAAAGTGGCAGTAGCTAAAGAGGTAATAATTTATTAATTATTTTCAAATTCTTTTTATTTCAATTTTCTAGCTATATCCACAGCTATTGCTGTGATAAATGCCATATTCTTAGAATAAACAAAATCACAGGGGGGTTTTGCTTTTCATCAGTAAATAACTTATTTTGATCATGAGTGTTTATAAACAAAGTGCATTATTTGATTATGTTGCATTCGGTTTTCATTAACATAAGACGACATAACAAATTCATTCCACGAATAATTCCCGGCGTTGATACGTGCCGATTATAAAACCTGGAGAGTATGCGAAGCGCGTCTACACACAACCAGCGAGCTCATCATTTCTGGTATGGATTTGCGTTTTACACTTTGCAATTCATAAACATGAAACGAAGCCGCGCAGTTTCATAGAATTGGGAAAAGGAAGGAAAAGTCCTTCTTTATTCGGTCCTATTCAGTCGCGCTTCAAAGGGCAAAGAGGATTAAATTAGCAAATAAAGGACTTTTTCGAGCTAGCTTCAGGGTCGCGTAAAGGATGCTTGCCAACTGCGATTGAGAAAAATTATTATGTATTAAAATTGATTCGAATAAGTTATTCAAAAATTATTATGATTCAGTTCTAGGCTTATTTTGTACAATTTTGTTAACGGTTGTATTTATGGAAAAAATAAATACAAAATTCCACAGTTAAAAATATTAAACTCCCTCAAGTTTCTTAGTTTTCAAGTTAAAAATCTCTAATTAAAAAAAAACTAACCTAGCTCCGTTAAACTACTTAGTAAACAAGAATGATCGAGGAATGTTCTCCTCTGTCGTGCTTTGAATAATTTTTATTTAAAAAAATATTTTGGAAATAAAAGTAACCAAACGTTATGTTATTTCAACAAATGGAAGAATTTGATTTGATAAATAATGACAAATGTGACGTTTTATTTGTTTTTATTCACTGCTGCCAATAAAATGTAAAATAAAGCAAAAAATCAAAGTACTAGAGGAAAATTGTTCATTGTGTTTGTTAATTAAAATTATGTATGCCGGAATTTGTTTTGTTGCAAATCCCAGACAGTTAGTTTTGTGTATGTGTGTGTGTGTGTGTGTGTGTGTAATATTGAATAAATAGTCAAAACATTTTTATTTATTGCACATCAACATAAATTCAGTACACATGGTATTGTAATATTAAATAAAAATGATTCGAAAATAATTAATAAATTATTTCCACATTTAGCTCTGTGACTATTGACTTACTTACGTAAGTACGTTAAACAAATGCACATTAAAATGTGGAAATAATTTATTAATTATTTTCGAATCATTTTTATTTAATATATTTAAATAACTGTGACCAAGTGAATGAATACTGTTTTCTATTCACATGGTATTGTTTGATCCGATACCTGAAAGGGTTAAAAAATTCGAGAAGAAACAGAAGTGAAATATATTGCAATAAATAACGTAAAGTTATATAATTCTTTATTGAAGTCATTACTTTGTGATACATGTTTATTATTAAAATAAAGGGAAGAACAGATGAGGCAGGAACGATTTCAGCTCATGAAAGGGGTTCAATATGGGGGGTCGGTGTAGTCTTGGCGGCGGCGGTAGTGAGTACCAACATAGCGAGGTTTCAACCAGGCAAGATAGGATTACCACAAACCTCACCTAGCAAATTTTGCAAGGATTCCTTGATAATAGTTAAGAGTTGATACTAGACTTCTTGATAATGACTAAGAGTTGGAACCAGACTGATAATGAGCACTACAATTCCTTGATAATGACAAAAAGTTGAAACTAGACTAGGGTTCGTTCATAATTACTAAGAGTTGAAATTAGACTAGGATTACTTGGTAATGAAAAATCAACAAAATACATGCAGGCGGGGTATTTTGTTGATTTTTCACTTTTGTCTTTTTACTCCGTAATCAGTTTCAACCTAGTGCATTAATTATCAAACTATCCGTTTGAATCTTTCAGTCGGTTTGATAATGATATTGATAAGTCGAAATTAGTTACAAAAAAAAACAATATCAAATTTTATAAGAATGGAAAATTAATTAACTCATTTCGGTATTTATTTAAATGAAAACAAATTATATAAACAAAAACTTCATAATTAAAATATAAACAAGATTTCCTTTTTAAAAATAACCCCACTTTGTATTTCAAGTTTTGTTCCATATATTTAAATTACAATGATTCATTGCTAATTAAGATAACATTTTAAGGAAACATTTAGCGCATTTTTTTTTCATCATTTAAATTTTAAAGGTGACATTGAGAATATTTAAATGAATCAAACCAGTAATTGGTGTTTTAAAACTTTCCAAACTTCGCATGCAAATTCGTTAACCAGTCATGACTGGAAAATTTTATCGAAATTGTCTAAAGGGATTTTTTGTTGTTGAACAAATTAGAATATATGCATATTCAAGCAGAAATGCATGTGTTATTGCTTATATATATATTTTAACAATCACATACATTCGGGGCTATTCCGTACGGTAAATGTGTACGTTATTTTTTATCATCACAGTCTAGGCAGTTTTTTTTTTTAATAAGTATATATATTACATAGAAGGTGACTTTAATTAATAACGTACACGTTATACTTAATATTTTCTGTACGGAATAGCCCCGATTAAGTATACACCGTGTCCAAGATAAGAATGTTCAGCATGGGGATCTTGAAAACAGTAAAAGTTACAGGAAAAATTAGATGTTGACTACAGAAATTAATGATTGTTTATTGTTTTCGAAATTAAAAAAAATTGGATTATTCCAATTATTGTTTTTTTTTTAAATAAATAAAAAAATTGAAAAACTCAAGAATCCCAAAAATTGCATTTTATGGAAAATTTCGAAAACGATAAACAATATTGAATTTCTTTAAAAAAACCTAATGACTACGCTGTAGCGAATAATATATACATTTTTCTTCTCTTCACAGAAATTCATGATTGTTTTCGAATTAAAAAAAAATATTTTTTTTTATTTTTCCAATTTTTGTGTTTTTACCTTTTAAAATAAAATTGGAAAAATTCCAAAAATTGCATTTTATAGAACAAATAATGATGAATTTCTTTAAAAAAAAACTAATGGCTATGCTGTAGCGAAGAATATGTTTTTCTTCTCTTCTTCTCTTCGCAGAAATTCATGATTGTTTTCGAATTAAAAAATATATATATATATTTTTTTAAATTTCAAATTTTTGTTTATCTTTTAAAATAAATTAAAAAAATGGAAAAATTCCAAAAGTTGCATTTTATAGAATAAATAATGACGAATTTCTAAAAAAAAACTAATGGCTACGCTGTAGCGAAGAACATGTTCTACTTCTTTTCGCATAATTTCATGATAGTTTTCGAATACAAAATTATTGAGTGTGTAAAGGTGAAAGATGAAATTTTTGTGTTTGAAAAATATTTCTTTACACCGGTTTGTGTGGTGAGTGAGTTATTATTATTATTATTAGGAGACATGATGATGCGGCGGAGGAGGGTCAGGAAATTTGTCGCCGTCGCACGTACGTCTGTCGTAGTATAACGACGACGACGGTTGTGTATTTCCTCGACACCAACCAACCATCAAACAATCATCAACATCCCAAATTCAGAGGGGAGAGAAACAATTTCTCTTTCTCTATTTATTATCTTATAAAAGAAATACGAAAATTGGGATAACAATAATTCTGAAAAATCATTGAGAATTATGAAAAATAAAAGAATCTAAGTCTCGTCACGTTGGTCCCAGAATTTTCAAAGAATTCTAGAACGTGCAAGTTTGCAGATCTCTTTCTAAAAACTTGAAAATACTTTTAGATACATTAAATTGAGTTTACAAATTGAAAGACTGTTATTCCTTACTTCACAATTTATTTTTATGTTAAATGTACATTTCGAGACACTCATTATCAATAACAACTGAATAAGGAATAACAGTCTTTCAATTTGTGATTAAACACTTCACTTAAACTCAAAAAACCATTCAGTGAAACTGAGTTTAAAAATATATTAAATATTGGAAAGATTCATAAGGGTGCCAACTTTAAATACCCCAATTTATGTCGATTTGCTCAGTAGAAACTAAATATTCAATGGTTCAAATTTAACGCAGAATAAACCAACAATTAATAGTTTCTATTATTCAAACGCATTATAAGATTACTAATTGTTGGCAACAATGTGCGTACCAATTCAAAACGATCAAAGTCGCTAATTAACCCACAGAGTCAATGTCACTTGAAACAATCAAGAGAAGGGTCGAGGGGGAGGCATGTTATAGTCAATTAGCGATCACATGTTGGGAGATGAGCACGTAGCGAGATGATCCAGCGCCGACTCTTCGCCATGTGTGCCGCCGGCAATTGTTTAATTCGACGTGGATGGATGCGGTGTACGTATACAGTAACTAGAATACGGATAATCCGTAACTGTGCAGCAGCGAGCAGAGCACAATTGAGAGATCTGGCGAAACAGTTTCTCGAGTTCAACTAGAAAGTCTCTTCGGCGAACCCGTGTGGGACTCGCTCGGATAATATGATCGAACACAACGGCGCGAACCGGTTCGCCTATCCTTATAAGTGTCAATATACTGGTTTGTTTGAGTAATACTTCGATGCAAATGAATTGGAAAAATGTGCACGTAGGAAAAATAATGAAGAAAATGAATGAGCGATTAGAACGGATTTCAGTTTGTAACTATTTACACATTGAGGGGGATTTTATTCCCCTGAACGTAGCCCTATGTGCAATTTAATTATATCCCATTCAATGCACTGAAGGCATAAATTCAACATATTCAAATAATCAGTGAAATAGTAATGTCAAGGCTGAAAGACCTCTGGTCGATAGCCAGTTTGTGAATTTTGCTTTATTGTAACAGACAGTATTATAACATATATTAAAATGTAAACACACACCTCATTGTACAAAATTCAGAAATAAAGATATTTATATATATATATATATATATTAATGTCAAAAATAATACTCAACCTTAACACGTTGACCGCTTTGTGACTGACAGTATTTCAAAGGGGTCAGTCACCGATGACCGACAGTCAAAACTTCGTCTAAAAAAATGTATCAAAATAAATGAAATAATCATGTTCTTACTCATTTTATAAAATAAAAAGAAAAGTTTTTTGACATTTTATTAAAAAAATCGTATTGGTAGTCAATGTGTTAAACATGTCACGACGTTTTTATAATTACAAAAAAAACAATTGAAGTTCTAGTAGCATTCTTCATAGTTCTTGATTAAAAACAAAAATAGTTCAGCATTTTTAATATGATTTCCTTAGTTTTTAATTAACTGCGTAGTTAGTATGCTATTTTCATTATTTTATATAAAAAACTGGTTATGTGTGCACTTTTTGCAGTTTAGTGAAAAGCTTAAATATGTATTTATCCTTACAATACGAATAATAAGTATATGCAGATCAAAACGAGAAAATTGGCAATTCATAACAAAAATTCGCAATACAGCTTACAAATACGCAATATATATATATATTTCATAATATTAATAAGAAAAATTTATAAAATACAATTTTGTATATTTGTAATAATAAATACTTATTTAATTTATAATCATCCAATGATAATAGAAGAGTATTTATTTACTAGGTTATTTAAATTAAATTTAAAAAAAATGAACCAATTTTATTAATTAAAATATGAAGTATTTTAATTAATGAAATTACAAATATACAAAATTGTATTTTATAAATGTTTTTTTTTTATTAATAATATTACATCAAAAATGCTTTACCACAGGGTAAGTGAGAATTTAATTCAAAATACAAAAAATAAATTGAAAACTTCAATTTGAGTCTCATTAATCACTTAATATAATATTTCAGGAATATTAGGGAATGTTGACTTGGTTTGATTTCATTATCAACTAGTTTCGGCTAGTTGCCATTATCATTAATTCTTGGAAATAAAAAAAGGAAATAATTATTTCTAAAGTACTTACATAACGTAAGTATATTAACAAATTAAATGTTTATTAAATAACTACATTTTCAAAATATGAATCTTGGCCCCTTCAATCTTTTAAATTTTAAGTCAAAAAAATGCCCATTAAAAAAAAAACGGCAAAAAAATGTCTTTATTATTTTCATATTATTTATTTATAATAATAGAAAAGGGATATATTCACATGATCACAGTGATATAAAATAAATAAAAATAATTTGATTTGTCCAACACAATTAGAATTTACAAATATTTATATTTAACTTTAACTTTATTTTACGGAATTTTCCATTATAATTGATTACATTATACAATAATTTACATATTTGTATATAATCAGGTAAGTATTCCTAAACTATTAATAATTAATAAGTAAGAGAAGTGCATTCCCAAACGGTTCAAAGAATTGATTCAGTGTTGCTTATGACTTCACAAATTTATAATTTTATATTTATTTATTTATTTATAATATATATAGATGGGTTAGTAGTCTGTCATGTGCTATCGACCAGAGGTCTTTTTGCCTTGATTTGTCCATCATTATACTTTTGTTTTACAGTACTTACGTAACGTTAAAATATCACAGTAGCTAAGGAGGAAATAATTTATAAATTATTTTTAATTTATTTTATTAGATTTATTTTTATTTCAATTATTTCATCTAATGACATTGAGGCTCCAGATTATTAAATGCAATCAATCTAATTTTTTGGCAATGACCTTTAGAAAACACCAAAGACCCAAATCGAGCATAATTGCCCTTGATCCAACGAATCGACAGAGTTCAATGCGCCTGTTGCGCAATTTAGTAATCAGTAATGCATCGGTGATAAATAGAGATGATAGGAATTGAAGTGGTTGTGTGTACTTGGAGTGGACGTTACTAAAATATTTTACTACGCAAAAGATAATCGGTACTATAAAAACAAAAAAATCGTATATTTATACATATAGCATTAAATTGAACTAAAAATATATCGTATTTTGATAAATTAAATAAAAATAATTTTAAAATAAATAATAAATCATTCCCTCATCGAAATACGTGTCAGCAGATAGCCTTATATTACGTTTTTTTTGGTTTGTTCAATTATTTCCACCTCTCTCTTTTCTATTTATATCGTAAAAAATAAATTGAAAACTTCAATTTGAGTCCCATTAGTCATTTGATAAAACATTTTAGGAATATTAGGGAATGTTGACTTCGTTTGTTTTCATTTTTAACTCGTTTCGGCTATTTGCCATTATCATGAATTCTTGCAAATTAAAAAACGGAAATAATTAATTATTTTTAAAGTACTTACATAATGTAAGTCAAAAAGTCGCAGTATCGATTAATTTTTGTATAGCTAGGGGGATTCGTGGTCTTCACTGCTCGATAGAACTCCTCACGGAGTAAACATGACGCCTATCTTTAAAAATATTAAAAACTGATGACGTCATTCGTTTGTACCTTAGAAAACCACCCTTTTTTCGTTTGTACCTAAAGGGTTAAACAGTTACAAAGGGGTGACTTTTTTTGCTAGCGCTCAACTTTTTTTTTGTCGTTTGTACCTCAATGGGTTCGCCAGATTTTTCAAAGTTTTTTATTTTCAAGATATTCAAATGAAACAAATTGAAATCGATAAGAGCCTCGTTTGTACCTGTTTCTACCACCCTTTTTCGTTTGTACCTCAAAGGATTTGCAAAAAAAAAATGTTTTGATTTAAATTGAATTAATTTGGTTTAATTTAATTTAAATTGATTTAGTTTAAAATTTGGTTTAATTTAATTTAAATTGATTTAGTTTAATTTGATTTAATATAATTGATTTAATTTTGCTGATTGTATTTAAATTAATTTATTTTAACATCTTTAAATTATGTAAGGCATAGCTGTACTGACGAGGCATAGATTCCGAAACACGTGTCTGCAGATGGCCTTAAATTAAGTAACGTTCCTTTTTGTTTTTTTTTTTTACATTAATTTTTTTCGGATCAAAATTTGTTGCATTATGCAATATATTATTGATATGCAACAGCAGGTGTACATTATGTAATTCAATGTCCCGCGTGGGTATTTTCCCGGGAAGTAGTTGTTTTAATGTGCATTTGTTTAACATACTTACGTAACGTAAGTCAAAAGTCAAAGAGCTAAATGTGAAAATAATTTATTAATTATTTTCGAATCATTTTTATTTAATACAAAAAAAAAATGTTTTTGGATATCGCACAATTTCAATGTTTTTATTTTATTTTTCAAGATATTCGAATGCAAAAAAATGCAATCGATAGAGCATCATTTGTACCACATTAATTTTCGTTTGTATTTCCAAGGGTTTTCAGAAAAAAAAATGTTTTAGGAAATCGCACATTTTCAGTTTTTTTTTTTTATTTTTCAAGATATTCGAATGAAACAAATTGTAATCAATAGAGCATCGTTTGTACCACCTTTATTTTTATTTGTACCTCAAAGGGTTCGTCGTATACTTTCGAAGTACAAATAAAAATAAAGGTGGTACAAACGATGCTCTATTGAGCACAAAGATTACTGGTTAAAATAAATCGATACTCATGTGTGAGTGGAAACAAAAAAACTTATTTTTTTCTGTAATTGTACTATGGTTCATTAAGAAAATAATTATTATTATCAATCTTAATTACCTGAATAGTTTACGCATTTCATTTTTCTTTTCTAGAAGCAGTTTACCCTTTTTTTCTAGAAGGTAAACGACCTGTGATTATGCGACAAGAGAAGCATAAATTTGAATAAAACCGTCCTTTGAATTTCGTATTTCATTTAAATGAATACATACATATTAAGGCTCTTGCATGTTAAAGAGACGTTTTCCAAATTACTTCTTTTTATGAAACGAAAATAAATATTAAATACACTTTTTCCAAATTATTTTATATATGTAACAAAAAAACTAATAAATTAAATTCTAAATTTAACTGGTAATCCAATAAAACATTATTAATAATAAGATATTAATGCTCAACTTTACTGTTGAATTATTTACAGAAATAATTGTAAATAATTGTAACAGTAAAGTTGAGCATTAATATCTTAATATTAATGTTTTATTGGAATATTTTGGGATTCAATACAACAATTAGATTTCGGATTTTATTTATTAGTTTTTTACTTTCCCCGGACCCCTGTCCAAGGGAAAGTATTGTGATCGTGAAAATTTTCGAACCGCCAATTTCAACAAATATGCACGTTTTGAGGTCCCCTGAGTCCATTCCATCGAGTTTTGAAAAATGTCTGTGTGTGTGTCTGTGTGTTTCCGCGATAGCGCATAAACGGCTAAATGGATTAAACCCAAACTTTATATCTAAGCTTTTTATAACAGTGGAATGATCTGAAAAGCTTTTGGTTAGAATCAAAACTCATTAAGTGCAACTTTACTCTTAGTAATTTTTCATTTTTTAATTCGGATAGAAAAATGTTTCAAATAAAAGTTTTAGATCTTGGAAAATAAATAATTTCTGTTATAAAATTTTTATTGTAGGACCTCCGGTTTTCATTTTATAAGCGTTTACCTGATAAATTCCCTTAGAGATTTTAATTATTGAAATTATTATTTTAATGACAAATAAAACGTCAAAGTGCCGTCGTATTCAGCACATTCGCAAAGTTTTAAAAAATGAAGAAGAGTGTGGATAAATGATTTTAATACATTGTAAGGTAAGAAATAACACACTTAATTACAATATTCTTCTAAATACTCGGGTTTAACTTTGAAAGACAACAATCATTTTTTTCTATTAATCATTTTGCTTTCCTATTAAATTTTCAATCAGAAACTTATTTGACCGTATTCACCGGGGAAAGTACCATGATGGATACATCACCATTTTTGTAAATGAAATGTAGATTCCGTAAATAAATAAATTCTATATGCAATAAATTAACAATAGCATTTTTTACATATAATAATGTCTATTTCTTACAATTACAATGATACAATGTATTATATAAATTAATCATATTTAATTTGAGACTCATTGTATTTGGTCCTTTATTCCTTCTGTCCTCGCCTCGTGATGTTGGATAGTACCCGATTTCGGGTTAACGATATTTATGAGTTTGTTATTTTCGTAATATTCTTTTACTTATTTCATTATTTATAAGTTTGCTTTTTATTTTTAGTTTAAATGGAATTAATTTTAGTAACTTTATATGTGTTGGTACTTTTTTTAAAAATGTTTATTGTGTTATATACTATATTTTACGTTCTCCTTAGAAAACAGCTATCGACCTTCTGTCTTTCTGTCCCTTGCTATTCATTTAAACCATTTTATAAATTATCACTCCTAATTAAAATTTAATAATAAAATTAACTATACTACATTTCTTTTAATTACCTTTTATTAGGGAATAACGGTAACATATTGAGACATAAAAAAAAATAGATACCTTAAAATTTTATTACCAACCATTGATGTTTATTTCACATCCACTAAATTTCGTTTTTGTGAATAAAGAAATTTAAAACTGTGTATTTTATTAAACAGAATATTTAAATTCAATCAATCATTATTGATTCCTTGCGTTTGATAATGGTCTGTAATAATTATGGGCAAAATCTATTATTTAGATAAACATATTTTTATTTATTTTATCATCAATTTATTACTAAGGAACGCATTAGCACATGAGAATATAAAAGTAGGATGTTTCAAAATAAACTTATGATTTTTTTTCCCGGCCCACGGATCATTCGAAAATTTTCAAAAGTCTTAAAAAACATAAATCGAAAAGAGTATTTATTCACTTCGTCACAGTTATTTAAATAATTAAATAAAAATGATTAATAAATTATTTCCACATTTAGCTCTCTGACATTTAGTTTATATAAATGTGGAAATAATTTATCAATTATTTTCAAATCATTTTTTATTTAATTAATGTCCTATAAAATATTGTTTATCATATTTTTAAATATTTATTTTTGCAACTTGTTGCTAAGAATCGTATAAACATATTTTGAGAATATAAAAGTGGGATGTCTCAAAATATTGTTTACTTACATCGATTACAAAATAATACTCTTCATTCACATTTTTTTTTGTTTTTATGCTCTTAAAATTGGATACTGCCAAGTGGTGGCTTTCAACCTGTACTAAGTGTGGAGCTATATACTGAACGTCCTTTTCAAAAAAACGTGAACAATAACCGCCGAATCCTCTCCCTTCCCTATTTCGTGAGAAAGATATTGAACCTTTCAATTTAACAAAATATGAACAAATAACCAAGGTATTGAAATGTATTATTTATGGATTATGAAGTCATTTTGGTCTTGTATACAAGTGCTCCACAAAAGGTGTGCCGCTGCGGTCATTCGTTGGTGTTCCGCGGAAAAATATAAAGTTTTGTGAAGATAATGCACCTAGACATAAACCAAGAATTATGCGAACGAAATGTTGAATGCCTATGCCCAGTTAAGCAGATTCATATTTCCCATTAAACATCTTTTTATGTTATATTGATTTTAATAATAATCCTTGGTGTACTTCTGAAATTTATTTCATAATAACAGTCTTACGCAAACTTTTTGTGTTCTAGGTACACCTACAAGTTTGCGAAAAACTGTTGCATACTATACTTTAATTGCGGAATTTCACATAATAATAAACTTTATTAACAGAAATTCAGCATTTATATATATATATATATAATCTAAAATCCCCATCTACCATAATGGTGGTGTAGGGGTGAAATTCAGCATTTACCAAAATAATATATAAATATTACACCAAACATACCTGCGAATGCCATTCATCTATGACCTCCACCTTAGCAACACAACTTCCAAAAATCTCAGGCGAATAGGGTTTACCATTAGTCTTTGTATTTGTTATTGGCGAGTTTCAAAGTTTCAGTATCATCCCCTAAAAACTGGATACGCTGCTGTGCGAGGTAGTTTTAAATAAAATTATTTAACATAACAAGAGCATTATTTAACATAATTTAAATTTCTCTTCTTTAAAATTCAATGTCAAAACTATTCGTGCAAGGCTTTTCATTAAAAAACGAAATCATTTCAGACCGTTTACGAGGAAAGGCTAATTAATAACGGCGATTAATTACGGAAGAGCCTGCAATTATTTTCATTTTCAATAATTAATTGATAATCGGAATTAGAAAAAGAACGGTTCAATTTTAATTAATGCCGTTATCTTTAAATGATTTATAAGGATTTTCCAGTTTATCGATGTTTATTGTAAACACTTTCTTTTTGCTCGCGGTGCGTACACACGGACCTATCGCAACTAGTTGTTATTGTTTGTGTGTAATGTCTTAATCGACGGATCGATTACAGAGATACAAAAAAATAAATGTGTGTTTATTCGATAAATATTATTTGAGAATTATAGAGTAAACATACGTAACATGTAATATACATCCAAATGTATACCTGTTGTTCTCCCACTTGATGCATGAAATATCTATGATGTTGGCAAAATTGGGAGAGGCTCATGAATCTGAACTTATCTATGTTAATCAATTGAAGATTTTTTCAATGTACAATATTGAGATATAATTTCTTCTTCTACTATCCCTTGTTGCCCCTTGGGGCGTCGGGTAGAGATATAATTTCAATTAATTAAATATTAGTGGAAAAGAAACTTCCCTCGATTTTCAAATAACCTGTATTATTAAAGTTGTTTAGACTGTGGTGGTAAAATATGACGTAGGCCCATTTCTCTTGCAGAATAGCCCCGAATTTTACCAAGTATTCAGCGGGACCTGCCCTGAATACTTGGTGATATATAAACCTACAAAGAAAGGTTATACATACTAAAGAAGTTCTACAACTATCCAAAATACTATAATTCGGGGCAACTTTAATAATACAGGTTATTTTAAAATCGAGGGAAGTTTCTTTTTTTTTCAATTTATTAACATAGATAAGTTCAGATTCATGAGCCTCTCCCAATTTTGCCAACATCATAGATATTTCATGCATCAAGTGGGAGAACAACAACAGGTATACATTTGGATTATTCATATTAATATGAGATCATAAAAGAATAATGATCCAATAACAAACAATGCAACTCGTCCAAATCAATTTATCAAATCAACTAACCTTTCTATACACTATACAATAATAAATAACGATACATGGGACTTCAGACTTTATTCTCGGTGTGACAACTGACATTTTCCCCGACAATGACAGGACAATCGCGGCGATTTGTTTTATTCAACGGAGGAAAAACCACTTGATGCGAACGCTTATCAACTATGAAGCCCAATAAATCACGGCGTGTCCTTCAATTGAGCAAACTCGCGTAATTGGGTTTGGAAATGAAACGCGCACCGCGCTCGTCGTAATTATCACCCCAGCACCGGCAAGAATCATCGACGGGGAGATTAAATGGCGAAATGTTTACGCTTTTCGCGCACCGCGAACGAGGCGGGATGTAAATATTGGAAATTTGCAGTTGGCAACAGCACGCGGAATCGGTTTATGCGGGTCATTTTGTGGATTGGGTCGATTATATCGATTACAAAAAATTAGAATGTTGATTTAGAAAAAAAAAAAAAAAATAGAAATAATGGTATTTTTAGTTGTATATGAGTAAAAACACACAAACTGTGACATTTTGACTTATTACATAAGTACATAAGTCAAAATATTACAGTAGATAGAGGAAATAATTTATTAATTATTTTCAAATTATTTTTATTTAAATAACTGTGACCAAGTGAATAAATCCTATTTTTTATTAATACACACAAATTAAATTATGACAGAAAAGGTAGCCGATTGTTGGTACAAATTATATTATTATATTCTTTTCTCGCATGTACTATGTATTGTATTGACAATAAAGATCATTTAAATCAGTCTTGAAATGGCGTCTAGCCGAAACTAGTCGAAAATATTACAAAATTTTAGTAAAAAAAAACCAAGTGATTTCATTATAACAAAAGCTTAATAAAATTATTACTAAATAAAATCACTGTGGCTGAAAGACGGATAGTCGATAGCCATTTACTAAAATTATATAAAATGTATTGAGTTATAATTAATGTAAATTCTACAATAACGATGATATATATATATATATATATATATATATATATATAATCACTGTTTATTACTCTGTATGACATATTAATTTATTATTAATTCAGAGATATTCAACAACTTTTAAAATCAAGGCTCCACTAATACATTTCAAAACGCGTATTACAATATGCAAAGTTCTACCTCCAACATAACCTAACATTTTTATCAATTCGATTAATGAGAATACATTTAATAAATCCAAATTTATTTTTACATTTTAATTTAATATTTCCGCAACGAGTTAACTAAATTTTTCGTTACGCAATTCCATTGATGTATATAAAGGTATAATTAGCAAATGGGCTCTAACATAACCTAAAATTGTTACCAACAATCGATAATAAATATTTTTTTTTTGTTTTATGAAACTTGGAGAGGATTTGATTGGTGATTTTTTAAATATTCTGACGTTCTCAGAATAAATGCAATTTGACAGAATCAATGCAATGGGTCTAATATAACCTAAAATTGTTACCAACAAACGAGAACAAGTATTTTTTGTTTTATGAAACAGATGTGATTGATAATTTTTCAAACATTTTCACTCCTGACGTCCTTACAACAATTGAAATATGACAGAATTAATGCAATGGCTCCAACATAACTTAAAATTGTTACCAACAGTCGAAAACAAATATTTTGTTTTGTGTTTGTAATCATTTTTCAAACGTTCCCAAAACAATTGAAATTTGAGAGAATCCATGCTTCAACATAACCTACATTTTTTTATGTTGAAAACCGACAGAAAATCTATTCACGATTTTTCAAGACAAGACAAGTTTACCAACAGCCGAGAACAAATATTTTATTTTGTGATTTTTTGTTTGTAATGATTTTTCAAACATTTTCAATCCTGTTCTCAAAACAATTGATATTTGAGAGAATCCATGCTTCAACATAACCTACATTTTATTTTGAAAACCGACCGAAAATCTATTCATGATTTTTCAAGACAAGGCAAGTTTTGTGGGTTACATTTCTTATGGTACAATTTTGAAAAAAAAAAAGAGTAAATTCAGAATGTAAGAGATTTCGATTTGAACAACGCTGAATTCTATTGATATTTCTTGAAGTACAATCAACCAAGCGAATAATTCATGGTATTCTTAAAACAATTGAAATTTGACGGAATTAATACAATGACTTCAACATAACCCATTTTTTTTTAAAGAAAACTAGCTTCATTCATGATTTTTCAGAACGAGACTAATTTTGTGGATTACATTTCTTATGGTACAGTTGTGAATAAAGCAAATGAAGCAAAATTAAGCAAGCAAATAATTCATGGACTTTTCAAAAACAATTGCAATTTGTTACAATCTTCTAATAAACAGTTGAATATATATTGAGATATTTCTTATAAGTAAACGCAACGACAATTGAGATTGGAGTAAGAAAAACATTTTTAGTTATTTTATTCAGGTTTCATAATAACAATAATTTTATTATCCAAGAGAAAAACAGTACAGAACAAAAATTATACATACAATAATAACAAAATATAATTATTACTGAAAGTCTTAGCTTTTATTTATTTATATATATATATATATATATATATATATATGTGTGTATACAAGTAAATGTGTATCGTACAAAAATACCTTGCTATTGGAAAAACAAAAAAAAGAAATATATATTTAAATTTACAAAACGTAACTTATAAATCCTAATTAGAGCACTTAACGCCTATGTATGAAGCACAATCAAGCAAATTCATCTCAAAACAATAGCGCTATAACTGAGTAATGTTACACATTTTGACGGAGATCGAATTAATGTTTAAAAAAAAAACCAATTGAAAGTCAGGAAATATTTAGAAGACAGGGAGATTGAATGAATGTTTTTGAAAAACAATTGAAAGTCACGAAGAATTTAGAAGACAGGGAGATTGAATGAATGTTTTTGAAAAATAATTGAAAGTCACGAAGAATTTAGAAGACTGATATTGAATTAATGTTTGTAAAAACAGTTGAAAATCTGTCTTCTAAACTATGAACCACAAAACAATTTAGTGACAATCACTGAAAAAAGAGATTCAAATGTTTTGTATCACATTCTTCAATAATTTACTTTATTTTCAAAAACATTTATATTCAACTGTTGTTAGCATATTGAGCGATTTTGAAAAACAGCTGACAAAAAAACAAATTAAACACTATTAATTTGAGACACAGTTGAAAACATGCGAGGATTTTTTATATATAAGATAACTTAAATCATAGAAGTATTTACCTACTAAGAATAAAATAAACAATAGATATTATTTGATGTTTTGTGAGATACAAATAAATGAGACTAAAAATTAATGAAAATAGTATACCTAATATAACTGAAAAATATTTATTTATGGGACGATCTCGTTGGGTCACCCTATATATTAACAGTGTTTTCATTAATCGAATAAAGATCATATGATCGAGATCTTTTCTCCTCTAGAATGCTCTAGAATATATATACACACATTTTTATTCAGACTATATTGATCATCAAATCAAAGCACTCTTGGAAAAAAATTTGGCAATAAAAGTAACTACATGTTATAGGTTATGTCATTTAGAC
Source organism: Philonthus spinipes (assembly GCA_963082785.1). Classification (NCBI taxonomy): domain Eukaryota; kingdom Metazoa; phylum Arthropoda; class Insecta; order Coleoptera; family Staphylinidae; genus Philonthus; species Philonthus spinipes. Next base: position 17,788,166 of record OY720306.1, on the reverse strand, counting down.
AAATTGAAGAGTTTAATTTTATAAATAATGACACATGTGACTTATTTGTTTTTATTAATTGATGCCAACAAAAAATTAAAAAAATCAATGCACTCTAAAGGAGGAATGTTCTCGATCAATGTTTTTGTTGTTGTGGTAAGGCGCTCATGAAAGACAATTGAATTTTGACAGAACTTTCCGGAACAATTGTTTCGTGTGAAGTTTCCTCAGAACAAGAACAACGAGTTTATTGTCATTATTACGAAGTTGTGGGTAAATAAATTTGAAGTTTTTACTAAAGGGCCATTTTTTGGTATAAATTCGATGAAAGATTCGCCGAAATACAACTTTCTACTAACAACCGTGTGGGACGGATCAAAATAAAAATAAAGCAAATGAATTGAAGTCAGAAAACCGGTTAACGCCGGTCCGTACAGGTGAGTGAATAATGCAAATTCGCAAAAAGGATGAAAAATGGAAAGGATATCCTTAAATACAAAAAAAGAGGCACGAGTTGTTTGTCGCAGCCGGCACACAAAGGGTATTCGATTTTCCGGCGTGAGGTGACAAAAAAAACCGGTCGAATCCGTGTAAAACGGAGATGTGTAAAAATGGATGAAACGTTTCTGGAGAGTGGAAAAAAACCAAGCGCGTTCGTGCATTTGCGCGAGCGCCCGACGACGGCTTCGATCAGCCGGCTTTTACGCCGCATTGTTTTTGTATTTCAATTTCGCCTGACAATTGAAATAGCCGAAATCAGCTGTTTTTCTCTCGGTGTTTATTTTTTTTAACGCAATGCAAACCGGTTGGCCGAAACCTGAGAGAACCCGCAGCTGTTCACCTCCCCGAAATCTAAATAAAAACCGTGTACACACCTGTATCCAGGCTTTCGGATTCCTCTAAAATTCTCTCGACCATTTTTTATTCTGTTTTATTTTAAAGCTGGTAAATCTGCTTTCGTCCGACGGATGCGAAAGTACGAAGAAATCCGTTCAGCGTGTATCCGGTGGGTGGAAGGAACTAAACTCGCCCCTCTCGGTACTTTGGTGTGAGCACTCCACAAATTAAAAAGAGATTTTAACTTTCCTTCACTATCTGTCCATCGCGGCCGAATCGTTCTGGTGTTTTAGTCCGACTGGCTCTCGGTTCACCTCAGGCCGAGCACTTGGTCACGTAGACAGGAACGGGGAGCATGCGCACAGCGCGCGCATCGTACGATGCGGCGTTGCCGGTCCGCGACGCAAATCCTCGGTGGACGTAAACATTTGGAAAATCGCGGCGCGCTCTCGTCATCGCCGGGAACTTGTTTTGTTTTTGTTTCCGTCTTGTTTACAATATTTTTATTTCATTCATCGCCAAGCGATTTTCGTTTTCGTCTCGTGCATATATTGGGCTGATGATGCGTTAGAAAATTCTAGATTGTTCTCAAAACGCACGGTGAATCTACGTGGAAAATACGTTCGATGATTTGTTGATCTATTTAAAATCTTTATCTATTTTTTGCGTAATTAAATTATTTTTGTTTTTCAGAAACTTATCAAGTGTCAATGAATAACAAGCGACTGTTGAAAATAATAAACAAACACCAAAAATATCCTTGTAACGTAAAATCGGCGATTTCAGTGGAAAATCGTGGAAAACGACAAGAAATGGTAATTCCAAACTATTTTATTATATAAATTTGTAGCTTCATTAATATTTTTTAAATAATTTGTTTCATAAACTAAACGTATTCCTTAAATATCGATTTTTAATTAAACACCTTTTGTATACTTTTTTTACCGTGGTTTATTATCGTGATAAATCTAGTTTATTAATACCAAGTGGAAAAATCTATACAGAAATTGTTTCTTTAAATTATTCATTTTAGTACTAATAAATATCTTACTTATCATACGTTTGTACAATACAATATAAAATAATATATTAAGTAGCACATTTTTATTTTGATAAATGGCTATCGACCAATAGCCTTTCTGCCAAGATTAATGGCTGTTATAGATGTATTTTGAGGTGATAGTGATTTATAAATGATAAAAGAAAAAAAAATGTGTTTGAAGTGATAGTTCTGGTTATAGTGGATGATCAGTTGGAATAGAGTTAGTGGAGTATTTATTTCATTTTCACGTAACTAACAAATTAACATTAATAAAAACATTTTGTTTATTTTTTTGTTTTATAAACTTCAGTGCCATGCCAAACCAACCATTTTCTGCTCAAAATGAATGGGTACATTACCTTATCCAATCATTTATTCTGGGTGGGAAGGGAGTTGGTTTCACATGACATTGAAATTCTGATACCAATGAAATTACAAGGGTTCATGTTGGAATCTCTAGGACACTCTTCTTACATAAAATGAATGGCTGAATGCCGTACAGTTTATAATATACCGTATCCAGCTATTTATTCTGGATGGGAGGAGAATTGGTTTGATATGACACTGAAAATTTGATACCAATGATAAATACAAGAGTTTATGTTGGGATTTCTAGGACCTCTTTCTACACGATACGTACCATATCCAGATATTCATTCTGGATGAGTAAGATAATTGGTTTGACATGACACTGAAATTCCAATACCAATGAAAACCAAGTGCTTTTGTCATAGAAAATATAACTAGATATGCCACTTGGCAAATTTATCATCTTTGTTCTCGCTGCTGTGATTAACTTGCATTTTGTAGGTTATAATTGTTTCAGCAGAATTATTAGCAATTATTGACAAAGTATTACATTTTTTTCTGGATTTCAACAGTGAAACAGATAATTATTTATTCATTGTGTAGTAGTTTTGTGTTTAAAATATTAGTACTATAGTGTTGACATTATTTTTACAAGTGTGTGATATTCTTTAGCGGACTAATACACACATGATTTTTGAAAAAAATTGAAATTTTGAAATAATTAATAAAAATATAAATTATTAATTTATTTTTAATGTGTATTATTCCATTTTTCCTTTTCATGCAAAGCATACCAAGGTAAGTATTATTTTTTCATTATTTATAAACCTCAAGGATCCAATATATTTATTACAATATATTAAATAAAAATGATTTGAAAATAATTAATAAATTATTTTCACATTCAGCTCTGTGACTTTTGACTTACGTTACGTAAGTACGTTAAACAAATGCACATTAAAACAACTACTTCCCGGGCAAATACCTACGCCGGACATTGAATTACATAATGTACACCTGCTGTTGCACATCAATTAAATATTGCATAATGCAACAAATTTTGATCCGAGAAAAATTTCTTTAATGCGAATACAACAAAAGGAACATTACTTAATTTAAGGTCATCTGCAGACACGTGTTTCGGGATCTATCCCTCGTCAGTACAGCTATGCCTTACATAATTCAAAGATGTTAAAATAAATTAATTAAATTAATTCAAATACGATCAGCAAAATTAAATCAATTATATTAAATCAAATTAAACTAAATCAATTTAAATTAAATTAAACCAAATTAATTCAATTTAAATCAAAACCGAATAAAATTAGAACGCACATCCTCTCTGTCCGTCATTACTATCACAGCGCGCGGCAGGTGAGGGTCGCTCTTTTTAATTGATTTGATTCAATTCTTTTCGTTCAATTTTATTCGGTTTTGATTTAAATTGAATTAATTTGGTTTAATTTAATTTAAATTGATTTAGTTTAATTTCATTTAATATAATTGATTAAAAAAAAAACTTCTGAAACCTTTGCACCAATTAAACATAAATAGCAGCATTTAATAGCATGGTTTTCCTAGCAATTAAAATAGAAAAAAAAATCAATTTCATTCTGTCAATTGTTTTTAGTACTTAAATATCATACAAACAAATTAATTAATAGATATTTATACAAACATTAAATCATCTATTCCATTCAATTATTTAACGATGATATAAATGAAATCAAATATGCTAAAAATATCGCAACTCAGAAAATATAAAATTACACTTATTATTATGAGAATAGTAAATTAATTTTTTGTTAGATACTATATTTAACAGCGTAAATTAACCTGAAATTAAGCATATATTCAATCAAATGTGATAATTGTAATTAAATGTATATAAAGCAAACATTAAGGAGTATTTTAATCAGATTTAAAGAACATTAACCTCATATTAAAAAGAAACATACTAACAAATTTTATATTCGATCGAAACGGGCTATACATTTTTAATAAAGTATTAAAACCTTCGAATAACTTTCAATTAAACTTGCATAAAGCTGTCCAACTAAAAAATATAAATTAAATAATTATTTAATTATTTTCCCTTTAGCTACTGTGACATTATGATTTATGTTACATAAGTACTTTAACAAATGTCTAATAATAGACACTTGCTGTTGCATAACAATACCATATTGTATAATGCAACGTAAGGCACAGCTGTATTGGTGAGGGATGAAATCCCGAAACACTTGTCTGCAGATAGCCTTATATTACGTAGCTTTTATTTTCTTTTGTTGTTGTTTTTTGTATTAAATATTTTTGATTCAAAATTGTTGCATTATACTATATGTTATTGTTATGCTATTATTAGACATTTGTTAAAGTACTTATGTAACTTAAGTCATAATGTCACAGTAGCTAAATGTGAAAATAATTTAATTATTTTCAAATTCTTTTTATTTAATTTATTTAAATTAGTGTGACCAAGTGAATAAATCCTTTTTTCCTATTATTAAAAATATAAATATAACCAACCCAACTTTGGTTAAGTCCGCTCAATAATGCCCTGTTAGAATTAATATAATGTTAAATTACAGTTTTATTTTTCATGATCCATTCCCCTCAATCGTTAATCCCTTCGCCTAAGCACAAGAATTATCCCTTTGCACAAATCTACCACCCGCTAATCAACAAATCGCCCAGAATATATTCAAACCTTTTTATATCCGTACTTATAAACCATTTTAAAATTGTGGATCTGTAAATTTGAAAGGGCCTTTTCCGCGTAACGATGATGTCGTGGATTGTAAAACATTCGGCAACGCTGTATCATTTAAATCAAGTTCTTTGTGTGGGCGTTGATACGTTGAAATGGAAATTAACCCTCTGTCTGGAGGATTCGAATTCGCTCTTCCATAACAAAGTTTGTCAAGCAAAACTAAATGTAGAAAGGGAGTTTAAAACAAGTGTATACAGTTTTATAACGTCTAAAATTATTATAAGAGGTGTTTAAAAAACGAGCCAGATATTTTACTTATATCGAAATAAATCAAAATTAATAATCTTGATAAAAGTAATAATTTGCCGTCCTGATTATTAAATTATAAATGATCACCGTTTAAGGATGTATTGTCCTGATCGCTCGCCCTGCCCCCATACGTTCATAACGAAATATTCTGATAATATTGGGGCGGGTAAAACGAATGCACAGGGCAAACTCAAAGGAATTTATTAAAAAGATTCAAAGAATATGTATACCACATTAAAAGTAAAAAACATAGATAAATCCGTTTTAACTAATTATAATTTAAAAACAGGACGTTATTTTCAATAGACAATTTTAGATTATTAAAACAATCATCCCATTATTGATTAATTATGTTGGAAGATATCAAAATACACAAATATAAGGATAAATTATTAATTTTTATTTAACTTTACACAATCAATTGTTAAACCTTTCAAAAGTTCCGAAAAATTGTAAGCCCCTTAACGTTTTCTACATTACGACATCAGATGTATAAGAATAAAATTAGATTTTTCCCTTCTTGTCAGGAATACAGATTGTTCCAAATCAAGTGCGCACCATTGCTAACTTTGTTATTAGTTGAACTAGAGAGTCGGTTACATTTTCGAAGTAGTTATATATTTGTTTCGGGGATTACAACGGTGTAATCAGAAAAATAAACAAAAGAACAATGTGAAGCTTTATTATTTACTTTTCTTGTTAATAATTTGAAAACGCTTCTTTTATTTTGGATTCCAGAAAATTGATTACTACTTACCGACTCCCTAGTTTATAAATGACAACATAGCAATGGTGCATATTTAATTTAGAACAATCTGTATATAATAAGTGCGCCTAGTTGTAAGTCTTAAGATATTCAAAATGCGTGCTTATCACTCGTCATGTATAAAAGTAGAAGTGAAGTATCCAAATCTACATAATTACATATAAGAAATGCTTGTTGTCAAACCTATGGCAGGATTATACTATAAAAAAAGTGAAGTAAGAAATAAAACGTTTTTCATTGTGATTAATTACACCACATAACTAAAACTATTAAGTGAACAGGAGTTAAACAATTAGATTTTTTGTCTTTCTATCATTATTCTTGTTGTTTCTCAATTTTTTGTGTATTTATGAAATGGGTATAAAAGCCATAAAGGTCTCAAGAAGTGGTAATCACCGAAATGTTTGATAATTTTTTATGTTGCCATAATAAGAAAGTTTTGAATTATATTTAACATGTATGCACCTAAAACTTTTGCATGTTATTGATTTTTATATTTTTCATTAGCGAGTGTCATTAGAAATTAATATTCAATGGCAACCTCCCTCTCACCCCCCTCCATGGAAGATATACCTGGATACGCTACTGATTGGATTGAATTTAATCTCGAGATAAATATTTTATACAAAATGTAAATATTATTAATTTCCTTCGTGATTACAGACACAACATACGCAATAAAAACAATAACATTGTATTCCCTCATTGTAAAAACCATTCTTATTATTTCTTTTTTTTATTTGTTTCGTATCACTTGCTCATATCCCGTTAATTCTGTAATGTGATAAATATATATATACATAAACAAAAATAAATCGTCTCATAAACGAGGCCGCTATCGAGACGCTTCGATTTCCTGTCGGGTTATAATAAACCACTTTACTGCGCAAATTCAATTATTCCACAATTAACCTTTGCCTGTTTATATTTCCACTTTATAAATACCGTAATTTGTTGTGTGTATTTTACGTTAGTGACAAGATCCAGGGTAGAATTACGTCCGCTTGATGGTTATAGAATATTTGGCGATGATTTTATTCATTTTAATTATTTTTGAAAAATTCTGTCATTGTCTTGTATTGTATAGTTAGATGCCACTGTCTTTTAACTGGGGTCATCTGAATTTGCTTTCAGAATAAACATAAATATTGTGATAGAGAATGAAGAGTTGGGATTTATTGGGATTGATGGAGATTCTCCATTTATTTTGGGTTAATAGGGAAGGTATGAGGGGATTATATGCAACTGAATTTGTAGCGATTTTTTCAAATAGAGGATTTAGCCGGATATCAATGGGCGCGTTCAGGGAAATTTTAGACATCCAGCGCTGTAGCGCAAAGCGCTTGATGTTCCCTAAACACGCTCTCGAGGTTAAGGATGCTTACGAAAATGTGGTGGTTTTGCTTACAGCAGCACGGCTTGAAAAGCGATCCAGCGGAAAAAATATATGCTTTACCGCTTGATAAAGCGCTGCAGCGCCACACATAAAGCGGTACCGTTCAGCGACACCGCTTTCGTAAAGCGCTGCCGCGCTACAGTTCCCTGAACGCGCCCATTGACAAGGATTTTGGATATTCCATATAGTAGAGAGTTGAGGGGTTAAATAGGGGATTTGTGTGATGCATTTGTGAGCACTCCCAGGGCAAATCGTTATATTACTGATATATTTCTAAGGGTACAGGGGTTGAGATTGTAGAAAAGGATGGCTGCGTAATTTAACAGAGGACGACACATAATTTTTCATGTTGTGACTACAGTTTTGGTACTAATGCCTCGTTGCTTGTATGTTAAACTTTGGGAAATGAGCAGCCTTTTGTTCTATTTATTCGCTTGTTCCGTCGATTCTCTCTTGTTTTCCCTCTCCTCTTCTTGTATTTATGTTTTGGGAATGGATTTTACAGGAAAGTTTTGTATCCTGGGTTATTCCTAAGTACTTACATGAGTGGCAGGGTTGGATGGTGTGGTTACTGTAAAATGAGATATGTTTGGGTTGTGGTATGGAATAAAAAGTTGGGATTTGTTGAGATTAATCGAAATACGCCAACCAACCAAGTCTGGATGGTGTTGATCAGATCCTGGGCACCCTCCAAGAGGTTTAAGGCTTTGGGGTGGATTATAACGAGGACCTTACAATTTCATCCAAACGGTTTTTTCAAAGAAATGATCCCTTAAGTGTTTAACACCAATATTGTGTAAAAAAGAGTTTTTTTTTTATTAATTTTTTCATCAATATCAAGGATAATTTCGACGAAAGTTGAAACTTGTCGGAGAAAATAATCATATTTTTTTGAAACAAAACAATTATATAAAGAATGTCCTGCTAATTTTTGGAAATGGCTTAACCTTAGGTTGCTGAGACCAAAATATGAATACAAAAATTATATTTTATTGATAACAATCGAATGTTCCATTCGATTTGAATAAAATTTACTGTGTTTCTCGCCGGGGGTATCCCTTAGGTATCCGCGCTTGGACGAAATTGCGTCGTCCCGTTATAACGTGAGTAATGAGGGCAGTGTCATAACTGTGGGTCTAGGGATTTATTTAAAAAAGTGTTTGAATTTGGATTGTAATGAACTAAAAGATCATATGGCAGATGCAATAAAGATGCGCCCTGTGAAAGACATTGTTGTGGACTGAATGGATAGGATTGTAAAAGATATTAGTAATTTCTTGAACTTGTGAAAAAAAAAATACTGTTAATTATTTGTTACTACTTAGCAATGACAGAAATTCCTATTAAAACTCGTCGTGTAACAAAATTAATAAATAATGGTAAAAATATATTTAATACGTTTCATTTATATATATATATATATATATATATATCTTTATTCAGACTATATGGATAATTTTAACATGTAGGTGTAAGTCTGTCTGGGCTATCGACCAGAGGTCTTTCTGCCCTGTCGTGAATTTTTGATGAAGTTAAAGAAAAATCTATGCTAGCGAGCTAAACTGTCCTGATGATTTGCGCAAATGAATTGATGAATGGTGATTCTAGGATGTTTGTATTTAAGAAGGATATTAGGATTACGGGGAATACAGAATTTTGTAAGAAGGGCTAGATTATCAGAAATATTGGCATTTTTTTCACTTAAGGCTAATGTACGTTGGGATACGTTTCATTTATTATAATAGCTTACCAAAAAAAGTAACGATCCACACCATTCAGAGGTTAATTTATCATTTCAATAATGCAAAAATTCTTATATTAAATCATAATAATTGGAAAGACAGCGCAAGCACCATCTATTAAAAAAAATATTAAATCTTATATTAAAAATAGTGGCGACATTTTAAATATAAGATTTTTTTAAATTATAATCGCAGTATGTGTTTATTGGAAAATCCAAAAATAAAACTTCAGTTGACATAATACTCTCATTCTCAAAACGATGGCACAGGAATAGAGCCAAGGATTTCCCGATGCAACATTTTCTTATTTTTATTTTTCCGCACGGACAATTTTTCTAGTGTGTTTTTCAATTCAAGGATCCGCGTTGTTACGACCGCTATTACTTACACACGGAGCATTAAATTTATTTTTAAATTCCTACAATAAAAAAGATAGCACAAATAACATATAATAATAAATTATAAATGTAATTATATCAATCCGCAATAAAGTTATTTTAAATTAAATTACTAAAATTATTTAAAATTGTCCAACACTATTTTAAATAATAATACTTTATTACACAATAGATACATTTATCTACTTACAGGTTAACACATACAACAAAATTACTGATCACTGAGGCTTCTACTTCGTTATACATTGTGTAAGATTATAATAAAACACTTTTTTTTAACTTTGTTTGTATAACAGAATTATATATTTAGTGACTATAGTTTCAACAATTTACACTAAAATATTATTATTTAAAATAGTCTAAATTGTTGAAACCATAGTCACTAAATATATAATTCTGTTATACAAACAAAGTTAAAAAAAGTGTTTTATTATAACATACAACAAAAAATAAATTATGCAATATTATTAAAAAAAGATAGATAATAATTGCGAAGCACATATAAAAATAAGTAAAAATGCATTGTACAAGCTGAAATCAATTACAAAAGACACTCATTAACACTCACCATTCACCAAAAATTTTCACATTATTTTGATCATTGTGATAGACCTTAAATATATTAAGTAAGGTAGAGTTGCTAAAAGGGGGTTTTGCAAGAGAATGTTTAACTTGTCCTCTTAGCCAGCCTAGGTACATGCAATTTTATTAGTTGAGTGATCGACGTATCATCAATAAGGTTATTAAATAATTTGTATAAATATAAACATGATAAGCGCTTGTGTCTGTCACTCATAGTTGCAAATTTAAATTCATGTAATAAGCTGGAGTAACTGATCGTATTACCAGGACAAACTTTATATTTCGAAAAATAGGGATATTTTAAAAATGTACGTTGAATACTTTCAGGTAATACAATGTGTTTCCTGTATTGTGGTGATCAAACAATAGAGCAATATTCCAGTTTACTGCATATAAACGTATTGAAGGGCACTTTTAATGTATCGATAGACGTGAAGGACTTGGTATTCCTAATAATAAAATCACTATATTCGTTATTTGATCATTGAAAGTGAGATGGAAATCATACAATATTCCAAGATCTATATAATCTCTGTAAAGAAATACTATTATTATAATCATTGTTCTCCAGAAAACTATATAATGGATTTTATTTAATTTTCTGGAGAACGATATTACACAGCACTTCTTTGTGCTCAGAGATAGAATAATAATTATTACATCAGTCACAGATTGTGTCTAAGTCATATTGTAGAACAACAAAATCGGTATCACATCCAATTCTTCTGAAAATCTAAGTCATCGGCATATAGTAGGTATGACAATTTGATTGAGTTGTAAATATCATTAACTAAAAGCGAATGAAATTATTTAGATTTTGAATTAATTATGAATAATTAAAAAAAAGGCATTAACATTTCGCTTCTACTTGATATTAGGTTATTCGTTAACACAGACTTTTATAAATTTCCTTTAAATTTTAATTTTGGTTGGGACATAATAATAATAATGTCTTTATTTTCCAACCGAAGAACCAACATTAAGAAAAAAATAACTACTAGTTAATTAAATCTAGACTTAAAATTCACTTAATCAAAAATAAGAAAATAAGTTGATTCTTATTGATTCTGTGCAAGATTTTTCAACTTACTCATCTTTTTATTATATTTTTAGTGGATTTAGATACTTTTTGGTCCCGAATTATAATTTCTTCATAAAATGCTTCATTATAAATTAATTGATTGAGTTACGTGAAGATCAAATTAATTCGACGAATAAAGCACTAATAACCTTTCTTCACACTTTTATTTGGATTACCAAATGTACATTTCGGTCACAAAGTGACCATTATCAATGGATTAACACTGTTAGTGTTAATCCAAATAAAAGTGTGAAGAAAGGTTATTAGTGCTTTATTCGTCGAATGATTCATTATAGCTACTACTTATTTAAAGATAATTTATTCTAAATTAATTTAAATTTCTCATTATCGATTTTATGTAACACATCCAGATTCCCAGCGTGATTTCCAAGCACACACAAAGCCGCCGTGAATGAATGATGCAACCCCCTTCTGACCTTGCCTTGTTTGGATGAGGGTGGAAAATTCCCAAACGAGCTCTTGTGCGCGTTTGGCAGCGACGTTGCCGAACTTTCCACGGCGTGCCGGTCCGGACGCGTCGCACAAGTCAAAACAGGAATCAGGTGATCTCATCCAGAGTGTAAACACGGCGCAATAACGAAAGGACGTCCAGGAAATTGGACGGACGGAAGCGTTTTCGATCGGAATTATGCGCGTTTAATATCCCCGGCGAATTGTTTTCATGATAGAAATGAAAATAACGAAACGGGTTATTATTTAAAGTGTGCGCTACTTGTTGCGAGTGGGAGGATTGTTTTCGTTGGGTCACTTGTTGCGAATTGAGAAGATTGTGTTATGAGAAGGTCGCTAGTTTTTTTTTAATTATAAATTTGCAGATGTAATTGCAGAATATTATCAAGAATTCTTGAAAATCATATTCAAAAATAGCAAAAAGATAAATCCTAAATACTTCTTATTGCTTACCATCGAAAATATATTCCCTATAAACATTTTATTTGACTCTAAGTTGGCCTTGCTACGATGATAAAATTGTGTAAGCTTTTTAAAATTAACTTTTGAACGTATCTGGTTGATTATAACGTTCATAAGTGATTTTTAAAAAAGCTTACAAAATTGTATCATGAATTCATAGTTTTTAAAAAATGTTTTTGGGGAAAATCGAGATCTCAGAGTCTAGGGATTCGCGTGAATTGTTCGAATTCAATTATATGCCTTATTTGGAATTGTACTAAATGTATATAGTTAATATAATTTCATTTTTTAACACATTGATTTTTAGTTATACATTTTTGTATAAAATAAATATTTATCATTACAACTGCATCTGAAAATAATTGTTACAATTTAACCCGCTTTTATTAAAGCACTGCACAAGACGAGCAGATGTTCCAAGGCCAGGCATACGTATGGTCTGGGAGTCCTACCCGCTCCGACATTCCGGTAGGTATCTTTTAGCAGGCACTTGTTCAATATAATTTTTAGAATAATAATAATATATTAAAGTCAGGTTGTTACGCTTATGGTTATTATATAGACTAAAAGCCATGGCCATTCTGAACAAAAATTAATTCAAATCCACAAAAAATATGACTGCCAAGAAAACAAGCGAAGAGAGAAACATAATCAACGTGGAATATTCAATTAAACAACTCGAAGCTTATGTACACGAGTAAACCTTACACAATTATGTAAACGCCGCTTACATAAATATTTCATATTCCAGAAGCTTATTTAAACAAAAAAATGTATATTTATCCGTAAAAGAAAAATAATTATTCACACAAGATACTTGTGTTCAATATAAGAGAAAGCAGGTGCAGTTTATGTTTGCACAGGTTTTAACATCAATTACCAACGTCGACTTTGAATAATTAAAGTTAAAAACAAAAAAGGAATTGTAATATTGTTTTTTTTATTAATTTAAATATTACTAAAAGAAAATGTTACGAAATTGAAAATCTTTACTTCTATTACCTAAATTGTAATTATGAAAATTGCATTTATTTTCTTGAATGCTTCTTAGATGATTTTCTTAAAAACATGTTATATTTATGTAGAACAATGATTTAATAATTTTTGTTTATTTTTAATAAATCGGGCAAAAAATAGGGTGAGAGATAGAAATGGAAGTCATTTCCTTGGATGCTTTTTAAATATAAGGGTGGAGGTCCTCTTCCTCTTGCAACTGTAGTTTTATTTACAAATAATGCATTATGGAGTTTCATCAAGTAAAACCACAACCACCGACTATTATTATCATCATCATCGAGTTAAGAATAATCTTTACTCAATTCTTTTATTTTATTCACGTGATTATATTTTCGAATTATTCACAAATTATGAAATATTTATAAAAATGAATTAAATGAAAATAATTTTTAAAACAATTAACAAATTTAATATTTTATTTTGATTTATTACATTTTCTTTTAATTGTAAATTTTATTCTTTTGAAAATACTCATTGTTATTTTTTCCATTCCCATTTTAGAAAGAGTTTCATTCCAAAGTGAAAACAATCATTGAAATATTCGTAATTATGTGCTTTTGAACTTTAGTGGGCTGCTGTATATACACACGAAATCAAAATGCAGTAAACTCTGAGGCTATTTTCGGGACTTGCCTCCCGAAAGTCACCTTTACTGCGTGTTTTTTTTTCCACATCGGTCGCGAGGAACTCGGAGAGAGAAATTATGGATTTAAATAACTTTTTTTGGCCGGCGTGTTAATTGCATACAAAAATAAGTCCCACTTGAAAATATGTCATATTTATGTAAAGAAATGATTAATATTTTCAGTTTTAATGAATCGGATATTAACGGAAAAATAAAGAGAAAGGTACAAATGGAAGTCATTTATCTTGAAAAAATCAAACATTGGAGATACAACATAAGCGATACTCTATCACCAGATAGAGTATCGCTTATGTTGTATCATATTACCACCAGGCAATATTTGAAGCACACACACTTTGTGTATATATTTATGACAAATATGCGAAAACTCTAGCTTTCAAATTTTTCGCCAATTAGATTGTTCTTAAATAGCACTTAAGGTATGCTCATTATACAGCTTATTATTTTGTTTATTTCACAATGTAATAAGTTGCATAAACATATTATACTATGAAAACTAAATAACCTATTTTTTTTATTGATATTAAATAGATTTATTAGATTTATACTTTTAATAAATCCTTAATAAAAACGTCTAATATTTAATGAGTTCTGGGAAATTTTAGATATGTAGCGCTGCAGCGCAAAGCGCTTGATGTTCCCTGAACACGCTTTCGAGGTTTATGGCGGTTTTGTTTACAGCTGCGCGGCTTGAAAAGCAATCAATTGGAAAGAATATATGCTTTACCGCTTGATAAAGCGCTGCAGCGCCACACACAAAACGGTGCCGTTCGGCGACACCGTTTTCGTAAAGCGCTGCAGCGCTACAGTTCCCTGAACGCGCTCATTGTTTTGCCATTTTAAATAATATCTTCAAAATATCTTTCATAAAATTACACTCGAGTTATTTTCAATAGAAATTTGAGTAATGATGTATTAGCCTGTGATGCTTAAGAAAGCATTATTTCTTCATAGAAGTTTCATTTGATCTTCATCCATTCGTTGCAGATTAATTCTGACCAGTATTTGGCATTATGACAAGTGTTGGACAAAATCTAGTAATATATTAAATAAAAATGATTTGAAAATAATTAATAAATTATTTCAATATTTAACTCTGTGACTTTTGACTTACGTTACGTAAGTACGTTAAACAAATGCACATTAAAACAACTACTTCCCGGGCAAATACCCACGCCGGACATTGAATTACATAGATTACATAGTTGTTTTAATGTGCATTTGTTTAACGTACTTACGTAATGTAAGTCAAAAGTCACAGAGCTAAATGTGAAAATAATTTATAAATTATTTTCAAATCATTTTTATTTAATATATTTAAATAACTGTGACCAAGTGAATGAATAATACTCTTTTTTATTTATAAAATCTAGTAATATTAGTAATTGAGTATTTCTAAATGAGCGATTTTAAATAAATAAAGTCAATAAGTAACAATAAATTGATGTTTTTCAATACATAGGGAACAGTTACTGATATTAATAGAATATGTTACATTAATAAAATCGTCATATACTTAATATTGCAGTGTAGTCGAGGACTGCATTTGTTTAAAACTTTAATAATCACTAACGACAATTTCACATAATGTAACGTAATCATTATCTATGATTTTAATAACATGAACATAGCTGCCCTAAAATCTCATAAGTTTAGCCAACATAAAACATATTTCCTTTGCGCGTCGTTAGATGGCGGGCGCAGGCGGGTAATTCAAAAATATCGCCTACAGCAGTAACACAAAAGATCGAAAAAATCGACTTTGCCCATCTCTAATTATGACGATTTACTCGAGTTAAATGCATGTATAAACATCACAATTTTTAGGTTATTTAGCTAAGATATTTTCCATTACTTTTAATTGAAAAATCTAATAAATATCAAACCTATGTCATCTACTTATACGAGAAAGGATAATTTTATTTAAATAAATAAACAGTCTCCACAACCAGCTGACAGAATATAACCTCTTAAAAAGTGATGTGCTTAATACATTTTCAAATATCTCAAAAAATCGTTAAGCTTAGGTATTGTAAAATCTGATACATTTTCTCATAAAATAACATATATAAAATCTAAATCTATAACTAAAAATATGATTCCATTTATAATAAAGAAGTTGGTATTGACTTCAGGCATAACCAGAAGTGATAGAATCTTGAAAACATGTTCATTAGAAAGTATACTGGTTCACATAAATTGTAAATATTTCATTAAAATCTATTAATTGGAAGTCGCCCTATACAGGGACTCATTTAAATAATTGGTTGTTTTGTTGATATCTTAAAAATACGATAATCTTTACAATTACAACATCGTTGTAATCCCGGGAAAAGTTGCTACTGAGTCCGTTAAATTAGCAAAGATTTAACTGAGCCCTTAATTCAATTAATAACAAAGTTAATAATTATATGCAGTGATTTAAAATAACTTGTATACTTTATCAATGTATTGAATTTTATTCTGTCAGTTCAATTTTTTTGCCTCAAAAATCTAATTGAATTCCATTAAAATCCCGCACGATCGACACGCGCTAATTTTCGTTATCGCCCGTTTTACTCATTAACAAACAATTTTCACGCGCTGAAAATAAATTATACAAAAAATAAAACAATTCCATCTCGCCAATCGCTCTTGACCTTAAGAGATTTTATTAATAACAATAAACAATTAAACGTTTACACATTCGCAATCGAATTTACGTATGCAAAAAGATCTACAGCGACAATTGTTTATTTGTTGTCGCGATAAACGCCAATTATACTTATCTGCTAAAGTATTTTTTTTAACAAGCGACCTCGATCCAAATGTTGGGAATAATAATAAATAAATTCGCCGGCTTGTATAAACAGCCGGTTCGCGATTGTGATTTTGTTTTATAGTAGTCACTCCCGTTTCGAGTGGAATATTAATTTTAAATGTGATTAATAATAAAAAAAATTCCAGCGTTGCATTCAATAAAATCCTTTGCAAAATATATAAATATATCAGTAAATAAACCTACGTGTTTACTGATTTTTTCCTCTATTTTGCAAAGGATTTATTTTAATCTGTTATTCATGATTAATTATAAATAAAACACTATTTTTTTACTTTGCTTTATAAACTAAAATTATTTATTTAATGATTACTTTCAATAGGATAACATGTAATTATCAAACTATGATTTTAGTTTACAAAATATGTTAATTATATAAAAAGTGTTTTTGTTATGTAATAAATAATATTGTGAATGAAAGATTTAAGGTCGATAGCCATTTATAAGTTTATATTAAATGTATTGTATAATATATGTATATACCACAATTTAGATGATTGTATATATAAATAATATTATTAAGTAAATTAAAGAGTATCATTTACGCTATGATAGATACAGTGGTGTGCGAATGAAATATGAAAGATATGAAATATTAGAAAATACGATTTTTTTATTTATAAATAGTTACAGATAAATATTTACATATTGTTTAATATTAATTTTAATAGGAAATATGTCCCCCTTTGGCGGAAATTACTTGTTGAATTCTATTAGGGGTAAAATCGGCCAGTCTCTTGCAGTTTTCCAATAACTTGTCATCCGGGAACTATACGACATTTAGAACATCTATTATTTTCTGTTTTTTTGTACTATCCATTTATTCGCAGCCTTGCTTTACAAATAGTCCACAAAATTTCTATTGGGTTTAAATTTGGTGAATTTCCAGATCAATCGAGGCGAGAAATATTACTATCTTTAAAATAGTTTATCATTTTCTTTGGTTTATGGCATAGAGCTAAATGTTTTACCATTCGAAACAACATTTGCCATACCATTAGCTAATTTTTAATCCAGTAAATCTTTATACTTGTTACTATTCATCATTCCTTTATTTGGCATGGATATTCGCGATCCATATAGGAGAAACAACCTTAAAACATTTCCTTCTGGGGATGTTTCATTGTTTGATCACTGGTTCTCAGATTTCTGTCCTGCGATTTCCTGACGTATCGTGACTGCTGGCCCTACATTAAAAAGTGTGTCTTATAACAATACCTTTCTCCAATCATCTGTAGTCCAGATTGGATATTTCTTAGTATAAAGAAGCCTCTTTTCATCATTGGAGTGGTTAACAATTTCTTTATGTGGGATCGGATTGCCTTATTTCCCGATTCCATGTCAGCCATGTCTTATTACCAGTTTTCTTAGGATTAATTTTACAGTTTCTGAGTATAAACGCTTCATCTCTCGCAATTGTTTTCCCTTTTCTTCCACACTTGTCTTTCATTTGAATTTCAACTAACCCATCTCTCGCAATTGTTTTCCCTTTTCTTCCACACTTGCCTTTCATCTGAATTTCAACTAACCCGGTTTCATTCTTTAGTTTTAGAATTTTGTTCACCGCTCCAAACTTACTCCACACTTTTCAATATATCTCTTTGTGTCATAGAACTATACTCCTCTAATGTCACAATCTGTTGATGTTTCCTCGACGTAATATTTATTTTGTAAAACAATGTGATATGTCTTCCCTCTAACAATATTAATTACAAACACTAATTATATCAAATACACGTTGCTTGTATATGATAATATTACGCTTGATAATAACAACCTCATTACCGCCAGACACCTCCACCCCTAATATTAATATATAAAAATATTTGCGCACTTGCATGTACAAATCAATTATAACTTTGATAATGACCGGCAACGATCGAAACACATGTCAGGTTACTGATAATAAAATTATGAAACAATACAAGTGTTTATCTTCTCTCGATACAAGAAAATGTATTGTTCTCATTACTGTAACGCATCACTCAATAAGTCTTAGGTCTAACTTTATTCAATCACTATATTCTCCTTCAAGAGTATGATACATTCATCTGAACGCTCCTCTAACTCTTCGATGCCTTTTGTGTAAAAAAATTGTCTTTGCTCTCAAAATAAGCCTCAGTTTCGGTAATCACTTTTTCATTTGAATCATAATCAATAAAATCACTCTTTTAGATGTTGGATGGAAACAAATACAAATTTAAAGATAACCTAAAAACAAATGCCATTTTTATATGCAGTTTGTATTTCAGAGTTCAAATTCGGAGTCACGAGCTCCGCTTAGTAATCAATCCCATAGAAATCCTGAATTCTGTGCCCTGCTTGAATAAAATGAAATTTCACCATGGTGCAGCAAAATAAGCCGAGCTTATTTTTTAATCGCCGCTTAAGAATTAGACATTTTGAGATGTAATGAAGACTTATATTAACGTTCTGTTTAATAAAAGAGCGCAATTATCTGATATGTATTTCAATTATATAAAATATGTCATCCCCTATCTAAGGGGCCCTACCCACTAAACCACCTCTCTTTTCATCTTGGTTTCCGAGATGAACCAGTTCTGCACTTAAGCGCCTATACATCAGCCCATACTACCCCTTTGCCCGGCGTACCCCATGCCTTCAGCATCTTCGCCATTTTGCCCCGCACTTAATGGCCGCGTCGCTGTCCCTATCCTTCAGCCATGTTTCCGCGCAGTTCTGGTCCGCCCTGGCCGTATGTTCGAGCAGGTCGTGCGCTGCCCTGGACCTATTCGCGTTGAACTGTAACACCCGCATGTTGTTTGTATGGACTCGTCCCTACGCGCCTGTAGACCTCACAGTTCCCGCTCCTCGGATAGTGGCCTAGATCCGTCGCTCCAATCTCCTCGCACAAGAGGCACTTGGGCGGATTCGGGCAATCCTTCTCCATATGCCCCTCTCCCCCGCAACGCCTGCACAGCTCCTGTCTGTCGACGCCTTTGCATGCTCTCGCCATGTGAATAAAGCCTTGGCACCTGAAGTATCTCACAGCCCGCTCGCGTCGTGCTTGAATCCTGCACCCGGTCAGCTCCACCTAGATCCGGTGCTTCCTCATCAGCGCTTCTCCCAGCCCCTTCGGCAAGTCCAGGACCGCTATCCGAAGGGGGCGAACCCCTCCATACTGTCTGATCGGGCCCCTAACCCAGATCTCATCGGAGGACGCTACCTGTCCGAAGAACTTCTCCACCGCAGAGGTTAATTCTGCTACTGTAGCGTCCTCTTCCAGATCCTTGATTTCCACTAGCACTCTTCTGCCCTGTGCTACGGAGACCTTTTCCTCTCCAAACTCTTCAGCCATCATTTTCATTAGATCTTCGGTGGCTTTGGTACCTGTCATCATTTCCACCAAAACGTCTCCCTTCCCCGTCTTCCGCATTGTATTTATTTGGTGTGCCATTCCCTGGTCTAGCCCCACTTTCTCCTTAATCATTTTCGCAGCTTCCGCATAGGTGCCTTCGCCCACTTTCACCAGGATATTATCGTGTTTTGACCTCTTCTTCGAGGCTTCCTTGTTCCCCCTACGCCCCTTCGCGGTCACTCATTCCTCCTTGTCGACCCCTTTAGCTTCCTCTTCACTCCCTGCTTTCATCGCGCCCCTCAGGGTGTACACCACTAACCTTATAGCTCCGTTGGTGCATGCAAATGTCAGCATCTTCCTGGTAATTCTCCAATCCTGCCCGTCCAGTCCCGCACCCAACCTGGGGATTGCCACCTCCTTATGTCCGTGTCTGTCCAGCAGAGTCTTCAGTTCGCTTACGTTATTAAAGAGCGCTTCTCTGCTGGGTTTGTCGCTGTATTTATCCTTGGTGACAATATAATATTCAATCCTGTCTTGTTGCCGCCCCTTAGCCGTTTTCCCCTGACACCTCCGTGATCCGTCTCAGGTGGGTCACTAGGTCGGGTTGCTCTCCCTGCCGTAACAGGGCTTCCTGGTTCCCGAATCGCTCTCTGAAACGGACCGCGATCCCCTTCCCCATTTTCATGTCTGCTGACACACAGTATGCCAGTGGACATCCTTCTGGGGCATCCATGGGATCACCTTCCACTTCTTCAATATGGTCAAAGTATTCATTGGACCAATTTCTCCAAAGTGCCTCGCGGAAACCGGCGAACCCGTTGCCCGCATTCCGCAGTTCCTCTAGTTTAAATTCGGGACGTCCGTTCGATATCAGGGTCGTGGCCGCCCTCTGTTCCTTCCATTTTCTACGCTTACCCTTGGCGTGAAGCTTTTCGTCTGTCTGCGTAGCCTGCGACCTCTACGCGGCCAGCTCGGTGTCCGTGCCGACAATTTTTTTGTTCGGCTTGCTTCCGGCATCCCCTCGTCCGTCTGCAAAGCCTGAGTCCTTTGGGCTATCTGCTCGGTGCCCAAGCCAACCGTGGTTTTGCTCGTCAGTTTCGCAGTACATGCTTCCGGCAGCCTCTCCTGCATTTTTTCCAGAAGGGGTCACAGTTTCTTCATCCCCTCCTTGATTTCCATCTTGGTGTTGCGTTCAATACTATTCTTTATTTCCATCGCCACCCGCATGATCTGGCGTAACATCCCCTCGCCAGTCATGATCTCCTCCATGCCTATCTCCCCGGCGGGGATTCCTTCCCTCATCCTCTATACGTTTTAGTTGTCCTCTTCTATCCCTCCCGACCGACTTTTAAAAATATGTCGCGGTCTCGACATACCCAGTCATCCTGGGTGCCCCCGGCGAGTTTCTCGGCTATCAGACCTCGGATGGCCCCGATTGGCTCGGATTTCAACTCGTATCTTATTATACGCTACTCTATCTATATTCGTGATTTATCCTCGAGGGTGGGGATTGTTTTCAGAAATATGACGCGGTCTTGATCACCCCCGCCATCCTCGATCGCCTCGATGTTCGTGGATTTCGCCCATCACGTGTCTAACCTCCAAATTCTATTTTCCCCGTATAGCTTCATCTCCGGAAATATGTTCGGAAATATGTTGCGGGATCGATAGCTTATACTATCCTAGCCCCCCCTGTCGAGTTTCCCGACAATCAAGCCGCGGATGGCCCCGATTTACTCAGATTTCTGTTCGAATCTTAATATGCCAAACAATAACCTTAATTTTTATTTATCCACGGGAAGTGGGGATTTGTGCTTGAAATATAGCTCGGAATCGGCAGTCCCAGACGTCCTGGACGTCCCCTGCGAGTTTCGCGAAGATCTAGCAGCGGATCGCCTCAATGTTTGCGGATTTCGTGATCAGCACGTGCTCGATTTTCACACTCTCGTGGCAAACTCCGCATCCGCTTTCTCGATTTATATGAAACTTCACACACTTATGTAATACGTTTATATGCACTGATTCGCCGATTTTGAGAATTTTTTATCCACAATATCCGGAGAAATTAAGAAAATCACGGGAGCGTTACGCAAAACGCGTGCGTTTAGCTCGAGATCCCGGATGAACATCAACCTAACCTTCAAGGAGCCCTACCCACTAAGCTAGCTCTCTTTCCGTCTTGTTTTCCGCCCGGAGAACCATTTCTGCATTTTGGCGCCTTTTACTTCCTCCCTTACTTTATGGGTTTCGTTTTGCCTCCGCCATTCTCCTTGCGTCTTCGTCCTTTTTTTGCAGCAGTTTTTTGGTGAACACCGCCAGGGATCCCATTTCTCCTGGAATTTCAACATGAATGGGGTCAGCGTGTCGGTTATCACTTCCTTTCATATCGTCGTGTGCATCGTGCCTCTGTCTATCTGCGTATATTCGGCGCTATCTACTTTTCCTATCTATTTGAGTCGTCCAGTGTGCCTTCTGCTCACCCATCCTTCAATGTCTCGAACAAGCCTTTTCGTCCAATTGCCTTTACCGTCCCCTCCCATTACCCATATCTCCTACCACTTCCGCATTGTTTGCGCGCGAGTTTCTTGTTTGCAACTTCTGGTTCCGCGCCCTCTCTTCTAGCAGGAGATCCGCCAAAATTTCAACTGTTGTGATGGACACTGTACGGTAGGTCCTTGTAATCCGGAGGTCTCCGGATCTTTGTGCCTCTCTAAGCCGCTCCCTAATTCTGGTGACGCCTAAAGCCGTTCCATGCCGGTGTGCCATACAGGAGTTTCGACCGCGCAACGCTAAAAAGTTAAAGAAAAAAATCAATTCTAACTAGCTGAAGTGTCCTGATGATTCGCACAAATGAGTGTTGGGAGGACGTTTATATTTAGGAAGGATATTATTATTACGGGGGATACAGAATTTTGTAAGAAGTGGTGGGTAACAGATTTTAATTTCGTAATTTTTCTTTTTTTCTTTTAAAGAACGTTTAGAAAATTACGCACTTATATTTATTCCAGTGTATCAATCAATACCCGTATCCGGAACGTCGTCCCAAAAGGGTCTTAATTTGGGAAACGCAGCGGGCCCGAGAAATCATTTCCCTCCTCCCACTCTCAAAGCGTTCGGGTTTTATTATTCCAATAATATCATCTTGAAATATTTTCGAGAGATTGAAACGAGATGCCCTGGGGATTCTGAGAATGCGTTTGATTTCCAATAATGTTAAAAGCGTCTCTCGAGGCGTAAAAAATAAGAAGATTGGGAGGCAGAAAAATGTGTGAATATTAAATAGAATATTGATTAGATTTAAATGGGGGATACATTTATTTTTTTAGATGTTTTTTTTTATTTGGATAAATAAAATTTAATATTGAATTGTGAAGATGTTAAAATTTGGCGGTGGGAATGTTCCGATGTTTGATTGTAAAAATATAATTCATATCAAATCATCGAGAAAAATAAATGTCAAAGAAAATAAAATAATAACAAGTCTGTCATTAAAAATTGAATGTAATAAAATAAAAGTGTTCAAGTATTGTTAATTAAATAAAATGTATTACAACAGAGAAGACAAAGTGTGGAACTTTTCAATTTGGAAAGTTGCATTTATTCCTATAAATTAATTAAGGGATTATAAGGAAAAATATTGATATTTGGGACTGCCATTTAACATTTATAAGACGAACTTTGGACTTTGTCTTTACAAACTCAAAAGTCGCTCTCATTTTTTTCAATTTTGTATCGTAGACTATACACAGTTTAAGGTGACATTTTTCTAGGCTTAATCTTCTCAAATTCAAACACCAATTTAAATTTAGGGTAGCATTCTTCCAAACTTAGTCTTCCCAAATTAAAATATCGACCCAAGTTTAGGGTGACATTCTTTTGAACTTAGTATTTCCAAATTAAAAAAACCGAACGAAGTTTTGTGTGGCATTATTTTAATCTAATTTTTATCAAACTCCGACCGAAATTTAAGGTGGTATTCTTCTAAACCTAGTCTTACCAATTTCAAATACTGACAGATTTTTGGTAATTTCAAAACATGTGCTATTACCCATACAGCACAAACAGATTGCTGAAAGTTGCATAAATATTGCACTGCAACCTGCAGTCAAGCATATATTATTGACCATAATATTGCAGATTAGAAGTTTGATTTTCATAATAAAGCTTGTTGTTATAATATTCACTACTAGATTAATAGAACTATACTGAAATAGAGCTCTAGATTATCAATGTCATTTGTAGACAGAGCTCTGAATAATAATCATGTAACTTTAACTGTAGGCATTATCAACGGGGCACCTAGGAAAACACAGGGAAGTAATTGGAATGACGCATCACGATTTCTGTAGGGGCTGCAAAGATGTAAAGGAAGAGGAGACAGTTATCCATTTCCTTGGTTAATTCCCCACCTTAGAAGGGAATAGAGTTCATTTCTTGGGAAATGATAGACCTCGTACCACTCAAGACGGGAGACCTACCCAACTACATTAAGGGTTTTAAGGGTTTTAGAGATCATCCCGTTTGAGGTTATGTCTGATATTACAGAAAAATAATTTTCCGCGCAAACAAAAAAAAAACAAGCCTTTTCCAACAGCCATATCAGTCAATAAAAAAAGAAAATACAAACGGCCGCGAAAACGAGTCTCCCAAAAAACGGAAAGCGCCAGGTGTTTTTTTTTTTCGTTGCCATCTTGGGGTTACTCTTGAAGCCAAGGTCACGACAATGGTTCGCGTTCGAATCTTCCGCGCGTCGCTCTTTCCGCCCGGCCGCGGATAATCGCATTTTTGCCAACTGCACGAAACGGGTTCTACGCCATTATTTATACGCCAATCGATTTTCGCTTCCTCCATATTATCCTGTTGTAATCACGTTTACTTAGAACTGACGGCCATTAATCTTTTCCGAAGATGGATATCGGTTGGATGTTGCGGTCTTTGCGATAATAACGTTAATAATTCATAGCAGTAAATGTTTAATGATTTAATAGTGGGAAATTAAAACGCATCACTAATTTTATTATCCTATAAATAAAAAAAATAAATGTTAAATTAATAACAAAAAAACTACACTGAAGTTTGTTTCGGAAACCAAATTCAACTAAAGTTTGTACCAAAAAAAAATAAAATCAATTGACGTTTGTACCAGAAAGCAAACTCAACTGACCTATGTTCAAATATATAAGAGTTTATGTATGCCTGACATATTACAAAAATAATGAACCAAAAAGATCAACTGACCTATCTTCAAACAAAAATTAACTGAAATGGCTTTTGTACCAAAACAAATTCATTTGACGTTTGTAGTGGAATAAAGTCAATTGAGATATGTGCCAAAAATCAGAACCAACTACTTTTTTTACAGAAACAAAGTCAACTGATGTTTACACGAAAATAAATTCTACTGATCTTTATACGGAAAAATTAAACCCAAATGACATTTGTGTCAAAAGTTTGTACCACAATTGTTTTGTAATTCCGAATGAGGTGGTATAGCGATTGCGACTCGGAGTTATCTTTTTATCAATTGTGTTACTTCAACTTCGTCTAGAGTCGTAATAGACAGGACAGGAGTCATTCGTAATACGCTTCCTGAGATTTTTTTTCCAAAATAATAACGCAAGTGACGTTTGTATCAAAACAAATTCAATGACAATTGTGTTCAAATAAAGTCAATTGACGTTTCTACCAGAAAATAAACTCAACTAACACATATTCCAAAAAAAATAACGCAAACGGGGTTTGTACCAAAAGAAATTATTTGACATTTGTGTTGAAACATTAGAAGCTTACGTTCTTCTAATGCGATTTCTTGAGAAACATACGAAATAAAAATAAGCAGCGTCACTTGACATGTGTCAATCGCACTAGCATCTCTATTTTATTGTTTTATTAAAAAATTATGAATAATTCTGTGATTGAAACAGTCGAAGAAAGAAGAAGAAGAATCATAAATGTAGTTCGAGTTCAGCCAGCAGTAGAAATATGCCTGGTTTTTTACTTGACAATCGATGTCACCGAGAACAACTGTCCTTTAATCCTGATGATTGATTTAATACAGATTGCCATCACAATCAGAAGAGCATTAGAAAGCCTTAAGCCACCGACACTGGGAGGCAAAGTAATTCTCTTCGTCAAAGAATAATTAAGAAAAAATATCTTGGAGAAATCTTCGACAGTGGAATGACGTGGAAAATTTACATCACCGAAACTGCCGAAGTCTTTTTACAGGTTTTCGTGATGTAAGAAATGCAAAAAAAACTGGAAGCTTAACTTCAAAATGTTGAGTATATTGAAATTTTCAAACCGCTTTTCAATTTAATTTATCCGGCAGATTATTCCACGCTTCGAGCATGGTTTAATCACAAGGTGGACCAAATAAATCTGACAGGTGTGGTTTCTGTCCTTTATCAAACGAAAAAAGGTTAGGTAATCACACATTTCATGTTTATTCAGTCTACCTTGGGATTAAACCATGCTCGAAGCGTGGAATAATCTGCGGGATAAATTAATCAAGATGAAATTTGAAAACGTCAACAAACTCAACAGGTGTTTGTTTTAGTATAAAAGTCAAAATCAATTGATGTACTAAAAGTGAAATTGCTTCTTGATTAATTTATCCTATGGTTTAATCCTAGAATAGGTCGAATAAGGCCCAATTTTACAATCCGTAAATAAGACGTAAGTAACGTATTTGCGGAATAAAAGTTGATGTCTATGAATATCTCCATTTTAGTATCAACAAAAAATCAACAGTAACGTTACTTGAGGTTTGTAAAATTGGGTCTAAATGTAACAGCTGTGATGTCATAAGAATTGCACTCTGACAAACTAACTTTTTTGTTTTATAAATGACAGAAACCATACTTATCATGTTTATTCGGTTTACCTTGGTATTAAACCAGGGGTAGGAATTTTTGAACCAAACTTGGCAGAAATGTTTAACTGGTAAAAGGTAGTAATTGTTTAAAATTTTCATTCAAATTATTCCAGTAGCCAATTCAAATTTGACTTTTTGTTTGTTGTTAGAATCGAAATTATCGGGTGTATTTCTTGCGAGATTAAGTCGATTTCGATTTTTTTTTAGTTGCTATTCTTTTCTTTTTGATATCTTCTTTACGTTTTATGCTTAAAGTACCGCAACGTAAAAAATATCGACAACTGAGTGAATTGGACAAAGGTCGCATTTTTGGCTTAAGTAAAGGTTTCTCTGAACTATTCAGAGAAATTGATAATTGCCTTAATCCTCTGTAGTATGGTGTTATCAAGCATGGTCTATCGAAGGTCCAGAACGTCGTAGACGAGGAAGTGGATGAACGAGACAGAAAAATGTGGTCCAGTACCGCCAGCTCCGATTAATGGCATTAAGAGACCGATTCTCGAGTGCAGGATCAATAAGCGATCAATAATTTGGAAAAAAATAGGTCCTGTAACTCTTCGTACAGTTTACCGACGAATTAGATCATTTGGCTTGCAGTCCTATCGACCAATCTTGTGCTTCTGCTAACGGCTCATCAT
Organism: Philonthus spinipes; assembly: GCA_963082785.1. Lineage (NCBI taxonomy): Eukaryota > Metazoa > Arthropoda > Insecta > Coleoptera > Staphylinidae > Philonthus > Philonthus spinipes. The sequence continues at coordinate 17,760,764 of OY720306.1, read as the reverse complement.
CGACAGAAACGTTTGTAGTGATGTACCTTGTCACTGGTTGAGATGGAATGGCATAGAATGGTCTTAAGTAATGAATCCCGATTCTGCTTGGGAATGCAAGATGGTCGCATGAGGTTCAGATGTAAACGTGGATAACGACACCATTTTCATTTTTCTGTTGAGCGGCATATGCACCACTCAGGCCTCAGTTGGTATTCCACCGACATGTTGATGAAGTTGTAGAACCCCATATCCTCCCATTCTTCCAGGAGCTGGAGGACAGCATAATGTCCGTCCCCATATTGCAAAACATTCTAGGGAGCGCTTTGAAGAGTCTAACGTTAATATCTTGCGAATATGTTTGGGATATGATGGGCAGAAGAATCAAGCAATGATCCAATCCTCCAGAGACACTAGAAGCTCTCCTGCATAAACTACAGATTGCCTGGGATGCAATAACTTAGGGAGAAATCAACAGCCTGGTGGAATCCATGCTTAGAAGGGCGCGGGAGTGTGAAACTGATAGGGGTGGCGAAAAACATTATTAATAAATAATGCCTTTATCTTATTATTAATTTATTTGAAATTTTAATCAATTACTACCTTTGACTAGTAAAAAAATTTCTAATAAGTTTGCTCCAAAAATTCCGACCCCTTCTTGGTGTTGCTTTTTTTATGTCACCGGTCTGAAAATGGTTTAATCGGTAGATCGAAGTAAGGTGTGGTGTCGCAAGAATTTCACTCTGATTACCTAACTTTTTTTATTTGACAAATGACTACCTACAGATTAAATCATGTTTGGAGCATGGAATAAACTACGGGATAAATTAATCGAGAAACAGTTAAAAGCGTCAACAAACTCAACTGGAGTTTGTTTTAGTATAAAATCAAAATTAACTGACGCACTTGAATCTGACGGTTTATTCCATTCTTCAAGCATGGTTAAATCCTAGGGTAGATCGAATAAACAATACAGGTGTGGTTTTTGTAATTTATTAAATGAAGTGGAATTATTTTTTTATTTATTTAGTCTTATATAACATCGTTATATGTTCCTCTCTACTTCTCAGTGTGAGGTGTGTGGAATTATTTACTAAAATAATAAATAGACCCATAAATGAAAAAGAGTATTTATTCACTTGGTCATAATTATTTCAATAAATTAAATAAAAATAATTAATAAATTATTAATCATAATAAATGAAAGACGACGCAAGCGCCATCTTTCGCCTAATTTCATGTGGCATTGTCAACGATTTGGGTCTACAAAGTAGACGGTCGAGACTCATTGTTTCGTCCACTAAAGGAAGGCGAACTTGTCCTGTTTATGAGAACATGAAACGAAATGTATTTAATGCACTAGTTCGAAAAACTGAAATGGCCGTTATTAGTTATCCATACGCTAGATAAATGGTGGCTGAACATTTTATAAAATAAATTATTAACTTACGTTACGTAAGTACTTTAAAGTACTTACATAATATAAGTCAAAATGTCACAGGGCTAAATGTGGAAATAACTTATTAATTTTTTTCAAATCATTTTTATTTAATAAATAGACCTATTAATAAACTTTAAAAATTGCTGTTTGTTATTTTCGAAATGCTAAAAAAATATACCAGTAAAATTCATACCACTATTCCTTTTTTTCGTCAAGTGTAAATTTGTATTACTAATTTAACGAAAATAAATACAGACCATGATTAACAGCCAAGTGTGAATTTTACCGGTGGATCCTGTAAATGAATGAAAATTACTGTTACGCAGGTACCAAAAAAATATGAAAAAAACATCAATGATAGAAAACACCTTAACAAGTATATTACAATTTACAACACATAATAACATTTTTTGTAGAAATAAAATGCAATAACTTTATTTTAAATTATAAATCACTAGTATATATGAAGTAATAGAAAAACGTTTTTTTTACATGATCACAGTTATTTAAAATAAATTAAATAAAAATAATTTGAAAATAATTAATTAGTAATCAATCATTTTCCCTCGAGTTCTTTTGCATTAAATATTCTCGAATAAAAAAAGTTACACTATACAATATGTTATTGTTATGCAATGTCTGGAGGATTATAGGCCTGAGAAGTAATTTTAGTAAGTTACGTAACGTAAGTTAATAAGTCACGGTAGCTAAAGGGAAAATAACTTATTAATTAATTATTTTCAAATTATTTTTATTTAATTTATTTATGAAGAATTCCGAACTTGGATGGTATGGACAACTAATAAGAATGCCTGAAGAGAGGTAAACTAAAGTAGTGTGGACGATACGTGAAACCAAACCGAAGAACAGAGGAAGACCGAAAAAACATGGGAAGATAATATACAGAACATACTCAACCGGAACAAATCGAACAACCAAGTGACAAAGTACATGTTAATAAATAGGAAGAAATAGAAAGTGTTTATTGACAATATTATGTGAAGATTTTAACTACAATCTCAACACCCGAAGGGGTAAACACGAGATATAAATGATTATGATGCCTTAATGAAGAACCATACCATACCATCATACCATTTTTTTATTTGGATTTTCTATTAAAAATTAGTTAATGAATTGAGTTACCTGAAGGTTTTCACTCATTTTCTGTACACCTTGTATATATATATATATATATATATATATTTATGTAATGAAGTATTCCGTTGCTACATTTTTTGTAAGAATAAAATTTGTAACTTTGAATTAAATTATAACTCATAAACATGGACGAAGTATTCATTTCATCAATGTCACTAGGTTTGATTGTGTTATACTTAAAACTAGTGGTTCTCAAAGGAGATGATACAAGTTAATCACAAGGGTGGCCCGAAATATTTAATACGTCAATATATTTTTTAAGTATTTTACACATTATCTATGTAAAGTGGGATTTTCTGCACTCCTAAATATTAAAACAAAGAATAGAGAAAGACTAAAGACATTTGAAAATACGTTTTTTTTTTTTAATAACCTTACACTATTTTTATTTTATTACTAACTAGACGTGCTGTGAGTTTTTTCTAATAATTGTCATTCAAAGAAGTTTGAGAACCACTGCTTTAGTAATATTAATAATTAATAAAATAAAACAATAGCAGTAACAATATAAAAATATTTTACCACGGGTTAAGTTAAACTATTTTTGATAAAAACTTAATATCTCAGTCTGTTGGTGAAATTCCGTATCAATACTTTCTTATCAAAGGACAGTTTTTGTAAACTTAAATTACAAAAAAAATGTAAGTAACTCAAATTCAAATTGGACTGTGGAAAGTTTATGCAAATTATAAGAAACGCATAGGTTTAAAAATATTAATATTCATAAGAAAATGACTCAATTCGTTGTTTTTTGTGTATGTAAATATTCCCGAAGGTGCTCAATATTGGCATGATAGAAAAATCACGTACACAATTCGGAATGTGGGTCAATAGCATCGTTTAATAATCACAATTTTTATGAGTTCAATTCACGACAAACAAAATATTGCTTTTTTATGAGATCAATCCTCAATAAATATATAAAAAATCTATATTGATAATATTATACAGTCGAAAATAAAGATTATTTTTTTTTATATTTCACGGAGCTAAATGTGGAAATAATTTATTAATTATTTTCAAATCATTTTTATTTAATATATTTAAGTGTGACTAAGTGAATAAATACTCTTTTCTATTTATTATTTTTTATTAATGAGACGAGTGAGCAATTAAATAAAGAGCTACATAGTAGTAGCATTTTTTTTATTTCGATATTCTTGAAATTCGATCCGGATAATTGGGAATTATTGTATGTTTCAAGCATTCCAAAATATGCCAATAGACGCAGGGTTAGTTAAGATTATACGAACATATAAATAATTCTCCGAATGTAAGGATTTAAACAAAAGTTTTGAATAAAAGCTTCTTGTACATAAACAAGCTTTCATTTAAATGAACCTTCAATATACAGGGTGTTCAATTTACTTAGATAATTGGGTATACTTCTGTTTTCAAATGGAACATCCTATATATTTTCACATTTTTTTTAATTCCTACATTAATTAGAATGAAATTAAATTTTCTGGCAATGGTCAATAAAATTCGATCAATCCCTTTTTCCAACTGCAAAAATTACACTGTAAGTTTTACAAATATCTATTGAAACAACTACTTCCCGAGCATTTACCCAGCTGGACATTGGATTACACTGTTTTCAAATGGAACATCCTATATATTTTCACATTTTTTTAATTCTTACATTAATTAGAATGAAATTAAACAAGAAAATTTCCTGGCAATGATCAATAAAATTCGATCAATCCCCTTTTCCAACTGCAAAAATTACACTGTAAGTTTTACAAACATCGATTGATACAACTACTTCCCGAGCATTTACCCAGCTGGACATTGGATTACACTGTTTTCAAATGGAACATCCTATATATTTTCACATTTTTTTAATTCTTACATTAATTAGAATGAAATTAAACAAGAAAATTTCCTGGCAATGATCAATAAAATTCGATCAATCCCCTTTTCCAACTGCAAAAATTACACTGTAAGTTTTACAAACATCGATTGATACAACTACTTCTCGAGCATTTACCCCGCCGGACATTGGATTACACAATACATATTTGTTTGTTGCATACCAGTACAACTGCGAATTGCAACGGTTTGAGTCGAAAATATTTAATGATAGGAAATAGCAAATAATAGTTACAAAGCTATCTGTATACACGTGTTTCGAAATTTTATTCCTCATCAGTAGAATCTTGCAAATTTTTTTAAATGAAAATATAGGCATTTCTTATTAATATAATTAGGGTTGGTTAAACACCTAAATAATTATTAAATATTAACGAATTTTAAAAAAGTTTCTTTGGCATGAACAAGCTATCATTTAAATATATTTTGAATATAAAGGGTGTTCAAATTAATTTAATTATATACTCACATTTTTGAAATGGAACACCCTTTATATCGCCACGCTGCCCCATCCTGAAAATATTTTTACATTTTTGAATTCTCGCATTAATTCTAAGAACTTTTTGTAGGAAACATTTTTCTATAAAATGCATTGTTTTTAAGTTATAAGAACTTCATAAATTCATAGGATTAAACAAAAAGAAAAATAAATGACAAAATAATTAAGCAAAATTAAAGTAAATGATAAAATAAATGCTACTTTAATTTTGCTTGATTATTTTGTCATTTATTTTTCTTTTTTTTGCCGTTTGGTTCAAATATATCTATTTGTATGTAGGGCAATATTCTTAAATTCAAGAATCTGTATAACTTAAAAATTATGAATAAGGTAAAATTAGAAATTAAAAACTTTGCTGGTATCACGTACACAGTTTATTTGACCGTACAGGCCGAAACTAGTCACAAATAAACTATGCGATACCAGCAAAATGTTTAATTTCAAATTTTACCTAATTGATTTAAACATGTATCATAAAGTAATGGAACCATCAAATATATTAAAAATTCTAAATTCTAAAAGAAAAATAATAATTTCTAGAATCCTTTCAATTCAAAAGTATGAAAATATACAGGATGTTTCGTTTTAAAAAGGGAAGATTACCAACTGTTCATTGTAAATTGAACACCCTGTATATTAAAAATATTTTTGAATGAAAGCTTGTTTATGTACAAGAAGCTTTTATTCAACTGTTTTTAAATCCTTATATTTGGAGAATTATTTAGATGTTCATATAATCTTAACTAAACCTGCGTCTATTGGCATATTTTGGAATGCTTGAAACATACAATAATTCCCAATTATCCGGATCGAATAACAAGAATATCGAAATAAAAAATGCTACTGCTATATAGCTCTTTAATTGCTCACTCGTCTCATTAATAAATAAAATAATAATCTTGATAATTCTTTCGACTGTATAATATTATTAATATATATTTTTATATTTATCTTTACATTATATTCTTTTATTTTTCGAAAAATACATAATTTTGTCTCAAAACAATTTGTTGCAAAGAATGGATTCGATGTTTATTTCTTATTCAATCAATTATTTTTTTTATTTTATAACTTAAAAAATAATATACATTTTATAAACAAATATTCCTACAAAATATCCTTGCAATTAATGTTTGAATTAAAAAAAATGAATTAAAAAATGTGAGTATCTAATTAAATTGAACATACTGTATATTGAAAATATATTTAAATGACAGCTTGTTTATGCCAAAGAAACTTTTACTAGAAACATTTTTTTTTAATTTGTTAATATTTAAAAATTATTTAGGTTGTTAACCAACCATGTATTTAATATTTTCATTTAAATTTTGCAATAATAAAGTTTCTGAAAGAGTAGGCGGAGTTTAGTCAGTATTATCTGTTACATTTAATAATATTGAGTTAGGGATATTGTTATGGAATCAGTGACTTTTGTACCTCACAATTCTCAAAGCTTATCTAGAAATAGTAGTTTTAAATTCCAAGTGCGATTTTAATATCGGTTTTCATGATCAAGGGGAGAGAGTAATATAACTTGTATTTATTATACGCAAAACCTCTGAGGAAAATAGCACTTTTATATTTTGGTAGTGAAATTAGTTTCTTAAATCTGATCTTGATATTTAGTTTGAAAAACAATCCGATGGTGTAGGCAAGAAGTGATTGTAAGATTTGTTATTTTATGGTACAATGGGTAGGAGTGTAGTTTTCTTCGATCAACCATATTTAGCAAATTAAAGTTGGCATACTTTCCATTAATGTGATTGTACTTTCTTATTCAAAAAATTAACCTTATACAGGACTTTTGGACTTTCTGTATACGATCCTTCGCTATATTATCTAAACAAGCACTATAAACAAAATCAGAAAAAAATATGTAACTAAACATCAAAGTATCAAAGAATACGTTTAGTACTTTTATTTAATATTCTCATATTTGAGTATATGGTATAACTTGAATGTATTAATACCTCCAGTTTTTAGTAGTAGTAAATATCTTTAATCAAGTAGGTAAAATTAAATACGTGGTTTGTTTCACAATAAACCACGTGTTTAATTTTACCTAATTGTTTAAACATGTTTCACCAAGTGTTAAGTGAGAAATTAATTCAACAGAAAATATCATTATTATCATACATTTGTACAATAGTTTAAAATAATACATTAAGTAGTACATTTTTATTTTGATAAATGGCTATTGGCCTTTCTGCCAAGGTTGATGATTTTTGTGGATTATGCTCAATTTTTATTTATTTTTTTTTTTCAGCAAAAAGAAAAACAACAAAACGCCTACTTTCCAGGGATGAGAAATCTGCCCACGCATTCAAACAACATATAATATTTTTTGGAGAAGGCACAACTCATTCTAGGATGTTATGACAACGCTCACCATATGGTTTGGAGTAGCACAGATATAAACAATAGATACTTTGAAATTAACATCAAGATATGGAAGCAAAGCTTTATTTGACCAATTTTTAAAAGTGGTGATAGAGAAAATGTTTCAAATTACAGAGGAGTTTCAATCCAGTCTATAATACCAAAACTATTCGATAAAATTCAAATTATGTTTTCTTGTAGGAGTGTTATATCAGACGAGCAACACGGTTTTTGCTCTGGGAGGTCTACGGTATCAAATTTACTAGTATACAATGCTAACATTATTACTTCATTTGAAAATAGTTGTCAGGTTGATGCTGTGTATACTGACTTCTCTAAAGCGTTCGACCGTGTTTCTCATTCTATATTGATAAATAAATTGGAACATACGGGCTTTGGATCATCGGTAACTAAGTGACTCTATAGTTTTTTGTATGGTAGGATACAATATGTAAAAATTAACAACTTCATCTCTAGAGCTATAACGTCACTTCGGGTGTTCCTCAAGGATCTCACTGCGGCCCAATCTTGTTCCTGTTATTTATTAATGATTTGAATAAATACATAAAATGTTGTATTTATTCGCAGACGATTTAAAGATTTTTCGGGAAATAAATAATAGTTCTGATATCACGCTCTTACAAGACGACGTAAATAATATTAACGATTGGTGTGTGGATAATGATTTGTTTCTGAATATTAGTAAATGTTCATCAATATCTTTTGAAAGAGGTGATATTTAAAAAAATATTTACTCTATCAACTGTATCGACCTACCATCTGTCGATCATATTAAAGATCTTGGAGTAATATTTGACACTAGACTAACATTTTATAAACATATTGATACTATCTGTTGCAAATCATTACAGACACTTGGTTTTATTACTCGTTTTCCTAAGGACTTTTCTGTGAATACTCAAAAACTACTTTTTATCACATTAGTGAGATCACAACTAGAATATGCTTCTTTTATTTGGTCTCCTTATTATAATGTCAAAATTAATCAAATCGAACGAGTTCAGAATAAGTTCCTATTGTCAATATCATTCAAAAATGGGGTTAGTAGGGTTAACTATAGTCGTAGTTATATGTTGGCCTAGCTTCAATTGAATTCATTGCGAGAAAGGCGTGTGTATGTTGATCTGTGTGTACTGTACAAAATTGTACATAGTTTGATAAATTGCAGCGAGCTATTGGGTTTGTTAAAATTTAATATTCCATCTAAAACAAGACATACCGAAATATTTCATGAAGATTTTTATCGTACAAACTATACCTGATACAGCTCGATAAATCGAATGTTAAAAACATGTAACTTGATTTGTTCTTCGCCTAATTTTATATTTTATGATTCATCATTTCGCAAATTTAAGTACCATTTAAAATTAATTGATTTGTCGGCGGTTATTTCTGATATTTCATAAGCGTATCTTCTATATCGTGTAGATCTTTAGTTTTTGTTTTTGTTCATCAATGTATATGAATTATTGTGGAGTTGTAGAATTAGTTACTATAATTTGTATGTTATTTACTTTAAATTTTTTGTTATGAATTTTGTAAAATGGCATTGCCGTAAAATAAATAAATAAAATATATCAGTCTCCAGTTCTTAATATTGTTAGTCGCACGTTCCGAGACCAAGGTAATGTAATTGTGTATTAACTTTGTTGCAAATTGAGAGATTAGTTGTTAGAACAAAATCAAGGATGCACCTCAAGCAGAAACAGAAGGTAAGAAAAAAAACTTAATAAGTCAAAGTTTTTCCAATTTTATATCGGCCTTTCTTCCTTTCTTTGAATTATAATGATGATGGGAATTTATTTTTTCTAAAATTAAATAATTGTTATAAGTTATGTTTAAATTCATCCCAAACATTCTATGAGATACACTCGATGACTTTTTAAAAAAAAATGTTTTAATTAAAGTTTCCAATCTTAAGTTTCTCTTTGATTTGGTCTACTATGATCTTTTTTTTATCTTCTGGTTTTAGTTATTATAACATTCAAAGATTTCTATTTATTTGAATGTTATAAAAACTAAAAGTAGAAGATAAGAAAAAAAATATAATAGACCAAATCAGAAAACTTAAGATTGGAAACTTTAATTAAAACAATGGTCAAAAAAGACATCAAATGGTAGCCTACGCTTTACGAGGTTATAAAAAAGATAATGCTGTATCAAAAAAAAAAATGGTTTTAATCATCACATTTGAATCACATATAAAAAATTATCTCAAATAAACAATATCCCTTATCTCGTTGCACGGTTTAAGGTGAAAATCCGTTCTCGAACCAGTTACGCGTTGATCACGGGATTTCTTCCGGAAACGCTGTTCAATTGTCGGAGCGGTTATCTCGCAGGGAGCCGATAGCGTTGGAAAATTTCTAAATATTTTCGAGTCGCAGTCTCTTTGCGGTGAACAATGGAACAACGCCGGGAATTTTACGGTCTTTAAGTGCGCATTAATTGCCGATGGTGCTATCGATTCCGCACAATGGAATTGTTTCTCTTGCCTTTTTTTCTTCTTCTTCTTTCAAATTGAATGATCTGCGTAATTAACCGCAGGAGTGACACAGAACTTTTCTGAAAAGAATAAGCGATGAAGGATAAGTTGCCGATGATTCAGATGTGGATTAATTGTTTGTTTTGTGCGTTTTGTAGATTTTATTAAAATCGATAAATATATACAATTTTTATTTAGATATCTATACATGTTAAAATTAAACAATCTATTTTATTATTTCCAAAGTTGCTATCGACATCAGCCAAAAGTCACTGTCTTATGTGTCATGACTGTTTTTTAGTCCTCGATGAAAAATGAAATGAAAGTATGAATAGTGGATTCAGGATGGCGAAATTTTGAAAAGATTTTTTTATGGTTTACGGAATTTGTGGCAAATTTTTGGAAAAGTTGGGACAATATTTGGGAAATTGGGATTATCCCAATTTCCCAAATATTGTCTAGTTTTATCATATAGTGTGTTGGGTGGGTTATGTGAAGGTTTTAATTAAAAATTTAAATAAAATAATAAATAATAATAAAGGATTAAATGTATATTTTCGAGTTTACGTGAAGTGATTGATCACAAAATAGAAAGACTGTTATTCCTTACTTCACTTTTTAAAAAGTGAAGTAAGGAATAACAGTCTTTTTATTTTATAATAAAGGATTAATAAAATTTAAATAATTTAATTTTATTTAGCCACCGTAACATTTTGACTTATGTTACATAAGTAATTTTTTAATTATTTTCAAATTATTTTTATTTAATTTATTTAAATAACAGTGACTAAGTGAACGAATAATCTTTTCTAAAGTTTGAATATTAATTGTGATTTTTGTTGGTGCAAATTTCCTCAATCTTCAATCACTTCTATAAATTATATACACTTAATGAATAATCTTTACATACCTAATAACAACTTGCAACCTTCAATTATTAACACTAGAGGAAAAAAAATAAAACCCAATCATCATTATAACTAAAATTATTCAACATCTTCGCATACCCTTCGCACTCGTTCCATACGATCCTAATTAAAATCGCTAATTATGAGCAAAGCAGATGCAAATATAATCATAACTGCACTTTCTAATGCAACGAATAAAACTCGGCGCTTTTTCCGTTAGTTAAACACGAGAGAACGCTTCGAAATAAAATAACGAAAAAGTAAACACACGCGCGAATAAATTGTTTTCAATTACAAAATGGAAAACGGCGAGGCATTCATTTAATATGGGCGATAAATAAATTTCAATTCGTAAAATGTGTAATTATCTATTCTGTGATGGATTCTGAATGAATTACGATTGATATCAACTGATATCAATAGGATGTTAAGAGAAAACAGAGAGGATTTCTAGTTTAATTTAAAAATGGACTTACTTGTTCAAAAAATATAATGTTTTTTTTTTTTTAATAAGCGTTTTATTTCATACGTTTCATCTGCATTAAGTTCAGTCGTTCATTAGTGATGGGCAAAATCGAATAAAAATTTAATTCACAAAATTCTTGTATTTTAAGAAGTATCGGGTATGTGGCTATGATAATATTTTATTGCTTAATTCACAAAATTATTGTATTTTAAAAATACTGATAAGTATCTGGTATGTGTAATATTTTATTGCTTAATCGATTTAATATTGAATCACTATAACATAGTGGAAATATGTCATGTTTCATTTGTATATAAGTTAATTCACAACCAAATTGATTGTTTCGATATTTTAAAATAGATTAGGCAACTAACAAGACAGTAACGGGCGACATTGACATGATAAACATTTTCGCAACGCACTTTTTTAAACTCTTATACGTTTCCCGTCAACATAGAATATGACAATAATTCGCTAGCACTTGTTAATTCCTGATACATGTCTTTCAAATCCAACCAATTCCCTCACACCCCAGATGACGAGGTAGAGAAAGAAGAATATTTTGCAAATCTCCATAAAGGTAAAATCACGGCTCCTGGGTCCAATATTTCCAGACTTGTCCTAAAATCCCTTTACAATCATATCCATACTAGTATACAAATATTTACCTACATATATTCTGGTCAAAAATTCGAAACAGAATGAAAAAAAAAAGGCATAATCACTTGCCTTCTCAAATACGGCAATCCTTAGATCCAAACAGCTTTCGACCTATCACCCTACTCCTTGTTATCAAATTTTATTTTTGTAAATCACTACACTAGAAACTTACTCACTAATCTTACTACTCCTTGTCTTAGGAAAGCTTAGAAACTCTTAAAAATCATATCCAATGACATCCCTCCTTATCAGTTCGGCTTCCTTGAACATTGATACACTACTTTACCTCTATCGATCCTCACATCAAATTGTCAGACAGCAAGTCTCGAGGGCAAACATTCCGCCATCTTATTTTTAGATATTACAAAAGGCATTTGTCTCCATTTGACACCGAGGCTTATTATACAAGTGCAATTCACTGAATATCTCACTACACTTGATTAAATTCCTTGAAAACTTCCTAAATAAAAAATCACTTCAAGTTAAAATACGACAGATCTTCTCCAAAACCTTTATTCACGAATAAGAACTACCCCAAGGTTCCCCCTTATCACCATTCCTCTATAATCTCCTAAAACACGACATATACCACTTTGATCCTAAACATATCGATAAAACTGCTTACCATCTTTATGCCGATGATACAGCATTAATATCACACGTTTCTACTCTTCCTAAAGCCCTGTCTTATTGACATCCTGCAAACATGGTTCGCGAAATGGCGCATTTCATTTAATCCACAATTTTCCTTTTTCGATCACAATAAATAACCAATACATTAATCCAGCATCCAATTGTAAATGCCTAGGCATATTTTTTAGTGTTGGGCAAAATTGAATAATATTAGTAATTGAGTATTACTAAATGTGTCATTTTAAGTATTTAAAACGAAAAAGTAACTTCAAATTTATCTTTATTAATAAATGGGAAGTTATTTCTGATATATTTATAATAAGTAACATTCATAAAATTACAATATACTGAATTTAGAAATAATAAAAGATCGACTTTGCTCATCACTAATATTTTTAGACCCTAAATATCATTCCACAATCCCAAAAACCAAGGTCAAGTATAGGGCGGCACATTTTAGAAGCTTAACTTACAAGCTTAGTTTTATTCATTATTTATTTCATTATTTATTAGTTTTATTCAGTTTCTTGGGCTCGAACAATATAATTTAATTTACAATTCGTATGATCGTATTTTGGACTTAGTCTTTAGTAACTCACATTGTGTAATCAGTCGTGTTCATGATCCACTAATTGCTGAAGATAAACACCATCCCTCGCTTGAACTTAATATCGGTTTGTCTGTAGATACAAGTAATGCTCATTCATCAGCAATTTTCAAAAATAATGTCTCTAATCGCTCTTTCAATTTTAAGAAAGCTAATTTTATTGATTTATACAACTCAATTCTTGCAATAGATTGGTCTGATATCCTTACTATCCAATCTGTAGAAAACGCGTGTTCGTTCTTTTACACAAAATTGTATGAAGTATTTCATGACAATGTCCTTTTCGTTCCTAAAAGTTCTTGTAAATTTCCTCCTTGGTTTTCAGGTAAGCTTAGAAGTAAGATTCGGGTGAAAAATAAATATTTGAAGTTAAAATATTCGAATCCCCTCTCCCAGTTCTTTAAAATTAGATACTCTAAATTAAGGTCTGAAATAAAACTGCTTTCTAAAGCTGATTATACCTCTTTTATAAGTGATACTGAAACCAAGATTTCCAAGGAATTGGGCAAGTTCTGGAACTTTATCAATTGCATTCTCCATGAATCTATCCCTCCTGTCATGGAATAATAAAAATCTTTCTTTATCTTCACCACTTGATATAGTGAATGCATTTGCTGCACACTTCTCTAAATCATTTACTGTTTCCACTAAACCTATTATTAATGCTGTTTATAATAACCTTAACACTGTAAATGATTTTATTAGCATTTCTAAGGTTACAGATGATTTAGTAATTGATGCCTTTAGTAAGCTAAGCAATAAAGTCACCGCGGGCCTTGATGGTATCCCTGCGGTAATACTTAAGGATTGCCGCAATATGCTTGCATTTTCTCTATTTCATATATTTAATTTATGTCTCCTTCACAATATCGTTCGTTCCTGGCTGCTGGAAAAGAACGCTCATTGTACCCGTTTTTAAATCTGGTAATAAAAGAGATGTCCTTAATTATCGGCCTATAGCTATCATCTCTAATGTTGCAAAATGCTTTGAGTTGATATTATGTAAATTCATAAATCCCTACATTAATAACAAATTATCATCTAGGCAAAATGGGTTTAGACCCAATAAATCAAAGTTATCCAACATTTTGCAAATGACGCAAACTCTCTTCTCTGATTATTTAGACAACCGTATCCAAGTCGACGTTATTTACACCGATATATCAAAAGCTTTTGATAGAATCGACCACGGTATACTTGTAAATAAGCTTAGCCTACTTGTCTCCCAATAAACCTTTGTAATTTGCTTTACAATTACCTTACCAACAGACTGTTATTTGTAGAATACAAAGGGTTTAAGTCTCATCAATGTATTGCTTCTTCGGGTGTCCCCCGAGGCTTCAACCTCGGACCGGTACTGTTTAATTGCTTTATAAATGATATTGCTGATGTAGTTCATCATAACATATTAATGTTTACTGATGATTTGAAAATTTACCATCCTATAAATACTTTAGACGATTGTGTGTATCTTCAGCATAATCTCGACCTTATAGTAACGTGGTGCAAGAACAACAGCCTCAGTTTAAACGTTTTAAAATGTAAGACACTGTCTTTTACTGGGAATAAGTCACAAATAACGTTCGATTATATGATTAATGGTTCTGTGTTATCCCATGTTGAGACTTTCAAAGACTTGGGAGTGTTATTTGACAAGAAACTATCTTTTAATAGTTATGTCATGAAAGTAGTGTCGACCGCTAATCGATCGTTAGGCTTTATAATACGAAATACTAAACCTTTTAAGAATATAAGAATATCGATGCCATTAAAATACTATACTATTCGTTTGTAAGATCTAAACTTGAATATGCCTGTTGCGTTTGGGATCCATACTACGCAAAATATTCTTTGATGCTCGGGGCCATCCAGAAGAAATTTGTCAAATATCTTCACTTTAAAAAGTTTGGTTCATATCCTGGGACTGATTATAATTATATTGAACTATTGAATTCAACTTACATTCCTTAGAATAATCGACGTAAGTCACATGTAGTGACCACCTTGTATAAAATACTCAACAATCGTATGGATTGCTCTGACTTACTTGCACGAATTAATATTAATGTACCTGTTAATATAAGGAACAAACGTCTTTTCCAGTTATCAATCCCAAATACAAATATTATGCTTAAGTCCCCAGTATATTCAATGTATTCATTATATAATAATGTATTATCACTTCATCCGGATATTGACATATTTAATGGCATATCATCAAAGGCGTTCTTCGACTTTATTGTTGAGTATTTAGAATAATTTGCGCTCATATTGTTTGAATTTTTGCGTCTACTGTCTTTTTCATTATTGTTTAGTGTTAATCTTTATTTTGCAATGTTTCATATCTTGTAATCAATCTGTAACTAAACTCGTCCGTTGACTGAAGTAAATAAATAAATTAGTACCAAAACAGCTGTACATATTTACAAAATGGCGTGTCGCCCTTTGTTAGATTACGCAGCCATCCTTTATTACCATCCCCACCCAGTTACCTTGCAAAACATGCAAATTGCAAAAATATCAGCCCTTAGAGTGCTAACTAAAATCAGACACTCCCCAGAATCCTTTACATATGAACACTCCTATATGAACTCACAAATATCACTCCTATTAATTAAAGACTTTCCTTCCCATCTCAAAAATTTGCCTCAAATCCCATAAACATAGAACTAAACTCCCTCGTAACAGAAATATAAATTCCAAACGTAAGCTCCCTAGTATAACCCTTCATGAATTCATTACTTCATTTCACAACATTCAAGACAGTTAAGTGACATGGACTTTTGATATAGACTATTAACCATCATCACATTTTTCCGTATATTTTGATAAGAACGAAAACACAAAATCCAGATGGAAAGACCATTGGTCGATAACCTTTATAATATATATTATAATAATTTATATTATATGTAGATTATGTATTACGTTTGTCAATAAAGATTATATATATATTATATAAAACAGATTAATGTTATTACTCCATCTTTCAGTAGCAGAAATGGATCGACATTTTATGTTACTTTTAATAGAATAATGTCGGGGTTAATTAAAATCACCTATAAGTGTAATGTCCAACGTATTCAATGGTATCAATTCAACCTGCGATTGATTTTATGACGACTTTGGGCAATAAAATTTGTTTATTATATAAATAATTAAAATATTTTATAAATCGCGCAAAAAGTCATATAATGTCTTATTTTTTATTGTGATAGTTATTTTCGATCTAGAGACGACTCACTTCATATGTTCGGACATATGAAGTGAGTCGTTCCTCTCTAGATCGAAAATAACTGTCACAATAAAAAATAAGTCATTATATGACTTTTTGCGCGATTTTTATGTTTTCTCAAAACAAACTATCTAACTTATTCGCTTGAATCTCAACATAGTTCCTTGCTATTTCGGATTTAAATAAAGTATTTTATTTTATGACTATGTTTCTACATTGCTATTTGTTTACAAATATATGTTTGCGCCAGGTGCAAAAAAATCGAAGCGTCCACCGGTACTCTTCATTGATTTTTTTATTGACATTTTATGTATTTCTTTAATTTTGGATACGACTTTCCCTTCAGTATTGTTAACTTATATATTTTTTACATTTTCTTCTCGCTTCATCCTCTCATCTTTCCCGTTTTTGTAAAATTTGTATTTTATTTTCTAAAAACAAGAGAGTCGGATCTTAAGAGTGTTCGTCACGAATTGGCCTTGAAGCTCTCTTATTGGAGTTGTTAACATATATCCACATTTCTACCGAGTTTATTAATTGAATAATGGACTGCGGTTTTTTATACTTAATCTTGTGTTATTTGACTAGAAGTTGCATAAACTTACATTTTTATAACAATTTTCGTTTTTGTTATAAAAAAATATTACGGTCCATTCAATTTCAACTAATTTTCCCAGTTTTATTATAAAATTCGGTGAATATATTGAATGCAATTCTATGTTTTTATTCTGTATTTTTGTTATCTGTTTTTATATTTTAAGCTAGCTGTTAAACAAATCTTTATTTAATATTAATAGTATCCGAAATTTTGATACCAAATCGCGCAAACCACATTATGTAAACTTTTAATTGTAGACTCATTCAACGCTTGATGAAACATTTTTTAAATCACTAAATTTAAACTTGGTTTAAAAATATAAATAAAACACTTGATTAGTGCTCCACTGTTTTTATTTAAAAAAACTGACTAAAAATAAATAACAAACCAACATTATGGTTTGTTATTTTGTTATATAATTTTAATATGTTTATATTGTGCCTTTGTATATTAGAGATATCCGTGAATAAATATTATTATTATTACAGTAACGTAACAGTTCTAAATTAAAATCCACTTTAATGTAATTTTATAAACCTACAATAAAGCAATTACCATTTAAGTTTATTGCAATTACACATTCTTAAACATAAGCTGCCGTTTATTTTCTCTGAAATTTAAAGAATAGCTTAATAACTGGATAAACATAAGCTGCCATTCATTTCCTTTAGAATTTTATATAAAAAAAAAACATAAAAAGTGGTAAAAGTGGTGTTTTATTAATCATATTCATTAATTTATCCGGCGTTTCTGGTAAAACTGGTTCCAGAACTCCAAGATTAAAAGGGAATAAACAACACACTACAGACACACACACTTCATATGTATACCTGCGGAAGTTGATGCGCAAGGCCAAACAAACACCGTCTCGCACAAGAAAGTTATGATTCAAAGCATTGACGAGAAAACAGTCTCATTGTCATCCAGTTAATTTCGCCGTCCGAAGCCTAAAATTACTTCCGAGCGCGCCAGGCATGTGCTGAGTCACGTACGCCACTGTATTTTCTGCAGGTAAACATTTCGTTTACTTTGTGGACACGTTTCCTCATTTTGTTTACATTTCTGAAAACGAAAAAAAAAAAAAAACAAGTAAATAATAATAAAGGAAAAACGAGTAGCCACTACATTGAATGAAGATATTTTTAGAGACGATTCTGTAAAGGAAAACACTTGTTTTGTTACATATTATGGTTCCACAAAAAAAATCTGAATAAGAATTGGATATATTAAATGAAGGTGTTGAAGAAGCTGATACGTTTTGATTTACTTAAAAAAACAATAAACATAAGTGTTACTAATAACAAGTTAATTATATTTATTAAAACTTCATGTACTGAAGATGGAAACATAGTTTCCGAAATATATTTAGTTAAATAAGTAGGAGAAAGTACAAGCATTTTTATTGAAATAATTAAAGTCTCAAAGTCTCCACAATCAACATAAAGAAGATTAGAACAGTTGATTATTAATTATCATATCTCTGTCACATACATTTTCAGATCGCGATTCGATTCACCATTATTCAAGGCCCGGTCCGCGTTGACACATTGACCTCCAAACAAAAAGAAACGAAATAAATAAAAAAATCGACCAATTAAACTCGAATTTTATCGGTTGCAAAATCGATGCGTAGAATTTTAAAAGTCGCCGGTTCTTTTTCTCCTTAGGCTAATTTGTTTTCGAGAAAGAGAGGCTGAATGGTATTGGGCCGGTTTTTTATTTCTAAGCGAGTTTCAGAATAGCGAATTGTTTACAAATACACAATGTTTACGCGAATGCTTAAGTGTGTCTAGAGTGAAATGTTATTATCACCCGGTAAACCTTGAGACATGCCCACGGATTTCTTTTTTTGAGAATACGCGATACGTTTCGTGTAGTCTCAATGGTTCGGGGAATTTTTAGCAAGTGGAAAGGTATTGAGAGGTTTCTTGAAAATTAATGTTTTGAGGTGCATGGTTTGAGGAAAGTGAGTTAAGAATATTCTGAACATGTTTTAAGCCTTTTTTGTCGGTATATAGTTAACTAGTTAGTGGAATTATTCCCTTTTTCTTTACATATAATAATCAATACATTAATATTATAATTGGAAAGATAATGTAAGCGCCATCTATTGCCTAATTTCAAGTGGTATCGTCAACAATTTAGGTTTACAAGGTAGACGACTAAGAATCTTTCTTTCATCCACTAAAGGAAGGCAAACTTATTCTGTTTATGAGAACAGGAAACGAAATTCATTCAATAAAATGTTCAACCATCATTCATGTAGCGTATCTTTCCAATTATTATGATTCATATCAGGTTATTTAATCACAACACAAGATCTGTTCAACCACCTTCATCAAGGCATTGTGCATGAAACACACTGATCTGTTGAGGTCCGAAACACCGAAATGGTCATCACCATTTGTAGTTGACCACTTTATTAAACTAATACAAACTAATGATAATAAATAAATAAATAACATTGAAAATTAGTGGCGAAGTTCATTTTAACATTTTAATATTTGCTAATTTTTAACTTAACTACGACTACAACTAAAAACTAAATGCTACAATCCAATGCTATAATGATTTCTATACTTCAATCAACAGTTGATCAAGTACAAATGTGTGCTTTACCGATAAAATTAACGAAATCGTGAACTTTATATTGGATTCCATTTTTTGACTGCAAAGACACGCTTAATGATGGCTTGATAAACACAGTCTTCTTCGTTCGAATTGAAAGTTGTTCATTTAGAACATAATCCATATTTTTTGGGTGAAAGTACTGATATTGGGAACCGGAAGGCCGATGCATTGGCTGGAGTTGCGGCTAGTATGATCATTTACACGCCCGGCACACTGATGCGCCCCCCTCTAAGTTCCCTATATGAATCATTGCATCACTGTACTTTAAAGAAATTTAGATGTAGATGGGTTGATGTAACAGGCTGTAGACTTTCTAAGGAAAGTCGGTTCCCAAATGAAAGATCAGCTAATCATTACCTGCGGCTGTCCAGAAAGAACTTAAAACATATCACAGCTGTTCTGACTGGACATTGCAGACATAACACCTCCACAGATTGAGGATTATAGAATCAGATTGTAGAGGGTGCTGTTTGGAGGATGAAACCGCGGAGCATATCCTTGGAAATTGCCCAGCTCTAAATTCTAGTAGAAAAGCCATACTGGGTGAAGAATGGCTAGAAATGGTGAAAAAATAGGGATCTGCCTGCATCGGCACTGCTAGCCTATGTTGATGAGGTAGGCTGACTGTGCTGATACAGGGTTTAAGATATCCTAAGAGGAGGAAGCATTAGGGGAAGCCTATGTGGGTCTGCGCAACACGCGCACCTCCCACTAAATCGTAACCGTAAGGACATAATCATTATCGGACTATGGTATCTCTTACTCTCAATACGTCTCAAGATGTATCTAGATCTCAAGTTGTGTCTTGAGAGCTAAGCTCTGGTACAACACTGCATTATGTAATTTTATTCACGCACAACTTGAGACGCCAAATTTTGAACAATCTATATTAAAAGGTATCGTTTGGTTCTGTAGATTTCATTATCCAGAAGTTGTAATTTTATTGCAATACACCGGAAAGCCTAGCTAAGACATACATCGTCAAGCCTTGTGCAACGTATATCCGTTTTAAACAGGAGTTAAGTGTGAACAGAGCTTGACAAATTCTTGTTAAGAGGGTAGTACACTCTGGCGGATTAAAAAAAGGGCGATTTTCAAGATTTTTTTTAAAGATAACTATAAATGTATGACAAAAATTGAATACATATGTTTATTATGCCGTTTTTTGACTACAAAAAATATTTTTTGGCCTGCATTGCGCAACTCCTTCGGCCGTTACACCGGGTGCAGCGTGGTACCTCCGACGGCAACTTGCTGATCGATGGACATCATTGAGGTAATATTTTTCTCTTAATCTCCGATAAATTTCCTGTCATCGTACGTAGGATTTTTTGATTATGTTGAAAAATGAAAAATTAACAACGTTTTGAAACAAAAATCGTATTTTCGGCCGCAAAAATGGACGTAGAAGCTTGCACCGAAGAGCCATTTTTTAAGATAAAAAAAACGGCTACGTACGATGATAGAAAAAATTGTGTAAAATTCAAACCGCGTTTAAATCGGATAAACCGTTTTTGAGTTATGCTGTCCGCCAATTTTGAAAACATAGTTTCGAGATAATCTCATTTGAAGATTTGAGTCCAGTTTTTCATCAAATTCGTCTACATACCTTCAGTTTGCTATGCCGGGACAATAAAAAAATCTTTTCGACAACTCTTTCCTCGAGTTCTTGCCACTTCCTAGCCGCCAATATGTTCCTCTTGGCCTCCTTTGCACCTCCTGACAAACGCGCTTCAGCCTCGTCCCTCGTTGAAATTGCAGGCCGGCAAATTTGATGTAACAGGCTGTAGATTTTCTAAGGAAACCTTTAGAAACAACTTCCTTGCCACTGTGAATGTTTTTGGAGATAGCGCCCAGATGCTAACGTTGAAGCTTTCATTAGCGTTTTGCGTATATCCGCCGAGACAACGTTCAAGCAGTTCGTCGCGACTCAGATCTTGATAGACAGGATGTATGGCTGTGTAAATTTCGTTTTTCATAGCTGGTTTGTGTTTGTAGTTGCTGAGCTCGCCGTTGAATTTTGTCTTCTGCCATGTGCACCATGGCTTCCGAGCAGCCATCATGTTGTGGTTCCTCATTTTTGGATATCATGTGGTGCAATGTTACCATCAGTTCCCTCTTCACATCTGCTGTTGATGCCGAGTTCCTCCTGCTAGCAAGTCCATAATGGATGGTGAGCTTATCTATTAATACTTTCCCTTGCCGCTGAGTCATTTGATGAAGGAAAACCATCAACTGAGTTAATACGATACCAGAGCCATCTAATAATACGCGGTAATAATTGGAACTAAAGAGATCACCCGTTTCTATAGATAATGGTCGAGCTTTCGTGGCGCTTTGAGCGCTGCGACACTGCTTCGCTTTTCGGCCAATACTATTTGCGGGGAAGTGCTTTTCCTCTTTCATTCGAAGAAAACGCATAAAGCTCTGTGAGAAAGATGGGAAAAGGTTGTTGCTAGCGATGGGCAATATTTTGAATGATTGATTTGTAACCATGTTTTCAGAATAAAGTTATAGTTCCATAAAAAAAAAAACAGAGTTTAGTTGCGCACCTAATAGTAGATTATTTTATTGTACAGTACGCTCATCCAGTTCGCCAACTATGATGTTTAACTCATGTGTTATGCCGTATTCTGCTTGTTACTTCTTGTTTACTTTTCGAAGAATAATTGAATAATATTCAAAATAATTTAACTTAAAGATGTATATTGATAATTACAACACCACATATACAAAATGTACAAAAATGAATTTATCGTCGCCGATGTTAACTACTCAAAGTCTCGAGTTCGTCTGATCTTTTCTTCTCTTCGCTTTCTTCTCGAGGGTTACTCGCCGCAAATGCGGAAAACATCCTCTACGAGTCTATTGTTCCATATCTGGGCAGCGGTGGTGTGTCCGCCAGATGATGGAATTGCAGGACGCTTTCTCTTCGTTCACCGAAACCCGCTAGCACGATTTATTGCCGTATTTTCGGAAACGCGCACACATCTTCGAAACGGAACACTTAATTATCCGCACTTTTATCCCTGGACAGGAGCCCCTGTCATAAGATGTAAATTTGTTGGGACTAGCTAGGTAGTCGCAACACTGCTCATTTTTGTAATATGGGCACAGAGCCGATTAAGAGATTAAGGGTAAAGCACCCACAGTTCATCTACCTGTGCTTCTGTTAGACTAAAATGTAGCATTGCTTATTTTCATGATAATGATGAACACTTTGACATCTCAATCATCAAACGAGTCTATATAGATTTCTGATTGACTAAGTTTAATATCACGTTTATGGGTGACATCGATAAGGACTTCTAAATAACTGACCTTAATCTCAAGTCTGCGAGCGATAGTGAACTTGAAAGTATTTTTGACCGACAAAGCCAGTTTCCTTTCTAAAATGAATTTTTGAATTTGGTAATATTCTTCATCATTCATCTATCGTATCTTTCCAATTATTATGTTTCTTGTCAGGTTATTTAATCACAACACAAGATCTGTTCAACCTCTTTCATCAAGGCATTGCACATGGAACACACTGGTCTGATTAGGTTCGAAATACCGAAATGGTCATCACCATTGGTAGTTGAATACTTTATTAAACTAATACAAACTTAAATACAAACATAATGATAACATTGAAAATCAGTGGTGAAGTTCAATTCATTTTGACCGACAAAGCTTAATTGGTAGTTCTCTTTCTGAAATAATTTTTTTATTTTGGTAAGATTCTTCATCAGAATATACTACATCCTTTCAAAAAAGTACCGAAAATTGATGATGCGACTTATAGGGTGTCTTTGTATTGATTTTTTTTTTATCCAACTCGTGCCTGATATTCATCATTGATCTTCGATTGATGATTTTTTTGTAGGCGATCAAGGAGTTTTCTTGGAGACCATACTACAGAGGCATATTCCAAATGAGGTCTAACTAAAGACAGATATAACAATTTCACTGTCGCAACACTGAAGCCATTAGAAAATCTACAAACAAAACCTAACATTCTTAAAGCAGAGTTGGAAATGTTATTGTTGAAATTTAATTTGGAAGTAAATAAAACACCAAAATCTTTAACTTCAGAGACTACACTTAATAAATGGCCATTGGTGGCATAAGGAAACGAAATATGAGAGCCTCTACTAAAGGATATATGGGAACATTTGTTCAAGTTCAAGTGCAAATCATTCAGATCACACCATTCAGCGACATTCTGAAGGTTATTTTGAAGTAGTTCTTGATCAACAGTAGTTTTAATAGCTTTAAATAACTTGAGATCATCAGCAAAGAGAAGAAAGCTACAAAATCTAATACGCATATAAATGTCATTAATAAATATCAGGAATAAAACTGGTCCGAATTGAGAGCCCTGTGGAACACCCGAAGTAACATTTATCCAATACGAACGCACTGAATCCTATTTTGTAAGTAACTAGCAAGCCATTTAATAACAATATCATTGATTCACATTGCTCTAATCTTGCTAAGTAAAATATTATGCTATACACGATCGAATTTATTTAACGTACTTAGATAACGTTAAGAGTCACAGAGTGACAATAATTTATTAATTATTTTCAAATCATTTTTATTTAATTCATAATAATTGCTTCAGGATTCACATGCAACTTTTTCACTGTATACAAATAAAGTGAGTGTTTCATTATTGTGAGCAATTCCCAACGTTATCTTCACGTTATTCTTTAATACTACTAGTAGTATTTCTAACTGACAGGTACTATATATAAATTGGCAATCGTACCCTTGAAAACTAAAAAAAAAGTGAAATGTGATGTTTTTTATTGATGAATATAAAGGGTGATTTTTAAGTCTTTGGTTTTTGAAAATTAAAGGAAACGAAGAAAATTTGTAAAAGTATTTACAAATAGAATATTTATTTGGATCGATAAATCAATGCCATTTGCTTTTTAAAAATTATTTCATGTAAATGTAGCCCGCGATTATGTTTCACGTTGTCCATTCTGAAAATCCAGTTTTAGTGCACCTTTTCTAATATTTTGGCTAGTATTTCACGAATGACACATGTAATGTTGTCTTCCAAGACAGCAATGGTGGTTTGCTTTTTCCTATAGACCTATAGTGTCAAATCGCATGATCTTGGTCGCCAATTGCTGTGCAAAAAAGTTAACACTAATTGCTCAACATAGAGTTTTCAGTGATGTTAGATGACATTATCCCCTTTAGTACCTCCTACTTCCTTCTCGTTGATTCACGTCTAAGTAATACAGTTGTAATCTTCTTGAATAAAAGACCAATTTATTTTGTATAAATTTTCATATTTTTTCTTGAATAAAAGACCAATTTATTTTGTATAACTTTTGATATATTTTTTTAGTGACTATAATTTCTACAATTTAACTTGTCGTTATTAAAATAAAAGTTTTTATTTAATCATTATAATAAACTTCAAAGTAATACAATCTTACTTGGTTTGTTGTATTTATTATCAGTCTTTTATTTAAACTTAAAACAATGTATAACGAAGTATAAGCAACTTTCGTCAATTATTTGTGTTATTGCCTGAAGCATGAAGTACGGACACCTCGCATAAAACACAAAGAAAACCATAAATCCCCCATTAACCTTTCACGCTTTATTTACCAAACCAATTTTTATACCCCACCTAAGAAAAAAACTAATGAAACATTAATCATTATCCGCGCGCAAAAAGAGTTGCAGACCGTTTACCAGCAGGTTCCCCCTTTTTTGTATCGCTGTCACGGGAGAAATGCGATTGGAGCTCATTGCAATTCCGACGCTGATAAAACGCAGTTGATTATTCATATTTTAATGGGCCAACTCAACTAGAGCATAAAACGCAATTAGCTAAGCTGAGAACGCGCGCGCGCGCTCTCAGTGCCATTTTGCACTTTTTTCCCTCCCGGTATTTTCCGTCATTGATGTCAACCGCGGAATGACATTTGAAATTCGCAACAACCGTGATTTACTCGAACCGTTCAATGTTTGTTAATTATGCTCGATTATAATCATTCGCTATGGAAATTGTAATTTATATTGTTTGGAATGTTGGAGTAGACAAGATACGTGGAATGTATAGATAACTACGTTATACTTAGAAGTAATTAATTTGTTATTTATGTTTTTATTTATTTATTGTGAATTGAGTAAAAAATAATAAAGTACTGAAATTAGTAATATATTGTGCATTAGAACATTAATCGGTGTTGTCTACCTGCAAAGCCAAAAAAAGCGAAAATTCGGGATTTTTGTTTCTATTTGAAAACTAAACAAGATAAATAAAATCTAATTACACCAGTTTTTTGGTATACATTTGTCGTCAATTTATTTATTATTTTTTTTTTTTTCGGCTTCTTGGAAGGTCCTGAGGGCCCGTGGCGCAGCTCACCATAGGAAACCTTTTAAAAAGGTATATTGCTGTGACAGCTCCTATAGATGCAGAA
Source organism: Philonthus spinipes (assembly GCA_963082785.1). Lineage (NCBI taxonomy): Eukaryota > Metazoa > Arthropoda > Insecta > Coleoptera > Staphylinidae > Philonthus > Philonthus spinipes. Next base: position 17,734,752 of record OY720306.1, on the reverse strand, counting down.
ATCATATGATATCAAAAATTTCAATTGCGTTGCATTATCATTGATCGTTCGATTTTGAAAAAAAAAAAATTGTTTGGCAAAATGACGGCCTTTTGAGTAAAAAACTGCTGTTTGGGGTCTAAAAATCTATCTTTGATCGGCTGTAAAAATTAGAAAATAAATAATAGGCGAAATGCAAACGATTAAGGACTAGAAATATTAGTTTAAAATAAGAGATAAAAAGCCGCAGTCATATTGAATGAATACATGTTGAATTATCGCCGTCAACGACTTTGAAAATGTGGTTTCGAGATATTCGCATTTAAAGTTTTGAGATGTGTTCATTAGGTTCTCGACTAACTTTGCATAAACTCGCATAACTTAGGCAATTCGTATCCAATCAATATAAAACATCTGTATAATAATCTTAAATGTACACACTTTCGAATTCCACCATAAACAACAATAACACTTAATGTAAAATTAAATATTTAATGGTTGAGGCTTTTACTTCGTTATACATTGTTTTAAATTAATATAATAAAACAATTTTGTAACCTTTTTTTGTATAACTGTAATTTTATTTTTAGTGACTATAGTTTCAACATTACATATGTCATTATCAAACTTAGTTTGATAAAAATAAAGGTTAAGTTGGTTCAAAGTGGTTACATCAATTTTTAGTCGATGGATTAACAACTTGAATTGGTTTTCGGGTTAAATCCCATCATATGGTAGTCCCATGGTATCACAGTTGGCCTCGTCAGGCCTAATTAGTCGATGCACAGGACTAATTAGGCCTGACGAGGCCAACTGTGATACAATGGGACTATCATATGATGGGATTTAACCCGAAAACCAATTCAAGTTGTTAATGAACTTTACCAGGTTTCTCATATTTACAGTTGCTAAATCTGCAAGACTGTGGACAACAGTGGATCTAAGATGATCTTTTATCTGATTTTAGAAAGGGATATTTCTGAGTAGAGGACCGTTGCCAACTCTTCTTCATCAAATCATTCTCTACCGAAGTCATCAATAAGACGGTGTCCTGTAATGATATTTATCGCACATGCAATCTTGTTTCTTCCAAACGAATTGATTTCTTCGCTTCTTTTTCTGTTTTGCAAGTACTTTCCACGAAATCATTCTTAACTATGGAAATAGAAAGTGAAAGAATGGACCAGTTATTATTTGTATGGTTAAGAATTATTTCGACGAAAGTTTTTTTTTATATATTTCATAAAGGACTCCTGGATCATTGTAAATTGAAGAGTTTAAAGTTGCGCCTCTCCCTCGAACTCTGCTATTTTTCATCAAGCCAATTGTCGAGACATAGAGGTCCTATTTTGTTTTCTTTCCTGGGCAAGTGCCAGAAATAAAATAAAGTAAACAAGTTTTTCGAAAATTCCGGAAATCTCTTTAAATCTCGAACAAGCGACAGAAAGGCTTCTATTCGTTTGTCGATTGTTTGATTACAAATTGACTAATTTTAAATGTTATACATTATTATATAAATATTATATCAAAACAATAATAAAGAAGTTTAATAATAATCCCGAACAAGCTGAAATCCACCCTCAAGCTCCTATAAATGAGAATTCTCTTTTTTAGAATTTTGCTCTTCAATGGTTCTAATATTGTAAATTTAAGATACTAGTATTATAAATTTCAATTGGAACACTGCGTGGATTTATTTTGAAGACTAATTTTAAATGTTATACATTATTGTATAAATATTGTATCAAAACAATAATAAAGAAGTTTAATAATAATCTCCAATAAGCTGAAGTCGTCCACCCTCAAGATCATATAAAGGAGAATTCTCCTTTTCAGAATTTTGTTCTTACATGGTTCTAATATTGTAAATTTAAGATACTAGTATTATAAATTTCAATTAGAACTCTGCGTGGGTTTATTTTGAAGTCCGATATAAAATGTAAATCTATTTGGATTCTGTCTGTTTAATTTTTTAAAGGCCCAACAGCAGATTTTCAAGTGTAGGCCCGGCCCAACCAAAACAATCATAATGGTTCAGTCCTCTAATTCCAAATACCTTAAACAAATTTAAATTAAAGAAACAATACAATTCACAAATGGCCTTTGAAAACAGGAAGGGCACTATGTGTTATGTGAGGTTTAAGACATAATAATTATTTCTGTTATTGAATATTTTATTTGTTGATAATTCATCTCACAAAAATAATTATTATTAAACGATGTCATTGACCCAGATTTTAAAATGTGTACGTGATTTTTCTATCGTGCCAAAATTGAGTACCTTCGTGAATATTTGCATACACAAATAACTAAATGAGTAATTTCCCTAATGAGAACTTTTCTCCTTTAGAGTGCTTTGCTTTTGTTCCTTTATTTTATATTTTGTTGGGATCAGTGAATAAAAATAAATATAACGTCACATGTGTCATTATTTATCAATTTAGATTCTTAAATTTATTAGAATAATATAACATATAGCGTGTGATTACATTTATTGAAAACATCTTTTTTTAAGAAAAAATTCAAAACACTCATCAAAAATCATATGGTATTTCTTAAATTGTTTTATTTTTTATAATTTTTAATTCAGTTTTTAAGTCCTCTTATTATATTTCGTATTACTATTAAAATTTTTCAAGCTTTCGCCACTTTTAATTAAACCTTAAATATATTCTTTCTTATAAATAGAAAAGAGTATTTATTCACTTGGTCACAGTTGTTTAACGTACTTACGTAGCGTAAGTCAAAAGTCATAGAGCTAAATGTGGAAATAATTTATTAATTATTTTCAAATCATTTTTATTTAATATATTCTTTTTTTTCCAGATAGCGTTGTTTTTCAATTGGAGGAATTAATGTAGCCTCAAAAGCATCATAACCTTAACCGGCAATAAGTAAAACCATGTTGACTACACTTTCAGGATTTCCCCATGAAGTAATCATTGAATTGTTGATCATATGCGTAACTAGAGTCCACAAATGGGAGGACGAGAATTGTAATCTGGGATTTATAATTATATTCTATAATTGTTTTATGTAGCATTTTTTAGAGACATAGCTTCAATCAGATTTTCTTATAAAATAATCATTGATAATCAGCGTAATTCAAGTTGACAAATGGGAAGAGGAAGAATTACAAAGTAATATACAGGGTGGCTAGTATGTAACTAGTTATTGAAAAAGGTGAATAAATTCTATATTCACATTTAATGAAATGTTTTCCTTGTTTTCATAAACAGGACAAGTTCGCCTTCCTTTAGTGGACGAAACAATTATTTTCGGTCGTCTTGTAGACCGAAATCGTTGATGATGCCTCTTGAAATTAATCAAAAGGTGGCGCTTGCGTCGTCTTTAATTTATTATGATTAAATTCTATATTGACAGCAATAATTCATTCAAATTAATATCACAGACACAGTGTTATGTAAGAATCTTGATGCACATCTTAAAATTGAATGTACGCGCCTGTGACGTCAACAAATCGTCTTAATCGGCCAGGTAGGGAATCCACAGTTTTCTGTAGGGAATCGGGCTGGATATTATTAATAACGTCCCGAATCCGTGATTTTAATTGTTCCAATGTGTAAGGTTTCTCCTGGTACCTCAGCACGATGGTGTCAAGTGTGGACTTGTTGCAAGCCAGTCGTGAGGTTTGCGTCTCCCCAGCCATTGCTCGTTTAACCACGCACGAACGGCATTTGCAAAGTGCGCCATCTTGCACAAAAATAATATCATTGTTGTTATGCTATCAGATACCATGGGTCAAACTTTCTCTTGAAGCGTCTGCAGATAGCAGATGTGTCGCGTAGTATAAATGGCCCGATAATGTTTGTGGCAGTCATTTCACACCACACGGATGCTATACCACCCAATAATGGCAAATATGTTTATTGAAAAATCCTCCTACATGAAGACTGCCTCGTCACTCCAGTGGTTGTTATTAAATAATTTAAACTAATCTTCGTGCCAATCCAACATCAACTCCCCATACTCTATTTCGTGATCAGAGTCTTCTTGTGTCTGTTGCACATAATGAGATTTCCACGCTCGGAAATTCAATTCTTTGTGCAAGACCTGACATATCGCGTTCCTTGTGTGCCTACTTTGGCATGCACTGTCCCGCACTGTCACCACATTAGCATCAGATCGAGACGTGGATAGACGACCAATTCTTCTTGCATCTATCACCGAGCCTGTGGCCATCAAACATTCTGTGACAATTCTTTATAATCTCCTGACGAATTGTGGCATTCACTCTACTCATAGTATGTCTGCACCAGGACGACGGAATTCCAGTTATTCTACACTTCGTGGGTTCGCAAGAAGCAGGAGCAGAAACAAAGAGACGAAATCGCCAAGGAAATGTCTCGGCTTGCAGCCATTCCAGCTCAACAAGAAACAGGAATTATGGCATTCACTCTACTCATAGTAGGTCTGCGCCAGGATGACGGAATTCCAATTATTCTACACTTCGTGGCGTGCAACGATCTAGGTTCGCTGTCGAACAATCAGGCAATCGGCCATCTTTTTTGTTATCGCGTATAGCGCTTCTCAAAATCATCCACTAGGAACTCTCGAGACTCGTCCAAGAAATCGCAGAGTATAGCCCCAACATCGAGGCGATTACACAAGAAGAGAGGAGACAAAAGTGGCTCGAGTTCCAGAAACAGATTAACAGGATCACCAGTAATTTGGAGTTCGAGAGAAGTCAAAGTAACGTGAGCAGATGGAAACGATCCTTTAACGACGAGGAAGAGAAACTTGCAAAGAGAGTCTTGCAAGAAGCAGGAGCAGAAACAAAGAGACGAAATCGGCTAGGAAATGTCTCGGCTTACAGCCATTCCAGCTCAACAAGAAAAAGGAGAGAGATGTTAGAGAGAAAGAGGTCGGAAAAGTGAGACGCGAGGTGGACGCTATTGCAAAGGATCTACAAGCTCTTCAAAAATATCGTTTCTATCGAGAAAAAAATGGAGACAAAGAGAGTCTTTGTCCCCATCTTTTTGTCATTTTACAGCGGAAGAGGGAAGACATAGTATTTCCCATATTAGTTGTAAACATGGAGGACAACTTTCAGCAGGATTCGTGGAATAAAAGCGGCTCATCAAATGATAGTCCTAACTCTAGCAGTGTTACTTATGAACGAGAAGCGAGGATTCAAATGGATTACGCGACATTATCTGACAACCTCAAAAAAATGGAGGAAAAGAATGAAATCAAGAAAATGGCCGATCCAAGCGCTGAATTTAAATGAGGGTGTGCACATCTGGATATTTAAAAGTAGAAACGGATAACACTAAATCCGTTTCTACTTTTTTTCTGACCATTTCGGAAATCCACAAATCTATTTGAAGGATGTGTTAAATGTTTTTTTTTTAAGTGGATACATGATCCGCTCTCACGGTAGTAAAAATTGTGTGGGGGTTATGACCTGGTCTCTGTTGGAGACATAATCGAAACATTTCGTGAACTTCTCGTACCGCTGTTTGATCTTCTCGAAGATCTGCTTTGTTTTCTTATTTTGCTTGCGCTTCCTGTTCGAGTTCCAGACATAACCCCCACACAATTCTTACCATCTCGAGTTTTCGCAGGAGACCAAGGAGTTCGAGTTGCTGCGCAAGCAAAACAAGAAAACAAAGCAGACTTTCGAGAAGATTAAATAGCGGTACGAGAAGTTCACGAAATGTTTCGACCATGTCTCCAATGAGATCGATTCTATTTATAAAAAGCTCGCACAGAATCAGTCGGCTCAGGTGTTCCTGTTTGCGGAAAACCCTGATGAGCCGCATTTGGCTGGGATTAATTACAATTGCGTAGCGCCGGTGAAGAGGTTCCAGAAGATGTCGAATTTGTCAAGAGTGGAGAAAATTGTAGCGACTTTAGCTTTGTTGTTATTCACAGTTATCAACCAGCGCTGTTTTTCGTGCTCGATGAGGTGAGTGCCACGTTGGCCAAATATATAATGGAAAAATCGAGTCCTTACAAACAATCGTTATTAGTTTGAAAGAGTTTTATTCACAGGCCGATGCTTTAATCGCAATCATCCCAGCTCCTTCGGATTAAATAAAAAGAATTTGAAAATAATTAATAAATTATTCCCAATATTGAATTTGAAATTTAAGGCATTTGGTTTGTTTCACTTATTTTTTCATTTTCCAACTAGTTTCGACTTATCGTCATTATCAAGGAAATAATGTATAGAAAAAAATATTTTCTGTACATTATTACCGTGATAATGACGATAAGTCGAAACTAGTTAGAAAATAAAAAAAAAATATTCAAACCGTTGAGAATAGGTACATGGAACGTAAGAAGCATTAAAGGGAAAGAAGAAGAATTAGTGGAAAAAATGATAAGGCACCAAATTGAGATATTGGGAATCACAGAAACAAAAAAGAAAGGTAAAGAAATGAAAAGAATACATAAAGGGTACTGGATGTTTTGGTCAGGAATAGAAGAAGTAGAAAGGGCGAAAGGGGGGGGGGGGATAGGATTAATAATCGTTCCAAATAGAATTAATGATATCATAAAGGAAAAATATATAAATGAAAGACTCTTGACGGTAGATACAAATATATATGACGAAGAAACATGGACTTTAATAATAGCCTACGGGGAGAACGAAGACGCAAAGAAAGAAAACAAAGACATATTTTTTGAAAACCTGCAGAGAGAAATAGATGAAGGACGAGAGGGATTAATAATAATGGGGGACTTAAACGGACGAGTAGGAAACCAAAATACGAGAATAGAAGAGTATATGGGGATAGAAGGAGAAACGATGAAAAATAATAACTGGAAAAGAATAATACAAATATGTATAGAAAACAATTTGATAATCGCAAACACTAAATTTAAACATAAGATGATACACAAATATACAAGAACTCAACCAACCAGAAATGAAAAGTCAATAATAGATTATTTCCTAATAAGCAAAAACAAATGGCAAAACGTGAAAAATTTCAAAGTGACAAGACAGGCAGAGATCGACAGCGACCACCACTTGGTGAAAATGAAAGCGAAAGAAAATAGAAAAAACAGACAAAAGAAGAAAAATTGTAAACGAAAAAATAAATAGCTACAAACTAAAAGAAACACAATATCGAGATAAATATCAAGAGATATTAAAACAAAAATTTAAGGACAATAGAGAACCCATAGGAATTGAAGAAACATGGGAGACACTTAAAAACTATATACTAGATGCAGCCAAAGAGAGCTGTGGAACAACAAAAATCACGAATAAGGAGACAAAGAGGACGAAAGTGGTGGACGAAAGAACTTAGAGAGAAAATTAAAGACAAAAAATATAAGTGGGTAAGATACCTAAGTACAAAAAAGGACGAAGACTACGAAGAATATAAAATAAAAAGGAACGAAGTAAAGATAGAAGTCAAGAGAGCCAAACAAGATTCATGGACACAATTTGGAAATAAAATGACAAGGAATTACCGAGAAAACCAGAAATTATTCTACGGAGCATTAAAACAACTGAGAAAGAAAAAAAGAATATAATATGATGAATATAAAAGACAAAGATGGAAACATAATAACAGAAGAGGGTAAAATAATGGAAAGGTGGAGACAATATTTTGAAGAACTTACAGAAGCACAGGAAGAGACAATAGAAACACTAGAAGAAATAATAGAACTACCAGAAATGGATAAAATATAAGAACAAGAAGTAAGAGATGCCATACAAAAGTTAAAAGCCGGAAAAGCACCAGGAATAATAATAATAATAATTTTTATTTTCCAACGGAAGAATTCAACAAGGGAAAATATACAATCAAAATCATAATATAAGAAGAGTACAAGCAAAGTTAGTTAAATTTAAACAGAAAAAAAGAGAACAAAGTATAAATTAATATTAACAAACAAAATTAAACATTATGCAAAAAAATATGTCTTCATACAAATAATATAAGAATATATAACATAACACCCGAAATGATCATATATATTAACGAAGAAGGTATACAACAGCTAACACAACTAATGAATGATATCGTAAAGAATATAAAAGTAACAACAGAATGGAATACAGGAATAATTTTACCAATACACAAGAAAGGAGACAAAAGAGACAGTACAAATTATAGAGGAATAACACTGGCAAGCGTCTCAGGAAAGATCCTGGCAAGAATAATGGAAAAGAGAATTAGAGATAAGATTGAAGAAACAATAGAAGAAACGCAATGTGGCTTCAGAAGAGGAAGAAGCACCCTCGACCTAATATTTACAATAAGACAAATCAGCGAAAAACTTATAAATAAGGGAAGAGAGATACATGTATGTTTTATAGATCTGGAAAAGGCGTTCGATCGAGTGAGAAAAGAAGAGATATGGAAAGTGTTATAAAATAGAGGAATAGAGGACGATAGAAATAGTTAAAGCTATGTACAAAAACAACAAAAACATAGTTAGAACAAACAATGAAGAGTCTAAGGAGTTCGTGACAAAGATAGGTGTAAAACAAGGGTGTATTATGAGTCCGCTATTATTTACATTGATACTAGATGAAGCTATAAAGAAAGCAAAGAAGGAAATGAAGACATTAAAATTGGGATACTGAAAAATGGAAGGAACATAAATAACGGAAATAATGTTTGCAGATGATATGACGATAGTGGCAGAGACAGAGAAAGACCTACAACATAACATAGAAATACTCAACAAGGCATTAACAAAAATAAATATGAAGATAAATATAGACAAGACCAAAACAATGATAATAGCTAGAGAAAACAAATTACATACAATAAAATTGCACGGAAAACAGATCGAACAGGTAGAAAATTACAAGTATTTAGGAACAATAATAGAAAATAATGGGAAGATAGACAAACAGATAAATGATAGACTGGGAAGAGCGGGAAATATATTTAACACGATGAAGACAACGTTCTTTGAAAGGAAAGAAATAACTAAAAACATAAAAGCGGAAATAGTAAAAAAGGTTATAAGACCTACAATAATATATAGCAGTGAAACATGGACCATGACGGAAAAACGCAAAACGAAAATTAATGCAATAGATATGAGATTCTTAAGGAAAATTGAAAATAAGACCAGACGAGATAGAATAAGGAATGAGACATACAGACAAAACTTACAGATAGGACCTATTAATGATACCATTGTTGAAGGACAGCTGAGATGTTTCGGATATGTGTGCCTCATGAAAGAAGATAGAGCAGCAAGAAGAATATACGAAACAAGAGCGCAAAAACATGGAATGACATAATTATAAAAGAAGCAGAAAAAAAGGACATAGACTGGAAGCACATTAAACAATTAATCAAGAACAGAAAGACATGGAGAGAAAAATATAAAAACAGACACTAAACAAAAACTCCTTACACCTAACGGTAGAAAGGAAAAAAGATTTAAAAAAAATATAAAACAAATGTTCAATAATGGACACTACTGATTGCTTGGTCAGTCAAGTACTAACAGAGGATTTAACAAAATACGCATTCTTTGCATTTACAAATCGTATTCAAAATATTTGTTTGTTTTTTAACTTTAAAAGATATTCATTTTCGTGTGTAGTCTAAATCTTAGTTTATAAGCAGAATTAGCGATTACTTTTACTTGAAACCACCTCGACTGGTTTGTTTAAGTAATTAGTAGGACAGAATTTATGTTTAAGTGTTTGTGATTCGAAGCAACAAAAGTGTGGTGTTTCATATTGGTAACCTTTTTATATTAAAATTTTATTAAAATTTATTAATAAAATGCGAACATTCCCTTCTTCAACTGTGAAGAAGTTCCGTGTTTGTTATATAATTTTAGCATTGGGACTGGGTTTGAACTACGGTATATTCCAAACTCTCAGATTAGTTTAAACATTTGCAGTGGCATTTATTGAAGCCTTTAAATTAGTTGTTCCTAGAATAGTGTGAACGCGTTGAACGCATAAAAAAATGAAAGTTTTTCTTGAATAACTTTCTCATTTATCATTTGGTGGAATACGTTGGACTATTAACTATTTCAATTAATAAAAAATCCAGTCTTTAATTTTCTGCGCATCTAAACGGAAAAACACACAATCACGTAATCGCGCCCGTCCGAAAGTTGACCTTGGCCCCGCGATTTATTGACTTTTGACCTTGAGAAAAGAGGAGGCTCGCCCGAATCGACCGGTCCGCTGTTTTTTTTTACCAATAAAAGTGCGAATTGTGCGCGCCGGCGTGCGCCACTCTCGATTTCATTTTCGAACGCCATTTATTCGAGTTTCCATCGAATGCAGAGCGTGTGATTTATTATTGAATTATAAAATTCGATAATGGTTTGTGCGGTTGCGTTTTTGACGGTCACGTGGGGGCCATTGTTTAGCGAGCGCTTGTGGCGCTTAATTTATGATGACCGTCAGTCGCGTTGGACTGTGTGCATGCCGGGCAAATACATGGAACCGGTTTCGCTGTGTTTTGTCAATGCGTTACATAACTGGAGAATTACTTTTGAAAATAAAAAAGAATAAATAAAATCATAACATTTTCACCATAACAAACGCTTTGATAACAAAATATTTAGCAATGCACTAATATTTTGGAAAAAATATTAGTTTCCGGATTTTTCAAAAAGTCAAATAAAAAATAGTATTAGTAAAATGTATATTATATTTCTTTCTTCACTCCTTTATTTTATATACTCTATGTACTTTTCTAGCACAATTATTAATATTTTTTCATAAAACTGATAAATGAATAAACATAAACAAAATTAAATATATAAATGTGTTGTGTTTTAAATCGGATAAAGATAAATTATCAGAATTCTAATAATTTAAATTATCTACTACCCAACAAAACAATTTACATTATCCTCTCATAGCGACTTTTTGAAAAACTGCGTCCTAGATTTGGTAACTGCAACCCTCAAGTCACGCTATCCCTATGAATCCCTAGAAGCCTACTCAGGGCGGCTTTTGAAAAACTGCGTCTCAGATTTGGTAATGTTTCATTTCTTTTATTAAACAATAATTTACTCTTCCTTTTATTTTATAAGTTACGTTTAACAGATTTGTTTTTTTTCTAATTAGTTTACTTTTGTCAAACTTACATACTTTTATAATTAATTTCTTTACTTTTTGTATTTATACTGACCATTGTAATTTGTCCTGTTTTGGTTTTTCCGTTGGACAATAAAGAATTATTATTATTATTATTATTATTATTAACTGCAACCCTCAAGTCACGCTATCCCTATGAATCCCTAGAAGCCTACCCAGGGCGGCTTTCTATATCAACGTTCATCTAAAGTCTCGAGAGGGAAGGAGGTCTTGAAACTGACTATAATATTTGTGTTTTTACCCTCAAAGTCTTCCCCTGGTTACGTCTATGTCTATCTCCACGAAATATATATCATATTCAATTAACTGTGAAATAAATAATGTTAGCCTTATGCCACAGTAGCTAAAGAGAAAATTGTTATTTAATTTTTATTAATTATATATACAGAATGATTCTTGATTTATACGCATAATTGCGAATAATTTTATTCGTGATGTGTAGTGATGGGAAATAAAATAAAATCTAGTAACTTTCTTTATTGATAAAGATAACGAATTAATTATGCAACTTAAACAAAAGTATCATAATAAGTGTTCAAAGTGATTATCTCTGTTTTGTATACATAACTGAGCGCGTCTAATCCATGGCGTAAATTAGTATGTTGCCGAATTAACTCGGCAGAAGCATATATATGATTGCATAACTCTTCCTCAGTATTTACTTCGGATGAGTACACTAAACTTTTGAAGTATATCTAAAAGTAAAAGTCAATGGGATTTAGGTTAGACGACCTAGGATGCCAAGGAGTTGTACCTATACATCTTCCCAGAAACAAGTTATTAAGATAATTTCGTCCCTTTAGCGCAAAATGTGGTGGTGCATCATCGTGAAAGAACCACATTCGCAGTCAAACGTCAAGATTAAGTTCCTCGAGTAATTCTGATAAATTTTCTTGTAAAAATTCTAAATAAGCATCACCAGTTGAATGATTTAGCATTATAAGGACTTAATTAGTAATCCGTTCATAATTTCAGCGCATAAATTTACTGAAAATCTTTGCAAAAAGTTGTTTCTGAATTGGTGAAGTCAGCTATGATAATTTTTCTTTTACAAATAAAGGAAGCTCTAATTTGACAAGTCAAAGCAAATGCCATACTTTTATCAGTTCACCAATCTCAACATAATTAATTCGCTATATCCGTTAATATAAAACTTTGACTACACTTTTTTTTCTATTTTCCATCACTACACATCAAGAACGCAATTATGGGTATTAGTCAAGAATCACCCTGTATACACCTTTATTCGGACTATATAAACGATACAAATATTTACAATACATGTAGCTATTGGTCTGTCTGAGCTTCTTTCTGCCCTTTTATTAATTATTTTCAAAAATATTTTTACTTAATTTGTTTTACATAAATACAGAATTTTATTAATATTAGTTTTTGTATGTTAACAGTCCTCAATAAAGATGTAAAAAGAGAGATATTAAGGCTGCGATCCCCAATACGTTTCCGTTTTAAAGGATTAACAATTTTATACAGTCATAAAAAAATAAACATTAAATACATGCAAATAACTTATTTACTGATAAACGACATCAGATAATTTGTATTTTTTAAAAACGAAAAAAGTGAAATTTTTTTTTTTTAAATTAATTTAATTTATAAAAATACATTTAATCTATATTAAATATTTATTTTTTTATTTATTTCAATGGCGTGCCATTTATATGAATAATACAATATACAACACAAAAATACATAATAGATACAAACACTGAACTTAAAACTAAACAATACAATAATATTACATTTCTTTTAAAATGCGCTTTAACAATGAAAAACTTCCATTAAAAAAGTCAAAGTTTAAAATATTGGCGTGACGCAAAACACGAACAGATGCGGAATATTTCGCATAATCTGTGCGCCTGTAACCCATATATCTGATTATACGAGGAAAGTCTTGCATATTTAATATATTTATAATATTAATAATATTAAGAAACTCGTTAATGCTATAAAATAGTTAATGAGAACAAATTTAGTTCGACGCCATCATTTTTATTGTGGAACAGTATCTAGTAGTTCAGATGTTTGCCGCTAGGTTGAAAAATCAAAGTCGGAATAAAATAAACACACACATTTTGTAAAAACCACTGCATGCTCTGTCGTTAATCGCACCGTTTATTAGGCTTAACTTCGCAGCCTTAAATGAAATAAAAAGAATTTGAAAATAATAAATTATTATCCCTCTTTAGTAACCGTGACTTATGTAAATGTTCAATAATGGACATCTTTAGCTACTGTGACGTTTTGACTTGTAACATAAGTCAAGCTACTGTGACGTTTTGTCTTGTAACGTAAGTCAAAATGTCACAGTAGCTAAAGATAGAATAATTTATTAATTATTTTCAAATTCTTTTTATTTCATTTATTTAAATAACTGTGACCATGTGAATAAATCCTTTTTTTCTATTATTATGAATTTTTTTCTTAAAATAACTCAAGAAGTATAATTGATACTAATGCACCACAACACATTTCATCCGAGCAAACATTTATCAAGATTATCGCAAAACTAAAACAATTACCGAACAAACAAGATAAACCCGTCGCGCAAAAAAATCCATCTCCGAAAATAGCCGCATCATCAGCATATTACGCAGCGGTTTCGATCAGGACCAACGATTTTATCGGCGCGCGCGAAGTGTTTGCCAAAAAGCCAGAACAAGAAAGAAAAAAATAAAAAAAAGAGCGCGCGATCTTGCAACGATCGCACTTTTCCCAACATGTAAATATTGTTCCTGGACTATCAACGACAAACAGCCGGCGTTTTATTTATTTATTATTTGTTTCGCACGAGAACTAAACGGGCTAAGGTAAACATCTTATGCAAGTCCAACTGCGCGTAAAATTTTAATTAGAATCCGCAATAACATTTTATATCAGAAAGTCAAATAGAGTTATGCAATGTAGAGTGGAAAGAGGTGGGGAGGAGGTCCTTATTGAGTTTTTGGCTGCGGAGTGCGTGAGTTGTTGATAAGGAATAAGTTGTATAAAAGATAAATTTTACTCGGGTAAGATTTTCATGATGGAATCAGGAATTGCGTACATACAATTCCTCTTTTACTTTATCAGGATTAAATATTTAGCTAGAGTATGGGAGAGGTAGAGAGAGGGGGGGGGAGGTGATGGTTGTTGATGTGAAAGTGTACCAACTATTCCTTCTGGGAAGATGGGGAAATAAACTAAAACTTTGAAACAAACGAATCAGAAATACACATATATTGTTTTTCACTCAGGGGAGTCGAGTGCTTATTTGTCTGGATCTATGTTCACATTTTTGCAATCGTCACCCCTGAAAACTCTTGAAATTTATAGATTTGCACAGTTTTAGGGAGGATACAGGGTTAATATGTCCCCCCGTTGATCGAACATTATGCATAATTCTGCATAATAGTATTTGATAAGAAATTACAAGAGAAAATTAGCTGGAAATAGACCCAAATCCAACTTAAGACAAATTTGTGTTACACCAAGGCTTCGATATAGCTTTGAATAGATCTCAAAAATAGAGACAAAAATTGAAGCTATTTGCGTGGATCATCATTTCAGTGCATTGTGTTTTACGGAGCATTGGCTCACGCCTCATGAAACTCCATTGCTCAATATAGATGGCTTCTCAGTAGCAACTCACTTCTCACAAGTAAATCATATACACGGTGGTGTTCTTGCTATGATAAAATCAGGGTTAGAGAGTAATGTAATAAATATTGATAATTTATCATGTGGATTAGATTGTGAAATGTGCTGTTGTTATATACCGGATATTAATTTAGTGTTACTTGTTATTTATACATCTCCTAATGGTTGTTTTAACAGTTTTATAAATCAAATAAATATTGCTTTTTGTAAATTAGATATTCTCAGAAGCAATATAATAATTTGTGGTGATTTTAACGTAAATTATAATCAAAATAACTCAGATACTACAATACTTTGCGACTTTCTCTCTAGCTTTGGGTTTATGAAAACGGTTAATTTTTCTACTAGAGGAACTGCGTGCCTTGACAATATTTTCATTAACTTCGATCTTTCTCTGGTGCAAGCTGAACCCATAATAATTCACTTCTCCGATCACGATGGTATCATCTTCGTGCTCATTTCAATACTTCTGTCAAAAACAAATATCACATATTTAGACCCATTACATCAAGACAAATTCAAATATTTTACAATTTGCTTTTAAATGAGACGTGGTTAATACACGATTGCGAAATTGAGCTTATGTGCAATAAATTTATTTCTATAGTAAACCAACATTTTCAAAAGGCATTTCCAGAAAAAAAAATCTTCATTAAAAATGACAACAATGTCCATAACACAAAATGGTTTACTAAAGAAATAAAATGAGAGAAACTCTCAACTTGGTTAAAGAAATGACTGTCATAATGCACACTATTGACTTATTAAACTTAAAAAGGAAATTGTGAACTGAATATAAACGCTCTATAAAGAATGCGAAAATTTCCGCAAATGACGCAAATATCCGCTCATCGTCAAATCCAACGAAATCGCTGTGGAGCATAATCAATAAAAAGAGGCCCGCTAATAGCAAATTGCAAGCAAAAATAAGTAAAATTTTACCAAACAATTTCAACTTATTTTTTACTTCTGTGGCTAATGAAATAGAAAAAACATTAGAAACATGTGATACTAATCCTATAGTGATAACTAAATCTGTGATAAAGTGTACGTCTAGTTTTAGCAATGTCCTACCTATACATATTTTAAACATAATACAATCATTAAAATTAAAAAAAAACTGTAATATTTACGGTCTTATTATGAGTCTGATCAAAAGTGTTGCTGATGTCATCGTTGAACCATTAATTAAACTTGTAAACTTTGTCTTAACCACCAGTAACTTTCCTGATGAATTTGTAAATTGTCCTATTTATAAAAAGGGAGATATTGAGGAAATTAATAATTATAGACCTATTTCGTTGCTACCAGTCTTTGTAAAAGTTTTGGAGAAGGTAATGTCATTGCAAATAACTTCTTACTTTGTGGAGAACAACTTGTTTTCAGATAGTCAATATGGTTTTCGTCGGGGATTATCTACCGTTGACGCTGTAATGATTTTGATTAATCAAATCATTGAATCATATGAAGCAGGACAGTCAACGGTGGCTAACTTTATAGATCTAAGTAAAGCATTTGACTGTGTACCTCACGATACTTTAATTGATAAATTACATGTTTATAAAGTTCAAGTCAAAAATTGCTGCTAAGTTACCTGACAAATAGAAAGCAAGTTGTCTTTTACAATGGTAAGTATTCAGAACAGATGTCCTTAAATCGAGGTGTACCTCAAGGATCTATTTTGGGACCGCTACTTTTCCTTATTTATATAAACGATTTCTCCAATTTTATTGATGGTGGTAGGGTGATTCAGTTCGCAGATAATACCACGCTGGTTTCATCTGGTTCTAATATGGATGCCATTAACACAATAAATACAGTAGCATTAATTCAGGCTTCAACTTGGTTTCGAAGCAATCGACTTGGTTTAAATGAGGAAAAGACTGTCACCAAAACATTCACCTTAAATAAATCAATCGACGATATTACCGATACACACGTTAAATTCCTAGGAATACACCTAGACCAGGGTTTACTAGGGCGAACTCATGGGGAGAAGATTGCGTGTAAATTAAACAAATCAATATTTCTCTTAAGAAATCTTTGCAACAACCTATCACCAGCTATGGTTCGTTCGGCCTACTTTTCCCTCATACATGCCCATTTAGCTTATGGTCTATTAATATGGGGTGACGTCTAGCCGTCACAGAATGTTTGCTCTGCAAAGACGGGCAATCAGAGTAGTTGCTGGAATTGGTTATCAAGACGATTGTAAAGATCATTTTGTCCGTTTGCAAATATTGACACTACCGTCAATGTTTATTCTTGAATGTTTACGTGAAAAAGAATATGAACAAGTTTACATTGCATGATGATATTCACCAATATAATACTAGAGAGAGAAGAAATCTGTACCACAGAAGGATCAGATTGTCACGGAGTCAAACGGGGTCAAATTTCTCTATTGTTTTCTTTAACACACTCACACCAGGGCTTAGAATACTTGAATTTAAATCTAAAGTTAAACAATTCCTAGTAGAGAATGCATTTTACAACTTTGACGATTATTTAAACTGTAATTTTAATATGTTGTATAATTAGTTAATAGTGTTAATTTATATTACTACTGAGAATATTTCTCGAAATGATACTACATTTTTTATCTTATGTCTGCCGGCAATAAACATTTGTTTGACTTATGTAAACTACGTATATGGTATTTTGCATTAATAAAGATATATATATATATATATATATATATATATAAACAGAAAAGGCTATAACTAATCAACAGGAAAGGTGTAGTGTTTCACCGAGACAACGCGAGATCTCACACAAGTTTGGTCACTTGCCAAAAGCTTTTACAGCTTGAATAGGATACAATGCCACACCCATCATATTCTTCAGACCTGGCACCATCGGATTATTATTTGTTCCAGTCACTCCAAATTTTTTTAGACGGTAAAACCTTCATCTTAAATGAGGAGGTCAAAAACCACCTCGATCAGTTTTTTGCCAGCAAAGACCAAAAATTTTAAGAGCGTGGAATTATGCTACTACCAGAAATATGGCAAAAGGTGTTGGACCAGAACAGCCAATATATAATTTAATAAAGTATTTGTTTATCATACGAAAACTGTCTTTCATTTCCACAAAAAAAAACGAAATTACTTTCCGAACAACCCAATAGTTACAAACCTTCATAAGGTTTTTCATCTCCCGAGATGCTGGGAGGAGGATGCTCATCTTAGGAGATGAATCTCCGGGGGATATTGGACCGCCAGACCACCGTAGGGGTGTGGAGGTAGTGGAATCTGGACCAACACTCTACTATTGAGGTCATTTTTCACTCAGTATGGATCTTTTGCTGGACTTAAGAGTTGGGCAGTATCCAGGGATTTGCTCCATCAAGGAATTCTAAAAATTAATTGTCTCCGTAATCAATAATATTACTTTTGATGGTGTGGTTGAACAAATTCATTTTTTTACATTTTACGCTAGTGATGTTACAAAAATTACCCAATTTTAGAAAAAGTGGTCAGTATTATAGCGAATTTCTTAAAAGTGTTGATTTTTAAGCTTAATAATTAATTTTCAACCAAATATATTTCTTTTTCAAATATTACCTCATACATCTACTATTGCCTGGATATGAATTTTTGTTTGAAATACAACGGCATTTTTAGACGGTAAACAATTGACGAGATTCCCCTTCGCTGTATCCAATTAACCGTCCATTGAGCGGCGCGCCGCCTGGAAACCGAGGCTCACGTCTCGTAATGATCAACAGCTCATTATAAAATTTGTCTATTTCTGCCTCGCTGATTAATTACCTTCCTCTGACTTTGCCGGGTCACGGCACGCGGACCGCCCAAATTAATTATCGGCAAACACGGACGCATTCGAGATGTTTCTGTAACCCGCAACGAATAATCAATTCTATTGAAAGGAACCACGAAGCGATTCGGATAAATGGAAGGAGAAATGGAAACGTCAAGCTCGAATTGAGATTATAACTATTGAATATGGAATTATGTAAGTTAACCTTAGGAGTGGAAACAATAGATTTTATTTGGGATAGCCATATGCATAACTTGAGTTCACTAATATGAAGCTGGAATTTATAATTTCTTGAATTAATTTCTCAGTTGGCACTTGATGAAATTCATTACACTATGTAAAATTAATTAAAGGAAAGGCATTTGGTATTGTTTCACAAATTTAAGTCAATTTTCAAAGGAATTACTTTGAAAATGATATAAAAATCCGAAACTAGTCGGAATAATGTTTTAATTTGTGTAACAATACCAAGTGTGTTTCCTTTCATGTAACATGCGTTTTACAAAGAGAATTTTTAGAACAAAAGTTGGCTTCAACACACATTGTGCCGTAATCGCAGGAAGGGTGTGTAAAACTCTCAAACATTGAATTTCCGGCAAATTGATAATTTATATTGGATTATTATTTGTATGTATAAATCAGATAGTAAAAGGACGAAAGTGTGGAGCATATCTTTGGATACTGCGTGCTTCGAAGTCCAGCAGAAGATCCATACTGGGTGAGGAATTGCCTGATTAGGGATCTGCCGAAGTGCCGACCTCGACGCTGCTAGCCTTCCTCTACGAGGTGGGCTAGCAGTGCTGGGGACTGATATTTTGCTGTGCCAAAGGGAGGATGCATTATGAGCCTAGTGAGGCCTGTGGATGCTTGTGCGTTCCACTAAACCATTACCATTACCTCGGGTTCTACCCACGGTGACAGCAAATAATAATAAAAATAAATATAGTTCACTTTTTTATTTTGTTTGCAGAAGTAAAGATCATTTTCTTCTTATATGGTTGTTATAAAAATTATAAATAAATTCGTAAATATCCCTTTTTCTTTGGTTTTTTCTTTTTCGTGCAGCACATTCGCTTGCATTTTTGGCTTAATGTTTAATTAAGGAAGGAAAGTTTATATGCCGGTTTAATAATTATCATTACAACTTATTGCACTTGCGGCGATAATTTGGTTTTATGTCGTTGCGAAAATGTGATTTGTTTTAATATCGTGTCCAATGTGCGTTAAAATACGGCTTTTCGTAAATCACTGCGAAAGAAATTGCTTGGGGAATGAAATAAATACATCGTTTATTAATTAGGTATTGCCATTGACTATAAATATTTCATCGGTGGTGGTATTACGTTATATAGAAATCGTTGTGATTTTCTTAAGAATATACTTATATATATAAATATCTTTATTCAGACAATTACATTTTTACAAACATTGAGTATATACACTAAAATATAGGTTTGCCTGTCCTGGGCTTTCGACTGGAGGTCTTTCTGCCCTGTTTTGAATTGATGGTGATGTGCAGTAAAAATGTCTGTGCTAGCTAGCTCAACTGTCTTGAAGCGTCTTGATGAATTCATAAATTCCGCAAAAATCTACCCTACTGGTGGATATATTTTGCGGAGATGTTTTGACTTCGGGAAATACAAAGAATATACTTTTTTAATTAAAAAAATAAACATATTAATTATTTAATGAACTAATAATCGAAGAAGTTGCTGCAGCTTATTCTTTGTGTTCTTCAAATACTCCATTGTGATTATTCTAAGCGAAAGATTTTTCGATGACAGCCTATAAAGATTAGCTAATTCTTTTTGTTCTTCTGCAAATACTACATTGTGATTATTCTAGCTGAAAGAGAGATAAATAAATAGATAAATAATAATCAATGGAGTCTTCGTTGACAGCTTGTACAGACTAAATAATAAAAAGTTTCTATTTTTATTTATATATTTATTTATAATGACCTTTCGTATTTTTTTATAGATAGATATAAGTTTTAGGGTGCTTCAAAAACTGCTGCCATTTCATAGAAAAGAGACACTTATTTGCGTTCAAAACTGTGTTAAATTTAAGTTGTGTGTTTTAGGTTAGGGTAAGATTAGTTTTGTGTTATCTTGTAATTCGCTGGTAACGACAAGGAAAATTTGGAATAAATATCACAAAGCAATTATCGTCATAAATTCATAACATCACATCAGCACGACTAAGACAGTGGTTAGTAATCATGACGCTTGATATAAAACAACATAGTCTCGACAAGGATAGACAGGAAGAAAGACCTCTGGTCGATAGCCGATTCTAGAGCAAAAATACTGTTCTAAATATTAATTGTAACTCTGCAGGAATAAAGATGTTTGTATATACCGGGTGTACCATTTAACTTGACAAATCAAAATAACTCGAAAGCAATTATCTTATTTGTGTATAATAGTCGCTGTTTAAATACCAAAATATTGAGTTTTCACAACATTTTTCACGATCTGCTGATCTGTGTGTTTAAATTGTGAGAAAGTTCTAAATTTATTTGACAATTTAAATTTTATATTAATCGAGGTGGTTGATAGTTGTTGAAAGTTCATATTCATTACTTTAAAGTAAATACGTTTGTTATAACTTTTAAAATATATTTATTTTTGTATTTCACTCCAATGTTTCGCCACACAATATTTTGAAAGTTATAACAAACCTGTTTGTAATAGTAAGTAATTAAATTTTATATATCACGTTGACAATCGATTGCAAACATTGCAAACAACTCGAAAATTAAGTGATATGAATTTCCTGCTGTTCAAACAGGCTTACTAATATTCGCAGCAAATTCATCCTAAATTTTGTCATATTAATAAACTGCCAACAGCATCTGATAGTTCAACGGAAATAATAAATTTCTGAATCATTTTTGGAAAACTATTACACAAGAAAATATACCAATGTAGGGATTTTTTTATTGTCAACGCTAAACTGTTGAGATTATTATTTATCAAAAAATATTTTCATCTGAAAAAATATCAATTATATCAAATCAATTAGCCACCCATCTTAGCTCCTCTAGAAACATAATATTTATTGTCATGTTTGACTTAAAAGAACCAAATATCATTCCTTCAGTCGAGTCATTAACTAGAGTACAAATAAGACATGTACAATTTACCAGAGATGGCTAGCATTGGTTTACTTTATACCAATATCAATTCTCTTTCCCGAAAATCCTCTCTTCTCTCTCTCATTTTCTATTCATAATCCCATTCACGTGTGCATATTGGTTGAAATGAAAATAAATTTCCGATTTAACAACTGGTCCTCAATTCAAATTCTTTCTTCAATTCCTAAATTTATTAAAGGGGTAGATTGATTATCGCAGCTAGGCCAGAAATTAAATTGGGCAAAGCTAACCCAGTGAAAATTAACATTTTAAAAGAAATCCTGCACTGTGTAATCGTTCCATATCATTTCCTCCTGCACGTATTCCTAGTCTACATACATCCCACCTCCACTATAGAACACTATCTTATCAATGCTTCCTTGTACCATCGCGTCATTATTATCGCAGACAAATATCAACAAGAAAAAATCTAAACAGCTTTGTTCTTTCATGCCCAACTCCAATTTTACCCACATTCATACCCGTCCAACATTCATTATGTTTAGTCACCAGTCCATCCGACATCTTAATGTGCACCACCTACATTTAATCCCTGGCGTTAATTTAACACCATTGGATCCATTTGATCCTCTTCTCTCTACAATTAAATCCTCCCAAACCCGATCCCCTGAATATATTCTATAAATTCAAAGAACTGTAACAACCAAAAGTAACTGATGAAATGACAAATTTTATATCCCGACATCCAACAATTTCAAATAATTCCATTAGCATTTTCCTATAATATTACACAGTAGAGAAAAAAATTATCCTCCGAACATGATAACGTACCCGACCCAACGAAATTCACGATTACATTATCAAAATGACGAACTTCTCGTCTATAAATTCAAATCCTTTCCCAGGAATGGAAGTAGGTCCTAATTACATGCATTCTACAAAGGCAGCGATTCTATCAAGCTATTGCCCGATAATCCTGTTGTCTCTACTCGGAAAAACCTTTAAAACCATCATAAAAACGAAAATCCTAGCCTATGTATCCTAACACATCCCACTATATCAATTCGGTTTCCTAGAAAAAAGGTTCAAAATGTTCTCTCTCTCTTTCAATCCTAATATCAATCTGCCAAACCTCGCACATCGTAAATAAAAAAAATCGTAATCGATGTTAATGGAGTGATGTTTGTATAGGAGACCTTTGTGCCAAATGGAGTCAAAAGCTTTTTGGATATCAAGGAAAAGGATATCCAAAAAGCTTTTGACTCCGTTTGAGGTGATGAGGAATGTTATTGGAGTGATATTTATATAGCAGACCTTTGTGTCAAACGGAGTCAAACATTCCTCATCACCGTCCTCACCTTATAGATAATTACCTGAAAATAGATCCATAAAAGTGCGCATCCAAAATTATCTCAACCATTCACACTTCAATAAGGTGTTCCGCAAGGTTCTGCCCTCTCTCCACTCTTCTACAAAACCGTAGGTATGACATATACAATCCTTTTCCTCAATACATAAATACATTCGCCTATTTCCTTCAATTCGCGGACTATGCAGCATTGATAGTCCACCAACCTACTCTCCACAAAGCCGTTTCTATTCTACAAGAACTCATTAACTCTCTATCCCTGTAGGTTCTCTATCAATCCTAATAAATACCAACTTATTACAATAGACTTTTAAAGACTAAATAGTGTTATTTAATATAAGAACTTATTATTCCCTGTCACAATCCACTCACTTCCTCATTTAAAATCAATATAAATCAATAACTCCCCATCCTCGGCATTACAATTGACCTCAAACTGACCGTTAAAACTCATTCATTTCAAATTAAAACTTAGGTCTAGAACAGGGCGCGACATTTATAAATAAAGGCATCTCCACTTAAATCGCGACGAATATATATATATATATATATATATATATATATAATGATCTACTATATCCTTCTGGACTATGGTGGAATCCTTCTTCACAACCAACTCCCCCAAACCTTAATAACATAGAGGTAGCCGAACGTTCAGCTTTTTGCACCTTAACTAAAATCTGTCACCTAAACAATCCTCTTCATAACCAAAAACAGTCCTTTACAACAAAAAAGTAATAAAAGTAGGAGAAATGAAATTGTTTTTATTAAAATTAAAAACATTCTGAAAAATTGTTGTGGAAGACTTATAAATATGTTGATCTTGAAAAATAAACCATTAATGCAGCTTTATACATTTACAGAATGATCTGCCGGCCTCTGATAGAATGCGGTTTAGAAAAAAGAGATAGCTATACAAATATGGGCAATCACTAATTTGAGTTAGATTGTTGTTGTGATCAATGAACAATATTGTATTATACATTAAAATAATCTTAAAATAAGCAGGAATTTCATCAGATAAATTAAAAATTATTTTAATGTTTACTTTTTGTGAAAAATAATTATGAAAAACAATGAAAATTGATCAAATTTATAGCAAATTTTAAATTAAATTTTTAATAATAAAAACTTGTGCAATAAAAATTTAAAGGATTTCACTAAATTCTGCATTCAAATAACTTAGCAGACATGACCTATTAATTTCATTATATCTTACATTTTTCTTTTCTAACTTAAACTAGTAAATTGACGTAATACACGAAAATTAACGATTTATTTTTTTATTTAGACTGATACTTTATACTTGGTAGATAAAAAATGTAAATACACATTCATATTATGAAATCCAAAAGAATAGCTCTATTTTCAAACGATTATTTCCATTTTACTATATAGCTATCTCTTTCCACTAAACTTTAAGAACTTTGAAGTCGCCTAGCGGACAGCCCTGAGAGTTATCACCAAAATCTGCCAACCTATCAATCCTTTACACAATTCCTCAAATGCATTCCTTTATGATCTCTGCAATATTCCAACCATCACCAAACGTATTTAATTACTATTCATAAAATTTGCCTCCAACCCTAATAACACTGAAATCCTAAATCTCCTATGTATAAAACGCTATCCTAATACCTTTCCCAAATATAAATTCCCTTCCATTACCATTCATCAATTCATAACATCATATCAGCACGACTAAGACAGTGGTTAGTAATCATGACGCTTGATATAAACACAACATAGTCTCGACAAGGATAGACAGGAGGAAAGACCTCTGGTCGATAGCCGATTCTAGAGCAAAAATAATGTTCTAAATATTAATTGTAACTCTGCAGGAATAAAGATGTTTGTATATACCGGGTGTACCATTTAACTTGACAAATCAAAATAACTCGAAAATTACGCATCGTAACGTTATTTCACTAGACCAACAATTAATGTTTCCTAAGGGGACATAATCCTGTTCTAAATTCAGCTGCACCAGTATGTGAGGCAGGGGGGCAACTTAAAAATTTCAAATTGAAGCAAATATCCAGCTCGCCAGACGTGTTCGTGGTGAACGTGCTTAAACACACCTTTTTTATATTTACTGTTCATTTTCGTCATTCATGTATTATCAAATCAAATAAAAGGGTTTTTCTTTTCTAGGGGTAAAAATACATAAGATTTTATTGAAATATTATTTTTATTCGTAACAGTTGACGCTGTAAACGCAAAAATTAAATGTGACCATCGGGGTGTATAATAATTTTATTATTGATAATTAGTCATTTTGAGGGTTAAATTTTAAACGCTCAAAATGACGTCCTTAAAGTTGAATTCACTTGTTGACTCGTACTACGAATTTTCCAAACACTTTTAGGGGAAATTGCTGATTAATGCGAAATATTTCGGATGCTTGTGTGTGGAATATGAGCCACTACAGCTAGAACTGTTATTTTATTATTTTCTCCATAAACAGTAGCTTTACGCATTCTTTTCTTCGGTTGTATACTTCCGTCAGTAGAAAACTGATTAACAACTCTAACGAAAGAAGAACATGATCTTACTTTTTCAGGAAATCGCTTAAAATACAAATTCACAAAATTTCGAAATTTCTCCTGCATTCGCCTTTAATAAACATCAATTCAAATTTTTTACACCGATACATAATTCATGATGAAAAGTTCGAAAGAATGGTAGTGACGTAGAAAAATGTACTAAGCTAGCTTACCTACTATTCACAATTATATTAAATTTACAAATTTAAATTTAATAAAATAATAAGATTTTAAATTTAAATTAAATGTTGTTACGAACAAAAATAATTTTCAATAAAATCTTATGTATTTTTATCTCCAGAATAAAAAAGAATCAAAAATTTGAAATTTCAAAGTTGACCCCCGCCCCACACACTGAGGGTGCAGCAGAGGACTGCATTTAAAACGGGATGATATACCTTTAGGAAACAACAATTTTTAATCTCGTAACGTTATTTTTTTCATATGATGCGTAATTTTCGAATTAAATGGTACACCCGGTATACTCAAAATTTAAAAATATAAATAATTACATTTAAAAAAACGAACTCAAACTCGGTACACAAACAAGTAAGTATTTCTGTTCTTATTCCTTCTCCTCTTTAAAACATCTGTTATGAATCTGTGCTTTCTTTGTGAGCCGAGGCAGTGGAAGCGATCTCCTGCTGCCCGCGTGGTAACAACTCTTTAAGGTCAAAAAGGCGGCGGAGGGCGGAAAGGGGGGGCAGTAGCAGCGAGCCGCAAGTGCCCTCGCAGCTGTTGATGATTATCAAAGTCCGTTGCGGCCCCTCTTTTCCACTCGTTTTGTATGCAAATCGCGCAAACACATATTTAAAAAAAAAAACCTTTACAAATCAATCTTATTGTCGTCGAAAAATTGTGAGCGCGCTTTGAATCGAATGCTTGACCTACATTAATAACAACGGAAAAGGGGTGGATTTAAAATGAAGAGAGAGAAAAAATGAAGGGTTGGCGAATGAGCGGTTTGTATAGTCTAATTTTTGTTATTGTTCGTTTCATGATTTGTTTTTTTACTATAATTAATGGATTTTCTTCAAACCTTTAAAAAAACGAAACTTATTATGATCTTTGAAGACCTTTTTGAAACTGTTAATAATATTAATTATTATTATTATTTAATTACAAAAAAATATATAGCTTAAATTGATTGATTGAGTTACGCGAAGATCAAATTAATTCGGCGAATAAAGCACTAATAACCTTTCTTCACACTTTTATTTGGATTACCAAATGTATATTTTGGTCACAAAGTGACTTTAGTTTTGTTAATATTAAATACAATATTTAAACTTTTGCAAACTACGAAATTTGCTTTTGTTCTTTGAATACTTTCTTCAACTGTTAATAATAATGTTCGATAATGTGCGATTTGTAATTTTGTTATTGTTTATTCTATAATTTGTTTTTTTTTTACTATAATTAGTTGAATTTCTTCAAACTTTTGAAAGCTATTATTTTTTTGTTATCTTTGAACACTTTCATGTAACTGTTTAAAAAAATCTATGAAAATTAGTATTGTTAACTTTGAACAGAATGTTTACATTTTTGCAAACTATGAAACTTGTCTTTATTCTTTTTTTATTTATTTATTTAACGGATTTACCTTTTTACAAATCTGCAATATAATTAATAATATTTATGTATAGTGGATTGTAGAACAAAAATAAAGAAATAATAACAACAACAAGAAAAAAAAAAAAATAATTGGCGCCGCTAGATGATAATAATATGCCTTGCTTAGATTAATGAAAGTCAGTCTTACGCTATCTAATATCTGCAGATAAATGAGCAAAAGGTTCGCATATATAAATGAATAAATGCCTAATTATACACACGTTGTTATGGTATAATAGAAAAAATGTATGAAATCACAGATAATCAAGATAATGAAGATGTTAAATAACAAAAAAAAAAAAAACAAAAAAAATAATAATAGATCTCATGTAAAATATCACAGGCAAATATCACTGACAAATTAAAGAAACTGTTACAGATTATATTAAAATTGTTGAAATATATACAAGACTGAACCTTATAGACAGACATAATAATAACACATTAAAATGGTCTTAAATATCAGAGGCTAATAACACTGACAATTTGCAAAACATATCACAGATTGAAGTTTTCAGAAATATATTCTTTGAATATTTTCTTTAAACTGTTTACAAAAAAAACTAAGAAAGTTGGTTTTGTCTACTTGAACACTTTCTTCAAGTGGGCGTGCGTTTATCAAACACAACAGTTGGGAGTTTATTGTCAACTGTTGGCAAATTTTTGGAGACCTAACGTAAAAAAATCATGATTTTCATGAAGAGGTAATTAAGAAAATAAAATTAATAACCTAGCGTAAAAAAAATAGATAAAATAATGAACTTCGGTCATTTTTATTACATTTGTTCCTTTCATCAGAAACCAACATTTACAACAAAAATTAATTAAGTGCTGGTCGATTGTGACATAACCAAAACGTCATGAACATAGCTTAGACATAAGGTAAACAAACCGTTTTAACACATTAGTAATTTTCTTGTTGCGTCATGTACTTTTGGTTGTGTGAAAACGTCTGATTTTGTGCCAAATAATCGTCATGTGCAGCCATAAATAGTGCAAATCCATGCTTCTAAGCAAATAACGGCTAGAATCGGCAAGGATTCGAAAACTATCTTGACCAGTAGAGGCAGGGGGATTACTCTCCCCACTCTTGGGGTCTTTGGTGGTTGAAAACCTACTATTTACCCTAGAAAAGGATGGAATCCTTGCAATAGGGTCTGCTGATGACGTAGTGCTGATAGTAACTGGTAAGTTTGAGAGAAATGTGATCGAAATAATCCAACATGGTCTTGATACTGTTGCTAAATGGTGTAAAACGATCGTAGTTCCTTTTACTAAGAAGAGGAACAATCCTCACCTGGGAGGGATAGAGTTAGATAGTTAGTTATTCAAAGAAGTTAAGTATCTGGGAATTTATCTAGACCAAAAACTTACTTGAAATGGATAATTGCTGCACGTCAAGGAGAAAGCTCTTACAGGCTTATACTCCTGTAGATAATTACTAGGAAAGACCTGGGGGCTAAATCCTAAAATAACCAGGTGGATGTATGAGACGATAATGAGATCCACTGTCACAAATGCAGCGTTCATCTGGTGGACGAAAACTCAGCAAAAAACATGCACTCAAATCCTAAATAGGATTCAGAGATTGGCATGTTTGTGTATTACGGGGGCAATGAGAATGACTTCAATAGTGGCGATGGAGGTAAGACTTGACGTACCACCTCCACACATACACCTGCATAGAATCACTTTCTAAGAAACGCAAAGAATACACAGAAGTACCAATTTCAGAAAATAAAAAACTAATAGTTTAATTAAGCATCCTACATAATTTAATTTGGCTTCCCAGAGATGATATAGATCTACACATTTGAAGAAAATAGGTACAAGATCATGATGCCTGAAAGGGATGAAAGGGTCCGGAGTAAATCCGGAGTAAATCTCCACACACAGGCAAGGGGATATCTGGTATGGTATACAGACGGGTCCCTAAGTAATGGAATGGCGGGTTCGGAAGTTAATGGACCAAGGACTAAGATCTACATGGCTCTGGGATCTGGCTGCTCCACCTTCCAAACAGAAATCATGGTAATTTTATTATGTTCTCGACATATACTGGGAAAGGGAAATAAAGGGGCAAATATCAATATAGCTGTTGACAGCAAGGGTTCACTTATGGCCCTTCAGAATCAGGCAAAGAACTCGAGCCTAGTTCTTCTTGATGCAACTGACAAAAGGCAACAGATTAAGCTTAATATGGGTGCCAGGGGAATAGAGGACAATGAAATGGCAGATGCCCTTGCGAAAAAAAAAAGAAGGCTGGGCTAGTTCCAATACGCACTGTACCCATCTGTCGTCTTGACAAACAAAAATAAGGGACTTTGAGACTAGAGAGAAAGAAACTGGGGGGAGTATACAAGAGCTAATACAGTAAAAATCCTCACAGGGTGGCTTCGCTGCCAATAGGGATTTCTGGCTACTCAACAGGAAAGATTTCAAACTACCAACAGGATTTCTAACAGGATATGTCCCAGTAAAGGACCTGAAAATATGGGAAAAATCGCTGATGAAATATGTAGATTCTGTTTTGTAGAAAGGAGGACAGTTATCCATCTCCTAACAGAATGCGAGTATATAGCTCGTGTAAGACAAAGGTTCTTGGGGAACTACTTCCCCACTCTTGACGAACTAAAATATTTCAAGATTAAAAACATTTAGGGTACTTCAAAAGGATAGGTATATCCTGTGAGGTAACAAATTGAATTATTTTGCATAAGGGGAGGCACAAAAGATTTTTAAGTCGAAGTACCACTACATCCCCACAAATCAAATAATAATAAAATAATTAAAACAATGTATAAATTTGTGATGTTGGCTTAATGGCCGATGCCAGTCTATGTTTATCCTACCTCCTTATTCTTAAAAAATCTATAATGCAACAATTTTTGATTAGAGAATATTTAATGTAAAGAACAAAACACAAAAATATCAGGCTATATGCAGATCCATTTTTCAAGATTTATCCTTTGTGCCTTAAAAACTTTAAAACTTATTAAATAAATTAAACGTATCATCCGTGCTGCGATCATAGGTGTAAATGAATAAATATAGTTTTGTTAACTTTGAACACATTCTAAAAAGTTGTAAAAACTGCGAAACTTGATTTGGTTAATTTTAAACGCTTTCTTCAAATCAATGAAAACTAAAACTTATTTTTATTATTGTTCATTGTTTGATAACATATAAATAGGTTATTATCGTTCCAAGT
The DNA here is from genome assembly GCA_963082785.1 of Philonthus spinipes. Taxonomy (NCBI): domain Eukaryota; kingdom Metazoa; phylum Arthropoda; class Insecta; order Coleoptera; family Staphylinidae; genus Philonthus; species Philonthus spinipes. Next base: position 17,704,422 of record OY720306.1, on the reverse strand, counting down.
GAGTTTGTTACATGTTTTGTATTTCTTTTGCTTCAACTGAAATCGTTTTATACCCTTTTAACTAATTGATTTTGATAAATTAAATAAAAATTATTCAAAATCAACCAATAAAATACAGATTAGATTGAATAACTTCTACTAGTTTCGGGTTATTAGATCATTTTCAAGAGAATTTAAAATTCGTTTTATTAAAATTTTCATGGAAATATTGATTTTTTAATTTTTATTTTAATTTAATTGTGGGGCAGGCAAAATAATTTCGGTCCCAGCATTTGCTCACAAGGTGGAAAAAACCCACTAAAAAACCATCCTGAGGATCATTATGGAATTATTTTGCTAAAATTAAACAAAATTAGTTAATTATAAATAAGTTGGATTGTTAAAATTAATAGAAATATAAAGATTATATATATGGTTTAATAATAGAATAAAGTGAAAAGTAGTATTTATAATACATCATAAAGTGAAGAATATAATAGATCTACTTGTTCATTTAGAAGTGATGAATTAGTGTCTTTATTGTGTAAATAAATTTCGATTGCTTCCAATATTTTTGACCTTTTTCACAATGATGTAAGATTTTTGTATTATTTAAATTTTGCCTGCCCCACAATTAAATTAAAATAAAAATTAAAAAATCAATATTAAAAATTAATGTAAATATCCATAGAAATTTTAATAAAACAAATTTTAAATTTTCTTGAAAATGGGCTAATAACCCGAAACTAGTCGAGAATTTAAAGTTATTCAATCTAATCTGTATTTTATTCGTTGATTTTTAATAATTTATTCATATTTGTTTCATACAATATGAACTACTAATGTCTAAATATTAAAACCATTAATTAAATAAAAATTGTTTGAAAATACTCTTCTCTATAATTGATTTTGCGTGAAAGAAATGTTGTATAGTAAATTAAAATTAAAATTCTGTTTCTACTTAATTTATAAATTTTATTACAATTTTAGAATTCCTTTCCATTTTTTTTTTTTTCGGTTACTCCAAATTCACTAATGAATTATTTACACCCATATGTAGAACAAGCAGAGCAATATGTTTATCACACAGAAATTGTGTATGGAAAAAACCAAAAGTATTTTATGCATTGATAACGGCTTAAAAAAGGCTGTCAATGAGTCATTCGAAAAATAAAATAAAATAAAAACTACTTATGTGAACACACATCCATATTAATTAATACTTAAGATGGTTGGAGTTAATCTTTATTGTCGACGTTTCTTATCTGCTGATAAGAAAATCGAGATGAAACAAAAAAATGTGAGATGAATAACTCTGCTTAATGAGTCAAGAGAGGGAAATTGGAATGAAACAAAAAAAAAATGGTAGAGGATTAATTTATTTAATGCCAAATAATTTCATTATCTTTGTTATTAATTAATAAATATATATATATTTTTAAATTTTATTTCTAAAATTTTTTTCTAATAATGGAGAAATCTGGCGACAAAATTTAGTCTTCCCTCTTAATAGACGGAGGGAAGAAAATCGTGATAAAACAATTAATATAGCATAAGTTGCGATTTGGATCATAAATAAGATATAGATTTAAGTGTATACCGAATGTTGACGCAACTAGGACTTTATGTTATATACAAATCTTAATTCAGAATTAATACTTACAATATACATACGATACAATACAAAACTATTATACTGTACATACTAGTCCCGAACTGGCTATCGACCAAAGGTCTATCTGCCAAACTGTATGTCATTTTATGCAAATTTCTGCTTTAGAGAAAATTTTAAGAATTTAAATGTATTCAGAATTAAAAAAAAAATTAATAGACTTTGATTATATTTGAAAAATATCACGTGTTGCATTAGCCATAACTTATGAAGAAAAAAATCCATTTTAAATTGCAATCATAGAAGTATGTAAAAAAGTGATTATTTTAAACGCATCTTTTATATGAATTCAAATGAATGATGTGATAATTGGAAAATGTTTCTCTCTCTAAACTGACGATTTGTTTAATATTATAATTGATGTATATTTATTAAATAATAAATTACATCTAATTTATTATTTAATAATTTATAATTTTATAATATATTAAATAATAAATATACATCGATTATAATATTAAACAAATCGCCAGTTTAGAGAGATTTTTAAATTCCGGATATATATATTTTTTCATTTTAACTCGAAAATGAACAGGGATGCAGGAAATTGTATAAAATTGTTTTTACATGTAAAATACCCATGTGGCACTAACACCCGGTATATGAAAATCCTTTGTTTAATCCACCTGTAGAAGAGCCATGAACCGTGACTCAATTCTTTATATATTTTGTAAATATCATGATAATTCCCTAGAGAGAACATCCTTTGTTTAGTCCACCTGTGGAAGACTCATACTGTGACTCAATTCTGTATTCACTTTACAAAATATATATTTTGTAAAAGTCTTGATAAATCTCTGGTGGAAAATATGTGATCCTGTGAAATCACGTGTAAGAATGATATACATTTAGTTTTTATTATTTATTAATGGCTAATGGTATTCTACAAAACCAGACTTCGGTTACACTGATTAAAAACATAAAACCATTGACTATACCATAGTTTTAGTTTTTACAGGGAGTCCCGTTAATGTGCGTAAATAGCTTAATCTCAAGTTCCTGAGACCAAAATATGATGATTGAGCCGAACTTATATTAATCTATATTGAAAATGTAACCGTTAATGTAATTAATAGTTTTAATATTTAAATATTGGTAGTTCTTATTGTATATAATAAATATAAATAGATTATTAAAAATCTACCAATAAATTGAATAACTTTAATTTCTCCACAAGTTTCGGGTTCAGTCCCAGCATTCGCTTGTAAGGTAGAAAAACAACTTTTATTTATAATTAATTAATTTATTTTATTTAAGCAAAATATTTCCATAATCATCCGGAGGTTCGTTTTTTTAGTGGATTTTTTCACCTTGTAAGCGAATGCTAGGACCTATAAAATGTTGCCTGTAATACAAGTAAAAACGAGAAATAGATATTTTTATAAAAAAATTATTATGTACGCATCGATAAAAATTTAAATAAACTCAATTTTGAATTTTCTTAATAATAAGCTGATAACTCGAAACTATTCGAGAATTTAAAGTTATTGAATTTAATCTCTGTTTTATTTATATTATTGGTAGATTTTTAATAATCTATTCATATAAAAATGGAAAGACGACGCAAGCGCCATCTTTTGCCTAATTTCATGTGGCATCATCAACGATTCTAAACTACAAGGTAGACAACCGAGAATCGTTGTTTCGTCCACTAAATGAAGGAAAACTTGTCCTGTTTATGGGAACTGAAAACGAAATTTATTTAATAAAATGTTCAACTACCATTTGTCTAGCGTATGGAAAACTAGTGATGGCCATATGAAATTAAGCAAAAGATGGCGCTTGCGTCGTCTTTCATTTATTATGATTTATATCAGGTATTTAACCGCAACACGAGATCCGTTCAACCGCATTCATCATGGAACACAATAGCCTGATGAGGTTCGAAAAATCGAAATGGCCATCACTAGTAATCTATACGCTAGATGAATGGTGGTTGAATATTTTATTATATTCATATTTAACCGTTAAGTTGCAATACATCTTCAAAAATAATATTCATTCTATTAATAACAATCGAATCCTTCATGAATCGTGAAACCAAAACAAAATGGAAGAGGATTTAATCTGTAAAGATACCATTGTTTTTTATCCATTCCAGTATTCATCTATTCAATTGATTAATTTCACTTCCCTTTCCAATATTAGCTAAGTTACAATAATAACATCAATAAACTGTATTTTCACTACTATTTTAGTTTCGAGGGTAATAACCTTGTTACCTCAAATTGGCCAGTGGTTCGGCCTCCGGGGTATTTATACCGATTTGATGTCTTTAAATGCGACAAAAAAGACACCCACTGAGCCTCTCCGGTAAAATTAAACGTTTCGGATTAAATTTGGAACGTGCTCGAGAAAAACACGTATTCTTTGACTTTACTTGAACCAAAACAACAACACAAAAAAAGGAAGAATAAATACAAATGTACGTTAACAAAACAAATGAAGTACGTTTATTTTTTCTATCTATTTTAAGAAATAATTGAAATTATAATACTATATAAATTCTGGTTATTATTATGTTAGTTACTTATCAGACTTTAGTAATAAATCATTAATCGGCGCGTGGAAGCAAAAATTGCAACTCATTCGAATAAATGAAGTCATGGAAAAATTGAAACAAATTGGGTATACATTTATGAAACCAAGTGTTTAATTGGCGATATAAAAGCCTACACATTTGAAAATAAATTCCAAATCATTAATTCTAAATAAATATCAGATTGATGTTTATAATAATTATGTTTGATATTTTTCTTATTCAATCTTTTTTTTACACCAATCCGGGGAAACTTTGTCCCAAATTAAGCGGTGAAGAAATATGTCCATATATATAATAATTTAATGTAATTAATAGTTTTAATAAATAGAAGACGACGCAAGCGTCACATTTTGCCTAATTTCATGTGGCTTCATCAAGGCATTGCACATGGAAAACACTAGTCTGTTGAGGTTCGAAAAACCGAAAGGGCCATCACTATTTATCCATACACCAGAGGAATGGTTGTTGAACATTTTATTAAATAAATAGTTTAAATATTTAAACACTGGTAGTTCATGTTGTATATAATAAATATGAATATTAAAACTACCAATAAAATAAATAAAACAGAAAAATTGAATAACTTTAAATTCTCGACTAGTTTCAGGTTAAATTTATTCAATATTTATCTGTGATTATTTTATTGGTAGATTTTTAATTATCTATTCATATTTATTATATATAAAAAATTATTGTTAGTACCACACATTTAATATTCCTCCCGAATATTTGAAATTCTCGCAACAGAAATCTAATTTGCTTCACAGAATCAAATAGTTTGAAAAATAAACACTTAATCCTGTTATTGATTTCAATACACAATAATACGTTTTCTGATTGCTATGCTTTTTACAAAATCTTATTTCAATTATAAAATAAATATAATTTGTTATAATTTAAATACGATTTTTTTAAGTTGAGCAATTTGAAAACGCATTTATACATGCGAAACGATTTGCAAGAGAAACGCTTCTTCAGATTACCTACATTTGTTTCGCTGTGACGTCATGTAGGTAATCCAAAAGCGCATTTCGCCGACAACTTTCTCGTCGAGCGCCAATCTCAAAAGATACCACTCACAAACATGCGATTGTTTCAATTCAGGACAGTTTAATTCGAATGAATAAATTAATTTTATTTAAAATATCGATTAAATAAATATAAAATATTGTGATTATTTATAATTTAATGCGAATCTAGTAGTATTTGCTTCAATAAAATAGATATTCTAAATGAATCTAATACAATTACAATTTGATTTGGTATTATTTTCTTTCCAATATACTTAATGACAAATTGCAGATATGAACATATTTAAATATTTAAATTTCACGGGCAACGTACATTCGTTTATCAAATTTTTGTTGTTGTGTTGATTCACATGTCCCGAACTTATGTTCACAATTTAACAACATATGTTCGTTTGTTTTTGACAGAAATAAAGGTTAGGCGTGTTTTGTTGTGCTCGGCGATGTTTCATTATTATAAAAAATGTAGCAAGGAATTTGCATCAAATTTTGTGTGGAAAAAGTGCTCTAAAACACTTGAAATGTAGACAGTGGCATACGGTAAATCTGCTCCGAATAAAAAATATTTAAAGGTGGTACAAACTCTTCCAAGATGGCCGAGAAGATGTCAATGACGAACCTCGGCTCTGGACGCCCCAGCACGTCAACTACAGAAGATATCGTCGAAGCTATCAAGAAAATTGTTTTTTTAATCATCAAATTACCATAAGAGAAGTTGGCATATCAGTCGGCTGGTGTCATGCAAATTTTCGGATGTTTTGGGTATGAGACGTATGTCAGCGAAGTTTGTTCCGAAACTTTTGAATTTTAATCAGAAGGACCGTCGCATGAGCATCGCTCACGAGCTTATGAATGACGTCAGTGATGATCCTGATTTGCTCAAAAGTGTTATAACTGACAAAATCATGGGTATATGGTTAAAACGTCAAAACCAAACCCCAGTCGTCCCGAAGAAAGCACCCGGGAGAGCCAAGATCAAAAAAAGCACGCCAAATCCGATCAAATGTCAAAGTTTTGCTCGCTGTGTTTTTCGACTACCGTGACGTAATGCATCAGGTGTTTTTTTTTCTCAAGGTCATTAAGAAGTATTACCTTGAAGTTACGCGCCGTTTGAGCAGCAATACGAGAGAAATATCCGGAATTGTTGAAAAATAATTCATGACTTTTGCATCACGATAATGCATCTGCTCATTCATCGTTGCTTGTGAGAGATTTTTTGGCCAAAAACAATCATGCCTTAGCCACCATATTCACCGAATTTGACCCCCTGTGACTTTTTCCTTTCCCCAAATCTGCATATAGCTATGAAAGGACGGAGATTTGCAACGATTGATGAATTAAAAACTGCATCGCTGAAGGAGCTCATGACTATACCAAAAAGGCTATACTTCTCAGTATGAATTTGTTGATTTGAATTACTTCCAACAAAGCTATATTAGATTATGAAAATTTACTTTCATTTACATAACATTTATTGTTTATTTTATAGATTTCATTTGCGTGTTAGACATAAATGATTTTCAAAAATAATCGAAATCTTTCTTCATAGGCCAAAAGAATATCAATCGATAGCCAATTTCCTACTTGCTTAATTAATGTAAATTAATCATTAGTAATATTTTACATCATTTGCTTATTCCTCTCATGGTTCATACTATATATATACATAATCTTTATTGACAAACATAATACAATATTAGAATGTACATCGTAAAAGTCTGCCAATTTTCTATCGACCAATGGTCTTTCCGCCTTTTTCATACTATATTAATAAAATTAAATTGTCGTTACACGAAAAAATAAATAATAAAAATAAATTATTATTCTAAGTTTGACATTCATCGATTCAGCAGATTGCTATTTACGTTAGTTTTTGATTGATTCGTATCTCCGTTTATTTGTAATCAATCAAGGGCAATCGGAGATAGATTCAAATCTACATTGTGAGTGTTGATTTTTTTAATGTGTCCTTTCAGCAATATTATACAGGGTTGTTACAAAGTAAGGAATATATTTTAACGTATTCTATATCTATAACAAACACAGCGTTATTCAACATTTCTGATTTATAATAAATTAAAGACGACGCAAGCGCCGCCTTTTGCCTAATTTCATTAAATGTGAATTTCTGATTTAATTGCACCAAGATGGTTCAGCGTTGTTTGTCTCATTCTAAGAATATTTTTTTTAAATAACCCCGCAGCCAGTAATCCGGGTTAACATCAGGTGATCTTGGTGGCCAGGAATTTATAAAATGTACGCTTATAACACGATCTTGAAATAATTTTTTAACAGGGTGGGGCGTTATATGTGCGTTGGTGCTCCATCTTGCAGAAATATCAATGTTTTCAGTTTCTTCTTGCTTGTTTTGCAAGAATAAACTTTCTGAAATTGCATAATTCTTTAAGATTTGCAGGTATCGTTCACCAGTTACAGATTCGGCCTCTCCATTCCGTACTTCTTCAAAAAATATGGACCAATGATGAAATTAGCTGTGAAACTGCACTAAATGGTGATTTTTTGTCTTGGAAGGATTGCATATGGATTTTCTGTTGAACATTGAGTATTGACTCCACCATTAAGAAAAGAACTTGGCCTCATCTGTCTATAAAATACGGAACACCATTGGGGTTTAATTTCCATCTGAGCCAATATTTTTAACGAAAAATCAACTTCAAACAGCGGTTAAAGTTTGTTTTCAACATGTATAGTGAAATCCCATTATTGAATGCATTTAATTTTTGCTGCTAGCACAATTTCTTAAAATTTAAAAAAATAAAAATAATTCTTCGTTTTTTGAAATTTAAAAAATATTGTAACGTAAATCTAGAATATCATAAAATATAACTACGCGAAGAAACGTTTTCGGCGTGGAAATATTATTCATAAGGATAATGTCGTTCCTAGAACAGCCAAAACTGTTTTGTTCTTGAAGCTTTGTGCGATACACAATAGAGATCGCAATGATGGTAGTCAGTCGGTAAACTGATATAATATATAACATACTTTTTTTATATTATCTTCATTTCCATGACTTATGATTTATAGTATTAAATTTGATTCACTTTATATTTTGGAAATATATTAATTAACGAACGAAAAGTCATATGACATATTTTTCCGTTATAGTTGCATTTTATTAAATTTACATAAAAAGCGCCATAAGAAACGAAATTATTAAAAAAATACAAATACTTTCATCTTGCTGCTCTTTGATCAATTCAGCAGATTCCCTTTTACGTTAGTCTTTGATAATTTCAGCAGAATCAAATCTTAGATCTGAGTGTAATATTTCTCAATTACATAGTTCCCCAACAACGCTATTGTGGCCTAACAAAAGTCTTTTTTTAATAAATTCCGCTACAGGAAATTTAAAAACAAAACAACATGAAGAATACAATAATGTTTATCTATTTAAATTTCTCCGTATTTGTTTATCTATTCAGAAGATTTCAGTCAATGTTTTGACACAAAAATAATTGTTTATTTCTAAGGGAATTCATCAGGCAGCCGAAACTCTTCTGCTTATAATATGAAGACTAAAGGTTTTATCATAAAAAGTCATACAACAAAATATATTTAAGATTTTTAAGATTTACAACTTTTATTTGAAACATTTTTCTATCCGAATAAAAAAAATGCTGATTTGAATTGTTTTCAACAGACCCATTTTGGATTTTGAAAATTCATAATTTTTACTTTCCCATGTCCAAATGAAAGTATTGCGGTCGTAAAAATTTTCGAATCGCCAATTTCAACGAATATTTTTTTAGGTCGCCTGAGTCCATTCCATTTTAAAATGTCTGTGTGTGTCTGTGTGTTTCCACGATAGCGCATAAACGGCTAAATGGATTGAACCCCAACGTTATATCCAAGCTTTTTATAACAGTGGAATAATTTGAAAAGCTTTTGGTCACAATCAAAATGCATTAAGTGCAAATATACTCTTATTATTATTATAATTTTTTTATTCGGGTAGTTGTAGATCTTAAAAATCTAAATACTTTTTTTTATATAACTTTTTATCCTAAGACCTTTAGTTTTCATGTTAAAAGCGGAAGAGTTTCTTCAGCCTGATAAATTTTCTTAGAAATAAACAATTATTTTAGTTTCGAATAAAACATCAAAATGCCGTCATATGTCAGCAAGTTTCATTCACTTACTGAAATATGAATTTTGTGAACAACTACAAAACCGCTCTAAAAATTGTAAATAGTGTGGGAAAATATGTAAAGTCATTGTAAGGTAAGAAATAACAAAATAGTTTGTAACATTGTGCTAAACATTTGGCTTTAACCTTAAAAGACAACAATTTATATTTTCATTTAATTAGTCCGGTATTCCTTCAGAGAAAAACGGAAATAGAAATCCAGTTAGATTTTTCTACTCAAGAAAACTATGCATATAATGCCCCAATAACTATGGGAGAATTAGAGCAAGCCATCACCTCAGCAGGCACGTCTAGGGCAACGGGCCCTGACGATATTCCCTTTGAATTTATTAGGAGGTTACCCATTCATATGCGAGAAAGTCTACTGGAGTTGTTCAACCTCATATGGGAAAATGGTGAATATCCACGGTGTTGGAAAGAGGCTACAATTTTGCCAATACTAAAGCCCAATAAGGATGCCACAGTTATAGCAAACTATCGGCCGATCTCACTTACTTGCTGCTTGGGAAAAATCCTTGAAAAAATAATCATGGCTATTGGAAAGATCGGGTTTCTTTGATCATCACCAAGCAGGTTTCAGAAAATACCGTAATACCACCGATCAACTGATCGCCCTGGACTGTTCGATACAGAATGCCTTCCTAGAGAGAAAACACCTTGTTGCTGTGTTCTTCGATCTAGAGAAGGCATTCGATATGACATGGAGACACGGAATATTAAGAAAGCTGCATGATTGGGGAGCAAGAGGACAATTACCAACATTCCTGTGATCATTTATGACTGATCGCACCTTTAAAGTTAGAATTGGTAATGAGCTATCCTCGGCGGCAAACTTGGAAAATGGAGTACCACAAGACTCAACAATTAGTGCGACGTTGTTCCTCATAGCCATAAATGACATTGCTAGAAAAATTGAAAACCCTATCAAAAAATGCATATATGAGGATGACCTGGCCATATATATGTCCGGCGATACAATTCCCAGTATATCGAATAAACTTCAAGCAGCAATTAACGATATAAACAGCAATGCCGAATCTGTAGGTTTTCGATTCTCACCAGCAAAAACTACGTGCCTCCATTTCTGTAGACTCCGGCGACCGCATCACGACCCACGCTTATACCTTAAAAATAGTAGAATTAGATGTGTGGAAGATACTCGTTTCCTAGGCTTAACATTAGATAGGACCTTGTCATATAGACAACACATAAAGGAGGTAATACTAAAAGCAAAACAAGCTCTCAATTTAATTAAATGCTTGGCAAATACAACTTGGGGAGCAAGAAGAGATGTCCTGTTCCGCCTCTACAAGGCGATGATACTTTCCAAAATAGACTATGGTTGTGTTGCATACTCAACAGCTAGGAAATCATGGTTGAAAACCATGAATGTAGTGCATAATATGGGAATAAGATATGCGACTGGAGCTTTCTACACAAGTCCAACGGAAAGCCTCCACTGCGATTCTAACATCGAGTCATTACTACACCGACGAAATAAATTTGTCCTGCAGGAATGCAGGACTTTCTTCATAAAAAAAAACATAGAACTAATGTCGGCTTAAAGTCACCTGTCAGCATTGTATGTTCGTGTTTCAATAAAATATCAGACTATACAGATATATTTTATGATTCACTTAACGAAATAATTAAAAATTTACAAAGGATACTTTAAGTTGGTTCATTTGTTTTATGTTACTTATGTAACATAAATATGTATTAATTGTAACTGCAGCTTAACTTTTTTTTATTTTGTCTTGTAATTAGGAAAATATGTATTTCCTGTTGGGCAATAAAGATTATTATTATTATTATATGACAGAATTCACCTGGGAAAGTACCATGATAGATACATCACCATTTTTTTGCTAAAATCTGTCACGGGATATAAAGAAATAATCATAAAAAAATGTAAAAGTCTTTACCCTTTTGCGTTTGCCTTTTATCAATTTGCTGATTTTAATTGCTTTCAACGAAACCATTTTGGACTTTGAAACATCATTATTTTTTGACTAAATTGTGCTACGGAAAACAAAAATCATTAAAAAAGAATGAATATGTTTTCCTTTTTGTATTTGACGTTTATATATTTAGAATACTCCAGTCTGTATTCTGAGTGTAGATTTTGTTGATTTTAATTCCTTCTAATACTATTTTGGACTTTAAATATTCATAAATTAAATTGTTCTATAGGAAATAAAAAATCATAAAAAAATGAACAAATTTTTATCTTTTACATTTTCCTTTTATATACTTAAAATCTCCAGTCCATGATCTGAGTGCAAATTAAATGCTATTTTTTAGTGCATCTTTCTTTGGAAAATTCATAAAAAGTTGTAAAAGTGTTCTCCTTTTTGCATTTGTTTTTATCGATTTAGAAGATTTCAGTCTATTTTTTGAGTGTAGATTTTTTATTTTAATAGCTTCTCAGCCATTTTTAACTTTAATCAATTTTAATAGCTAAATTGCACCACAGGAAATAAGGAAAATGCATCTTTTTGAGAGCGACAGTAAATAAAAAATCATATAAAAATGTTTACCCTCCAGAATAAGTTGAAGGGTAAATATTTTTCGATAAAAAAAATCAGTTTATGTACTAAATGTATTTTTTGGATGTTGATTTAAACTGCACCCTCTCTTAAATGTTGGGGATTGATTCCAGTTTATGTTTTGATTATAGATTTGTTGATTTTGTTGGTTTTGTGCTTTAAAATTGTGTCATGTTCATCCAAATTACGGTTCAGAATAAAATATAAAGCAATTACAAAATTATTTGCAATTTTAATTGATCAAAAATGCAAAAGTGCCGCCCTATAGCTTAACTCTCAGGGAATATGGAATTACACCCTACAGATTAACTCTCAGGGAATATGAAATTACGCCCAACAGCTTAACTATTAAAGCTACAAATATCTATCGAACAAATGAAAATGAGGAATTACGATAAAATACTGCCCTGCAAATTTCAGTTAGATATCAGTCAAATTTAGCAAGAGGAAAATCTAACGACTAATTGTGTCAACTTCAGAACTAATGAAAATTCATGAAATTTATTGAACCATTTGGTTATTGGTCGTACTATACGTTACTAATTAACTGGCAGATAATTCCAGGCCTACAGCCAGCTAGCAATAAGATTAGCTATTGATTGTCATTCTGGGCATAAGAATGCTCCATACCATTCAGTCTACATACTGAATGTAGATTATTTGATTAAAATTTAAATTGCTTCCAACGTTTTGGACTTTAAAAATATGTGCAGCCAAATTGTGCCGCTGACAAAATCATAATTTACGTTATATTTTAGTTGATTGAGCAGATTTCAATCTAAGGCATCTATTAGATGAAGAATTACTCTTGTTCCATAAACATTATGGAACAAAACAAGTGTAATTCTTTATCTATAGTAATATTTGGTTCTATCAAGAGTGTAGCGCAATAAGCATTAACTTTAAGGCATCTAAATCTTTACCAGGGGCGTATCTAGAACCTTTATCGCCCGAGTGGTCTACAATTTGCTCTCGATTAAATGGTTTTAAACTTATGAATCTATGGCTGAAAAGAGCTGAAAAGCTAAGGCTATAAACTTCACAAAAACAACAAATAAACTTATGAAGTGAACAACTATTTATTTACAATTAAAAATTGTAAATAAAGAGTTGTTACAATTAACAACTAAATATAAAAAAATAAGATGGAAAGATCTCTAATCGACAGCCAGAATAAGATATTTGATGTATAAAAATAATAAAAAATTATACAATGTAAACAACTCTTTTATTTCTATAGGTTAAACATGTTATTGTATAAAAAATTCCGCCTCAAAATATGAGCCAATAGTAATTCGATCGTTTTGAGTCGGTTCAAAATTATCAACTAATTTCAATCATTTGATTGTTACTGCTTCGAGTATTGGAGCATACAATTCACATATAATATTTTTCCCCAGCAACAATCCTTGAATCATTAACAAAAAATATATCTTAATTCCTTTTCGTGATTCCACGCTTCGTAGACTCGTCGAGCACCATCTCGCACGTCTCCTCCTTTATACGAATCGTGCACAGTGATTGCTCTCGGTGGAGACGATCTTCGGTCTCCGCCTTGGGTCGTGTAACAGGCCGGCCGACTCCCCCGTGCTCCTTGCTACCCAGATGCATGATATACAGTTAGATAAGGAGGAGAATTACAAGCTGGCTGACCTATAAAATGCACAAACACACGCGCGCACCAAAGGAGTCGTTGCCTACCAGGTATCCACATAAATTTCATTCAATCCAAGACCTACTTAGATACATATTGAATAATTCTTATGGGCACGGATATTTATTGTCCGGTTTGGTAAATGTCATAATGGGAAGGTTAACTGAATGACGGAGGGAATTATGGTTATAACTTTGTGCTAATTAGATAAGTTCGTATGGCAGAAAAAGAAGTTGAATGGAAATGTTGTTGCGTTTAACAAAATTGTTTATTGGAATTGTAATACAATAAGTAGGTGTGCATGTCAATTGGACATAAGTAACAATTTATAGAGAAATAATTTTTTGTTAGCAATTATTTTTTTTAATTCAGACAATTTTGCTATTTAGATCCACAACGCCTTTCTACAAATTAGTTTTCCATTAATTTTGATTTTCTTTTATAAAAATAAAAAATTTTGAAATATTCAAAATTATATTATTTAATTCCATAACGTCCTTGATTGAATTACAATTAGTTTTTATATTTCCCAGTGATGTGAAATACATTATATTTTGTAACTAGTCTGTATGTTATTTATCATGTTGTTTTAATTTATAAGTATTACTTCTGTAAAGAGGATTTAAAGTCATTAAAATCATAAATCAGTTATTAAATTGTTATTATTATTATTATTTGATTTTACTCGCTTTTTTTTTCTTTTTTTATATCTGACAGGATCCAATGTATATATTTATATTAAGTCACGATTTAAAAATCGTTTTGTTATGTGACAGGTGCTCAAAATGACAAAATTTTGTACGTCTAGGTAAATGTTTTTCGTAATGTCCATTCTTTTCATGCTTTTGCTGAAGCTTTTGGGAATTATTTTAGTTGCAGATATGACTGCTGGCAATATCGATATCCATTCCAATTGCCACATATTCTTGATTTCAGTAAGTAGGTCCGAGTATTAACTTTTTTTAGCATGAGTATACTTTAAATTTGTAGTGGATGGTATAGCCACATCTATCAAGAGTGCTGATCTATTGCTCTGGTTGACCAGACCAATATCCGGTCTATTATTTGATTTCGAGCTGGGGGGTCATATTTATAATATGGCTCAACTTTGTCAATCACCTTGCGTTTCAAGGCTAATTGTTGAAAAGGTATTTTCGCTTTTTAGATCTACAACGTCCTACAACTAAAGTTTCCATTAATTATTATATGTTTTGTAAAAAAATGAAATATTGACAATTGTACTGTTTAATTCAACAAATAACTTTAATTTCTATATACAAACATGAAAACAATAAAATTTATTGTAGCAATAGGTACAGTTGTGTTAATAGTCTGTTATGGGCTATCGGCCATACGTCTTTCTGCCCTGTATTAATTTATGGTGATTTGCAAATTAAAACTATGCTAGCTAGCTGAACTGTCATGTATGCATGAGTTAATGAATTGGTGGATAGAAACCGAAGGGTTGTTATGTTTGGGGGGAATAATAGGGTTGCGAGGAATGCAATATTTTGTAAGAAGATTGCGAGGGTTTTTAGCAAATTTTGTAGAGAGGGTAAGTATACGCTGGGATATGGGAGTTATTTGGGTGGATTCCTAAAGGAATTCGTTGGAGGAAATTTTTCTTCCTTTATTTATTTTTTATTTCTTTATTAGGAGTGTTCGTCACGGATTGGCCTTGAAGCTCTCTTATGGGATTTCTTAACAATTGCCCGCCCGTTTACAGAGTTTATTAATAAAGATAATGACATGCGGTTTTTTATGCATAATCTTGTGTTATTTACCTATGAGTTTTAAAATTTTATAATTTCATAATTATTTTAGTTTTTGTAATAAAAAAATATTACGGAACGTCGAATTTCAACTAATTTTCCTCGTTTTATTATAAAATTCGATGAATATATTTATTGAACGTATGACATTTTTATTGCTTTTAAAACAACAGCATTAATAAGCGAGCGCTTTCAGTTTTAATTTTCTCTGTGATTTAGAGAAGTGTGCACTTTTTGAGAAAGTGTTTTGGTTTGGGAAAAGTAAATAAATGCAGTAAAAAAAATTAAAAGAAAAAGTAAAGGTAACGCTAAAGCAGCACTAAGAGGCAAGAGACTGAAAATGTGCAAAATGATTTTGGATGAATGCATTGATAAGAGACATTGTATTATAGTAATTTTAAAAAAATTAAAATTAAAACATTTTAATAGATAAGGTTATTGCTAAAATTAACAATGAAATTAAAAAAATATATAAAAAATAATTTGTCCATATATGATTACAAAATTGCTGAATTTTGACTATTATTCATTTTTGAAAATGTTTATATTTCTTTTGTTTGTAACAATCTAGTAATTTACTTAAGCTATATTTTCATTTGGATTCAAGAATAATTTTAATATTTAGTTAATATTTTTTTATTTGTAACTAATTAATTAATTCCATTATTTTTATTATTTTCTAATTTAGTAGTCTAATTAATTATATATTTTCTATTTATTATCAATTTCCAATACGAAATGTATTTAACAATATTAATGATTAAGAAAAAAAGTGGTATTTATTCAGCACAATGCACTTATAATACATCTCGGCATAAATTTTATTTAAATAATTTAATAATTCCAAAACACTAAAAAAACACTAAAATTGTCCATAATTAAACATGTTAGAAGAAATTGAGAAGTGCAATTGCTGTGAATTTTTAAATTTTCATTTAGCAATTACTTAAAATTAAGTAAATCATTTAATTTTAATATATTGCTGTTAAATTCCAATTAGTTTTTATCGTATTTCAAATTAATTACTTTGTATATGTATTTTTTAAATATTTATATTTAATTACATTTTTACATTTACTTTAGAAGAAAGAAATTAAGAAAAGAATGCTTCATTTGATTTAATTGAAATTCGTCATATTTTTTTATTCAGACAGACGCAATAAAATTTAAAAATGGCCCTTAAGAGAACTATCACTTTGGAATTATTGTATTGTAATTTGTATAGTTTTGCAAAAAATAAATTCAAATCAATTATTTAATTAAAAAATCAAGTTATTTTGAAGACGTCAATTTATTGTTAAAGGATGGAAGGTACTCCTTTGAACGATTCTAGCTCAGGAAGCACGTGAAGAGCAACTAATCCAAAACAACTGGTCCAAATGATGATTACGTATATTTACACACAAAAATAAAATAATAAACGATTTCAAAAAAAAAAAAAGTAATGAAAATAACAGCAACCCAGGTGAACGGCGTCGACGGGTGTGGTCGTCGACGGAGAGGCAGGTAGCACGGACGGTGGTTGCTCTCTGGTTTCTGTGGGATCATCTCTCCGAATTTATACAGCGATTTCGTCGTAGGGGGTGGAGGCTGTCCATTGTGGCACGATTACCGATTTGCACCTTTCGGATTACCAAAATACCGGCTAATGAGTTTCACGAGAAACGATAAAGAAAAGATTATCCTTTCTCGCGAAACGGATCGCCACTTAATGGCTTTTGATAATCCGATTGGGTACAGTAGGTAAACGTGCGTTTGGGATAAACTCATTTTAATTATTTATGAAAAATGAAATTGAAATTTTTTTCATGTGACCGGAAAAAATGTTTGCCGGTAACAAACGGCCCCGTGAAATGAGTTTATCCCAAAAGATGAGTCGCGAAATTCTCCTGGGCTGAAGTTGATTGGTCCTTGGGTTGCTGAGCGTCGTTCTTCTTGGGGCTGGACATGGCTGGACGGCGGCAGATGACTTGGGCGGCAATCCTTGTAGGGGCACGGCTTCCCTACGTCGGAGGGGTCATCTGGCGAGGGCTTTGACGGTGATGCATGGCGATGGCTGGCTTTCTGCTGTCCTCGTCGAAGGTGGTGTTGTTGCGACCTTTTGGATCCGAATCCAACGGTGTTCTGTGGGCGCCACGACGAGTAATCCGCTCGTCGTCGGTTGGAATAGCCGAGATTCGGTCATGACTATTCCCAAGGTCTAGTGGAGAAAAGCGTCACTGGACCTTGTTCCTTGTTGATTTGTTGAAATAGCCGAGATTCGGTCGTGACTATTTCCAAGGCCTAGTGGAGATAATGCGTCACTGAGACCTTGTTCCTTGTTGGAGTAGCCGAGATTCGGTCGTGACTACTCCCGAAACTGTAGTGGAGATGCGACATCACTGCAGTCTCGTTCCTGGGGGGTTTCCTGGCACTCTTCAGCCGGTTGATGAACGGCGATGTCCAAGAAAAGTCGTCCTTAACCTTGGATCCGGAGGCGAGCTGCGACGGTCCAAAGGCGGGCAACACGGGAAGTGCTGCCTGGTGGTCCCTGACACTCCGCTGTCGGATGGGAAACAACGGCGTTGAGGGAATTCGGTCCTGGTGTCCAATATCCAACGGCCCCGTAGGTTTCTGGTGCGGCGATCTGCTGTTGTTTACCTTCTGGATTAGCTGCTCTCTTCAGGGTGTGGGCGTTGACTCGGCCCCACGTTGGGCGCCATTTTGTTAAAGGATGGAAGGTACTCCTTTGAACGATTCTAGCTCAGGAAGCACGTGAAGAGCAACTAATCCAAAACAACTGGTCCAAATGATGATTACGTATATTTACACACAAAAATAAAATAATAAACGATTTCAAAAAAAAAAAAAAAGTAATGAAAATAACAGCAACCCAGGTGAACGGCGTCGACGGGTGTGGTCGTCGACGGAGAGGCAGGTAGCACGGACGGTGGTTGCTCTCTGGTTTCTGTGGGATCATCTCTCCGAATTTATACAGCGATTTCGTCGTAGGGGGTGGAGGCTGTCCATTGTGGCACGATTACCGATTTGCACCTTTCGGATTACCAAAATACCGGCTAATGAGTTTCACGAGAAACGATAAAGAAAAGATTATCCTTTCTCGCGAAACGGATCGCCACTTAATGGCTTTTGATAATCCGATTGGGTACAGTAGGTAAACGTGCGTTTGGGATAAACTCATTTTAATTATTTATGAAAAATGAAATTGAAATTTTTTTCATGTGACCGGAAAAAATGTTTGCCGGTAACATTATGTTTACTTATAATTGTTATATTGCCTATTTGTTGTAATTCTAGTTATAAAACAATTATTTGTTACTAATCCCTTAGGTAACTAGTCTCTATAGTAAATATTCAAACTAATTGGTTTGAAGAAATAAAGAAAATACTTTTACTTTTTATACAACCTTAATTTACACTTATTACATAAATTAGTTGTACACCACTTTAAACTTTATTTGCAATGACTAGTTTCGACTACATAAATTATTTTGATAATAATTACCGTGTAGGTGAAACTTTGCAGTGACTAGTTACACCTACACGGTAATTACTATCAAAATAATGTATGTAGTCGAAACTAGTCATTGCAAATAAAGTTTAAAGTGGTGTAAAAAATAAATTTAATTGGTTTGAATTTTAATTTTCCTATCAAAATTGTACTATTTATCAAAAATTATTAAGAGAAAAAAATGTTTATTTCGTTCCGTGTTTGAAATTGTATAGTATAATTAATATCAGTAGATGCATTAACTTGAAAATCGTATTATTTGAATTATCATATTTTCATTCCATATTATTAAAAAGGATCTAGTAAAGCTCGTTGTTGAAGGATATAAACTTAATCTTAAAATGAAGTTGAAATTTTTTGCATCTAATTAAATACTAAATGATATATCATAGTTTAACCACGGTAAAAAAACTTATTAAAAGGACACTTTCCAATTTAAAGTCCCTTTTTGACAACATCTGTGACACCAACAAATCATTTTTTTGTTGATTTAACACATATCGCTAAATATTATGACATTTAGTAAAATTTTGTAGATAGTATAGAACATTAGTAATAAATATTTATATGTGACGCGATTTTATAATTAATTTTCAAATTCAAGTTCAGTTAAATTAATACCAATCATAGGACGGACGGCGGAGACTATCATCAAAAATGGCTTATAACTTCCTCTATTTAATCCTATAAGAAGAATTTTTATTGGTACTAATAAATAAATAATGGTGATTTTTTTATTCGTCGCTACCCTACACCGCCGAAACGGGACATAAAACTCGCCTTGTTTAAATAATTATAACAATTAGTAAATATTGTTAATTAATTCACCCATAGTGGCATGTTATCAAAAACTATATGCTTTTTTAAATTATAAAAATTGTGCAAGTATGGTGAAATAAATAAGAAACAAGAAATATGGAAATGGATTGCTCAACCGTTTCGGCGGTATAGGGTCGCGGCTAATAAAAAAATCGCCACCACCATACCATCTATAAAGTTTTACCAAATGCCATAATATATAGGGATGTGTGTTAAATTAACCCATGTAAAATTGTAATTATATGTTTGCTGAGAGTGATAAAATATATTATTAAAATATGGCTATTTTTCACGCTTACTTCGCTTTCAGAAATTATCGAACTTTGGAAATTTATTACCCAAAGAGGACACATCGGAAAAATATAGGACTTGAAAATTTAAGAAATTTGGAATATCTACATTGTTCTTATATTTTTTTGTTTCTTCATTCTAAATTTAATTTTTTCTTCCGCCACCACCGCCTGGCGCGTTTGGTTGATTTTACCGCACTGTGCGACGCGGAGTGTGTCTTCGAAATTCGATACTGATCTAAAATAAATAAACAAACCCAGCCCGCTCGCTTATTAATGGTGTTGTTTTAAAAGCAATAAAAATGTCATGCGTTCAATACATTCACCGAATTTTATAATAAAACGAGGAAAATTAGTCCATAATTTTTTTTTATTACAAAAACTAAAATAATTATAAAATTTTAAATTTCATAGGTAAATAATATAAGATTATCCATAAAAAACCGCATGTCATTATCTTTATTAATAAACTCTGTAAACGGGCGGGCAATTGTTAACAAATCCCATAAGAGAGCTTCAAGGCCAATCCGTGACGAACACTCTTAACGGAATCTCCAATTTAACATAAAATTATACATTTGTAGAAAAAATATAACAATAGTACAATGATATTTAAACATAGTGTTATACGTCTAGTGTAAAAAAGTGAGCTTAAAAATTGACAAATAAATTCATAAACAAATAACATAACTTTTTAAATAATTAAAGGAAAAAAGCAGTACATTCCACTCTTTAATTCACAGGCTAATACACATTCCACTTAATGAAAATAATTTTAAAATAGAATTAAATACAATAAAAACAATAGCTCTTAATAATGGTTATAATGAGCAATTAATTGGTAACCTTGTAAAAAAGAAAAAAAGAAAACAATTCAAAAAATATTTTTATTGTGAATCAAAAACCAAAAATCAATCTGGCATAGGTTGGATTTTTTTAACAATCTGTCTGAAAAAAATCACACATTTTCAGAAATTTAATCTTAATGTCATAATGACCAACCCTTTAAACATACAAAGACTACTAGTCAATAACAAATCTGTTGTTGATAAACTTGATAAGTGCGGTGTTTATGAAATTAAGTGCGGCGATTGTGATAGTATATACATAGAACAGACTGGAAGAAATTTTAGAACACGCCTAGAAAAACACAAAAAATCAATAATTAATAACAAATATTCAACCGGATTCGCACAACACTGTATCGAGAATAATCACATTTTTAACACAACAGATTGTAAAGTTTTATATTTGGGTAATAAAGGACGGTACCTAAACTTCCGCGAGGGTTTGGGAATTAGGAAGGTGCTAAAGCGGGGTAAACCAATTGTAAATAATATGGATGAGATTTGGAACTCTCCTATAACGTCTGCACTTATTACCTGATTTTATGATAGCATGAATTTGTATATATATTTAGTTGTTAAAAATTGTTTGTACATTCCTCCCTGAAGATGAACAATGGTCGAAACTAGTTGGAGAAAATATAATTTGTATATATATTTAGTTGTTAACAAATTTTTGTACATTCCTCCCTGAAG
Organism: Philonthus spinipes; assembly: GCA_963082785.1. Lineage (NCBI taxonomy): Eukaryota > Metazoa > Arthropoda > Insecta > Coleoptera > Staphylinidae > Philonthus > Philonthus spinipes. The sequence continues at coordinate 17,682,894 of OY720306.1, read as the reverse complement.
ATGACCAATGGTCGAAACTAGTTGGAGAAAATATAAATAAGTGAAACAAACCAAGTGTTTTAATTTCAATTAAATCATCCTGAATTAATTCAAAAATGTTTCACCACAGGTTAAGTGAGAAATTAATTAAACGTAATTAAAGGAAACGTTGCCGGTTATAACATAGACAATCAACTAATTGCAATAGCAGAGAATCATGACAGACAAAATCTCGAATGATAATCTATACCCTACCTATTAACTTTTAGCAATTATTCATTTTTCTTTTATTTTTAATTTTCTATAATTCCTAGCTTTACATAAGCCGCAAATCATCACAAAAAAAGACTTATTTTAAAGCCAATTAAACCCAACGGGGAATAATCACCTCTTCTCTCCATTCATTAAGCAAATAAAACATACTCGCGCATAATTCCAGCCTATTGTTAAGCGGCTTAATTACAACAGTGGCGGCCGAGTGCAGCGCAAATACGGCCTAATTGGGAACCGCTGGTGATTTCGTTTTTCGAGCGCGCGCGCTGTTCTCATTGGTCGTTGATTTTTTTGTCCGTTGTTGTTTGTGGTCAGTGCTAACATTGACATTCTCTCTTGCGAAGAAGAAGAAAAAGAAGAGGGAGTTTCTAGAACGTGCCGAGGTGTTAATGATCGAGTTATGCAATGAGTGGATCGGAGTTTATTTGCATTTTAGATTATCTGACTTTTTTGCGTAATGGGGTTTTCGTAATGCTCGAAGTTAATTTGCTAAAAAATGAAATAAAGCTGAGAGAAAAAAAAATGGTTTGTACTGAGAAATATTCAATTGAATGTATCATGAAAATAAATTATTAAATATCATGAAATATTAAATTAAAAAAATATTCAATTGATATTCGCTAATTCCAACGGATTTACACGTTTTGAGGTCCCCTTCACATACTCTTCTAAAAACTTGTTTTTTACTTTAAAAAATAACACTCTATTTTTTTCATTTAATAATTGTTCATTTACTTTTAAATGTTTATTTAAAAACTTATTTTACTGAATTCCTGATTGATAGATACTTCACTTCATTGCAGCAACCATACATTTTAAACGTAAAACCATATTTTTGAATAAAAAAATCATTCCTCATGAATTAGTACTTCTCAGCGATTTCATAATTAATCAACCTAATCTTTATAAAAAGATTGCGACACGAAATGTAGTTCGACGTCTTTTTCAAATGTTAAAGGTCTCTTTTCTTTCATTATTTTTCCTTACTTCTTCTTTTCTTTCTTATTGCCTTTCTTTCTATGTTTATTTTTTTCATTCTTCTTTCTTACTAAATGCCACTATATTGCAGCAATCATCAATTTTATTCTTTTCTTTCTTTCTATCTTTGTGTTTTTTTAATTCATTCTTCTTTTTTACTAAATTCCACTATATTGCAGCAACCATCAACTTTAAACATAAAACCATATTTTTCGAATAAAAATATTCTTTCCTCACTAGCAAAACACTTCTCGGCGATTTCATAATTAATCGACCTCATCTTTATAAAAGGAAGGCGATACGAAATGTAGTTCGTCGTCTTTTTCAAATGTTAAAGGTCTCGGGACAAATATAGAAATTAATGACTCCGCAAAGGTAAATAAATTGTGACCGATGTTGACGAGCCCAGTTTATCGATCGCGCCTTGTTTCAACCGGGACTTCAATTAATTACGCTTTTTTTATCACCCACAGGCCCTATTAAATAAAAAAAGTATATATTTACGGAAAAAACATATATGCGCTTGTTTTATTTTAGAAATATTAATCAACTACATGTTTCATTATAGCACTCACGGAAGGTAATTTGTTGTTTACGTAAATTTGCATAATGGATGAGGTGCGTAAAAGGTATGTTTTGGTAATTTATGTGAGGGTTTATTTCATGAGGAATTAATGTTATTAAAACTTGTTTAGTGTTATTATTTCACTTATTTATTTATTACCACAGGGAAAATTAATTTTAAAGGAGTTCTCACATAGAATTATTTTTAGATCAGATGGCGTTATATTATTCATCTAAATATTTATCTTTTAGTAGCTTTGCAATTCAATTGCTATTTGGGTTAATATATGAGTTTTTGTATCCTCTATTTATTGAAACAGATATTCACAAAGACAATAGGGGTAATTCTCTACAGAAAATATTAAGTTTAAGGGTGCGGTTTAGACGAAAGAGATAGCTATATAAATATTGGCAATCACCAATTCAAGTTAGATTGCTGTTGTGATCAATGAACAATATTGTATTATACATTAAAGAAATCATAAAATAAGCAGGAATTTCATCAGATGAATTAAAAATTATTTTAATGTTTAGTTTGTGTGAAAAACAATTATGAAAAACAATGAAAATTCATCAAATTTATAGCAAATTTCAAATTACATTTTTGCTAATAAAAACTTGTAGAATGAAAATTTAAATTATGAATTTAAAAAAACATTCTCCAAAATTGTTGTGGAAGATTTATAAATATGTTGATCTTGAAAAATAAACCATTAATACAGCTTTATACATTTACAGAATGATCTGCCGGCCTCTGATAGAATGCGGTTTAGAAGAAAGAGATAGCTATACAAATATGGGCAATCACTAATTTGAGTTAGATTGTTGTTGTGATCAATATTGTATTATACATTAAAATAATCTTAAAATAAGCAGGAATTTCATCAGATAAATTAAAAATTATTTTAATGTTTACTTTTTGTGAAAAATAATTATGAAAACAATGAAAATTGATCAAATTTATAGCAAATTTTAAATTAAATTTTTGCTAATAAAAACTTGTGCAATGAAAATTTAAAGGATTTCACTAAATTCTGCATTTAAATAACTTAGCAGACATGACCTATTAATTTCATTATTTCTTACAATTTTCTTTTCTAACTTGAACTAGTAAATAGACATAATACACGAAAATTAACGATTTATTTTTTATTTAGACTTCATATTATTAAATCCAAAAGAATAGCTCTTTTTTCAAACAATTAATTCCATTTTACTATATAGCTATCTCTTTCTACTAAACCGCAACCTTAACGCGTAAATTAAGTAAGTAAGTAAGTAAGTAAAAAGAATTCGAAAATAATTAAAAAAATATTCCCTTGTTTACATTATTAATTAACTTCACATACAATGTATATATTAATCCATTACAAAAGTTGCTTAGATTATTATAATAAAAAATAACGTAAATATTAAACTTAAACAATTGTATTCTAATTTTTATTTTATTTTTATTTAAATATGTCATTCTTTATATTTTTATATACGTCTTATTTAATAGCATATTATATTAAGTTTGTACTTATTGCTCTGTAAATGGGTTTTTTGCCTGTTGGGTAATAAAGTTTATTATTATTATTAATATTTCCCTAAAAGAATAGCCCCGATTATCTTAATTGACAGAACATTAACATTTACAGTGTATAATATTTATTTACAATTATCAATAATTAGATTATGTGTTTATAACTGCCCCTGTCAATGACTATCGACCCGAGGTCTTTCTACCTTATAGATATTCATTACATTAATATTTGTATAGAAAAAATATTTTTTTAAAGAAAATAGAAAAAAAAACTGAAAACTGTTGCAAAACAATCTTAAAATATATTTTTCTTTGTTTAATCAAAATATGTAAAGTGGAAATAGTGCACATATATTTTTTTGTAATGTAGAAGAAAAACATGTCTAAATAAAAAAATGTCTAATTATTCCGTGAGTTATGAATGTAATTCAGGATCGCTAAAGACTTTTTAAAAACGTTTGTTTTCAAATTATATGTGTACAGCGTGGCGTTTTAATTATAATTGAACAGAATAAATGAATTAAATTTAAATTTAAAAAATCAATATATCTGTTTATGTAAATATCCATGGAAATTTTAATAATCTAAATTTTATTAAATTCTCTTGAAAATGGGCTAATAACCCGAAACTAGTCGAGAATTTACAGTTATTCAATCTAATCTGTGTTTAATTGTTTAATTGCTTGATTTTTAATAATCTATTCATATTTATTTTATAAAAGTATTTTCTTTTATATAAAGGAAATAACGAAAAATATTTATTTTAATACAAAAGTAAATTAATTTGGACTCTCTTTCGAATTACAGATGTTGCCCTGTTTTTGACATCTTTAATAAATTCATATAATTCGTATTAAACTACTTAACTAGTTTTTTTATTATAAATGAAAATTGAAATATGTAATGAAACTAATAAGCATTGAATATTAAGTTATTTCAATATAGAATTTAATAAAATAATTGAAATTTTCATTGCACGGTTTTATTTACAAAAATATAGATTAAAAATTAACATAAATATGACCTATTTCATTTTATTCATTATTGTTTTTTTTAATACTAATTTTTGTTTTGATTTTTATTTCTGACAGGGTGGCGCAAGATTCCGATGAAGTCCAATATCTCAGTTGTTTAGAAATTTACAAAAAAATATTACTGACATAATTTGTAGCAACTGTAAAACTTTACATTTTAAAATTAGTTTCATATATACAGGGTGTCCAATAATCACGTGACGTATCAAACATATGATTTTTTTAAATGGAATGCTATATTTTTTATGTCGATTTTAGATTCTACGCTTAAAATTAATCATTTTTGACATAAGGTTTATTAGGTCAATTTTCAATATTTTAAAAGTTATAAACAATTTAATGTCGAAATCAATGGAAGTTTAGGGTATTATTTTTCAAAATTGAAAAACGATGTAAACTTTCTGTTGGCGCAATTTAATTGAAAAAAATGCTTAATAATATTAGGAATAATCGTTTATTACCATAAAGCAAATGTTGTGTACAGGGTGAAACAATACGCAAAATGAGTTTTTTCTTTTTTCACTTAAATGGAACACCCTATATTTTTTACATTATTTCGATAGAAAATTGATTGTTCTTTAATTTTTGTATAATAATCTATACCCCTATCTGTTGCCGTTGTTTAACAATTTCAATTCAAAGTATAAAATTATAAGTTTCGCTAATAATCTATAATTTAAGTAGGCTATAATTAAAACAAATGCAATTCATAATCGTTTTCTGACATTTAATAACATACTTACGTCCTAACCTAAAAAAGATATTCAAATGACAATCGATATTTAAAGGCGCATGTTAAATATAAAGAAAATAGTTAGCGAGTTATAATGGTTATTGGGACATATTTTTTTAAGAAAAAAATTGTAAAATGTTTGAATGCTATTGAATTAAAAAAAATGAAGTGAATGTATGAAATAAATACATAAAAATGTTAATACTATCAAAATATAATGATATAAGTATTTTATTAGTTCACTTATCTATTTTCGTTTTTTTCGGTCAACATGAATTGTTTAAATAAATGAATTTAACAAGCATATAGGAATATTTTAAATATTTTTCGAATAATAACTAAAAAATATAGTTGTTGTTAGTTTTTAACATTTAATTTAATCATTTATTGAAGAAGTATGTTTAACTGCACCAGTATAATAATAATTACTATATAATAGTAATATAACGTAAAATTTACTTTACTTACTAAATATGATATTAAGCCTAACTTTCACAACTAAATAAATTAGTTGTTCTGGCGCGGCCTACTTTGGTTACAAATTCTATACCAAATTTGTATTTGAGATTAAATATCTAAAAAAAACGGTAAACGGTAGCTATTTAATATGTTATATGAAAAATGAAGAGTGATCAATTTTCTATTAAAATAACATACAAAATATAGGGTGTCCCATTTAAGTAAAAAGAGAAAAAAAAAAACATTTTGCGTATTGCTTCACCTTGTATATAAAAAATTGTTTTAAGAGAAAAAAAAACTTTTTATTTTATTATTAAGTATTTTTGCATTTGAATGGCGTTGAAAGAATGTTTATTTCATTTTTCATTATTGAAATATTAGGCTGTAAACATCTATCGATTTCAACATTCATTTGTTTATAACTTTTAAAATATGAAAAATTTACCTATTAAATCTTATATAAAAAATGATTATTTTTAAACGTAAAATCAAAAATCTTCATAAAAAATATATCATTCCATTTAAAAAAACATATGTTTGATATGTCACGTGATTATTGAACACCCTGTACATATGAAACTAATTTTATAATGTGAAGTTTGATAGTAGCTACTAATAATGTAAGTAACATTTTTTTGTCTATTTCTTATTAACTGAAATATTGGACTTCATCGGAATCTTGCGCCACCCTGTATATATAACATCTTTATTTCGGGAAACAATTTTATATAAAGTGAATTAACAATGAAATTCTTATACTATTTTACATGTTGTCGTTAGAAAACGGCTATCGACCGTCGGTCTTTTTGCTTTTTTAAGATTATTTTAATTTTCTGAATGGAAGGGGAATTCATCTGATTAAATTTGTCAAATATTGTGAAAGTGTTATGTCATTTATCTTTTATATTATAATTTTCGAATATTACGCCGTTATTTCTTTATAAACAAAATAATTAATTGATTAATTAAACAGCGATCGAAATTAACAGCCCGGCTCAAACCTTTTTCCCATAAATATTAATAACGCAGGAAACGCAACGCAATGATGCAATGGCTGGAGCGTTTGCGTCTGACTAGAATTATCAGGTTGATTGCTGGCAGGCAAGAGGTTAATTTAATTGAACAACATTAAAATTAAACACAAAGAAAATCGCAGAATCACGTTCTTATTTTTTGGCAGCGGCCGGTTATTTCCCGATTCCCGTCTCATTCATATATAAATAGAGTTGCGATTCCCGGCGTGACATCAGCCAGAATATTCCCACTAATGACTGACTGGCACCACGTCCAATTTTAATACTGACCTGCCGCAATTGTACGGAGGTGGGTTGAAATTTTAGTTTTAAGTTTTTATTTTAGGCGGTTCTTTGAATGCGAGACTGAGCCGTGAATAAGCGAGTAATGTTGCACAATGATGAAATGTTGTTTCGTATGAATTGTTTGTCATATAAATACATGATGAAATTGTATGAACTTCTTAATAATATGATTAATATTTATATTTTTGTAGTTATAATAATAAATATTAATTAATTAATTATTAAAAATAAATAAAAACACACGTTTAATTTTAAATTATCTTGTGAATTGCCAAATAATCTGAAACTAGAAATAATAGAAAAAAGGATTTATTCACATTGATATTTGAAATAAATTAAATAAAAAGAATTTGAAAATAATTTAAATTTATTTACAGTAATTCTATTTAATATGTGTTTTATTAGTTTTATTATTGGTAGAAGTTTAATAATAATAATAATAATCTTCTTTATGTTGGTTGTTGGTCGTGGAGACTTTAATTATTTAAATAAAAATACTTGTCCTTTCTCCTACTTATTTTTTATTTTACTAGATATATTTCGGAAACTATGTTTCCATCTTCAGTAGTTGAAGTTTTATAAATATAAATATGTTGTTATGGTATACAACGCAATATTGATAAAATTAAAATATTTAGAAAATCATGTTAACTATAAACTAATCTAAATATAATTATATATAATGTGCTAAAATTTATGTATTAATAAGATCTAAAAGGAGATTATTTAATGAACTAGTATCGAAATTTAAAAGATTACCTATGTGTTTTTTCATTTCAATAGACTCCAACATGTTTAATTTTGATTCACGTGAAAATTTAAGAAGTTTAACATTTTCAATCGAAAATTTATGTCCCGTATTTATTGAATGAAAAGCTACAGCAGATTTTTCAGAATTAAAGTTTTTAATATGGTAATTATGTTCTTTAAATCTAGTTAAAACACTTCTAGTAGTTTGACCTACATATAATTTTGTACAATTGCTACATTTTATTGAATAAATACCAGAATTTTCTAAAGGATTATTTTCCAAAAAGGTGTTGCCTAATAATATTTTTAATTTAGTGTTTGAATATGGTGCAGGTATTAAATTGCATTTTTTAAAAATATTATTTAATTTGAAATTTATACATGGATTATATAAAATTTTTGCATAATTTTTACTTGAATTTTGTTCATAAAGTGGTGTTAAAGTTGTAGTATTTTTGATTAAAAATTTGTTTTTAAATTTATTAATTATTTTTGTTATTATTTCTGATTCAAAATTTAATTTTTTGGCTATATTATATATTAAATTAATTTCTGCTTTTCTATTTTCTTCAGTGATTGGATAAAAAATGGCTCGATAAATCATTGAATTAAATGCTGCTAATTTATGCTTATAATGTGTGTTAGAATCTGAATTAATGTAATTAAAAGTGTGAGTTGGTTTTCTGTATATGTTAAATTTTTATTAAATAAATACCAGAATTTTCTAAAGGATTATTTTTCTTTTATTGAATGTAGCAATTGTACAAAATTATATGTAGGTCAAACTACTAGAAGTGTTTTAACTAGATTTAAAGAACATAATTACCATATTAAAAACTTTAATTCTGAAAAATCTGCTGTAGCTTTTCATTCAATAAATACGGGACATAAATTTTCGATTGAAAATGTTAAACTTCTTAAATTTTCACGTGAATCAAAATTAAACATGTTGGAGTCTATTGAAATGAAAAAACACATAGGTAATCTTTTAAATTTCGATACTAGTTCATTAAATAATCTCCTTTTAGATCTTATTAATACATAAATTTTAGCACATTATATATAATTATATTTAGATTAGTTTATAGTTAACATGATTTTCTAAATATTTTAATTTTATCAATATTGCGTTGTATACCATAACAACATATTTATATTTATAAAACTTCAACTACTGAAGATGGAAACATAGTTTCCGAAATATATCTAGTAAAATAAAAAATAAGTAGGAGAAAGGACAAGTATTTTTATTTAAATAATAATAATAATAAATTATTTTTTTTATTTTCGACTTATCGTCATTATTAAGAAAAGAAATAAGTCGAAACTTGTTTGTAAATTAGAAATAAGTGAAACAAATCAAGTGCCTTCAATTTAAAATTCAATATTAGTTAAAATGTTTCATCAAGTTCTTCTTTCTTCTTTTGGACGATTTGTCATGTATCGTGTATGTGTATAAATTGTTTTCTGCAAAAAATCTTTTCGACTCGGATTAATCCGATTAATTAATTTTTAATTTAAACAAAAAAAATACTCAAATTTAATGATGTATCAAAACCTTAGTCCACAATGAATTTAAGATTACAGCGCCAAAACGGAGAAATTCTAAACACGTTGCATTAAAGCAATTACATTCACGTGGATTTGATATGTCAATCAATTAGAATATCAGCTTCGCGATTCAATATTTTAATTAATGTGTTTATTTGGTATTGTTGTTTGTCTCATAATTTGCTTTAATGCAGTTTTATTGAAGGTAGCCCTAATTATTTAATTTTAAATCAATGAATAATTTCAGTTAAAATAATAATTTATTTGTTGAATTTCAAGTAGAAAGGAAACTTATTGAAAATTACCTACTATTTTCAATAAGTTTTCTTTGAACTTGATGTATCAACTATTATTGAGTAAAAAATAATCACTCTTGTTATGTCCCATGCTTTTTATTTTTTCAGTTTCATGATATATGTCACTGAAAAAAAAAGCATGGAACATAATAAGAGTGATTGATTTTTACCAAATATTAGGATTAAGTTCAATTAAGAATGTAGCGCCACAAGCATTGTCTATATCAACTATTACTAAAATATTTAATTATCACTTCTTAATGATAAGTTTATTACTAAATTAAGTCATTCCAGGGTGATAAAATCCAGCTTTATTCACTGACGCAATTGGCAAATTCATTTCAACGATGATAAGACACACGTTATGTAATTTCCAGCAAAATTAAAACATTCGTGTTGTTATTTTTCTTGATACCGCCGAATGATGCAATTTTTTTCTCTTGCAAATTTTCCGTCCCGATCAAGGTTCCGCAAAGCAAGATTAAGTGCATTGGAAAGGACAACGATTCACGTAGATTACATTTGAAATTATTCACAAGTGATAAATGAAATTGATATTGTTTGCTTAAAATAAAGAAAAGATTGCTGAAATAATCTGTGGAAATTATGAAATATTATAATATTTATTATATATTATTATTGATGTTGTCCTTGATATCAGCATTTTGTTTAAAATAATTTAAATTTGAGTATGTTTGGAATGCACGTGCTCATGAGCATAGAAGATAAGGATTCTATAAATTTCACATTTTCAAAATTCAAGCTGAAATTACCATTTATAATAATAATGTAACAAATATAATATACTACGTGTTCAAAGGTATGAATGAAATTCAGGGCTATTGTGCAAGGAAAATGTTACATTTAACGTATACGTTATTTTTTATCTTCACAGTCTAAGCAGCGTTTTTAATAGATAGATTGTGATGTGTAAAGTAAACGTTAAACTTAACATTTCTCTTACGGAATAACCCCGATTATATGTTATTTATTTTCAATTATAGTTAAGGGTGCGGTTTAGACGAAAGAGATGGCTTTATAAATATTGGCAATCACTAATTCGAGTTGGATTGCTGTTGTGATCAATGAACAATAATGTATTATACATTAAAGTAATCTTAAAATAAGCAGGAATTTCGTCAGATGAATTAAAAATTATTTTAATGTTTAGTTTGTGTGAAAAAAAAAATATATGAAAAATAATGAAAATTGATCAAATTTATAGCAAATTTCAAAAAATATTTTTGCTAATAAAAACTTGCGCAATGAAAATTTAAACGACTTCACTAAATTCTACATTTAAATAACTTAGTAGATATGACTTATTAATTTCATTATATCTTACAATTTTCTTTTCTAACTTGAACTAGTAAGTTCACATAATACACGAAAATTAACGATTTATTTTTTATTTAGACTGATACTTTATACTTTGTAGATAAAAAAATGTAAATACATATTCATATTATTAAATCCAGAAGAATGGCTTTTTTTCAATCAATTATTTCCATTTTACAATATAGCTATCTCTTTCTACTAAACTGCAACCTTAAGGAGGTAAAACCTGAAAAAAAATCTCATCAATCCTGACTATGCCATTATAAGCTCCAGCTTTTTATGTATAAGAAATTTTTATTTTATATATTAATAATACAATATAGCAGAAAAAAATATGGTCAATACCCAATTTTTAAATATGTAATAAAATAATAATGTTAGGGCAGAAAGACCCTAGGTCGATAGCCCGGACAGGCTAATGCAATATTTATTCTTGTTAAGTAAATATAAATGTATGTATAAGCTTATGTAATGTTGCCTGAATAAAGACGTTTGTATATATAATTTAATTTCATTAACACTATTAATATATATTTATTTACGGTATCTCCTTTTTACAAAACATATGCAACAAAAATCAATATTACAACTAAATATATAAATATATGTAAATGATAATCGAACTGAAATATAATTATAATAATGTTAATTAAAATTCGTATTGTATTATAGTTAGAGCATTTAAAAATAAATATCTTTATATACATGACCAGTTCATTTCTGAACATAAAAAGTGGATTTTATTTTTATCGAAAGTAAAAATCTTCAACCATTGAGCAAATAATATTATATTTTGATAATAAAGGCAACATCCTAAACCACCGAGAACGGTTTACAGAGCTGTACAATCGAGAGAAAAAAAGCGTCGTGAATGATAATGAGGACTTATGGAATTCCCCGATCATGAGCGCCATTCTTACCTGACGTAAAATGTTTGTATGTAAACTTTTTAATTTGTAGAATATGTACATTCCTTGAAAATAACTGCTAGTCGAAACTACTCCGAGTAAATACATAAAATTAAGTGAAACAAACCAAGTGATTTATTTTCTATTAATTTTTACAATTTAATTTATATATATCAATCATGTTTCACCATGTGATCAATGAGAACTAAACTAAAGATATTTTATATTTTCTCCTCTGTGCTTCAGCTTTTGAATTTAAAAGATCGCTCGCTAATATCCACGTAAAGAAGAGGCTTGAAAAGGTACCCTTTAAATTAAATAAAGTTTTTCTAGATCTTAGAAGGGTGAAAATTTGAACATAAACCATTCAATTAAACTCCCTTAGCGAGTTCCAAAAACCTTCCTATTTTCCATTGGTGAGTTTTAAATTATGTATAACATTTATAACTCTTTTTCCGGCATAATTTAAAATTGTCTTTTTTCACAACTATTTTATTTGTGTACATTTCTTTTTAATTTTAACAAAATAAAAGCAAACAATTTAAGTCCATAAAAACTATCTTAAGTCGTTTCTAGAATTTCAAAATTTCATCTAACCTCCACTAAAAAGGTTCACTGCACCATTTTGAAATTATAAACAAATGAATTCATTTTTTTTAATTTTACGTGAAATTGAATCAATTATAACAATCGGATCGACGAAATGTTTTTAGTTATAACTTTTGATTGTAAAGAGACAGCGCGACGATTCAAACTGTAAAATCTATACATTGAGCTATAAAACTACAATCATCGAATTATTAAAAATTCTAAGGCCGCATTTATACTGAGGCAGATGATGCAAAACACTGACTGTATCATACTTTCAAAGAGGCCAATTGTTAGTGCGCGTTTACACGCATGTGTGTGTAATTAAAATTTTGAATGCAAAATGCTTTTTCGAAGAACCTTCTAGTATCCACCGAGGAGGAATAGTTTGGTAACCATGTTAGATCGATTCCTACAACTAAAGTCACAAATAGAAAAAAAAAACATGATTATTATTATAAAATGAAAAATCTTATAAACGAATCAGAGTATTCAGTTGTTTGAAACCTTTGTGTGCTTGAAACCTGTTAAATTAGGGTCACAAAATCTATGTGGCCGAAACGCTTCACTTTTTACTGCACAGACATTTGACATAACAGACGAGAAAACTGTAAATATAGTAAAATTAATCAATTGAATTCATCCCTCCCACAAGTGTAGAATCTGAAGGGGCATTTTCAGCTGCGGAATTATTTGTAAAAAAACGTAGAACCCGATTTAGCGATAAAAGCGTAAATTGTCTGTATTTTTTACGAACATATCTTTTATCAAATATTAAATCAAAATAAAGATAAAGTGGGTTTTCACTCTTACAGTTTATTTATTTATTAATATTAAGTTAGGTTTAAACAATAAATGTTATATTTATATACACAAAAAATGTATTTTGGATTTTTTTAAATGGTGATGTTGTAAAGTTTATAAACAAATAAAATTTAGTATTAATTATATCAATTCTATTAAAAAAATACGGGAAATCCCGTGATTCCGGGAAGTATTTATTCTTATCCCGCAATCTTGGGATTTTTAATACACGGAAAAAAGATAAACCCTAATTCCAACACATATTTTTTGTTATTTCATTATTAAATTTTACTCATATTGTATGGTATTCATTAATTGAAATTAAATTGAATTTAATACTTTTAATATTAAAATATTTATTTAATATTCAATTGTCAATCTTTTGCACCCTAAAAAAAGATACGTGTATTTTTTTGTTCAAGGGTGCAGTTTAGTAGAAAGAGATAGATGTGTAAGTTTGATCCTCCTCTAATTCGTGTTACGTTGATGCTTTGCTTAGTAGACAATAATGTATTATAAAATAATCTTAAGATATACAAGAATTTCATTAGGTAAATTAAAAATATTTTTATGTATAACAAAGAAGGAATATCATGAAAATAGATTATATATATACACATCTTTATTCAGACTATACAGATAATATAAAATAATATAGCATAAATAATTAGGCTGCCTGGGCTATCGACCAGAGGTCTATCCGCCCTGTCATGAATTTATGATGAAGTTAAAGAAAAATCTTGCTAGCTAACTGAATTATCCTGATCGCACAAATACAATGGTGATGGAAGGGCGACCAGTACCAGACCTCCACACATTTTTACCACCCGAGAGTGAATCGTGTATCTACTTCAAAACAAACACTTAACACATCCATTGAATAGATTTATGAATTTTCGAAATGGTCAGTAGAAACGTATGACGAGGGTGAACGCTCATAAATTGCCAGAAATGCATACCCTCATTTAAATTCCTGTATAATTGAGATTTAGTTTAGACTTATATGATGTTTTCACTATTCTTATTAAGAATATATATTTTAAAACTTACCAATGCAAATATTTTTTTACATTTTCTTAATTTATTAAATTATCCCATATTTTCTGTTTCTTCGAATATGTATAGATATAATCATGAGCATTTGTATACAATAAAGAAGAAAGATGTAATGAAACCTTCATTGTTTATAATAAATATGTAATATCAATTGTTACACCTTATTAGTTTATTTTATTTAAACAATATTGTTTATTGTTTATTAACGGTAAGTCCATTTAAATTTATATTTACAAATACAAGATATAATGGCACAAAAGATTAGGATTATAAGGATTTTTTGTTACTAAATCTCCAAGCGCTTGGGATTTGGTGTTTACCTGGATTTGGATTATATGATTTAGAATAATTGTTACGACTTGAATCCGTCATAACCCCGACCACCCACCTTATTAACATAAGAAAACTCTTTGATAGGGGTCCGGGGTCGTTTAAAAATTTAAATTTTATATTTAATTTTTGTTAATTGTCGTATATTTTAAATGTTTTATAAACATAGGATTAATTTAGCTGGTTTAAATAATAATTGTTTTAAAAATAAACATTTTGTTTAAATAATTCAATTTAATTAATTCTTATATAAAAAATTGTTTATGAGTATATTTATTTTACAGTTTATTTTAAACATAATTTTTCACTAAATAATTTTATAATTAAGTAAAACATATATTTATTTTTCGTGTCAACGAAATAAATGAAATATGTCTTTAACAAAGTTCAAGATATTTTACTTTATATGAAATGTCGTACATTTAAACAAACTTGATTATTTTACAAAAATGTGCATGTATATTTTATGATGATACTATTTTATTTTTTGTTGATATGAAAAAAAAAATATATAAACAAAATTGTGCTTAAATTTAGTGTTTTGCCTTATTTTAGTATTACTAATAATTTTTCCTTATACATATTTTGTTTAAAGTTAATATTAAGGTCGCTTTACCATTTGCCAATTTTCATTTTTGTTCTTTTATTGGCAAAGAACGCCCCTTATCTCAAACTAGACATATTTCTATGGCAACCTTATTTTTATGAGAAGCAAAACTTAAAAAAAAAGATTTTGCTAATAACCGAAAAATAAAATAAATCGTATACTTATATAAATATTAATTATATATATATAATCTTATATCCTTCTACCACATATTGGTGTAGGAAAATATTAATTATAAAATAATTATTTTTGTTGACAAAATAAAATAATGTGTGCTTCGGTTATAAAGGAACGCAATATATATATCAATATTATTAAATTAATTATATATTTCCAAATAATATTATATTTTTAATATATAAATTTTAACTTTGCTAAACCCGGAAAAACTAATTTCAAATTTCTCCACTCTGTAAGTATTATACAAATATAGCCCTAAGTTCATTTATTTTAAAATATCGAATAGCGCATATGAAATCATTATCATTGAACAAGCATTGAACAAGTGAGCAATGTTCAGAAAAAAAATATTTTTCTCTAATAATTGAACATAATTATTTTTCATTAATTTATTTTCGAGTCTCGAATCGGAAATTGTTAAAATTAAAAAAAAATCATATCACCTCACACTGAGAAGTGAAGAAGAACATATAACGATGTTATATAAGACTAAATAAATAAAAATGAATAAAATATAAACGATTCAAGACTCGAAAATAACATATACGTTTAACTGTAGGGAATAGCTCCTATATTATTAAATCTTGTCTGTTTTTTTTTAAATTAATTATTTTCATTTTACTGTATAGGAATCACTTTCAATTA
The DNA here is from genome assembly GCA_963082785.1 of Philonthus spinipes. Taxonomy (NCBI): domain Eukaryota; kingdom Metazoa; phylum Arthropoda; class Insecta; order Coleoptera; family Staphylinidae; genus Philonthus; species Philonthus spinipes. Next base: position 17,666,977 of record OY720306.1, on the reverse strand, counting down.
AATCGAAACCTTAATTAAAGAACCCAAAACTATTACATTCCACACACATATTTTCTAAAATGTATTTTTAAGAAAAACCATGACAAAAATTTTAATTCCCCGCACGTTATAAATAGCGCATCCGAAGAATTTAGTTTTCCGTTCCAGAAGCAAATTGAAATAAATAAAAAGTCACGACGCACACTATCCATATTAAATTTATAAAAGAAACAGTGTGCATTCTTCTACATCAAACCAGCTGTTCGCACATGTTCTACACGCATGGAGTAAACACTTTTTTTACACGCATAACTTTCGGCTTCCGCGTGAAACGCGCTTACGCAGATATTTTCATTAACGTAAAAATATATTTAATAAAAATAAGACAGAATAAGATGTATAAAGAGAGAAAGAAATACAACCTTGATAATATGTTTTTTGTAACGTGAAAATTTATGAAAGAAAATAATGTATACATGAATTAGAGAAAAACAACAAAACAACCTTCATATATAAATTATTTATATTCGGCTAAAAAAAATATATTTAAAAAATTATAAGTAAGAAAACAAATGAGGAAGGAGTATTTTTTTTGTTATTTATGTTATAAATTATTTTTTACTTGTTTAATACTATGATTATTAATTTTTTTGAGATGTAACATGAGATTATTGGATATGCCAAATGAAAGTTTTTTTATGAGAGAAAAATATAAAGTTGTAATCTGATTATTTAATAATATGAAAAGGTATTTAAAGAAAAATAAATGAGAGAAAAACTGCCTTTATAATCTGAAATATTTATCACTATTTAGGTAGGTTTACTCAATGTATGTTACAATAAAACACTAGTACTAAAATATGCATGTTTCACCAAGTATTAACAATCATGAATGAAATATGAATATTCGGTTTGAAAAGAGTACATTCAAATTTATTTGAAAAAAATAATTAGAGAAATGCAAACTTGATAATCCGATTTTTTTACAACGTGAAAATTTATTTAAAAAAGAAGAAATAATTAGAGAAATGCAAACTTCATAATCCGATTTTTTTACAACGTGAAAATTTATTTAAAAAAGAGAAATACAACCTTGATAATCTGAATTATTTTTATTCCGACAGAAAAGAGTTTATCGGTGTGTTTTTTTCTGTATGCACGCTATTTTTTTTTAATTTCGAGGACGTGTCCAGGGTTGGGCGGTGATAATTTTTATCGTGAGAACCGGGAGTGTGGAATGTTTACCACGTTCCCGGTAAATATATGGAAGGCATGTGATGAATAAAATGGATTTAATGATAATTATTGGTGAGGTTTTTATTAAGTTAAAAAAGCATCGTTCCAGATTCAGTTCAGTGAATATTGACTACTATGATGCACGTGTAAATAGTACAGGAATTACTCAATTGTGCAAAAATTTGGGAGGAAAGACATTTCGAAATAACTCAGAAACTACTTGCTTTAAATAGAGGAAAATATAATACTTTTATGTTGTAAAAAATGGTTTTGCCAATCGATCTATGAGATAAAATATTGGTCATTCCATTTGAAAACATTGAATTATGATGATTTAAGTGGGTATTGAAATATTAACAATCAAAATTAACAGATGTTATTTTTGTTATTCCAGATGAATCTATTAGTAATAATTCAAGATACCGCTGGTCTGTCTATCTTTTTCCTACTAGAAGTTATAGGTATTTTTCAAAATGTCTATTTGAGGTTAATATTTGACAAATATTTTTTTTCTTTTCACTGAAAAACTGTAAGAGTTATGTGGACATAAATTCATATGAGTGAATAGGGAGTTGAACAGGAAATCAAATATTAAAATATAGGGTGTTCCTTTCAAAATAACAAAGAAATAGCTACTTCCTGGTGTAACCGGAAGTGAAAAAAAGTCGAATTATTTTCCATGGAGGTCACATTCAACCGCGCAATGTAGATTTTTTTTCAATTTTTTCCTCTGCCGGAACCCTCTGACCGTTATTCGTGACCCACCCTGTATATACCTGCCTGTTCGTAGTTTTAAGTCACTTAATGTTTGATAATGACAAACTAATTGTCGAAACTGCGGTCACATTTATAAATAAACAAGTTATACAAACAAAGTTTAAATTGTATCATTATTATTTTAAATATATATTTAACAGAGAATCTTTTAGTATAAAATAATAAACCAGTGAAGAAAAGTGAAACAACGTCGAGTGACGTTACCTAATAACGTTTAGCAGTTGCTTGACGAACCTATATTTTTTTCACAAATGTTTAAAAATGTATCTGTGCCAATTATGTAATAGAAAACCATTTATAAAAAGCACGAGCGCAGTGTCAATTATGAACGTTTTGTGTTATCCTGTTTTAGAATTTATTGCTAGTGCTGTGTTACTTCTTCTTGCGTGATTTAACGACCCCAGCTGTACACAAAAGGCCCTACAAGCTTTATCATTCAAATTACGCATTAGAAAACAATTCATTTAGTCTTTAAGTGCGATTTTTGGCACCAATTCCCAGTAAACCCAAATAACACACTCCAACATAATTCACACCTGTCAAGCGCTCAATTTAAGAAACAAACCATACGCCCTCCCGATATTATTCCTTCACGACACCAGCGACACTAACCAGACACCCCTAATTTTAGAATCAACAGGAAAACTTCAGTAAAGAAGCGTCCTTGGATTTATCGAAGGCCTCGACGAATACAAGAATTCTTCCCACAAACAAAAACAGAGTTATTAATGGCAGGAAACGCTAGTGTAGGGTAATTGAGACCCCGAAATAACACCCTCTCCCATTTGTGCCAAGTTCTAACGGCAGCAGCGTGCGAATATAAAAGGGTCGTATCGGATTACCGTAAATATTTACAACATTAACGAAGGATAATAACGCGTGGGCGTTGCTCTGTTTTGATTTAATCGATGCATGATTGAAAGCAAATATTTAAACAGTGGATAAATGTTTATGTTGTATTGATCGACGAGTTTGTGATGTGTGTTAATAATTGGAAGTTAATTAGCTTTGTAATAATAATAATTTGCTGAGAAAATAAATGATTATTAATTTATTATCTTCAGAAATTATTTACAGATACATACATTCAAAATACAAAATTAATTTATTGTTTAGTTTTCGAGTTCTTCATGTAACTCAAAACTCGACAATCAATTTATTACGCTATACTTATTAAATAATATTTTGAAGATTTTTATGAATATCTCGATTTTGTATGAAGTCGTTTTAGATATTTAAGGCGATTTATTTATCACACACATACATCACAATTAAAAACACATTTCATTCCTTACTTCACTTATATAGTAAAAGTAAATAAAACGTATTTTAATTGTGATTAAAATATCTTCACATAACTCAAATTAAACTACATATGCGTGGTGTTCAGTAAGTATGGAACCGGTTAAATATCTTCGGGACTATTTATGGGATAAATTTGAAATTTGGGACGTATATTTATCTAACAAAATTTTCGTAATGTTAATTTTTTATTTCATATTTCGTATTCTTTCGTTGTTAAAGTAAAATATTTTTTTATTGGTTGTAACTTCATTTTCTATGCAAAAACCATTAACCAATAGTCAAATTATGCGGCATCGTGCAATCCAGGAAACATGACTCAATTCAATTTTTATCAATTTAATAAGACCCCCAATAAAACATGCAATTCCTGGCCATTTAAATCGAACGAAACTCGATTAGTGCCGCGTTTCCTGTGCCATTAAAATAGCAAACATGTTTTCTGCTAGATAATATCATTATTATTAATAATACATACTTTCCAGATAACCATAAAAGGCAATTAATAGAATATTAGAAGTAATATGCGCATGAAATGTTATTTACATAACTGAAGAATGACTCAATCATTTATTAAGAACTTCCGAGGAGCAGACTTTTAAAATAGTATCATTTAATTACTAATACTTGAATTTAGAAAAATAATTAATTTATTCAATTGAATTATTAATCAACTTGTTAATTGTTCAGACATCTGCTTGGTATATATTGTAACTCAATTTTAATAAATGAAACACTTTTTTACTACGCCCGAGTTATACAAACAATGTAAAAAAGTGTTTCATTTATTTAAATTGAATAATTAAATAATTATTTTCCCTTTAGCTACTGCAACTCTTTGACTTTCGTTGCGTAAGGTCTTTAAAACAAACATCCATTGAAATAATTACATCTCAGGCAAAACCCCTCCAGGCAAAGTGCATTTGCTGTTGCATAACAAATAATGCAACAATTTTTGATTAGCGAATTTTTAAAAAGTGAAGAGATTTCCGTAACTTCTTTATTTCTCCTGTTGTAATTATCGTGTTCTTTTTTCATGGGAGAATAATATAATTTATTATAACTTATATCTACAGAGGCATACAGTGCGTTGTACAAATATTAAATAAAATTTAATTGATATTAAATAAAAGTTGTACATAGAATTATTAATATCCTATAATTGTCTTCAGCAGTCCTGCGACGAGTGAATCACTTCTACATTCACTTATTTATTTGTTTTTTGTTTCTTATTCCAACAGCCGATGCGACGTTTATACAAGGGCTTCCAAAGTATTCAGTAATTAATAAAAAACATAATTGTGATTGAAATTATGTTAAACATAAGTTGTGAAGAAGCACAAAGTTCGAGTAAGAATGTTTCATTATTTGATTTTGTTTCTTGTCACAATCAAGTTTGATTGTTTCTACATTTATCGTTTTTACTTAAACCATTTCGAGTTCCCTTTTTAATATTAAGGAGGAAAAATCGTAGCTGTAGCATTCAGAAAATCAGTAGCGAACAGTAGAGGTGAACATGAAAACAAAACAATTGTGATCGAAATGTGCATTTGTTTTATTTAACAATTTGTAACAATTTTTCAATACTTCGTTTTGTTTTATATTCCAATCAAGGCATCTCCACTTTTGCCACTTTGTGCTCAAACCCTCAAATCACTTCTGACTTACCATCCCTTTTTAATGCTAAGAATAAAATGAGCATAACTGCAGCATTGGCGCAATCAGCAGCGAACAGAAGAGCAGAACAAAAAACTCAGTTATGCGGACTTTCTGCTAAGGTTACGAGAATTATTTTATTATTATTACAAATTAGGTTGATGAACCTAAGTTTTAATAATAATAAAATCATTATGACCCCTAAATATTTTTTTTACAATATTGAATTCTATATTTAAGTTTAAAAATGTACAGAAATGATAGAAAATGAATATCGATATTTGAAAACAATTAGCGGTATCAAGTAGTCAACTAATATGTAAGCATCTTACAACATCGAAATCACCGATTTAGGTGTGGCACTGTAGCGCTTTATCTATTGAGAAACTTAAAGAAATTATCGGGGCTATTCCGTACGGGAAATGTTAAGTTTATCGTGTGCGTTACATTCTGTGTAAATACAAGGTGATTCGGGAAGAAATGGAAATATTTTAAAGACATGTCCAGGAAGCAAAATAAGCTCGTATGTTTAAATCCGGTTTTCATTTATTTTCGAGATATTTTGAATAATAGCAATTTGTAAAATTAAAGGAAAATGTATTGCTGAACTTTAAAAAAAGTAGCTTTAATTCACATTAAATTGGTGGAGTTTTCAAAAATTTAATTTATTTTTGCTTCCTGGACTTTAAAATATTTGCATTTCCTCCCGAATCACCCTGTACATATCTATAACAAAATCTGTTTAGACTGCGATGATAAAAAATAACGTTCATATTTCATATATGACATTGTATTGACATTGCTTCATACACTCTTACATTTCCACTTTATTCAACTCATGTTGTTTGTTATTTAACGTTTCGAAGAATATTACATCTGAGCGTTATATCGTGCGAGGAAATAAATTATGCTCTGATTAAAACCAGCAAACCGGAAACCGCACGAATCGAGTATAGCGCGAATCCATCCTGGGATCTTCGTGGCATCCTCAAGGTTACATTTTGATGGCCCGTCACGCTCTGCTGGTCATATGAAAGCCAACAGCGAATACTCTAGCTTTGGAACACTGAATTTGCGCAATAAATAAATACGGAAATAAAAAAGTGTCTGAAAAAAAGGTTTCTTTATTTTTTTTATTGTGGTACGATAATACAAATGGGAATAATTGTAGCTTACAACCATAGAGTAAAGAATATATAGAGAGGCAACCAGTAGGGATTTTAGCGCCACACACTTATTTCATGATTGAAGAGCTGCTGAGTAAAGGGAATTAGCCGATTCTAGAATCTTGTTTAAGTTCTAGAATCGGGGATATCGCGGATACTCTACAAACTCCTTGTATGCACTTACTGAATTGTATAACCGTATCACGGGTGCTGCTATGCACTCACAGATGTTTATTATGAACAAATATAAATACTTAACATTAATACAAGTCAGAAAAAAAGCGAACAAAACAAAAATAAAAAGAATTTTAAGATAGATTAAATGTGTGTGAAAGATGAAATTATAATTTATCAAATCTTCGGGGCTATTCTGTTAAAGAAAACATAAAATTTAACATATCTGTTATGTTCATAATCACAGTTTAAGCAAATTTGAGTTTATTAAAATTTATAGAAAATCCACTTGAACTATGATACTTCAGGGATAACGATCATGTTATGTTGAATATTCTCCATACAGAATAGCCCCGAATCACTCTAAAATATGTAATAATTTATGTTTTATTCAATTTTGTGTACAAATATCAGAAAATGCAAAACTAAAAAAAAAATATTTAGTTAAAAATAGAAAATTTTAGTATTTCTAAGTCAGTTGCCCTCTTTTAAAGTTATACCTTCACCACGGCATCACTATTTAGATTAGTTGTAGGTCAAAATTCGCTTAAATTTTAAAATCACCACCATCAATTTATTCCTTATTATTTTCAGTATATTTTTATCTATTTTTTTAATAGGTATTAATTCTGCAATCAAGTGGTGAAAATTAATGAATTTCTTTACATCATTTTTTCAGAGTAAAGAAAGGGTCGCTCTTTTTAATTAATTTGATTCAATTATTTTCGTTTAATTTTATTCGGTTTTGATTTAAATTGAATTAATTTGGTTTAATTTAATTTAAATTGATTTAGTTTAATTTGATTTAATATAATTGATTTAATTTTGCTGATTGTATTTGAATTAATTTAATTAATTTATTTTAACATCATTATGTGAGGCATAGTTGTACTGACGAGGGATAGATCCCGAAACACGTGTCTGCAGATCAAAATTTGTTGCATTATGCAATGTTTTATTGATGTGCAACAGCAGGTGTACATTATGTAATTCAATATCCGGCGTGGGTATTTGCCCGGGAAGTAGTTGTTTTAATGTGCATTTGTTTAACGTACTACGTAACGTAAGTCAAAAGTCACAGAGCTAAATGTGGAAATAATTTATTAATTATTTTCAAATCATTTTTATTTAATATAAAGAACTTTTGTTTGTGTTCTCCAGCACAGCGATGCTTCTACGTCGAGTGTTGCCCACAGCTTTCTTTTTGTGAAAATCTAATTTTTGTAGGTTTCATTTTTTGTAATTCTCCTTAATTTGAATAAAACCACCCGAAATGTATTAGTTAATGTTTTCCGTGTATTTTCATATGAAAATGTTGTTGCATAAATTAATTTTAATTCCACAATCAGTTGGTGAGGGATGATTATTTTTGTACGCCATTTCCCGATAATCAACTTTTGTTTCTTCTTTTTTTAAATTCATTTCACAAAGAAAAAATATGTTATTGGCTTTACACGATAAAATAAATTTATTAATCAATATTATTAATGTTCGTTAGCACCGCCTTGTTTAAGTGCTTCTTATTTTTTTGTATAATATAACATAAAGCGTTTTATTTATAAAATAAACAAACATAAGAAAATACTCATTCGAGGCAGAAAGAACTCCGGTCGATAGCCTATGACAGACTACTAACCCATCGGTATGTATTGTAAATATAAATATTTGTAGAGAATTCGGCGCGGCGCGGTGTGATCATGCTTTAACTTCGGCAATTCGATTTTTCATCTGGAATGGAAGACCCTTATAAATTAAATTGTTAACAACCGTATTATGTTTTTATGGACTGTTGTGGCAATTATTATCCCGTGATTTTGCCGACTTAGACGCTTTCGAGTGCTTCTGATATGCACCTATTTTGATCACTTCGAGTATTCGGAGATTTTCAGAATTCGTACTAGATGTCGACACTACTGACCCGCCTGATAAGGCGTTACGTTTTTTCTTTTACTTTTTGCCGCTCTTGGTAATATTTCCTCCATGTTACGACTGTGAAAATAATCGAAATGTTTACATAGAAATCTCATGAATTGAATGAGGATTTTAATTAGTGCTTTGCCTTTCTTGGTATTATTTTTCGATGTTACGACTGTGAAAATAACGGAAGTTTTCAAATAAAAATGTCAGTATTGAATTAGTGTTGGGAAAAATATTAAGTAGCTAAAATAAATAATAAAGAACAGAATGGTAAATTATAGACATTATTTCTCAGTGAACCGAAAATTGAAGAAGTATGTGAATCAAGAAAAGTAGCAAAGGCAAGAACTAGACAATGTCTTTGTCTAGTTCTTGCCTTTTGCAGAAAGATCGATGGTCGATATTTGTTTTTTAAAGACAACGTATAATATAATATACGAATTCTATCGTTAATTTACTGTATAGAGAATTGTCTGCAGAAATAATAATATTTTATAAATGTAGTAAATTTTCACTACCAAGAAGAATGTATACCTGAAGACATAGAACATGTTAGAGCTAAAGAGTTCCAAGAACCTGCGTGGAAATCATCGGAAGAAATTTCAGAAAATACTCTTTTAATTAAAAAGTAAGCAACAAATCTGTTTTTATACAACTTGATATTTTGAAAAATAATTGACATATGCAAGTGACATTTTGATTTGTATAATTAAAATATTGAGTTTTTGAAACTTTACAGGTGGGCATTAACTATTTTTTTGTATCCCTCTTAAGTAAAAAGTTTCTCCTTTTCTAGACATGACTAGTTTCTTTTCTCCAGATATACAACGGTGTGTAGTCTGGTGTTATCCTATTGATTGAAAGATATCCTACAGGAAACGTCGCGATTTGCCACGGTTGTTCCCCTATATTGAAATGTTTTTCTTTACACCTGTGGTGATATTTTTGGAGGTTTACGCTTTTGGGACCCTTTCCCGTCCGCAAAATGGTTCCAGAAGTATTGATTTTCATCTTTGAGTTTCTTGATTTGGTGACTGGTTTCCCCATTTGATCGTTAAAAAAAACCCGAAGTGGGACACCCCCCGGTCAGACCTATTTCTGGCGGTTTACGTCATCTCCTTCCGCTATTGGGATCCTTTCCCTATCACAAAATAGTTCCAGAAGTCTTGAATTTAATTCCCCGAAGTGGAACACCCCAAGGTCAGCACTATTTCTGGCGGTTTACTTCATTTTCTTCCGCTGTTGGCATCCTTTCCCGTCCGAAAAATGGTTTCAGAAGTCTTGATTTTCATCTCCCGAAGTGGAACACCCCTAGGTCAGCCCTATTTCTGGAGGTTTACGTCATTTCCTTCCGCTTTTAGATACTTTCCCGTCCGCAGAATGGTTCGAGAAGTCTTGATTTTTATTTCCGAGTTTCTTGATGTGCTGATTGGTTTTGATTGGTCTTCCCGAAGTGGGACATCTCCAGGTCACCCTATTTCTAGCTGTTTACGTCATTTCCTTCCGATGTTGGGATCCTTTCTCGATCACAAAATGGTTCCAGAAGTCTTGATTTTCATTTCCCGAAATGGGAAACCCCAAGGTCAGCCCTATTTCTGGCGATTTACGTCATTTCCTTCTGCTTTTAGATCCTTTCCCGTCCGTAGAATCGTTTCAGAAGTCTTCATTTTCATCTCTGAATTTTTAGATGTGGTGAGTGGTTTCTCAATTTGATCGGTTGTTTTCAAAACCACGATAGTCCCTCGCAGTCCTCCTGAAGTGGGACACCATTAGGTCAGCCCTGTTTCTGGCGGTTTACTTCATTTCCTTCCGTTGTTGGAATCCTTTCCTATCCGCAAAATAGTTCCAGAAGTCTTCATTTCCATCTCTAAAATTATTGATGTGGTCAATGGTTTCTCCATTTGATCGGTTGTTCTCAAAACTATAATAGACCCTCTCAGTCCTTCCGCAGTGGGACACCCCCGGGTAAACCCTTTACTGAAGGTGTCTTGCGTTCGACATCCGACGATTGACTGTTCGTATACTTCATAAACATAATTTTAATTTAATTTCTTTAGATTGGAATATCGACATTTTTATTATACAAGAAGTATATTGCCATGTTCTTTTAGAAATGAGGGAAGATCATATCAAATATAAAGGAATTAACATTCAAAATCCTATATTCCATTTTTTTTTCATAATAAAAATGCATTTTGGACCATTAAAACAAATATGTTTGCGTTATTATGGAAAAAGAGAACAAGCGCCTTCTATTGCCTAATTTCATGTGGCATCGTCAATATTTTGGGTCTATCGGGTAGACGACCGAGAATCATTGTTGGTGGTTGAACATTTTTATTAAATATTTTTTATTAATAATAAAAAAAAAACGATTAAATTATATACAAAATTTCTATTATAACTGTGACTGCCAGTTCATCAGCTTGTTATTTTCAAACTACATGTTAAACTTCCCCTCACATTAATTTCTCGTTGAACTTTTTTTGTTTGCCTCAAATAATAAATTGCAGCAATTTCACTCATACACGAATAAAATCAACATTAAAACCCGCCCCGTTTCCTTTTTTTAAGACTATTAACTTTAGCTCGACACAAGCAACATTAGCCATTCCAGCTTTATCGCCTATGCCTTTGCGAAATGGTACGAATTAAAGGATTGCGTGGCGGTTTAATATTAACAGCACGCAGTATGAATCACGCGGATTCCCCGGGGAATCTACTTTTTTTATATAGAAATATCCCACAAGGAATCTCGACTTTTGTTTGTGCACGAAGGGAAAAGAGTAAATTTGTCTTTCCCACACACACAAACGCACATATGAGTGAATGACGGAGGATAAACTTTTCGGAACTCACACACGCGAATGAAAGAAGGAGGAAAAAAACTTTTTCTAATCTATACACATGGACGGAAGAGGGAGAGAAAAACAACTTTTCCGATACTTCCCTTCCACATTCATCTTCCCGCTTAATTTGTGCTATCCATTACGGGATGATGACTTTTCCCGCGAAAAAAGGGGGAATCAACGTTTGTGGGTTTATTTTTTTATTTAAAGGAAGTCGTATAAAAGATGGGATTCTGATTGATCGAATTGGATGTTTAATCGATTTTCAATAGAGAAGTTTTTACCTTGGGAAGATGACTATAAAATTAATTTAACGCAAATGTACAGGGTGGTGCTATTTGAATGGTTTTAGCTGATAAAACATATTTCTAGGCTAGATAGAGAAAAACTAACTTAGATGTCAGGAGATCGATTTTTGAAAAACGTTTATTGCTAAAGCTCTGTTTTTCTCTATATAGTCTGGATATAGGTTTTCTCTCTTAAAACCATTCAATCAGCACCACCTTGTACATTTGGAATTAAACAATAATTGCTTTCCGAAGCTCCATATTTAAACAACAAACAAAGTAATATATTCATCAATAAAAATGTTTTAATACAGGGTGCTGATGAACAATCATAGGATTTTCAATGATATTTTTTTAATAATAATATAAAGAAATTTACATTCAAAATCCTATGTTCTCAAGTTAGGCTCTTTGCACTAACTGAGGACCGCCTCCCCAAGATCGAAAGAGTCACCCTTTCTGTTCCAAGAGATTCCAGATTTCTAAATTGAGATTAAACGATTGTCAAGACAGAACGCGGAACTAAAGGTAAGTAAATGGCAGATTCTTCACCGGGGTTAGTCTGCAGATACACCCGGGCAGCTGCTCGTTTTTAGAGAAGATGACTAGAATCGGAAGATTCTAGGCACAAGGGTGAACCGCCTCAGTTACAGGTTTACTTCCTTGTATTTGAAGGTCAAGTCCCAGAAGAAGGAAGAATAGGAAGTGGATGGGATGAGTCAGGAAGTACTCCTGAAGCATCCAATTCGCCTTTTCTTAGGAATCTCACCTCTCAGCAGGCTGAGAAGGTGACTTCAACGAGCAACCCCCAAGCTCACCAGCTAGGGAAGGGCTAATCCCTGATGAAGGCATGACGGAATTCCGTCGACCTCAGAAAGATCCGACGCCATACTTCCTGACTCGGACGAGTCCACGCTCGTTGATTCGGCCGCAAAATACCGGGATAATGGCTATTTAGGCAATGAGATTTTTATAATGTAACCTGAATCATTCGAGAGCGGCTACGGCAACATTATGCCGCCATCAACTACGGATACTGTAGCCCTAGTACAGGAACCCTGGATTATTAAATCTAGGATCTGTGGTATGAGCAATTTATTTTACTGGCCGAGCACGAAACATGGGACTACCATCTACGCACCTACGTAAAGAATTTATGGAGCGATCGTCAAGGGGAGAGACGTAATCCTTGCGGCAGTCTACTTACCCCGGGATTCCACCCTTCCGCTCCCAACAAGGGAAATGGAAGGTGCTTGTTGAGTACTGTAAGAAGGAGGGACTACCATTTATCATAGACAACAACTTAAAATCGCATCATATATCATGGGGAAGCAAAGCTTCAGATAGAAAAGGTAAGTCTTTACATGATTATTTAGTTAGTAATTATTTAGACATAATCAACCGTGTAACGGAACCTACTTTCGTAAACACGCGAGGCCAGACCGTGATTGATATCACATTAGCTACCACTGAGGTCTCTAACATTATAGATAAATGGAAGGTCAGTCGTAAAGCGTTCATATCTGACCACAGATGGACCATTTTCCAGCTGGACCTAAAAATAAGTCCTGACAAACCTTACCGGAATCCATGGCTTACGGAAAAGGAAGCACCTCGGTGAGGGATTATGTGGTATAACCAAGCGATGTCCTAAGGACTGTGCCAGCCTAGACCTCCAAGCAGAGGAAGTGCGGGCAAAGATACTCAAGGCATATAAACTGTCCTGCCCACTTAGAAGGAGGTCGTGATTGGTTCAGCCACCCCATGGCGGCACAGCGCTCTAAAGAGAGCTCTGACTGGGTTACTTATAAGGGCCGCCTTAAAGAGTACAAAAAAGCTCATAAAGCAATATCAAAGGGTGTTATGGCGTGCCTTATGCAAAGGAATTTAAAACGACTCAGGAAGTTAGCAGGCGCTATCACAGGACCACTAACAATCTGTAGGAGTTCTGATGACCTCCTGGAAACTCTGCAACTATTCAAAAGTCACTTCCCTGGATGCATTCTACTATCTACGCAATCTAGAAAAGAGGCAGAAATCACTTTGGGAACAGAAGAAGACTGCATACTGGCTCATGAAATCTTAAACGAATAAAACACCCTCAGATCAATTAAAATCGTCTACTTGAGCATGTAGAGATACTGTTTTTATCCAGTTTGGCGCTGGGATATATTCCAAAGGCTTTAAAAAAGCCTGGGTTGTTTTCATACCGAAGCCTGGTAAAACTGACTATACTGCTCCCAAAGCATACAGGCCAATTACACTTTCTTCGTTTCTCCTCTCTGTCTAATTAGACAGCCGCTGATGACGACACAACATGCATACACACGGAGGAGATCTACCGATTTCGCCCTGCATAATATAGTGAGCAGGATTGAGAGGTCATTGGATGTTAACTCTTTCGCGCATGGTGGTACACGCAATGTTCCACATTTTCGCGGTACGCCGACGCACGGGGGTACATAAACTGTACTATATATTCAAAGTCAATCTGCAACTTGCACGGTAGCACAATATGTGTACCAGCTGTATAATTGCGTTCTATTGGTCGCCTAAATGTTATTCGATTTATAGCGGACACGTGCGTTCAGCTGATTTCAGGCGGCACATTGTTTTTGAGGTTTATGCAGTAAAGATCGTTGTTAATATTAGCGGTCATTCTTGTTATAAATAAACATACATTTGTTATTTATTTCTGCATAAAACTAATAACTGGCTATAGTGAAGTGCATAGAAACGTTGGTAAGTAAAGTATGATGTTTTTTTAATGTGTTTTTTTTATTAAGTAAACTGGTATCTTATATGTACCACCATGCAGTACATGTAAATTTACATGAATGTGTAATTTTGGTAAATGGATAATTTTCCATCTACACTGAAAGGATGGACCATTCATTTTGAAAATATTCTGTCCGATCCAGAGTCTTAATTTGATGATAACGATGATGACGATAATTTGAACAATACTGAAACTAATGAAACTTTAACTTATGGAAATTATTCTGATGATTCAGACTTGGAAATGAATATTCCACTCAAAACATTACAAACCCTTCGGCCTACAAATGTTCAGGACATTGTTGCTAAATGGGGACATAGCACCGATAACATTGTACCAGCGCCAGAATTTATTCATTATTCTGTTGTAGCAGATATTGTAAAGGAACGGGATGAGCATTCTCCTTATAAGGATTTTACTATATTATTTGACGAAGAAATTATTGAAAATTTAGTTTTCCAATCAAATTTGTACGCAACACAAAAATGCCAGGACACTGGAAAACGGTTTCAACCCACGATACTACAGAAATTAAAGCTTTCCTCGGCATGAACTTGCTTATGGGAATCAAGCCTATGCCTAGTTATAGGGATTACTGGAGTTCGTGTCCAGATTTGCATGATTCGTACATAAGTAAATTCATGACTGTCAATCGTTTTGGTTGGTTACTAAACAATATACATCCCAATGACAACAATATGTTGCCTAAAAGGCATGAAGCTATGTATGACAAATTGTACAAAGTGCGTTCAATGCTTGATAAACTAACAGATAATTTTGAAAAATGTCTACATCTTGATAAGCCATAGATGAGTCAATGATTAAGTTTAAGGGTAGAAGCTCCCTAAAACAATATATGCAAAAAAAACAATAAAACGGGGGTATAAAATCTGGGCATTAGCAGACAAATCTGGATATCTATACAGATTTCAAATTGACACTGGCAAGAAAGAGAATATTGTTGAGAAGAACTTGGGTGCTCGAGTGGTAAAAAATTTGATCAAAGGAATTGACGCTAGAAATCATTATGTGTCTTTTGATAATTATTTTAATTCTTACGATTTACTGTTGGACTTGAAATATAAAGGATTTAATGCCTGTGGAACGGTAAATTCCAACAGAAAAAATATTCCGAAGATGAAAGATGACAAAATGTTAGCAAGAGGTGAATTCGATTGGAAATGCATATCAATGTTCAAATGGAAAGATAAACGATCTGTGCACTTGCTTTCTAACTATCACAATCCCGTAAAAACAGCAACTGTAAGTCGACAGGAAAGAAATGGAGACCGAATCCGAATTCTGGATAGCCTACTACAAGAACTGCAGCAACTAGGCTTATTTGTAACAGCCTATGCTAATGGCTTAGTCATACTCGTATGTGGCAAGTTTGAAGATGCCCTATGCTATCAGATATTTCCTTATCAGTAAACCCTGCCAAAATGGAGAAGGTCCTATTCACTAAGAAAAGGAAGATGACGAACAAAGCAATAATACTATTGAACACGATGTTACGGTAGAGCGTCGAGGTAAAAACTTGGAGGTTGAAACCGCGCACGATGCAGCGATTGTACCCAGCTGTTACAAGGTCGATGTTTACATACGAAGCTTCAGTTTGATGACCCAAAACCAAACGGAAGACCAAGAGGAAGCAACTCTCGCAAGTGCAGTGGACGGTCTGTCATATTCATGCTATGTCTTCCACCACTTGATATCCACGTAGAGAGGTAGGCTTTGGCAACCATATTTCGCCAACAGTAATAGCTGTGACGACACCTCTGGAGGAGTGTCTGCAAAGATATAGCTGTTTTGTAGGCTTCCACTGACTGTTGTGTACCGACATTTATAAGGAATACACACTACAATGTTACTGTTCAACACACTAAACGGATGAGAGAGCCGGCTATATGGATCTACATAGATGGATCAAAAAAAGAGATGGATCGGACTTTGGAGTTTTTACCAGAACCTTAAAGATTCAGGCAAAGATTCCGATGGGAATTATGGAGCCATCAAACTGGAGCTGATAGGTATAACACTTTCAGCATATAGTCATAGCCATACTAATCCTAACGGATAACAGGCAAGCGATATTATCTCTGCAGAAAGCCTGTTCTACATCAGAGACCGAAATAAAATGCCACAAGAAACTCAGGCAGGCGACAATACCAACATTGAAGTCTGTTGGGTGAAGGGGTATGATACGGACACAGTTAACAGGAGAGCTCATGCGCTGGCAAGAGCTGCAGCTAGGATGAACATACTCTCACCAGAACCGCTAGTGCGACTCGTTTCTCTCTCCCTATGTAACTTGTTACACACCAATGTCCTAGAGAAATTTAGGATGTGTTGGGACGATATTGATGGCCACAAGCTCTCTAAGGAAACACTTGTGTATCCTAATGAGAAATCAGTGATATGGTACCTGCAACTGAATAGGAGGAATCTGTGATACTTAACTACCATTCTTACTGGTCTCTGAAAACGCGCACCTCTATAAGATTGGCAGCGGATGCAGCATGGAATACGAGACTGTATGGCATTTTCTTTATAAATGCCCAGCACTGTAGTCATTAAGGGAGTCTATACTGGGTGACAAATGGCCTGAAATGGCTTATGTAAGACATCTACCCACCTCGGCTATACTAAACTACCTAAACAAGGTAGACTGGCTAAATTGAGGATGAGTGATCTACGGGAGGTAGCACAATGGGCATAATGAGGCTTAAGTGTAGTGCGGAGCTGCACACTCCCTAATGCCAAATATCAGATACCTATGTTCCAGTTTGTTCATAATAAAAACATATTTTGGACTATTAAAACAAATACGTTTACGCGCTGCAGCGCTTTATTAAGTGACAAATATTAATAATACATTTATTACGGAATCTCCTTTTTACAAAACATGTATTATAAATATGAATATTACACACACACACATATATATATATATATATATATATAAATGATATTCTAACTGTATATCAGTTAGAATATCATTTAAAATTAAAATATAACAGTAAGATTACTATACTTTTGCGTTACAGCGTTATTTGTTATAAATTGTCATAATTTCCAATAGCGTTTCAACTTTTAAATATGCATTTATAATCTCTATTTCTCTTAATTCCCTCTTAGTCCTGCCACTGGTAAGTACCAACCTTAAACGTTTTTTTAATGAGCAGGAAATTTAAACAGGCATCAAATAATTACTAACACCCTGTATATACACACATCTTTATTAAGACTATATAAATAATACAAAACAATATCATAAATATTTTCAATACAAGTAGGTGTTAGTTTATGCATTTATTATTGTTTATTTATTTTTTACCTTGATTATAACAAATTACGATGTATAATGAAGTAGAAGGCAGGATAATTTGTATACCACAAAACTACATCAGTAAATATTACTAATTAGTTGAAACACAACTAATTAGAATATAAAATAAATAGTATCCTAATTACTCAGTCAATCTCTCACGCTAATTACAGACAAAACATGGAAACGGAAATGTTTCGATCGGAGCGATTTGCGAGCAAATTTTTTTTTTCGCCCGTTCACAGAAATTAGCGTTTCGTGACATTATCTCGATGTGGCGCATTTAATAAGGCTTAATGCGTCTGCGACAATAACTTTTTCTATCCCACACTTTCTTCGGTGCACGCGACCCTCTCTTTGTCGATTTTACACAAAACACGACTCTCGATTTTACGTAGTCGAGATAAACGAAGCTTTTACTCGAATCAACCGAGATAATGCGAAAGAGCCGTGTTTAATGTTTGCACAGTGTTATTATTTAGAAAAGGGTTAATTAAATGAAGCTGTAATTTAACAACGGACTAAATGCGCATTGTGAGTTAAGCTAGTGTTTAAATTTATAAAAACACGTATTAACTTTGTAAATATATTGTTTTTTTTTTAATAATTATTTTTATTATTATACTTAAAATATCTATGCCTTATACATTGCGTTTAACGCTGCAGCGCTTCACAAAAGCGGCATTTCGAAATTGTATCATTTTGCCTATGATACATTAGTGCTTTATGAAGTATTAAAAAATCTATTTTTTCTTCAGAAGTCACAATTTTTTTCACATAACTTATAAGGCGTAAAAAACTAAAACGCTGGAATGCTTCTAAATCGGCATTTTCAAACAGCACCGTTTTTTGTTTGACGTTGGAGTGCTTTATCAAGCGTTAAAAGATTCATTTTTTTTAAAGATGTAATTTATTTTATTCACAGCTATATCTTCTAAGTCTCCTTGCGGTTTAGTAGAAAGAGATAACTATATAGTAAAATGGAAATAATCGTTTGAATAAAGAGCCATTCTTTTGGATTTAATAATATGAATATTGTATTTTTAATCTACCAAGTATAAAGTATCAGTCTAAATAAAAAATAAATCGTTAATTTTCGTGTAATACGTCAATTTACTAGTTCAAGTTAGAAAAGAAAATTGTAAGATATGATGAAATTAATTGGTCATGTCTGCTAAGTTATTTGAATGCAGAATTTAGTGAAATCCTTTAAATTTTCATTGCATAAGTTTTTATTAGCAAAAATATAATTTGAAATTTGCTCTAAATTTGATCAATTTTCATTGTTTTTTATAATTGTTTTTCAGACAAACTAAACATAAAAATAATTTTTAATTCATATGATGAAATTCTTGCTTATTTTGAGATTACTTTAATATATAATACAATATTGTTCATTGATAACAACAGCAATCTAACTCGAATTAGTAATAGCCAATATTTATACAGCTATCTATTTCGTCTAAATCGCGATCTTGATGCCGCAGCGCTCTATAAAGGCAGTATTTCTCAACAGTACAATTTTGTGTGTGACATTATAAGTAGAGTTTTATGAAGCATTAAAAGATTTTTTTTCTTAAAAAAATACAAGTTTTAAGATTATATTTCCACAGATATGCCTGCGTGTTCATGAAACTAAAACACTGCGGCGTTTCACGAAATCGAGATTTGAAAATGCACTATTTTTAGTGACGTTGGAATGGATTAAAAGATACATTTTCCTCGTTATTTTCTCCAAAATGACCTCCACTTCCGCACCTAAACTCAATTTATCTCAAATTATATACACAACCTATTATTTCCTTTTCCAAAAGTAGGTAACTTATTTTGATTTCCACAGTTATGCCTTATAAGCAGTGTTTAAGAAAATTAACATCGCCGCAGTGCTTCATAAAGGTGTAACGCTAGAGTGCTTTAATAAGCATTAAAATATATAAATATTTTTAATGATTTTTGTCACATTTTCATAAGAATGTCTCAGGAAAATTAAACACTGCAAAGCTTCACGAAAGCTTCCATCTTGGTACAATCAAATGATTATAATTGATTATATACCATACAAAATGAATAGTTTTTAGTGACAACTGAATATTTTTTTTTTTTAATGTACATTGCCTCCTCGACATTGGGTGTAAAAGAGGATAAGATTAAGAAAGAAAGAAAGAAAGAATGTACATTGCCTTTAAATTTGCATTATTCTTTATTTCTTCTTCCTCCTTTTTTTCTTCCTTTCTTTCTTATTCTGTTATTTTTTTGATGCTACAGACACAACGAATAGTTTTTAAATTTTCGTTTCTCTATCTTTTTTTCTTGTTTTTTTTTTTATATTCCACATTCACACAAGAATGATTCGTTTCATTTTCTAGTGTGTGTTTATTTAGGAACTCAACACAGAAACGGGTCGTCAACCCAAGTTTCATATTTTGATACCCTGTCCCAGAAACTCGGCGCTTTTAATTTCGCTCGGACTTATAATGAATATTAAAGCCGGGCCCTGCAAAGGGGGCGAAGCCGGGGGATGTATGTATATTCATTAAGAGGGTTGGAAATTGTAAACAAAGAACGGCTCGGGAAGGAGCATAATGGGGGCAATTATAACGGCGTATTTTTAGACGCTGCCGATTTGCTGAATTAACGAAGGGCGGCATCCGCACGAGGCGTGATAATATTGATAAGTTCTCCGAAGGGACAAGTGTTTTAGGAATGAAGGAAAAGAATATAGAGAGAAAAATACAGATTTGTGAATTTTTCATTGGTTGGCGTGGTATTTAGTTATTGAATATCCATTTTAAGGAAACATGTTTGTTAAATTAGATTCTATTAAATAAAAATGATTTGAAAATAATTAATAAATTATTTCCACATTTAGCTCTGTGCCTTTAGATTTACGCTACGTAAGTACGTTAAACAAATGTACATTAAAACAACTACTTCCCGGGCAAATACCCACGCCGGACATTGAATTACATAATGTACACCTGCTGTTGCAAATCAATAAAATATTGCATAATGCAACAAATTTTGATCCGAGAAAAATTTAATGTAAAAACAACAAAAGGGAAGGGAAAAATTGGATTCATATTAATCATGTTTCATCAAATGAATAATTAGAATCAAATTTATTCATAATAATAATACACATCCAAAAAATAACCATTTTACAAACCTGCCACATATTCAGGAAATTTTTAAACTGTATGGGTTGAAATTAATTTTTCCCCAGGCAGTATAACACCAGCTTGAGCTGAGATATATATTTTTTAAATTAATTTTGACCCATCTCCTCCGTCTCACTTCTATGTGAACGATTCTCCCCTCACACTGTCACAATTTGCCAGCCCATTAGTCATTCTAATATTCACAACTGAAAATTATCGTAATACATAGTACATACAGGAGTTTAAAGAAAAAAGGTGAAAGTTTATATGCTACCAAGCCAAAAGCTTATATGTGGCAATCGCCGTACATTTCACTGAATTTTCATCATTAAACAGTCTATCACTCTTTTCTTAAATACTCTACTTGATCTACTTTCCATTACAATATCCCTAGGAATCTCATTAAATAGTTTACGTAAATGTAGTTCTTTCCGCCGCAGTCCATATTTGTTGTTGTCTCTTCACTTCAAAGAATCCGCCTATTTGTTACCTTGTTGTCTTTTTGTGTTGCACTTTGTCCCAGTTTTGCATGTCTTTAAAATTGTTAATAATACATAACCACTTTGTTAATTTTTTAATTGTCATTATTTGTCTTTCTTTGTACACGTAAACTCTACCTCCTTATATTTCTACATTCACCCCCGTCATCAATCACGCATTCCTTCTGATATTCTTGCCTTCTCATATGTTTTTCTTTTTTCGTTTTATCTTAGGCCCTAGGACTTCTTTCAATTGCTATCTTTCTATGGATTCATACTCTTTTGACCCCCAGATATCTCCGCCCCTAGGACCTGAGTAGTCTGCGGTTCCTGGCAGTTGCGTTACTTGTACTACAAGAAACAAACAGAAGAGACTTTAGATAGAGTGGCGAAGTATGAAATGAAGATGAATAAGCCAGAAGACGGAAAGCTGATAAAGGAAGCATGAAAAATATGTGTAGGTATAAATGTATTAGGTTGATGCAAAAGAAATGTCGGATTTTATATTATTAAACTTTATGGTTTAAAAATTTAATAATTTTTTAATAATTATTGACATTATATATATTATTTTAAAGCTTAGAATATGCTCTATATTTTTATTATAAATATTCTATGATTTTGCAATATTTTTATCGTTCTAGAAATGCTAGAAAAGAAGCAATTAAGAGCGATATTTTTACACGAGTTTAAGTGAGGTCAAAAAGCAGCTGAGGCCAAAATATTGCTAATGAACGTGCTGTGCAACGATGGTTCATCCGATTCCGTAATGGTGATGAGAGTATGATGATGAAAAACATGGTAGCCGACCATCAGAAGTTAATGAAGGCCGTAATTGAAGCTGACATAAGCAAAACAACAAGAAAAGTTGCTGAAGATCTCAATGTTGACCAGTCAACCGTTGTTCGACATTTAAAGAAAATTGTGAAAGTGAAAAAGCTTGACAAATGGGTTCCGCATGAACTGAACGAAAATCAAAAAAATCGCCGTTTTGATGTGTCATCTGCATTACTTCTTCGCAACCAAAACAACCCGTTTCTCAACCGAATCGTCACCTGTGATGAAAAGTGGGTTATTTATGATGACGTTCAGCCCAGTAGTTAGATCATGATGAAGCTCCCAAGCACTTCCCTTAGCAAAATATGCATCAAAAGAAGGTTATGGTGACTGTTTGGTGGTTTGATACATCACAGCTTTCTGAATCCGGGCGAAACTATCACAGCGGAGAAGTATTGTCAACAAATCGACGAAATGCACTAAAAACTTCGATAAAAACAGCCGGCATTGGTCAATAGAAAAGACCCAATTCTTCTTCATGAAAACGCTCGGCCATATATTTCAAATATGACAAGACAAAAGCTGCATGAGTTGGACTACGAAACTCTCGACCGTCCACCATACTCGCTAGATCTGTCATCTGCTGATTTCCACTTTTTCAAGCATCTGGACAACTTCTTACGTGATAAATGCTATAAGAATCAAAGAGATGCTGAAACCGCCTTCAATTCTTTCTTTGCTTCAAGAACTCCAGATTTCTATGCTACCGGTATAAATAAACTTGTTTCTTGTTGACAAAGTTGTATTAATTCTAATGGCTCTTATTTTGATTAATAAAGTTTATTCTATAAAAAAGTTATACTCGATTAAAGTTAATGGTTAAAATCCGACATTTCTTTTGCATCAACCTAATATATAGGTGGAAGATAGAGCGAAAAAAAGTATACGAGAAAGCAAGAATATGAGAATGAATGACTGATTGATGATAGGGGTGAATATAGAATTATAAGAAGGTAGAGTTTGCGGAGGAAATGCAAAAACAAACCGCTAGATATATAACCCAACGTACAGGAGAGAAATGATTGTGTCATTTAAGAGACTACCTGGATATTTGAGGAGAACTAAAAGTAAACGAGAAGGTTAGGTGTAGTTTTGGAAATATTGGATGGGTGAAATATCTGGTACCTGTGTGTTCTATACAATTGGAAGGGATACATGGATGCATTTGTGAGGATGTGAAGGAGTGTTGAGCATACAATGAGTGAAGGGTTACAGGAAGATGAAAGAATGGAAGAGTATAAATGAAAAAAAAAGTATTACATGTTAAAAAAATACAGAAATATAGGTTTAACAAATTAAATTCGCCACAAAATTTGTATGAACCACAACAATACACGAATAAAATTTTGCATGCGGTTTTTTAAACCATTTTTAAAAATATAACACAAAATAGGCAGATAGCCCATGACAGACTACTAACACAATTGTACATATTGTTATAATAAATTTTGTAAAATTTTGTTGTCATATTGTCTGAATAAAGATGTTTGTATATATAATACAAAATAGCGAAATATTATAGTATTAAATAATAAAACAATAGGTAAACAATATCGTATCACTGTTTACTTTTTTCTTCATTTGTTTCCATGACAGTCTATGATAGTTTCGTAAAATTGTTTATAACTTTGCAAAATCATAAAAAAAGTTTTCCATATGGGGCACCACCAAAATGCACAAATTTCGGTAAAGTTGGGGTTGAGGAAGTTAATAATAATAATAATTCATTTATTTCCAGTAAGAATATACAAACATTCGTGGGTGGGTCAAATACAATATTAAAAATTGAACTGTAAATGAGGACATTACAAACATATTAAAACTGTTTAATTCAAACACATTAAAACTTACATCTATTTAAATTAAAATAATAAATACAATATTTGTTAAAAGTTACAATATTAAATTAAGATATAAGATTAAGAATATAAAATTATTTGGACGTACACAATATCAGTTTGAGCTACAGTCACATAATATCACACGAGTTAATAAATTCATCTACTGTATAGCAGCAGTGACTTATTAATATTTCTTTGATCTTTTTTTGGAATTGTTCCTTTGGTAATTGTTTTATTGTGTCAGGCAAAGCGTTGTATATTTTTACGGATTGTACTATACATGAGTTGTGATAAAATGCATGACTGTGTTTTGGAAGCCTTATAGTTTTTGTTCTGATGTCATAGTCGTGTTGTACTTGGCTTTTATTAAATATATTTGCATTTTGCTTGACGAATTTAAGAGTCTCATAGATGTAGAGGCTGGCCAATGCATTATTTTGAGTCGTTTAAATAAGCTGCTAAAGGGTTTTGCATATGCAATAGCCCTTACTAGTCTTTTTTGAACAACAAAGGCCTTCAGCAAGTTCAGTTTTGTAGTGAAGCCCCAGAAAATGATTCCATATGACAGTTGCAATTGAGAGTAAGCCATGTAGATTATCCTAGCCGCTTCTTCGTGGATATCTTTACGTGTTGCCAATATAAGGTATGCATATTTTGATATTTTCATAGATACTTGTTGTACATGCGTCTCCCATCTTAAATCGTTTTGTATTGTGACACCGAGAAATTTCACTTCTTCCTTTTCATGTAATGTTTCGCCAATTAAATTGGATATTTGTGTATCCTGTTGTTACTTTATAGTGCATAATATGCGTCTTTGAAACATTAGCCTTTAAATTGTTATTGGTTAGCCATGAATGTAGCTCAACAAGCACATTATTGGTCGCATCATTAAGTTCCTCTAAACGGTAGTTTTCCATGTTGATGGTGGTATCGTCCGCAAACATTGTAATATTGAGAGGCATGTCGTTTACAAATATTAGGAAGAGAAGAGGCCCCAATACGCGTCCCTGGGGAACACCAGTTATCGGAGTAGCAGTCGTTGAAGTGTAATTAATGTTATTGAACTGCATTTTTGTTATCTGTATTCTTTTAGAAAGATAAGAAGCGAGCAGATTTAGACAGTTTTTTCTTATTCCATAATCAAATAATTCTAATAAAATATCGTATGGAACACTGTCGAACGCTTTCGTTAGGTCAACAAAAATAGAGTATACATGCTTATTTTTTTCTAGGTTCCTGAGAACAAAATCAATAAAACTGAAAATCGCAAGGGTCGTTGTTAGCCCTTTCCTAAACCCATATTGTTTTTGACATAATACATCATTATTTTCTAAATATTTCATTATTCTATTGTAAATTAAGAATAATGGAAAAAAATATAATAGAGAATGAAGCGCGTAGAATTGTTTTTGAATTTGCTTTTGTTTGTGTCGGCAAAGATTCCTTTCTTTCTACTCATTCAATTTCTGATTAATAAGGTAGTTTTTATTTTTAATTGCAAGATTTTTTCTGTATTACCTAGTCTTGTGAAGCAGTTGTTTAAAAAAAACAACATTCCCTCTCTAAAATGTATTTCGGCTTAAATCCCTAATTTAAATATGATTTGCATCTGGAAGTGGGAACTACAAATTATCAATTGGTGCGTGAAACACGTGTCAGGTGCCTACCGCGAGGAGCTTGACCCGCCGAATAACTTTCGCCTTAATTAAAACAAAACACCCGAAACCAAACCAAACGAAACAAAACAAGCCGCTTTACATAATCCTAGCGCTTAACCTTGACCTATGTCCGCCCAATAAAATTCCTGCTTTCGCATGAAATCAGTGTAACGGCCAGCGTTGCATAAATCCGGCCGGTTGCCGTGAATCAAATTAATTAACTCCTTTTCATTTATTTTTATTTTACCTTCTGTTCAGTACGCTAATTACTTTGTTTTCCACGCGGGGAGTACTCTCACTGGCTCCGGCTCTGGGTTAGTAAACCCTGCGGACCTTGGGCGCATTGATTTTCCTGCGAATTGCGTCTCGGCAGCAACGGCGAAAGAACGAACGCGATTCACGCTCTCTCGAGGATACGAGGAGGAGCGCTCGGATCGGCTAATGCCATTTCGGAATTCGCTCGATTGTTGTTTACGGTCCTGGCAGGTATTTAAAGCGTAGATTCCACAACGCGTGGCGATAATTGTTGTTGGAATCGAAATGAAAAAAAAAATCGAAATTTATGGAATGCTTAATGTAATATATACAAAACAAAAAGGAAATAACAAGAAAAAAAAAAAAAAATATTAAATACTGCAAATATATTTCGTTCCTGTGTTTTTTTCTTAATGTTGTATATACAACCACGTTTTTTTTAAATTGTCTGATAAAACGCATCAATGTTATAATTCAGAATGCTTTATAAAGCGATTCAGTCCGAAATACTGTTTTCTAAAGCTTTTCAGTGCCACACGTTCAGAAATTGATATTCGACGCTACACGTTCTGAAATACAGCTTCTGTTTAGTACAACACATTCAGAAGAAGTTCATAAAGCATTTCAGTACAACACATTAAAAAAATGTAGATTGATAAAACCCTTCGGTGCCACTTAATCCGAAATACTGACTGATAAAACGCTTCAATGATATCGTTGAGAAATACGGCTTCATAAATTTCTTCAGCGCTACACATTTAATAATAGCTTCAAAAACGCTTCAATACAACACATAAAAACATGTAGATTAATAAAGCGCTTCCGTGCCACACATTCAAAAACACATACTGATAAAGCGCTTCAATGCCACATATCCAGAAATACAGCTTCATAAAGTGCTTCAGTTCAAAATTCTGCTTTCTAAAGTTCTTTAATGACTCACATTTTGAAATATAGATTTATAAACCGCTTCAATGCTACAAGTTCTGAAATACAGCCATATACAGCAGCTATATATATATAGCAATATACAGGGTGATTTTTTTTATCTTGAGACAACTAAATATATTGAAAACTAAGAATGTTATCAAGAAATGTTTCGAATAAAATTTGTTTGTCTCAGAGGGGCCTATTGGATGATACCAATTTCGACCTGCCACCCCCATCCCAAGGGGTGGGAGATGGGTCAAGTTGCGAATTTCAAATGGGAATCCCTATTTTTTATAGCGGATTCGGATTCTCCGCAAACAAATAAGTAGATTTTGTTTGAAACATTTTTTTTTGATTTCTAGTAGATGGCGCTGTAATCGTATAAAATACAAATTTTCGCAATTCTGGTGAAATTTCACCATGGGTTGAAAAAAAAGTGATGGTGTTTTTAAGAATCTTAGAATCTTATCTTATGTAAGAATTATAAGAGTGAGCACCCCCCAACCTCTTGAAGAGAGCGGGGGGTAACTTTGAAATATCAAATCAAACAAATTCCAAATTGCTATAATATCGTTTATATCATTTAAAAGTGAATGAAATAGGTCTAAAAAAAGTTATAAGTCTTCCAAGACCTTATTGCTAAAAAAACGAAAATAAGTTTTTGAAAATTTGTAAAGTTTTTAAACATATAAAATTGAACAAACATTGCGAGATAAAGTTAATGGAAATCGATTGCGTCTTATGTGCGCCAAAAAGTCACTTTTTTTTTTTTTCGGTGCTACTCAATCCGAAATACACATTCCTAAACTCTTCAGTGTCGCACATTCAAAAATACAGATTGTTAAAACGCTTCAATGCTACACGTTCTGAAATACAGCTCTATAAAGCTCTACAGTGCTACACATTCAGAAAGGAATGTCCTTAAAGCGCTTCAGTACAACACATTAAAATGTGTAGATTAATAAAGCCCTTCGGTTCCACTCAGTCCGAAATACAGTTTCCTAAGCTCTTCAATACCACACATTAACAATAGATATTCTTAGAGCGCTTCAGTGCAACACATTCAAAATCACATCCTCATAAAGGGCTTCAGTTCGAAAAACAGCTTTTCAGTTTTACACATTTAGATATTCATAAATACAGCTCCATAAAACATTAAACTTGTGTAAAATAGCCATTAACTGTTGAATTAATTCCACACTTATCACTCGGACAAATATTTTTTTTACATAACAATGGAATTTGTCAATTAAAAGGAAACCACATTCAGGATTGTTGTTTTCGTTTCAATATTTAAATACACTTGCAAATGAATAAATAAGACGCAATAAAAAGCTGTCAATGTCGATTCGCGAGTCCATCGTGTTTATTCCACATTTCACTTGCAAACGGCTGTAAACAACGAATTCCGATCGGAATACAATACGCGTGTAAAATTATAATGTCAAATATGACATGATGTTTATGTTAAACATATTTTTTATGATATTAATAGAAATCTACATATATTTTCGATTGCCAAAAAATATTTGTATGTAATAAAAAGTGAATTATTTTTGTTTACATAATAGAGGCTATTCTGTATGGATAACGATCAACATAACATGATCGTTATTCGTGAAGTATACTAGTTCAAGTGAATTTTCTATAAATTATAATAAAGTCAAATCTGCTTAGACTGTGAGTATGAATAAAACAGATACGCCCCCAGTGTTTATGGAAATAATAAATACGGAGAAATTAAAGTTAAATAGAAAGGAGTATTCATTCACTTGGTCACAGTTATTTAAATATATTAAAGTTATTCAATTCAATGTGTTCTTAATAATAGAAATACTATTAAAATAGTAGAATTTTAATAATTCACTTATATTTATTATTATAAAATGGATTATCTATACTTTAACATAATATTTAAAAGAGCTACCAACGTGCGTTGGAATTTAGCCATTACAGGGAAACAAGGAGATTGTCAACTCTTTTGATTAGCTGATTATGGATGAACAGCGAAATTTGTCAATTAAAAGACCTGTAGTCGTTTCACCATTTTCACTTTAACTTTAACCCTTTCATCCCGAATGGTACATATGTGTACCACAAATGTGTGAAAACCCCTGGAACTTAAAATAATCGCTCGTTATCAGTGGAAATTGTACCAGGCCGTTGTTTATGCGTTTGGCTTTGAGGTTATGTACAAAAATCGCACGTTGTCTGCATGACTCTAGCTAGTCTAGCGCTAATTTCCATTGTCTGCGCGTGGTTTTGTGCAATTTTAGTGTTAAAACGTGTTTTAGTATTCCGGGACGAAAGGGTTAACAACATGGATTTATAAATCTTTATTCCTCAATGGTTGGAATCGTTTTACTTTCGATGGTCATTATGACTACACTTGACGCCTTAACCACCCCCTTTTATTCTCAAAGAGAGTATCGTTTTGGGATAGCTAAGCCATACTTTAACATAGAGAAAGGGAAGGATACAAGGAAAGAAATGTTTAAATGTTAAAATCATTAATAAAATAGGAAGTGTAATGACTGAATTTACGTCTTACAGCTAATTAATAGAATTACAGATATTTATCGACAAAATAAAAAAAAATACGATCGAATACTAAGCTCTAAATTCGAGTAAGCCATCAATAAACTTTATCAAGAGAACAATTAGCCAATTAAATGACTTGCCATCTTTAATATTAATCAAAGTAATCGTATATATCAATTATTGGCATAACATAGCCAATTACTTATTCAGAAACACAAAAAAAAACAAGAAATAATAAAGAACTTTACCAAGTAATAGCTGCTGAAGCAATTGCAAGCAATTTGATAATGGTTACCGCAATCATAACGGGTTCCCGCCCAATGAGGACACAATATGTGTAAAAGTACCCATTTGAAGGCGACGAGGTAATTCCATCTAAACACTCGCGCCATATTCGAATGTGCGGTACTTAGAGTTACCCATGGAAAATCAAAGACAATTAAATTGATATTCCTTTTAAATTATATTTATATATATGAATTGTAAAAATTTCTATTTAAATTAATTAAATATAAAGTAGACAAGAAGCATCACCCATGTGCCTCGAATTCTAGTCGAGTGGGTTACCAATTACACCACAGAGACCTGTGATATCAAAACTCCATTCAATCCACCTATATTCAATTTATACAGACATTTGTGATGGGTCCGAGGACGATACGCAGGGCTAACCTCTTCTCATATGAAGTCGAATAATGGAACGAAAGTGAATGTATGGAGATTTGATATCACAGGTCTTTGTGGTGTAGTTGGTAATGCACTCGATTAGAAATCGAGGGACATGGGTTCAAATCCCATCAGAGATGTTTTTTTTTCCACTTTATACTACTATAACATCTTTATTCGGACAATTTTTGATACAATTTTCTTTAAAATATTTACAAGTAATTATTAATATCTGGTGTTAGTCTATCTGGGCTATTGACTGACGATCTTTCCGCCCTGTCTGAATCTACTATATGTTATTAAAATTAAATTATATTTAGGGTTGATTTAACTGTCTTGATGAAACGAGCTGATGAATTGATGAAGAGTTGAATATGCATATTTGCGAGTAATGTTTGGATTTCGATGAATGCAGAATTGATTGATAATTTCAAAATTGTTGAGGTTTGTGGAGAATTTTGAAGATAGGATTAGGATACGTTGGTCTATCGGGACTACTTTAGTGGTCTCGTATAGGAGTTCATTCGATAGGTTATAAAGAGAATTTCTAGGATGTCTTAATTTAGTGATGGTTCTACTTGTATCTAGTTTAGGGACGGATTTAGCTATTTAGACAAATCGATGTATATATATGGACTGCAGTTTCAGTAGAAATCCCTTGATTATATATGTAAGTCCTCTAAAGTGTTGTGCCCTTGCTTTTATTTTGGATTTTTGGGAAAGTATATGTGATTTAAAGGAAGGTTTTGAGTCGAACAGGATACCGAGGTATTTGCAGGAATATACTGGGTGGATTGGAGTATTAAAGGACAAGAGTGAAGAACTGGCAGTGATTTTATGGTAGGGAAGGAAGAGTTGAGATCTTAATGGGTTAATTTTCATGCGCCACTTGGAACACCATTTTTGTATTGCATCTAGGGATTTTTGGAAGGATAATTGTGCTTTTTTAAGGGTAGCAGCATGTTCCCATGCTAAGTGCTGTATCATCAGCGAAAAGTAGGAAATATCGTGAAGGATTAAAACATGTTGGGTTTTGATTGTATATATCCGAGCAATATATATATTGTATAGTAGTGGAGACAAGGGAGAACCTTGCGGGACCCCTTGTAGGAGAGGAATTGGGAATGAATGTGACTGTCGAACTTTTATTTGTGACAACCTATCTGACAGGATGCTATTTAGTAAAATTATGAGATGATGGGGAAGATTTAAAAGCAAACATTTGTAAAGGAGACATTGATGCCAGACCGAATCAAAGGCCTTTTCAATATCGACGAAGACAGCAGTGTTTTTCCCTTCAAGGTGGCATGTTTGAATATTGGATGTTAGGATGGAGAGTGAAAGTATGGTTGATTTTTTAGAGGAAAATCCAAATTGGTAGTCTGGGATGGAGTGTGTACAGAATTTTAGGATTTTTTCTTTAATTAAGGATTCAAATATTTTTCCGATTACTGAAAGGAGATTAATAGATCGGTAATTAGTTATAACTGAGCAGTCAATTCCTCTTTTAGGAATGCATACTATTACACTGTTTTTCTTCAATCTGGTGGGAAGTATTGATTTTTGTAGCAGTAGTTAAATATATTGAGGATGAAAAGGTGGATGTCATGAGGTATTTTTTTTCAAGATGACACGAGGAATTTTATCTATACCGAGAGTGAAATTTTTACCAGAATACAATATCCTGTAATAGTCTGTTTCGACAAATGTGTCGTCTTCAGGAGGGGATCTATTTTTGAACTCAAATATCCTGTACCAGGTAGTAACGGTGTTGTAAAAATTATTGTCAAAAGTATTGTCATACTAAAGTGTCGTGCAAATGCATTTGCAATTGATAAATCGTCCTTCAGAATTGAACTGTCGGTAGGGTCTGTTAAATTGTCAGTATAGTCAGTATTTTTATATCTGGATAGTTTCTTTATTTCTTTCCAGTAGGATTTAGCATTCTTTTAATTTATTTTCTGACAAGTCTTTGTTCATTTAGTCTTTTTATATTCTAAAATTAATTGTTTGATGTCCCTATTCAATTTGTTAAATTTTTCTTTGAGTGAATCGTCATTGTAGAATTTAAAGTCCCTGTATTTTTGTCGTTTAAATTTAATCAGTCTAAGGATGTAATTAGGAAGGGGATATTTGTAAAATTGCTTTTGGATTTTTGGAGTATGTTTTTCAATTGTTTTGCATATACAGGAATTGAAAACGGATATAATGTTGGACTCTATATCTTGGGTATTTTGGATAAGGGATTTTAAGTCTTCTGTAACTTTGTCTATATTGCATTTCTGTTATTGGATAATGAATTCAGGAATTAGGGGTTGTTGCGAGGTGGAGAAGTCAAAATTGATGGACAAATGGTCGGAGCAGAAATCAGGAATTAGTTGGATGGAATGTATAAGGTGGCGAATATTGGAGGTACATAAGAAAATGTCTGGAGTGGTACATTGATTCTCATAATGAAGGTAGGAGGAGTATTAATTTTTACAAAATTATAATTTTCATAAAAGGATGCAATATGTCGGGATTTACTTTTATTAACATTAAAATCGCCTATTATAATTGTATTATCATAAAGCGACGCTTTTGTGAAAATTGTATCATCAATGGAGGCATGAGGATGAATATAAACAAGAAATATATGTAGCGTGGATTGATTATTGGATATATTGAAATGGAGGCACTCATTTAAGGGATTATTTATTCGGGGAGGATTTGCTTTGGTATAGGATATAGAACGATTGAATGTTGTAATTGATCCCTCTCTAAGATTTTCGTTTACAACAGAGGCTGGTATTTGGATGGTTTTCCAGTTCTTGTATATAAAGGGTGATTTTGTTTTAGTTTCGACAGGAGATTGACATGTATAGGATTGTTGGATAGATAATGAGAAATGAGATGAGATTTATTTTTTACAAAATTTATGTTTGAATAAAGAAAGGTTATATTAGCCATTGTTGATTGTTGTACACTCAGTGTGGACTCCTTCTGTGGGAAAAACTGGGGCGGGAATTTAAGATCGAAAATTACTATGAACATTAGATTGCCAGAGAATGATGCATGTGTGTCAATTTCAAACGAATCAATGAATCTACAGCGAAGTTTCTTTAATAGTTTTTTCCTTTCCATGGCTGAAATCCTGTTAATTTCTGTGGCATAAGTATCTAAAATAAATTCGTGTATTGATAATGGTTTGTGAACGCGTGAGTCTTTTTTTGGTGATTCGTCAATGTCTTCTGTTTTTTTCTTTTGTTAGTATTATGAATTTTAATGTTGGAAATTCCTTTAAACGGTTTGATCGGTCTTTTTTTGCATTTAGTGGACCAAGCGGTATGGCCCTCTTCGTTGCATGTTTTGCACTTTTCAGGCAGTGTCGTGGTGCAGTTGGAAGTGCGGTGGGGTCTGTTGCATTTGTTGCATTTTATTTCTTCTGCGCAATCCGCAGTCTTGTGGGTAAATAAATTGCATTTATTGTAAGGAATCGGGAGTGGTTCTGGAGCGAAGCTTTCGACTACTGGCTATACTTTATTCAAAAACGGGAATTTATTTTGTGAAAGTTCCACTTTAATTTAAATTAATTAAATATAATTTAAATTATACCTCAATGTTGTATATTGAAATTTCTATAATTCATAAATCAAATACAACTTGGTTAAGAGGTTACTAGGACTAGAAAAAATAACTTAACTCTTTGATTAACCATAGGAAAAGAGAAAGTAAAAACGAATGGCTGTACTGTTTGGGCATCTCTACCAATGCAAGAGAAACAATACAATCGGATTAGGGATTTTTGTCCAGTGCTTCTTTTATATAATGAATATTTTAATAACAAGTTATTATAATTATAAATCTCTTGAATTTTTGTATTGTAGCTGCTTGTGCTGCAATTTCAGTGGCGTAACTAGGGTGCTGCCATGGCAGGACGCGGAGGCGCAGGAGCGCCAAATTAAGATGGACGATGAAAAAAAAAAGTGGTGATTTTGTAAATACGCACGATTTGAATTTGATTTGCACTCATAAAAAAATAAGGCACTCATAACAAAATTGCCCTTACAACTGGTATTGGTAATTAGTGATAATTTGAATTTTTAGAAAGCTCATCACGAACCATAGATCGTTATGATTCAGAAACTTGGTTCCTCTAACAGATGTAATTATTTATGTAATTATGTGGAGATGAGAAATGGGTCACCTACAACAACAATATACGGAAAAGATCGTGATCAAAGAACAGCGATACGAATCGAACGAAACAGCGCATACTTGATCAAAATCTGGTAACTCTAACTATATTAAATAAAGGCTTAAAAATAGTGTAAAAAAACATGGATGACTTTTCTTCACACCCAATATTACGATATGCTAAAATTTCGTGACATTCGAGAAAAGATTCCTTGACTTTATCGAATCACATAAAAAACGGACAAGGATGGGTCGATGAAATTGTCGATAAACTTCATAAAGACTAATTAGACATTGATAATATCCGTAGCAGCTAGTATGGGCGCCAAAGTTTGGTCAGACACCGAATGTTGAAATGCCTAGTTACGCCACTGTGCAATTGTTTCACTATCACCATTTGAGTGATAATTTCAACACTTTTTTCTATATATTAACTATTCTGATTTAAAGAACAAACTTTAAATCATAACTTTAATGGTGAATGTGAAACAATTGCAACACAATCAGCTTTTTATAATAGTTGCAGGCTTAACTCGCCTGAGTTAAAATGATTTAATTAAATAAAACACTGTAAACGTTTCTTCACAAGATATTTATTTATACCAGCTATATATTTCGCTCACATAGTGATCATTATCAATAGATTTACAATTATAAAAATTGATAATTAACGAAATGTACATCTGGTATAAATAAACATCCCACGAAGAAAAGTTTACAGTGTTTTATATTTATATACAATCTTTTTTATTATTTCAAAAATGGCTATCGACCATCGGTCTTTCAGCCAAAAGTAACTGCCTTATGTGTCATGGTTATTTTTAGTCCTCGATGAAAGATGAGATAAAAGTATGAATAGTGGATTCAGGATGGCGAAATTTTGGAGGGAGTGTTTTATTTAAACAGCTTTTGTCAAATGTATGCATTTTAGCAATGTAAATATTTTTATGAGTTATTACAAATTTGGATTTAGATCAAATTAGTGCTGAAAAAATGAACAAATCATAAAGATTTCAATTGATAAGAAATTGTTGGGCAATTTTTATTTCTATTATTAGAAGAAAAAAAACTAAAATCATCAAGATAAAATGTAAACTTCTCAATGATGTTACTCGTCAAAAAGTTTATATTTCCATTGGTTGTTTATTAAATAATTATTTATTGAATAATTGATTGTTGAAATTTTATTTCCACACCTTATCGCATCCAAACACGTGCGATTCCGTCGGTCCAATTTAATAAATCCCCTACGCAAATCCAGGTTAATGTTAGATCGGGACTTCCTGATAGTCTCGAACGGGATCAGGCCAGAGTCCAGGTGATCCGAGGAAGTGCCAACGGGAAGCGCGCGCCTTCCCTTATTTTTAGCGGGCGCGATTTCCTCCCGAATTCGCGCGTGCTTTTTTCGCTGTGCGACATTGAAGACGATCTAAGATGGAATAGCCGGCTGCGAAGACTTCCGCGTCGGTCCGCCTAAATTTAACCGGAATATGGACGGACGTGTGTATCGTCATTTTATGTAAGACGGTGGGAAAACCATTGACCTCCTAGATATTTTTAACGCATCACTTTTTGGGGCGCCGCCAACGTTTGAGTTTAGGGGCGACTTTTGGATTGGATTGCTTTCAAATTAGTGTTATGCAAAATCGAATGAATTTTGTGATCAATTAGTTATTTCTTTTATTATAATCAATGGAAAAATGTTCCAAAAACAGATTGTAAAACCTTAAAACTAAAACTTTATAATACAAAATAAAGAATCATTTTGAATTATACTAACAAAATAATATACAATAGGTTTAAATTGTCTTTCAAAGTCTATTGTAATATCGCTACAATTGTTTCACCACAATGTGGCTTCTTTAGGCGAAGAAATAATGGAAGCCACAGTGTGGTGAAACAATTGTAGCGATATTACAATAGACTTTTAAAGACTAAATAGTGTTATTTAATATAAGTAATTATGAATTTTCAACAATTATCAGCCTCATCAATCAATTATTTAAATCGTCTGACGAGATAACAAAACTGGAAACAAGTAACGAAAAATACCGACCAGAACTACACCGGTGAATGATAAATAGATTCTCATAATTAAAAGGTAAGATATTACAAAACATCCCATACCAACGGAGACAACTATTCATCACGAACAGACTAGACAGAGTAGTTATCGAAAATATTAGAAATATTAGAAGGGAGGAGGCAGAATAACTAGGAAATCCTAAGTAACAAGGTACACGAGTGTACTAACATAGAAATGTTACATGATTTGGTCTATGTAGCCGCGATCACCGTATTGCAGTTACATGGATTTAAATCCGATGAAATCCTAGGGTAAATAATAAAAAGAAAAACACATCAAACTGGGAGATTAGGCTAAATAAAAAATCTGGGACATAAGAAAAAACATTGGATATAAAAACAATACAAAACAAATAGCAACATCAGACGGGTCGGAAGTCAGGGAAAAAATACAAGGTGGCCACAAAAGTTGTGATAATCTTCAGGTAAAGTGGTCCATTGTTTAATTTCAAGTAGAAAATTTAAGTAAAAAAATATTGTACGATTCTTCATTAACGCTCACGAGGCCATTGATAGAATAAATATATGACTAAAAATCAGTAATATTTTTGAAATATTTTAATTAAAATTAGTTCTATTAATATCCAGCTAAACATTGTAAATATTTATTTAATGATAAGTCGATTATTAATAGCAATAATTATACATAAAATGTTAAAAACAAATTCTAGTCACATATTTATTTATTTACGGAACTCCAATTACAACTATATAATACATATTCGTCTTATGTAACTAGCCATAAGTCGAATATCTAAAACTAAACTAAAAGTAAATTACAAATAATAAATAAAAAACGCAACACAATTTACATAAAAAGCACAAACAAACGTTAACATTTAAATGTTGACTTCCTTGACTAAGCAATTTCTTCAGATCAGCGCGACTAATATTACCAAAATCAGGGCTAGAATCAGGCTAGAATCGCCAATAACTGTAATAGTTATTGGCGATTCTAGCCAAACTATAGTTCCTACAGTAATCGGTTCTACAATATGGAACATGAAAGAGATCGAAGAAGCGCAAATCTTTAGTAGGGACGTTGAATTGAATTTGATTAAGTAAATAAGAACTATTGATTTTCCCGTTAATCAAATCTTATCCCAGTATTACATCAGCATTCCTCCGTCTCTGTTCCAATGTGTCCATATTTAGAACTTCTAGTAAATTCATGTAAGAAAAAATTACCCGCTATAATAGAACGTCGGAAATAAAGTGGTTTCTTATTGACTTTTCTTTTTTTTTTAGTAAATGTGGCATCGAGTGGCATTTATCTAGGTTAAAATTCATACGGTTATCACTGCTCCAGATGGAAAATCTATTCAAATCATCTTGTAATTGAATTGAAGAGCATTTATCAGAAATTCGTAAATATATTTTTATATCGTCAGTAAATATTAAACATAGCGTGGTGGAAACAGTCGACCACATCAATTATGAAGATATTAAACAACAGAGGGCCTAAGTGAGACCCTTGGGGAACCCCTGAAGTAAATGGAATTTTTGAAGATAAAACACTGCCAATACGAATAGTCTGAGATCTACCAGACAAATACGATTGCAGCCAATTCAACATGGTCCGATTCGCATTAGTTTGGAAAGAACCGTCAACCGTAAAGAACGCCTTGGAAAAGTCGATGTAGACGGAGTCCACATCATATCCAGCGTCCAAGGCTGAAACGATAAAGTTGCCATAAGAGAGCAAGTTAGATGAAGTGGGACATCCCCTTTTGAAACCATGTTGCTTGTCAGATAATACACTGGATATGCATTCAGATAGAGGAGCAGTTATTAATTTTTCAAATATTTTTGGAATAAATGATAAAAGAGAAATCGGCTGATAGTTAGAAATAATGCTCCTTTTTCCACTTTTAAATATAGGCACAATTATAGCATTTTTCCATAGTGATGGAAAACAGCCTGTACTTAGAGATTGATTGAAAAGAAGCCACAGAGCGCAACTAAGGGAGAAGAAATATTGCTTCAATAGAATTGATGGAAAACCGTCTCGGCCAATACAGTATGAATCTTTCCTTTGTGCTATAATTAATATGATTGAAGGAACAAATTAGAAACTTTGAAGCTAAGGTAATATTACTTGAGGGCACA
This sequence comes from Philonthus spinipes, assembly GCA_963082785.1. Taxonomy (NCBI): domain Eukaryota; kingdom Metazoa; phylum Arthropoda; class Insecta; order Coleoptera; family Staphylinidae; genus Philonthus; species Philonthus spinipes. Next base: position 17,628,789 of record OY720306.1, on the reverse strand, counting down.
TTATAAACTGAACCAAAGTGATCAGCAAACAACTCAACAATTTCTTGAGCACTAGTAATGAAGGTGCCATTATTCTAAAATGAGTCTGGCACAGTGGAGATTGAACGATTCGAATTTATGTGGCTCCAAAATAATTTAGGGTTATTTACAAGAGATTCTTCAACTGACTTAATATGATTCCTATAGCAAATCAGAGACAGTTGTTTACTCCGTGCCCGAGTTTCTTTAAAAATATCGTCGTCGATTGTTAGGCCAGAAATCTTAAAGTTACGGTGGTGTATTTTTTTTTCATAGAAATAAGTTCAATGAAATCTGATGAAAACCACTTAGGGTAACATTTTTTTCAACAAGTAGAGGATTTGTCAACTACCCTCGGGATAAATAAGTCAATGATCAAATATAATACTGAATAAAAAATTCTAACATTAATGTTTACATCATTATCATTAAACTGGGACAGTTTGTTATAGATATATAGATTTTTATAGATATATAGATTTTTTTCAGAAATAAATTTATAATCAGCTCGCAAAAAGTTATATACAAATTTAGAGTTCAATTCGAAGTAGGCTGAGAAATGTTTAAGTCATTAAAATCAAGTACAATTGCCGGATGATGAAAATCGCAACGAATAATATTGTCACTGGCTTTAGAAACAACAAACCGACCCAATAAATTAGCATCGAGAAATATTAAGTCTAGAATCACAGAGTTTTTATTAGTAATAGTATCCACTTGAAAAGAATTCAATGCGCTAAATGTGCTTGCAATAGTTTGCACTGAGGGAAGTGTAGAGTTCGTTGTTATAACGTTATCAATATTATTCCATGATACATTGCGGAGATTATAATTACATAAAATACAAATATAGTGATCATTCAAATTATCACCGAGCTCTTTAACAAGATGCGCATGACTATCATGACAAGAATCGGGGGCATTGGGTGGAATATAAATACCACCGATTAGAAACTTAAAACTTTTTACTGAAACAGACACACTATACGTGTCTTCTTGTAAATCGGATACGCTCCGTACACAATATGATTTAAATCTAGCAGATACTGCAATCAGCACAACTTCACCACGTGATTTACCAGATGCTATGGGATTCCTGTCGCATCGATAGATATTGTAGCCATAAAAACCGAGTTCTCCATCACAAATTTCGGTACATAACCAAGATTCGGTGAGTATAAAAATATCAAATTCTGCTAGAGAAACTGAAGAACGTAGTTCATTTAATTTTATCCGAAGACCTCTCACATTCTGGTAAAACACTTTAAGTGGGCTCTTAGAGTTAGGCCCGTCGTTTACTGCAGTTTCTGGGATAAAAAAATATCTTTTGCAGATATATTAGCATTATTATCCTTACTTGCGTTTTTACGACGTCTGTTTTTTTTTAAATGGTCTGATCGAAATACTTTTAGGCCATTTATCAACATTCAGGAAAGAAGCAGAATCCATTTCGTTAATCCCAATCTTGAAAGATGAATAAAATGTGTTATCCGTCAAAAGCCAACAGTTGACATTTGAAATACCGACCGATTTAATTAATAATAAAATTGTTTAGATATTAAAATTATTTAGATCATCGATAACATAAGTTATGAATATGATAAAATACTCGTTTGCTAGCAGCTTTAAGTGATGAATTATCAGCAGTTCCATAAATAATGAGATTCAAAATGTCTTTATGATTTGCGGCACGTGAAAATGTTGAAGTTGACCGAGTGGACTTATGTAGTGTCTTTTTGTTGTTAACCATCCCAGTTGAAGCTTGATTGTAAACGAGCGGCTCCTTATCAGCAGTAGAAGCGTATTTGAGCACAATGATGCAGTGGAAGAGGAGTTATTTTCCTTATTAGTAATATCGAAAATATTACTATTAGCAGACTTGATTATTATATTACATCTACTAGAATATTTAGGATATTAATGGCCTCATAAAGCTTATTGAATAATTACACAATATTTTTTTGTGTTTTATTTTATTTAATTTTTTATTTTTTAATATAATTTTTATTTTAAAAATTTACTTAAAATTGATTAACGAACCACTTTAACTGAACACACACATTGAGGTATAATTTAAATCACACATTTTCTGGCCACTCTGTATAATACTTAGGTACCAGAACGACCACCTCGAAACAGCGACGAAATACTGGATCTGCTTAAACAAAAGCTAGCAGTTTATGCATCAAGACTTAGAAGGTACAAAACGTCACACCACAGGAGATTAGATAACAAATAGTTTGCCAATAACCAGAGGACCTTTTACCGGAGCCCTTGCAAACTATAATTCGGATTCTAATACACCTAATGATTACCCAGAAGCAGAGGAAATAAGAACTTTTCGGATTAGCATATAGGAAAATCAAGCTTTCTATAAGACTACAGCAGACTAGATAAAGATCGAATGGAGAAGACTGGAAAATTTACCCCACAAGCTGCCTCAAATTGACGACCTAAAAATATAAGTAAAATAATTTAAGGAAAAGACACTTGGTATTGTTTCACAAATTAGACTTATTCCGACTAGTTTCGGTTTATTAGACCATTTCAAAATGGTCGGAATAAGTCCAATTTGTGAAACAATACCAAGTGTCTTTTCTCTAAATTATTTTACCAATTGCCACATGAGAAATTAATTCAAGAAACGAAAAATATACTTTCTATGGCACAGAACAAGAAGTCACTAGGTCCAGACAAATTCCACAACTTCTGGTACAAGAAATTTATAGCCTTACACCAGAGGATGGCACAGCTTCTAAAATTATCGACAAAAACTCCTTTTCTCACAACTGGCATAACGTACCTACTACAAAAAATATCACAAGCTCAATCAAACACGAGAAAATACAGGTCGATTAAATATCAACCATTGACAATGGCCACTTTGTGTCCGAAATGATCTGGTAACAAATAAAGTAGTGAAGAAAGGATTCTAAGTGTTTTTATTCAAGTTATTATCATCTTCACGTAATTCACTCAATCCAAATAGGCCGATTAAGATTTACAAGCATCTGGAAGAAAATAACTTAATACCAGAAGAACAAAATGGTTGTATGGGGAATACATAAGGTTGCAAGGAGCAAGTGACTATCGACGAAATAATAACATGTCATACGAAAAAAGAAAATATGTATGTTGCCTATATTGACTACCAGAAGGCTTTATGAAAACAATAATGGCGCGATGTGGTTATTTAATTGCCAACACAATTTTTTATAATAAAAAAATTCAAAGCACTTCAGAGAGGAAAAGTTCTCGATCATTTGTTATATATAAATTAATATTAATTCAGGATGATTTATCACTTATTTGTGAAATAAGTGAAACAAACCAAGTGTTTTAATTTTAATTAAATCATCCTGAATTAATTAAAAAATGTTTCACCACGGGTTAAGTGAGAAATTAATTAAATATATAAATTAACATTAATATCTGAGTAAGAGAAATATGCTTTTTTGTCTTTTTATATAATTTTAACTCAACACTTTACTAAAGCATTTTTAATATTGCATAAATATTTAATTTCTGTTTAATAATAAATAATAAAACGGTGATTTTTACTTTACCTGACAGGGAAATTGCTAATTAATGTATTCATTTCAATATATTTTTTCCGGTGCGAGCAAGGTACGATTGCAAAACAAAGCAATTAAAAATTTGTGATAAACATGTAAATTGAGTTGCGATAGAAGTTTTGTTTTGCAAGTGCCTTTATTTTTCCTCTTTTTTTTATTGATTTTGCGGTCAAGTGGGAGTTCAAATACCGTGTTATTGTTTTCGATAAAGTCATACGGGACGAGAAAATTAGTTTTTTTTATATATTTATGATGATTGTGAATAAATGATATAATAATAATTAAAATTATCATATAAAAAATGCAAAAGCATATTCATGTTATTAATTCTAGTGCCTGACACGTTTATATCAACGATTATATTCACGTAGGTAGCCAAACACTGGCATTATTTTCTACGTTTAATTTTTTTCTTTAAATACGTAATTCAATTGTAATTTTCAGTGTAACAGATGACCCACATACGGATATATTTTTAGTATTTCTAATTTACAACTATTCTTTTATGATAGTGGTAATTAAAATACCTGCATGGGAGAGACAATGAGCACCAGCACATCCATATCTAGAAAATATGTCGGCATGAAAACTATTTAACAATGACAAGAGAGTAAATAATTAACACGTATTAAAATATAATACTTCTATGGTGAAAATAAAATTGCTTAATAGTTAATAATAAATATTTTTGAAATAAAAAAATATTTATTATTAACTATTAAGCAATTTTATTTTCACCACAGAAATATCACATTTCATATTGATATACAATAAAGACAAGCAAATGTTTAAAAATTAAATTCTAAGGAAATAAGTTGGAAAAGTGAAAAGTGTTTTTAGAAATCCAGAAAAATGAATTATTAAATAATTGGATATTCAGGGCTATTTATTCCGTACGAAATACTATTAAGGGTGCGGTTTAGACTAAAGAGATAGATTTATAAATATTGGCAATCACTAATTCGAGTTAGATAGCTGTTGTGATCAATGAACAATATTGTATTATACATTCAAGTAATCTCAAAATAAGCAGGAATTTTGCAGATGAATTAAAAATTATTTTAATGTTTAGTTTGTGTGAAAAACAATTATTAAAAACAATGAAAATTGATCAAATTTATAGGAAATTTCAAATTATATTTTTGCCAATAAAAACTTGTGCAGTGAAAATTTAAAGGATTTAACTAAATTATGCATTCAAATAACTTAGCAGACATGACTCATTAATTTCATTATATCTTACAATTTTCTTTTCTAACTTGAACTAGTGAGTTGACATAACACACGAAAATTAACGATTTATTTTTATTTCAGACTGATACTTTATACATAGCAGATAAAAAATGTAAATACATATTCATATTATTAAATCCAAAAGAATGGCTCGTTTTTCAATCGATTATTTCCATTTTACTATATAGCTATCTTTTTCTACTAAACCGTAACCTTCAATTTAACGGTTGATTAAATTTGAATATAAAAAAAGTTAAATAATTTTGTATGCTTAATTAATTTCCAACTTAACACGTGTGAAACATTTTTGAATTAATTCAGGATATTTAATTAAAATTAAAGCACTAAGTGTTTTGCATTAATTATTTTTTAGTTTAACGTCTTGTTCTTAATTTATAATATGTTTCAATATTAAAGAAGTAAAAGATCTAGTATTAATAAAATTACAGTGAAGAAAAGTGCACAGTACTAATTTATAATTATTGTATTTATTTGCGGAAGTTTATTTAAATCTATATATTGTTTGTCCTATAGCGAATTATCCTAAAAATAATATAATAACTAGATTATAAATGAAACAAGAACACAATTTAAACAAAAACACGAATATTAAGATGAAATATCGACGTCCTCGAAACATCAATGAAATACATTTTATAAATCTAATCTGTATTTTATCGGCCATAAATACTTTTGATTTGCTATAGAAATTCCGAATAGTAGAATAATATTAAAAAAAGGGAACAGACAAGTATGACATACAACATTTTAAAAGAAATGATGTTGAAAAAAATGCTACTTATTCCGTTTTAGAAACCCAAGAAGTTACAAGATGTGAGTTTTTGCTGATATTTTTATTGTCATATAACAATAATACACCCAGTTTTTTTTATTTTCGAGATAAAAGAATATTAAAAATATATTAATTAAAAAAACAGTAATTGAGACTGACTTGAGGAAACTGCATTCACAACAAAAAGAGTTTTCATTGTAGAAACACGGATATAATTGTTTCGCCAAAACAGTAGCATTATCAGCTAGATTGGCGAAACAACCGTAGCAGTATTACAGATGAATGTTTAAATTAAATTACACTTGATTTGTTTACATCTTTGTCAGTAATAGTTCAAAATGTTTCACCAAGTGATGAATGAGAAAATCATTCTAGAAAAAATGTAGCAGTGTTTTTACAACATAAATAAACTGAGAACCTAAAAATACGATTGTGTTTTATATAATAGAGTAATATTTTACTGATACATCCTTATTAAAAAAAACTATCTTGCAGCAGCATTTATCTAAGTAAGATTCCCCAAGGATCTCACCTGAGCCCCCTCGTTGTTTAATATCTTCATTAATGAAGTGCTTTTTTGTTTCCATCAAGTGGAGTGTTTGTTATTTGCTAACAATATAAAAATTTATTTACAAATTTCTGACGACTGTTCTTCAATTCAATTATAAGATGATTTAAACAGATTTTCTATATGCAACCATATGAATCTTAATCGTCTGAACTAACCGGAATTTCAGACGACGTCATTTTTAAACACTCCAAATATTTGACTAAAAAAAGAGTTTTATACTATTTATTTATAAATGCATGTCAATAAATAAACAATAACAAATAATTCTATACTTTTAATAATGCCAAAAAATCAAGTTAATAATGACAATGATATTAATTTATTATAATAGTGTATTAATTGTGTTTATTTATTACGGTTTAAAAATTAAATATTATTATTTAATAACTGTTGATTTAATTCACTTATTTTCAATTCCATAATCGCAATTAAAAGTTCATCAACGACTCAGTCCACCACTGACTGATTAATTAAATTAATTAAAACATAAAACACACGGTATTACTTTCACACTTAACTAACAATAACAACACACACCGCACATGTATATGAGTATATAAAAAAACTAATTAACATTATGAATCATCTGTGTTATGTTATTTATTTTTATATATACACACACACAATTAGCGGTAACGAATCCGGGTTTAATAATTGCAAAATTTAGTTCGAGCACTTCAGTGTAAAAATAATAAATTCGCTAATTAGGAATCGAGCGAGTGATTCACCTTTTGGTCGGGTGCTGTTTCGAAATTAGATAATCCGTTTTGTCGGTGGTGAGGTTAAATTGAGTGTGAAAATGAAATTGAGTGTCGTTTGTTCGGTTATAATTGAATCCGCCACCTTGGAATTAATTTTTCAAATGAAATGAATCACTTGGATTATGTTAAGTTATATTTCTTCATATTTTAATAAACATTTGATTTCTTCAATTTTAATAAATGAAACACTTTTTTACTTAACGAGTCATTTTCAAATCAAAAGTGTTTTGATAACGACACGTTAAGGTTGTCGAAACTATAGTCAACAATAAAACAATCCGAGTTATAAAAACAAAGTAAAAAGGTGTTTCATTTATTAAAATTGAATTACAATGTATAACAAAGTAGAAGCCTCAACAATTAACAAATTTGATTTCTTGTCTACAATTCTTATTAATCACTAGATGAAACATGATAGCAATATTAATAATTGAAAATACTGTTCGTAAATAGATACACACACATCCCTAAATAACTATTGATAGTTTGAATTTACATGAAGTGTTTTAAATCAATATAATAAAATAAAACCGATTCTTCAAACTCCTCACCCTAACCATATAAACCAAAATAAGGACTTGGAATTTTAGATCGATCATTTACAAAAAAGGCATTAGTCTAAAAACGGCCGCAAATCAATTCACTAAAAGCAAACCACATTCAAGTTGCCGAAACATACTCTCAAAAATATTCACCAATCTTTGACATCCTAACAACACTTTCCACAATCCCTCAAATGAATTTCTTGACTAATCCCTGAAATTCATTTTATTGAAACTCTGCTCGAATAATTTAACGATAAAGTAAAAATTAGGAAAAATAAAAAAAACAATTCGCTTGCTAAAAAATTTCATCTAATCTCCAATTTCCTAAGACCGATGTAAGCCATGTTAATATATTCGCTGAAACGAAATGAAATTCGACTATATCCAAATTCCTGCCAATAATCCAAGAGATAATTTAAGAGGAGGTTTGATGATTGCAGTAAGACCCGAAGTCAAATTTGGCGAAGTTAATCCTCCCAGCATAAATAACATTATGCATGAATACCTCCACAGCACTATTGAGCTCCTCTACTTTTCCCTCCATATCTTCCTTATATATATTCACCACACATCCCAAATTGAGAATTCAATACTCACGAAAGCATTCCTGTATAACCATACTATTGTGATCGGAGATTTTAATATAAATCCAAAAGAAGAAACAACTTTCCTTCTTTACTTCAAATTACACTTTCATCTGCACCCCTACCGATCCTATCCTCATTATATCAAACAACCAATCCTCCACTCCTGATATGTTCTTATGTACAAGCAATATCCAGTCCTTTGTTCAAAATCTATAATTTTGTCCTTATCTCTGCTCAGACCACCTTTCGATTAAATTATTCTTAGATTTAATCCTTTCTCTTTCCACCTACATTACAAAGAATATAACCAAATAATAAATCAATCTAATATATCTTTATTACTAAACACCTTATATGAATCAGTAAAGAAACATATTCCGACCCACCTTAAAATACCTTATACCACCTTCCTGCCCAAATTCATATTAAAGCAAATTTACAGGGACATCAAACAAACAAAAGACGGTATCCTAAAAGGCAACTTTTATCGACTTAACAAAGCCGCATACAAACTAATTTTAAATAAAAAAAACCCACTGCATAAAGACGTGTAGTGACATTAATTATTTGCACGATAAAATTATTGGAATGAAATTAAAAAAAAAACTATCCAAACACCATGAAACAAATTACCTTCAAACCATACTACGGATATGACTATTAGGAACGACCAAGATGTAGCTGACAATTTTGCTAACTATTACAAGACAGTATATTCATTTTTAAAAAAGTGCTTAAAATTGTAAATAACTAGTATTTTAACTTTAAATTCCAATCCCCAAACATAACCTAAGAATGATATAATTAATTAAGGAGGAAGATTAGAATGATGTCATTAATGAGGCCAAAAACTCCTCACTCCGTTACGATAACATTCCTAGATATATCCTCAAATAACATCCTACAAAACATATACCAATATATCATTTCATTAAAGTTCATATAAAATAAACAAGCCATACCAGAGGTGTGTAAGCGCAAAATAATTACTTGTAGACATAAGCCTGGAAACGACGCTACTCTAGTATCTAGTTACCGACTGATTACACTCCTCCCCGTCCTTGGTAAGCTATTCGAGTCCCTCATCGCTAAAAAACTATCCTTCTGTATCCAAAGTATCAGTTTGGTTTAATAGAACATCGCTCCACCTCACTCCTCCTCGCCATTCTAACCTAAACAGCCTATACACCTATAGAACAAGAATGTTTATCTCCTTTCTCGATATCAGATAACATCGATTTTTTGTTTGCCTATGACTCTGTTTGGCATCGAGGTCTATTATTCAAGTGTAATTCCTTAAATAATTTACTTCAAATTCTGAACAGCTTCCTTGCCAAAAGAATTACATTATGTAATTCAATGTCCGGCGTGGGTATTTGCCCGGGAACTAGTTGTTTTAATGTGCATTTGTTTAACGCACTTACGTAACGTAAGTCAAAAGTCACAGAGCTAAATGTGGAAATAATTTATTAATTATTTTTAAATCATTTTTATTTATTATATGACATTCTTGTGTCACATTTTTAGGACATTGGCTGTAAACATCAACAACAAACAAGTCGTGTTCTATTTTGCTTCTGTTTAACTTTGTAAAATTACTGTTTAACAAAAAAATATCTAACAACAAAGAAGTTGGAGGGAATTTTTGAAGATCCTGAATTTTGGAAAGATACTAGTGATGATGTCGATATTGACGTTGTAATTATTCCTCCGGATCCTGATGAGCTAACTAATACTGAACATTTTGAAGAAAATAACCGCGACGAGGAAAAAGTGCAAGATGTTGCAGGTACCCAAGAATTATTTGTGTCTCTAGTTATACATGAAAATTCAGAACTAAGTAGCGATGATGTAATAATGGCAACAAAAAATTTAAATTGTGTAAAGTCAAAAATTATCTTTTGCAAAGTGAAGATATATCAGAAAGCAATTCCAGTTTGCTAGAAGTGAACAATAAATTTGTATCATAATTTTTTTAAAAGTTTATGTTTAATTAAATTTAAATTATACCTCAATGTTGTACATTGAAAATTTCTACAATTCATTAGTTTAAAATATTTTATTATCTAAAGATATATATAAAAAATTAAAAATACAAAATTATATATTGATAATCATCTTACGAAAAAGAACAAGAATTACAGAAACAAATAAGAAATATAGCAGAAGCTGAAAAAAAGAAAGATCACAGAGTATATGTTGGATACCAAAAAACAGCCCAATATGGCGAAAAAATTACTTTTTTACCAAGAGAACGCATCAGTTTACTCGTCCGCAATCGCCGCAACAAAACAGATTAATTACGCTCCGAATTACTGCATTACTCACCCTATTCTCCAGATTTGGTCCCATTCGATTTCTTTTTGTTTCTAAACATGAAAAATTGCTTTGATGACAACTTTTGGGGTAGAATATATAATTTTGATAATATAAGTATGGATATTGCTGGAAAGGGATTTTAGGAAAAGTCTGCGAATGTTGTCGTAACCAAGTGTTTTGTTTTCCTTTTTGGAGGTTTTAAAAATATCATTCTTGCTCTATCTCGTTTAAGAGGATTGGTTGGATTTGGAGAACATGTACCAGGAATTAACAAATGCCAGGAAATTACTTTCTAGAATATGGCAGTAATTTCGGTAAAAGTTTTGAAAATGCCTTACGAAAATATTTGTCATGTCAGTGCCATTCGTTACTGTCTTGTTAGTTACCGAGTCTGTAATTCTCTGGATAAAGAATATCTGCCTGTATTGGCTTAGTTTTCTTTATTTCTTTCAAGTAATGTTTTCCATGAAGACTATTTATAAGCTAATATGACTATCCAGAGGTCGCTTTTGTACGGGAAGATAAGGTTCTGGATGTTTTTATTTACTTTATTAAATGTCTGATTAAGCGTCGTGTCGTTATCAAACGGAGTATATATTTGGGAAGAGGGTATTTGTAGAGTTTCTTTGTGATTATTGGGGAGTTTGATTAAATGAAAATAAATAAGGTATTTGTAAAGGCTGATACGGTGCATGGAAGAATTGATGGATTTAAAGAAATAAATTCTTCCGTCACTTTTGATGTGTCACAATTTTTTTAGTCAGTTATGGTCTTAGGAGGGGGAGGGAGTGCAACATCAATGTTAAGGGTGAATTGAATTGAATTGACAAATGGTCTGACATAAATCGTGGACGAGTTTGATATTTTGAATTAGGTGTTGTATATTACTTGTTCAAAGAAGGATATCGGAAGTAGTGGATTGGTTTTTAGACATAACAAACATGGGTTTGGTGACGACGCAAACAAAGTTAGAGTTTGAGATAAGGGAACAGAGACGGGATTTCGATTTGTTGATGTTATGGTCACCCATTACTACAACATGGTCATGCAAGGAAGATAGTGTTAGTATATCATTCTCTATTGGGGAAGTAGAAAGGATACATACACTTGGAAGATGTATAGTCGGAATTGGAAAAACTCTACAATGGAGTGCAGGAATTCATTCATATGATGAGTTATCTTTTGTGGATTTTCCTTGAGTAGTTTGAAATGAGATCATAATGGAAAGATAGGCTCCCCTCTCTGAATTTGCAAAGGAGTAGAAGAAGGAATTTTAATGAAGGGCCAGTTAAGGCTTCAATTAGGTTGTTGGAAAGATAGTTGATTAATAAATGGATTTCTTGGAAGGGAGTTTATGTTACCGTATAACAGGTTAAAGGTACCCATTTTTATTAGTAACTTGAGAGAAGGGAAGATTTCGGATATTGGAACTACTGGCGGGATGACATTTGGGGATTCAAGGTCCAACATGACAACCTATTACCTGAAATTAACATAAGTGCAAATGTTGTATGATTCGATGAAGAGTTTTTTTAACATTTTTTGATAAGCGCGTCCCTGTCTGTAACTGTCGATTCGTTGATCATAATCGTGTAGGTGTCGATGACTTTACACTTTTAAAAGTGTTAATAAAATAAAGTTTAAGAGATCATAATAACATATTATTTTAGTAATTTAATAGGAAACTAAAAATAAAAACGAAAAATTAGGAAAAGGTAATGATAGTTAATAAGTCTTCCTGTCCTGTTTTGAAATTATAGTGATGTAATTCAAGACTGAAGAGAAAAACCTCTGGTCGATAGCCCAAGACAGATAAACACTTGCATTTTATTCTGTATACTTAACGTTAATATTTGTAAAAATGTATGTAACAGTCTGCATTTTTGTGTGTATAAGAAAAAAGGAAACTTTTAAGATTTTATTCATTATTAAATTCATTAAACTTTTTTTTAAGAAACGAGTTTATATTTTATATATATATATATATATATAAATAGATAATTTAAACAATATAACAATATAAATAATTACAATACATGTAGGTGTCTGGGCTATCGACCAGAGGTCCTTTTGCCCGAGTTTATATTATTTTATTAATTTAATATAAAAATATGTTTCAATTAATTAAAAAAAGTAAAAAATCCGTCTTGAACTGAAATATACAAAGTAAATAAAATAATTAACTTATTGTTGAGGCTTCTACTTGGATATGCATTCTAATTCAATTTTAAAGAATAAACTAAGTAAAAAAAAGTATTTCATTTATTAAAATGGAATAAAATAATTGTTATTCATTTTATTAGAAAGGTAAACTGAAAATGCATGCATAATTAATTAATTGTTATTCTTTTCTTTACTCTTACTAATAATATATTTTTATTCCACACAATTAACCGAAATATTTCCACTATATATTTTATTATTATACATATAACATGATTATCATGTTCTGGAATTGGCTATCGACCAGAGGTATTTCCGCCTGTTTTTGTTAGTCTATGTCGTATTCGTATGCATGCGTCATTTTCTCTATGTTATTTGCTAGTCAAATATATTTCACTATCTGACTAGCAAAAAATTGTAGAGAGAAGAACAATAATTTAATTTAATAAAAAAAACAGTAAAAGTAAAACAATCAATCTTTTTTTACATTTTCTCAACACCCGCACATATTTCAGATTTAATATTTCCAAGAAGCAATTAAACTATTTCCATTCTACGTAAAATCGTTATCGCGCATTTTTTCTTCCCTTCTTTCTTTCGTTTCGAAAACTAGGAAAAACTATGAGTCGATTATGAATAGAATCCATTTCCACGAAAAGCCAACAACCTAGGAATGCGTTTACAATGTTAACCTCGACAGACATCAAAGTGTTTCCCCATTTATTTTTTTATAAAAATAGGCTTTCTTTATTAGTAGATAAATGACCGCTTGCCAATTTGCAAATAAAAGTAGCACATGTTCTTCCACGTGGATTGTTTATTTTTAAATAATCGTAGGGTTATTTTTAAAAGGGAATCACCGCAGCATGATAGTTTATAAATAAGAAAAAGTTTTATGAAATAAATTAAGAAGCCTCACAATGAATCCACTCAAATCCCAGTGTATATTAGCGGTAAGCAAACAATTTTAAAAAGTTTAAAAAAAAAACGATTGGAAGACAATAAGGCAACAATCGTAATAAAAAATAGTGTACTAGTTTAGATAAGCAATATATCGACAATATCGATTTTTTATTACAATCAACAGCTAAAAATATTATACTCGGGCAATAAAGGACGTCATCTAAATTATCGCGAGGAACTGGAAATCCAAACAGGGAAAACAAACAAAATCGAAGATCTATGGAGTTCTCCCATTATGACAGCCCTTATTTCTTTATTCATAAAATTAAAATTAACATCTTAGTTTGTATATAATGTTTGTAATAATGCAATTTTCTGTATTCCTTAAGAATGACTCAAAGTATTTTTTTGTTATTTGCATTAAATATTTTCGAATCGGCGGAAAGACCTTCCGTCGATAGCCAATTTATATAGAAATTTTAGTTAATCATTTTGTAAATATATGTATAGTAAATATTGTAGATAAGGAGAAACAACAATGGAAACTGGCGACATGGAATATAAGAAGCATAAAGGAAAAGAATTGGAATTAGAGGAAGAATTTGAGCAGACCAAAGTAGATGTGTTGGGAATTACAGAAACAAAAAAGAAAGGGAAAGAAATTATAAGGACGGAAAACGGGCATGTGCTGATATATAGTGGTGTGGAAGAGGACGAGAGAGCAGCAACTGGAGTAGCATGCATCATACACAAGAACCTAGAGAAAGAAATAGAGGACTGGAAGGCATGGTCAGGGAGAACACTTACAGTAGGGTTAAAAGATGTTAACAATAATCGAAAAACAATAATAATTGCTTATGGACCAAACGACGACGATACAACAGAAAACAAAGAAGTATTTTGGGATGAACTAATAACAGCGACGGAAAGGGCAAAAGGAGACTTATATGTAGTAGGAGACTTTAATGGCAGAGTAGGTAAACAAGATAAAATGTACAACAAAGTAATAGGAGTATACGGTAAAAACACGAGAAATAACAATGGTAAAAGATTATTAGATTTTTGTATAACACAGAACATGATTATTACAAATACATTTTTTGAACACAAAGACATATACAAATACACAAGAGAGATGAAGAGCAGAAAAGAAAGATCAGTTATAGATTACATACTAGGGGGAAAGCACAACAGAAATACAGTAATAGACACAAAAGTGAGAAGAGGACCAGAAATTGGGAGTGATCACTTCCTGGTAGTAACAAAGCTGAAAACCCCAAAGAAAAACAGAGAATTACATAAATACCTAGAAGAAAATACACCATTTGAATACATAAAAGCATATAAACTGAGAAACGAAGAAATAAGCAAGAAATACACAGAAGCAATTAAGAACAGATTAGAAACCAACGAGGAAAAATACAGAAATGGAAATATAGAAGAGATTTGGAATATATTTAAGAACGATATACTAGACACTTCAAAAACAGTATGTGGATGGACAAAAAAGGTAAAAACAGAAAACAAACTGCCTGGTGGGCAGAAGAAATCAAGATAGAAGTAAAAGTAAAGAAAACAGCATGGTAAACCTAGCGCAAAAAACAGAAAACAGCTACAAATTATATAAAGAAGAAAGAAAACAAGTGAAGGAACTAATAATAAAAGAAAAGAGGAAATCATGGAAAACATTTGGAGAGAAAATGGAAAACGATAGTAAAAGAAACCAAAAACTTTTCTATAAAGTACTTAAATCCTGTAGAGAGACAAATAAATACAATACAATCCAGGTAAAAAACAAAGAAGGGAAACTACTAACAGAAGAAAAGGAAATAATGGCGAGGTGAAAGGAATATTTCGAGAAACTACTGGGGGCCAGTGATAAAAAATAACAGATAGAGAACAACAGATAATAATTGAAGAGGAAAAGGACGAAACGAACGAAAAAATTAAAATAGAAGAGGAAATAAGAAATATGAAGAATAGAAAAGCACCCGGAGTTGAAAAAATTACTGCAGAAATGCTGAAAAAAAAAAAATGGGAATAAAGGGAACGGAGGTACTACTGGACATCTATAACAAAGCATGGCAAGACAGAGGAATACTAAAAGAGTGGAAGTCACTATAAGTACTGACTTCCACTCTTTTGGTATATATAAGAAAGGAGACAATAAAGAGTGTGAAAACTATAGAGGAATAATACTATTAAATACAGCTATGAAAATATTTGAACAAATTATTGACACCTAACTCAGAAAAATCATAGAACCAACGCTTCATGAGGCACAAAGTGGTTTCAGAAAGGGGAGAAGCATCCAAGACCATATCTTTATACTACAACAAATAACAGAAAAATTTCAACAACAAAAGAAAAATGTGTACCTTGAATTCATTGATATGGAAAAGGCGTTTGGCAGGGTGAAAAGAGAGGAACTATGGGAAATACTAAGAAAGAGAGGAATTAAGAACAAATTAATTAACATAATAAAAGCAATATACAACACAAATACCAACATTGTAATTAGAAATAACCAACAGTCAGAAGCTTTTAGAACTAATGAAGGATTAAGACAAGGGGGAGGACTTAGCCCAACATTGTTCATCATATATATAGACGAAATACTAAAAAATGCACAAACAAGTCTAAGAAACTACTAACCGGACATAGAAACATGCAAAGAATAGAAATCTCAGAAGAGGCATTCGCAGATGATATAGCAATAATAGCTGGAGAAGAGAGAGAACTTCAAGAAAGCCTGAATATATAGAATGACACACTGAAGGAATATGGAATGAATATAAACAAAACAAAGACAAAGGTAATAATGAAAGGAGAACCAATAGATATAAAGATAGAGGACACACATATAGAACAAGTAGATACTTTCAAATATTTAGGAGTAGAAATAACAAGAAATGGAAAACAGGAAACAGAATTGAACAGCAGAATAGAAAAAGCGATCAAACTGTACTACGTAATGAATAAGACATTTATCAACAAGAAAGAAATATCACGTAAAACAAAAATAAAAATATACAAAGCAATATTTACTGACATTCGGATGTGAAACGTGGACACTAACAAGATGAGAAAAGAGCAAGATACAGGCGATAGAGATGAAGTACCTACGGAGAGTCAGGGGAGTCACAAAAATGGATAAAATAAGAAACACTGAAATTAGAAAGGACTTAGAAATAGAAAGAAGACAGCTCAGTTGGTGGGGACATCTAGAACGAATGGGAAGGACAAAACCAGTGAAACAAATATGGCAAGCAAGAGTAGGAAAAAGAAAAATCAGAGGAAGACCACGACAGACCTGGGATAAGGTCATACAGGAGATTCTGGAAAAACGAGGAAAAACGTGGGCAGAAGCGAAAGGACTCGGAAGAAACAAAAAAGAATGGGCAAAATTTGTACATATGAATAATAATTAACCAAGACAACTCACCCCTACACCACCATTATGGTAGATGGGGATTTTAGATTATATAAATATTGTAACTTTGTATATAAATAAAGATGTTAGTTATTATTATTTTCGAATCATAAATTGTTGCATTATACAATATGTTATTGCTATGTAACGGCAAGTGACCAATTTTGTATTTTTTTAAGGTACTTACGTGATGTAAGTCAAAATGTCACAGTAGCTAAAGAGGGAATTATTTTAAATAGGAAAGAGTATTCATTCACTTGGTCACAATTATTTGAATAAATTAAATAAAAATTATTTGAAAATAATTAATAAATTATTTCCATTTTTATTTATTAATTATTTTCAAATTCTTTTTATTTAAGTAACTGTGACCATATAAATAAATCCTTAAGACTAATATTTTTCTACTTGGATTATAAAAAAAGATCTAAATACATATTCATATCATAAAATCCTAAAGACTGACTCTTTTTTAATCAATTATTTTCACTTTACTAATTAGTTTTCTTTTTCTGGTTGGGTTAGAGATTTTGTAGTAACAAATTTAGTAGAAAAAAAATATTACTACAAAATCTAAATCTGTAACCCAGAAATAAAAAAAAAACAGCTTACTATAATTTCCGTAGAAATCGTTTTCTCATATCTTCCAGTAATTTAAACAATCATTATTCCGCACAAATACAACCTTTTCACATTACCGGAAAACAACTTACGCTTTATCAATAGCTATGCAAAAAAGTCGACCGGCAATGGCGTCTGTCACGCATGCTGATCAGAATTTTCCGCAAATTGTTGTAATGGTTGTGCTTAAAATAACATTTTGATAACAGAGGTATGAGCCGTGAGTCAGCCTGTTGAATGCATAATAAACGGTTGTAAAAATATCGGAATGAAAGGAAAACTAGCGTTTATTTTCGTATAGGAACTAAAAACAATAATTAGCATAGGTTGAAAAAGTTTTCATGTTTTTTTTTGTTAGTTTGAGTTATGTTTAGTTTATTTAAATCTGATAATAAAATTTTGATAGATAGTATAGCGACATCTTTTGCCTAGTTTCAAGTGGCATCGTCGACAATTTTAATGTGATAATAAAAGTCCTAGAGTGTATATTAGTATAAAAAAATGCATTCGTTCAGCCCCGATACCGAGATGAGGACTTGCCTGGTTTGTCCACACGGTATTTTACAAAGGAAGATATTCCAGCAGTGAGAGTACTTGCTTATTGGTATGAAAATGTCAACAGGACAATAAATCGTTCAAAGTTGCTTAGATAGAAAGTGGTCCGATTCATAAGAAGCTGAAAGCCAAAAAAGGGGGTGAAATAAACAGTTACTTTTGAATCGAATTCCTTTTTTCGGCATTTCATCGTTCAGGATTCTTTGTGACATAGAAAGTAGTACGATGCAAAAGAAATTGACATTTTGTCACCCAAACACCGAAAAGTTGATGTAAAAAATGGTGATGTGTCCATCATGGTACTTTTCCCGGTGAATACGGTCAAATAAGTTTCTGATTGAAAATTTAATAGGAAAGCAAAATGATTAATATAAAAAATTGATTGTTGTCTTTCAAAGTTAAAACCGAGTATTTAGAAAAATATTATAATTAAGTGTGTTATTTCTTACCTTACAATGTGTTGAAATCATTTATCCACACTCTTCTTCATTTTTTAAAACTTTGCGAATGTGCTGAATATGATGGCACTTTGACGTTTTATTTGTCATTAAAATAATTATTTCAATAATTAAAATCTCTAAGGGAATTTATCAGGTAAACGAAATTCTTCCGCTTATAAAATGAAAACCGGAGGTCCTACAATAAAAGTTTTATAACAGAAATTATTTATTTTCCAAGATCTAAAACTTTTATTTGAAACATTTTTCTATCCGAATTAAAAAATGAATAATCGCTAAGAGTAAAGTTGCACTTAATGAATTTTGATTTTGACCAAAAGCTTTTCAGATCATTCCATTGTTATAAAAAGCTTAGATATAAAGTCTGAGCTTAATACATTTAGCCGTTTTTGCACTATTGCGGAAACACACAGACACACATACAGACATTTTTCAAAACTCGATGGAATGGACTCAGGGGACCTCAAAACGTGCATATTTGTTGAAATTGGCGGTTCGAAAATTTTCACGATCACACGTTTTGAGGTCCCCTGAGTCCATTCCATCGAGTTTTGAAAAATGTCTGTATGTGTGTCTGTGTGTTTCCGCAATAGTGCAAAAACGGCTAAATGTATTAAGCTCAGACTTTATATCTAAGCTTTTTATAACAATGGAATGATCTGAAAAGCTTTTGGTCAAAATCAAAATTCATTAAGTGCAACTTTACTCTTAGCGATTATTCATTTTTTAATTCGGATAGAAAAATGTTTCAAATAAAAGTTTTAGATCTTGGAAAATAAATAATTTCTGTTATAAAACTTTTATTGTAGGACCTCCGGTTTTCATTTTATAAGCGGAAGAATTTCGTTTACCTGATAAATTCCGGGGAAAGTAAAAGTAGT